>OZ025293.1:266432813-267811244 GCA_964019185.1 Maratus speculifer | reverse complement strand
TGTATCCAATTTTATTTTGTTCGTAATTTCTGTGAGGTTTTCACATCGGTTGAATTGAAACTGCTAACATTTTAATTACACTTTTCTATTAGCTCAATGAAAATTCCTGAAATTTCTTACCATCTGTGCATAAGAAAAATCTCAAGAAGATCCATCTTTACATGCTGATAAACTGAATGCAAATTTTAATCTACAGATTGTAATTTGTTTACGAAATGCTCTAGACAGAAAGAATACTGAGAAATTATTTTGAGAGATAAATACTACAGACGACATTGCAGCACCTAAATGAAATGCTTGTGAGCGTATTTCTTGGTTTGTATTCGTACCATGTATAGAGAAACAGTGTTTAATTCAGGGGGAGGCCCAGTTGGGGGGAAGACTTTCTCCCCTGGGGTAATGAAATATCCCCTCCCAAAAAAAGGTGAGATCTTGTGTCTTCAATGGTCGAAAAGTGCTATTTCTCCCCCAGATCCACAGAAGTTCATTTCAGAGAAATGTGTCTGAATTCAACACTGTAGCTAAAGATTACAGACTTTCTTTAACAGTGGCAAAATTATTAGATTAATGTGGTATGGACTTATAACTTTTCTGACCATATTATTTCACATGGACTAGGAATGTTAAAAAAAAAAATAAATAAATAAAATTCCAAGAGTGCTTCTTCCTAAAAATCTTATCACTCTTTTTATTGATTTTTGCTTCATATTTCTAGTACTTGACGAAGATCATTTACAATACAAAACTAGGTTCAAACGATGGTATGCCTAATATTAATATTTATTTTATTTATGAAAAACAAAGATTCTTTAATGATATTTATAAGAATTATTAAATTTCAAGTCAACAAAATTTTTTTTTGTCTTGTTCCGTTTGTCTTCAAATAAATTTTTTGGATTTGGGATGCGTACAATCCGGCACACTCAGGATTCTAATCTTTATTTGATTTGGGAAAAAGAATTTTCCAAATAAAAATAGCACTGTATCATTCACACCTTATTGTTAAATCTATCTCTAATTTCTGAAGGTTTTGTTTGCACAAAATCAGTTTTACCAATGAAAATGGATCCTGCTTATAATGGAGTCTTTCTTTATGCATAAATGTGTTATTGTCTTGCAGGAAAAAGAAAGACACACAGAAACATAAGTATTTGTGCTTTTCTAAAAAGTAGCATATACAGTATTACAGTAATATAAAAACAAATTTTAGAAACTGCAACTCAACATTTTCATTTTGATGTCTAAGATTTTTACAGTAGCTGTCATTTGATGCTTTATATGCTCTAAGCATAGGGCATACGCTCAAGGCACAGGGTATACTCTAGAGCAGGGCATGAAATTTCAGCTTAAAAGGTACTCGCCAGACTAAATTTTTTAATCGCCACTATTTTACATTCATTCAGACAACAACGTCAGCTCTCGCACCAACGCAGAAAATTAAACATTTATGACAAGATTAATTTAAAATGACGATTGTTAGAAGGAGCTGTCTGTTAAATACAGAATATTTTACAATAAATAACATAAAAAGCTTCTTTATTTCTTCTATCCCAAATTCAAGAGTTTTTTTCTTTGGAAGGCCAACCCTCAGTGTCAAAAATATGCAGACATGCTAACATATCTGATGACATAGATTGCAGTCTTTCTGTAATGTATATATTTGTCTGTTTAATTAATGTCCCTCTTAAAGCTTTTACTGCACGTTATTTGCTGGATAACCATCTAAAAGTGTGGATATCACTCAGTTTAAGAATTTCATCTCCTAGAATTTCTGCTCTATCTTTTAACATAAAAAATACAGATAGGGGAATTTCATTCCTCCGTAGGAAAGACGAAGAAGTAAGCGATGGAGCATTATGACTTCTTTTGGAAAATAAATACCATCACTTCATTTTGAAATACTTACGCTTATCGCTGTGCATAGTTTGATTTGAAGCACAACATTTTAAAAGACGAAACTTACTCGCCAACCTTAAATATTTACTCGCCAATGGCGAGCTGGCGAGTGGAAATTTCGCGCCCTGCTCTAGAGTATATATACTGTAATTTTCATGAGAAACAGAGGGTATACGTACTGTGTATACACTTCACCACATACCTATACAGAGTTTAAAAAACATTTCTAGAAATTTGTTTATTTTTAAAATGTGCTTTTCTCCTATACAAACCTTTGAATAATAAATTCTCGTTATGCTTGTTTGTATGAAGTCTTATGAAAATGAAACCTAGGTCAAAATTCCGTCATTTTTGATGGGGTCATATACTAGTTTTTTATAAAACTTGTTCTTTTGTTGAAAAAATTATCAACTATTCATATGATGATTTTACACATCCTTTCAGGGTCGGCATTTTTGCCAGGACAATTGCAATAATTGGAAAAAAAATCAGGGCAAAAATGGAAAAAACAGGCAAAATAATTTTATATTATTTATAATTTCCAATAATTTTAAATAAAAACAAGTATTTGTGTTTTTTTTTTTTAAAGTAACATATCATATATATTCTTTATTTTCTTGCAGATAAATTTGAAGGTCTTTGCTTGAGTAGCAATGGAAAACTGAGTTTTATATAATTTATGGCCATCTACAAAATTTCATTTCGTTTTAAGAATTTTAAGAGGAGGAGGAGGGGGGGGGCTCATTACTGGGATAGTTAATTAGTCATTTTCCAGGTAATGGCAAACCCACGTAGACATTGCTAAAAATGCAATATCAGGAATGTTTATAGTGTGTAAAATATTTTGACTTAACTGAAATGAGATATAATCAAATTTAATTTTTAAATAATACTTACCAAAATGTAATAACACCTAAACATTTATAAATAGCTGCATTTAAGTTGTTTTATGTGGTTAATAAAATTTATTTATTGAACAACATACAACTGACTTGTGTGCTCAACATGAAAGCCTGCATATAAGTCAATCAATATACAGGGACAGAATAACACAAGGAAATTTTTGCAAAACAGGAGAGAGACAATCGGGAGCTCCACACAAAGAGTGTGTGCCATGGAGCCAATGGGAATAGAATCCAAACAGCTTCCTACACTTGCAAGCAATTAGCGGCCAGTGATAGAAATTAGAGAATAAAAGGTAGGCATCAAATGAAGAATACTGGGTCATTCCACGTGAAATCAATCAATTTAAAGAAAACTTGTTGCATCATGTCAGTTTTTTTTTAAATTTTTATCATAGACAGATATAGTAGTGAAACCCTCAAATCTGAAATTTAAAAGTAATTTTCACAATATTGGCTGAGATATAGTCATATGAAAACTGACCATTTTTACGAAATGGCGGCCATCTTGGAATTGTATCAGTGTCTAAATATGGCCATAACTTGACACATAATGGCTCAAATTTTATATATCTGGTACCAATTTGAAGCTATTTGTACAAAGAATGCATATTTTACATCAAAACAATAATAAATTTTTATTTCTTTACATTTTATTATGTGCAAAGTGAAAATTTCACCCCAAAAAAGGGCAGATTGTAATGGTTCATAAAAAAAATGAATCATCATAAATTTTTCTGAAACTTGGTAAAAACATTGCTCCATCTGTGTGCTTTAAATTAAAAAAAAATTGGAAAGGTAAAATTTGTTGTTTTAAAATAAATGGTTTTTTAGACATAAGGTGTCATTAACCAAATAATTATCATTTTAGAAACTGTAAGCACTCCTGATTAAAAAAATAACGGTTAAAATAAAATTTTCTAACGTCTAAATTAATGTAAAAGTATATTCAAAACCTCATTTGTACTAATTTTGTAGGAATCTGCCCCCCCCCCCCAAAAAAAAAAAAAAAATAAAAAAAATTGACAATTGAAAAAATTTTACACTGAAAAAGATAAGAAAATAATTAAGGAATATAATGTATAATTATAAAATACCTATAAATGCAATGCATACCAGGGTTGGCGAGTTTTTGCCGAAGGTGGAAAAAACCGCGGAAAAAACCTGGTAAAAACCGTCCCGGAAAAAATAGGTTTTTGCCAAAAAGGTGGCAAAAATAGACTGTCCATTTAATTTTTTCCCCAGAAAGAGAAAAAATATTTCACGAAAGAAAAAATAAACTGCATACTTAATTGAAGAATCAATATTATTCTAAATTTATTTTAACTTTTAAGTTAAATAAGAATAATTATGCACTTTATGAAAGAATACTAACTTTTATAACAAGATTATAAATGAAAAAAAAATACCAATTTTATATAAATAAATGGAAACTTCATTTATCCATGTTTATACAATTATTAATAATTCATATAATAGAACTGTTGAGACTGAGTAAAGCACTTATGTTTATAGTTTATATATGTTAGAAATTCAAAGAAACAGTTATAGTAACCTAAATTTAATTTAATATAAAATTATATTTAAAGCAGAAAACTATTAAATTTCGAATTTTTCAGCAATATCTTCCTCACAACCTAAATTTTGCTGTTTTAGTATGGCATAGGAGTAAACAAGTTTTGAAAGAGCATCTGTTGATAGCTTATTTTGAATTTTAGTTTGCACAAATGAAAAATTTGAAAGCAATCTTTCAATAGCAGCACTACTTGTTGGCATATTTGAAGGTGTGCTACTAATGAACAGAAGTTTTTTGAAATTGCACAAGCTTATTCAATACTTCTCTACTAATTACATGCACTGACACTATTAATCACTTCTGCAAAATATGAGCTAGGAAAGGGTTTTTCTTTGAGCTTAAAATTAATAATATAAGATATAAAATCAGGATTGATTTTAGATAACCATGCTTTACAGCTTTCTTTTTGTTCATAATTTAGAAGTTCATCTCTGTACTTTCGATGTAACAAATTTGCTACAAGATGACATGGCAAAATTGCTTGTTCAAATATCTTTTTTAGTTTTGAAAAATGTGGTTTTAACTCTTCATTTTTCAAAAAATTTAGCCATACATGACAAGCATCTGCTATGGTGGGGGAAGGGGGAATATAATGCAAAAAGATATAGAGACAACAGGCTACTTACTGAAAGTAAATCTAAATAATTTAACATTTTGTTCTTTTCTTGGAGAGTAAAAGTGACAGAAAAAAATCTAGTTTCCTAATAAGCCATAACAGTTTTTTCAATGCATAATTTTCAATTTAATTTACTTATTTTATCTTTAACAAACTAGTTTTATCAGATAAATAGCTATAAAATAGTACCAAAGACTTAAATATTTACATTCCTTAAGTCTCATGACATAAAACAAAAATAACAAAATTGTATAAAATCTTTTGATAATTAAAAAAATATATACATATTAATGACTGATAAAATATTTTACTTACAGGGGTCTGTCTAGACTTTTCTCACAGGGTGCTTTTGTTAAATTAAGAAGTTTTTCTTGTCTTTGTGAAAATTCTAGACATACTTTTGTGAATTTTAAATTATTAGTGTTTTCAGGTTCTAACCTTCACATATAAAGAAACCAAGTAATATATTTTTTGGTGAGTTCAATTGTTTATTAACAGGGCAGATTTTATTTTTAAATGATTAAATTTGTGAAAAGTTCAATTTGAAGGTGAAACGTCTATTTCAGGGACAAATAATTTTATGAAGGGTCCTGTTTGAGGTTAAAGAATTTTGTAAAGGATCCTATTTTAAAATAAATTATTTTATGAAGGGTCCTTTAAAGGACCTAAAATTTTCTTAAACATATCCCTGACTTAAGAAAAATAAATTAGGTATGTAATTTTTTATTTTGTTCTTAAATTCTTAAGTAAGAGTGAATCCTACCTATTTTTTAAAGATTTAAATTATTTAATATTAATTAATTAGCAAATTAAATTAAAATATTAAATAGTACACTGTTAAATTTAATTGTTTATACCATTATTATCCTTATTAGCATGCAGATTTTATTACACATTAAAGACAAATAGGTTTTTTCCATTTTTGCCGGTTTTTTCCATTTTTCCCCTGGTTTTTTCCAGTTTTTTCCACTGTCCTGGCAAAAATACCTTTTTGCCGGCAAAAATGCCAACCCTGATGCATACATATGGTGATGGTGATTTACTTCACATATAGGGGCGAGTGGGGTGGAAGGGAACAGTAGGTTTTACTCTTTATATATCATTCTAAATATTTCATCAATCACATATTAGGTGAAGTAATGGTACCCCAATCTTCAGTTTAAAAAAGTAGCTGATTTACATAAGCTTGCAATTATATAAAGAAAAAGATTATTTGAAGTCTTCAACGTCCATTTAAAGATGGTATATTAAATGCATTTGATCTCTATAATTTTGCAAAAAAATTTGTTAAAAGAACTGAAAGTTTTTTTGTAACAAAATCTGAAATTGAAACCACAAACAGTCAATTAGCAGATAGGTATGCAAAAGCATACAATTAGAGCTGTACCGAGTACTCGGTATTCGGCCTACTCGGCCAATTTGCCGAGTACTCGGTATTCGGCCAAATTTTGGCCGAGTAGTTGTAAGAATTTCATTTTTTAAGCATATGAATTTATAACTGATCTGTTTAAAGTTATTCGAATATCAATGTATAATATATGTAATAATTCATAAAACTATTTACCCTGTATTTAACAATATGTCTTCAAAATATAAAAAAAGTTAAGAACAAAATCCCTAAAACAATTTCACATTTATACAAATAAAAATACTTTTTTATATATAGGAAAACAGAAAAGACATTTTGGATAAAGAAACTGAAAATACAATAAATGCAATAAAAAATTAATAATTAAAATTTATTTTATTTCAAATTATGGTGCAAAAACACCAAACGTTCTACATTATCAGTAGACAGGGCATTTCTTGTTTACAGTCTACTATAAATCTAGCCTGCTTCTGAAAATGTATGTTCAGAATAAACAGTTGTTGAAGGTGCATAGAAGAGTTTTTTGCAAAATTGCACATAATTGGAAAAGTTTTTTTTCCCCCCCAACATGCAAATGGAGTGTCAGTTTTACATACGTAAATGTTAAGAAAGCCTGTATCTCTTTTTGTACCAATTATTCATGCGGTGATTTTAAACTAGTACTAGTGCCACAATCTTTTTGTTCATTCACAATTTCCTCAAAACATTGCCAGAAAATAGATGAACTTTTTGCTAGCATTTTCTCTTTGGGTTCGTCGACATTAGCATTCTCATATTTATTTTTACTTACCCATCATACGTAGTATAGGGTAAGTCTTGCAATCGTTTTGAACTGTCAAAAATTGTCTTTAAAAGGTGCACAAATAAAATTTCAAATTTAATGAGTTAATTTATTTATACTATATATGTATATTATATATTATATGTACACACAGGTATAGATATGTGTACACAAGTATATTTATATATATGTACACTTAAGCTCACATTATGCACACATCAGTATTTTATTTTCTTATTATACAACTACTCGGTACTCGGCTGAGTAGTCAATGGCCGAGTACTCGGTACTCGGCCAAAGTACTACTCGGTACACCACTAGATACAATCATAGAAACAAGACTGAATCACTGCTTTGTACCAATCAATGATTGCCAAATGCTGGTTTCCAGGGTTTCAGACAGTTCATCAACAAAATTTATTGCTTCATGAAAATCAATGAAATTGTCAGACCATTGATATTTAAAAGTGATCAATATGTTGCATGTGTATATGGGATAAATTGGTGGATTGGGAAAATTTTAGATTACTGTGAAGACTTTACCGACTGTAAAATTATGTTCATGCATGCGCGTAGCCAGGGGGGGTGCCCGGGCACCCCCTCCCCCGCTCGCGCAGATTCAAGATTGATTATTTTAAAAAATTAAAATTTATAAAAGAAAAAAAAAATGAAAGCAAAGTTAGTTCAATTAGTTAATCAAAACTAACAGTCTATGTTTTGAAATGTGATAAAAGAAGAGACCCAGATTCTTTTTTTATTATTTTTAAGAAAATTATTTTGTTCATCTTTTTTAAAACTAGAATATTTACCATAATCTGTATTGATCACAGTAAGTCAAAAAGTTGGTTTTATAATCTCAATTTGATGTCTTTTGTTTATAAAAGTTTTTTTTAACGCCGTTCTTTTTCATGCATGTTTTTGCAATTCCATAAAAATTTAGCGTAAATTCTCGACAAGGATAGAAACTATTTATATCTTTGCTTTTGTAATCTAAATTCTCGATAGGAGAAAAAAAGAAAGGAAATACAGATGTGAAACGATAATTCCACCATGTGATTAGCCTGGAGAACGGAGGGGGTGAGGACAGATAAGACGGGCTCAGCTCGAACCCGAAAGCCCGGGCCTGATATGGGCTCGGGCTCTATTTTTATTCGAGTCTTAGAGCATGGGCTCATTTTTTTCTGAAGCCGGAAAATTTTACTTATTCAGTGTAGAAAAGATTGAAAGAACTTTTTTCACTTAAAATTGCCTACTTATTTCTTTTCAACTCATTTTAATTCTTCTTTATCAAAATGACCGGGGAACTGAATGCTTGATTATTTACTTTAGAATTTCATTGCTGTTTCAAATGAAAATTTGAGATAATTACAGATTTATGTCTACGAAATTTCCGGCGACGATGTATTTATACGTCGCCAATCAAAACAAAAACAACTATGAACTTGCTTTTAGTTGGCTTTTCTTTAGCAGAAGATATTTTTTAATGGGATCGTTCATTTATTTATTATTTAGTTATATGACGCCAATGTAATATTTTTTTCTGCTTTTTAGTAGACGAGAATTAGCTGGAGGTTTGCAGTTATTTAATCTTCGATTGTGAATGAATTATACTCGTTTTTCATATGAAAATAACTTTAGTGATTATTATATGTATTTGTCATCATGAACTCTGCGTTCTAGGGACGCTGTTCCTTTTTGAAGTCACTTTCGTCCGTAAGTAAATATGATTACCATGTTATTCCGATAGAAAGCAATTGATCAGTGTTTCCTCTTTTTCTATACAAACATCGGTCCTTTAAAACAATAATATCGATTTTTTTTTTTTTTTAATTTAGGTTGATTTTCATGTACCTGTCAATCACAGAAGATTGTTATAAGAAAGAAATCGATTATAAGGAAAGATGTACGCTTTTTACTGAAAATTGAAGAACGTTGTTTGATTCGCCAGCTTACAAATAGTAATTTCTGCAAAATTCATGCATTTATTCATTAAACACAAACATGTCCATCAAATATATTTGATAAAGGAGGAAAAAATATGAGAATCCTTTTAAATATGAAGTATATTTTTATTTTATACGGATTTTGATAAAACTGGATTTAAATTATCATTTAAAAATTACATCCATGTAAGAAATTTTTTAAAATGAGGTATCACTTTTGAAACATTTATATACCATACAATTTTGTTTCGCATATTTTTGGTATCGGGCACGGGCTCTGGTGACAATAAATCTTTCGGGCTCGGAATTAAAATCGTCGGTCTCTGGCGGGCCCGGGTCTCGAAAAACGAGCCCGAACTCATCTCTTGTGAGGAGTTGTACAAATCTGCTGCCTTTGAAAATGAGAAATAATGCTACCCAAAATTCAAATTAATATGAAGGTTGGTTTGTTGGTTCATTATTTTTTTTTTTATGGCCATTTTTTGACATTCGTACGGGATCATGTCATTTTTTTTTTAAACCGGAAGATTTTATTTATTCATGTATAGAAAATATTGAAAGAACTCTTTTCCACTTTAAATTGTGTACTACAGGTTATTTTAATGCTACTTTGATCAAAATGACGAGGGAACTAAAGTTGTATTTGTTTATTTTAGCATTTCATTGCTGTTTGAAATGAAAATTTGTGATAATTACAGATGTATGTTTACAGATATCTTTGTTTTATATCTATCATGTTTTATCTATGTTTATGTATCTTTTTCTTATACATTATAATTAGTTTTGAGCAACTTCTCATCCTTCATCAAAAATGAAAAATTGCATTTGGGTCCTTTTTAAAAGTACCACACAATTATATCTTTTGCAAATAAAAACCTGTCTAAAACGGAAAATCGATAGGTTTTTATGGGGTTCCGTTTTATTAGGTTTTACTACATAAGATATTGTTTGTACCCAACATGTTCAGGTTAAAAAAATTGGGCACCCCCCTGTTCAAAAGGCTGGCTACGCCTATGTCATGTATCCTCATGGTGCTAATTCTTCATATTCATGGCCAAAATCCTCAGATGTTTGTTGGATTCCATGTGAACAAATAATAAAAGAAGTGTCTATTCCTGTAACTGCTACAGGAAGAACATATACTGTTGCACCAGAGGAAACTCGAACAATTCAAGCATTATTTTTAAACTTTAAAACTGATTAAATCTTTTTTAGCTTAAATCTGAAGAAAAAACTATTATATTATAAAGTTATATGCATGTAAGTAAAAATTTTGTTGTTATTTTGTCTAGATTTGTTCCATGTGTAAGTTTAAACTTTGGCTTATATTTCTCATCATATTCAATGTTTTGCCCTGGATTTGTATTATATTGTTATTATTTATTTATTTATTTTTTTGTCTCATCGTATCTAGATTTTTGTTCATATAAATTTTAACTCAGTGTGAACAAAAAATAACAAATGCCAACTCAATTAACTCATTTATATATATTTATTTTATTTAAATTACACAATTGAATAATTCAACTCTGTAATTTACAGCTAGTATTTCTTCACCATTTCTGGAGAAAATATTATGTGCCTTTTTTTCATGTATTCCATAGTAAGGTATTTAAAATATTTATGTAAATATGTTTTGAGAATTATACTATCATAATTTGAAAGAAATGAAATAAAAAGTACTGTAAAAATGAATTTGAATATTTAGTGTAAATAACTGCAAATTAATATTTCTTTATTGAATTATATAATATACACACAATACTTTAATTAGATGCTAGAAACTTTCATTTTAACCAATATTTCTTAAATTAAGAATACTTACAGATTTTAAAATAATCATTATTTGGTCAATGACACCTTATGTGTAGAAAACCATTTATTTTAAAACAACAAATTTTACCTCTCTAATTTTACAGTATAATGTTCCATATATAGAGAAACTGTTACATCTATGCATAATCAAACCATTATACAGAAAGCGTAGAAAGTATATGAACTAAATTTACTTTTGAAATAATCTTTTTCTTTATATAATTGCAAGCTTATGTAAATCAGCTACTTTTTTTAACTGAAGATTGGGGTACCATTACTTCACCTAATGTGTGATTGATGAAATATTTAAAATGATACATAAAGAGAAAAACCTACTGTCCCATTCCACCCTACTCGCCCCCATATGTGAAGTAAATTATCATATATATATGCATTGCATTTATAGTTATTTTATAATTATACATTATAGTCCTTAATTATTTTCTTATCTTTTTCAGAGTAAAATTTTTTCAATTGTCTAAATTTTTTTTGAGGGGAGGAGGGGGGCTGGGGGGCAGATTCCTACAAAACTAGTACAAATGAGGTTTTGAATATACTTTTACATTAATTTAGATGTTAGAAAATTTTATTTTAACCATTATTTTTTGAATAAGGAATGCTTACAGATTCTAAAATGATCATTATTTGGTTAATGACACCTTATGTGTAAAAAACCATTTATTTTAAAACAACAAATTTTATCTTTCCAATTTTTTTTTTATTTAAAGCACACAGATGGAGCAATGTTTTTACCAAGTTTCAGAAAAATTCATGATGATTCTTTTTTTTTTTTTTTTTTTTTTTTTTTTTTTTTTTTATGAGCCATTACAATCTGCCCTTTTTTGGGGTGAAATTTTCACTTTGCACACAATAAAAAGTAAAGAAATAAAAATGTATTATTGTTTTGATGTGCAATATGCATTCTTTGTACAAATAGCTTCAAACTGGTACCAGATATATAAAATTGGAGCCATTAATTGTCAAGTTATGGCCATATTTAGACACTGATACAATTCCAAGATGGCCGCCATTTCGTAAAAATGGTCAGTTTTCAAATGGCTATATCTCAGCCAATATTGTGAAAATTACTTTTAAATTTCAGATTTGAGGGTTTCACTACTGTGTCTGTCTATGATAAAAATTTTAAAAAAATCTGTGACTATGATGCAACACCCATTGGTTGAATTCATGTGGAATGTACTGTAAAAATCTTACGCTCTTATGCATGAAATGAAAATGTTTAGCAGCAGTTTCTAAAATTCATTTTTAACACTATTAAAACATTGTTAAATTTATAAAATGCAGATTAGAGATTCATTGAGATTTTTACAGGAAAAAAAAAAAAAAAAACTTTGAAACATTACTTTTTGCTTCCTGACTGGTTTGATTAAAAGTGTCAACAATAACCCATTTTTATAAAACATGCAAGGGACAATTATTGAAAAAAAAATAATAATAAAGCAAAATATTTATTAGTTATTTTATTATGAACCAAAAATATTCAGGTGTCTATTACTGGCACATCTCCCTATATAATGTAATAATTCATTATGATTTAAAAAAAAAAGAAAAAGAAATGTATGCAAGCTTTCTCATTTTAGTTTAACACCTATTTCAAGAACCAAAGATACAAATTGTTAATGAGTAGTTTATAGAGCTGTACCGAGTACTTAGTAAAATACTCAGTATTCGGTCTACTCGGTCAATACAGAGTAGTTGCAAGAATTTCATTTTTTAAGCATATGAATTTATAACTGATCTGTAAAAAGTTATTCGAATATCAATGTATAATATATGTAGTAATTCATAAAACTATTTACTCAGTATTTAACAATATGTTTGCAAAATAGAGAAAAAGTTTAGAACAAAAACCCTCATAAAATTTCACATTTATACAAATAAATACTTTTTTGATAATAGGAAAACAGAAAAGACTTATTTTGGATAAAGAAACTGAAAATACAATAAATGCAATAAAAAATTAATAACTAAATTTATTATATTTCAAATTATGGTGCAAAAACACTAAACATTCTACATTATCAGTAGCCAGGCATTTCTTTTACTGCTATAAATTTGGCCTGCATCTTAAAATATATGTTCAGAATAAACAGTTGTTGAAGATATACATAAGAATTTTTTGCAAGCTTGCACATAATCTGAAAAGTTTTTTTTTTCCCCTCTCCAATATGCAAATGGAATGTCAGTTTTACATAAGTCTTGCGTTAAGAAAGCCTGTATCTCTTTTTGTACCAATTCTTCATGCGGAGATTTTAAACTAGTACTACTGCCACAATCTTTTTGCTCATTCGCAATTTCCTCAAAACATTGCCAGAAAATAAATGAACTTTTTGGTGGCATTTACTCTTTTGGTTCGTCTACATTAACTTTCTGATGATGTATTTTTTGTTTCTTTGGTGGATTTTCAAGTTCTAGATCATCTACACTCATCAATTCTAGAGCTTGCTTTTTAAGGCATTCTTATTTTTTGTTTTTGATAGGCAGATTTCAATGGTCAGAATAAATTGCAGGGTTAAATAATGTTTTAATTTTATATTGGTTAATTGTACTTGTTATGTATCAATTCTTCTTTTTTATTAGTTTTGAACTGTCAAAAATTGTTTTTAAAAGGTGCCCAAATAAATTTCAAACTTAATGAGTTAATTTATTTATACTAATATATGTAAATTATATTGTATGTACACACAGGTATAAATATATGTACACAGGTATATTCATATATATGTACACCTAAACTCACATCAGTGTTTTATTTTCTTATTACACAACTACTCGGTACTCTGCATTTGGTGCTCAGTATTCGGCCAAAGTAGTCAGTGGCCGAGTAGAGTACTCGATTACTCGGCCAATGTACTACTCGGTACACCACTAGTAGTTTATGTGAGTATTTATCAGCATTATTAAATTTTCAAGTCTGAAACATACATACAAGTGTTGTGAAATCAGGGATGAGATTGACCAAAAAGCAAAAAAGCTGAAAACAGCGTGAACGACTTTTGAGCAATGACAGGAATGTCAATCACAACAAATATAATTGTATTAATATATAACATACAATTTAGCTTTTGGTAAATTAAATTAAAAAGAAATTATCAACATGAATTACAGAAATTATTTATACTTACTCTAATGAAAATTTAGTTTATCAAGATAGAGTACATTAATAAAACCCTGTTATTGGCATGAATATTTTTTTTTATTGAAATTTTCTAACAGTAAGACACTTTTGGTTAAGTATTAGGGAAAAGAAAATAGAAATTTTCTTTGTTTTTTAGCTTTGGTCTTGCAAGGTATATTTCTTTCTCCTGCTTTTTTCTTGGATATTAAACATTAAAGATATCTAGTGATATCGCTGGACTTTAAAAATCCTGGGTCTCCGGGACCCAGAACTTAAATTCTGGGTCTCTTTTTTTTACAAATGTGGGTCCTCACTGATAATAAGTCATTTTTAGATGCAAAAATTGAACTTGTTCATTCGGAAAAGACTGAAATGTAATAATTTTTGTTTTAACAATAATTAATGAATAATCAAAATCAATATATTTTTTTAAAAACTATTGAGAAATATTTTATTTATTTTTAAAAAAATAAATGTGCAAGATACAAATTTAATTATAAATTAATGCTTATTTGAGTGTAGAATAGTGATGCACAACCTTTTTGCCAGAAAATCGTTTGCCACCAGAATATTTGAAAAGTGACGATTGTTTTATTACATAGCAAAGTTTCTGTCATTATTATATGGAAAATTATTCTGCATAAAATTAGTGGTATCAGTTTGGCCCGCGGGCCACAGGTTGTGCACCCCTAGTGTAGAAGATAACATGTATCACTATTGTTTGCATTTCTTTTTAAAAAGGGCAGGGCGGATTTATTGAAAAAAACATTTTTGCTGAAAAAAGGGATACTTTTGTTGAATATAAGGGTATTTTTTGTTCAATGAATGGGTGCTTTCAGAAGTCACATTCATTCAGAAAGATTTAGAGGTGTCAAAAATGGATTTTGGATCAGAAAAGTCTGTATTTGGAGTGGTAAAAAAATAATTTTGAAAATTAGTTTTTGGATTAGTTTTTTTCAGAGTCCCTTTGATGAAATTTTTAGTTTTTTCACTATCTCTTCATGAAATCTGTCATTTGTTGGAATCTTTTGGCAAAATTTAAAGTTTTTTTTATTTTTTTTCAAAAATTTGCCATTTTTTGCGAATATTTTGATGAAATCTGCCATTTTTGCGCGATTGTTTGACGAAATCTGCCATTTTTCGCGATCGTTTGACGAAATCTGCCATTTTTTCGCGATCGTTTACGAAATTAACCGGTTTATTGTGATCGTTTGACGATATCTACCGATTTATCCTGATTTTTTTGAGAAAAGTTGTCATTTTTCGCAAAAACATTTGGCGAAATTCGCCGTTTTATCGCGATTTTTGGACGAAAATTGTCGTTTTATCGCGATTTTTGACAAAATCTGCCTTTTTTTTGGTATTTTGTGACGAAATTAACCATCTTTTTGCGAATCTTTTGACAAAATTGGCCGGAAATTAGTTGTTTTTTGGCGATCTTTTAAGGAAATTTACCGTTTTTTTGCGATTTTTTGACGAAATTACGCGTCCTGTATTTTTTTGGTCAATCAGAAAATAACAAAAAAGCTGAAAACCGCGGATCCGCGGAAGAATCTCATCCCTGTGAAATACATTGGATCACTCAATGTATTTATTATAACAAATCTGGGCAAATATGATATGAATCAGATTTGAATTTTCACAGGCAATGAATTACGAACAGTTATTCTATGCTGGTATGAATGTTTATCGCAAGAGATATTTTAGTCTTGTTTAGCAATTTATTGAATGAATCAATCAATGAGCAATGAGTATGAATATTGATGAATGATTGATGAGTATGAATATGAGAATGAATATTGAAATCAATGAGCAATTTATTGGATAAATAATTGGTAGAACAGAGACCTTTAAAATAATGAAAACTGGAAAGAAAATTGTCTAGGAACAAATATTTTAACTTAGAAAATAAAGGGAGAATCATTTCTGGAAGTAACCTGATAAAAACAATAAAAGCATTAAGCATTGATAGTAAGCATAAGTAAAAAGCAGAGACAAGAACAAACAATTGGAAAATTATATTCATTCTTGTTTCTATTACCTACATTAAATAATAAATGTAGGGCTGCCAGCAACTTTGGTACAAAATAGTAGGGACTTAGGGACCTAATGATTAAAAATTAGGGACTTTTTAGGGACCAAAAGTCTGAAATAGGGACCTTTTAGGGACCTAAAAAATAAACATAATATTTATACAAATCAAATACAATTTTTAACAAATAAAAGCCAATTTTTTTTTTTTACTTTTATTTAATCAAATATAATATTTACAAATTTCTTAAATTAACCTTCTTTAGATTTGTTACTCATAAAATTTGTAATTAAATTATTTTTTCTAACTTATAACACTAGACAAGCTATCAGCTTTATCCTTTTTTACTTTCAGCTCCTTGATAGCTGTTATACCAGTTGCAATCAAATTTTAACCACTTTAGCTTCAGTTAAATTTCCTTTTTCTAAAGCAATTTTTAACCTTTCATTGTCTTCATCGATCAATCTGTCCAGTACAGTTACTTCTTCATTCACATTTTTGTTTAAATCTTCCAAAATTTTGTCAAGAACTACAATTGTACTTTTATCTTTTTCAGCTTCTTTTTTTTTTTCTGATTTCTTCATCTTCTGTAGCTTTTCCACTTCAAGTTGTACTTTCCTTTTTTTTCTTTTTCTCTCTTTTCATTTTCTAAGTAACTTTGATAATTTTGATATGCAATATTAGCCATTTTATCATTTTACTAGTTACTGCTACTAGAGCTGCATGGTTTTCATAATGATGTCTTAAAGCATCTGCTAAGTTTAGCCTAGCATTTAGCATCCGTTCTTTCATAGAGGCCCGGTCTTTGGAAAGAATTTGATGTGAAAGCTAAAATCCTCGTTCTACATCTGCACTGCCATGGTACAAACTGAGGCTACTCTTCAAAATAAAGAGAGAGATTTGGATATTTTAATCCTCCCTTTTCCTCTTTTGTGTTAATAGAAGTAGCCCAAAATGAATCAATCCTATTTACTTCAGATTCTTCTTGACTGAGCTTGCAAATTTTCGATTCATCCAAGAGGGCATCAATTTCAATGTTTATAGGCAATGTTTCAATGTTTATATTATTTTAATGTTTAGCAATATTTTTAAAACTTTTCGGAGTACTTTTGAATTCTGGGTTTAAGCAACTGAGATATTTCAAGTTTTAATTTTGCAATATATCCTTATTGTAAAGATATTTACCAGAAGCTATATAATGACGTTGCGCATCTTTTAAAACATAACCTTTACCTTTTTCAGATAATTGCAAAAACTCTTTTTGCAATTCTTCATTAAATGCAATATCTCTTGGACAGATTAAATTTTTACTCTCAAAGGGAACTTGACTGACATCATTCTTGAAAGATTTAATGGCTGACTTTAATGGCAAATACACACTGCGACTTTAATGATAAGGTATTTTATTTCATCATACACTAAGTGGATCAGAGGATCTTCCCTTTGGAAAAATGCAGTAAACTGGGTAAATAGTTTGGCACTAGATACAATAAACAGTAACTGACATTTCATTGTTTTCTCCTTGAAATATTCAAATTTTTTTTTTTTTTTTTTTTTTTTTTTTTTTTGTAGCTGACTGTATTTAGTGTCCTTTGTTCTTTTCTAGATGGAATATATTTTAAGAAATACTCATGGAGACAATTCCATTGTTCTAACAACAAATTTGCTGCAGGTTCCAGAGTTAACCATCTGCTTGGCACATGTTTCATAAATCTATGTGCAGGAACACTTAGTTTTTCCTGTATAAAACTAAAATCTTCCCACCTGGATGGCCAGTCATTAAAATAGTTATATACTAAATTAATAAAATCAAACGCATCACATGCGTCAGGCCTAGAAGTGACTTTTTTTCAAAAATATTATAGGAAATATAGGAATTTTTTTGAAGAAAATATAGGAATTTTATAAGAAGTTTCATTTATATGTAAATAGATTGACACATGTTTTAATACATTATGAACACAGACATCAACATTGTAAAAATTATAACATAAATAAACTATTTAAAGTTCATTCCTGACTATTTCAGAAATTTTTAGCACACTTTAGGATTAAAATACTGGTTTCAGGAATAGTACGCTTTTTCGTTTTTTCCAGCAATATTTAACACTAATTACAATTATTTTCTGAATCATCATCACTTATATAATTTGTATTTATGAACACAAACATAATTGAAATAAAACACAATCTAACACAAATATAATTGGTTATAAATGACTTTTTTGTAATAAATTTAAATGAAATGAATTTCTGTAGCATTAGAAATTCAAAGTTCTAAAAAACCCTGAAATTCACGGCAAATTTTATGAAAAGTTACAGCAAAGAGGGAGAGAGGAAATCCTTCCCTACATTAATTATACATTTTTTCAACAGCATTCCCAGGTTTTTTTTTTTTTTTGTAATGCTTTGATGGAATTTGCATTTTCCCTTTGATACATAAGGGAAAATACCACCTTTCTCATGATCTTTTAATGTAAAAGTTTTTAAAAACTTTTTATTTTAAATTCTTTGGTAAAATTTGAATTTTTTCTGCAATCTTTAGACAAAAATCTCTGGGTTTTTTTTGTTATCTTTAGATGAAAATTGGGTTCTTTTTGCAATCTTTAGACAAAAATTGCTTTTTTTTGTTGCGATCTTTAGACGAAAATCCCATTTTTCTTGCGATCTTTTGACGAAATCGTCTTTTCCTGGCAATCTTTTGACGAAAATTGCATTTACCTTGCAATCTTTTGGCAAAAGTCGCATTTTCCTCGCAATTTTTTGGCAAAAATCGCATTTTTTTGCAATCCTAAGACAAAATTTGCATTTTTCTGACGATCTTTTGATAAAAAGTGCATTTTTCTTGCGATCTTTTGACAATAAACATGTTTTTTTGAGATGAGACAAAATTGGAGTTTTTTCACAACTGTTTGATGAAAAATGAGTTTTTCTCACAATCTTTAGACGAAAATAGTGCTTTTTTCGCAATCTTTGGACAAAACTGTTTTTCTCACGATCTTTCGAGAAGAATCATGTTTTTCTCGCAATCTTTTGATAAAAATCCTGTTTCTTGTTAATCTTAAGACGAAAATTGCAGTTTTTCACAGTCATTTGGCAAAAATCTCAGCGAAAATTTCCTTATGAAAATAGCATTTATTCACGATCCCTAGACGAAAATCGTGTTTTTCTCACAGTCTTAAGCAAAAATCGCGTTTTTCTAGCGATCTTTTGATAAAAATTGTATTTTTCTCGCGAAATTTTGCTGATAAAGGCGTTTTTGCGAGATTTTTTGAACAAAATTGCAGGGTTTTTTTTTCAGGACTCTTTGACCAAAATTGCAGGGTTTTTTCACGACAATTTTTTCATTTCTTCCACTATGATCAGTTATGTGCTATCATCTACAATATTAAATTAAAAAAAAATAAATTTTCTTGATAAATTTTGGTAAAATGTAAGGAAAAAATTAACTTAGACACAGTATAGATAAAAAAAGGGACTTTTAGGGACCTCTTAGTGAAAATATTGACTTTTAGGGACCAAGTTAAAAAATAAGGACCTTTTAGGGAAATAGGGACCAACTGGCAGCCCTGCCAGGGCTGCCAGTTGGTCCCTATTTTCCTAAAAGGTCCCTATTTTTTACCTTGGTCCCTAAAAGTCCCTATTTTCACTTAGAGGTCCCTAAAAGTGCCCTTTTTTTATCAATACTGTGTCTAAGTTAATTTTTTCCTTACATTTTACCAAAATTTATCAAGAAAATTTACTTTTAAAAAAAATTTAATATTGTAGATGATAGCACATAACTGATCATAGCGGAAGAAATGAAAAAATTGTAGTGAAAAAACCCTGCAATTTTGGTCAAAAAATCCTGAAAAAACCTGCAATTTTGTTCAAAAAATCTCAAGAAAATGCCTTTATCGGCAAAATTTCGAGAGAAAAATGCGATTTTTATCAAAAGATCGCTAGAAAAACGCGATTTTTGCTTAAGATCGCGAGAAAAACGTGATTTTCGTCTAGGGATCATGAATAAATGCTACTTTCATAAGGAAATTTTCGTTGAGATTTTTGCCAAATGACTGTGAAAAACTGCAATTTTCGTCTTAAGATTGAAAAGAAACAGGATTTTTATTAAAAGATTGCAAGAAAAACACGATTCTTGTCGAAAGATCGCGAGAAAAACGCGGTTTTTGTCCAAAGATTGCAAAAAAAGCACTATTTTTGCCTAAAGATTGTGAAAAAAATGCATTTTTCATCAAAAAGTTGTGAAAAAACCCCCCAATTTTGTTAAAAAATCTCAAGAAAACATGTTTATTGTCAAAAGATTGCGAGAAAAATGCAATTTTTATCAAAAGATCATTAGAAAAATGCTATTTTTGTCTTAAGATCGCAAGGAAACGTGGTTTTCGCCAAAAAATTGCAAGGAAACTGCGAATTTCGCCAAAAGATCGTGAGGTAAATGTAATTTTCGTCAAAAGATCGTCAGGAAAGAGCAATTTCATCAAAAGATCTCGAGAAAAATAAGATTTTCGTCTAAAAATCGCGAAAAAAAAGTAATTTTTGTCTAAAGATTGTGAAAAGAACCCAATTTTCATCTAAAGATAGCGAAAAAATGCGATTTTTGTCTAAAGATTGCAGAAAAAATTCAAATTTTACCAAAGAATTTAAAATAAAAAGTTTTTAAAAACTTTTAGATTAAAAGATCATGAGAAAGGCGGTATTTTCCCCTAAGTATCAAAGGGAAAATGCAAATTCCATCAAAACATTACAAAAAAAAAAAAAAAAAAAAAAAAAAAAAAAAAAAAATCTGGTAATGCCATTGAAATAATGTATAATTAATGTAGGGAAGGATTTCCTCTCTCCATCTTTGCTGTAACTTTTCATAAAATTTGCCGTGAATTTTAGGGTTTTTTTAGAACTTTGAATTTCTTATGCTACAGAAACTCATTTTATTTAAATTTATTACAAAAAAATCATTTCTAACCTTTATTTCAATTATGTTTATGTTCGTAAATGCAAATTATATAAGTCATGATGATTCAGAAAATAATTGTAATAAGTGTTAAATATTGCTGGAAAAAACAAAAAAGCGTGCTATTCCTGAAACCAGTATTTTAATCCTAAAGTGTGCTAAAAATTTCTAAACTAGTCAGGAATGAACTTTAAATAGTTTATTTATGTTATAATTTTTACAATGTTGATGTCTGTGTTGATACATACGTTAATGTATTAAAACATGTGTCAATATATTTACATATAAATGAAACTTCTTATAAAATTCCTATATTTTCTTCAAAAAAATTCCTATATTTCCTATAATATTTTTGAAAAAAAGTCACTTCTAGGCCTGACGCATGTGATGCGTTTGATTTTATTATTTTAGTATATAACTATTTTAATGACTGGCCATCCAGGTGGGAAGATTTTAGTTTTATACAGGAAAAACTAAGTGTTCCTGCACATAGATTTATGAAACATGTGCCAAGCAGATGGTTAACTCTGGAACCTGCAGCAAATTTGTTGTTAGAACAATGGAATTGTCTCCATGAGTATTTCTTAAAATATATTCCATCTAGAAAAGAACAAAGGACACTAAATACAGTCAGTTACAAAAAAATTGCTGAATATTTGAAGGAGAAAACAATGAAATGTCCAGGGGTGGGGAATTTTTCCATATTCTTACCAGCCAAGGAATTATTTCACCAGCCCGCAAGATGCAACACACACGCTGTTGAAAATAGTTATGACAAAATCGCACGTGATTACAGACAAAATTACTATTAATATAATGCACTTTCATAATTCTTTTTTTTCTATAATATTAGGAATTATACATAAGAGGTAAGATTAATATTAGATAGAACTTAATGCCATATTTACACTGTAATAATTTGGAAAGTTAAAATATCTAGATTAAAAAAGTGTTTCTGATAATGTGCCTATCGCCCACAGTTTTTCAAAAACTAAAAATGCACTCCCCTTGTGAGGAAATCCACTCGCCAATGGCGAGCAAAATGATGTATTTCCCCACCCCTGGAAATGTCAGTTACTGTTTATTGTATCTAGTGCCAAACAATTTACCCAGTTTACTGCATTTTTCCCAAAGGGAAGATCCTCTGATCCACTTAGTGTATGATGAAATAAAATGCCTTATCATTAAAGTCGCAGTGCGTATTTGCAAACAGTCTGCCATTAAACCATTCAATGATGTCAGTCAAGATCCCTTTGAGAGTAAAAATTTAATCTCTCCAAGAGATATTGTTTTTAATGAAGAATTGCAAAAAGAGTTTTTGCAATTATCTGAAAAAGATAAAGGTTATGTTTTAAGTGATGTGCAACGTCATTATATAGCTTCTGGTAAATATCTTTACAATAAGGATATATTGCAAAATTAAAACTTGAAATATCTTAGTTGCCTAAACCCAGAATTCAAAAGTACTCCGAAAAGTTTAAAAAATATTGCTAAACTTGCACAAAAATTGCCTATAAACATTGAAATTGATGCCCTCTTGGATGAATGGAAAATTTGCAAGCTCAGTCAAAAAGAATCTGAAGTAAATAGGATTGATTCATTTTGGGCTACTTCTATTAACGCAAAAGAGGAAAAGGTAGAATTAAAATATCCAAATCTCTCTCTTTATTTTGAAGGGTAGCCTCAGTTTGTACCATGGCAGTGCAGATGTAGAACGAGGATTTTCGCTTTCACATCAAATTCTTTCTGAAGACCGGGCCTCTATGAAAGAACGAATGCTAAATGCTATGCTAAACTTAGCAGATGCTTTAAGACATAATTATGAAAACCATGCAGCTCTAGTACCAGTAACTAGTAAAATGATAAAAAAGGCTAATATTGCATATCAAAATTATCAAAGTTACCTAGAAAATGAAAAGAGAGAAAAAGAAAAAAAAAGGAAAGTACAACTTGAAGTGGAAAAAGCTACAGAAGAGGAAGAAATCAGAAAAAAAGAAGCTGAAAAAGATAAAAGTACAATTGTAGTTCTTGACAAAATTTTGGAGATTTAAACAAAAATGTGAATGAAGAAGTAATTGTATTGGACAGATTGATCGATGAAGGCAATGAAAGATTAAAAATTGCTTTAGAAAAAGGAAATTTAACTGAAGCTAAAGTGGTTAAAATTTGATTGCAGCTGGTATAACAGCTAACAAGGAACTGAAAGTAAAAAAGGATAAAGCTGATAGCTTGTCTAGTATTATAAATTAGAAAAAATAATTTAATTAAAAATTTTATGAGTAACAAATCTAAAGAAGGTTAATTTAAGAAATTTGTAAATATTATATTTGATTAAAAGTTTTTAAAAAAAAATTGGCTTTTATTTGTTAAAAATTGTATTTGATTTGTATAAATATTATGTTTATTTTTCAGGTCCCTAAAAGGTCCCTATTTCAGACTTTTGGTCCCTAAAAAGTCCCTAATTTTTAATCATTAGGTCCCTAAGTCCCTACTACACTGACGGAAAAAAAAATCCCAACACCAAGAAAGACTTGTGTTAGCCAAACGAAATTTTGTAGGTGTGTTTATACATCTGAAAGATGACATTGATTCAAATTTCGGGCTTCGCATATAAGTGTGGCGCTAGTAGCGCCACTCACAACTTTATAGTCAGGTTTGCTTTAAACGAGTGCTGTAAAGTTCGTGAGCATTTTTTCTCTTCAAAATTTGACGAATGGAGTTGAGGTTGATCATGAATGCCTTTAAGAAGACGAAGAAGCCATTATCATCAGCTCCCCGAATTGGAAAGAGGTCGTAAACTAGGGCAACGAGAAAGTGGATTTTCTTTCCGCGATTTTACAGAAAGACTTGGACAGAATGTATCCACTGTGCATGATTGTAGGGAGCAATGGCCAAGGGATGGTATTGCCTCAAGAAGACCAGGTTCCGGGTGACCACGTGGCACTCTGAGAGGGAAGACCGTCGTATTCGGCGTACGCCTGTGACTCATCGTATTGTGCCTGCGACGGAAATTTGAGCCGTAGTTTGTACCACAATGACACAACGAACTGTTAGAAATCGGTTACTTCAAGGACAGATCGATGCAAGGCATGCATTCCACTGACTCTAAGCCATTGCCGTTTGCGACGCCAATGATGTCGAGCCAGAGCTCACTGGAGGATGGAGTGGAGATATGTTGTGTTTTCTGATGAAAGCATGTTCTGCTTTCGTGCCAGTGATGGCCGTGTGCTGGTCAGAAGGAGGCCAGGAGAACGCCTGCAATCAAACTGTCTGCGGCTTAAAAACACTGGATCTACAATCTGGAGTCATGGTCTAAGAAGCAATTTTCTATGACACCAGAAGCACTCTCCGGCTTATCCCAAGCACATTGACTGCAAATTTGTAAGTCAGTCCGGTAATTCAACCTGTAGTGCTGCCATTCAAGAAAAGCATTCAAGGGGCGTTTTTCAACAGGATAACGCGCGCCCTCATGCCGCTACTGTAACACAACGTGCTCTACTGAGTGTCGACCTGTTACCTTGACCAGCGAGATCACCAGATCTGTCTTCCATTGAGCACGTATGGGCTATCATTGGATGAGAACTCCGGTGTCATCCCCAGCCAGCACTGACCATCACAGTATTGACACAGCAAGTACAACAAGCATGGAACTCCATACGACAAAGTGACATTCGGCACCTGTATGACACTATGCATGCACGTGTGCAAGTATGCATTCAAAATTCTGGAGGTTATAGCGACTTTTAATGTAACAGCATTTCACATTTGAAATGCATTTTATTGACCTTAAATTAACCTATGATCTCGAAAATCTAATTAATTAAACATTTTAACTAGACAAATGCACTGTCCAAATTTCATTACTCTACAATAAGTTTTTCTTGGTGTTGGGATTTTTTTTTCCGCCAGTGTATTTTGTACCAAACTTGCTGGCAACCCTGTAATTGTAAGAAATCCTTATCAAAATGTGCTGAACATCTACAAGATAATCTCACCTTTCGAATCTCCTTATGATCCCTCTTCTTGAATATTACAGAGTAGCTTTTTCTGATTATATTTAATTATATCCCTTGAATAAAACTTCATGAGTTGAAATGAAACACCATTCTACGCAACTTCATTTCATCCTAAACTGATGAAAAATATGGAAAAATGTTTTTGCCAAAGAAATCAAGAGTCCATCTCAGTTTTATGAGTTTAAGAATTTGGAGTTGGAAGCAAGAACATGGTTTCATTTGTGGAAAAGCAGAAACTGTGGTTAGAACATCATGATAAATAATCTCCTCATAGAAACTACATTTTCTCCTTTAATTAAGACAGCCATATTACATTAATTATATGACAATTCTGTCAAAAATTTACACTGCAGAATAGTCATTTAGTACCTCCTGGTCGATGGAAAAGGTGATTCTCTTTCAAATTTTCTGAAAACATAAGGCATTTAGTTTTGAAAAAAAAAAAAAAAATGGTCATCAATCCAAAAATTCAGACCAAAAATTATAACGGAAGAATATCGCAAATTTTGACAAATGATTAACGAAAAAAAACAATCTTATCAATTGTTTGCAGAAAATGTCGTCGATTTTTTCAAAGGATCACAACAGGGTTCATTGATTTAAATCAGTTTTTCTTTATAATTATTTTTCATTAAATTTAAGATGTAAACAAACATATTAATGTACTTTTTAATGTAATTTAATTTTATATAATACAGATAATCAAACAGCTTTTAGAAAGATAAAGCTTAATCTTTGTCAATAGACAATGTAAAGTTTGGAAAAAAAAAAAATCTTGCAACAGTAAGGAAATATAAGCATAAATATATTAAATATAGGAATATTTAGTTATTGGTTAGAAAAACTTTTGCAAGTTGAGATAAAATAAAACTATAAGATTTTGTGTGTTCCACTTTGGTGATGCATATTATATTAAAGCTTGACCAAAATCTGAATCATTCAATGAATTTTTGTTTGAATCTAACATAATAGATCTCAGCCTTTTTAGAATGCTGGAAGGTAAGGTATTTGTTACAGTTATTGAAAAGTCTGATGCTCAAAAGCTTATAGAATTCATGATCAACTAACTTTTTACTGCAATACCTTCATCTACTTCAGTGGAACAAATGTATACTGCCTTTGGTTTGGTGCATTTGAAAAGTAGAAATAAATTCATAAAGTTGTTTAAACTCGTTTTTCTGTACCAGCACTTTAACAAAACAAAAGTTAATAACTTAATATATACAATTAACTTTCAAATTTGTTTAAAATTTTTATGTGCTGCAGTTATTTTTAACTAAAATACTGAAGGTTGAATTGATTTTTGACTTCTGATTTATACTTTTCCATGCATTTTGTGTAATAAAGATTTTTCCATAGCCTAAAATTTTACCTCTGAATCATTTATATAACGTGTGTAAAAGTAATAATATATATTCATAATACTTAACATGCATTTGTGTGTATGTATAATTTATATTTTATAAATTAAAAGAAAAGCCATATAAAAACAATAATATTGGGTGAGATTTAAAAACATAAAAAAATCTGATTTAAATTTAAAAAATCAGATTTAAATAAAAAAATCAGTTTTTTTTATTTTTATAAAAAAAATCACAAAAAAAGAATTTTGTTAAAAAATAACCAAAAAATGCATGAGACAATGAAAAATGCATTGTCAAAAGACAGCAAAAATATAAATTTCATTCAAGGGTCACAAGAAAATCTGAATTTTGTCAAAAGATTGCAAGGAAGACACAAATTTCATCAAAGAATTGCAAAAAATCCAAATTTTGTAAAGAAGTTTAAAAAAAAAAATAAATTTTGTCATTGAATCACAAAAACAAAGCAAATTTTGTCAAAAGATCACAAAAAATGTAAATTTCGTTCAAGGATCTCGGGAAAAGTGCAAATTTTGTCAAAAGATCTTTGGAAAGATGTGAATTTTATTCAAGGATCACAGAAAAAACATAAATTTTCGTCAAGAATGGCATGGAAAATGCAAATTTCATCAAAGAAGTGTAAAAAAAGCAAAATTTGTCAAAGAATTGCATAAAAACACAAATTTTGTAAAAGAATTGTGGGAAACAGGCACATTTTGTGAAAGTTTGCAGAAAAATTGCAAATTTCATCAAAGAATAGCAAAGAAATGCAAATTCCATAAAAGAATTGCAAAAAATGCATAAACTTTTTCAAAGGCTCTAGAAAAAAATGCAAACTTTATCAAAAAATCACAAAAAAAATTCAAATTTTGCTAAAAAATTGCAAAAAAAACATGAATTTTGTCAACAGATTTTTAAAAAATGCAAATTTCAAAGACATAAAAGGCAAGTTTCATTTAAGGATCATTGGAAAATTGTGAATTTTGTCAAAGAATTCAGCCACAGAAAACACGAAAAAGTCAACACGACAAAAGTCACAGAAAACGCAAATTCAAAAGAATTGCAAATTTCATCCAAAAGTCACAAAAAAATGTGAAGTACCTTATATATTTACTAAAATGTATGATAGTTTTGGGAGAAGTTGAAATTTTTCTCAGGCCTATCTCTTCTAAAATTAATCATATGGGCTCCCTTGCTTACTCCTCATCTTTACCTATTCAGAGGAAAATCACATGTAGTTCTATCAAGTGTTTTGTGGAAACTCAGTCTCAGCCTTGTCAATGTCATTTGACTCCATTATTTAAAAGGACTATAGTTTTAATTAAGTATAACATCATTGAAACACATTTCAGACAATTACTATCTAAAGATCATGGTGTTTCAAATTATTCTTGAATGTCCCTCTAAACAAATGAATAAATAATGCTGGTTTTCTATGCAAAGTATTATAATTAATATCATATCCCTTTCATCACATTTAAAACATGACTAAAAGTATGTTTTGAAAAATTTCTGCCTTTAAGCCATAATATAAAAAACTTTTTTTGTTCCCTCATAAAGAAACATTTGATGTATCTCAATGCATCATTTTCATTTGTGATAATACTGCAATAAACATCAGATACATAATAATAAAGAGAAGGAAAGTTTTTTCAACTGAATAAATTATATTCTTGGTTGGAATAGTACAGTGTAGGGTTATTCTATTTGAGTGAAAAATGTGGTACTCCAATCTCCAACTAGGAATATCAGATATGTATTTCAATTTTATCGCAATTTATGCAACATAAGAAGTTTGAGTGCAACCAAAAGGATAAACAGACAGAAGCTGAAATCATAAACTTTCTATAACTTTTCAACTTAGTTCAACATAAAAGTTATTTGAAGATTTTAAAAATCAATAATTATGAAACAATAACAATCAATAATAATTTGAAGATATTAAAAAGCAATATCTTTCATTAAAATTGTTAATTAAATTTGTTAGTGTCATCATTTAAAAAAATAAGCTTGGAAGGTCTGCAATCTATTGAATACTATCTGTAAGCAGAAAGTAGAGTGCTGCTTGAGATAAAATAAAATGAGAGGAGTCTGTGTTTCCCCTTAACTACACTATTGAAATTGATTATGGCATGTCTGTGAATAGTTTATATTTGGCTTTCGCAGCTTCAGTCACTTACTTTATTGATCTATTGATTGATATCTATTTATCACTTATATCTAAAATATGGGGTCTATTTAGGACACCTTCACAAAATTCCTCTTAATAAAACAGGCCCTTTCCATTTCCAGATACATCCTTAGGGGTGTGCGACAGGTGCAACTGCACAGGGCCTCGTGCATTGGAAGGCCTTGCACCCGAAAGAAAAATACTAATATAAAATAGTTAAAATTTTATTTTTAATTTTGTTGTGAATTATTTACAGTATGGAACCAGTTAACTGGAAAACCAGTTATCCAGAATGATATTTCTAAGACTGATATTAGAATCTTTGTAGAAACAAAATGTCATACACTGTCAATTTGACATATACATTGTTTGAAACAATTGTATAGTTTGATAACCAGTGATAGAAATTGGGAGATAAAAGGCAGGCGCCAAATGACGACTACTCTAAAAATCTTAGGCGTCAAATTAAGATTTTTAGTTGCAGTTTCTAAAATTTATGTTAATATTACTATTACTGTATATAATTTAGAAATAATTCTGACTAAAAAAAATTTTTTTTTTTTTTTGAAATTTTTCGTTTTTTTGTGTGTGTGATCTTTTGACGAAACTTGCTGTTTTTTCCCTATTTTTTGGCAATACTTGCCAGTTTTTTAAAATCTTTTAACAAGGTTTGCCATATTTTTTCGTGATCTCTTGATGAAATTGGCCGTGTTTTTTTGCAATCTTTTAACGACATTTACCGTTTTCCACGATTTATTTATTTATTTTTTTTTTTCGAGTTTTTGTCGAAATTCAGATTTTTCCACGATTTCTGGAAAAAATTGGCAATTTTTCTTAGAACGATTGACTAAATAGATTTTTTTTGGCAACCAATTCTCAAAATTTACGATATATTTTATGTCCGAATTTTCTGATTTATGACTGATTTTTTGTAATATTCGGAAATGATTAATTTTTCAGAAAATTCGGAATCTAATCTTCTTGACACTTACTATTTAAAAAAGCACAAATACATATTTTTATTTAAAATTTTTGAAATTAATTTCTAAGATTTTAATAATCAAACCAACTATAAAACTGGTGTAAAGCTTTTCTAATTATTGCTATATTTAGAAAGTAATAGAAAAATGCACTTAATCTGTAAAAAAAATTGAAACTTGGCAACTTCTTTAGTATTGGTAATTACAGTTGAATTTAGTAAAATAAAAATAATAATGACATATGCATCTACATTTGAATTTAAAAAAAAATTCTGAAATTCACAGATTTTTTGAAAGGTTACATTAGAGGGGGGAGTGCTAGGAATATCCCCCTTCCTCATTAATTACGCGGGGTTTTTTTCACAATTCTTTGGCAAAAATTGTGTTTTTTTTTTTTTTTTTAATTCATTGAAGAAATTTGCGTTTTTTCGCAAACCTTTGATGGAATTAACGGATTTTATCGCAATCTTATGACAATTCTCATTTTTTCTGTAATTTTTTTGACAAAATTCGCATCTTTTTTAAAGATTCTTTAGCAAAAACAAATTATGATTTGTTTTTGCGATCTTTTGTAGATTTATTTTTCTTTTTTGTGATATTATGACTAAGTTTGCGTTTTTCCAGGGATTTATTTTACGAAATTAGATTTTCTTTTCCCGATTCTTTAACGGAATTCTCGTTTTTCCAGCGACTCTTTGACAAAATTTGCATTTCTGTTCGCCATCCTTTGTAGAAATTTGCGTTTTTTCCCGTTATCTAAAAAAATATGCTTTTTTGCTATTTTTTGAAAAAAAAAATTGCTTTTTTCGCGCTCCTTTGTTGAAATCAGCGATTTTTTATGCAAACAATTGACGAAATTGATTTTTTTCGCGACTATTTGTCGAAATTCGCAATGTTTTTTAGCTTCGAATTTTCAAACTAGCCCCCCCCCTTTTTTTTTAATTTTCAAAACTGAATGTCTAATAAATATTTTTTTTAAAAGCTAGGCGTCAAATTTGACGACAGAGAATAATTTTTTGTTGTCAAATTCAATTCTTTAGTTGCATTTGACGACTAACGACCGCTAATTTCTAACACTGTTGATAACAGCTCCTAGCATTTGAAATACAAGCATATACAGTCGTATTTTAGATGTTTTCTATATAGATTATATGGATGATCAGGGATGGGGAAATACATCATTTTGCTCGCCAGTGGCGAGTGGATTTTCTGGTAAGGCGAGTGCATTTTTAATTTTCGAAAAAACTGTAGGCAATAGAAACATTATCAGAGACACTTTTTCAATCTAGCTATTTTAATTTTCCAAATTATTACAGTGTAAATATGATACTAAAGTTCTATCTTATATTAAGCTTACCTCTGTTGCATATATTTCTTAATTTTATAGGGAAAAAAGAATTAAGAAAATGTATTGTAGTAATAGTAATTTCAAGTGCGATTTTGTCAAAACTATTTTCAACTGCATGCGTGTTGTATCTTGCAGGCTGGTGAAATAAATCCATGGCTGGTAAGATTTTTGAAAAATTCCCCACCCCTGTGGATGATAAAGGAAACAGAAGAGTTTTTGTTCCCAAGAGATTCCCATAAATGACCTTCTTTCAAAACTCTTAACATTTGACCTCACTTGCATCTGATTCTTAGTTCAAGTAATCTAATTTAAAATCAGAAGTAATACCACAACCACCTACACTGGTGTCCAAAAGTTAAGCATAATTGGTAATTAAGTAATTATTTTTAAGTAATGAAAGAAATATGAATCGGAATGTTCTGAAACTTTAGGTGTGTAAACAAAATAGTACGCGTCACATATTTTCGCGAAGAGTTTTCCCCGAAATCGAACAGGGGACCGTCAACAAATTGAAAAAGAACGAAGATCTTTTGGATAACCCTGTCAAAACTAATGTAACAAAAGCGTTCAAACTGAACATTATGATTATTTGGCTTATTGTAATGTACTGTGTTAATTTTTATAAGGATAGCATGTATACTCGTAGAGAAATTAAGGTTTTTATAAAAACAGTCCTAAATTTTTCCAAGTTTTTTGCTTATAATTTGCAGAGTTCTTATTATAAAATAATGTTCTTTTCTGAAAATATGACAAACATCATTGTACACAATATCCTGTCATCAGAATTTAAAAATAATAAAAATTGTATGAAAAATGAGTATGTTTAGTAAATAATTTTTCATTGCGCTTGCGTCAACGATATCAAAATGTCATTTGCATATTGTGTTAGCTAAATGTTTAGAGCAACTTCTGTAAAAGTTTCAGAAACATAGCTTGAAAATTCTAAAAATGGGAGCCTATAGAATCAACTCAAAATCCGTTATTCCTAAAGGAAGCAAAAAAAATCAGGGGTTTTACCTAAATATAGTTGTACGTGCAATATTGTGTAGGCACTAAACAATGGAATATGGATACAGCCCCTCATCTTTTTGCTTCATTTAGGGAATAAAGGATTTTGAGTTGATTCTATGGGCTCCCATTTTTAGAATTTTCAAGCTATGTTTCTGAAACTTTTACAGAAGTTGCTCTATACATTTAGCTAACACAATATGCAAATGACATTTTGATATCGTTGACGCATGCGCAATGAAAAATTATTTACTAAACCTACTCATTTTTCATACAATTTTTATTATTTTTAAATTCTGATGACAGGGTGTTGTGTACAATAATGTTTGTCATATTTTCAGAAAAGAACATTATTTTATAATAAGAACTCTGCAAATTATAAGCAAAAAACTTGGAAAAATTTAGGACTGTTTTTATAAAAACCTTAATTTCTCTACGAGTATACATGCTATCCTTGTAAAAATTAACACAGTACATTACAATAAGCCAATTAATCATAATGTGCAGTTTGAACGCTTTTGCTACATTAGTTTTGACAGGATTATCCAAAAGATCTTCGTTCTTTTACAATTTGTTGACGGTCCCCTGTTCGATTTCGGGGAAAACTCTTCGCGAAAATATGTGACGCGTACTATTTTGTTTACACACCTGGAGTTTCAGCACATTCCGATTCATATTTCTTTCATTACTTAAAAATAATTACTTAATTATCAATTATGCTTAACTTTTGGACACCAGTGTATATCCCATAAAACTTATCAAATGGATGGTGATTTAATGCCCATCCAGTTAACTGGGAAAACCAGTTATCCAGAATACATCTGACCTTAACCATTCTGGATAAATGGTTCTGTACTGTATTTCATATAAAAAATTTATATGTGTAAACATGCTTATTTATCGAATGAAAAGTGTTTTATCAAACAATGTTTTGTGCAAATTATGAATGTTCCAGATGAGAATAGATTATTTCTAGCTTATGTTCAATCTATTGGCATCTTTATACTCTAGCCTAGAGCATTAGGCCCATGACAAAACGGGAATGTTGCTGAATTTTAATTATTAAAAGGTTTTGGATAATCATGATTCTGACAAACTGCTTACTGTACTGACTATTTGTAATGTAACAACACAGATTTTCATTCTTTGTTGCATAATCAAATTACTTTTGTTTAATGCAAATATTGATGTTCTTGTCCACTTACACATATGGCCTATCGTGTAAACATGAAGGTTTGGAGGCAGGGAGTTGAAAATAAACCTTTATACTAAGAGACTAAATTAAGTCATCCTTAAACTACAAAAGATCAATTAAACACTCCAGCTAAATTGGCGGGAATGGGAGAGGGAGAACTAGTTGAACGTGAAGGGCCTCGCAAATGTTTTTGCACTTGGCCTCATATTCGCTAAGGACGACTCTGGCCCCTTCACAAAATTCTACTCCATACAGACATACTTTTCATAAATTATTCTTACATTGTTAGGTTTTAAAATGTGTAAATTGCAAAGGAAACAAGTTCAGCAGAAAAGAAAACTTTAAAAAGGGACTTAAAGAAATTATTAATAAATGCTTGGTCCAGGGGGGATTTTGTTTAGAATTTTCTGAAAATTTTAAAGCAGTCATTTCTGAAAAAAAATCTGTCATAAATTTGAAAATTTAAACAAAATATATCTTTAAAAAAGGATTTAAAGAAATTATTAATAAATGCTTGGCCCAGGGGTGATTTTGTTTAGAATTTTCTGAAAAATTAAGGTAATAATTTCCGAAAAAATCTGCCATAAATTCGAAAATTCAGACATAAAATATATTCAACAAATGGTTGTTGAAAGAAATGAATTTCGTCAATCATTGAAGAAAAATTGCCAATTTCGTCAACAGATTGCAGAAAAACGTAAATTCTGCCGAACGATTGTGAAAAACAGCAAATTTCTTCAAAAGATCACAAAAAAGAGCAAATTTCATCAAAAGATGACAAAAACGGCAAATTTTGTCAAAGAGACTTGAAAAAACACATTGTGCTGGGAGTAGATTAACCACCCCTTCCCTTCTGTTGTAACCTTTCAGAAAATTTGCTGTGAATTAAAGTTTTTTTTTTTTTTCTCAGAATCCCCTCTGCTTGATTCATATGTCAGTAATTAGATTTCACATTTCATAACAAAATGTTACTTTTCACAAACATAAAGTAAATTTCACAAAAATATAATAAATTAACAAAAATAACTTTTTCTATTCACAAAATGGGCTCCTAGAAAAAATTATTGCATTGACTCTTGTGAAGTATTCTTCAGTGCTATGTAATGTAATTTTCTTCTATTTAAAATTTATGAGAAAATGTGATGTGTCTATCTACATGCTTGTTATTTTTGTTATTATTTAAGATCTAGACATGGCTACAGGAGAACAATCCAGTCCCTTGAAAGGTAAAAAACTCAGTACCAGTAGCAGTCAAACAAGAAATGATTCTGAGAACCCATGGCTTGTGATTCCTAACAACCTGGTAAAGTTATTGTTTTTTAAAATATGAAATGAGCTTTATGTAGCTCTTAAAATTTAATTTGTATAAAATTGAAAAGCATGTGAATATATTTTTCATGTATAATAAATGACATTGTCTATTTTTTGCTCTTTTAAACTGAAGGAAAATTAATTTGTGGATTCCACAGTAGTGTGATTTGGGATTCAGTAACTTCATTTTTGTATAATTTTATTGTGAATATAATTATAACAAAATATTACATAATTTATGTATAAAATTTAAGAAGGAACCAAATTATGATATTTATTTTTAGCAAAAATTTCATTTCATTAATAAAAATGCTAAAATAAACAAAGATGTGATAAAACACATATATACTGCTCAATGATGCATCTTGTTAAAGACATAAAATTACATTAAAAACACAAATCAGCAGTTTCAGCTTATATCAATATTCAAAGCCATCTTCAAGTTATCAAGTCATTTATAACTAACAAGGAAGGTCTCCATACGGGCATACTCCGAAAAATCTGAAAAAAATACAGAATGTTCTTCTCATGAGGCTATATATGTTTCTAAAAAAAATTTCGGTGGAACCTCATAGCAATGTCCGTAAAAAAGTAATGAAAATTTCGTTATTTGGCGATTTATCCTCGGTTGGCGACAGAATGCAATTTCAAAAAATACTTTTTCACATCAAATACATTTACAGAGAAAAAAGTGTCATGCTGAACTTGTTTAGATAAATTTAATTTAAATAATTTTAGTTTTGACAGTTTTAGTTTGATTTAAGTATAAATTTGTTATATCGATATTTATATGTATTTATATTCAAATTTAATCATCAATATTTGCGATTTAAAACGAAATTCATAATTTCAATTAACTAAAATTGTTTCAAGCTCAAAGTCCAATTGAACATTGTCGACTCGATTTTGTTGCCATGGAAACAGCTGACTTTTATTTTTGAATACGCTTGAATCTATGAAATTATTGTTCCTCAATATGAATTTTTCATTTATGAGAATAATTTTTTCCAGAGGTAAATTAAATAACTACAACAATAAACAATATACATATGGAATACAACATATATATGTCTATAGAATATATTAAATTCCCTCATTGTTTATGGTTAAATTCATTAAATACAATTTAAATGCATTTAAAAATGTATTAAGAAACAATTTTCAGTTATATTGAAATCGTTTGCTTCTGGTGGGGAAAAGTGCTGTTCGCCAAATCGTGCACCACTTGGTCTTTTCACGCCAAATATTCGAAAGTATTTTATTTTTTTACATATTTCCTATTGTAATTCCGCCGCTAAATTTGATTGATCCTTTATTATCTACATGAGTAGTTTAATTAGTATTTTTTTCAAAAAATTCTGAGTATGCCAAGTATCACAACACCTTCCACGAAGTAAGAAGCACCTTCCTTGTAAGATGTTTCCAACTTCACTATAGCTGATGAACGTTGACCAATTTGTATAGACTTATTTGAAAAATTTAGCTGATACCTGATGCCATCTATTAATCTAAACATTTACTAAGTTCCAAATAGAAAGAATAATAATGAAAATTCAAATTTGTAAAAAGCAATCTTGAAAGTCATAAATCTTGAAGAGGTAAGAACAGTCCACTTTCTCTCTTCCTGCTATGAAAAACCATCACGTAACATATTATACTCAACTATTAAATTTAATTAAATGCACCTTAAGCTTCTCACATATAACTGGAATGTACTGTAACTTTTAAAAATTCTGCATAAGTCTGTCTAGGATGTTGTGATGAATTACTGGATATTTGAACTTTTTCATAATGTTATTAATATTGAGTAACCTGGGTTGATTCCTGATCAAAAATCAACTACATCCATTTATTATAAAAACTTTATTAAAGCTGTTATTCTCAATTTTGGCAGAATAAGCGCTCTTTGATTGCTATATACAAGGAAGGAGGGATAAAATTTAAGAAAAAAAAAGGTTACAAGCTGCAGCATGTGAAAAGTAATTATTTTTTCTGAGAGTGGAGACAGATGTGCTAATTATAATACAATAGTTGTGCAGGTAAGTAGTGTTAAGTTTAGCGATGCGTCAGAGCAATTGAAATGGCAAGACATTTAAAAAATTGGTCTCATTTATGCCACTTTGACAAGTTTATGTGAAGCCATCCAACACAAATGCCCTGTCATGTTAAATGATGTCCTCCATCTGCATGAAATTACCAGCCCTATACTGCTGACCAAACTGAAGAATTGCTGCAAAACTTGAAGCTCTCTCCCCCAACAAAAAATGAGACAGGTTTTGTCACCGTTGACTATTTTCCAATTCCAAAATTCATGGAAATACTAATTTAAACCAGGGTTTTCTTCCAATAGTGATGTAAAAACAACTACTGAGAAGTAGCTCAATTGAGCCCCTTTCTCAGGGATCCCAAATGGTCCCCTTTTTCCCCCAAAAGTCCCCTTTTTAGAAAAAGGTCCCCTTTAGTCCCCTTTTTTGTATTTTGGTCCCCCAAGTCCCCTTTTCTGTGTCTGAAAAAAATCGCCGCAAAATAAAATAAAAACTCTGAAAATCACTAAAAGCTTAAAAATCCAAGAAATTTTTTTTTTAAGTGGGCATAAAAAAAGCAATATAATAGGTATAAAAAAGCGTTGTAATTGAAATTCTTTCATGAATCTAAATGTTAAAAAATCACAACAGAATACAGGCAAATTTTAAGAATTTCATTAAAATTCTTAAAAATTAAAAAATTGCAGAACACAAAAGTTACTATATTAAACTACTGCTTGACCATTCTTCAATAACGGGCCTTGGTATGCTTCTCCCCCCCCCCCCTCACCTAAAAAAAAGTGAAGCTTTTTTGAATGGAAAGAATCATTGAACTGTGTGGAAACAGACGATTAAAACTAAGAAAAATTAATTTAAAGTCCACAACTCTGAATCATATTAAAGAAAATGGTTCGAGAAAAATGCCTTTTCACATTTTTTTATTTATTTTTTTATCTTTACAAAAAGAAATATTGAATATATGAAATAATTTCGACTTCCAGTTTTGATGGATTTATACATTTTAGAAGGTCCTGAACACAATTTTAGTGGTTTTTAGAAAATGTCTGTTAAAAAGCACTGTGTCTCAAGAACTAATGCACATTTATGCACAAAACTTTAGATTTACTTAGACCTTGATATAAACTAGAGCTGTTTAGTTTTTAGTGTATATCGCTCAACAAGTGACACTGTTATGCTGCATTATTCGCAATTTCATTAATAGCTCTATCTCAAGAACTAATGCACTGATTTTCATAAAACTTCAGCAATTTTCAAACTCAACCCCTAATTTAACTACAGCAAGATTCAATCTCAATTTAAGGGTTGACCGAGGGAGGTATCTCATCAAGCCCAACATTTTGCTAGGGTCTATTTTGACCCCAGACAATTAGGGGCGTTTCTTCGTGTGCCTGTGTATGTGGAGTGGGGAATCAGAAAATTGATTTTTTTCACACATCCTTTTAAAACTCTTGGTCTAAGCAGCCATTTCCCACTGTCTTAACTCATTTTTTCATCATTAGTAGATGGTTTAATTTTAATTGCGTTCCTTACTTCATAAATTTTCTAAAAAATTAAGAAAAAAAAATCTGCTCAACATATCTCAACGGTTAGCATCTTTTCATCCCTTTCTGTCACCAGGGGATGCTATTGAAATAAATTTTCAAAAATGTAATCTACAATATGGCATGTAATATCTTAAATGAAAAGCCAGGTTATGAATAATGTTATTCTTCACTCAATCTCTACCTTCATTATCACTCTCTTATATCATCCCCATCTATATAAGGATTTAATCATTATAAACCATTGTTAATTTTTAACAAATTTCATTATTAACAATTTTGGTTTATTAATTAAAGTTTAGAACGTTTTGAAAGGAATATTAAATAAAACCCTCTGAGTGATCTGTGATCACACTTACCCACTTGTTTTTATTAACTGATCACTATTATTACTTTCTTCTATCTTCAATAGAAGAAAGTATTGTAATTGAAATTTTTTCGACGGATTTACACGTTTTAGGGGTCAGAGATTCCAAAAAACATGTTTTTACAAAATGTCTATCTGTCCGTGTGTGTCTGTGTGTCCGTATGTCAGCATTCTACCATCAAAAAGTGCATGAAGTTATGCATAGAATTGAACCAAATTTTTTGTGAATGTTTTTGGCTGTGGCAAGCAGGTCCTTCTTCAGTTTTGAAATATTCCACCAGAAGGGACGCTGCAGTCGTGATGTTTGTGCCTTTTTCAATATTGTACTGACCAAAAGTATATGAAGTTATGCATCGAATTGAACCAAATTTATTGTGTAACTGTATAACTATGGCTAGTTGATCCTCCTAGAATTTGAGAAAAATCTGCCGGAAGAGGGCACTGCAATCGTGATGTTTGTGCTATTTTCAATATTGTACCGACCAAAAGTATATGAAGTTATGCATCGAATTGAACCAAATTTTTTGTGTAATTGTATGGCTATGACTAGTTGGTCCTTCCCGAATTTGAAAAAAATCCTCCGGAAGATGGGGCATTGCAATAGAAAATTTTATGCCATTTACAATATTGCACCACCTAAAAGTGCCTAAAATTGTATGAAGTTAGTTCTAGAACTGAACTAAATTTTTTGTATATGATTATTTTTTGGTGAAGCAAGTAGGTTCTCCCTGAATTTGAAAAAAAAAATCTGCCTATCATTCTATTGTCCATCGGCTTGTGCAGAGAAGGAAATTTGTTTTTACTCCGATTAATTGACTGAAGCAGAAATTTAAGATGAAAATCAAAGTTGGTATGGTATTGAATTAAAATTATTAAAGCATTAAAATGAGTAACTATTTTTTTTAATATTATAAAATGTACGTATGAGATAGAAGAAAGTTTTGGGATTGGCACATCTAACTAGTTTACCTGTAATGAGAATTATCAAGGTGAATGCCAAAATGTTGAATGCTTTATATACTTTTTCAGTAGCATATTTAAATGTGTTTAAATAAAATTGTGTACATTGTTTAATGAAATCTTATAAAGATAACCATCTAACATATTTTCTGGGGTAATTTTAAAAATTTACTTTCTTATTTAGGAAAATTTGTGCTATATTTTTACGCACATATGATCCTTATTTGGTTTCTGTTTTTAATAAAATTGGTCCCCAAAGTCCCCTTTTTAAGCAAAAATGCTCCCCCAAAGTCCCCTTTTTAAACAAAAATGGTCCCCCAAAGTCCCCTTTTTAAATGAAAATAGTCCCTTTTCCCCCTTTTTGAGGGCTAAAATGTGTTGGGAGCCCTGCTTTCTCTATCCTCTCCATTTCCAAAATTTGGTTCAAGGATAGATAGGCCAGTAAGACTTTCTCACTACCATGATACTTTAGTGAATTTTTTGTGATTTGTTGGTATAGAGTGCCTGCACTGAAATCCCCACAAACCTGCCAAAATGTAGCAGAGTAATTAGAAATAGTTGATTGATATTATATATCATTCATTTAACCAGAGAGATAACTGAAATCATACATGCTGGCATAAGACACAGACTTAGTAATTCTTACATTACAGTCTTCTGTAAAAATATAATTTGCATGTATAGGAAATGTGCAGAGACTCAAGTTGCTTAGAGATTTAGAAAATCACCATTTCAACAGAAAAATTAAAAACTACTTACAATAGCAGAGTTGCTACACTACCTGGGAAAGACCTTTAAAAGTCAGGGAATTCAGAAATTTGCCTAATAAGTTAAGGAAAAATCAGGGAATTTCAATATTTTATCCAAAATCTGGAAAAGTCAGGGAATTTAATAAAATTTTATGGAAATTGACTACAAGCTTTGTCTTGTGACAGATGAAGAATTTTTTCAATGTTTTTGCAAATTCCAGTTTTTGGAAGTTTAAATTCCCCTCCTAAAAATGTTTTTCTTCTTGCTTTTACCAATTGTATCCCCACACGCTGTTTAAAATTGAATCATTAATGTACTTAAAATCAGCAATACATTAATATATCTTTTTGAAGTAACAATATATCTAACAAAATAATTTCAAATCTCCTTAATTTCCATCCTGATATGTCTGCTTTTTTACCCCTATTATCTAAAGTTGTGTTTAAGTTAAATTGTGATAATTGCCAAGGCAAATTATGATTAAATAAAACTATACAGTATAACATCTTTAAATGGGACATCTATAATTCGGACATTTTGGCATGTTTATTCATTTTTATTTTGAATTAAAGATAATAGATGGAGCCATAGCACATATATAAATGAATTTTAGAAAATGGTTAAGAAAAATGAAATTATTACCTGATAACATTACTTTCTTTCAATTTTAAAACTGTAAGAACTTTCTAAATTACACGTGCAATTAATATAGGTATCTCTTTGATATTAGGTTGTAAAAACTTCCTGATTAATGGTAATTTTTCTTTTTGCAAAGATAATAAGATGAAAACATTGCAATGACGAAATTTTTTTACTATTTATTATTTCTTTTAAGTATTTAACTTGTGATTTACTGTGATAATTATAGTTGCCATATATTTAATTTTTTTATAACTTTAGTCTTATATGTGACATTTTAAGTGAGAAACTCTAAATATCTTCACCGGTTCCCCTTTTTTAAACACACAGTCGTGGCAAGCGAGGAAAAAAAATGAATGTAGACGCTTCATGTAACTACATATTGGCTTCTCCATAAAAGTTTATTCAAGTGCAGGCATATATCACGGAAAATGCTCTCTTGCAAGCCATCTTAAATAGAATCCACGAAAGAAGAAAAGAAATATTTCATCATAAAAACATTATTCTGCCGTTCCTTCTAACCAAATCCTTGAAAAAAAAAAAGAATATATCCTTGTCATCACCTCTCAGCTCCCTTCTTAAATCTAAAAACAAAACTTCTAGAATATTCTCTAATCTCTAACCATGATTTTCACATGTAAACAGAATTCATGTCCGTCGTCAAGATTAATTTCATTCAGGCGATAATTTTTAATTAAAAAAATTATTATTTAACTAATTTATAATCAAACGCTGAATTCAATATCCTGCAGACGATATTTTGAAACAAAAAAAAAAGAAAAGAAATGAATTTATTGATATGCACAAATATCAAACTTTGAAAGCGAAAAATAAATAAATAAATAAAAAGAGTTGATAAAAACAGGGAAAAAATGAGTTTTATTTGGAATATTAAGAAATGAAGTTTAATTAAGAATGTGTTTAATTGAGAGCCATCTTTTTAAATTTACGCAAATTGGAATGAATGTTTTTTAAGGCGAATTAAGAATTTATATTGTTTCCATAAAGATTAATAGATTAGATCTAGAAACAAGATTTTAATTTAATAAGTTGAACTAAGTATGGAATATTGTTAAAAGGAAATCAATATAGTATAAAGGTTAATTTTGGCGAAAAAAAAACTTAAATTTGTAACATATGTATCACAGTTTTAAATATATTAATGTAATTACAAAGTTGTTTTTTAAATTATAATTGTGAGTATTACATTTCTCAGGTTATATAAATATATATATTTTAATAGTTTTCACGACAAGTCTGTTATTCTTGTGATTTGCGTAATTTATTGAATATTCATAAATCAGAAATTACAATTTTTAAAAATATCATACATTTGTTGTTTTCAAAATGTATGACAGATGGCAACACTGCATAAAATATACATAATTATTTTTAAAATTTTCATTTTTGAGCATTTTGAATTTATTTTTCTCAATGTTTTTAATTATAAAGCTCCTTGCATTTTTGTATTACCATACTAATAACATATAATAGTATTATCATTTATCTACATGCATTTTAGTTACAAAATTTCTGGAATTTGGAATTTTCTATAATCCAGACTTGCTGTCATTGCGACAGTTCCAGATTAAAGAAGTTATACTGTATTATTTTTTCTTCCAGTTTAAAGGAAACTTATTTTTAAACACTCAGATTATTAAGGAATACAATTTTTGTTATAGCTGTATCCTAAGAAATTTCAATTTTTTGTGGTATGTGTGAAGGGGGGAGGAGTTGCATATGTGAAAGTGTTAACCAGTATTGTATAAAGTAAAAAAATTTTTATATTTCCAATGGATATATTTATTGTACATTTGACACATCCAGTTCACGCAATGCCATTAGACTGAATCTTTTCTAAAGTATACCTGGAAAAGTCAGGGAATTTCATTCTCCTATTTGAGTAGCAATCCTAAATAAATATCATGAATTTGTGTGAAACAGAAAAAAAAAAAACTTCAAGTAGATTTTTGTTGTCATGTCGCATATTTAATACAGAGATGAATATTTACAAATTCAAAATGAAACATGGCATCATCTTGTACACTTAAATTAATAGTTGAATTGAACTTAAAATTTGTAATTTCAATTGCAGGCCATGTTGCCAGGTCTCCGGCGATAGGATATTGATTTTTATCTCAATGATATACTGCATTTCTTTGTAATTTAGCATGTGAATCCGGGATCATGCATAGAAATAAGAGGGATAGAAAAAATAAAATTGCATATTTTTAATTTAAAAACATTTGATTTAAATGTGGTGAACAGTTTTTCTTTTACGTCATATACTGGGTATTTTAAAAACTTGTCTACAAATAGATTGCTTGCCACAGTAGCTAGTGGGTCAAAAAAAATTTTTAATTATAGATTTCCATATTCATAAGTTAGGTTAATACCATTCACTAAGTCTGGCAGGAATTGTGTAATTTATGCTTTAATATTTGGTATAAGCAATGTTGACCATTGATTCAAAATTGTACAAATTGTGTACAGAGAAGCATTAGTTATTTTGCATCCAAATGTGAACTAACACATTATTAACAAATTGATCAAAATAGTCTAACTGATGAGTGTATAAATGTTTGGAAGCATTTTGGTAATTTATATTCTGACATCCATAGAATTATGAGTTTGAGAAATAGGTAGGATATGCTGAGGGCTATTTAATGAAATGTTGAAATATAAGTGTGATTGCATTATAATTTTCAAATAAGTGATATATATTATGCCTCTTGAATGTTTACTTTTGCAGTCATCACATTTTGCAGTTTACTTTTGCAGTCATCACATTTTGCAGTTTACTTTTGCAAATGCGTCATGTAGCAAACACACTATACATCATGTAGCAAACACACTATGCTTTTCATGTTAAAACACTTGTTTGTGGCTTTTTTTATGAAGAAAAAAATTTAATATTGTTCTTAAATATAACAGGAATTAGGTGCCAGAGCAAAACCTTCTAAAAAACAAAGGAATAAAGACAAGCATAGGCAGTCCCAGCAAAGGAATTTATCACCAGCTTCTGGTGTTACTGATAGTCTAGCCTGTAAGCCAAAATCATCTTTCCATTCTTTCCCCCAAGCTAAGACAGCAACTTGGGTAAAAGAACAGTATGTTAATGAGAAAAAATGCAAACGAAGAGCTTATGAGTCAGAAGTGGTAAGTATATTATTCTTTATTAAATATTTTTTTAAAGTTTTTTTTTTTAAATTAAGTACATGTGTGCACATGTTTATTTGTCTAAGACATGTGTAGTGTTTGCTTTAATTAAAAAAAGAACTGGATACTAACTTTTTCAACTTTGATATCAGTATTTAGGGGAAGGTAGTACACAGTGAGATGAAAAATACTTTTTAACATAATGGTAACTATTTCTATTCTTTTGAAAAAAAAAGAGATTCTACATTTAAATGCAATACAAATACGTTATACTTTAATATATAAATGGTTTTAAGTGGTTTGTACCACAAGAAGTACATAGTTAGACAATGTATATATTTTAAGTGTTACTGCTGCATAGATTAGCAGTGTGCCACTTTGAGATGTCATTTATGATTTTTAATGAATTAATATTACTAAAATTTTAAAATAATAAAATTATGAACCTCAGATTTACAATGGCAGACATTGGGCCTTATATTCATACAAATTTTCAGTCTTGTGCATTTACTAGATTTCCCTAGACATTGCATGCACACACACACACACACACACACACAGAGAGAGATAGACTTTCTTTTATAATAAATAACTTTTTTAACATAGTAGGTAAGGTAAATGTTTGTCATTTTGTTGAAATAGTCTGATATTAAAGTTAGGTTTGGTTAAGTAAATATATGCGAAAAAGACAGCTAAATAAACTCTAAAATAGGCATTTATGTAAATTTAACCACTATAAAATAATTATTTATTATTTTGTCAGTTGAGTAACCAAAGTGCCAAACCTACAAACATATGTTGTATTAAGATGAGATGGTTATATGTGAGTGCCAGCTAGAAGAAAAAGTTACAACTTTATGTCAAAGTGACTACTGTCTCACTTTGTACTACTCTTCCTTATATTAGTTTAAAATAAACAAAATATAAAGTGGAACAAGTTGATCCTTCCCTATGAATTGTTAAAGCTGTTTATATTTCTTTGTCTGTTTTGTCTGGATCTTTTTTCTCTTTTCCTTGTATTTGTCAATTGATTATTTGGTACCGGGTCAATCCATGTGAAATCATCCAGAAAAAGAAAAAAATGTTGCTCAATATTTTTGATTTTTTTAATTCTTTACCAGTTAATTTATTGTACTTTTAGGAGTCTAAAACAAGGATTTAAAAATTTTTAAACCTTTTGAATTTTTTTTTTGGCATCCATTTTTTTGTCATGTCTCAAGCAGTTTTTCATGAAAATAGTACTTTACAGAATCCTTTATAACTTTTTTATTTCTAAACTTATCAAAATGATTTAAAAACCATTATATTTAGTAATGAAAGAACTAAATTTTCATAATAGGTATTTTTATAATAATGATTAAAAAAATTGTATAAAATAAGATTAAATGTATCATTTTTCCAGTGAAAAATTGTCTTTTTTGACATAAAAATTTTAATAGAAGAAAGTAAAACTCACTTTTACACTTATTTTTCTGATTATATACCCAAATGAACTAATCTCAGAAGAAATATGAAACATTTAGAGACACTCTTTCTTTTTCTAGAAGTAGTCAAAGTTGGCATCTCAGCATCAAAACGCTAAATTTGAAGTTTAATATCTAAAAAAGGACTGGCTAAAAAATTATGAAAATTTAGTAGGATAACCTTCTTATAAATGTAAATATGTACCAAAAATATTATGAGTGATATATATGTGGTTTTAAAAATATGGAACTTTGAAATTGGCTTGAAAATCACATTTGTTTACATATATTTCCACACCATGAAGAACTCATAATGCATAATATATTCTGCTCATTTCTTCAGATGCCTCTTTTTAAAGTATAAATAACTTTTTTACATAAATATAATTACAGTAGACTCCTTCAAATCTGCAAAGCTTGGGACTGGAGGTTGTGCGGATTTTAGAATTTTGCAGATTTCTGGTCATTTCTTTGCTTACATTTTTAAAACAGTAATTTGAATGTAATAAATATTGCACTAAAATTATAATGAATGCTTTCAATATATTTAAACATTACAGTAAGTAATAAACTAAAATTATAAGAATTTTGATAATTTTTAAAATATTAAAAGCAAAGATCAAATGAATAATGTATGATTAACTATTCATTATAAAGATGAAATGTATTTTTCCTAAATTATTCAATGAAACTTCCCACATAAATAATGTAGAATATGAAATCACATCAAAATCATAAATAAGGAAGTTTTACTCCAGGTTCGGCCAGACTTAATAACCAAAAAAGTTTGATTAATACATAAATATATTTGATAAGAAGATTATGGATTATCTGTGATATCAGCAGTATCTTGAATTTTTTCAGAAATAAATTTATTCTTCCTTCAAGAAAAAACATGAATTCAGTAATAACAAAAATTACAAATTAATGTATGGAATTGATACAAAACTAAAAAAGTCAAATTTTGTCCCTATATCTGAACTGAATGTCTCATTGTTTACATTTGTAAATTATGTGCAGATTTTAGAGAGTTGTGGATTTGAAGGAGTCTACTGTATATTAAAACCTAATTTATTTATGCTCACAAACTTAATATTTCATGCATTTTTAAGCCAAGATTAAGTGAATGTGAGTATTAATTTTATGATTAAGAACAAATTCTCTTTTGTTAAATTCTATGACTGAGAACAAGTTTTCTTATCCTGTCCTGTTTATTTTTAATGTGCCAATGCATAAATATATTATATATTATGGTTTAAACTGTAAATACTGCATACTTCATTTTATAATTTAGAACAAATTTGCATTTTTGCTTTTTATTTATTCAGTGTATAAATATATCATGTCTTAAACTGTTGCATGCTTGATTTTGTGATTGAAAACAATTTTTCTTGTTCTGTCCTATTTAGTTATGATCACTCAGTGAATAGTGAATAACTGTATCATGTTTTAATTCGTTCATTACTAGAATTTATTTAGCTTCTCATTAGGAGAACTCAGTTGTGTTCTGTCTTAAAGGTTGTTCTGCCAACAAATTCCTAGTACACAAGCATATCGCCAATTTATACCATTAAGTGAAAGTATTATCAGGTTCTATGTTATTTATGAGGGAAGTTTCATTGAATAATTTAGGAAAAATACATTTCATCTTTATAATGAATAGTTAATCATACATTATTCATTTGATCTTTGCTTTAATATTTTAAAAATTATCAAAATTTTTATTATTATTTTAGTTTATTACTTACTGAAATGTTTAATATATTGAAAGCATTAATTATAATTTTTATTATAATATTTATTACATTCAAATTACTGTTTTAAAAATATAAACAAAAAAATGACCAGAAATCCGCAAAATTCTAAAATCTGCACAACCTCTGGTCCCAAGCTTTGCAGATTTGAGGGAGTCTACTGTAATTATATTTATGTAAAAAAGTTATTTATACTTTAAAAAGAGGCATCTGAAGAAATGAGCAGAATGTATTATGCATTATGAGTTCTTCTTGGTGTGGAATGTAAAGAAATGTGATTTTCAAGCCAATTTCAAAGTCCCATATTTTTAAAACCATGTATATATCACTCATAATATTTTTGGTACATGTTTAGATCCATAAGAAGGTTATCCTGCTAAATTTTCATAATTTTTTAGCCAGTCCTTTTTTAGATATTGAACTTCAAATTCAGCGTTTTGATGCTGAGATGCCAACTTTGACTAATTCCAGAAAAAGAAGGAGTGTCTCTAAATGTTTCATATTTCTTCTGAGAATAGTTCATTAGGGTATATATTCAGAAAAATAAATGTAAAGGTGAGTTTTACTTTCTTCTATTAAAATTTTTATGTCAAAAAAAGACAATTTTTCACTAAAAAAATGATACATTTAATCTTATTTTATACAATTTCTTTAATCATTATCATAAAAATACCTATTATGAAAATTTAGTTCATTCATTACTAAATATAATGGTTTTTAAATCATTTTGATACGTTTAGAAATAAAAAAGTTATAAAGGATTCTGTAAAGTACTATTTTCATGAAAAACCACTTGTGACATGACAAAAAAAAATGGATGCCAAAAAAAATTCAAAGGTTTAAAATTTTTTAAATCCCTGTTTTAGACTCCTAAAAGTACAATAAATTAACTGGTAAAGAATTAAAAAAATCAAAAATATTGAGCAACATGGTCTGGATGATTTCACATGGATTGACCCTACCATAATTTCTGCCGGTAATCTACAAGAGAACATAAGCTGCATTTGGTGGTAAAGGTGTGCTCCAACTTTTTTTGTGTAATCTAATCAACTGATAGTATTATGTGCTAGGGATGCACTGGATACTGGTTTTGCTGGATATCGGATAGCGGATATCCGGTATCCGATTTGCCTGCCGGATTCGGATATCCGGTACTAAATATGTTTTTAGTTATGGTGAATGTTCGTTTATTTCTTTATACAATGCCATCTCATATAATAAATTGCAAACATGTTTCACACACCATTATAACATTTTAAACATATTGCAATATATTTTACAGAAACTATATATCTTTGACTACCAGGGCTTGAAATTCAGTTTTTTCCAGGAGGAGAGAGTTTCCCTCATAAGATTTGTAAATGCAGGGGAGTTAAACTATATGAGAGGGGAAAAAATATTTTTTAAACCCTATTATTTTTTACTTGCCACTTAAATATTTACAATTTATACCAACAGGACAAAATTCCACTGAAATAATTTAAATCAGCAACTCAAGATAATTATCCAAAATGCAGGGTTCGCACGGACCTTAAAAGTCCTTATAAACTCCTTATATTTCGATAGTCCTTAATAAGGATCCTTAAAGTCCTTATTTTTTATTGAAAGTCCTTATTTTTTAACGTGAGCTTAATATTAACGCGATCCGTAAAATGTTTTTAAAAAATCTCCAAACATTTCAGGAATGATTCTCGTCCGAAATTTCTGAAAATTTAAGGCATCCTCTTCTAAAAATTTGAAATTGGGTTATCAGATCTGCCTAGTTGCCAACTTTTTTTGGTTTAGTGCGCGCGAAAAACAATCGCGGAGAAATGTAAATTTCATAAAAGCATCGCTGAAAAAGCACACGTTTCATCAAAATTTCATGGGAAAACGACGATTTCGTAGATGTTTTTGTCAACGAACTTTGTCAAAAGATCCTGAAAAACGCGAATTTCCTGTGCTGATCACGGAAAAAACTGCAATTTCACCAAATATCGCAGAAAAAGCACAGATTTCGTCTGAAGACCGCGGGAAAATGTCGATTTCGTCTAAAGATTGCAGATATAACGCCAATTTCGTTAAAAGATCGCAGAAAACCGGGGGGGGGGGGGTAACTCGCGTAATTCCATCTTTCCCTGCGCCGCCGATTTCCGAAAATGCGATGTGAATTTCCGAAAAAAAAAAATTTCACCCAGAATCGCCCCTGAAACATTCATCATTCATCATCACCAAATATGGCAGCTGAAAAAAAATCAAGTTTTTGTTATAACTCTCTTATTTCTGATTGGACATTAACGCTGCCTCTTTTGTTTTCCAGTTGCGACGTATAAACCTTGTATTTGCAAACACCAATCGTAATCAATATTCACCATCTAAAATTTCCTTTTCTTTGAAATCGAGAAATGAATAACAAAGAAAAGATATTTCGCCAAATAATTGCGCCAATCTGTTCTACAAGCCGCCATGGATGTTGTTGACGTGCTATAGCGCGTAAAATACGCAAGAAATCGTCGACGGGACGCAAATTAATGGAGCTTACGCGTCTCGCGGGACGCATAATTTCCGTCAAAAAATCGAATAAAGGCAAATTTAGTTAACAAATCGCGAAATAACGAATAATTTTCGACAAATTCTGTCAAAAAATTCGCGAAAAAATGGCTGAATTTGTTACAAAATTCCGATAAAAGGCAGATTTCCTCAAAAAATCGCGAAAAAACGACAAATTTCATACAAAAATTGCGATAAAACGGCAAATTTTGTCAAAAGATTCGCGAAAAACGGCAATTTTCATCAAAATATCGTAATGAGACGGTAACTTTCGTCAAAAGATCGCGAAATACCGGCATATTTCGTTAAATGATCGCGAAAAAACGGCACATTTCGTCAAAGAAACGCAAAAAAGCAAATTTGTTAAAAAAATCGCGAAATAACGAATAATTTCCGGCAAATTTCGTCAAAAGATTCGCAAAAAAAAGACTAATTTTTATATAAAATCCCGAAAAAAAGGTAGACTTCCTCCAAAAACTCGCGAAAAACGAAAATTTCGTCCAAAAATCGCGATAAAACGGCAAATTTTGTCAAAAGATTCGCGAAAAACGACATTTTTCATCAAAAAATCGTGATAAAACGGCACATTTCGTCAAAAGATCGCGAAAAAAGGTACCTTTCATAAAAAAAAAGACAAATTTCGTCTAAAGATCGCTTTAAAACATCAAAGGGGCGCCAAAAAAAAAACAAAAAAGTTAATGCCAGGATAGAATTTTTCTGTTCCAAAAGCTAACTTTCCTGCTTCCAAATTATTTCTTTTTGCTGCTCCAAAAACAGATTTCCCTGCTTCACAATCTGTTTTTGATTGTTCCAAATCTTTCTGAGTGAATGTAACTTCTGAAAACACCCATTCATTAAACAAAAAATACCCCTTTACTCAACAAAAGTATTCTTTTACAGGAAAAATATCTTTTTCAATAAATCAGTTTGCCCCCTTTTTAAAAGAAATGCGAACAATGACACACTTGTTATCTTCTACAATCAAATAAGCATTATTTTATAATTCAATTTGTATCATAATTTTTATTTTTAAAAAGTAAAGAAAATTTTTCTTAATAGTTAAAAAAAAAATTAATATTGGCTTTTATTATTTACATATTATTATTAAAACAATAATTATTGCATTTAATTTTTCTTTTGAAAATGAACAATTTCAATTTTTGTGTGTAAAAATATGACTTATTAGTGGGGACCCACTTTTGTAAAAAGGGGACTCAGAATTTTAGAAGTACTGGGTCCTTGCGACCAAGGCTTTTTCAAGTTCAGCGGCATCCGCTGATCTGTGTTTGATCATAGTCTTATTATTTCACTGGATATGTGTAGCATGGTTAACAGCAACAGTCTTCCTATGCAGGAAATAAAAGAAAATTAATTGAAGCTGACTTGGGTTTTATAAAGAAAAAACAATGGCTTCTTGAAAAAGAAGTATCAGAGTTAGAAAATAAGGCCAATGAATTAGCTGATAAAGATGAATCAACTAAAGATATTCAATTATTTATAAAATCGAACAATTGTAGAAAATCTGCTAAAGGAAGAATCCAAAAAGGAAGAAATTTCCTCCCTGACCAAAGAAATAGATGCTAAAAACAGTTGCTAGCCAACTAATATTATATATTTTGTTATATAATTACATAATTATGTTTTATGTAAAATTTAATGTAAGTAATTATATGTACTGTTCTTTTTTAACTTTAGGAAGTCCTTATTTTTCTTTTAATGAAGTCCTTACAGAGTCCTTATTTTTCATTTAGCAAACTCTGTATGAACCCTGAAAATGTTTATTTTAATTAAAACAAAAGAAAAGAATCAAGCCTTATATATATCATATCTGTTTTTTAATTTTCACTCAATGTTCTGGTCAATTAATAACTGAGTTGCTAACTGAATTTTTAATTTAGATTTTATTCGATTTTGTGTTGTTTAGAATCTTTTATAGGTTACACATTTGACAAACAAAACAGAACAACTTTTCTAACACATTAAATTATCAAAATACTTGGTTATGCTTTTTTCATCTTATTTTTTTTTTCTTAATTTTGTAAAATCTGATGTGCATTCAATTTTAATTTGCTTTCAAGAATAATGCATGTAGGTGATTGTATTGTCAATATCTTTCGGTGATTATATATCCCTTAGTGGAATTATTGTCAATACTGTAATCCCTGGCATTTTAGTTAGTTGAATTATGTTCTACTATGCATTGGAATTTTAAACCCATATGAAATTCTGAAAAAGACATAGTCAATAGGTTTCTTCTATTACACGAGAAATGCTCTATTTAAAAAACTCATGTCCTAATTTCTGTGAACATATAAACTATTTATTGTTTCTGAATGTGTTTCCTTGAAGTTCATCAAATTTTTTTTTTAATCATTTGAAAAACGGTTGTTATCGGTCGAGAATGGACCTTGTGGTGTTCGCATCTTATTTTGTTTATGATTCGTCCAGGAATATTGATGTTTAATCTATGACATATGTAATATATGACTCTTATTACATAAATCATGTTTTGATCATCATAAAAATTATACTGATTTTCAATAACTCAATGGGAAACATTTAAACATCTTGCTTTGGGCAATGGATGTCCGCATTTTATTTATTTTATGAAATTCTTTAAATTTAGAAGAATTTTTATTTGAACAGGAAATCAAAATGTCAATGTTAATAAAGAAGATAGTAGAAAAGTTACAAAATGGGCAGGTGCAAGTTATCAGATATGGAAAAAAACATATCCAAACAGAAACATCATATAACAGATCGTCTTTTAAATAAAAAAAAGAGGTATGATTATTGAGCCCATTGATGACGAAATGTGCGATGATTTTGAAAAATGAAAAAATCTAATGCTGAACCACTGATTGTAATAAAAAGAAAACACGTTTACTTATTGTTCTTTTTTTCCAATGTGAAACACAGGATTTAATCTCATTTTGTTTAGTGCTAATTCCAGACTCATGTGATAGAGCTCAGACTCTAGTGACCATTACTGCCCTTTTAGTTATTTCTTGCTTCGGGACAGAAAAAAAAAATCGCAAAATATATAAATCGGTCATAGAAAAAATATCGCTGATTTCGTCCATCATGACAAAAATAAATTTTTAAAAATTGTCGACCGGTCTGAAAAAATTTGAACTTTGAGAGAACTTGGGCAGTGGGAAAATATAGCAAAATTCGTCAATCGATTACAGTAAAATATTGTAAAATTTGTTAATCTGTCACAAGGAAATATCATGAAATTCGTCAGCCAATAACAAAGACAAAACACAAATTTTTCAGCTGGACACAGGAAAATAATTGTTAATTTCATCAGAATGTCACGAAAACAAAAAAGGGAAATTCGCCAATCAGTCACAGAATAAAATAGCTAAATTTGTCAATTAGTTGAGATAAATAAATTTGTGAAATTTGCCAGTTGGTCTCCATTAAAAAAAAAAAAAAAAAATTGTAAGAGGAGCAAGCAGGAAAATTTTGTGAGAAGAATTACAAAACTTTTCAGTCAAACGCAGAAAAACAATCATGAATTTTGTATAATTTTCATAAGGGCAAATTGTGAGATTTGTAAATCGATAGAGGAAAATATCAAGAAAATAGTCAGTCGGTCCTGAGACTTGATTGTCAGTTCACGAAGAAAAAAATTTTGAAAAGTGATTTTTGGGGGGGGGAGCGGGGGGAAATGACACAAGATTCTTTTGTGCATGAATCCTGCCATCCCGTCCTGAATTCAAACCCTGTATGTGTATAATAATAATATTGAATAAAAAATGCAATTCTAACATTTAAATACTCTGCTTATTTGCCAATGAACCGCTGAAAATTGCTAATAATATGTATAATGAAATGCTGATAATTTTTAGAACAAATTTTACACGTTTATTAATATGTCTATAATTGTAAAGCATTTTCACAAAGAAATACATAGCATCTTTTTATAATTTAAACATAAAAGTCTTACTAATATACCAATGGTTGAAGAGTTATCTCCAAGCATAGGTTTAACTTATGATTTTTTTTTTTTCATGTTTTAATTATTCAATACTGTTTTACCTTAAGCTACATTTTATTTTATCTTAAGTTGAATCACTTTGAAATTTATATTAAAAAAATTACTTTTAATTTTCAATATTTATAATGAAGTCACGAAAATAACTAGTTGAATGCACCAATCCCAAGACTCTTCTATTTCATCTCAATGTTTCAAAAAATATTTACAAATATTAATACTACATCAATATTGTTAGTTCAATATCATACCAACTTTGATTTTATCTAGAATTTTTGATGCAGTCAATTAACTAGATTAAGAACGAGTTAATCTTGATCATGATATTTATTAAAATTAATATTTTTTTTGTTATTCCGCTATACATCAGCTGTTTGCGAATAGCCAGTTTTAGCAAGATATGAAATTCCCATTGCTGCATGAACTGCCAATTCAAAAACATTTGAAAAACAAATTAAGGAGGGAAATAGCCCCCCCCCTCATTTCCCTTCTTTATACTTAATCATTGAATCCCCTAAACTAATCTAGGATATGCTTTATCACATAAAAAAAATCTATATCCAAAATTCATAGCAAATCGAATAATTCTTCATAAAAAACCCATTTATATAATTTAAGGAGTTATCCCCCGAGTTATTCTTTATACTTAACCATTAAACTTCCAAAACTACTCAGAGATTTGCTTTATCCAAAATTTAAAGCAAATAGGATAATTCTGCATAAAAACTCATTTATCAAATTTAAGGAGATTTGAGGTAATCGTCCGTATCCCTTTTATGCTTAACAAAAGAACCCCACAGCTATTTAGGGAAGCATCTCATCACTATGAACCTGTATCCAAATATTAAAGCAAATCTGATAATTCTGCAAGAAAAATCATTTACCTAAATTAAGAGGGGTAGTCCCACTCATCCCCCATTTATACTTATCAAATGAACTCCCAAAACAAATCAGGGAAGTGAATTATCAGAATGAACCTATATCCAAATTTTGAAGCAAATCAGTAAATTCTGTGTGAAAAACCCATTAAACTAGATTAAGGGGTGGGAGTGTTAACTCCCATTTCCCCCCTCTTAGACTTATCTAATGAACTCGCAAAACTAATCATGGCAGTGTCTTCATCAGAATGATCCTATGTCTAAAATTTGAATGAAATCTGTTAAATCTGCATAAAAAACCCATTTATCGAAATTAAGGCTGGGGGATTAGCCCCCTTGCCCCTCTTTATACTTATCCAATGAATTCCCAAAACTAATTATGTCGGTTCACTCATCAGAATGATCCTATATCTAAAATTTGAAAAAAAATCTGTTAAATCTGCATGAAAAACCTATTTATTTAAGTTAAGAGTGGGGAATTAGCCCCCTGTTTTGCCTCTTTATACTTATCCAATGAGCACCTAATACTAATCACAGAGGCACCTCAACAGAATGATCCTATGTCTACATTTTGAGCAAAAACTGATAATTCTGGATGAAAAACCCATTGATATAAATTAACACTAGAACCGCGGGAAATTTTTCCCAAGTTTTATAAAAATAATTTACACCAGCATATTTATTTAAGTCTATTTAATTTATTTATTTTAAATATTTTTGCGCAGTTATATGTAAATTATTTTAAGAAGACTTATCTGGTTCGAATCGACATCTTTTCACTGAATGCGGGTCAAAATGACCCATCTCCGCAGTTCTAGTGTTAAGGGGAGGAGTATTAGCCCCCATTCCTTCGCTTATAATTATCGATTGAACTTTTAAAACTAATCAGGGAAGTGCCTTATCAGAATATACCTATACCCATAATTTCAAGTGAATTACATATTTTTATCAGGAGTTATGCCGTTATGCATGTACATACATACTTACATAAATACAGAAAGGGCAGGCACATAAGCTCTCAGGCTTCGATAGCCTGTGAGTTAAAAATCATTATTTATAGTACCATCTTGTGGCGAAATATTTTTAAATTGAAGGAAGACCTGACAGCCATTTCCAGAAACATATCCAAAGAAATTTGGTTCAATTCTATGCATAACTTCATACAGTGTTTGATGTAGAATAATGTAAATGGCACAAAAATTGTGATTACAGCACCGCCTTATAGCGAAATGTTTCCATACTGAAGTTGGACCTGCTGGCTACAGCCAAGAACATGCATTAATATTTGGTTCATTCTATGTATAACTTCATACACCTTTTGATGATATGATGGCGACATTGGGACAGACAGGTTTTGAATAAACATGTTTTTTGGTATATGAAATCCCTAAAACATATAAATTCGTCGAAAAAAATTGATTACATTACTTTCTTCTATAAAGCAGAGCTCGAAAATTCAAAAATTTTTGAGGTTCCCAGCTGGGAATCTACATGAAAAGTGCAGGTTCCCATGTGAAAAATCTAAGTTCCCAATAAAATTTATCTGAGAGTATTTTGATGAAAGTTGCATTTTTTCGCGATCTTTTGACAAAATCTGCCGTTTTATTGCGATGTTTTAATGAAACTTGCCGATTTATCGCGATATTATAACAAAACCCGTCGTTTTTCAAATTTTTTTAACGACATTTGCCGTTTTTTCGTGATATTTTTTTAACGAAATTTCTGTTTTTTCTTGATCCTTTAATGAAATTCGCGTTGCTTCCCACGATCTTTTGACGAAATTCAGGCTTTTTACGTGATCTTTTGTCGAAATCTGTTGTTTTCTTGGTATTTTCTGACAAAATTTACCGTTTTAGCACGAATTTTTGACGAAATTTGCCGTTTTTTCATGATCTTTTAATGAAATTTGTGCTGCTTCCCGCGATCTTTTAATGAAATTCAGGCCTTTTTTCGCGATCTTTTGTCGAAATCTGTTATGTTTTCGATATTTTTTGACAAAAATTTGCCTTTTTTCGTGATTTTTTTTTAGCAAAATTTGCCATTTTTCGCGATTTTTTTAACGAAATTTGCTGGGGTTTTTTTGTGATATTTTGACGAAATTACGCATTTCACGGATCGCTCCAGAGCTATATTTTTGCGCAATTTACGCGATATAATGCGTGCGCGGCATCGCTGGTGACCATGACAATTTTTTATGTTCCTGGACGGGAACCTAAGTGAAAAAATATACGTTCCCAGAAATGATTTCTGGTTTCCCCGGGATCCCGGGAACGTGATTTTTTGAGCCCTGTATAAAAGATAGAAGAATGTAAAAAATGTTTGTTTAGTTGTTAAACTTAAAACCCTGTTAACCCATTATTTAAATTAAGTGAAAGAAAGAAAATTAATAAAATCATAGTTTATTAAACAATTTCAAATTTTATAAAGACTAAATACAGAAGACCAATATTTAGAAATGTATAAATAATGCATGTAAAGGTAGCAAACAGCCGTTTCGAATCTACTATCATTCGCTCTTGTGACTGGTATATAAGCCTGCGCCTCTCTGTCGCTTTGCTCAGCTTAGCTTTTTCTACATGCTGAGTCTTGTACTGATGAAGAATCTTGATAATAGATTCAAAACGGCTGTTTGCTACCTTTTCATGCATTATTTGAGAATTTCTAAATGTTGGTTTTCTATCTTTATACATTTTTACTATTGAGAATATTAGTTTTAAATTCATTGTATGCCAAAAGATGGCGCCACCTGCTGTAACCACATATAGTGTATTATTCATCAGAATAAACTTAGTCTTCCATGTTCCATCAACCAGGTATGTTGTGATTTTGTTCTCATGCTTCTTTGTGCTTTATTTTCTGCATACTGAGTTTATTAGGTTATGGGCCCAGGTCCAGGAAATAAAAAATGAATTCTAAATTAGTTAAGATATATTGTTTAATTTAATTCTATTCAAAATTTTAGAATTAAAAAATATGTTCTGTTCCACATGGTTTGTTAGGCTTAACTAGTAAGTGACTAATGTGTCTTAAATTGAGATTATTTTAACTTTTAATCTTGTATATTTTATTTAAGTAAATGATTATATAATTATTGAGGATAAATTAATTTTAATAGATAATTTATTAGAATTGTTCTCAAAATTATTTTTGTTTAGTTTACTTGGTTAGGGTTAAAATAAGAATAAAACATGCCTGGAGGAGAAGGTTCATTTAATCATAAACAGTTAATTGGTAGGGCTAATTATATGGATTGGAAATTTGCCATGAAAATGCACCTTATCAAAAAGGATTTGTGGGAATTTGTTGATGGTAGTAAGGAAGACCAAGCAAAAGATACCAAAGCCTTGTCATATATTGTTGAGGGGGTTAGTGAAACAATTTTCAATGACTTAAGGGATTTAACAAGTGGGAAAGAAGCTTGGAAAGTATTAGCTGAAACCTATGAGGATAAAGGTATAACAAGAAAAGTTTCAATTATAAAGGAATTAGTTAACACTCGTTATACAGATTGTAAAGATATGACTGATTATTTGCACAGGGCAATTTCAGCATATCAGCAGTTAAAAACTACAGGTGTTAAACCTGATGAGGAATTAATTGCAGGGATAATTTTAGCAAATTTACCTGATCGATTTGAACCCCTTATAATGGCATTAAAGAATTGTGGTGAGGAAATTACAGTTGATAATGTTAGAAATCGTTTATTAGCTGAAGATGTAAAACCTCAATCAAATGATAGTATGGAAAATGCATTTGTCAATGAAAAGTTTAAAACTAAAAGACCTTTTAAGGGAAGATGTTTTAAATGTAATTTTTATGGGCATAAAAGTTCAGAGTGTCAAAAATCTCCTCATTCAAATGTTAGGAATAATGAAAATAAATTCAGTAAAAGAAATGTTAAACCAAAACAACCTAAAAAGGAGGAAGCTTATGTAGCACATGTATATGTTGCTAATTCTAATCCAAATCCTAATATTTGGTTTATGGATTCTTGTGCTTCTTATCACATGACTCCACATAAAGAATTAATTGATAACTACACAAAACCTAATGTTAAACAAATTAAAACAGGGAGTTCAGTGATAGAGGTTGAAGGTGAAGGCAATGTAACATTCTTTTTATCTAGAAATGGAGAAAAAGTGCAAGTAACTTTTAGTAATGTTTTATATGTACCAAAGTTAACAGCGAATATGCTTTCCATTAAGTATTTGAATAAGACTTTTGGAATGGTTAGTACATTTACAGGAGAAAGACGCTTTGTGTACAAAAACAAACGTTTAGTTGCTAGTGGAACGGGTATAAGTGACAATTTATATGCACTTGATATATGTAATGAATGGGCATTAATTACTCCTCAAAATATTTCAAATGATTTATTGCATAAAAGGGTAGGTCACCTAAGTGTGGGAGGAATGACGAGATTAAAGGATATGGTTGAAGGTTTCACATTTAATGGAAATTTGTCAGATTGTACATCATGTATTAAGGGCAAAATGCATAGGCAGCCATTTCCTAAGGGTAAAGCTAAACGTGCTAAGGAAATATTGGGTATTGTACATAGTGATTTATGTGGGCCAATGACTGTTTCATCAATTGGTGGCTCGCGTTATTTTATTTCTTTCATTGATGATTTGTCACGAATGACTTTTGTTTATTTTTTAAAACATAAATCTGAAGTTTTTGAGAAATTCAAAACATTTCAAATATATGTTGAAAGGCAAACTGGCAAACCTATCAAAATATTACGTTCTGACAATGGAAAGGAATATGTAAATGATGAGATGGTAAAATATTTAGAATCAAAAGGGATTCAGAATCAAAAATCTGTTCCGTATACACCTGAGCAAATGGGGGTTGCAGAACGGAATAATCGAACTCTTGTAGAACGGGCACAATCAATGTTAGCGGATGCTCATCTTGATCGAAAGTACTGGGCAGAAGCTGTACAGACAGCAAATCATTGTAAAAACATTTCTCCTACAGTAGCAGTTCCAGGGATGACTCCTTATGAAAAATGGAGTGGAGATAAACCAAACTTAGAATACTTAAGGGTGTTTGAGTGTCGTGCATTTGTTCACATTCCAAAACAAAAGCGTACAAAATGGGATGTAAAGGCAAAAGAAATGATGTTCATTGGGTATTGTCAGGATAGGAAAGGATACCGCTTAATAGATACTGTAACTAACGAAATAATAAATGCTCGAGATGTACATTTTTTAGAAAATCAAATGTATCATCAAACTGGTAATCAATCTGAATTTTATACCGACTCTTTATTCAGTGGGAGTAAAATCAGATGTTCCGATAATGAGGATAATGAATCAAGCAATGAAACAGAAATAAATAATGACTCTGAAAATGATTCTTTAGGAAATATCGGTACTATTAATGATCCTGTTAATGATAATGTAAATATGGACAATGCAGTAAATAATTCAGATCCACCTGCATTAACTGGTCCATACAGAGAAAGTAGGCTCCCACGCCGTTATGAGGATTTTGACATGAAAGGTATGCCAGATTTGCAAATGCCAAATTTAAACCGTATGTGTTTTGTAAAAGCTTTAGCTGCAATGGAAATTGATTATTGCTTTGAACCAAAAACAATTGATGAAGCATTAAATGGTGTAAATGTAAATCATTGGAAAGATTCTATATCTGAAACCATATCTGGTCACATTAAAAATAAAACATGGGAAATTGTAGATAAACCCAAAAATAAAAATATTATAAATTGTAAATGGGTGTTTAAAGTTAAGCATAATTCTAAGGGCGAGATTGAAAGGTACAAAACTCGATTAGTAGCTAAGGGTTTTTCACAAATAGAAGGGATAGATTATAATGAAACATTCTCACCAGTTGTTCGATATGTTACACTAAGAGTTTTATTAGCATATGCTGCTATATATGACTGGGAAATTGATCAAATGGATGCTGTTATGGCTTTTGTACAGGGAACACTAGATGAGGAAATTTATATGAAAATACCAGAGGGGTTTAATGAATACTATCAAAGAAATTTGAACGGGAAGGTTCTTAAACTCAATAAAGCTTTAGATGGTTTAAAACAAAGTGGCAGACTCTGGTATCAGATGCTTGAGAAAGGTTTAATTGAAATGGGATTAAGGCAAAGTTCTTTCGATAGTTGTGCATACATTAAAGGTAATCATAATGAAGATTTAGTTATTGTAACTATTTATGTTGATGATTTGCTTATATTCAGTAATTCTATAAGCCTTAAAAATTGGGTTAAAGAACAACTGATGAAAAGATTTGAAATGAAAGATTTAGGAGAGGCAAGTTATATTTTAGGCATCAAAATTGAACGTGATAGAAAAAATGGGTCCATTAGCCTTAATCAGACTCAATATGTGGAAAATATGCTTCGCAAATACAATATGCATGATTCCCATCCTGTCACAACACCTCTTTCAGATATAAATAAAAATTTGTTCATAAATAATGAACATATGGAAGACTTAAAAAAGATTCCATATCAAGCAGCTGTTGGAAGCTTGCTTTATGCAGCTCAGGCAACTCGACCTGATATTGGCTATAGTGTTAATTTACTGTGTAAATTCTGTCAAAGTCCAAATAAGATACACTGGACTGCTGTAAAGCGCATTATGCGCTACCTTAGAGGTACTGCAAACGCCAAATTAACTTACACCAGAAGCAAATGTGATAAAATCACTGGGTATTGTGATGCAAACTATGGTGGTGATCTTGAGGATCGCAGATCAACGACAGGATATGTATTCCTCATAGGAGGTGGAGCTGTATCATGGTGCAGCAAAAGGCAGCCAACAGTAGCAACGAGTACAACAGAAGCCGAATACATGGCTCTGTCAGCTGCGTCCAAAGAAGCTATTTGGCTAAGTAAAATTATCGGAGATCTTGGTTTACAGCACATAAAAATGATCCCGATAAATTGTGACAATAATGGTGCAATTAATCTATCCAAGAACAACGTCTATCATGCAAGATCTAAGCATATAGACATTCAACACCATTTTGTTCGTGAAGCTGTCAAAAGTGGACAAATTACTGTTAAAAGTGTTCCAACTGCAGAGATGGTAGCAGATTTTCTAACAAAATCTGTCCAGCGTGCAAAACATGAGATGTGTGCTCAAGCAATAGGCTTAAAATTTTAAGTTCCAGAAAGATTTTTTCTTTTGAAACTTTTTATAGACTACAAATTTGAACATTAATTATTTTTTGTTTGTTTGTTTCGCCCATCTGTATTTTGTTTTCAGCATAATTTAAAACTAAAGTGGGAGTATTGAGAATATTAGTTTTAAATTCATTGTATGCCAAAAGATGGCGCCACCTGCTGTAACCACATATAGTGTATTATTCATCAGAATAAACTTAGTCTTCCATGTTCCATCAACCAGGTATGTTGTGATTTTGTTCTCATGCTTCTTTGTGCTTTATTTTCTGCATACTGAGTTTATTATTTACAAAAAGGCTTTATTTGCTATTTTGACTTCAAATTTTGTTTTGCAATCTGAAAGTTAAAGATACAATTTTCTAAAAGATATAAACATAAATTCTTGAATTTATTACAGAGTTAAAATATAAATAGTAAGGAAAGCTGGCAATTTTTTGAGCTTGGTTACCTTTTAGTCATTGATAGGGAAGTTATTATTTCATCTTTTGCATTATAAAAAAAAGTTTTTCAGCATTGTTTGGGATCAAACGGATTACTGTTATTCATCTATATTTGCTTTGTTGCATTCTGCCGGATATCCGATAGAGAAGTCGGATATACGGTGATTGTGATCCGGATATCCGATGATATTTCAGATATTGAAAAATCAGCCGGATATGCCGGATATTCAATACATCCCTATTATGTGCATGTTGTTTTACTTCTATGCCGTTATAAATTGCCAAGTACAATTATTGCCTAATGAAAATAGTTATGAAAGACTATTAAAATTAATTTTACATTCTGAAGCTTTAGCTAATCCTTTTGCTATTTAAGACTCTTTTATGGAAAAGAAGAAAAAAAGGGGGGAATAATCAGATGAGTATCATTGTAGTATATTATTTTGTAGAGATATTCATGAATCTTCTTTAATTTTTATTAGATTGCATGTTGTTTATCAATTGCCTTTCTAAGCGACTTCAATTTGCTGTTATTTATTTTTAAGGATTATTCTGATCCCGATAGTCATCAATATCATCAGCAAAATGTACATTTTCCTGCTAACCAAGCATTTCCTAGTGTAGATCATCAAGAAAATAATGTACATTCATTACGATGTGGAGCTGAAAATGAGAATGTTGTATCTGTGTCAGATGAACTTAAGAAAAATGGGGTAAAAAAAATTTTTTTTGCTATCTAACTGGAATATTTAATATATAATAACTGCTTAAAGTATATGAAAATATTTATCCTTTTATATATGGGTCATTCCATGTCAAATCACCCAGATTTTTCCAAAAATGACACCCACCATAATCAATTTTGATAAAATTTAGTGGATTTGTAGAATTTGTAATGCTGATTCCAAAAATAAGAATTATATTGAAATTGATCAAACGGTTTGTGAGTTATGAGCTTTTAAATAGCTCCCAAGATGGCCGATTTACCGCCATTTTGAATAGCACATGTGACAACAAAAAAGTCCATAACTTCTTTCAGGTTTAAGCTAGAGCTTTCATTTTTTTTTTTTTTTTTTTTTTTTTTTGTTCAGAATAAAGTAAACTTTCATTTAAACAGATTTTTGTGAACCTCATTTTATAAAAATGCTGTCAAAAAATGACTTTTTGTCATTTTTTAAGTAAAAAAAGGGGCAACTTCAATGGCTGATTTCCCCCAATGTATCCCCTTCAATTTTCATCTAATTGCATAAATAAGCAACTCAAAGTGTGTTTTGATGACTAATAAAAAAAACTTAATGGGCGGTTCACAGGTTTTTATTTAAAAAAATAAATTCAATTTTACTGACTTTCCACAATAACAGAAAACACAAGATAATATTGATATTTCTTTTATTATCAGAAATATCATACATATTTACATCTAAAAGTTTGATAAGGTTTAATGTTACATAAATATATATATTTAATGTGCCTACAAAAGGGGAATCCCATAGGAATAAATAGGAATACCAATAATGGATTCTTGCAGTCCGACAAATTGAAATCTATTGCAGTCTCAGTAAATTATGAATAAAAAGGAAATGATGGAAAAAGTACTACAAATAGTTGAATTTTATGACAAAATTGTACCTTTATTATACAAAATACAATAAAATTGCAACTCTTAAATAAAAATTATGGTACTTTAAATTAATACAAAATAACATATCACATACACAATAAACATGCTATTAAAAATATATCTACATCAATAATAATTTAAAGTAAAGGTAATTAATATTTTAAAAAATCCCTGCCAAGAGGCAGATGTAATTTTTGAAGTTAAATACAGTAGACCTCCCTCAAATCCGCACAGCTTGGAACCAGAAGTTTTGTGGATTTTAGAATTTTGCCGATTTCCGGTCATTACTTTGTTTACCTTTTTTAAACAGGAATTTGAATGCAATTAATAATGCAATCAAAACTAAAATGAATGCTTTACAATAGAATAAAATATTAAAATAAGTAATAAGTAATAAATTAAAATAATAAAAATTTAGATAATTTTCAAAGTGATTAAAATATTAAAAGTAAGGATCAAGTTAATAATCATTAATATATGATTAAATATTCATTATAAACATGAAATATATCTTTCCTAAATTATTCAATATAGTTACTAATGTACCTCATAAAGATACATTACTAATTCTCAACAAAATCATAAAATAAAGAAGTTTTTTTTTTCAGGTTTAGCCAGATTTAGATTTAATAACCAAAAAAGCTATACATAAATATATTTGATAAGAAGATTGTGATTACCAATGATATAAGAAAAATCTGAATCTTTTCAGAATATATTTATTTTCCTTTGTGGGGGAAAAAAACATGAATTCAGTACTATTAACAAAAGTTACAAATTAAAATAAAATGGAATTGATATAAAATTATAAAAGTCAAATTTTGTCCCTATATCTGAACTGAATGTTTCATTATTTACATCCATAAATTATATGCAGATTTTTTAGAGTTGTGGATTTTAGGGTTTTGGATTTGAGATTGTTTACTGTACTTGTTTCAGAAACAAAAACTAAATCAAATTTAGATAAAAACCAGGTTCAACAATTTTATCTGGTTCTTTTTAAAATTTAATTTTTCTGTAAGAACTGGTTTTATCACAATTATGTTAAGGCAGTGTATATAAAAAAATATTTTTGTACCCTCAAAAACTCAAAATTTTGTAACACATTTTCAGATTCATTTTTAAAAGTAAAAACATGATACTTGTTGATGTGATTTTTTTTTTTTTTTTTCAGAGATTTATAAGCGATCTCATGGCTGCTACAGGCAACTATTTTTATATTCTGTGTGCACCAGTATTTTTCTAATATAAAATTTGAAGTACATTTTACTTGCAAATGTTATCAAAGCATCTAATATTGATTTCATTTTTAAGAAAGTGGTGCCAGTAAGAATTGCAACCTGTGTTTTTATTTTTTGTTCAATGAATTCGATCTTGATTTACAATAATTATTTTCTCAGTATGACCATTTTTTCCGTTTCCAGTACTATCGCTTAAATTCATTTCAAAATGTCCACTTTGACAGCATTTTTTAATATAGTATGCCATTTATATATATATAGAGAGAGAGCCTGCCAATTGAATGTGTTTGTGAGCAAAAATAGATTTAAAAATGAATCAGAAAATCCAATGATTTTGCTTTGCCGAACTGTCCCATTCACATAGAAAGCAAGGCATTTTTGTATACACAGCTTTTTGTGCCAATAATATTCATGTACATTTGAAGTCACTGCAGATAAACCATTTGTCTATCTCATGCTGAATACAATCAGATTGTATTCTAAAAGTCATTAGATAAGTTCGCAAGCATCCACAAGTATACATTTACATTATCTGTGACTATTACATGATGCTTGCTCTCGGCAATGAATCTTAGAAATCACCTCTGGTTGATCGCAAACAAACTATATGTGATAGAAGAAAACTAAGAACAGTTGTGTAATTAGCATAGAAAAATACATTAAAGGGGTGCATTGGTTCTTAATCATCTGATATGTAGACTAGTGTAACTTTTACTTACTGTATTTTTTAAGAGTTTTAATTTTATCACATTTTTTATTATATACAAGTATGATTTTGTTATATAATGCACCTATTTGTAGAGTTTTTTCTATCATTTCTTTTTTACTTATAATTTATTGAAACTCTACAATAGATTTCAATTTGTTAGGAAAGTACTTCTGTGTCTTGCAAAAATCCATTATTGGCATTCCTATTAATTCCCTTTTTTATAGGGGATTCCCCTTTTTTAGCCACATTAAACATACATATTTAAGTAACATAAAACCTTCAAACTTTTGGATGTAAATATATATAAATATTTCTGGTAATAAAAGAAATGTCAACTCATTATCTTGCGTTTTCTGTTATTGGGGAAAGTCAGTAAAATTGAATTTATTTTTTTAAATAAAAACCTGCGAACTGCCCATTAAGTTTTTTTTATTAGTCAACAAAACACACTTTGAGTTGCTTATTTATGCAATTAGATGAAAATTGAAGGGGGTACATTGGGGGAAATCACCCGTTGAAGTTGCCCCTTTTTTTACTTAAAAAAATGACAAAAAGTCATTTTTTGACAGCATTTTGATAAAATGAGGTTCACAAAAATCTGTTTAAATGAAAGTTTACTTTATTCTGAACAAAACAAAAAAAATTTGAAAGCTCTAGCTTAAACCTGAAAGAAGTTATGGACTTTTTTGTTGTCACATGTGCTATTCAAAATGGCGGCCAATAGGCCATCTTGGGAGCTATTTAAAATCTCATAACTCACAAACCGTTTGATCAATTTCAATATAATTGATGTTTTTGGAATCAGCATTAAAAATTCTACAAATTCACTGAATTTTATCAAAATTGGTGATGGTGGGTGCCATAGTCTGGGTGATCTGACATGGAATGACCCATATTGTTTCTTTAAGTGCTTAGAAAAAATTACCTGAGCTTTCTTTTCTTTATTTTTCAGTGCTAAAATATGTAAATATATATACAGCAGACTCCCTAAAATCCACACATAATTTATGGATAACAATGAAACATTCAATTCAGATATAGGGACAAAATTTTACATTTTTAGTTTTATATCCGTTCATATATATTTTAATTTGTAATTTTTCTTAATATTGCTGAATGTGTGTTTTTTCATGAAGGAAGAATAAATTTATTTCTGAAAAAAAAAAAAAATGAAGATATTGCTGATATCATTGGTAATCACAATCTTCTTACCAAATATATTTATGTATTCATAGAGCTTTTTTTATTATTATTAAGTCTGGCTAAACCTGAAATGAAATATCCTTATTGTATGATTTTGATGTGAATTAGTATTGTACCTTTATGATGCAAATTTCACTGAATAATTTAAGAAAAATACATTTCAGCTTTATAATGCATATTTAATCATGCATTAATGATTATTAACTTGACCTTTGCTTTTAATATTTTAATCATTTTAAAAATTAATCTAAATGTTTATTATTTTAGTTTGTTACTTATTTCAATTTTATTATATTGTAAGCATTCATTATATTTTAGATTGCTTTATTACAGTAAAAAGTCCAAAATCTGGAATCCTCCAGACCTCGGCGATTCCGAATTTCAGATCATTTTTAGAATCTAGCCCCTCCCCCCCCCTCCCCCTTTCTAAAAAAAAGTATGTGATTTATATCAGAATTGCATTTTTAGCACTGAAAAATAATAATATTAAAGAAGATATTTTAAATAATAATGAGATAACCTTAAAAAAAGTTTTTTAAAGGAAAAAAAAAATAAATAAATATCCACATTGAATCCCTTTCCCTGCGAATTATTTACACCAGAAACAAATTTACAATACTGGAAAAAAATATAAAACTAAAGTAGATATCAGATTATTATTTTAATAAAAATAAATAAAAGCTTATCTGAATCACAACAAATGTTAGTTAATAAATTCAATTTTTTCACTATTGTCTTTTGAACATGTCCGTTATTTTGCGCTGCTTCATTAATTTCGATTTCTCGGCGAAAACTTTTTCTTTGATTCTGTAAATAGACATCAGTTCCTGTCCTGTTACGATGTTCCTCTGCTTCAATCCTTTGATTACATCATCTAATGAATTGAGAACTTTTTCTAAGGGAATCTTTTCTTCTGTGTTGCAATCTTCTTTCTCACTGTCACTGTTTGAATCCACATCATTTTGTTTCCTTACCATGTCACAGATTTCAGCATCCATTAATTTATTAACAACTGGTGCATCCTTATCAATGTCCATCACCTCTTCTACATCTTTATAATCCAGATTAAGTGAATTTCTAGCATAATTCAACAGATCAAATATTTCGTTTTTGAGGGCACACGCTTGGGAGTAACGCAACCCTTGAAAATCAGATTCATTATCATTATCATCAGTAAACAAAGTGGCTGGACATAAATTGTGCCAGGCTTGTTTTAGAGTTCCTACTGTTAACACAAATAAACCGCAGATGGTTTATTACTTTTTTTTTTCAGTTTTTGTTAAGTGGACATTTTTAGTAGGCGTTGTAACTTTCTAATAACGGATTGTATTCTAATAAAAATTTGTTACACGGACTAGTTTACTATTATTTCAACTTGCTGAAAATTTGAAAGAAATTGGCGAATTTACTCAAAAGATATGGATTTTATTTTTAAATCTCGGTAAGCGTAAAAAAAAAAAGTTTGGTTTTTTATTTTTTTCTTTTCTTGTTTGCTAACAACTCGATACTTTTTTCTTTTTCTGTGACAAGCCAAAAATGACGTTGACGTTGATAGTATAAATTTGGTGCCCCCTAAATTTCTGCGCCTGGAACGCTTCCCCCCCCCCTTTCGACGGCGCTACCAGGCCGTGTCATGCCGATCCCAAACTTTCGTTAGGGCTTAAGAATTGTTATAATAGTGGACAAGTTTTCAATCATTTTAAGAATTCAAAATTTGATACTTACCAAAAAAAAAAAAAAAAAAGCCAGTTAGAAAAATGTCCGGATTTGAGACTTTGTACTGTAATTACATTCAAATTATTGTTTAAAAAATCTAAAGAAAGCAATGACCAGAAATCCACAAAATTCTAAAACCCACACAACCTCTAGTCCCAAGCTATACAGATTTAAGGGAGTCTACTGTGTATATATATATATATTTATATATATATATATATATATATATATATATATATAAGGGTGCAAAAATCTAGGCGCCAGCAGGCAGACTCTCACCACTAAACCTATTTCGTTAATTTTCGTATTATATTTCGTATAAAACTCTTGTAAGAATGCTATTAAATTTTAAGTGAAGAAAACTTTTAAATTTTAGTGGTGAGAGATTGCTAGCTGGTGCCTAGATTTTTGCACCCCTGTATATACATATATTTAATTATGACATTTTAAGTATTGTCTAGCTCTGAATAATTTGTGAGTTAATTGTCATCGCCTAGCACTATAATTAATGCATTTATGTATTGCTTCACTTTTTAAATTATATTAAGTTTTTTGCACTCTGCGTGTATTTGATCTGAAACATCTCTTGTGATTTTTTTTATGACGTCTTTGCATTGTCGATTCCAGTTGTTATGGTTACTTTTTTTTTTTATATTGGTGGTTTTCATATATTATGGTGGTTGAACTATGTTGCTTTTTATTTTATTTTTTCTCCTGTGCATATTGTATATACATTATTATATTCAAGAAATATTATTCTTAATCTAGCTTTTTTGAAAATTTTCTTATCCTTGTTTTTTCATTATTTTATATTTTTGTCTATTATTATCGTTATTATTTTATTTCCTTAATTGGAAATTGGAATGCTATACTTCTAAATCATCTTTATATTATATGGCGGTGCTTAGTAAATTTATCGTTCCTGGCAAAATATACTTAGCTTCTTCACAGTGTAGTGTCCGGTACAAAAACATTAATAGGGATGTTCCTGGATCGATATCCAGTCACCTATTTTATTCGGCTCCACCACCATTATTATTTAGGAAATGTTATGATAAGAGATGCAAGACTTGTCTGTATGCTTTACAATCACAGATTGTTTCAGATCATGTTTACATGCATTTTGCAAAGCATTCAAAGCTATATATAGCATAAAGTGTAATATTTGTAATCTGCAGTATATAGGGCAAACATCAGGTCCACTACATAAACGAATAAACCATCATCGTTGAGCTTCAGATAAAAACAAGTCCACAAATAAACAATCTACTTTTGAAATTAAACACTTTCATAAACATAACTTAAACATACAATTCTATCTTACACATTCATAAAAATATATCTGAACATTTATTTCTAGAATCTTCCTATATGCAATACAGTATAACATCTTTAATCCGGACATCTATAATCTGGAAACTTCTGTAATCTGGACACTTCGGAACTTTTAATCTATTTTTTTTTCTTTTATTTTCCCTTTTTGATCACAGATGGCGCCACCACAGTATGCGAATACGTTTCCAAAAAAAAAAATTAAACAGCCAATCACATTACTCCTTTCCTTTGAAAGAAATAGCTAGAATAAAGATCAAATTATGAAAAAATATTCGGCATCACTCTTTTAATTCTTTTTTTTTTACATCTTTTGTATGGCAACATTAGTTTATTGCTTTGCATTTACTCTGCCGTGTGCGGGTTAGTGTGCCATTTTGATTGTTATTCGTAGTGTTCTGTTATCAAAGTCCGATATATTTGGGGTAAAAAACCCAGCATGAATTATCAGCGAATTGATAACTTAATTCCCGTGAATGGGAAAAAAAGAAAACACAGCACGCTATCGATTGCAGAAAAAGTGGAACTGTTAAAAAAGCATAGTCAAGGGACTTCTGTTCGTAATTTATGTGACGAATATGCGATTGGAAAATTGACAGTGTATGACATCATAAAACAAAAGGAGGAAATTTTATCGTTTTTTGCGGACAGTGACTTGCCTATTGAAATGGCGAAATGTAAAACGATGAAAAATGCAAAAAATCCCGATCTGGATAAAGTTATGATTGACTGGTTTAAACAGAGGAGGAGCGAAAATGTGCCGCTGACCGGACCCATGATTATAGCGCAGGCTAAAAGATTCCATCAAGAAATGGGTTTAAATACGCCATGCGAATATACAACTGGAGGCTAGATAAATTAAAAAAGCATCATGGTATAGGCCAAATTCGAATTTATGGTGAAAAAATAAGTGCGGATTACGAAGCATCAGATCTTTTTGTTGATGATTTAACAGAAATTATTGAAGAAGAAAATTTAACTTTAGAGCAGATTTATAATGCGGATGAAACCGCACTCTTCTGGCGATATGTGCCTCGAAAAACACTGGCTGCTCAAGCAGAAAATTCCGCTACCGGCATCAAGGATTCTAAAGAAAGATTGACAATTTTGGCATGTGCTAATGCCCCTGGTTCACACAAGCTCAAATTGATGGTGATTGGAAAGAGGGCTCGACCCCATTCTTTTAAAGGTGTAACCTTTTCAGTACTATATCGGAGTAACCAACGTGCTTGGATGACAAAAGAAATTTTCGCCGATTGGTATGAAAATCATTTTTTACCGGAGGTCCGGAATCATTGTAATTCAATAAATTTACCAAATGATGCAAAAATATTGCTGATTTTAGATAATTGTTCCGCGCATGATATTGAAGAAAAAGAAAATTCTAAAATCGAATTCCTGCCACCAAATTGCACATCTATTTTGCAACCTATGGACTGTGGCGTATTTCAAGCATTCAAATGTCATTATAAAAATAATTTTTTACAGCGAATGCTTGATAGCATTAATAACGAAATCAGTATTTCCGATTTTGCGAAGTCATTCACGCCAAAAGATGCACTGTTAAATGCTGCTAGTGCATGGAATGCCATATCAAAAGAAACATTAAAAAATGCCTGGCACAGAGTGTTACCATACACACTATTTATCGATGATGACGACAATGATGCCACAGGATTCGATGGATTTAGAGTATCTAAAGAAAAAACTTTAATTTTTGAACTTGTGAACTATGCAAAAAATTGAAATATTCATTTAGAAGAATCCAATATTATAGAAGTGTTTGAATGTGACGAAGATGCCCCGACAATCAATCAGTTGACCGATGGAGAAATCCTCAATAATGCTTTAAATATAGTCGATCCTAGCGATGAAGATGAGGAAACTGACAGTGAACAAAATGAAGAAAAAATTTCAACTGATAATTTAATCAGCCATCTTGATAATGTGATAAAAGGCCTTGAACAACGAAATTTTATCAGTGAACACGAAATGATGACAGTATATAAAATTTGTGAAAAACTAATTTTGCTCAAACCTAAAATGAAACAACTTTCACTCATAGATATGCTTAAAAAATAATTATAACCAATATTTAATTTTGCTACTTTTTTTTCTATTTAAAATTGTAATTACTACCTTATTTTATAAATATAAAGTAATATAGATGTCTTTTTTGTTTTGTTTATTTGTTTTTAATATTGTATAATCTCTTCATTAATATTATATTATTCTTATCTTAATTATCTTATCATTAAGTGACAACAGATGGTGCCAAAAGAGCACGAATTCAGATATCATTTTTTCATTTTATGTACTGTTATGTACTATTATATATGTACTATGCATTAAGTACTATTTCAAAATAATATTATTTTAATTGAATTTGTGATTGAATTTCACATTTCTAAGACTTATAGTTAATTTTTCATAACAGTAACCTTACGTAGCACCATTTTAAATATGTCACTATTTTGAATGTAACTTTTTTTTTTTTTTTTAATGTCTGGTATATTTTATTTTTTTCTTTATAATATATTGTTTCTTTTTAGAAAATTAGTTTACTGGTTATTTTTACGTCATCACTTTAGTGATATATTTTATTTATTCCATAATTTATAAATTGGAAACATCGATTATAAAGAAAAAAAAAACATAGTTATTGTTTATCATAATTTACAACAGATGGCGACACCACGAATTTTATTCTATATTTCCATGATTATTATTTCCTTTAAGGTATTTTTAATTGCAATTTCTCAGCATTTTTTAATTATTTTAAATTATCAAGTTATTAGCATTCTTACTTTGTCATATTAATGACTGATATTAGTATTATTATTTGTCAAAATGCATTCTAGTTTCAAAAGCATCTGTAATCCGGAATTTTCTGTAGTCCGGAATCGCCGTGATCGGTACGATTCCGGATTAAAGAAGTTATACTGTATTATAATACAGTTTATCCATGTGGATTTAATACTGAAATATATAATAGAAATATTGAAGTTTTTTCATGAATAAATAATATAACTGATTATTCTCCTATTTATTCCACTCTTAATCATTCTTTAAATAAAAAAACTACTCGTAATAAATGTAGTAAAGGTTCTTCATCACATATACTATCTAAAAAATCTATTATAAAGCAATTAAATGATCTTAATAGAAAGTATTTAATTAATTATAACTGGTTAATAGTTCAAAAATATATATTCGCTATACAAAAGAAAAAACTTGCACAGTATTTAAATATATTTCAAAGTATATAGTTTAATATGCATTTCTCAGATTTATTCTTTGATCTTATAATGACTAGCGTTAATCAATTCAATATCAATTTCCAAAAGAGACCTAAAATTAAAAATGCAAACACACAAATGTTAATTACTTACTCCAATCAAATTTATAATAAAATTAATATTAATTCTATAATAAATGATACAAATTGTAAATTTCCTATAAAAATTTTACAAATATCTAGAATATTTAGATATCCAATTCCTTTAGGACACAAAATATTTAACTATAATTCCTTTTCCAAAAATACTGCTGCCACTAGTATCTTTCCTTGTAACTGCAAAGACCCTACTATGCAACCATATATTAATAAGGACCATGGTCATATAATTACTGGTAACCTTAATATTGTCAATGATTTTACACTAAAAAAATTAATGGGTTATGGCACTAAATTTCAACTTCCATCCACACTTAATATTAAATCAATTATAAAACAATTTAATTATGATATTGACTTACTTATTTATAAAATTTCTATTTCTTACAATAAGCCTATCGATTGTTCTCTTACTAGGTTAAGATATTTAACCAGCTCATCTTCGAAACTATTTATCAGAATATTATTTGACACCCTTTGGCTCCCATTCTGAACCTGTTGTTGTTGGATCTCAAGTTCTTTTAATTTAATCTCATGTTCGCGTTTCTCTTTGCATATTTGTTTTTCTTCAGTTTCTTTTCGTTCACTGATTATATTTTCAAGGAGCTCTTTTATCAATAATTTGTCATAATCAGCATTTGCTAAAATAAGTTTACTTAATTGAATCTTAGTAACTTTTTCTGGTATGTCCTCTCCCAATTCTTCTACTATTTGGGTCAAATCTGCCCTACTCCCCTTCATTAAAAATGCCATTTCTCTGCCTTAATTTTACGTAATCATGATAAAACAGAACTATTTATAATTATTTTTTTTTCTTTTTATATATCATTCATGTAATCATTATAGCAATAACAGTGCTCATAATACTTGTAATAATCATCATAATATAATCATAATAATAATAACAATATACACAATACATATACACAAAATCATATTTAAAATTATCTAGCATAACTTGATTGATCCTGTTACCACTCAATTCACTACCATAATATACATTTTTACCCGTACCTTACCATTATTCACAACTGACTACAGTAAATTAGAAATAATTAATCTAAATCAATAGCACCCTGTTTACCAATGAATACATAATTCATTAATTTATTTTATACTCAATACCCGTCCTGGTACAAAAAAACAAATAACCTCCACTTACCAACAACTTCCAGCTTTCCTTTATCATCCATTGGAGCTCCAACAATCATCAGCAGGCACAGTATCATCAGCATCCACCAGCAATCATCAGCAGCATCTGCCAGCAATCATCATCAGCTACTTGGCACCCTTCTATTTAAACTGCGTTCCACACACTAACTAGAGGTCTGCATGGGCCGGAATTTCCAGGACTGGGCCCGGCCCATTGTAAAACTCAAAAGTTTGGCCCGGCCCGTTTAAATTTTTATATTTTAGGCCTGGCCCGTACAAAAACAGGCCCGGCCCAGCCCGTTTTGGCCCGTCACAATTTCTACGATTTCTAAAAAATTCAGATTTTTATCATCTAAGATTCCTTTAAAGAACACTGCATACATATCTATGGAATGATTTTACAGTATATTTTACAGCAAATACACATTAACAACATTAATGATTACTTAGATTCTTAGGCTTTCAACATTCGAATCATGGGTGCAAGTTTTCCGTCCACAGGATGGATTTCCGTCTTTTAAAAATTTCCGAGGACGGAAGCGGGACGGAAAAATCTTCGACGATGAAAAACTATCGCGAAAACGACCGTTTTTTGCCAAAAGATTGCTAAAAAAGACACGATTTTTCGTCAAAAGATTGTGAATAAAACGTGATTTTTGTCAAATGATCGCGGAAAAAGGCATTATTTCTATCAAAAGATCGCAGATAAAAGCACTATTTCATTCAAAAGATCGCAAAAGGACGCGTTTTTTGTTAAAAAATTGCGGAATAAATGTGATTACTGTCGACGGATCTCAAGAAAAACGTTATTTCCATCAAAGAATCTATCAAGGAATCTCAGAAAAGACGCGATTTTCCTCAAATGATCGTGGAAAAAACGCTATTTCTGACAGAATTACACAGAAACTGCGATTTTTGCCAAAAGATCGAGGAAAATCTGTTTTTTGTCGAAAAGATCGTGAAAAAAGACACGATTTTTTTTCAAAAAATTGCTGATACGTGATTTTTGACAAAATATCATGGAAAAAAACCTTTTTTTCTGACAAAAGATCGCAAAAAAGGCTCGTTTTTTTTTGTCAAAGAATAGCAAAAAAAAGCAGGATTCCTGTCGAAGGATCGCGAAAATGACGCAGTCTCTTTCAAAGAATCGCGAAAAAGATGCGATTTTTGTCAAATGATAGCAGAAAAACGCTATTTTTTCAGAATTGCGGAAAAACATGTTTTTTTGTCAAAGGATCTCAAAAAAGTCGCGATTTTTTGTCAAAGAATCGTGAAAAAATCGCGAATTTTCTTCAGAAGATCAGGAAAAAGTCGCGAATTTTCTTCAGAAGATCGCGAAAACGTCGCAAATTTTCTTCAGAAAATCGTGAAAAAGGCGCGAATTTTCTTCAAAAGATCGCGAGAAAGGCGCAAATTTTCTTCAAAAGATCGCGAAAAAGTCGCGAATTTTTGTCAAAGGATCGCGAAAAAGTCACGAATTTTTGTCAAAGGATCGCGAAAAATGCAATTTTTGGTCAAAGGATCGCAATAGAGACGCGATTTCTGTCAAAGGATTGCTAAAGATGTGATTTCTGTCAAAAGATCGTGGGGAAAAAGCAAATTTCGTTAAACGGTCATGAAAAAAAAACGTGAATCATGCACATGTATATTTATTCACTCGGTGGGGAGGGGGGATTCAAAATATTTACAGGCCTGGCAAAATTTCAAACTTGCACCCATGATTCGAATAAAGATTCATTAAAAAATTAATATGGCTTAGAATAAAAGAAAAAGGAAAGAAAGCTAAAAACATCGTTAATTTTGAAGCTGTTTAATATAAGAAGATTTATAAATATATTTCTATATAATTTTATTATAGATTTCAAATCGAAATTCATTCTTAAATTCAAAGAAGCTCCTTTCTGATACATTTCTAAATTCATTTTTTTTTTTCTCAGAAACGCATAAGATTAGCAGATATCTTTATTCAGAAACTATATAATCAAATGGCGTTATCCATTTTTTGATACAAGCAATTTAAGAATACTGCAAACAAATAAAATACTGTCATAATTAGCGTTTTGAGTAGAATTTCAGGAAACAATAGCAAGGGAAGGGAGAAAAACCTGCAATCATTTGAGAAAATATTATATCTCAACAAGGTTATACAAGTATTTTATTTACCAAAAATGAAAAACGCTATTCGATTCCAAATCCCTTCAATAGTTAGGCTTATCACTTTTGTACTTTTTCAATTTAAAAATAATCAGTAAATGTGTCAAACTTTCGCATTATTGTGAAATTAATTTAAAAATCATCAAGAAGTATATATCCGAAGACGAAGCTAACATAAGTTCTTTATCGCTGTTAATAATTTTATAAATCATGTTTTATGCCAATAATTAAGTCTAGTACTGGTATGGCCAGTCTATATGTAGAAAAATAATGTAAGCGTGATCTCGGACCGGCATGAGTCAGCTAAAAAATATTAAAACGGGTTACACATAATATAATTCTCCGATGCCGATACACTGTGCATTTTTATACTGACGCTGTCAAACTAGTATGCCCACATTTATAGGGGAAGATGGGGATACTTGAGCCATTTTTTGAATTTTAATTTTTTAAAATTTTTTATAATTTCTTAGAATAAAATAAAGTATTGAAAATGAAAATTTGGTATTTTTTCTTCAACTGAAAACCACTTTCAATTAATTTTGAACTATTTTTCTATGTATAATAAGTGTTTATTTTTTGTTTTACATCGTGGCCCAAGTATCCCCATGGGGGGGATACTTGAGCCATGGTGAAGGGATACTTGAGCCACGTCAAAAAAATACCTACAAAAGTAATTTTTTTCGCTTTATTTTTGCACAAACATTTTACAGAATGATAAATTATGAAACATGAAGTCCTTCAAAACCAATTGAGAAAACAAAGCTAGTAATAAGATCATTTTTTGTCGTTAGAACTGGCTGTCGAAGGATAATTTCAACTTGACTTATAACGACGGTAGAAGCCTCCTCAGTTCAGAGCCATTTAAATTTGGAATCTGCAATTCATCGGGCAAATTTCATTTTCAAAATATTAAGCACTTATCCAACAAATATTTTTACAGTTTTCTTTCTGGCATATTTTATTAGTAACCAACCATCAATAGAAGGTTTTCTTTTCACATCATCACCATCATTGACAGAATTTTCCTTTGATGATACTGTCGAACTAATGCTTTTAATTTAGTAGCTGTCGGAATTTAAGCCAGATGTATCATTCTACTATTTCAAACACTTTTTTGATTTCACAGGAAAAGATTTTGTGTTCCTCTTTGGCTCCATGCAGATAAGTTTGAACTGGGATTTTTGTTGCTTTTCTTGTTTTTTGTGCACTTTTTTTTTACCAATTTTTCTTCAATTTTCTTAATTAAATAAAAAAAAAGTTACAGCAACAGAGGTTACGATTTCAATATAAAATATTAATCTTAATATGTTATACTAAAAAATAAATATTTTAATATGTTGGACTTAACTAATTAAAGTATTAGATATTATAGCCTGTAAAAGAGTTTTAAAAAGTTATTTTAATTTAATAAAAGTTAAATTGAAAACTATGTTTACATTTATCTAGACAGGCTATTTTGTTAGTCAAAATGAAAAATAAAATGGATATTTTCATTTAAAAAATATACATTTGAAACATTTTTAGGTCGTTATTTTTTTAAGAAAAAAAAATAAAATGAAAAATTATTCTCCCTTTTATCCAGAAAAAAAATCTATTAGTGAATATAAGGATGGAATTTTATATTTTATTTGTTTCACCCATGTTTAATTTCTAGTAGGGGTGGTTGAGACATGGCTCAAGCATCCCCACTCTCACTGGCTCAAGTATCCCCACTACCACTATTTTTGTTTCCTAGAGTTTTACTAAATAAAGCATGCAGCTATTAGAACTATTTTAGATTCAAAATACAATTGAAATTATGCTTATTAAATTTATGTATATAGTTGCAACTTTAAACAACTTTAATTACAAAAAAACAAAAAAACCATGCACCCTAATATTTATTTCAGATAGAGAAAAGACAACTATTAATCACTATACTTTCAAAATGGTACCAAGATGTGTGATTTCTTTTTTACATGTTCAGAACTATAAATATGTTACCACATTGGCAGTTTTAGAAAGAAAAATTAACCAACTGTAGAGATAATAGGGGTGGCTCAAGTGTCCCCTATGCTCAAGTATCCCCACTCTCCCCTACTTATTTTCGTTGAAAATAGCTCATATTTTATCGTTTCTGGTCAAATCTTCAGAACGGGCCAGCAGGCCCGAAAATTTATTTTATCGGCCCGGCCCGTTCAATTTTTTTGCCGGCCTGGCCTGGCCTGTTGAAAAAACTATTCTAAATCTGCCGGCCCGGCCCGTTAGAAAATTCAAAACGATTCCGCTGGCCCGGCCCACGGGCCAAGCCCGGGCCCTTGCAGACCTCTAACACAAACTCCATCAAAAAAAAAAATCTTTAAGCTGCCCTAAACTTTGTAAAGGCACACTCCGTTGTTACACTCATATATCGGTTACCGGCTGTGCCAGTTGCCACAGGCTGTTAAATCCTGTGCATTGGTTCCTGTTATTAAAATGACGAGTGAAACAAATAATAATGCATGGCTCTAACAGAAACAAATTATTTAATTAACATTGAACAAAATATCTATTTACATATTTATAATAGTAGTTAGGCCTGAGCTATTGGCCATTATATTGAGAGAGAAAAAAGCTAAACAAAATAATCCTCCGCTGGTCAGAAACACTATCATCTCGAAGGTCATCCAGTAGCTCTCTCTCCACGCTCTCATTTTTTTTTCTGTATTTTCCCAGCCCCTCAACAGACAGTCCATTCTTGATTTCCACCATCTGCGAGGGGTGAGGGGTTTGTTACGCTGATATCACAAGGGTGTGGTCACTCTTTTTCGACACAATGTGACAGTAGCGATTGATATTTGTAAGTTCATCTTTTTGATAATTCAATTATTGTCTTATTATTTTTCTAATATTTTTCTTTGAAATATGTTTTCCATTGCGATTAATCAGGCAATATAGAAAACATTTTTAGGTTTATCCTGATTTCTAATCAGAAATTAATCTGTGTGTGTCTATTTAGCATTGCCCTTGATAACGAGCTAAATACCACATTTTCAATATTATTCCTGTTTTTGCCAACTCCTGTGTTTGATATAGTTTGTTATTAAAGAGTTATTACATATTTTGATGCTGATTTGTAGTATTATCTAATGGTTAGATATATATATTACTATTTCTATGTTATAAATTTTAACTTTTATTTCACTATTTTGTGCTTTCATAGTGTACAGATTGTTTGTTGTCTTCAAAACATGTTTTTTCTATTTTTGAAGCATCTGAGCTATTTGAAACTTACACCTGGCAATTTCCACACCATTTGCAAACTTCAGTGGGGTGTTCTTCCACCTTTGAAAATTCTGTACCACTTTAATAATTTTCTATAACTTAGTGTTATTGTTGTAAAGGATGTCCAGTAGGGCTGGATTATTTATCAATATATCATCAAATATTGATATTTTTAAATTATCATAACAATTTCCAAGCTCTGACTCTGACGATATATCCCAACATCAATATCTAAGTTCTGACTACCAATTTTGGATCCAAGAGAAAGGTCATGATAATTATGACCCCCCCCCCCCTTTGGATGAAGAAATTTTCTAAAGTATATTTATAAAATGAAATACATAAAAACTCTTGCAAATTTATCTCTTGCTCAACTATGAGAATCATTCTTACTATTTAAAACTCTACTTAAAACCAAAGCAGTCAATTTCTAATACATCCACGAAGTTATTTTTGATCTCAGATGCAAAACATTTGCAGGTGCACATATTCAGAACAATTGTAATTAGTGTTTTCCATTTCTCAAAATTTTCTTTAAAATAAAAATCTCTCAATCTCTTTCAAAAAAATCTATGTGAAACATGGAATTTAAAAAGGAATTTCAGATTGCGATTGCCAAATGCTTATTCATGCTAGCATTTGTGTAACTCTAGACCAGTGGTCCCTAATCTTTTTTGGTACATAATCTTTAAGTAAAAAAATAAAAATAATAAAATAAAAAATTGCAACTCATCCAATATGAGGATGTTTCTAATATCAGTATGAAAACTATGGAGGACCTCTAAGTTATAGGCTATCCTATCCTATTCTATAAAAAATGCAAATTTCCATACAAAGGATATACTATTAACAAAATCACGAATTTGTAATACTAGTGTGTGTTAGATGAATTATAATTAAAACAATATAATAAAAAATATGTATAATTATTATCAAAACACAACTTTATAATCTGTGAGATTCCTGACACTGGTGTTAACAAATGAAACCTCATTGTTTGTAAAACTGCAAATCATTGCCTGTATCTTACAAAGCAAATCAAATGACCTGGATGACAACAAGCATTTGGGGAAAAGATATTTGATGTTTTGATAAATTTGAACATTAAAAAAAGAAAAGTGGCTATCGTCAAAGATAACTATTGACCATTGCATTATTCCCAATTTAAATTTGATTGAACTCATTTTCTTGCTTCAAAACTGCATTGATTTAGCACACTCTACTATCAAGGGGTTATTCAAAATTTTAAGATAAATATACAAAAGTTGCTTTAACAAGACTTCAATGCTGCAAAAGGAGAAGTTTCCCATGTCTATGTTACAATGTGTGTAAAAACGATAAAAAAAAAATATTTTTTTTTTCTTTAGATAAATTTCAAAACAGATATTTTTCCCTTATACTTTGTATCATCATGCTGAAAAGCTAATAAAAAAGTCAACAAAATTCAACTGTGAGTATTTTATTATGAAAATTAAGTAATTGTACCAGGGTTAGCAAGTTTCTTCTGCAGTGGGAAAAACTGGCCGGAAGAAATAGGTTTCTTCCGCTGATGAAGAAATGGAAGAAACTGTTATTCTTTATAAATTTACCATATAACTTAAAACTTTGTAAGATATAATAAATTAATTTACTTAAGGTTCTTGCTATAACCTTAAGTAAATTAATTCCATCAGATCTATACAAATTTAATTAATTATATGCTAAAATAATAATTACATCAATTTTTAAGCCAAGATCACATGACACAGTCATCTGACACCAAGACAAAAAGACAGTCTGATTAGAAAATTTGGTCGAAGTTTGTTCATTTTTATTAATATATCCAAATTATTTCATTCATATTTGTTCATTTGATTACAATGTTTGAAATTTTCTGGTTTGAATGGATATTTTTTTTTTATCAATCTGTTTCAGCATGCTAAATTTTCTGTCATGAAATCATTTTATCATTCTTATTTTATTTACATTATTTTTTCTCCTGTTTGTTTGCATCTAAATTTAACCTATAAATCCAACAATTTTTTTTTATAGTCGGCAGTGGTTGGTGATCTACTTGGTCAAATTAATGAATTTATAACTGAAGCTGAATCTTCATGGCAAAAGCTTGATTTATCAGATGAACCTGTAAGTTTATTTTCTTTTGTTAGTTATTACTTATTTACAGTGAAATTATCCATCATACTTTCAATTTTTGCTTTATAATTTGACCTACCTTTTATTTTGAAAATTTATGGTTGTGAAGATTGTTAATTAATATTCATTTTGACATAATTTTTCATGTTGTTTAATATGGGGTATTTTTTTTTTTTAAACTCTGATTTTGCTATTGTTGGATAAAAGCTGTATTAGAAAGAAAAAAAAAAGAACATTCCAAAAATCCCAGCTGATCATCGGTGAAAGTTATCTGTCTCTAGATGGAATTCCATCCTAATGATTTTAATACAGACAGAATGGGGCAGAAAAAAATATATTCACAAAAAATCAAATTTGCATGAGCCTAGATAATATTTCTTAACTACTATTTTCATGTTACTTCTACTAGCTATGCCGTGCCATAACTTGTAGACAAGGAAAACAGATTTGATTTTTGCACAATAGTTGGAATTCTAAGGGGGGCACTTTTTTATCTTTTGCTGATACTACTCTTGTGATATATCATTGGAAAGCTCTGTGATTGTTTTATTTTATATACCTAGGGGGTCACAGATCTGCGCCAAATGAAAATATCTGCTATAATCTGCTACAAATAAACTATTTTGACCGTTTCTGCACTAAAACGGCCATTTTGTTTATTCTTCCTGCACCAAAACCTATTCCTCCAAAGTTTTTCTTTTTCATTTTTTAACGTTAAGAACTGATTCTGTTTTGAATTTTCCGAAAATTAAGGCAATCATTTCCAAAATTAAAAAATATTGGGCATAAAATATATCGTGAATTTTGACACATCATTGTCAAAAAAAGGATCTAAGGATCTCACCCGTGATCATTAAAGGACCGCAGGAAAAATAAAAATTTAGTAAGAGGCAAAAAACGCACAATTTCGTCCAGGAATCATGGATAAAAAAAAAAAAGATTTATAAAGATTTATAAGAGAAAAAAAAGAAAGCAAATTTTGATAAAAGAATCGCAAAAAGCAGCATGTTTCATCAAAAGATCTAGAAAAAAAAAACTATATATTTCATCAAAAGATCATGAAAAAATCTCAAAAAAAAAAAAAGGCCAGATTTGGTCGAAAAATCTCGAAAAAAAATGACAAATTTCATTGAATGATCGTGGAAAAAGGCAAATATCATCGAATGATCGTGGAAAAACCTCAGATTTCGTCAGATGATCTCAAAAAAAAAAAAAAAAAAAAAAAATTTCTTTGAACGATCGTGGAAAAAAGGTATATTTCATCAAAAGATCGTGAAAAAAAAAAGACAGATTTCATCAAACGATTGTGGAAAAACGGCAGAATTCCTCGAAAGATTGTGAAAAAACAGAAGATTTTGTCTAAAGATCTCGAAAAAAATGGCCAATTTCGTTGAAAAACTGCAGATTTTGTCGAAAGATCGTGGAAAAACAGCAGATTTCGTCGAAAGATTGCAAAAAAGCCGCCAATTTGAAAAATGGCAAATTTCGTCAACGGATCGCAAAAAAAAGTAAATTTCTTCAGAGGAACACAGAAAAAAAAGTTATTGCTCGGAGTAAATTTTTCTGTTGTTAAAGCTGATTTTGCTGCAGTATCTTTTTTTTTTTTTTTTTGCTGCCCTAAACTGTTGCTACAAAATTGTATATTTTTTCTTCTTTTTTTTTTTTCCAAAAACCGATTTTCCTGCTCCAAAATTGTTTTTTTTTCAGCTCCAAAAACGGATTTCTCTGCTCCAAAATTGTTCTTTTAGTGCTCCAAAAATGGATTTTCCTGCTCCAAAAACTGCTTCAAATCTTTCTGAATGAATGTGATCCCTGATATATCTTGTACGCTCCTTTCCCTGCTTTGTGCCTGCGGGAGGCTCTTTTCTAAATTGAACCAATACTTGTAATATGATATATTGTTGGAGAGCCCTATGATTATTATGTACTTTTATTGTTCCGGCACCAATTTGCCCCCCATGAATTTCATTTATCGTATTCCAGTAGTCTTCTAATAATGGGGAACTTGTAGAACTTATCTCAAATGATGTACAAAAATCAATAAAAGATTTTGACCTAATGTATTATCTTTTAATTTCACATTCATTTCACTAAGGGTGCTTTTGATTATTTTTTTATTTGGCCATTTTGCTACTAATTCCCAAAAAGTTTTAATTTTTAATACTTAAACTCCCCTTACCTTTTCATACCTAATCTCAATTTTTCATCATTTTGCAACCAGGGAATGCCATCACATGACATTTCTACTATTGTGGCTCCATATAGTCTCCTTTTGGGTTTTTTTAATTTCATCTGTTTTCAGTTACCAAGTATCCTATACCAGTAGCATATACCAGTATATGCTAAAATCTGTTTTATAAACATGTAAAAACAATGATTTTAATAATCAATCGTAAAACATCTAGATTATAGATTCTTGAAATTAATCAATGATTTTATCAATTGTGTTTTTTTTTTACAATTATGATTTTTATTGATTGGTAAATTTTTGAGAATCGCCCGTCACTAAGTGCAGGTCCTTAAATTTTGTTTTTTGTTAATTTCCAGTCATACTCTGTCAAACTGTATAATTGAAGGTCAGCTTGTGTTATAAGCATCTGGTAATGATGCAAATGAAATTGTGAAAGGTGTTTTCATAAAAACATCATAAATTTCATAAAAATAAAATTTATTTTCTGATAAAGAAAAAAAAAGTTGTATGAAGTTATTTTTTATGTAAAATATTATAACTAATTATATTTTTCTTTTAAATTTGAATAGTTCAAAAAAAAATATATATATATATATATATATATATATATATATATATATATATATAAATTTTTCTAAAATAATTACTTAAATATTTTTAAAAAGAGAAAAAGTTGTTTCTTTATTGTGAGAAAGGTTTAACCCTCCAACAGTCTAGCAAAAGGGCAAAATTGTAATGTTATTTTCTCTAAATTTTTTAAAAAGCTAAAAATATGCCTCTTTTAATACTATATAAAAGCAAAATTAAATATAAATGTAATCCTTGAGAGTGTTAATTATTGTTTAATATATTAAAATTGCATTAAATCAATAAAATTATATCACTTGAAATAATGCTTATATTGTAATGAAACTTGAAGCTTATTGAATGTATTAATTGTGGAAGCTTGTCTGCGAGAGGGCTAATTCTGATCCATAAGTTTAATGTGTTTCAATTATTTGTACATTTTAACATATAATGTTTCAATACTGACTATAATTATATGAAATGACTTTTTATTTTTTCTCCTTCAGATCATAAAAGATGCATTTATGAAACTAAAAAATGCTGTTAAGGATGTTGAGGGTGGAAGAGAAAATAAATTGCCAGTGAGTATGGATTGACAATATAAGCAAATATAATAATTTACAAGTATTTTTATGCTTCAAAATACTGTTGAATAAAATGAATCTTCATTTTAGAAATGTAAATCATAATTAATTTGAATATAAATTTCAAAGTGATCTATATCCGTTACACTCATGATAACATGTCATGTTGAAAATGAAAAAATCATTGGATTAAATAAATGTTTAAGAAACTTCTAAATGCAAAGTAACAAGAAATTAGATTCCTTAGAAGGATTGAAATATATTGCTTCAAAAGTTAAAATCATCAAAGTAAACTTATCACATAGCGTAAATGGGGAGGGGAGAGAAAATTAGGCCTTAGTTTTATTGTTTTTTATAATGTTTCTGTCTTGGTTTAGGACAAATACAAAAATAGTAATAATAGATAATAAATCTAAGTACACCAAGAACTATTTGTTCTGAACCAAGAGAATTTATTAAAATAAATAAATAAAACATTTGTGCCCAACTATCCCAGTCTCCAATATTCACATTTACCTTAGTATACATATATATGTAGTAGGGTGGAGCAAAAAAAATTATTTTTTTAAATCAAAAACGGGTAGGTGCCAAAAGTTGCCTTTATATTAGTACATCAACTGTGTGAAATTTTACCGCTGAAAAAAATGGCTTGAGTCTGCGCTTTTGCTCCAAAAATCGAAATTTTGGGTAAAATTTGTCATTTTTTCAAAAAAATTAAAAAATTCTTACAGAGCTGGTTATTATTTAAAAGTGTTACTTAAACCTTTATATTTATCTGCTTAACATATTTAAACTATAAAACAATACCTTTATTCCGTATAGCTGGAGAAAAACAGACAACTTTTGGTAAGAAAACGGCATTACCACTCTATTGGGACATACAATGAATTGTTGTTTTTAATACAGCTCTTCTTTTCAAAACTATCTTGGACATACATCGTGGAGGTGGCTATATTTTATATACCATCCGTCCCAACTATTCAATCATCTTAGTACAGTTTTTTATTTATGTATTGATTTGTGATTTTCTTTATCAAAATTTGGCATGTTTTCGATGCATCTACCTAGTTTATCTGTTCTTTGTATCCACAGGCTGCTGTGACTATCTTAATGTATATTTTTACAGATTACACACAAAAAAATGACAGTCAGAGTAATATGTGGGAACATTATTAAAGGGATCTATTCGGCCATCTATTTACATCCAGCTGATGAAAACGATTAGAAGTTCTGTTACCACAACATTTTTTCAGTGAATTATATTTTTTTGCGTAATGACCTGCTTCAAAGATGATTTCAGGTATTTCATCTATAAGTATGCCATCATTTATTCTGCTTTTGCATTTTTCATATGTTGAGGAGCGAGCTGTTTAATGTGATTTCTGGTGATCGTCCGAGAGAATTGTAATGGGAATATGTCCTGCACGTGCAGAGCAACCGTTGTTGTAAATAACTTTTTTTGCATTAGTTCTATGCCGTTTTCTAAGTGTTTTCATAGTCAGGTAATTTCCCATTATCTTTTAGATCCAAATTATATAAGTGAACAATATTTGATGGTGAACTGTCCTGGGCATAAACTTATAATGCATAGTACTTTTTGAGAGAATGTACAGACTCTAATCGACTATAAGTACTCATTTAAATTTAGGAGAATTCTATTTGTCGCTGTGAACCATTTTACATTGGGTAAACTTAGAATTGAGTATAATAATGGATCATATGCTACTTCAACTCCAGTGAATTTCCTCTGCGTCAATTATTAGAGAAGTTGATGTAAAACATTATAATCTACATGGATTGACTGGATCAATAAGAAAATCTTTGTCTACATATACTATTCACTTCCTATTGCAATTTTTTTATAAAATAGATAATAATTTTGAATTTTTTTTCTCAAATTAAGTAAAAGATACTGAGAACAGATTAGAAATTTCTGTTGGAGATTGCAAAGCTAATTCATAAGGAAAGCTATTTCTCAGAAAAAATAGGAATTTAGAAAGCACCTCGCACAAAAAAAAAAAAAAAAAAAAACAGCCCATAAAGCGAATAAAATTTTCTGCTTTATATAAGCACAGATTGGCAATCAGAGTCCATAGATTCACTTACAAAATATATAATCAAAGTTTATACCGTGGGATATTTTATACCAAATGTAATGCACATCTAAAGAATAAGTCTAAAAACTTATTAGAAATTACTCGACTACGAAACAACACAGGCAACGACATAAAACAAGCACTGAAACTTCTTTCGAAATATTGTTGCTTTACTCGCAAATTTTGCTTGCAATCCTCTGTGACGATCGTCATAATATTAAACTGCTAGCTTTTCAAATTATATCCGATGTAATAGGTACAGTAAATGATGACATACTAGAAACTGAATTCAAACAATCAATTTTTAGGCATATCATTATATATATAATGTAATTGATTGAAAAAATGTTGTGGTAACAGAAATCCCAATCATAATGTATTAATTGTATGAAAATTTAATGAAGATAATAGATTGCTAAATAGGTTCAATTAAGAACATACCTAATATATATTACTCAGCTTCCTCTTCTGTTGTACAAGGTATAAAAATATACCTGAAGCAGGTCACACCAGTAGCATCCAATGTCAGTGAAAACAAAGAAGAGGTAAACTACTTTGATACATAGAAAACTTATGCCCTTCTTCGGGGAAAAAATAACAATTCAATGCAAAAATAAAACACTGGGCCTAGATTACTGGGTGGCTGAGACGAGTGGGATATGAAACGTAGCCACATCTACGAGTTATATACAGAATAGTTTTGAAAGCAGATAGGTAAGAAATGCATTCAAAACAACATTTCTTTGTATGCTCCAATAGAGAAGTAACGCTGGTTTTTATCAAAAGTTGTCACATTTGCTCCAATTATACAGACTACAGATAGTGTTTTATAGTTTAAATATGTTAAGCAGATAAATATAAAGTAGACTTGCCAAGTCTCCCGATTTTAGCGGGAGACTCCCGATTTTTAATCAATCTCCCGCTTATCTACTAATTTTTCCCGATTTCTCGCTTTTCTGCAAATTTTTCCCGGTTTTCTACGATTTATGAAAATTTTGTCATCTTCGTTTCCCGTTATTACATAAAATAGAACCAGCCAACCAATTTATCATAAGAAGAAAGCCAGAAAACCATTTCTCTTCAGTGATTGGTTAGTGAGTTTGACGTCATATCGTGAGGCGGTGTGGTTACAGTGCAACTGCCCAATAAACGTGATGTGTCGCGGGTTTCGATAGATAAATAGTATAAGCTATTGTTATAACTGTGTTAGCTGCTATTTTGAATTTGAATATTGTCGATCACATGGAGTGAAATCACATTTAATTTTTTATTCGTGATATGTTTTGCAATTTTTTTATGAATTCGTACATCGAAAAAGAAATATGATGTGTCTTATCAGTCCAGGGGTGATTCTTGTCCGAAAATTTAAGGCATCCTCTTCCGAAATTTTGAAATTGGGTTAACAGTTCCGCATAGTAGCCAACCTGTACGGTTTTGCGTGCGGGAAAAACAGTTGCGTAGAAATGCAAATTTCGTGATAGGATTGCCAAAATAGCATATATTTCGTCAATATTTCGTGGAAAAACGACGATTTCGTCAATGTTTTTGTAAACAAACTTTGTCAAAAGATCGATAGAAAACGCGAATTTCCTGTGCGGATCGCGGAAAAAACGACAATTTTACCAAATATCGCAGATAAAACGCTCATTTCTTCTGCCGTCTTTATGAAGACGGCGAGAAAACGCCGATTTCGTCTAAAGTTTGCGGATACAACGCCGATTTCATTAAAAGATCGCGGGAAATAACGCCGTTTCGATAAAAGATCGCTTAAAAATATTTTCTCAAAAGAGTATTTGAAAAAATACGCCGATTTCGTCAAAAGATCGCGGGAATAAAACGCTGTTTTCGAGAAAAAATCACGTAAAAAAGCAAATTTTGTCTGAAGATAGTCGAAAAAACGCCGATTTTACTTAAAAAAAACATGGGAAAACGCCGATTTCGGCAAAAAATCGCAATAAATTGCCGATTTTGCTAAAATATTGCTGATTTCGTCTGAAGATAGCGGGAAAACGCCGATTTTGTCCGAAGATCGCTGGAGGGGGTGGGGACTCCCCTCCCCCGGCGTCCGATTTCCGAAAATGCGATGCGAATTTCAGAAAAAAAAATTTCATCCAGAATCACCCCTGTATCAGAAAAATAATCCTTTTGATTTTTAAATGATTTTACACATATATATATCATTTAAACTTCTATTCAATTAAATTGCATTTATATTCTTACTAGTTATTTTACCTAATTTTGTTTGTCTTGGTGCAGCATGTCACTAATGAATTATTGCACCATGAAATCCCCATTAGCCACAGTTTAAAATAAAATAATATAGTGACTAATTTGTGTGTATTAAATATGCAAATTTTTGAGTATTGTTTTTCTTCTATCAATTATTTATTATTCCATTGTGTTTTAATGCGAGGTGGGTGGGGGAGGGGATTAAAAATAATAAAATAATCTCCTGATTTCTATGCAAAAATCTCCTGATTTTTGACTTTTAGAGGTTGGCAAGTCTGTATAAAGGTTTAAGTAACACTTTTAAATAATAACCAGCTCTGTAGGAATTAAAAAAAAATTTTGAAAAAATGTCAAAAAATGACAAATTTTACCCAAAATTTCGATTTTTGGAGCAAAAGCGCATACTCAAGCCATTTTTTTCAGCGGTAAAATTTCACGCAGTTGATGTACTAGTATAAAGGCAACTTTTGGCACCTACCTGTTTTTGATTTTTTTAAAATAATTTTTTTCGCTCCACCCTAATATGTAGTATGATTCAAAAGTTCAGGGGAAAGTTGTAAAAAACATTTCCCTGAATAGTTCACAGAACCGAAGCATATCTATCTTCAAAGTAGTCTCCTGCAACTATACACTTCTGCCAGCATTCGTATAAACTCTGGAAACATCGCTGAAAGCCATTTTTCACAGCTTGCCATAAGACCTCCTGCGATGTTGTTTTCACAGCATCTGATGCCTAAAAAGACATCCCTGTAAATGTTTTTTCATTGATGAGAACAGGTAAAAGTCACACGGGGCTATATCCAGTTAATAGGGGAGGATGTGGAAGCAGATTATTGCAAGTTTTGATGAGGAGTTGTTTTAACAGATGGTATTGATGTGTTGGTGCATGGTGCATTTTTAAGCAGAAAGTATCAGTGTCTGTCCTCAGCGAAAACTGTCCAATGTGTTTATCATCTTCGGTGGATTCCTGATCCCCTTTAAAACGTCTATGCCATTCATAATCCTTGTCTCTCACCATAGTAGATCATCATACACATTTCTCAGCATTTTCAAAATCTCCATTGTGTTTTACCTAATCATTGACAGAATAAATGCCGCAATGCTGTTCAAGAAAAGCCACCTTTCTTAAATTGCTGAGCAACGATAACTTCAGAAGGTAACAGCTGCATGTGCAGTTCACTGACTTGACAATGACTAAAACAACATGAGCAAGTAGGGGAGGTTTGGGAGAATACATTTCTGGCAGTTTAAAATTTAAGCACTTGTTTTCGTTGTCAAGAATGGCTGCATTCCCTGAATTTTTGAATCATACTATGTATATATTTGCTGTTGTCATATCAGAATGATCAGCCAATCTATAAAATTTGGCAAGTTGCATAATATAGCAAATACTGGAAAAAGTCTGAGAATATTGATTAGAACCTTGAAATTTCATACCCAGAAATGTATGAAAATGTAACCAAAAGTCTCAGGAAATGAAAAAGTTAAGAGTGTTCAAACTATAAATAAGATTATCATAAAAGCAACAAATAAAAAATGTAATACTTAGTAATAAATGTAATAATAATAATAATAATAATATTTTTCATGAATAAAATGGCATTTGTTTTGTACCTTGGAAGAGAAATTCAAAGAAATTTTTGAAAAGTAAATTATCTTCATGCCTCAAAATTTAATGGCTGGAAAGGAATTGTAAATTTACACACCCATGGTTTAATGTTGTGATTTTTTTATACAAAAATTAATGCAAATTACCCGTTAAATCAAAGAAAAGGCCACAAAATATTTTCTTATACTTTATAAGATTTTCTTTTCAGTGGATGCTTTGGTAACGGAAGATGGGTCCATTAGATAATTTAAAATTTAAAATTCTAATTGAGCTGTAAATTTTCACATGCATAATTTTTATATTGTTTTGTTTATACAAAAAATAATGTACATTACAACTCTTAATTTTTTAGTATGAATTTTAATAATCTTCATAACTAGAAATATATTTTTGAATTGGAAAAGTACCTTGAGTATGTTTGGGTTTTGTTATTGTGCATTTGAATCTCAATTTCAATCAGATGATTTTTGGACGAAGATATAAGATAGTTTGTCATCATGCATATTATCATCCTCACTAGCATCCTCAAATTATGACCTCTTCTAACTTTAAGAAGATTTAAGGAAAATACATCTATTACCTTTTGTCTGGTCTGCTTTGATACAATTCAAGGATCTCCAATATAATATCAAAAGTTGGTGTTACTATTTGAAAAATTAAAGTCTATGCACTTTGTAACATGTAGATGACTTCTTAAGACAAAAATAAACCACATACAAAAAAAAAAGAATTTCATGCAAATTAAAACTGTACATTTCATTTATTTTTTGCATTAATTAGAATCTGAATTATAGCTATACATCAGATTTTTTTTTTTTTTTTTTTTTTTTTTTTTTTTTTTTTTTGTCTGTTGGAGGGGGGGGTGGCAGAGAAAGGTTAAAGTACATAGGATAGGATATTATTTAATTTTGTAGGTATAACAATCAAACAAAAAATTAGGTAATATGTACAATATGAACATCATGCTAATTATGGTTCCAATATTTTCATGTAGTCCAGTTTTTAGTTGTAGCCCTTATTTCAATTGTATCTATGGTTATACAGATTTATTTTTTTTAATGAAAATTTTCTTTGTCTGAATATGTCCTCAAATGTTACATGCATACATATATGATTAAAATAAACTAATATACATCTTATGTTATAGGAACTTGAAAATGGATATGTCAGTGGAATGTCTCCATCATCATTATCATCATCAACCTTTTCTGAAATATCTAGTTCAAAAGAAAACACTGCTAATAGAGATATTACTGGGGTAACTTAATTATGTTATAATACTAAAGATTAACATTTAAAAAAAAATAAAAATGGAAGAATTAAAAAACAATAAAAATAGAAGATTTTTATTATATTTATGAATTTTAAAGTGTTTAATAAAAATATCTTATCTCTAGATATAAATTTTTATCCATCTTGACTAGCATTATGTTTTGTTTATTTAATCTTACTTTAGTAAATTGCATAAAACAAGTCATTTTTAAAATAAAGATGTGCACATGGTAATTGGTATAGTGTTCTGCTTTGAATATTTTACTCTCTTGTTTAGATGTTGACTTAAAAAAAAAAATTCACTATTTAATGTTAACACATTATGTAATGAAATTCATGATTTGCAAATGACTGACGAAATTTTCAATTTTTTCCCACTACAAATTGACAAAATTCACTATTTTTTAATGCATCCTGTGGATAAAAATTGTGATTCTTTTCCAATTATAAAATGTTGAAAAGATTTATTAATTTACTAATTTTTCAGTATTACTTAAAAATATAAAAGAGTGCTTATTTTAATTTTAGACTGCAATGTTGTGTGCTGAGGATCCAGAACTGCTCAAATGTAACCATCATCATGAAGTGAAAATGGCTGAAGATAAAGTAAGTATTTAAGTTAGCTTTCAATTGAAAAATAAATCTGAAGCATGGAATTTTTATTATAGTTATATATAATGCAAAACCATTTATAAAGAATACTTGCGTTCATGTCTTTTCCAGAAAACTGGTTTTTCTGGATAACTGGTTGAGCATTAAAGCAACATCCATTCTGTCAAACTGATGGAATATATGTGGCTGTGGCATTGATTTGATTTCTAGATTACACAAATTATGATTCCAATTCAAACAAGATCAAAAGTTAATTGGCATTTGAAACTAGACAATTTATGAGAATATCTGGAAAATCCAACAAAAATCCTTATCTTTTCTTTGAATAAAAATCAAAATGTCAAATTTCTAACTAAAAAATGCCTTTATTTCAGATATTAGATGTTGACATCAAGTTATACTATACATATACTATTCAAGATATACTATTCATGCAATGTTCATGTCAAACTGAAACTGTATGGCACTTTTTTGTGAAAAGATTCCAAAATCAATGAATTAAAAATATCATTCCAGATAACTTTCCATACTGTATATACCATTTGCATAAAGTAGTCTTGTTTTTCTTTTTTAGACAGAATCAAGTAGCTCAGATGATGATGCCATCGATGATGTTGGAGAAAGAGTAGCTGTAGTTGAATGGCAGCGCCGAAAAATTAAAAATAAATTAGTTGAATTGCAGGAAGAAAAAAAGATAAAGGATGAACTTCTCAGAGAGTTATATTATCTTAAAAGTGCTGCTAATGCAGGTAAATTGTAATGATATAGTATTTTAATTTTAAGAGTACTGTTATTTATGCTTATTTTCAGTTTTAAATATAACATGGCACATTTGAGCAAATGCTTAATCCACCAATTCCTGAAATCTTTGCCACATTTATATACACAGGGTGCCATGGGTCTGATGTACTGCCCATTAGAGCTGGATGATATAAAAAAATTAATATTGCAATATATCAACGAGTTAATATCAATATTGGTGTTATATCATAATAACTACTTTAAAATTGGAAAGAATAGAAAAATTGCTAATTTCTAAAGACAAATGGTATAGTAAAAATAATCTCAAACAGATGTAGAAAGAAAAGATTTAATTTTTTATACCTATTTGCTAACATGACATCCTTTATATATATATATATATAAAGGGTGAGTCATAAATATCGAAACAATAGGTTACCTCCTTAAATATTGCCCTTAGACCCATACTTCCAATTGCAAAAATTCATTAAAAAAAAGGTGAAATTTTTTATAAGATAAATTGCGACTCCATGGGCAGTCTAGTTGAAAAAATACAAAAATTAAATTTTTATACAATCCCTGCGGGATAAAAATTCCAAAAGGAAAACTTTCCTTATTCAGTCCCGAATAAGACACAAAAAGTTGCAATTTCATATCTTCAAAACTCGCAAAGTTGTAGCCGTTTAAAAAATTCATCAGGTTTCAAGAGATTAGACACAAATTGAAATGTGCGCAATTCAATAAACAATGTTACTTTAACAGTTCTAGGAAATGCATAAAAAGTCTATTTTTTGAGTTAGAATTTTTTTTTCTTTTTTTGTCATGGTTAGCCATATAATTTGCTAAGAAAATCACATCCTAAAATTTCTCATACTATTTATAAAAGTTTCATGTGGTTAATACTGGTTCAAATGGGATAATTAAAAATCGTTATAACTCATAACATTTATCAGATTTCAGTTTCTTTCCATTTAATTACAGATGAAAATCTGATTTTAGTTTTGTTCCAGGCTTTTTGTTTTTTAATATTAAAATTTTATTTATATTTTTAATTTTAAAACTATTAAAAATATTTATTGAAAAAATAATGTAACTTTAAAAAAATCATATTTTCAAAAGTAAATATTTTTTCAAATTTGCCAAAACAAAACTGATGTAAAAAAAAGACGTGTTTCAAGTTCTTTTTTCTTTAAAAATTCTTAACATTTAATAATTTAAAGACAAGAAAGAGTAGGGAAAAAAATCATTATTCAGAAAAACGAAGTGTATTGTTTAAATGTCCATCAGATATTTAAAAGAATGCTTTTTCTAAGATGCAGATGAAGTCTCTTTTTTAAAATTTAGATCTGACAACTTCAGGCTTTTTATCGTCCTGGAGATTATGTTAAAAATTTGTATTCTGGGCCCAGGCCGGGTTGGGTCAGGACAGAGACGTTACTTTTTTCTGAAAACTCACCAGGCCAGACCTAATGTACTTTTCATAAAGAAGGGGACTGATTCCTTCTTCCTATGTGTACACTGGATGAAATTTTCAATCCTAGTCTCGACAAAACCCGTATTAAAATCACTGTCTCTGGCTGACTTAATACATGCATAAAATAAATAAAATTCGGCTCAATCAAAATTTTTATGAAAAACACATAGATTTTTAAATCTTTATTTTACAAAAAAAAAACACTTTAAAATTCTTTTTTTAAAGAATAGTATATTCAAAGAGTAAAAAATTAAATACAATAAAAACCAGTGAAAAAAAATCTGCCTATGACGTAATTTTGTCTTAAATGGAAAATATGTTGATCCATGCAAAATAAATACAATAATACCTGAGAAAAAAATAAACTCCAATTACACGTCCTAGGAAGAGCATCTGTCTATAACATATTTTTTCTTTCCTATGTGATTCCGTCTTAAAAGGTTTTGCTACATAACATTTTTTAAAGTCTCCAATGCATGGGATATGGATTAACGATATATAAGTGAAACATTTACATTTAGAGATTCATTGATAAAATAAATATATTACAGCCTTTGGCGCTTCTTTAATAATAAAAAGTTTAAATATAAAAAATGAAAAGCTATAAAAGAAATTTTTGGTCAGAACTCCACCATACGAAACAATTTTTTCCCACACCGAAGTAAAAAATTATGTAGGAATTTGCAGCTGAACCGGGCTATGATTTAAACTATTTTCTAGACTGGTCTGGGTTATGATTTTAACATTTTTTCAGGCCAGGCCGAAATTTTTCCCCTCTGGGTCGGTTTGTGACCTGACCTAGATATTTCGATCCATGCAGACCTCCAGTGCAGACTACCAACATATTTTGAAAATAAGTTTAAACTTAATTCAATATGCTTCATTGTTATGTCCAAATGAGAGGCACTGTCTTAAATCAACATTTAATAATAGATAATTTATGGACGATCCCTCACTTGCTTTGAAAATTGGCCAAAAACTCTTCGTTTACAGACACGGTAAAGTGGTGTAAGTCACGAATTTTATAGACAGGGATGGAAATTTTCCGCTTTTTTGTTATTTTGATAGGTTTCAGATTTTTCACCCCAGAAATTCCGCTTTTTTCCGCGGATTTCAGAAATATGTAACAGGGATGCCGCAGACGCGCTATAGCGCGTAAAATACACAAAAAATCGACGACGGGACGCTAAAAAATGGAGCTTACGCGTAATTTTCGTCAAAAGATCGCAAAAAAGGCAAATTTCGTTAAAAAATCGCAAAATAACGAATAATTTTCGGCAAATTTAGTCAAAAAATGGCTAATTTTGTTACAAAATCCCGAAAAAAAGTCGGATTTCCTCGAAAAAAATGACAAGTTTTGTCCAAAAATCGTGATAAAACGGAAAATTTTGTCGAAACATTCGCGGAAAACGGTAAATTTTATCAAAAAACGGTAATTTTCTTTAAAAGATTGCGAAAAAACTGAACATTTCGTCAAAAGATCGCGAATAAACGGCACATTTCGTCAACGAATCGCAAAAAATAAAATTTCAATAAAAAAAATCGTGAAATAACGAATAATTTCCCGCAAATTTCGTCAAAAGATTTGGGGAAAAAATGGCTAAATCCCGTTACTAAATCCCGAAAATAAGACAGATTTCCTCAAAAAATCGCGAAAAAAACGACAAATTTTGTCCAAAAATCGCGATAAAACGGCAAATCTTGACAAAAGATTCGAGAAAAACTACAATTTTCATCAAAAATAGTGATAAAACGGTAACTTTCGTCAAAAAATCGCAAAAAACTGGTACATTTCGTCAAAATATCGCGAAAAGCCGGCACATTTCGTCAAAAGATCGCGAAAAAACGGCAAATTTTGTCGAAAAATCGCTTTAAAGCGCAATTTTCGTCAAATGGGCATGAAAAGAAAGTTAATGCCTGGTGGCTAGAATTTTTCTGTTCCAAAAACTAACTTTCCTGCTTCCAAATTATTCTTTTTGCTGCTCCAAAAACAGATTTTCCTGTTTCACGATCTTTTTTTGATTGTTCCAAATCTTTCTCAGTGAATGTAACTTCTGATAACACCTATTCATTAAACAAAAAGTACCCTCTTACTTGTGGTGCAATTTTTCATTCGCGCGTGTGAATACAATATGGTCCAATTTTTCGTTCATGCGTATTTTCAGTCTTTTTGCTTTTTTGCAGTTCCCATCCCTGTATAGAATTTCAGGTTTTAATATCTCTGTCAGGTTTTTAGATATTTAGATGAAATTTTTTTTGTTCAATTTAGGAATGGATAAGGAATAATTTCTTAATTGGGAACTTTGCCCTACGGGGGCCGTATAAAAATTTAATTTTCGTATTTTTCAAATAGACCCCCCATGGAGTTGCAACTTATCTTATCAGAAATTTCACCTTTTATGAATTTTTGCAATTGGAAGTATGGGTCTAAGGCAGTGATGCACAACCTTTTTGCCAGAAAATTGTTTCCCACCAGAATATTTGAAAAGAGTCGTTTGTTTTATTTAATAGCAAAGATTTCGTCATAACTATAAGGAAAAATATTCTGCATAAAAATAGTGGTATCTGTGTGGCCCGCGGGCCAAAGGTTGTGCACTGCTGGTCTAAGGGCAATATTTAAGGAGATAGCCTATTGTTTCGATATTTATGACTCACCCTGTATATATATATTACACAAATAAGACATACTTGAGTAAAAGGAAGCTATGTTCAATATCTATTTTCATTCACTTAAATCTTATACCATTCATTACCTAGTATATTTTCTTTAAATTAGTTTCTCAATTCTTCCTGTTTTATGTATTATTTAAAGATTACTTTTTCACTATTTAATGTTTTCACATAGAACTGAGAATAATTTAAAACAAATAAGAAAATCATGTATTAAGCATAGATTATGAAACTCTTTCCAATACTTCCTAAAATCTTTAACAAAACTTCATTATTTAGTGAAATAAGATGTTACTGTCCACAGTCAAACATGTATTCCAATATTTTAGTACTGCCCTGTACTTCATCTATTGGTTGATATATGTACTATATAATTAGTAAATTTTGTTAGCAAGAAAATTCCTAACAGGTTGAAATTTCCTTCCAGCATTTTATACTAACAGGTGGAAACATACTTTAATAATTTTTTTTTCGGTACTGTAGTTTACCTAGTATATTTATTACATGCCAGTATTCAGCCAAAATTGAATTCAAACTAAAACACAAAACCACAGAATTCACATTTCTAGAAGTTATCATCCATAGGTGACACTGTATCCAATTCTTTGTGTAACCCTGTTTATCATTTTATCTATAATCTACAAGCATTTCTTAGTAAACTGAATGTGGTTTAGCCTAAAAATGTATAACTCATTAAAAAAAAAAAAAAAAAAAAAAAAAACCTTTAAAGTAATTTACTCATACTTAGCTACCTTTACGAACTCTTTTGTATGGCCCTGTATATCCACTATAGCACACACACACCCCATAATACAATATACATAAATTTAGTAAAACTTAGAAACTCATATCATAATTAAAAATGCTTTTCATCCATCCATCAGCCATTGTTGCTGATACACAGTACTTCACATAGGATGTACTATTTTAAATCTTTTGAACTTCGCATTATGCATGAAATAATTTATATTAAGACTCAGCAATGTATATCAATTTTATTATGCATGAAATAATTTAATATAATTAAAATATGTTGTAAGCAATTTCCCCCGCCCCCTCTCTTTACCATTATGTAATGGAATTCTTTTGTGTGACCTTGTAAATGAAAAATAAGTATTCTTTTCACTGCATATTTTACAGGATGCATATTTTAGTGCACTTTGTGAATGTATATATATATATATATACATACATATTGGAAGGGTGTAACAGCTTTAAAATTCACTTGAAACAATTGTTTCCATTGGCCATAATGTAACTGAATACTTTTGACTGTCACTGTAAATAAACTAATCATGCTAAAATCTTTATCTGAAATAGGATTCATGCTAAGTTAAATGTCAATGATTTCCAAACATTTCAGGGTAATCTGAGTACATTTATGATGTTAACAGACAGACAGGCAGGCAAACTGAAATCATAAACACTTTTCAAATTTGTTGGAACATGCTAAAAATCTTGCTAGATAATCTAAAATTTCTCAAATTTAGGACATTGATGATTTTAAAATGATTAAAATAAGTGAAAGGAAAAAATTGGCACTGATTTAATGTCATATGTGCATGTACTTGTAAAATAATAGTCTTCATTGAATGACATGTGCGACTGAAATTTTGTTTCTATAATTTTTTCAAAGAGTCCAATACATTCTTAATAGTAAAATATTAAGAAAATTTCACTGTATTTATACTGTCCTATTTGTTTATCTATGGATGGAATTTTGAAATATGCATATTCAAATCACATTTTGATGCTAATTAAAATTTACTTTTTCATAAATATTATGTAAATAACATCTAGATACATCAACATATTTTTCAATAAAGAAACTAACAAAAGAATTTTTTCTTATATATATATATATATATAATTATGATTATGCAAAATACTCTGTTTGATATTTAAATCTATTTTTATTTCAAAAGTGTCACTGAATTTAAAAGCAGAAAAAGAAGAAAAAAATGTTGCCAAAAAAAATAGAAATAAGTTATTGGCTAACAAAAACAAATACATAAAAACAATCAATATTCTGCATTTGATTTTAAGAAGTCCGAGCGAATGCATGAACAAGAATTGAATGCAACCTAGATAATAGCAGTTATCCACTCGACAATCAATAGATCGCCTAGCTCATGTCTTTAATCTAGACCTATCAAAATTTTGATATGTTCAAATATGTTTAGACCAAGAGCAGTAACAAAATGAAAACGATGACAATTAACAGCATTATTCAGCAACGAACAAACATTAGGTATTGTGATTAGACATACAAAGATGATGTATTTTGATATCTTTGAGTATGACTTATTTTGGGATATCAACAAAAGACAAATAATCATGGGTGAAAGATTTGGAATAAAGTTGGGCTGCAAATAAATGCATCTATCGGTTGAGAAAAAGGATTGAAAAAGTCATTTGTTGCACTAGGGATGCACAACCTGTGACTGCATGCCAAAAGTGGCCCACAATGTCTTAATGTGTGGCCCACAATTTCGTCAATTTGCAATGGCAAAAAATTGCAATTTTTGTGCATATGTCGCCAGAAAAAATCATAAATTTCGTCAGTCAATTAAGAATCGCAAATTTAATTGATCGGGCATAGAAAAATCACTAATTTCATTGATCAAGTGTGGAAAATTGAGAATTTTGTTGATAAGGGTCTGAAAAATTGCAAATTTCATTCATCAGGTAGAAAAAAATCGTGAATTTTGCCCATGAGGCAAAACTGCAAACTAAATTCATTGGCTGTGGGAAAAATCACTTGTTTTCTCAGTTTATTGCATTATAAAATGAGAATTTCGTTGATCAGGAATGAAAAAATTGTGAATTTTGCAATGATGCTAAAAAAAAAAAAAAAAAAAAATTTCGTTGATCGGCTGTGAAACAATAATGACGTTTGTCACTTTACCAAAAGAAAAAATATGAAAATTGATTCATTGATAGGGCATGGAAAAATGCATATTTCATCAATTACAGGCAGAAAAGTGGCAATTTTGTCAATTGGACAAAGTTAAATATCAAGTTTTATTGATTGGGTTTTGGAAATTTGCAAATTTCTTTGGTCAGGATGGGAATTTGCGAATTTCATTGATCGGCAGAAAAATAGCAAATTATGTCAATGATGCTCGGAAAAAGCACAAATTTCAATCATCTGGCTCAAATAAAATTGCGAATATCGTCAATTGACTTCGTAAAAATCATGAATTTCATCAATCGTCTTTGTGGAAATCGTGAATATTGTCAATCGGCTTTTGAAAATCGCAAATATCATCAATCGACTTTGTAAAAAAATTGTAAATATCATCAATCGACTTTGTAAAAAATTGTAAATATTGTCAATCGAATTTGTAAAAATCACGAATTTTGTCATTTGGCTTAATAAAAACCATGGAAAAAATATTGCTAAATTTGTCAATCATGCAAGGAAAAATTGCAAATTTTGTTGATAAGCTTTGTAACAATCGCAAATTTCAAAGATCAGCTTTGTAAAAATCAAGAATTTTGTCGATTGACTTAGTAAAAATTGAGAATTTTGTCAATCGGCTTCGTAAAAATTGTGAATTCTGTTGATCAAGCTGGAATGATCATAAATTTTCTCTATCGGCTTTTCTGATCGAGAAAGTTCAAGATAAGCATTGAATATCGAAACTCGCGATAAATATTGAATATCGAAAGTTTTGTCAATTAACATTGTGAATTTTGCTAATCAGGTATGTAAAGATTGTGAATTTTTTCGATCGGCATTGTAAAGATCATGAATTTTCTCAATACGGCTTGCAAAAATCAGAAAATTTTCCAATTATGTGAAGAAAAATCGTAAATTTTGTGGATCAGCTTTGTAAAAATCAAGAAATTCATCAAAGAGCTTTGTGAAAATCGCAAATTTCATATAGATTAGGTGCAGAAAAATCGCAAATTTCATCAACCATGCAAAGAAAAATTGCAAATTTTGTTGATCAGCTTTGTAAAAATCACAAATTTTGTTGATAAGACACAGAAAAATTGCAAATTCCATTGATCAAGTGTAGAAAATAGCAAATTTTGTCGATAACACTTTAAAAAATCTCAAATTTCATTCATCAGGTATGGAAAAATCGCAAATTATGCCCATGAAGCTCTGAAAAAACTTGGAAGTTTCGCCGATCGGGCATGGGAAAATTGTCAGTTTTGTCGATCAGGCATAAAAAAAATTGCTAACTAAATTAATCGACTGAGGAAAAATCTCGTTTTCTCTGTTTATTCCATTGAAAAAAATGTGAATTTCATTGATAGGGAATGAAAAAAATCAAAAATTTTGTCAATCAGGAACAAAAAATTGCAAATTTCTTTGATAAGGCATGGAAAAAATCATGAATTTTGCAATGATGCTCAGAAAATTTGAAATTTTTCATTGATCGGCTGCGAAACAATTAAGAGTTTCGTTAATTTAACAAGAGAAAAACAAATTGTGAATTTTGCTGATCGGGTGCGGAAAAATGTATATTTCGTATTTTACAGATGGAAAAAGTGCAAATTTTTGTTAGTCAGACATGGTTAAATCATGAGTTTTATTGATCAGGTTTGAAAAAATCTCAAATTTCGTTGGTCAGGATTGAAATATCGCAAATTTCATTAATCGGCAGTAAAATAATGAAGTTTATCAATGATGCATAGAAAAATCACAAATTTCATTCATCTGGCTCAATAAAATCTCAAAATTCGTTGATCAGATGCTGAAAAATCTCAAAATTTGTCAATCATACTTACAAAAGTTATGAATTTCGTTGATCGGCTTTGTAAAAATCAATTTCATCAATTGGTTTCACAAAAACCACAGAAATGTTGCTAAATTCGTCGATCATGCAAGAAAAAATCACAAATTTTGTTGATCAGCTTTGTAAAAATCAAAATTTTGTCAATAAACATTGCAAATTTTGCTAATCAGGATTGAGAATAATAAGGAATCATGCTAATCAGGATTGTGGTAAAGATTGTGAATTTTCTTGATCGGCTTCTTTAAAATTGGTAATTTTGTCTATACAACTCAGAAAAATTGAGAATTTTGTCAATCATGGAAAGAAAATTTGCAAATTTCATGGATCAGCTTTGTAAAAATCGCAAAATTCATCAAAGATTTTTGGGAAAATTGCAGATTTTACCAATTGACTTCATAAAAATCACAAATTTCATAGATTAACTGCAGAAAAATTGCAAATTTCTTCAAACATGCAAAGAAAAATTGCAAATTTTGACAATCAGCTTTCTAAAAATTCCAAATCTTTTTGATTGACATATTAAAAATTGGGAATTTTGGCGATTGGCTTCATAAAAATCATGAATTTTATTGATCTAGCATGAAAGATCGTAAATTTTCTCTATCAGCTTTTCTGATCGAGAAAATTCCAGATAAATATTGAATATCGAAAATTTTGTTGATAAACATTGCAAGTTTTTCTAATCTGGTGCATAAAGATTGTGAATTTTCTCGATTGGCCTCATAAAAATCACAAATTTTGCTGATACGATATGGAAAAATCAGGAAATTTGTCAATCATGGGAAGAAAAATCGAGAATTTCGTGGATCAGATTTGTAAAAATTGCAAAATTCGTCAAACAGCTTTGGGAAAATTTTGAATTTCAACAATTAGCTTCGTAAAAATTGTGAATTTCATAGATAGGCACAGAAAAGTCACAAATTCCATCAACCATGTAAAGAAAAATTGTGAATTTTGTCAATCAGCTTTGTAAAAATATTGAACTTTGTCAATTAGGTGCAGAAAAATCGCACATTTTTTCGATATTGTGGGTAAAAATTGCAAATTTTCCGATCAGCTTCTAGAAAATAATCCTTGCCATATCTCTTATATATACAAATGTGAAAACTGCTGATATATCCTTACCAACTGATTTGGATATTTTGACTGGGTTAGCAAACGTAAAGGAGTAACCCACCCTCCTACTTCCCTCTGAAACCAGATTTTTATCAGATTATAGGCCACAGATCACCTACTCAAAATCAAATTCTCTCCATTTTATTGATGTGACCCTCAACCACCCAGACATATTTTTAAGTGGCCCTTCTCTTAAAAAGGTTGTGCACCCCCTACATTACACAATATTTGATGCTTTTTCTTCCCATGGTTCAGTCTTGGTGTGAAAAAAAAAATGTTTTTCAGATATATAAGTTGAATCAAAGATTAGATACCATTTGAATATATCATTAGATTTAGTACTTAGCTATTGTTATTGGTATGATTTTTAAATATCATTATTTGAACAATATATTTATAAATAATCCAGTCCTACTCTCTATCAACGTCATTTTCAAAATAGTAACAGCTAGAATAAATTAAAATAGTGTCTAATTACTAAAATGGCTATATTATGAGACTAATTACTGTGCTATGTAAGTACAAATAGCAGAGTTAGCATTCCTATCTCAACAGCTGTAAATACTTGGAAAAGTCAAATACAAAGTTGTAGGGAATCCTCAATTTAGTATGAAATGATGTGTTACATGTAAAAATTACTTTATGAGAAGTCCTGATATATAAATCTTAATGGCAGCTTAAATACAGAAGAAATTCCATGTAGAAGTGTGTTATTACTAGGACAGATGTACATTTATTAATAAAACCAATATGTATATATAAGAAAATTACACTTTATTCTAATAAAATTAATTTTAAAGTGACATTAAGTGTGCAAAATGTGCTCATCATTCAGCTACAGCAATGTATCCTATATTAGTTCTTATAGTGAACAAGTCCATACTGGATTTTCTTATTAAATTAAACTAATCCTTTATATGCATTTCAAGAAAGTCAAAATGTTATGCCTCTGATTTTAAATATGTATAAAAGGAAAGTAAAGACTTACCACAGGTTTTATGAGTCAAATTCATATGGAGATCATTTATTCTCTTCTTATTTAACATTTTGTTTGTTATATAATGCAGTAATTGTATGAACCCTCTTAATGATAAGCCCATGTTAACATGTTCACAAAGCTCTAGGTTTCACTGCAACATAAGCATTATTTAAATAATATAACTATTTATTTAATCCATTTTTTATAAATTGAACTATGATTAATTCTCTAAAAGGTTAGATTCATATTTTTAATTAAGTTTTTTATTCTAATGTTAAAAGAATCATTTTATGCATTTAAAATAAAAAACAGAGAAAACAACATTACAATTTAGCTTACTTGCAAAACTGTCAGAGGGTTAATAGAGGGTCTTTAGATAACATATATTCTTAAAATAATATATTTCATATTGCATAATTGTAGGCCAAATTCAATGATAAATGAAATTTATTTTTTATTTGTTTTACTTTTTCTTTTAGAATTTTGACTTGAAAAATGAGTTTAAAAAATATTGTAAAATAGAATTAGTATATTACAACAAATATTATACTTTATTGTATTTTTCATATGTTTGTTTATTTATATTTCTGTGAAAAAGCTTTTTATTTGATTTTACAGACATATAAATACTGTTTAAATCTTTTAGTTTCTACTTCTGCAGTTGCACAACATCCTAAAATGAAAGAGAAGAAGAAAAGGTAAATTGGCTTTATCTATCTTTATGTAAAATTTAGATGTTTGTTTTTTCATGCTTAGAAAAATGAGAAATATATATTAAATATTCATGTATCATCCACATCAAATTCATGAACTGTTGCTCGATTTCCAATATATATATATATATATATATATATATTAACCATTTCAATTTTAAATGCAGCTGTATGTCAACTAAAAGTTACCATGAATATAAAGAGACAATCATAGAACACTAACTCTTTCTTACAAACAGCTGTGTCAGATACAGAAAGAAAAATTACACATATTACAAAAAGTGAACATTCTTCATACAATTCATCCTTAGAGTCAAAGGGGTAAGTGTGGGTAGCTTATCTCTGTCCTCCAGTAAGAAATCATTAATTGCACATGAAGGTGTGACTGTAAATTTAATATGACCTAACAGCTAGCTCAAGTGTCTTAGAAATTTAAAATTACCTCTTAAAATTTCCAATCTCCAAATTCTATGAAAAACACAGAATAAACTGTTCCAATGAAAAAATATTTGGTTAACAACCCAGCCCAGAAAATTGTCTCCAAGAATCTTGTTTGCATTTACCACTAATTTATAGCTTCATTAAATTTTTAAAGGTTAACTTCCCATGCTGATTGCTACACTCTGTTATATTCAGGAATTATTATATTCTGGTTATATACCAGCTTTCCAGCACTTTTTTCTTTTTTAATACTATAATTTTAATTTTCCCATGTTATCTTACTCAGTCACAAGAAAAAATAATTGAGGCATCCATGAATGTGTTAAAGAATAATTCATTAGTTTTGCATAATTCATTACTTTACTTTTCTCCCATATTATAATTCAAGGATAATACTATTTCCAATTTTCCAAAAACTTGGGCACTAAAAATATCTCAAATTCTGATAAATGTTGCTGAAAAAAAATCAATTTCATCAATCATTTGCAGAAAAAAAAATCATCAATTTTGTCAAAGGATCTCTGGAAAAATGTTAATTTTGTCAAAGGACCATAAGAAATTTTGTCAAACGTTCATCAAAAAAAGCCAGAATTTTGTCAAAAGATTGTGGAGAAAAAAATAGGAATTTCATGAAAGAATCACCAAAAATCTACAAATTTCCTCAAAGGGTCACCGAAAAAAAAAATGTGAACTTCCTCAAAAGTTCGAGGAAAAATGCTTTTCCTGTCATAGGGGGGGGGGGGGAAGGAAATTTCGTCAAAGTATTTGCAGATTAAAAAAGAAATTTCTTCAAAGGATCGCAAAATAAAAAGGAAATTTCATCAAAGGATTCTTTAAAAAAATAGAAATTTTGTCAACAGATCGCTACACCCCCCCCTCCAAAAAAAATCAAAGGATTGTTAAAAAAAATGTATTCTGCCAAAGGATTGCCCCCCCCCTCCCCCCCCCCAAAAAAAAAAGTTGTCCTAAGATTATGATAAAACAAATTTCACCAAAGGATAAACACTAATTTCATCAAAGATTGAAGAAAAAAGCAAATTTTTTCAAAGGATCATAAAAAAATGCAAATTTGCTTAAAAGATCACACAAAAAATTCTCAAATTTCATCAAAGGATTGTGAAAAAACATGAATTTCGTCAGAAAATCATAAAAAATATGTATATCAAAAGAATATGAAAAAAATAAAAAATTTATTAAAGGATCACAGAAAAATGCAAATTTTGTCAATGTATTGTGAAAAAAACTTAATTTTCTCCAAGGAATCACGGAAAGATGGAAATTTCATCAGCATGAAAAAAAATGCATGATTAGTGCTGTGAAAGTGTTTCTCCCTCCCACCTATACTGTAACCTCTCAGAATCGCCCTTGCTGATCTGATTCTTAGTTCAAGTATTCTATTAATTAATTTAAAACTAGAAGTAATACCACAACCACATAAATTCCATAAAACTTATGAAATGGATGCTGCTTTAATGCCCAAGCAGTTAACCAGAAAAACCAGTTATCCAGAATACATCTGGTCCCAACCATTCCTGATAAATAGTTCTATACTGTATATATATATATATATCATTGTGGGTAAGTACTTTCAATATCACAAACCATAAAAAAAGATTAAAGGTTTGAGATTATACATTTATTACTTAAAGAAAGGATCGAACCAGTATGTGTTCATGGATGAATACTACTGATAAGTAGGTACTCTTAACACAGCAGTGCAAAATGTTTTTTAACAGTGTCCCATTTAATAATCCTTGTCCCCAGTGCAGAGTCATTTTGTTGTAAAGCCAGCACTATTCTTACTAAATTTCCATGTATTTTTTTCATGAACTCGGAATCACTCCTGTTTAGTACTACTGACTCCATCAAATGACCACCTGTAATGTTACCATTACAAGACTCTCTCTTGTTTATCTCCTGCATCTTAGTAAGCTTAGGGCTGAATTCTCTGGCCTTACCAGGCTACAATCCTTAGTAAGAGAACATCTATGCACTCAGGATTGAGATCTCCATGATCACAAGTGATATCTCTTCATTCCACCTATGACAGAAGGAATGAAGATGGATATTTCATTCCATTCACTCATCAAATCGAAGATGTATACTATCACTTTACGTTCTCACTTATATTGGTAAACCTTTGAGAACTCAAGAAAAGGGTTGCAGTCTGGTCTCTCTTATGGGAGTGCCCAGACTCTCCCCAAGACCCTAAGAAACTTGGAGGTGTGAACCCTGATTGTCACTGCTTAGTTCTTTAGTCCATGGGTTTTACTTTTATGACAACCAGTCATTCATGAGTTCAGGTTTTAGAATGATGTGGGAGAGAATTTCTCCTCCTGAATCACAATTTTGAACCTGTACAGTGTTACTGGATAAAGCAGCCCCATCTGACACTTATGCATAAGGGCTATAAGAGGCAGGGACCAAAATGTAGCATCTTAGTTTTACCTCTTGCACCATCACCTATCAACAAAACACTAACAGCTCTTTCTCACAGACAACTATATTTACCTGTAACTAGAATAACCTTTAATTATACCTAAAAATAAAACCTCTACTACTAAAAAGTCTTCATTTGTTGTGACATAATTTTGTTCAGTTTTTATAACAGTTAACTATTATACTAGTTGTTCTAAATGCCTGTCATCCTATTATGTATAGCTCATTGAATTCTGTTTTTGTAGTTCTCAATTGTATGCAACTCTGCTCTTAAAAAAGGATGACACATTAATAAAAAGTGTTTTTGATAAAGCAAATCAACATTCGACTTTAAAAAATAAACTTGCTAAGCTGAAAATGATTCGAAGATGTCCAATTGTTGTTATCTACAAACGCATACACTAGAAGGGTTGAAGATATTACTTAAAAGTCTTCCAATAATTGTAAAATAATGAAAGAAATTGTAAAATAAATTATTGAATGTTTTTCCTTTATTTCTTTGTTTTCTGCAAGCTCTATGATTGACACTGGTACCCTGAAATTTTAAAAAGTCTATGCCTGTATCACATTTATTAAATTAATATTTGACAACCAAGAAATAAGGTAAATGTTGTATTTCTCAATCTTTTTACTTTTAAACTTTAAATGCCACAGTATTTAATCTGAATATTATGGTGCCATTAGAAAGTGAAGGTAATATTTAAATAGCAATATTTATTAAACATTTCCCTGAATGAAATATCTCAATCCATAATGAGCAGCAAAAAAAAAAAAAAAAAAAACTAATGTATGTCAAAAAAAAAAAAAAAAAAAAAAAAAAAAAAAAAAAAAAAAAGCTTAATGTATGTTTATTCATTATACTATAAACATAGTTTTTTAATGAAACTGTGCTTTTGTTGAATAGCTTCTTTAAAAATTTTTAAATTTTTCTTTCTAAATTTCATTTTTTATTTATTGTTTAATTCAGGCTTATATTAAAATTTCAATATACAGTAATGCCTGTTATAATATGGAATCGCAAGGTACCTTAAAAGATTCCATTTTAGACAGGTTTCAATCTTAGCAGACATAATTCTATGGTATTCTTTTCATCAGAACTATGAATTTTTGTTTTGTTATTGAATGCAAAATTTCATTATAAACAGGTTACAATTTGCCAATTTTACTGTAGGTTAAAAAATGTTATTAGTTTAATATTGTTATTTTATTAGAAAGTCAAGTAAGCTTCAGTCAGTTTCTACACATATTAAACAACCAAAAGGAGTTCCTACAGAAGATATTTCAAATGTGACTTTAGATTCTGATGCACTAGTATTAGATTCAAGGTAAGTTTTTCTTTTAACTTATTATGATAAATGCAAAAATATTTGTTGTGTCTTACACAACAACTACCCTATTAAATCAATCAATAAAATAAATAACTATTAAAAAGACTGAAAAACCCACTTATATTCCAAACCCGCATTAAAACTTATCCCAAACAAATTAAAACTTATTTCAATCACATTAACTACTTAAACAGTCTTATAATTAATTGAATTTAAAGGAATTGCTTGCATTGTGTTCCATAACAATTCCAGATAAAAAGAAATTACCTTGCAATAAACCAAGGTGCTAAGCCTAGGGACCATGTTACCATCTGAAAACTTCTAGCCTCTACACAATGAAGAGATGAGTCAGCAAAATTCAAATATCCAAACAAAGCAGCTTAATGAATAAATTTAAAATCTATAACAATACAAACAATTCCAAATTACAGTTATGTATTACAATAAAATAATTATAACACTTAAATGAATTCCACTGTCTCATTTCAACATTCAAAAACTATAGTAAAATTTCTCGTTTCCTAAAATTCATCCATTTTATTAATTATGTCTCTCAATCTTTTATTTAATTACAAAGCATGGCAGAATCATCATCATACCAATTCAAATTAAAAATACTAACCATTAAAACTTAACCGACCTAAAAACATTATCAAAAACTAATAACTCCTGCAAATTTCCATAATAATCAATTTACAAAAATATAACACTAATTCTGCCATCCTTTCTTGCCTTCTTAATCACATTTTCTAAAATAGTTATTTTCTGTTTCTATGAATGTAGACAATCTACCAAGGATCCAATTATTAATTAAAACATTTTATCAAAACAATTATACTAAATTATCTAAATTATTTATAATGAAACATGATATAATTTAAAATGATCCAAACTGAATAACCAAGAGAAATTGTCTACACTCCCTGTAAAAATAAAATTGTTTAAAATGAAAATGGTGCACTGCTCAAGGATTAAACTAAGTTTGCAGGAAAAATAGTTTTATTTAGAAATTTTATGACAATTCAATTTAAAAACCAGCATTCTCTTCAACAAACAATAACAATTTTAAGATTCAGCTACATAGCACAGGTCTTATACCTTAAAATTAGCAAAGAAAATTTCATAATTCTATATTGGCAAGATTCCCATCACAATTCATAAACTTCTCACTTAAAATAATTTAGAATAAAAATCCTTACATTAATGCTAATTAATTATTGAGAAATTAAACTTTCCTGCATTATAATCTTAAATTAATAATTTGTTGGAACCACTGGATTGATAAAAAATAATAATAATAAATGCGCACATAATTACGATGTTAAATTTATTCAAATAAATATTTTAATTGAATAATAAAAAAAATAAAGGAAGGTTAGTCATGCATGTGGAACAAGAAAATTAGATTAAGAACTTAGCCATTTAGCAAAGAATGGGGGACCCGAGCCTTCCATCTCAAATAAAACTTGCTTCTCGTTTCACCTCCAGGAACAGAATGATCAGAAATCAAATTTTCCTCCCAAAAACTCTTACCTCTTGATGACATTCACTCCACCTCCAGCATGCATGCCAAGAAATAGTGCTTTTTTCAAAACTATTGCATTGATTGTTGTAAATAAATTTACAGGTTTCTTCCACTATAAAACTTAATGTAGCATGATGTTATATCTGTTTATCCATATTTTAATTTCATTGCATTCTTTTCTTCTTTTAAAATTCTTTTCGAAATGAATATTCTTGCGCGCATCTGGTCACGTGATGATGCTACCCTTGGCGTCAGTCATTCTCCAATCAGGCGGGAAAATCCAGCAACGTAACAGAGGCATTTTACAGTCACAGTTAAGCAAGAGTATTTGGATGTATCATTCAATGTGTTCATTAAAGTCCAACGGGAGAGCAAATATGATTAATATAGTTTATTAATTAAATAAATCCACATTAGAATATATGCATTAGTGAATATCAATTGCTATTCTCTCATAGAGAGCCATGAAATCTATTTCAAGATTCTGAACTTACACATTTGTAGTTACAGAGCCAAATCGTACATGTTTTATCTGCCTGGTTGCAGATTCAAGACTAAAAATCCCCCCTTTAGGAAATATAATAAGAAAAAGCACAGAGATAAAATTAAATGATCATAAATTAAAAAAATTATCATTAATTTGACATAAAATAATTAAAAACCCAATAAATCTCTAATGATTTAAAAACTACTCAAGTTGACAACTTATCAATAAATAAAACATTAATTTTGACATAAAATAATTATAAGACCAATAAATCTCTTTAAATGAATTTAAATTAAATTAAGCTGTCAACTTGTCAAGAAATAAACATTAATTTAATAATAAATCAACATTAAGTATTTTTAAATCATTATTTTACTCATAAATATTAATCAAGATTTTTATTGACAGTAATCTTCAAGGCCAAATCCATTAATATCAATAAATTTGAAATATCAAGAACTTTTATTTGACAGTAATTAATCTGTCAAGGCCAAATCCATTACTATCAATAAATTTATTTCTTTATTTAAGGCTTACGCCTAAACATCCTCCGCCTCCATGAACGGAGCTCATCAAATTTAAAATTAATCTTACCAGTTTTCTTAATCAAATATTGATTAATCAGATATTACAATAATAATATGAAAACATGTTACCTGAATTTTTTTTTTTTTTTTTTTTTTTTTTTTTTTTTTTTTTTTTTAAGTATTTAAATAAAATAAAACAACTTCAATATGAATTCTAACAATTCTAACTGTCCTCAGGAGGTAAAATTTGTATAACTAAATATAGAAAAAGAAAAATTAATATAATTATAATTCAATAAATCACAAAAATTAAACATATAAAAGAAAATAATAAATCAAGTACGGCCATTTTCTATTGGTAAAGGAGAGAGTTTTTGTATGGGGCGTTTCAGTTCCCCGTGCAAAGTTTTCAGTTTAACAACCTGAACATGACTATCTTCACCAGGAAAAAGTTCAATTATTCGGCCCAATTTCCACCTTAATGGGGGCTGGTTTTCTTCCTTTATCAGCACTAAGTCATTGATTTTTTAAGTTCGGGTTACTCTTCAACCACTTTGTTCGTTGTTGCAATTGTGAGAGGTAGTCTGAAGACCATTTTTTCCAAAAGCTCTGGAAAATCTTTTGCAGCAATTTCCAACGTTCCAAGGGAGTAACATATGTAGAGGAGATGTCAGGTTCAGGCAAGGATGTCATTGGTGCTCCTATAATGAAGTGTCCTGGTGTCAAAGCAGTGAAGTCATTGGGGTCAGAAGATTCAGCCATGAGCGGTCTCGAATTTAAACAAGATATAATCTGTGCAATCAATGTTAAGAACTCTTCATAAGTCAAAATTTGTTCACCAATTGTTCCTTTTAAATGATTTTTCATTTGTTTTATTCCCGCTTCCCAAAGGCCTCCAAAATGGGGGGCAGAAGGTGGATTAAATTTCCATATTATCATTTTGTCAGTCAGATATTTGTGAAAATTTTCATCAGAAACAATTCGAGCCATCATTTTCTTCATTTCTCGGTTAGCTCCTACAAAGTTTGTACCTCTGTCTGAATATATTTCTTGAGGCTTTCCACGTCGAGCTACAAACCTTTTCAGCGAGGCTAAAAATGTTTCAGTGGTAAGATCTGTGACAATTTCAAGATGGATAGCCTTTGTTGCAAAACAAATGTAAAGGCAAATATAATGCTTAAAGGGTTTCACACCATGCCCCTTACTAGGTTTGATCAAAAAAGGGCCAGCTAAATCCACTCCTACTTTCGAAAAAACTCGAGCTTGTGTTACACGAGATGATGGAAGATTTCCCATTATTTGAGATGAAAGGTGTGGCATATTTCGGAAGCATTTAATACATTTCCTTATTTCTCTTTTTACAGCTTCTTTAGCATTAACTATCCAAAATTTTTGTCGAATGGCCGAAATTGTTAACAGAGTGCCACTATGAAGATGTTTCTCATGAAAGTATTTTATGATCAAATCTGTAACATGATGTCTTTTAGGTATAATAATTTGGTGTTTTTGGTATTCAGAGAGGTTTGCATTTTTTAACCTACCTCCTACACGAAGAATACCATTTTCGTCAAGAAAAGGATGTGAAGGAAGCAATTTACTTTTAGAATTTAGGTTCTTTTTTTAATTTAGCGTTTTCAGTTCTTCTCCAAATTCATGCCATTGAATCAATTTCACAATAGCGTTTGTTGCCCCTTCAAGTTCTTGAACAGTTAAGAAACCACTGATTTTTTCAGATGGACATCTACTGTTTTTAATAAATCTGAGACACCAAGCCATAATTCGTCTCAATTTGGTCCAGGATGAAAATTTATACAAAAGTTCGAATTCAGGAATATTTTGGGATACGGAGCAAACAAGCATTTTATGTTTTTCCTGCAGGACCTCTTCATCAGACAGATTTATTGGAATTTCATGCGTAAATATTGGTAAAGAATTTTCCTTCAACCAGCAGGGACCATTTAACCACACAGAGCAGTGCAATTCAGATGCAGAACAACCACGAGAGAGAACATCTGCAGGATTTTCTTTTCCCTTACAAAATTTCCATTGCACAGGAGCAACAAGTTCTTGAATTTCACGTACACGATTTGCGACAAAGGGTTTCCATTTACTGGCACTGCCTTTTATCCAGTGCAAAACAATTTGTGAGTCGCAAAGACAAAATATATTTTCATTATCAATTTCAAGTATCCCCCTTAAATAATTTGCTAATCTTGCAGCTGTAAGGGCTCCAAGAAGCTCAAGGCGAGGTAACGTAACTTTTTTTAGAGGTGCCACTCTAGATTTTGCAATAACAAATGAAGTTTCACAAGAAAGGGGATCACGAATATAGGCTACTGACCCATATCCCTTTATACTAGCATCAGAAAAAATAAAAAGCTGATCAGTTTCAGGATTTAGTTTTACATTATTTACAAAATATTTTCTATGCATTTCAAAATTTACTAAATCCTTTACCTCATGAAACCATTTTCTGAAATTTTCACTTAAAAGATCTGGCAACATAGAATCCCAGTCCATTTCATGTTCCCAGATTTCTTGCATCAGAAACTTCATTCTTATTACAAAGGGAGAAATAAGTCCAAGAGGGTCATAAATTTTCGCCATAGTTTGTAAAACAAGACGCTTAGTGATAATTTGACTATCAAATTCTACCAAAAGTGGTTGTAAATCTAATTTTAATGTGTCACTTTCTGTCATCCATTTGATTCCTAATATCTTTGAAAGATTTTGTTCAAGGGTGTCTTCTTCAAAGTTTATCCCATGTTTTTTCCATAAATTTTTTAATTCCATTGAATTGGTTTTGAATTTTCTTAATTTCATATTGGCCTCACTCAATATCTTCTCTGCACCTTTCGATAAAACAAAAGCTTCATTTACTGAATCTGCGCCATGGAACAAGTCATCAACATACAATGAAGTATTTAACATATTAACTATTTTCTCAAAAAGATCTTTATATCCCTCAAGGTGATGTTTGATGGTTGCAGAAAGGAGAAATGGTGAGGTTGTTACACCAAAAGTTACACAAGTCATGCGGAAGACCTTCAAGATGGGATTATTACTAGTGATATTATCAAACCACAAGAACCTCAAAAAATTTCTATCTTCATCTTCTATCTGAATTTGTAAAAATGCCTTCTCTATGTCTGCTGAGAAGGCAATCTTGTGAAGACGGAATCTTAAAATAATATCCAAAATATTGGGATTTAAATTGGGACCAGAAAATAGGCAGTCATTTAAGGATTTTGCTCCTTTATCTTTAGATGACGCGTCATATACTATTCTTACTTTCGTTGTCAGTTTGTCTTCCCTTATTACTGGTCTGTGAGGCATATAATATGTGTTCACTTCATTTTTATCAAATTCACATTCTTCAATTATCCCCAAATCAGAATGCTCATTTAATATTTCCTTATATTCATTTAATAACCATTCATTTTTGCATAATTTTGATTTTAATCCCCAAAGTCTCTGTTTAGCTACATCAAAATTTGATTCCAATTCATTTTTGTTTACCTTACACAAAAGTTTCGTTTCATATCTTCCATTAACAAAATTTAAATTATCTTTAAATAAATCCATTGCATCTAAATCCTTTTGTGAAAATAGTTCACTTTTACTATCAGAAATACCCAATGATTCTAGATCCCAAAATCTTTGCAAATCAAAATTTTCCTTTTCATTCACCGATACATGATGAGCGTTAATTGTTTTGTTGCTTTCAGAGTTAATTTTTCCCACTATCGTGTAACCAAAAAGTGTATTAGCTACATATAAATGCTCATTAATTTCTTCTACGATGCCTTTCTGCACATTCCAAAAATAATCAGCTCCAAGAAGGATTTGCACTGCTGATTCCTGGGGGGTAGGATCTGCTAATTTCCATCCCTTACTCTCAACATATTTCGTAATTAAAGGATCAGAATTTGGAACCTTCAAAGTTGTTGCGCTTATTAAATCCGTAGCTAATACCTCAACATTTATGAAACGGCGATAATTCAATTTACTTCTTAATTTAATTTTGAAAACATCATATTCTTCTTCTCGACCTTGATCAATACCAAAGACAAATACAGTTAAATGTTCCTTTCGTAAAACAGGCAAATTTAATTCACGAGCTAATGTTTTTGTTATGAAGCTTTTCTCGCTTGTAGAATCAAGCAATAAACGAACTAATTTTGATTTCGAGTTACCTTGAGCAGTTACACAACATGTTTGCAATAAAACAGCATGATTAGAATTTTTCAAATTACAATGAGAATTAGATACAATTGTTTGATTTTCGGATATTTCTGGTTTCAATTTTTTCTTAAAACAAAATAATTTGTTATGTTCAGTACTTTTACAGTTTATACATGGTTGCAATTTTATGCGGCACTGTGAAGATAAATGGGATTTGAAAAAACATCGATAGCATCTACCTTCTTTTTTTAACATTAATCTTTTCTTTTCATCAGCTAAATTTTTACACTCAGACGATAAATGTTCATTACTTTTACAGAATATACAAAAAACTTTAATATTAGCATTTAAAGTATTAGCATGTTGATTTTTATTTGATTGTTTTATTTCACGATATTCAGTTTTATTTTTATATGCAAACGAAGAAGTTGTATCAGTTTTAGAACTAGTCATAAGCAAAGCTTTTTCTCTACATTCAATTTCTGCTTTAAGAAAGGCAATTAGATCTGTTACATCAAGGTCTTTACTAGTATCACGTCTTCTGTGATATTCAATTACAAGTTCATGGGGTAATAACTTAATCAAAACAGGATTTAATAAATGCCCATAGGAATTAGATGTTACTCCTAAATTTCTTAAACTTCTTATGTTTATTTCACACACGTCATGCAGTCTTCTTAATGCATTTAAATTTGAGCAATTTTTCACGGGTTCCATGTTTAACAAATTAGACATATGTTTATTTATAATTACATAAACTTTACCAAATCGGTCCTTTAATAAATCAATACAGGTATCATAATTTTGTTCTGTCAATGGAAATCCTTCTACCACATTGTATGCACGAGTACATAACAAAGATTTTAAATATGCAAATTTCTCTATCTTGGACAGTGATTTATTCTGGTGTATCGATGTTTCAAAACAATTAAAAAATTCTACCCATTCTTCGATTTCACCAGAAAATTTTGGAGCATTTAATTTGGGTAATTTCATGGCCGAATAAGAACTTGCTTCTGTTCCACTGACAGAACTGTTCAATGCATTCACAGAACTACCTGATATCACAGTAGAAGTATTGCCTTTATTGCATTTACTCAATCTATTTTTAATTTTAAATTTAGCACTTATCAACTGATCATTATACTTTTCGCTGCTAGCAATATCCTTTTCATATTCTTTTTAGTCTGATATTTGAGCTTCAATTTCATGATTTAATTTTTGAAATGTAGATTCTTTTAAAGACAATGTTTCGTGAAGCTCTAATAATTCATCAGTTTTTGTATTATCAATATCATCTGCTAATAACGTGTCTAATTTTGTTATTAACTTAGTAAAACTGTTCGTTCAACAGAACGCTTTGCTTTAAGTTTTTCTAGATTTTCCATAACAAATAATTCTTAATTTCTAAATGATAATAACCTTCTTACCTGTTTATTTCAGGTAATCTTTAGGTAATCCAAGTCAAGTGTTCATTCGTAGTAATCCAATTATAAGGAGAAAACTATGTTCATGCACAATAGTCCAAATTAATTCACTATTTAACACTATTCACTTCGCCGGGTTGAGGTGCCATTAAAAAAAATGGATGTATCATTCAATGTGTTCATTAAAGTCCAACGGGAGAGCAAATATGATTAATATAGTTTATTAATTAAATAAATCCACATTAGAATATATGCATTAGTCACATTAGAATATATGCATTAGTGAATATCAATTGCTATTCTCTCATAGAGAGCCATGAAATCTATTTCAAGATTCTGAACTTACACATTTGTAGTTACAGAGCCAAATCATACATGTTTTATCTGCCTGGTTGCAGATTCAAGACTAAAAATCCCCCCTTTAGGAAATATAATAAGAAAAAGCACAGAGATAAAATTAAATGATCATAAATTTAAAAATTTATCATTAACTTGACATAAAATAATTAAAACCCAATAAATCTCTAATAATGATTTAAAAACTACTCAAGTTGACAACTTATCAATAAATAAAACATTAATTTTGACATAAAATAATTATAAGACCAATAAATCTCTTTAAATGAATTTAAATTAAATTAAGCTGTCAACTTGTCAAGAAATAAACATTAATTTAATAATAAATCAACATTAAGTATTTTTAAATCATTATTTTACTCATAAATATTAATCAAGATTTTTATTGACAGTAATCTTCAAGGCCAAATCCATTAATATCAATAAATTTGAAATATCAAGAACTTTTATTTGACAGTAATTAATCTGTCAAGGCCAAATCCATTACTATCAATAAATTTATTTCTTTATTTAAGGCTTACGCCTAAACAGTATTAGTAAAGAAAATTAATTTAAGAAAATTGAAAAAGCAAATAAAATTAAAAATTAACCAAAAAAGACTTTGTCAAAAATAATAAAACTAAAAAAAATGAAAATTTAAAAATTATTTCTAATAACCAAAAATTTAATCAAATACTTCCAGTAGTTCCAAAAATTAAGCCATTAATTTCCAGTGTTCCAAAAGTAATCAAAATAACCAATTTTAATTCCTGATATAATGAATTTGTCAACATTGCAGCGAGTACAATCAACCATGGTAATTGAATATCATGATTAGCGATCGTCAAACTAAGAGCGCGAATTCAACCTAGCAAATGCCAATCAATCAATCAATCCCCTGATTAACCGCTCGCCACAATGTAAACAAATGCTGCTACATCCATTTTGCGCCGAATTTAGGTTTGGTGGACAGTGTGAGTTTAATTCAAAATCCCAAATATCTGGTGCCATAAAACTAATAATACATTATTTATCCATTTATTAACAAAAATAGGCCAAATAATAACCTATTAAAAGAAACATTGTGAACTAAAAAAATATAATTTAAAAAATGAAGCCATTCCCAAAATAAGTCAAATCGTTTAGTATTGTGAAATATGATTGAAAATAATAGATTTAATATTTTGTTTACATTTAATTTAATCTTTTTTTAAATTTAGAATATTTACTTGTGTTGCGACACAACATATTCTTTCTGTATTATGAGATATGCCTAGCTTGAAGGAAAGGTTTCTAAGAATTCTTCAGTCTTTTTGTCATTTCCCATTCCTTTATTCCAAACTTTATGAATTTTCCTATGAAGAGAGGTTTGGTATATATTTCATATACATTATATGATCAGCACTTTCAATTTTAGATATTTTTTTGAATATTTAAAAATATATTTGTTCTATTCTTCTGGAACTTCAGGATAATAAACACTATATTTGACCTCATATTTAGCAATGTCAATTTAATAAACAGGGCAAATTAGGCAGTAAAAAAAAAAAAAAAAAAAATTGTGTGATTGCTTTGTAAAATAAAATACACAAAATAATCATTTAATACGGTTTAGAAATATGTCTATATGTGTATTGTTGTGTACAATATATGTATCTATTTGTGTAAGAATAGTACTTTTATTCATGAAGATACAATTTTTTTGTGTGCATGTGTGTGAGGGGAGGGGGTTAAAAAATCTTGCATGTTTTTTGCTTATATCATGAAAGGTTTCTATCAAATTTAACCATAGTTTCAAAAAATTTGGCAAAATGTAGCAGAAACAATATAGTCCAATTATTGTTTAAGTAGTATATTAGATATTTGCTGAAATATGAGCAGTTGTATGAAATATTTTTTATCTACACATGTATGAAAAATAAGATTCCCCCCCTCCATGATTTAATAGTCAACTTCTATAAAAAAAATCTATTAGAAAGGGTTGTGAAAATTCAGAAAGATATTGCTGACAGAGTAAGCTGATTTTTACTTGCTCTCTAAAAGTATGGGTAACAAGAGATTTTCATAAATTATAATTTTTTTTATTTTATTGATTATTATTATTTTTTTTAATTGCTTAGATCTTCTTGGAAAAACACTAGAACAAGCCTTTTCCAATATTTAAAAAAAATTGAGTCATTTGTTCCCTGACCTTCTTGTTGATATTCATTAAATACCAAAATTCAAAAGTGAAATTCATTAATACTAAATCCTTTGCTGAAAGTCAGTTTATTAAAAATGACAATTTTTGGAATATCCCTTATCATTCAACTGCTTTTTGAGAATAACTAAAAATTAGTTCACTTTATCATCAATATGTTTTTGGATTTTCACAATATTTTATTGGCTTTTTTATGTGATTTCTCTATAAAATTGACTATTAAATTGTAAAAAATAAAATAAAAGAGTAGATTACAAAAAAAATTCCAATTGTGCTGAATTATTTCCACTACATTTCACCAAATTTTATGAAACTGGCATTAAATTTGTTTCAAAAACCTGCATGATAGATCTAAGCAAAAAACTTGCAAGATTTTTTTTTTTTTTTTTTTTAATTTTAAAAGAATATATTTGTGCTATTCTTACATATATTTTACAATATCCACAAACTTGTATACTGTAGCGATAGATCAGTTCATGCATTTTCTTTTACATAGTAATTACAAATATTCTTCTTTGATTCCCCCCCCCCCTACACACACACACTGTTTTCTTTATGAAATCAACATTGATAAAAATATGCAGTCAAGAAGAAGCAAGTTTCAGAAGAATCTAAGTATATCTTTAAATATCCAACAAAATGTTTCAAAATTAATGGCTGTGCAGTGTATATTCTTTGTTATATATTTCATATTTTAATATTTAAGTTAAGTGTTTTTAAAAAAGATTAAAATATAGCCTGGAGAAATTAGTATTAATTTATTTTTAATGGTGGAAATTTTGATTATATGCTCTAAAAATGCACACATTTTGATTTTACAGTTTGAAAAAGGAAATACTGCATATACCAATGTATAAATCAAGAAATTTTAGACCAAAAAAAAAAAAATAAATAAATAAGGGATCAACTAATATGTGAGACCAAAGAAAAAAAGGAAAGCACTTCACTATGAAAATGGTAAGCCCCCATCGTGCTTATACATTACAAAATCTAGAATCCTTCAGGCCTCGGCAATTCTGGACTTCTTATCATTTTCAGTTAATTTGTCAATAATAATAATACACTGCTCAAAACAATTAAAGGATATTTGAAGTTTTATATAAAATAAAGATATAAACGAAATTTTTTTTGCCGAAAATAGAAGAAGAGAATCACAAATGCAAATTTTTCTGATTTTCAAACTGTGGAGTATGCAAATTTTGAGTTCGACGTCAAAAACGTCGCTTCAGCGGCAGCGAATAAAATTTGACTTTCAACTGGATAAAAGAGAATGAAGACAAGGATGATCAGCATTCAGTGATTGCTTTGTTTCGATGAGTACGATGTCTCAGCAAAGTCATTTGACAGATTCAGAAGCTTGGAGAATTGTTGGTAGGTTAGAAGGGGGTCAAACTCAAGCCGAAGTAGTGCAAGCCATTGGAGTGTCACAAAGTGTCATTTCCAGGATCTGGAACCATTTTCTGGAGAGTGGATGTGCAGGCCGAAGACTAGGGCAAGGTCGTAGATGGGCAACAACGGCCAATGAAGATCGGTATTTAGCGTTAACAGCTCGGAGACACCGAAACATGAACGCTACTCTTCTCCAACAACACCTTCGCTCCACTACAGGCACCACGATTTCAACTCTTACTGTCCAAAACCGGCTCCATGCTGTAGGTCTGTATGCTCGCCAACCGATGGTATGTGTTAGATTAACATCAAGGCATCGTCGCGGCCGCAGGGAGTGGGCAACCGAGCATGTCAACTGGAGGAGAAATGAATGGAGCAATATTCTGTTTTCTGACGAGTCCCGTTTTTCTGTGCATCTGGATAATAGGCGTATTTTCATCTGGAGGGACCGTGGCAGTAGGAATAATCCTGCGTCTATGCACGAAAGTGTCAGATTTGGAAGTGGAGGAGTGTTGGTGTATGGTGGCATCTCCATTGACGGGCACACTGACCTCTACACCATTCGAGATGGAGCTCTGAATGGTCGCCGATATAGGGATGAGATCCTCAGACCTATTGTAGTCCCTTACGCTGTAGCAATCGGAGATAACTTCATTTTAATGGACGATAACTCCAGGCTACATCGTGCAAACCTTGTGGAGGATTTCCTTTTCGAGGAAGGAATCGTTCGAATGGAATGTCCAGCGTGTTCTCCAGGCATGAATCCAATCGAGCACATTTGGGACGCTCTAGGAAGATGAGTTTCTGGCCGCCAACAACCCCCACAAACTCTCCAAGAACTGGAAAGAGCACTTCTGGAAGAGTGGGGCAGAATACCCCAACTCGTCATTAATAGCCTCATTGAGTCCATGCCTCAAAGGTGTTCAACGTTGCTGGCCGCCCGTGAAAACCATACCCCCTACTGAAAATGATTTTCTTTGAAGAAAACACCTTTTCTTATTCTTTTTTTCTCATATGCACAAATTGTGTTTTTTTCCTTTTGTACACAAATGCGCAATAAAATGCATTTTTTTCTGCCAAACATGTGCAATTTATTCTCATATAACCTACTATGTCTGTCGACCATGTATCAATCAGCTAAAAAGTTTCCCAGATACAAAATCACCTAAAACTGCAATATCCTTTAATTGTTTTGAGCAGTGTAATATCCCCTTGCAAAAACAAAGTCCATATTTATGTCAAGAATGCATTTTCGATACTAAAAAATGATAATATTAAAGCAAATATTTAATAGAGATTTTTTTTTTAAGGTAAAAAAAGTATCCACATTGAACACCCCTATCCCTGCAAATTATTTATATCAGAAACATTTTACAATACTGAAAAAAGATGAAATATTTAAAAATAATAAAACTGAAGAAGATATTTGAGAATTTTTTTATGCAAGTAAATAAAAACTTATCTAGATAACAAACATAATTTTTCTCTATGCTTTTTATATTGAACATGTACATTATTTTACGCTGCTTCTCTAATTTCAATTTTTCAGTGATAACCTACTTTTTTATTCTATAAATGTATCCTGTAATGACATTACACTGCTTCAGTGCTTTTATTTAACTATTCATTCTGTTTGGATTTAATTATCAATACATTTAACTTATTTATCATGAAAATCTAAAATACTACCACACCCAAATATAAGTTCTCCCCTCTCCAATTTTCAACAAATTTCATTTTTCAAAAAAATTTCGTCATTGGTTTTCTAAGCTTTGTAGATTAAAATATAAACATCATATTTTCAGACATGCCAACTATTACGATATATTCGTAATTATTATAGATACACAACAAAAATTACGGCATTATGGGTATCAGATAAAAAGAAAACTCTGAATTTCGTCAAATGATCACTTGGAAAAAATGCAAATTTCAACATGTAATTGCAGAAAAGACACAAAATTTCATCAAAAGATCATGTAAAAAAACACTCATTTTGTCAAAGAATCTCAAAAAAGCACAAATTTAGTCAAAATATTGCTAAATTTGTCCAAAAGATCATGTAAAAAATGCAAATTTCATCCAAGGCTTGCAGGGAAAAAAATGCGAATTTCTTCAAAGTTTGTGTAAAAGCAAGAATTTAAAAGATTGCAAAAAACACGCAAATTTGTCAAAATATTGTGAAAAAAATGTGCAAATTTCATCAAAATATAGCAAAAAAAAAAATGCAATTTTCATCAAAATATCACAAAAACATGCAAATCTCATCAAAACATTGCAAAAGAAGTGCTAAATTTCATCAAAAGGTAACAGAAAAAGCAAAAGAACTAATTTTTGAAAATCCCCCCCCCCCTTAGAAAAAAATGGCTACTGGTAACTTTTATTGAAATTTGGCACCTCTATACTTTGGATGATATGCTTTTATATTTATTATTATTTTTAAATCTTTAGTTGGGAAAAGATCTATCCTTGGTTTCTTTCTGCATAGCAAAACATATTAGCCACTCAAATTTAATGATCTGATTGTGTAAACATTCGACATCTGATTTTAATGGTAAAAGGTGAATTAACAAAAATAAACCTCAGATAGTTCCCTATTTCATCGAAATTTCTAAAAAGTGAGCATTTTATAGTAGGCATTGTCTGGATATCATTAAATATGGAAACCATGAGTAGATTGTTCTAGAATATGTGAAAAGGCATGGAATGCACAAGCAAATATATAGAACTTTGCTTGTTACATGGATATTCAAGTAAAACAATGATGTGGCCATATCTTTTTCAAAGTGAGAAGGAGCTGACAAAATACCTGAGAATTGTCAAATAATATAAATATCAAATAACAAATCATAATATAAATTAATTATAAACTAATTTTTTTTTTCAGAAAAAGCTTTTTTTCTAACTTTGAGATTGTTGGGGGACTACATGTTCCCCCACCATTGAAGTGTTATGAAGTGAAATGAAGTACCATTTTGATGGTTAGACTAAAAAAACTGTAAAATTTTCAAAAAATTGCAAAATTTTGATAAAAATTTACAAATTTAAAAAAAAATGCAAATAAAATTTTACAGATTTTGGATTTTTCCAGATTTCAGAATTCTGAATAATAGATCCTATATTATATTTATGTTACATAACTTTAATTTATTCATATTATCAAGTCATAAATTGGATTTTTCTTTTCTTTAGACAATCTCGTCCTTCCACTTCTGCAAAAAGAGATAATGTAAGAAAAGAGCAGAACTCTTTTCCTGCTCGTAGACATTATGAAGCTGAAGGAAGAGCAAATGAAGAGCCTGATATTCCTGCTGGACCTGCACCAGCTGTTTCCCCTTCTCCTGATAATGGTGAACTCATAGACAAGATAAGGTAGCTATTAATCCATAGCATGAATTTGTAAATTTTTGGTTATTAGGCATATGCATCAATGTACATGCATATATATACATATGGGGGAGAATGGTGGTGTATTGGACATTTTTTACAAAAATAAGAAAATCAACTTTGAGACAAAAATAAAAATTTCAATTTATAGGATACAAAATAATACATTTTCTAATGTCTTTGAACAATATAGAAACATAATTTGCAAAAACAATTTAACAATTGAAGAAATTGTAAGGTTCAAAATGTGTCCCATACCTCTCCACTCACAGGGAGGTGTAGGATTACTCTAAAACAAAAGTATAAGGCACAAATAGTCTAGTGTTAGCTAGATATGCAGTCTAACAAAGATTGTAGTTTGATAATGTATGTGCCATAGTATCAAATTCCAATATCTTCATCATTGGAAGGAAAATTTAGGATTGTCAGTCTTAGATGACATTAAAAAATGATCAGTTCAATTTATTTACATTTTGAAATAAATGACTATATTATCAATATTATAATTAATATATTACCCTCTAAAAATATTTGCATATTGACAATTTATATTCATCTTATAAAAAAGAAGCAATTGAACGCGCCTCATTCCACCCCTATTATATTCTTTTATGTTAAATTTCTTGTGTAAACAAAAATGCTGCTTTTATGCTTGGTTTAAGTCATGGATAATAAACAGTATGTTCTATAAATAGAGAAAGTATTGCATGAAAAGTATATGAAGCAAATTTACTTTTGATTTTTGAAATAACCTTTTTTCTTTATACAATTGTAAGCTTTGCAGATTAGCAATCTTTTTCAATTGAGTTTTGGGCTATCATTGCTTCATTTAGTATGTGATTGATGAAATGTTTAGAATGATACATAAAGAGAAAAACCTACTGTCCAGTTCCTCCCACTGTCCCATTCTCCCCATATATATTTAGTTTTAACAAAATAGTGCTTGAGACCCCCCCCCCCCCCCCCAAAAAAAAAAAAGTAGCTCTATCAATGTTGAGGATTATGATTTTTGCAGAATGGTAGATGTAATTTATTAAGCAAAACTGCTTCTTTTACCTTTAAATAAATAATGTCTCTTTTCTCCTATCATTGTTTCTTCGTAACAAGGGAAGAACATAAAAATAAAAATTGGTAATAAAAATCACCTAAACTCAGACTAAAAATAAAGTATTTATGCCAAATTCTATGCTTTAAAAAATAGCATAATATTTTGACACATACTATTTGGTATCTAAGCCATAAAAATGTGCTAAGAAAAAGAAAAAAAAAGATTCTGTTTAACTGTGTGCCATTTAAATTTATGTACATAGTAATTTTAAGCAAATTTTAACAACACTGTCTGCTTTGCTTTATAACTCTTTAGTGCCTTTGTATGTTGCTATGGTAATATGCTGCATTTTAAAGTTTTTTTTTTTTTTTTTTAATGATCCATTTCATTAATGGCTCATCAATACAAGATGAAGGGAAAACAGCAGTAGCAAAATGTGTCTTTGAAGATCATATGTTGCTGCAGCAACTTGAGAAGTAATATTCTATTGCTATTATGGAAGTTATCCTTTAACCTTTTGCGGCACAGAGCACTTCTGCTGCTAAAGTGTTAAAATTAATGAATGACACCAGAATTTGATAACAAATTTATTTGTAAATAAGAAAAAGCTGTATTTCACATAGGGACCATCCATAAAAATGTCACACTTCGAGGGAGGGGGGATTCAGTAAATTGTAACAGTTTGTGACAAGAGGGTGGGAAGGAAAAAGAAATGTGACATCATGCATTATGATTAAAATAAAAATATAAAAAATCATCAGCTTAAATTATTTTTATTATTACAGTTATTTTGAAATTAAAATATTTCGTGTTCATAAAGTAAAGATAAATTTAAATCCAAATATAATTAATTTCATTTTAAATTCCAAAGTACTGCTGTTTTCAATTGTTCTTTCATAGTAACATTTTATTACTATTCTATATTGTGTTTTTTGTTGTAAACCTTAATCTTATTTGATACAAAATAGGTTCATACTAATCATTTTTAATGTTATGCTCATAAATGGCATTAAAACATATAGTTAGTTTAAAAATAAAATTTAGAATATGATCTATAACACAGTGCTTTGTTTCTGAACAGCAAGTATTTGTATATGGAATATAGCGTGACATATGACAAAGAGGATGGAGGTGGTATGGTGAAATGTGACACTTTGTGACAAAGGGGAGGAGGGGTTTAAAAATATTGAAAAAAAAGTGTGACATCATTTATGGACATCCCCATATATAATAAACCAAAATTTTATCAATTTAGCACCAGAAATTTTATCAAAATTCTGGTACCAATGTATCATTAAAATTAAGTTGTTTCATAAATGTACCACGGCTCCTCAAGGGGTTAGAGTAATATAAATCTACTTTTATTATAGAAATTTCAATTTTACCAAATCTTGCTAACACTGTTAAAATTTTGTTGAAATAAACATATTGTTTGTAAATTGCTATTGTGAGTCCTGGTATTTTGTAAAGTTGCCTTGCTGGTATGGATATGACAAAAAAAAATATTTCCTGCTTTTGAATTTTTCTAATTTTCCTATGAATGTTAACTGAGTATTCTTCCTTTAAAAGTGCATTGGAATATAGTCATAAGAGTATATTTATGTGATCGATCACTAACTATTTTTGTAATAGACTCTGAAATCTGCAACTTAAATCTGTGTACGTTCTTGAATTTATAAAATATTGCTTTTCTTTAAAAAAATACAGCAAAATATTTAGCTTTATAATTGAAACACAATTTAAAAATTAATAAATGAAACATTTTCGAATTTTAAGCAAGTAAAAAAAAATCGAGCATTAAGCATAGATTATGAAACACTTTCCAACACTTCCTGAAATCTTTAACAAAACCTCATTATTTAGGGAAATAATGTTACTGTCTGTAGCCAAATATGTATTCCAATACTTTTGAACAACCCTATATTTATCTGTCAGTTGATATATATATGATATAATCTGGAAATTTAGTTTAGCAAGAAAATGCCTACGAGGTTGAAATTTGGCATATATCATTCAACGATAGCTTTTATACACATCATAAAATATGCATATATTTAGTGAAACTTAAAAATGCATATCATGATTAAGAATGCCTAACAGGTTGAAATGTCTCTTTCAGCAATATATACTACTAGATGGAAACATACTTGAATACATTTTTCAGCCTTGTAGTTTACGTAGTACCTTTATTACACGCCAGTATTTAGCTAAAATTTATTTTAAACTAAAACACTCTTAAAACTACTGAAATCACATTTCTAGAAATATTGACCCTACGATTATTTTTCTCTATAGTTTTATCTTCTTTACCAAGTGTCTATCACTTTTTGTTTCTCCAACTATTCTATATTAATAAATTCAAAGTTCATTAGCTTATGTAAGAATTTCCTAGTAGCCTTATACTCATTTATTTTAACAGCTAACAAATTGAAATCCATCTTATTCCATTCATTAATGGATTGCTCTTTCATTCTTAAGGGAATTACTTTTAAAATTTGATTTGCAATTATTAATTTTTTTTAGCATATCAGAATCTTCGTACAACCCTTTAAGAAACTTCTCAGCTTAAAAATTATTTCTATGGTGCTCACAACCATCTTTGCTGTTACATGAATTTACTCCTGTATGCCTATGAATAATGGGTAAAAATTGGGAATTTTCGTTAATGGCCAGTGGTAGTACTTTTACAAGTAGTCATTTTCTTGAAGTAGTGACCACTTTCTTATTTAAAAAGGTTAAACAATAAACTTTATTTAACATTTCTAATAATATTAATCTAAAATTAAATAGTTCAAATAAATAAGCTTATATAAACACAGTACAACCAGCAAAAGTAGAATACTTAATAAAATTCACACACACACACACAAAAAAAAAGTTATTAGGTGGTTGGTGATTAGTATTAATTTTGCACTTTACTTCTGGGCTTAACTGAACGTGATTAATACAGTGAAATCTCCAAATAAGGGGTACCTATGGAATCAGAACTTTTGTCCCTTAAATAGAGGTGCCCCTTATTTGGAGTTTTTATATTTTTAATTAATCACTCTGAATAATATAAAAATAGCAAAGCCTTAAAGATGATACCCCTTAAATGACCCGAAGTGTATAAATTATGTTAATCAGACAAAAGGAAGAAAAGCGAATTAATTAAAATTTTTATTTAATTACTAAGTCATTAAATGATTATTTGTAGAATTATTGATTTGTATTTTTTATGCAAACTGTGTACATGCTGCAAAAAATATAAAAAATTTGAAAGAATTTCACTTGAAGTAACAATCTAAAGGGATTGTTTTGCAAATTTCAATTTTTAGTATAAACTTTTCAAATGTTCCTTTACCATACTTATAAATTTTAGTTCATTACCAGCAATATTTACCAAAGAAAAAAAAGTATTCAACTGTTTTGCATATTTTAAGGCAACAAATCTCTCAACTGCTCTACTTAGCTAGCAGAAAACATTTTGGTGCATTTACAAATTCATTTTTTAATTGAAAGGTATAAAATTGGAATGCTTGACTATGGAAGCGATTTGCAATTGAACTGTATTTTAATTTTTTTTTTTTTTGAAAAATAAATTACCTGTTGAGTAGTAAGTGATTTTGATCATGTGACAAAGATGTTTTTTACCCTTTCTTGAGTAGTTATTTTTCTTTCACGTGGAAATTCGGTTCAAAATATCCACATTGATATTTTCTAAAAGATCTATTGCATTTGAAAAAAAAAAGGGGGGGGGGGAAATTGGTTGATTACATGTTTTCTGAACAACAACACTTGCTAGTTTCAGGCATTTCCAGATAAATATTAATTTAAAAAAATGTCTTAAAAGTTACCTTTTTTGGATTTAAGCACAGCTTAAAAGCATATGCAAACTTCTTTATTTTACAATTTTCTTTTATTCTCCACTTTCAGAATCACCCTCACAATTTTTATCATTACTTTCAATGCTGATAAAAGCACTAATGTTGAATCAGAATTGTGGATAAATAAATGACCATTAATAGTGTCATATGCCTCTGTATCAATATGATTGTCTGTTTGATAAGTTCACAAAAATCTGGATTTTAATTTTCATCACAGACTAATTCATTATCTGAAATTCAAAAACCAGTCTCTTTAATCACATTTTCAAGTGTCCCTTAAATCAAGTGTCCGTTATTCAGAGGTAAATACATTGCATGTCCTATACCAAGGGACTGGGACCAGAAGTTTTGTCCCTTATTTGGACGTTTCACTGTAGTAGTTTCTTGATGCTTTCAAAATCATCCATGCTCTCTTCTGGTTCTTGAATTATAATCTCAGCTATATCTACTTGTAAAGTGTACTAGAATTTGAGTATCATTTCTTCTTCTGGGACTTGGCTCATATTTGCTTGACATTTTAAAAATATCAAAAATAGAGCATATTCAATTTAATTTGGATCAAAAGTTTGCTTCATTGTTTTTAATTCTCTTTCTGCTTCCATTTAATCCTTTCTTACACATTTTCATCTTCCATTTAATAAACACAATTTATGTTAGGGTCTTTTTAACTCTCTGTTAGATAATCCATTTCCCTTCTTCAGAATGAAATACCCATAATTTCAAACTCACATTTAAAATTCACTTTTTGTTATTTCAACATAACAATTAAATTTAATGTTTGTCATACTTTTTAAAGATGTATAAAAATCCCTTTGCATTATTACACAAATTTAACCAGCAGGAAAATGAAAATAAAATTTGCTAAATAATTAACAGTATGTTTCAATATCAACTGGTATAATTTTCAAGATATAAACTGATATTGGACTTAAAACACTATTTATTAAAATCAACAGACTTCATTATTGTGAATATATCCTAATTTTTATTCTTAAATCTTTGAATGTCTTTAGTAGATCTTTTCAAAGTAAATTCAAAAGATACAGAATTATTGCAGATGGATCCTTTACATTGAAAAATTTCAATAGCTTCTAAGGTAACTGTTAAAATGTAGAGGGATAATTAATTCTGATATTATCATAATTTACACTATCTTCAGAGTTCCATTTGGCCAGTGGAATAGTTTTCAGCTTACAGGCTATCAAAGTCCGAGAGCTTATGTGCCTGCCCATTCTGTATGTATGTACGTGCATGCGTGCATAATGTGGTAACTCATAATAAAACTATTCGATTTATTTGAAATTTTGGATATAGACTTCTTATGATAAGGTGCTTTCCTGATTAGTTTTCAGAGTTCATTTGATAAATATAAGAAGGAGAACGGAGGCTAAAGCCCCTCCTCTTAATTTGTATGAATGGGTTTTTCATTCAGAATTATCAGATTTCATTCAAATCTTAGATATATGATCATTCTGGTCAGGTGCTTCCATGATTAGAATTAAGTGTTCATTGGATACATTTAAAGAGGGGGAATGGGTGATAATCCCCCCTTCTTAATTTAGGTTAATGGGTTTTTCACACAAAATGTACCAATTTTCTTCAAATTTTGAATATAGGTTCATTCTGAAAAGTCTCTTCACTGAGTTGTTTATGGAATTCATTGGATAAAGGGGGGATAGGAGGAACTAACCCTCATAATTTAGTAAATGGTTTTTCATGCGGGATTAACTGATTTGTTTCAATTTTTGGATACAGGTTCATAGTGGTAAGCAGCTTCCCTTATTAGTTGTGGTGTTCTTTTGTTAAGTATAAAGGGGGTACAGGCAATAACCTCCCATTTAAGTTAGCTAAATAGAGTTTTATGCAGAGTTATCTGATTTGCTTTAAATTTTGGTTGTATGTTCTTTCTGATAAGTTGAATTTCTGAACAGTATTGGAGGTTTAATTGTTAATTTTAAAGGAGGGAACAAGGGACAATACTTCTTAAATTACATAAATGGGTTTTTATGCAGAATTATTCAGAAGTGAAAGTTTTCCGTCTTTTGACAGAATTCAGTCTTTTTTATATTTAAAAAGACTGAATAAGACAGAAAGAAAATATTCATTTCTCTAGAATTCTAGTTCCAAAATTTAAAAAAAAAAAAAATCTTTCTTGGTCATAAATATTTTAATTGAGAAAAGCTAGCCTGAGAAGATGACCGACATCATAGTTTTTATTTACTTTGTTTTCAACTACGTGTCTACTTTCAATGCTTATTCCCGAGTTCTCTTCTTTCTGCATGCTTGCTCCACAGGGAGGGAGAGAGTGTTTGAGATAAAACCAGCGCCACGCTGCTGGATGAATTGGCTGGGAGCCCGAAGAAGAAAATTTTCTTCATGCTGCGTGAAGCAGAATGCTCAGTATCGGGTCTTGTAGTGAGAGGATATTGCGGGAGTTGTTTGTGGCAATGCACGTTGCAATTTTGTTCTTTCGTTGTTTTCATGTGTATGTTTTTGAGGCTTAATATTTTTATATATTAAATTCTTTGCCGTTTAAAGATGCAAGGAATCGAGTTTATCGAAGAATGGGATTCGTTGATTCGTTAAAAGTAGACGATACAGGACTGAAAAACAAGTGGAGATTTAAATGGCTATGGCTAAAAGAGCCCTATGAGCAGGGGAAAAACATTAGCACGTGGTGCCAAAAGCTAAAAGATAAATGTTGTTGCTACCGTATTTTATGCCATTCAACACTTAAGTATGGAAATACTACTTAAGAAAAGACAAGAAAACACTACTTAAGCATAGCGGACATTTTGCAGGCATGCTACAGTCCACCTGTAACGAGAAAAACCGTAAAAAATATCTTTCTCCCCGTGGTCACTATAGAAACGGACTCGTCCACTTTATTTTAGGGTGACCGCAGTACTGTTGACTTCTTTTGTATGTACTATGAGCGAAAAAAAAGGGGAGATTATCGCAGTCTTCGGATTTCAAACTACCTCTGTCAATTGGTATCTTCCGAAGAAGCAACCCCTCTCAGGGTTTTTCTCCTGACAGTAGGTCTGTACTTTTCCGTGGAAATCTGTTTTTTCGGCGGTGAATTTTATTATTCCTGGGATCAATGCAAACATGCATTAAAATTTATTGATATTTATATCGAGGACGGGGAGTGTAACGGATAAAATTTTTAAAAAGTGCCAAATTAAGCAAATTTCTTCGAAGGATTGCAGGAAAATGCACAAATTTCCCCAAAGGATCTCAAAATAAAAATTAAATTCATCAAACGGTCGTGGAAAAAATAATTTCTTCCGAGAATCGCGGGATATAAAGTAATTTTTGTGAACAGATCGCAGAAAAATATAATTTTATCAAAAAATTGTGGAAAATACTTGAATTTTGTCGAAAAATCATGGGAAAATATATGAATTTCGTTGAAAGATTGGAGAAAATACGCTCATTTTGTCGAAACATCGCTGAAAATAGGCATAAAAAATACAAGAACTTTGGCGAAAGAGCAAGGAAAATATATAGATTTTCTCAAAAGATCACAGGAAATATGCAAATATTCATGAAAGATCGAGGAAAATATGCGAATTTTCCCAAAAGAATAGGAGGAATATGCGAATTTTCTTGAAAGATTGCCGAAAATAAATTTATTTTGTAAAAAGATCACAGAAAATATGCGAATTTTGTTGAAAGATCAGAAAATTATGTGAATTCTGACGAAAGATCGGGAAAAATATGCAAATTTTGACGAAAGAACGCGGAAAATATGAAGTTTTGGCAAAAGATTGTTAATAAATAAAAAATTAAAGTTCTTATTGCATGGTAATTTTGTTTTAAAGAAATGAGAAAATTTCAAAGTTTTAACATCAATTATTATAATTGATGTTTAATATACTTTGTTATTTTAGCTTTTCATACATATATATATATATATACATTATATGGCCATTGATTATTGGACATTTGCGATTTTAGACATTTTGTTAAATATCTAGAAAAATACATGAGGAATCATCTCGAAAATCTTAGTGTATAAATATAATAGTATAAGTCATACATCTCCGTGAATATTTTTTCCCCGAAACTCCATAGGGGACCGTCAACAAATTAAAAAAGAATGAATATCTTTTGAATAACCCTGTGAAAACTAATGTAGCAAAAGCGCTCAAACTCTAGATTATGATTGAATACCTTATTGTAATACGCCTTGTTCATTTTTATGCAAATAGCATGCATACTCGCAGAGTAATTAAGGTTTTTATAAAAATGGTCCCAAATTTTTCCAAATTTTTTCCTTATAATTTTCAGCGTTCTTAATATAAAATAATATTTTTTTCAGAAAATATGACAAACAACATTGCACACAGTACCCTGTAATCAGAATTAAAAAATAATAAAAATTGTATGAAAAATGAGTAGGTTTACTAAATAATTTTTTACTGTGCATGCGTCAACGATATCAAAATTTCATTTGCATATTATGTTAGCTAAATGTATAGAGCAACTTTTGTGAAAGTCACAAATTCATAACTTGAAAATTCTGAAAATAATCGTCAATTGAATAAGTTGAAAATCCGTTATTCTCAAAATGAAGCAAAAACAAGAGGGGTTGTATCCATATGTTCATTGATTAGTGTCAATATAGAATACACAATAGGGGATGTACTACTGCATTTGGATAAAATCCCTCATTTTTTTGCTTCATTTTGGAAACAATGGATTTTGCCCTTTTTCTATAGACGATTACTTTCAGAATTTTCAAGCTATGATTTTGAGACTTTTACAAAAGGTGCTCTATAGATTTAGCTAACATAATATGCAAATGAAATTTTGATATCTTTGACGCAAGCGCAGTAAAAAATTATTTAGTAAACCTACTCATTTTTCATACAATTTTTATTTTTTAATTCTGATTACAGGGTACTGTGTGCAATGTTGTTTGTCATATTTTCTGAAAAAAATATTATTTTATATTAAGAACTCTGAAAATTATAAGGGAAAAACTTGGAAAAATTTGGGACCATTTTTATAAAAACCTTAATTATTCTGCGAATATGCATGCTATTTGCATAAAAATGAACACAGTGTATTACAATAAGGCATTCAATCATAATCTAGAGTTTGAGCGCTTTTGCTACATTAGTTTTGACAGGGTTATTCAAAAGATATTCATTCTTTTTTAATTTGTTGACAATCCCCTATGGAGTTTCTGTAAAAAATCTTCACGCAGATGTATGACATATACTATTATATTTATACACTAAGAGCTTCGAATTGATTCCTCATGTATTTTTCTAGATATTTAGTGAAATGTTTAAAATCGCAAGTGTCTAATAATCAATGGCCATATAGTGTGTGTGTGTATATATATATACTAGCAGTTACCCGTGACTTCGTTCACATAACATTTAAAGAAGAAATAATTGATCAATCAAGCAAAAAATTTCGATGATGAAAAGCATGTGTAATTAACTTTTTATCGCGAATTTATGGTAAAAAACTTCTGATAATCTCTATTTGCTAATTTTTTGCTGATTAAAATTTTCCTTTCAGCGATTAATACTAATAGATAGAAACATTCTTGAATACTTTTGTTCAGCCCTGTAGTTTTCCAAGTGCCTTTAATGCACGAAAGTATCTTTCTAAAATTTAGTTCAAACAAAAATATTCCTTATTACTACCTAAATTACATTTTCAGAAATTATCATCCGAAGACAACCTTGTATCCATTTCTTTGCGGGACCCTGTATATCATTTTATATATATATACTACAAACATTTCTTACTTTACTGAATGTAGTTCAAAATGAAAATGCATATTTTATTTAAAAACCACCTTTAAATAAATTACGCTCATATTCAGTAACCTTTCCGAGATCTTTTGTGTAACCCTGTATATCTAAATTTAACTATTTATACTATTAGATTACCATTTATACTCTCCATTTAATATGCATAGATTTAGCAAAACTTAAAAGCGCATATCATAATTCAAAATGCATTTCATCCATGCAACAGTCATCATCCATGATATACAGTACTTCGGATAGAATGTTTAATATTTGAAATCTTTTGTGTGTCCCTGTAAATGCTATGCACTTCGTATTATGCATGAAATAAATTACATTAAGCCTCAGCAACGTATATCAATGTGATTATACATGAAATCATTTACCATAATTAAAATATGTCGGAAACTGTTCCTCCCTTTATTCTTATGCAATGGAATTCTTCTGTGTGACCCTGTAAATGAAAAGCAAGTACCCTTTCACTACATACTTTACAAAATGCATATTTTAGTGCACTTAGTAAATGTATATAAATTTGAATATGTTCCACAGGCTGTAACATCGTTAAATTTAATTAAAACGTTTTTTCCCCATAATGCCGTAATGTAAGGAAATTTTTTGACTATCCCTGTAAATAAACTAATCATGGTAGAAACTTCATTTTCAATAGGTATTCGTGCTAGGTAAACGTTAATAACGTCCAAAACTTTCATGGAAATCGGAGTATATTTACGAAAGTTGGAAAGCAACCAGACAGACAGACAAACCGAAAGCATAATAACTTTTCAACTTTGTTCGAAAGTGTTAAAAAATCGAGCCAAAAATATATTAATCAGTGATTTTATTTTCCGCCTTTTCCCCACAAAAAATTTCTTCCATTGATAATTATGAGTTTTGAATAAAAATGTTCATTTGTATGTAACTTATAACTTATTAATTAGTATAAGTAAAAAATATTTCTGATTCGTTTTAAATATGACGTCATTATTTATCTCGCTCCATTAGCTACTGATATTCATACCCCTGTATTTTTAACGACTGCTATAAAGTACCTGTTTTATTTCAACTATGACGTCACATTTTCATAAGTGAACCATTTTATTAAAAATATAATTCTTTTTCATTCTTTTTACTTTTAATTTATGTCACCATATTTTATACAAAAATTCCCATTAACTAAACAAATATCCTTGTTAAATATATTATAAAAAATACACCTTTTATTTTTATTTCAAACATGACTTCATATTTATTTTCTTTTAAATTATTTTATTATAATTTTTCGCGTGGAAGTTTTTTATTAAAAATTCATTGCCGCTGAAAAATTATTATTCCAATATTTTATTTTCTTGGCAACAGGAAAGGAAAATGGTTAAATTTTATCTGAAAAATGCCTATTGAGTTTGTATGAAAAATAATTAAATTTTGAATTATTAAGGAAAATATTTGAATAAAATAAATAAAAATTAGCCTATGTTCATCCCACTCCTATAATCTATCCATATGCAAAGATTCAAAGACATTAATCCATCTGTTTTGAAGCCAAGTTCATTCCAATGTTTCGGACACACTTTCACATTTATAATATATATAAGGATATATATATATATATATATATATATATATATATATATAATGTACCCAATATTCAAATTTAGTTTTTAAATATTACATTATGCTGGAGTTTGTTCTGTTAAAATGTTATGGAAACATGTTAAAATATTTCAATCCTTTGAAAAATTTTCACTTTCACCCCTGGAAATTATTAGACTTGCTTTGAATTTGGGAATAGGTTTATTGTATAAGGCAAATCTCTGATTAGTTTGGGGGTTCAATGATTATGTATAAAGAAAGGAAATGGGGGGGGGGCTATTTCCTCCCTTAATTTGTTTTTTAAGAGCATTATTATATAAGGCTGTAATATACAGTTAGTGTGCATAGTCTTTGAGCTCTATGCCATCAGTTTAATTGGGCAGTATTCTTTTTATTATATTTTATATCACTTAAAATGCTCTTTCTTTCTAATCAAACATTTTATGTTTGTCATATCTATGTAAAATTGAATGCCCGCATCAATTTTGATGTAAAGTGTCTTTGTGAATGCCAATTAATTAGTAAGGCTTAACTATTCAATTTTTCTACAAACTGTATATTTTTACTTTGGGAGAGTTTTCCCAACTAAACAGATATTGAATTGATTAGTTGAACTCCAAAGAAAACATACTAATAATTTTCAATAGTAGCATATGTGGGTGCGCCTCAATTCCTACTGATAACTTAAAAAAATATTTCATTAAATGAAATTTAAACTTTTGAAAAACAAGTTTAAAAGTAGTTGAGAAGAGGGGCTAGTCGGGGTTTTAAGCTTATGTCGTTACGACGATGTTCTAGTCGACGCCCCTGGTGCGTTGGTGACATTAAAATTTCAAAAGTTAAACTTGACAATACTAGCCTAGCAATACAGAAAATAACCAGCATGAAGTGTTGAAAATATCTGGTACAGTTGTAAGACTTTAAAATATATTGACATTCGTTTAATGAAGTAAGTATATTTTTCTTAATGATAATCATTCACTAAATTCATTTTCAATCTGTAAAGCTTCAATGTAAAGTGAGATTTCAAATAATGAAACATGGGTTGGAAAAACACTAACATTTATTAAATAAACAAAAATGGAACAACTTAACTTGAAAATAACTTGAAATGAACTGACTATTTGTCAGTAAAATTAATAAAATAAACAATAAATTTAAGTTTATACTCATCTCTCTTCATCAGACATCGTTTCCATTTCCTTTGACTTCCATTTAAATGTAGTGTCCTTGAAAAAACAGCCAGCACAAACTCCATGAAAGATAATGCTAAAACTCGGAAAACTTCGAATAACCATTTCAGTAAAGAATAATTGACTTCAAATTCCTGAGCTAAGCACCGATGCCATCTGGATTTTTAAAACCGCCGGTATTTATTTTTCCAGCTGGTCAAAAAAGCATTGTCAGAAATAGTACTGAAATTCAAAGGTCTCGAGAACCGATCTCTGATTGGGTGCAAAAGAAATACATTGATAAACTTCACAATTTGTGAAGTCCACCGGCACTTACGGAAAATTACTCTCCGCGCAAGGAGACCAAGTTGCGTTTTGCGTCAGCGCAACTGACGATTGCCTGAAGTGACTCCATGCGACAACCAACCATGCATGCGCTTCTTATGGTGCTAAAAAAGTGTAAACAGGAGCGATGCAGCTGGAATTTAATAGCTTAAATAAAAATAGATAAATGTAAGTGAAAAGAAATAAATAGGTTACTTTTAAAATAAGATAAACTTACGTTTAGGGGGGGGGGGACTTAATTAAATAAGAAACCCTTTTTTTTTCCTTTTAACAATGGCAAAAAGTGGGGAAACCACGTTAAACTTTATCTACAGCATAATTATTTATCCTCGTGCATTTCATTTTCCTTTGGTTATGTTTGAAACTATCAAAATTTTCTTATTCAAAGGCACTATTTGCAATGTATCTGTATCTTTTGAATATCAAAACTTTAAAAAGAGTTGAAGAATAAAAATCAGAATTCACATTTAAAAAAAGCCCATTGACACCAATAGGTGGAACTTTCAATCCACTATATCAGTTTATCCCTTGAAAATCATACCAGTTGTGTTGAAACAAGTTGGTTAATATGTACTGACTTTACACAAAAAGAAAAAAAAATCATAAAACAATTCATTCAATTACAGTTAAATTCATTCATTTTTATTTTATATTCTTTTAAAATGTTTCTAGATTTTTATGAATTTAGATCTACAAATATGAGTTTACAAACCAGTTTCTTCATTTTATCACATTCAGCTGGATTTTATTGTATTTGAACTAAATGTGTTTTCCCTGTTGGGTCCATTGGACCCATCTGGTAGTTTGAGGATTAATTTCCCTTTTTAGAATATTGAAGTTTATTTTTATTTATGTCTTGGTAAAAGTAGAATGAAAAGAGTAGGAATTACAAAGAAAGGAAAGATAGAGAAAAAGAGTGCTTAATAAATAGCTTAGTTTTCAATGTTCAATGTATCCTTTGTTTTAATGAAATTTCATTTAAATAGGTCTTTATATGTAATAAATTAAGTGGGGCACCTCTATGATGTCTCTTTTTACTAAATATCATAAATCTTCTTTTTCTTTCTTTTTTATTTTATTTATTTATTTTTGTAGTATTAATGAAGTTAATTTGGTCTTTTCTTCAGAAAATTAAAAGTTGCTCATCAGCATGTAAAAGTCTTAAAAGATGTTGTTAACTCAATAATAGAAAATAAGAAAGCTGGAGCTTCTAATCCTGTTGATCAATTTCGCATTCATGCATCTAAAAAAAAGGATCAGTATGTTGCTGAAGAATCTGAAGAAGACAGTGATCATGATAAAGAATTACCTTCATCAGTACATCACAATAGTTCAGAACCTGCAGCTACAAATGTAAAAGAAGTTTATTGTGATGGAATTAAATCTTTATTAGATGTAGATGGGTATGTATAGATATGATTGGTCTTTTCTTTCAACCTTTGCAGAAACTCTTGTGTGTCGTTTTATAGTTAGTTTTTTCATTCATATTTATGCATAGTGAATATATGTATAAAATTTTAATTCTCAGTAAAATTCCTTTTCAAAATTCAGTAAAAAATTTAATCAATCTCTTTTCTCTGTAAACTACTGTTAACTTTGCTTGAAAATAACAATGTCTATATCAGAAGCAATATTAAACAGGTGATAATCCAATAGGTTTAGTTATACCAGCAAGACAGCTAATGAATTATTGAGACTTCCATTTCTAGTTTATGTTTTGCTTTCATTCTGTTGATGTCTATTTATAATTTTGAAATGAATGTTTAATAAATTCTGTGTGGTTTATATTAGTGCTGTATATGAATATGTGTATTTTTGTTTGGAATCTGCACTTAAGGCTGTTCTCAAATTCCCTACTCAACAAAAGCAGAAATTTCTAATTCTTAAAAGCATAAATTGGCAGGCTTGATTATTGAAATGATTTGGAATTGAATAATCTTTTTAAATAAATAATCAGATCATAAGTGATTTTTTATCATGTGACGGCAGGTTTTACTTCTGTGATTGTCACATCCAGAAATTTGTTTTAATTTTTTATGTATTTTCTGAAAGATCTTTTGTGTTCATTAAAAAACGGAAATAGTCTTCTGATTACAAAATTTCAATAACCTGCCAGTTTAGTTAAATACAGTCAGACCTCGCTATTCTGACAACTGGTCAACTGGTTTTTTATGTCAGCTTTTTAAAGTCCCGATTTTCTGTATATGATTTTAATGTAAATAAATTCTGGATTTTATGTCGTTGAATATTTTTTAACTCCACATATCCCCGACAATTTAGGGAAAATTGCCCATTTTTCACAATCCATCTTACAATCATGGAAATTAAGCGCTAAGGATTGTCTCAGCCAAATGTTTCAAGAAAGAGTCTAAAATACCCATTGACTTAATACGATCGCTGTCAATAACTCTGCCCTCTGTGTTAAATGACTGAGAATTTCACGCACTAGTGTGTAACCGGCAACAAATGTGTTAAAAGAGAAACTTTTATTACAATTGTTTATCAGAATAATTTTTAAAAAAAGCACACTATGAATGACAGAATCAGTGAAGGAGAGATTTCTTCCTGCATATTCTCTATCTTACAATCCATGATTACTTACTTACTGTGTTTCACACTAAGAATGCAATACATATTTACTTTGGAAATGTTAAGCATTTCATTTCCACATTTTATTAGTAGAGTTTTAAACCGTTCTCAGCAAACTGGCAAAAAAGTCGAAGACAGTTTAACTTTTTCAAACGTGCTGGTTTCAACCAAGTTATTAGATATTGAGTGTACAGAAGGTAATGAAGAAGACATCCCTCTTCAAATATTGTTTAAAGAGTTGTTAGATCATGAAATAGATATGACATAGGATGTTGAGATGTATATCAATTTTCATAAGGATGTCACATGATCACCAGATGCATTGATTTCTGAAATTGTAAAAGAGAAAAATTCAGTAATTTCTTTAGACTGATCGATTGAACATGATATGGAGCTAAAACTAAACAAGCCTCCAACCTCAATCAAAGCATTGCATTGAAACTATCATAAAATATCTAACATCCATTTTTGAAATAATGGATATTGTTCAAAACTTATTATATAATATAGAAAAAGAATTCTAGGAAGCATACCTAGGGATATGCAAACCATAATTCATCCGTATTTCATATAACAATAAAAGTGTAAGTCGTGATTTTTATTCTTTTCAGCTTTGTTTTTGTGTTTATTTTGTTTAATAATTTTTTTTGTTGCTTAGAAATGCAAGAACAGTTGTGAAGTTAAAATTGTCTTAAATTAATTAAAAATACTTTGTTTTATAATTATATTTTTCTTCAACTCCAGTTACTGCGACACTCTGCTTATGACGCTTATTTTTCTAGTCTTGAGAGTGTTAGAATAATAAGGTTTGACTGTATTAAGATGGACCTTTCACATAAATTTTCCTCTTAAAACAGGACTCTTCACAAAATTCTTTGTTTTATAAAATAGATATTTCCCTAAATTTTTCTGTCACCAAACTTAAACTTTCACAAATTAATCACTTTAAAATAAAATGTAACCTTTCACATAACAACTGAAGTCACCAAAGTACCTATTTCGTATTTTATATAAAAACTAATAAATAATTAATATATTATGTTAATAACATAAAAAAACTATATATGATTTTTAATTCAAATTCACAAAAGTGTAGTTAAATTTTTAAATAAAATCTTCTCATAAACATGGCACACAAATCTTACAGATCCATGAATAAGGCACAGTAATATTTCTTATATTTTCAATTGCAGTAAGGATGAATTCCAGGAAAAAAAAGGAAAAAGCGATTAGTCACATTTATTAACATATTTTCAGTTATAGAAGAAAAATGAAATTGGGATTCTATAATTCTATGTTGCACAAACAGTCAAAATATTTATTATATAATATTTAGTCCAAGTATTGATTATATTATTTGATCAATATATTGGTCACTTGTAGGTCTAAGCTACTAAACATAAAACAAATTCGTAATTTGTGTATAATCTGCTTCAGAGAAAATAACTCTGCTGAAAAATATTATTATATTAAATACTTTTATGTTAAATAGATTTAACTATAGCTTAAGCATTTAACTTGCTAAAATGAAATGATCATTTAAAAAAGAAAACAATTTAAAAATAAGAGCGTTTATCAATATTTTTTGAAAAGGCACTATGGGTAAATAATATTTTTAAAACAGTTGTATTTACTTTCATAAAATAATAGTATTTTGAGTTTATAAAAGTTTTATTTAACATTATTAAAACATAATCTTTAATCTGACATGAGCAATGACTTCTCTTATAACATTAAAGATGAATTTGATTCCTATTTAACCTGTAAATATCAATTTTTAAAAAACTGATTTAAATCAATGATTTTTTTAATCATATGATTTAAATCCAACAACCCTGATTCCATACAATAAATATATGATTTATAATGATTTATTAATTGTATTAATAAAAATAATCTAAAAGAAAAAAAAGATTTAAAAAAAGGCTAGAAAAGTATAAATGGATATACCATAAAAGTTCAGAGATATGAAGAGAGAAAGAGAATGGAACATACATAACATTAAATATTGCTATTCTGTATAACTTTTTTATTTTAATCTTATCCTAATCTGTTATTTATTTATTTTTGAGTTTAATTTGTTACTGACAATAAAAGTAGTGCATATTTAAACTTCATATGGCATTTCATAAAACTAAATTCACTGTAATATCTTTTTTTTTCTACTGTGCAGCTAAAACAAAACCCTTTGCCATAGTACTAAGTGCACTTTGAAAGGAGATTGCAAAGTTGCAACAACTCCTTGGTCCATACCACATTTTTTTTCCAACTTTTAACCACTTAATCATCGCGCCTGAGACATTCACAGGCTGCAAGTTTCACGTTTTTTATTCAAAATTGTTTGATTCCCACCAGTTTTATAAAATAGTGTAATTGGTTTTATTTTGGTATCAGTTTATTTGTCATTAAATAGTTGAATATTTTTATTTTCAAAAAAGTGGTTTCAATAATGAATTTTAATTTTTAAACTGTAATTTAATGCGACATTAAGTGGTTAATGACAAGGGCATATTAAGAGATCCACTCAATGCAAACTAGTTGTAAATCTCATAGTATATACATCATTTATTCTAATTAAATCTAATTACTTTAAATTGTTTAATAGGAGATCTTTGCCTTTTGAATTTAATAATTAAACTGAAGCACATTGATACGTGATTGTACAATCTCTCAAAATACAGCAACAAATATATTTGGTAATTGTTGAATATGTTTTAATATGTAATTTAAAATGTATTTGTGAATATGTTACAATTCTGCTCATGATTTTGACAATCCTGTGAAAATTATAAGCAAACCAGTATTTTTTATTTTTATTTATTTATTTATTTATTTTTTAAAGTAATGGACCTATATATCTAAACAGGAATTTTCTTTTTCCATTTGTAATACATAAGTAATATATATAAAACCATTAATTGTAAAACAATATATATCAATAAAATATGAAAAAATGTGTTAAAAGGAATATTTGAAATTTTCAATATATATATTTTGAGAATTCTAAGATATAAAAAGAAACAATCAAGTGCCACATTTCTGTTTCTAAAATTAAAAATCACCTTTTCAAATCTCTTAGTCTTAGATATATTTCCTTTCTATTCAGTAGCCTTATTTACAACTGTGAAATGCTGTTGTTATTTGCTTTTTGTTTGTATTAATTCGTTTTTTTGAATCTAAATACAATTATTTTATTTATTTATGATTTATACCAACGTAACTTTTGTTATGAATATATGCAGTTTGTTTTTGCTTTATTTATTAGTTTCATAAGTTAAAAAAATGTATTAATAAATTACTGCAAGATTTATATGTAAAGTAATCAATTACAGTTGACTCCCTCAAATCCTCACAGCTTGGGACGAGAGGTTATGCAGATTTTAGAATTTTATGGATTTCTGGTCATTGCATTGTTTACATTTTTTAAACAGTGATTTGAATGCAATTAATAATGCAATCGCACTCATAATGAATGCTTACAACATAATAAAATAATAAAAATTTTTATACTTTTTAAAATGATTAAAATATTAAAAATAAAGGTCAAGTTAATAATCAGTAATCTATGATTAAATATTCATTATAAAAATGAAATGTATTTTTCCTAAATTATTCAATAAAACTTGCCTCATAAAGGTACATTATTAATTCACATCAAAATCATACAATAAGAAAGTTTTATTTCAGTTTTAGCTAGTCATAATGACCAAAAAAACCATAAATATTTGGTAAAAAGATTGTGATTACCAATGATATCAGCAATATCTTGAATTTTTTCAGAAGTAAATTTATTCTTCCTTCATGAAAAAAACATAAATTCTGTAATATTAACAAAAATTACAAATTATAATATATATGGAATTGATATAAAACTAAGTAGTCAAATTTTATCCCTATATCTGATCTGAATGTCTTATTGTTTACATCTGTAAATCATGTGCAGGTTTTAGAGAGTTGCAGATTTTAGGGATGCAGATTTGAGGGAGTCTACTGCACTTCTTTCCATTCCATTATTTTCACTAGATTTTCTTTTACTTGTCTTCTATCAAAGAATTATTAAAAGATTAAAGTAAAAAGATGTATTCCTTCTTTGTATGTCTACAAATTTTCCTCATTTTAATTATTTTTCTTTGAAAAGAGAAGTACTGAGGGCTAGATACTAGTGTATTCTTTTAATATTTTAAAAGTCTCTCATCAAATAAAATGTATAAGTTAAATGCTGTTGTAAAATAAGCTGAAATAAACATAAATTTTTCAGTAGATGTAACTAAACAAAATAATGCTGTTATTGTGTTACCTCCTCATCCCATTTGTACCTTAAAGAAATAATTTCTTTATATATATATTTTTTCAACAAATAAACAGACTAAAAATACTTGCCCACCATCTATTTATTTTAATAATCTTTACATTGTCATATTTGTCTATTTAGTGCTCTCTGCGAGTCTCTCTTACTAACTCTATTTTCTATTTGTCTATTCCTCTCTTTTATATAAAAATAAAAAGCTCTCGACTAGGAACTTTTTGAGAACTGACTCTGAGGTTTCACTGTATACACTGTATATTTTGAAATTGGTAATTCATATTGAATTTTATGCTTATTTCTCTAGCCTTAGACAAGAAGAAAATGGAGAAGTTGTTGCTGATAACTTAGAGACTACTGTTGGAAAAAAAGACTTAACTAAAATTCATAGTACGTTTCATCAACTCATGCAAATATTTCCAGTATCAGATTGCAAAAATGAAACATGTCCTGTACGTTCAAGTGGTGAAGGTGCTTATACTTTAAGGAAAATACCTTCTAGAAATGTAGTTTCAGAACATGCACAAAAGAAACATTCTTTACTAACAGTACCTCATCAAGATAATTTACAACTTACTAGACAGAATATTGCAACTATGGAATCACAGAGTCAGAATTCAAATTTACATAATAGAGATTGTAATTCAGTTAAGAAGGACAATATAAATAATTTATCAGGAAAAATGGGAAAACTGTCCATTCAAAACTCTATGAATAGCTCATATCCAGATGTATTAGCTGCATCTAATAATAATATGGATTCAACCTCAATTTTTAGCTATGAGTTAAATCAAACTCACAGTATGCCAAATGAAGTTGAACGTAAAAATATCTTTGACATTTTAAAACGTGATAAGAAAAAACAAAAACAGTATGATCGAAATCAAGATAATAAAGTATGTTGTAATTCTTCTATTGATTCAGAACCATTTGAAGGTTCAACTAGTGCCTTGGCTTATGATTCTACCACACTTGGTGCTTGGGGAGGATCAAGTACGCAGGAAAACTTTGAGGATGAAAATGAAGAGCAAGCAGAAAGCATAGAAGAACATGATGATGAAGAGGAAGGTATGCATTTTATTATTTTTTTCCCTGTATGTTATGTTGAATTAATTTTCAAAAATCTTCTAATTTTGTGAGGTCTAGATTCCAAGAAAACCTTGTAAGATTTCAATTTTTTAATATAGATTATCTTATATGAAAAAGGGAACATAAATGTATAGTATTAGATATACAATTATAGATTATTTTCCATAATAGCACTAAAACAAGATTTATTTTCCCTTCATTGTGATTCAGGTCAGTTTGTGGATTGAAATATTATGTGTTTGGGTTAAAATATCTCAGTTTAAAATCCGGTTGTGGATATATACAATGATAGTACCCTCTCACAGTAAATCTTGGAATACTGTATTTACATGCCTTTGGAATTTATTTCCTGGTATGCACAGACCAAATGGACTATACAAAAATTCATATTCTCCTTCATGTGTTAATATACAAAAGCTGTATATTTATGGTTGCTTTCTTCAGTTTCGACGTTGAAAAATCTGTTTTTGAGATCTGAATCCTAATTACTTTTGCCTTATGTAATCTATCAATCACATCCTCAATTAATAGTAGTGAGTAACGATCTTTAAATTTTTTTTAAAATTTATTTCCTGATAATCTATACAGAACCGGTACAACCCTTTTTTTTTTTACTCAGGACTACTGCAGCTGTAAAATCTGATTAACTTCATCAGATGATCCCATTTTCTAACCACTGTTGTATTTACTTACTGGTGATTTCCTGCTCAACTAGAGGAAATCTTCTTGGCCTTCACTGATAGATTTTACATCTGCCAGTAGTATTTAAATCTTTAACCCAGTATATTTTGTTTTATTTGGTTTGTAGGATTTTATTATTTCTCAAGTTTTTTCTCTAATAGCTAAATTTGTAATATGAGTTAAATCCACTTCAGCGTTTATGCATTTGATATTAACCATTTCTTCCCAGCTTTCGTTATTTCTGAAGTATACTTGATCTGTCTATTTCATCTCTTTTGGAAAGGACTTCATTAATTTTAATGTATCCTATTCATACTGTGCTATCATTTATTATTCTAACAGCATCTTTCACTACTACTTTTAGCATCAAGCTTCTTCTGCTGCTTTTCTATCATTATTAAATCATAATCAGTCTCTTGTACTATATAAAATTTATCCTGTATTTCTACATCATCAATGTAGACTTTATGCAAAAAGAAACCTATTGGCTTAATTTCAACCCACTTATGCCACATATGTTGTTGCTGGTTAGCTTTGATGCATTTATTGCAATATGATATCTTTAATTGGCAATTTAAATATCACATCCTTATTGATTATTACATTTGTTTCCATTCATTAAATAAATAGAATTCTTTTTTTTTTTTCTTTCCCAATTTAACATTTTGTATTAACTATTTTTCTTTCTTGGTATTTCATTTCTAGACAATTTTTAATACATTGCTGGTTAAAATTTGAATATTCTTGTTGTGTTTTACTCTCCATGGTACAATTCCCACTCATGTGACCAGGTTTGCTTCATCTAAAACATACTATTATGCAACTAATTTCTTCTGTGTTTCATGCTGTGCCTGTTGTCAAATCAGCAGTCAGTCACTCCTAATCATTTGTAATCAAAATTGCCACTCGTATTCTTTGCTGTTTGTTTCATGCAAACTCTTCAAGCTGTTTCATAAATATCCAATTTACTAAGACATCATTTTTTTTTTTTTATTGCTAATAATTCCTTTATGAAATGTGTCTTTTGTTTCCACAGATAAATTATGTCTAATTTAATTAATTGCAATTAATTTTGATAATTCCTCAAGGTTATCTACTTGACGACCTTCAATCAATTGATTAATCTCATAAGCAAAATTGTGGCAATAAGCCAATGGCTCCTTTTTAAATGAGAAAAATTTTAATAACCATAATCGTGGATTTCAGGATCATTTTCTCTTGTAATTAGATTTATCACATGCAGTGGCTTTAGATTGATTAAATAGTTTACCTATTCTTTTTTATCAATAGCCCTTTGCACCATTTATCTTTCAGGGATGCCACTTTTCCGCCTTTTGGCGGATTTCCGCTTTTTTTAATTTTTAAGATTTCGCGATTTTCGTTAAGCGATCACGAGATAAAATAACGACTTTCGTCGAACGATCGCGAAATAAAACAGCCTTTTCCATCAAACGATCGCGAAATACAACAGCCTTTTTCGTCAAGCGATCGCGAAATATAACATCGATTTTCGTTAAAAGATCGAAAAAAAAGGCTATTTTCATCAAACAGTCGCGATATAAAGCAGCAATTTTCATCAAACGGTCGCGATATAAAGCAGCAATTTTCATCAAACGGTCGCGAAATGAAACGGTGGTTTTCTTGAAACGATCACAATGTGAAACGGCGATTTTTGTCTAACGATCACTAAATAAAGCGGCCATTTTCCTCAAACGATCGCGATATAAAACGGCGATTTTCATCAAACGATCGCAAAACGAAACGGTGATTTTTGTGAAACGGCGTTTTTCGTCAAACGATCGCGATGTGGAACGATGATTTTCGTCAAGCGATCATGATGTGAAACGTCTATTTTCGTCAAACGATCGCTAACTAAAACGGCGAATTTCGTCAAACAATCGCAATGTAAAACGACGATTTTCGTCAAACGATCGCTAAATAAAACGACGATTTTCGCCAAACGATCATGAAATAAAACAGTAATTTTCGTCAAATTTAAAAAGAAAAAAAAAAAAAAAAAAAAAAAAAACCTGCAAAATTTTGCTATTCACTCGCGGAATAATCATTGAATTTATTGCTGGGTTACTTGAATTGGTTTAAAATGATGCGATACATAAAATTCTTCACTGAACCTGTTGCTGGGTTACCTTAATTGATGTAAAATACTGTGAACTAAAGAAAAATCATTTTAACTTACTCTTATAAATTAAAAATTTACAACAAAAGAAAAGCTGTAATTTTTTATTTAGTTTATTATAAACAATATAATTTTCAAAATTCACACATAAAGTTATGAAAAATGTCGTAAATTTTACTTTACGCATAATTTCCTCTTTTTTGCTATTTTCTGAGTGGCATCCCTGATCTTTTGTGACATAGCCAAATATAAACTGATATCATTTGAACTATCATATTTTCAGGCCTCGGAGCGAGTCGCTAAACTTGCTTTTCTCGCTATTTTTTTGCATTTGTCTCTTTTAGTCTATATTTTTTCTTTTTTCACTTTTTTTTTTTATTTATTTCTTACACATCAATCGATCGCAGGAAAAAGATCGTAACTTTCCTCATTTGATAGCGGGAAAAACATCGCGAAATTCAACAATTTGTCCTGAGGAAATATCGGAAACTTGTCAGTTTGTCGCAGGAAAATCTCGAAATTTGTTAACTGTTCGCGGGTAAAAATCGCAAAATTTTTCAGTCGGAAACCGGCGGAAAATCATGGATTATGTTAATCTGTCTTAGGATGAAACCATGAAATTCCGTGGAACAATAGTGAAACTTAGTCGCGGAAAAAAGTATACCAAATTTCCCGGGAGCAGAATCGGCGCAACGCTGCGACGCACGTTGCAGACTCTTGGGAAGGTCCACAGGCTATTTTTCAACTGTTAAAAATTTAGCAAAAATTAAAAAATTTTGGTCTTAAATCCAAAAATTCGGACATAAAATGTAACGCGAATTTCGACAAACAGTCTTCGAAAAGAAATCTATTTCATCATAGATCGCGAAAAACACGCGACTTACGTCCAAAGATCTCGAAAAAACGACAAATTTCCTCAAAAAAATCATTCAAAACATCGTGAAAAAACCGGCAAGTTTCTTCAAAACATCATGAAACGGCTAATTTCTTCAAGAGATCACGAAAAAACGGCAGTTTTCGTCAAAAAATCACGAAAAATGGCAAATTTTCTCAATAAATTGCGAAAAACTGCAAATTTCGTTAAAAACTCGAAAAAAAAATGGCAAATTTCTTCAAAAGATCACGAAAAAAATAGCAAATTTCGGTCGTGAAAAAGATAAATTTCTTCAATAGAATGCGAAAAAACGGCAGTTTCGTAAAATGATCACGAAACAACAGCGAATTTCTCCGAAAAATCGCGAAAAAACGGCAAATTTTATAAAAAAAATCATGGAAAAACGTAACATTTCTTCCTAAAGTTAGCAAAAAAAAAAAGACAAACGTCTTAAAAAAAAATCGCGAAAAAACGGCAGTTTTCGTTAAAAAATCACGAAAAAACTGCAAATTTCTTCAAGAGATTTCGAAAAAACGGCAATTTTCTTCAAGAGATCGCGAAAAAACGGCTAATTTCTTCAAGAGATCACAAGAAAACGGCGGTTTTCGTCAAAAGATTGTGAAAAAACCTGCAAATTTTGTCAAAGAGGAGCCCCCCCCCCCCTCTTTAGAACAACGTATGAGGCATTAAAAATTCTGAGAACAAAGGCAACTGCTTTTTTAAAGATGTGTATTTTTCTTTTATGTCTATCACAAATACTTGGAAGGTTTGAGTACAAATAATGTAATACGAGGGATTGGTCTGCAGACTGTTTAAGTTTTTATATGTATTGCAGACTGCAGAAAAAAATTCTGCTGCATGGCCAAATTTGTCTCTCTTTTGCAGGGGAAAAAATTCTAAATTTCATCACGCTATCGTGGAAAAATGGTTACGAAATTAGTATATCCTTCGTGGGCAAGAATCGCAAAACTTTTCTGTCGGACACTGAAAAGAAAGTAAATTTGGTCAATCTGTGTCAAGATAAAAACGCGAAATTCAATAATCATTCGAAGGGTAAAAATCATAAACTTTGTCATTCGGTCGCAGGAAGAATATCACGATTTTGTTATTTTCGCGTGAAGAAAAGCATATAATCCGTCAATCAGTGGCAAAATCATTGCAAAATTAGTCAGTCGATCTTGTGAAAAACAATTGAGAAATTCATAAGAGGATTGCAGGAAGGAATCTCAAAATTCTTATTTCGGTCGTTACCCGGGAGCAGAATCGGCGCAACGCTGCGACGCACGTCGCAGACTATTTTTCAACTGTTAAAAATTTAGCAAAAATTAAAAACTTTCGGTCCTAAATCCAAAAATTCGGACTAAAAATATATCGCGAATTTCGAGTCTTCGAAAAAAAATCAATTTCGTCATAAAATGCGAAAAACACGCGAATTTCATCAAAAAATCACGAAAAAACGGCAAATTTCTTCAAAACATCGCAAAAAAAAGGCATGCTTTTAAAAGATCACAATAAAACAGCAGTTTTCGTCAAAAAATCCCGAGAAAACGGCAAATTTCTTCATAAGATCACAAAAAACGGCAGTTTTCGTCAAAAAAATCACGAAGAAACGGCAATTTTTTTCAAAAAATCACGAAAAAACGGCAAATTTCTTCAAAAGATCGCGAAAAAGCGGCAGTTTTCGTGAAAACATTGCGAGAAAACGGCAGTTTTCGTAAAAAGATCACTAAAAAACAGCAGATTTCATCAAAAAATCACGAAAAAACGGAACATTTCTTCAAAAAATCGCGAAAAAAACCGGCAATTTTCGTTAAAAAAAACACAGAACAAGTGCAATTTTTTTCAAAAAACACGAAAAAACGGCAAATTTCTTCAAAAGGTCGCGAAAAACAGCAAATTTCTTCAAGAGATCGCGAAAAAACGGCAACTTTCGTCAAAATATCAAGGTAAATCGGCAAATTTCTTCAAAAGATCGCGAAAAAAACGGCAAATTTATTCAAAAGGTTAATTTCGTCAAATGGTCGTGGAAGTAAATGCAGTATGCCAGTTAAATGTGTCCTAAAATATCCAAAAAAGTTTGTGTGAAATATTACTTGGCACCAGTACAACCCCTGATTTTACTTTTTTCACCAACACCATTTGATAAATTTCGCCATTCTTTTCCTGAGATAATTTGACAAATTTCACTGTTTTATACTTTAACTGATTTTCGCACATTTTAATGTAACCCATTGACAGGCATCCTAGATTTTTTTTTTTTTTTATGGCTTTATTCTACGAAATTCGTTATTTTTCTGGCGACTAGTTGATAAATTTCACTATTTATTTCCGTGACCTTCGACAAAATTAGCAATTATTTGTATGATCGCTCTTAGAATTTCGCAATAATTTAGTGAATTTTGTGATTCATCCCTCTCTTCAAGACCCATTTGATGAATTTTACGATGTTTAACACAAGATCCTAATATCGTGTTTTTTTTTCAAGGCCATCTGATAATTTTCGTGATTTTTTTTATCCTAAGAAAATTTCACTAATTTCGAGAATTTTTTTCCCGAGATCATGCGACAAATTTTGTGATTTGTTTTTTGAGACAATTTGATGAATTTCACTATATTTCCTGGAATTTCATAATTTTGTCCCCGTGGTCATTTGGTGAATTTCTGATTTTCTTTCATGATGAATTGTTGCAATTTGAAATATTTTTCTGCGATCAATCAACAATACTTGCAATTATTTCAAAACCGACTGAAATGCATTGAAAATGTATTCTGCAGATTGTGTTAAATCTTATAGTGCTTGTCTGTATACCAAAAACATTTAAGTGAAGAGAAAAAAATGTTTTTTATTTGGTCTCCTTTTAGTCTCTTTTTTTAAATTTTGGTCTCTTTTAGTCTCTTTTTCTTGCGATTTAGTCTCTTTTCTCTCTTTTTTAAGAGTGACTCAGCGGTCCTAGGCCTGTATTTTGTTAATAATCTAAATAATTCAGATTGCTTACCTGTATTTGTCGTTGGGTTCATAGCGGCGTGTTCTTTTGAATTTTCTTGTATTTGTATTTTCTTAATCTCAAGCACTTTCATGATCTATTTATTCCAATTGCACTTTTAATTTTTTCTGTTTCATCTCTAGTTTCTTTTCTTTAATCTCTGCTTCTAATTTCTTTTCTTCAATCTCTGCCTCTAATTTCTTTTCTTCAGTCTGCTAACGCAATTTCTTTTCTTTGTGTTCTGCTTGTGCTTATTGTTTCTTCTCTTCTCTTTCTACTTCTGCCTTCTCTTTTCAACCTGTCATAATCACAACTTCTAAGCAATCCTATATAAAATCTTCATTGTAATACTCTCGGCTTTTAATCAACTTTATTATTACCAGATTTGTCATTTTTTTATGGTAGTTCAATCCTGCATTCCTCAGAGATTTATTAGATCAGTTCTCTTAGCTTTATTTAGGGTTCCTATGTCTATCTTTCAAACTTGTACTTAATGAAATATGATCACGGTTATTACACTTTCCTTGCTAATTCAGTCTTATTTTTGACCTATTGATTTACAACAGTTTTGCTTCAATTCATATTTGATTGTTTATTCTGATGTTAGTTACTCTTCCTTTTAAGATTCTGTCATCATTTCCCCAAACTTGTAGTAAGATAATATGTAAAAAGTTAATTTATAGGATTACTTTGAATAGCTGGACATTGAAATAACGTCACATGAACTTTAATGTAATTTCATAAATGTTATTTTTCAACATTTTGTTAGTGGCTTCTTCAAATACATTAAATTTACCACTTAGAATATACAATACACTTTTAGTACAATCCAATTCATAATTGTGCCTTTATTGATAATTCATATGTCGATGCTTCATAAAGGATAAATATTGAGCTATATCTTTTCTAGTTTTAAAAATCTCCAGAGTTTCTGTTCATGAATTTTCATAACTTATACATACAAAAAAATTAATTTTTTCATTTTATTATAAAAAAATGAAAAAATACCAGAGGTTCAGTTAAATTGATGATCAAGCACGTCATAAGGGAAATAAATTATGTTTAAATTCAAATCATATGTATATACTAGCAGCTTTCACCTGCTACACTGGTCGGTTTTTTGAAAAGAATCTTGAATCGAATGAAATAAATCTAATAAAGATATTTTACTTTTAATTAATATGTCATCAAATATTTTTATAAGTATTGTCTTATTTGTATAATCCTAATTTTCCTGTTCAAAGTTGATTTTGATGACTTAATAGACAAAATAGATCTAAAATGACTGAAGTACCTATGTTTAACTATTTTTTAGAAGGTGTGTTTATTTTTCACTTCTACCTAAACATGCTGCTGAGATATGGCAAAATATCCTAAACATGTGACCATTCCATTAAACCCGCTTAGGTAGGAATTTCTAAAATTCATAAAATACATAATTAAGTTTATTTTAGTAGAGGTAACCTCCCATTCAAGTCTCTATTTAAAACTGCTGCTGAGGTATGGTGTAATGGCCTAAATTTCCATACCTCTTGTTAATTCTTTTGGATGGGGGAAATTTCTAAAATCGTTAGAATTAACATTTAATTATCTTTTAATAGGTTTTTTATCTTGAATTTCACACTTCAACCTAAAACTACTGCTAGGATATCACTAGTGATGGACGATTGTCGAAAATTTATCAATAAAAAAAAGATCATTGTAAACACAATCGATACAGTCATCAGTTATTTCCGAGCATTTACAATCAAGATGTCCTTCAATCAATCATTAAAATAAATGTTTTTGCATACTTATAAAGATAAATACATGGAAATTTAAAATGAACAAAATTAAAAAGCAACAAACTGTAGAAAGGCTAAAAAGGAGCCACGATAGTCGAAAAGTCATGTGACAGTATCTCCTGGTTGCAAAAAGTTGAAAAGACATAAGTAAGTATAAAAAGAATAGGAAGTTTAAGTATCAAAAATTAGAAATTTTCAACAATTGGAAATAAAACGTCAAAAAAAAAATATATATATGAAAGGCACAGCTGGTGGAAAAAACAGGAATTAAATGGTTGGTAAATGGTATCAACTTTTTAATTGATTTTCCTACGTTTAATAGTTTTCCATTAGTACAAATCTTCCTTACTGAATGCAATAACTGCATCTCCTGAGAGGGGCAAATTGGTTGAATGGCACAGGAAATGCATAACATGAATAAATGGTCACAGGGCTTTCCAGCAATGTATCGCATGAAGGGTGTCGGCTAAATTTAGAAAAGTGTCCAATCATGGGAACAAAGTGGGGGAGAGGTGTATAATTTGAAATAATAGTCAGAGAGCTTTCCAATGATATCACATGAGGGGTGTAGGTCAAATTTAGAAAATTGCCTCCCCTGAGTTCCAACTGTCACACCTCACCAGTATAAAATCTTTCTCTTTGTTTAACATTTCATATATTATAAATAATTTTTATCAGAGGGGCCCCTTAAAAAGTCTGATCTGTAATAATAAAATGCTACAATTTCAAAAAATTTCGAAAACTGCTCCCCTGGGGGAGGTGGTTGGAGTTTGGGGAGAAAAGTTCATTGTATATTAGAGATGGGCAATATCGTTCCTTTTAAGGAACCGTTCCAGCCGGATTCGTTCACCAAAAGGAACGAGTTCTTTGGACTCGTTCCTATTGGAACCGTTCCGAAAAAAAGGAACGATTCCGACAAAGGAACGATTTTGAGAAAAAGGAACGAATTCGAGAAAAAAGGACGATTTCAAGAAAAAAAGGAACGATTCCGTAAAAAAGGAACGATTTTGAGAAAAAGGAACGAATTCAAGAAAAAAGGACGATTTCAAGAAAAAAAGGAACGAATTCGAGAAAAAAGGACGATTTCAAGAAAAAAAGGAACGAATCCGTAAAAAAAGGAACGATTTTGAGAAAAAGGAACGAATTCGAGAAAAAAGGACGATTTCAAGAAAAAAAGGAACGAATTCGAGAAAAAAGGACGATTTCAAGAAAAAAAGGAACGAATTCGATAAAAATGGAACTAATCCGAGAAAAAAGGAACGACTTCGAGATAAAAAGGAAGGATTTTTTTAAAAAAAGGTTCCAAGGGGAAAAAAACGCGCCCGAAACTATTTTACGAAAAAGGGAACGAATCTGGAAACAGGCATAACAGATCTCGGAGCGACATGCAATCCCTAATATTTATTATTTATAACTAATTTATTTTCTTACGTATTCATTTTTTTCATATCATTTCTTATGGTTTGCTTTAATTTTTAAATATTTTGGACAGATCATTTTGTTTTTAAGAGTTCATTTTATTCATCTGTGTGTGCTATTAATTAGCATAGTTATTTCTATTCCCCATAATATAAGTATTCCCTGACTTTATGATTTATTGTATTAAGCATAATTGCTCTTGAAAATTTGCATTTGGTTGACCTTTCATTTATCGCCATAGTTTATCCATGAAATTTTACTGTAGCTTTGGTTTTGGTCATCAGGCTGTTGCGGCGGTCTATTAGATTTTCAATGTAATCATTGCTTTCCCCTCCAAAATCTGTCGTCAAATGACCTTCGATTTATTTTATTATTTTTGCGTAGGAAGTTTCTTTATTGATCTAATATTTGATATCAGGGTCTATGATTTGTTTCCTCTTCAAAATTCACCTTAACGTAATCTTTAACTTACATATCGGTCCTCGTAACCGGCCGTTTTCCAAGTTGGTCCATTTCAGTACGATTCCTCAGGAATTGGGAATTTCGGAGTCTGCCCATTTCGAGAAAATTCCTAGAAGTCCATCTATTTAGGAATTAAGGGTGTATTCGAAAAAAATATTTTCCCACCTTCAACAGCTAGAAAATTTCCGATACAGTTTCAGATACATTTTTAACCCTTTCCGGCACACTGTGCCCGGTCTGGGATACCTAATTTTAATTCCAAACTTGCAAACGGCACCAATAACATTTTAGTAAAATTTTGCTTTTGCAACAAAGGCTTAAATTAAGGAATTCAAAATATCTAAAAAAATCGTTTGTGAATTCCGGCGGAAAGGGTTGAAAGTAGATACGTGAAACTTGCTGAGGTGATTTTTAAAGAGATGTATAAGAGGCCGCGTGATTTATTTGTTTTCGCTCAATTCGTTAGAATTTGATTTATAAACAATTACTTTCTCAGTATGACCATTTTTTTCATTCGCAGATCTCTCTCTTCAGGAAATTCAATTCAAAACGCCAACTTTGACAACAGTTTATTGCAATTGTAAAGAAAAAAAAAGACAATCACGACGCATTGTGTACTTTCTAAGAAAAAGAATTGCCAGTTTGAAACGTTTGAGAGCAAAAATGAATTTAAGAATAAATCAGACAATAAGCAGTTTGCATTGGAATACACCCTTAACCCCTTCGCTTGTGTTTTTTTGGGTCAAGGAATCCGAATTTGTATTTTCTCAGCAAAAATTTCTCCCAGCAACTCCCCTCCCCCAATTTTTAATAAAATGCACCCCAAAAGAAATTTTAAAAAATTCAATTTTTTACTGTTTTAGCGAAAAAGTATCTATAAATTTAGATGCAGACAAAATTTCCAAGAAATACGATGCATAACATTATGATGTAGGATGAACGGAGAGGGGGAGCATCGTTTGCTTTTTCTCTCCTCCGAACTTCAATAATTCTTATTTTATGTTTTTGGGTCATTGGATCCGAATTTTTTACTTCTCCCCCCCCCCCTCCCCCCAGAAAAAAGTAAAATAATCGCCAATATAGGTTTTTTATATTTTTTGAGGAAAAATTGTCTAGAAATTCAGAAAGTAGACAGAATTTTCAAAAAAGGACGATGCATAACATTATGACTTAGGATGAATGGAGTGTGTGTGTGGGGGGGGGGGGGGGAGCCTGCCTCACAGCGCTACGTGCACTAAGTTATGCAATATCGCTTTTACCAAAATTTGTGTGCATGTGTTTGAGGGGAAGGAGTTGCTGGGAGAAATTTTCATTCAGCGATCCACAAAACATAAAATAAGGCTTTTCTAGAGCTACCATGAATTTTGCTAAGTATAGCCCCTATATGGTCTCTATTGCCTTGACTCAGGCGACCAGGGTCGTGCGAAGAGAAAACTGTACCCGCGGCAAAGTCTCAATCTAGCGCTCCCCTAGTAAGTTGGGGGGGGGGACCCCTCAACTTTTTCTTACGACAGGCCAAAACATAACGTTGGTAGTATAATTTTGGCGCCCCATAAGTTTCCGCCATCGAGGTGACCGCCCCCGTCGCACCCCTCCCCTTTTACACGGGGCTGCAGACGATACAGTGCCACAGCGCATGTTGAGAGGCAGACTCCCTCCTCCAAGTTCATGCTACGTCATGATCAGACTTCGAGTAATCGTAATCGTGTAATCATAGTCGATTATAATCGATTACAAAAACCGTGTAATCGCACTGTAATCGTAATCATAGATTTTGGTTTTCAAAATAATCCCAATATAATCATAATCAAGAGATTTCTTCTCGATTATAATCATAATCTAATCATAATCGAACCCTAATGTAATAGCAATGTAATCGTAATCTCACATAAATATACGATTACGTTACGATTACATCTTCTTTTTTCCCTTCCTTTCTCTTCCCAACCAAAACATACTTGGTTGGTTTGCTAAACATTGTACCACCGGAAGAGTTCGGTTCATGTTTTCAACTCATTAAATGGCCCCTAAAGTAGGAGTATGAAGGTCAGAGGTCATAAGGGACAGAGATAGCCTTTAATGGGATAAAAGTGAAACAGAATGTATACCCCACACTGTAATAGCATACAGAAATAGTACTTGACTTGAGTTTGTCAAAGATATGGGAATTGAGAAAATAAAACAGCATGCAATCAGTCCAGAGGTTTGGATCATTGATTGGAAGTAGTGAAGGATAAAAAGTAAAAAAGGAAAGAAAGAAAATTATTTTATTTATGGTTTTACTATTGATACTTATATTGAACATTGTATCCTGCATTCCCACACACTTCTGTCCTACCAGAAGACAATATGTTTTTTTCCTTCCTTTAAACGTTCTTGTATAGAGTCGTAGTCGGGGAGGGGGGGGGGTCCAAGGGTCCAAAAGCTCTTCATACCATTAAAATCGAAAAGTTGTTTTCGCCTGGACTGCAAATTCTATGATTAGATAAGGCAAAAAAAAAAAAAAAAAAATTACAAAATTAGTGTTACCAATGCATTTGTATCCCCCCCCCCCATCTGTTTATGACGTTGTTCATGTAATTGAAATTTATTTTAAAATTTACGAAATTTGAAAATCAGGAATATCAGTATATTTTTTTTTTTTTTTTTTTTTTTTTTCTTCATTTTTTTTCCGAAAGCAATGTAATTATTAAAGGACTACTTCAGTCATCCGAAAACACCCCTTCGCTAATGTTAATCTTATGGAGGAAAAAAAAATATTCCGATCACTTGCATTTTAATATTTTTAAATGTTTTTCTCATTGAGCAACTGAAGTCGATCAGTATGAAGACCGATTTTTTTCCCCTTTCAATTTCCATTACAGGTTTTTTTTTTTTTTTTTTTTTTTTATGAGTATATTTACATTTTTAAAATCGATTCCTAAAGTAAAAACATCTTAAGGGTGTTCTTAAGTCAAAAAAGTAGATCTTTTATAAAAAGCCTTCAAAGATGACGTGTTTGAGCACATTTCCCGACGAAAGCAGAAAAACCGGTCGAAAAGCAGGAGTAAAACGGGTGATCCCGTGATCGAAATAGGTTAGAACTGGAAAGGTAATTTAATTATCATAAAATGGAAAATTCAGTTCGATTCGAAGTCACTTCCATAGTCAGGCAATCCAATTTTATAACTTTTTGTTAATTTTTTTCCCTTTCATTGACTGGTTTTCTGCTTTCACCGAAAAATGTGTTTGAAATGTCAACTTTGATGTCTTTTTCTGAAATATTCCTTGCGTTTGCCAAGAAACAGATAAATGAGTGCAATTAGATAGTTTCTGAATAACAACACCTGTTAGTTTCATGCATTTTCGAACAAAAATATATTAAAACTTATGTCGCAAAGTTTATCTTTTTGATTTAAAAACACCCATAATAAAAAGAATGCATACAAAATCATAAAAGTGGAAAACGGTCTTTATATATACATCGATCTAAGTAAAACAATGTGAAAAAAAGTTTAAAAGACTAAAATGCGAACAAGATATTAAAAAAAAATTCTTCCAAATGATTAACATTAGTGAACGGGTGTGTTTGCCTTACTGAAGTAGCTTCTGTATGCTATGCGCTGCATATTAAAAGGCACACATTTAAAAATTGCTAAAAAGAAGCAAATTTAATGTTTTATAATGTGAATGAGAAGGTTCAAAACAACAACTCAGACTTCTTAAAAGAGGTATTTTCCCAATATCGAATAATAATATGAAAAAAAATGTGATTTAGGCTGAATTTTTCTTAGGGAATTCGTAAAGTAAAATCATCAAAAAATCATCATTCAATAAAAATAATAATAACCATAAGACATGGGAGATTTGAAATGGTTATAAAATGTGATTATAAAATGCATTATAAAATGTGAATATTGCATATAGATAGTCAAAAAATGAATTCGAAGCAACAATTGTTCGTAATAGAACTCTGCACAACTCGAGTTAAACCAAATTAGATTCCTAGAATTTTATTTTTAGTCAATCCGAAACCCGACCCAAATTCAACTAAAACTGATCCACTAGAAACTGATTCAGAATGACTCTTTAATTTAATGCAATTATAATATAAGTCTACAAGAAACTAATAAGAAACTCTAATAAGAAATTACACTAATAAGAAATTTACCTTTTTTATAAAGGAAGAAATTTGTGCTATATTGCGCACATACATAAATATAATATACCTTAATATTTAATAATGCAATTTTTTCTCCGGAAAAACATTTACGACTGTTTTGTGAAAAATTGGGTAAATCCTAATAAGAGTCACAAATGGCTAAGACACAAGCCAACACATCAAACCCTTAACTCCTGTGACAAAAAATGTCACATAACAACTGTGAGCGGTCTGTCAGACCGCTTAATCCAAAGATGAATAAAATGTTAAATTAACTCTCAGAATACTATTTTTGTATTAAACTTTATATATAGGACAATTATAAATAAAATTCATTTATTCAAAAGTCTCCAGAGATAGTAAGGGCTCCAACCGAAACAAAATTTGACCAGTATCTAAAGTTAAACTAAAAATTACGAGTTAAACTGCAAAACCTGAAAAACTCAGCGATCTATGAGACCGCTAACAGTAGTTAAGGGTTAAAGTATATGTTTCTGTAAAATACATGACCTTCAGCCGCAAAAATGTCAACCGTAATTGTAATCTAAATGTAATCGTAATCCAACAAAAATAATTTAATCGTAATCTAAACGTAATCGTAATCCAACAAAAAAAATATTAATCGTAATCTAAACGTAATCGTAATCCAACTGGCATAAAAAGAGACATAATCGTAATCGGTTTTTAGAAATTGAAAATAATCGTAATCGTAATCAATTACAGTCCTCTGTAATCGACTCGAAGTCTGGTCATGATGTCACGTATCTTTTTTGTAGCAAATTTTCCTGCTTTCTGAATTTCCTTTTTTTCCAAAAACTTTTAATTAAATATATATATATATATATATATTAAAATTAAAATTAATATTTTTTATTATAATACCCGAAATTAAACGTATTTTGGGTATCATTTTACCTTTTCTTTTCTTTTTTTTTCTTTTCTTGAGGGAGGATTTTAGTGAGAAGTTAAAAATTTGGATTCAGCGATCCCAAAACATAAAGTAAGTCTTACAGGAAAAATTCGGAGGAGTAACGGGAGAAGCGAAGACATATCATGCGATTGGTTAACCTCTTCAGTCCTGATGTGGCCTATAGGTGACACAAAAGAACATCCATTAAGTTCATTTAATCCAATCTAATTTAATAAACCTTTTAATTTAATTTAAAATTGTTAAAATTACTTACTTCTAGAGGTTTTTACTAAATGCGTGCATATTAGAGGCATCCATACATACTGATACATCTTTGAATATGTTTTACAGTAATTTTAAACTAGTTTGTGTGATCCTTCTTAATATTTGTCTCAGATTTGAGGAATTTAAGTGGAATTGCATAACGTAGTGCATGTAGCGCCGTGGCGCATGTTGAGAGGCAGGCTTCACTTTTCCCGTTCATTTTACGTCTTAGTTATGCATCGTATTTGTTGCAAATTTTGTATACTTTCAAAATTTCTGCATACTTTTTTTACTAAAACGATAAAATAATTGATTTTTTTTTCTTAAATAACTTTTTTTGGGGGGGAGAGGAGGTGAGTATTTTACCAAATTTTAGGGGAGTTGCCGAGAAAAATTTTGGTGGGAAGTTGAAAATTCTGATTTAGCGAATTAAAAAACATAAAAAAAGCCTTTTTCCAGAATTATAATGAATTTTGCTAGGTAGAGATCCAATACGGTCTCTATTGCCTGGACTATTGTTCAAACAGATTTTCCTCTATGTAATAAACCTCAATGTAAGTTGATTAAAACAATCTTCGAGAGTTCCAAGATTGTTTTTTAATCATCTTCTTCAGGAGAGAAAAACAAGACGCCAAACTTATAAAATGATACATGAGCGAGCGCTATTAGCTGATCTTATTGTTCTTTTGACAAAGAAGATTCTCAAATTCAAATTATACTTGAGGAAAAATAGCATGAAACCGAAATGTACATAAAAGTGCGTAACTATTAAAATAATGGAAAATCAGTTATTATCCCATTAAAGTGCAATTTTTATGACATGATGATGTATTTCTTATATTATTCAAAACCGTTTCAAATTAGTTTTTTTTCTTTCTTTTAATCTTGTTTTTCTTGAAAATTCATTATATATATATATATCATTTCGTATGATATATTTACCAATTAGAAAAAGTATTAGTGCATGTATATAAAATTATATGGTGTTTCATTACCTTCGGATCCTGGTACTCAATCGATAAAGCACGTTTAGGTTCTCTATTCGAATCCTAGCTGGGGCATTTTTTTCATTCGGATATAAAAAATCAACTTCGTAAATTATTTCTTTTAGATCAATTTTGCATGAACACGTCAGATAGTATTGTAATTAAGTTACAGATGGCAGTAAATAATTTGTAACAGACAATATCTTAAATGAAGTAAAATAATATATTTCTATTTTTCTAAACATTAAATTTAAGAGGATATAATGCGCAGTTGTAGTTTATTAAACGTTTATCCCCTCCTACAACTTTAATTTCTTTTCTCTTTATTTCGTTTTTCTTCGTCTCTTCTCCCTCCCCCCCCCCCCCCCCCCCCCCCCGCTTTTTTTCATACACATTCGAAGGGTATTTGAGCAATACACTTTGCTTTAATAAATCAAAATATATCTTATTTTAAAATAAAATAGCGTATTTTAATTTATTAAAATTGGCCAATCTACAAGCACAAGAACCGATTTTTTCGGAATCGATCCATTTGGAACCGAATCCAAGAAATCGGTCTTTTCGGACCGAATATGATGAATTGGTCCTTTTCGCAGTCAGTGCATTTCGGAACGAGTCCGAGGAATCTGTGCTTTTCAGAGTCGTTTCATTTCGGAACGAGTCCCAGGATTCGCTCTTTTTCGGAGTCGTTTCATTTCGGAACAAGTCCGAGGATTCGCTCCTTTTCGGAGTTGTTTCATTTCGGAACGAGTCCGAGGATTCGGTACTTTTAGGAGTCGTTTCATTTCGGAACGAGTCTGAGGAATCGGTCCTTTTCGGAGTCGTTTCATTTCGGAACAAGTCCAAGGAATCGGTTCTTTTCGGAATGGTTTCATCTCGGAACTAGTTCGAGCAATCGTTCCTTTTCGGAACGAGTACGATCAATCGTTCCTTTTCGGAATGATTTCATTTCGGAACTAGTCCGAGGAATCGTTCCTTTTTGGAATGGTTTCATTACGGAACTAGTCCGAGGAATCGTTCCCTTTCGGAACGAGTCCGATCTATCGTTCCTTTTCGGAATGGTTTCATTTCGGAACTAGTCCGAGGAACCGTTCCTTTTCGGAATGAGTTCGAGGAACCGTTCCTTTTCGGAACGAGTCCGAGGAATCGTTCCATTTCGGAATCGTTCCGAAAAGGAACGGTTCCTTTTTACACACAGGAACCGTTCGTTCAGTTCCACCGCCGGAACCGTTCCTTTGGAATCGTTCCTCAACAAATGACACATCTCTATTGTATATGAAAGAGCAGTCTGAAGCCTATCTGATGATATGTCACATGACAAGTCAAAAAATAAATTAAAAATTTTTTTACTCCCACTTTAACCCTGTTGGGGGTGGTAATTTTAAAATCGTTGAAACATATCTTTAATTATATTTTAATGCACTTTTTTTCTGGGTTTGTTTTACACTTCTACTTAAAACAACTGCTGAGATTTTCCAAAGGTTCTAAATTGTTGACCGCCCGTTAAATCCCCTCAGGGAGGCAATTTTTTAAATCGCTGAAATACGTGTTTAATTATTTTTTTAGTAGACTTATTTTCTGGCGTTTTGTGCTGCTACCTTAAATGGCTGCTGAGATAGAGGAAGATGTTCCAGAAATTTTTATCTCCCCCCCCCCCCCCCCACACACACACATTGGGGAAAATATAAGAAGTATATTTTTCCCAATATTCATGTTTCTATGTTCAATAGTTTTGGCTGTGCATTGATTATCAGCCAGTCAGGACAAACTATTTTATATATGCATAGATATACACACTGAATGAACCATTAATCTCTGGACACATTCAATTTTAGACAAATATTTAAAAATATATTTGTCAGATTCTTCTGGAATTTCATGATTAAAAAGAACAGGTTTGACCTCATATTTATCAATGTTGATTTCATAAGCAATACATTTAGGAGGCCAACAACAACAAAAAAAATAATAATATTTGGGATCACTCTGTAAATTAAATTTCATAAAATGATCTATCACTGCAAAATACGAATTTGTAGATACTGTCAAACCTGCCACCTGCTATGATTTGAATCTTATCAACTATGATGCTACAAATATCAGTCTTAAACTATGATTTTTTTGCAAAAACACAAGCTCATATTTTTTTTTCCAGTTGTGGTTTTTAGTCAATGCAGCATATTTTTCAGGAGTGATTCTGTTCCAAAATTTTAAGTATTTGGTTCCAAAAGTTTTTAAAAATTGGCCATCAGTCTGAAAATTAGAACATTATAAAATGCTCATATGGGGGAAAAAATCTGGGCTGCAAAAAAACTTCTTAGCATAAAACAATATTAGTGGATATTAATCATGAATCAATTGTGTTTGTTTATATCTGCACAGAAATTCCCTTCTTTACAAACAGGGGTGCCATTTTTTATAAATTTCTTGAGGGACCGGGGGGGAGGGGTTGATTGTTCCAAATATTTGTTTCTTCTGCAAGTTCATTTTGAAAATTATTGGAAGACAGATTTTTTTTCTTTGTAAATTAATTCATGAATCAGTGTGAGAAAAAATTGAGAATTTCTTCAAACGATCATAGAAAAATATCGCATATTTCATCAAAGATCTCAGAAACAAAGAGTGATTATCTTCACTTGATCAGTGAATAAAATCATTAATTTTGTTAAGAGTTCAGAAAGAATTTGCGAAATTTGTCAAAAGATTTGCACCATAAAGAAAAAAAATTGCAAATTGTGATTAACTGAGGGAAAAAACTGCTAATTTCATCAAAAACTCATGGAAACAAGTTGTGAATTTTGTTCATTGGTTGTGAAAAGATATCAAGAATTTTTCCAATTGGTCATGCAAAACTGTTGTGAATTTTGTAAAGAAAAAAAAATGTTCTATTTTGAGTTGAAATACTGAAAATTTATTCATTTTACAAATGTCATAAAATAACCACAAAACATGAAAAAACAACCAACTAATCTCCAGATAAAATTTAATTTTGTGTGCTACAATTTCCCATTTTCAAAGGTTGGCTTGTCTAGATACTGTATAACATATTTGCTGATTTTTTTAAGAATGCATATTCATGGAGTAATAGCGATATTTTTTATTATTATTTCAAAAAATTCTGGCATGTTTGTAGCTTATATCATGTGGGATTTTCAACCAAATTTTAACGTGAGTTTTAGAAAAGTGTAGTAAAAACAATATAGTGCAGTTTGAATATAAATATTTTAAATATTTTAGGAAATATGAATAGTTGTGTGAAAATTTTTTTATCTGCACTTTTGCGAACAGTGACAGATTTTTTTTTTTTTTTTTTTTTTTTTTTTTTTTTTAATATAGCAGGATAGCTGCCAAACATTTTAGGGTAGGTATTTGAAGCACTGTGAAAATTTGTGTAACCCTTCTTTTATAATGCTTAAATACAAAATTGAATGTCTGGCTAAAAGATCATGGAACGTAGAAAAAAAAAATCCTTGGGACATTTTAAAATTTTAATACCTTCATATTTTTGCATTCAATTAAATAAAAAATATAAAAGCCAGATTTTTTAGTTGACCCAAAAACTGTGCCAGACTTTTTAAGAGGTGTTTATAACTATCAAAAAGAATGTATATGTATTTGAGACATGCTGAGATTAAGAGAGAATAATATTCATGCTAAGAAAAAATATTTTGAAAATGGCAGACAGTTTTGGTAAAACTTTCCATTTGCCAGTCAAAAGAGAATGTGAAATGTGAGTCCCATTAACATTGTGGCCATTTAACACACGGTGGGTGCCATGTCTGTCACCAGTGACTGACAGTGGACTTTCTGTTTAGGTTGCATCAGTCACCTATGACTGACAGTCTAAAATTTAATATAAAACTAAAAAAAATTATATGGATTTAAATGATTACTGAAAATTTATTTACAATTTACTTAACTTTTATTTATTACAGGGTTATACTTTCCTAATAATTACTTAAAACAATATCAGGGCTTGAATTTCAGGGCGGGATTCGCGCCCAAAATTTTGAAATCCCACCCAAACAAATAACGTGGACGGGAGGCTCCCGCCCAAAAAAATTTGCATTTCGAAACTATGATCAACTCCCACGACCGTTTTGCGAATTTTGTGATATTTTCGTGCAACTGATAGACATATTTTGCGAGTTTTTTACCGCAAAAGATCATTGAAAATCACTATTTTTTCCACGACCGATTGACAATTTTTTTCCTGCAATCGATTGAAGAGTTTCGTTCTATTTTCCGTGGCGAAAAAAGGTGATTCTGTTCCGAATTTTCAAAAATAAATAAATTAATTAATGCATTCAACTTCAAAAATTATGAAACAGTGATGTCATGGACGCACTATAGCACATAAATTATACAAGAAATCGGAGATGGCACACAAAAAAATCTATTATGCGTCCCACAGGGTGCGTGATTTCGTAAAGATTTGCGCAAAAACGAATAATTTCCCGCAAATTTCGTCAAAAGATTCGCGAAAGAATGGCTAATTTCGTCACAGAATCTTGTAAAACGGCAGTTTTCATCAAAAAATCGCGAAAAAACGTCAAATTTTGACAAAAAAATCACTATAAACGAAAATTTCCCGAAAAGATCGCGAAAAATGGCAATTTTCGTCAAAAATCACGATAAAACGGCAGATTTCATCAAAAAATCGCGAAAAAACGGGAAATTTCGTCAAAAAAATCCCGAAAAATCGGTAGATTTCCTGAAAAGATCGTAAAAAAAGACAGATTTCATTAAAAGATAACAAAAAATGCAAATTTCGTCAAAAGGAACCCCTCACCCCAGCCTCCCCCAAACAATAATATTGCCGGGAGTGCATTTTTATGTTAAATTTTTTCTTGCTTCAATTTTTTTTTTAATTTATTCATTTCTGTTCTAAAATCTGTTTCTGACAGTTCCAAATCTTTCTGAGTTAATGTAATTCCTAAAAGTAGCCATTCATTAAACAAAAAGTATCCCTTTACTCAAATGAAAGTACTATTCATTTTTTAAGAAAGTCTTTTTCGTTAAATTTGACTTGCACCTTTTTAAAAGAAATACGAACAATAGGGATACGTCTTATCTTCTACACTCAAATAAACATTATTTTATAATTAAATTTGTATCTTGCACATTTAATATACAGAAAAATAATATTGGTTTTAATTATAACAATTAATTATAATTATATTAAATTAATTAGAAGTTTTATTAATTATTTTTAAAACCATAATTAGTATTAATTATTATTAAAACAATAATTAGACCTGTAACAAAAATAATTAGAACCGGGAAAGAATTTACCATCAGTAAAAACTAGACAGTATACTTTTTTTTTATTATTATTAACACACTTTGCACAATTATTCTGAATTATTGATAAAAATTGATTCAGTGATATTTTGTCATATCTGTATTCTGGTAATTCTTTAAATAGCACATAAAAGAATAGCGGGTTTAAAAATTTTTTCTCCCTCCCAAACAGCTAAACTCCCCTCCATTTATAAAAATTGGTAGGGAGACTCCCCTCCTTCGAAAAATTGAATTTCAAGCCCTGAATATATATTTTTTAGTTTTATATCATATTTTATACTATCAGTCACCACAGCACTCAGTATGTTAAATAGTGGTATGGCAGAGATTTAAAGCTGTCTGGCTTTAACTTAACAGAATTTCTGTCTGGTAGCCAAAGGGTGATATGTTACAATTTTAAAGCTTGCTAAAATCATGTGAAGATGACTTTTTTTTTAACCTATAAACCACTCTTCTAACCAGGGCCGGATTAAGCACTTCTGGGGCCCGGGGCTACTGGGAATTTTGGGCCCTCCCCCCCCTTACGCTATTGGAAATCTTAAGCCTCCTACCACGATACTGAATGTCACCCCCTCCACAAATACACACACACCTTTATTTTGTTTTTAATCCTAAAATACAAATCTTAGATTTTGAATATGTATAATGTTAATCATTTTTTTTCTTTGTTATCTTTCATGGTTTTTAAATTCGTCTTTTTTTTCGCGACCTTTTGACAAAATTTGCAGTTTCCTGTGATCTTTTTCTGAAATTTGCGTTTTTCCTGCCATTCTATGACGAAATTTGCATTTTTTCAGCGATTTTCTGCCAAAAATCATGTTTTTTTAGCGATTCTTTGACGACATCGGCGTTTTTTTCAAGCGATCCTCTGTAGAAATTTACACTTTTTACGCGTCTCTTTGACAAACTTCGCTCTTTTCCGCGATCTTTTGACTAAATTTGTGCTTTTCTCGCGATCTTTTCAAGAAATTTGCGTTTTTTCTGCCATCCTTTGATGAAATTTGTGTTTTTTGTGGATTTCTGTGAAAATTTGTGTTTTATCGGCAATTTTTTGACGAAATTCGCGTCTTTTCTCGGTTTTTTGTCAAAATTCGCTTATTTTCGGTGGTGACACTTTTGGCTCTTTTGACTAAATTTGCGCTTTTCTCGCAAATTTTTTGTGAAATTTGCGCTTTTTCTGCCATTTTTTGACAAAATTCGCACTTTTTTTTCGCGGTTCTTTCTCAAAATTCGCATTTTTTTGGCAATCCTTTGACGAAATTCGCATTTTTTAGCGGTTCTTTGCAGGGTTCGCCAAAGTGGGCCCAGCCCGAAAAAACCCGCCCGGGTTTTTTCGGGCGGGCCCACTTGAAAAAACCCGTCAAAAACCCATTTGTGGGTTTTTTCAAATTTTCTCGTGTTTTCACAACTGTATCATTATTTAATCTAAGATATGAGAATGGAAAGATAAGACAATTTAAATATATTTCAAACTAACCATATTTAAAAGAATTTCTAAGTATTGATAAAATGACCATAAAATAAATTAATTTGTAAATAAGGAAGATTTTCATGGCTATATATTTTTAAATGCATCCAAGTGCTTTAAATCTTAATGTATACCTAAATGATGGCGCTTGAAATGTGATCCCCATCTTGATTGCTTGTATTGTTATAGCTTTTAAGATTAATCGCAACATTTATTATCCTGCTTCAATGTTCAATGAAAGTTTATACAGTAATTTTCAACACAAAAATGGTGACAGATTATACAGGGTTCCCAGCATCATGGAAAGTCAGGAAAATATCAAAATATACAGGAAAAGTCAGGGAATTTACAAATAATTTCTAAAAAAGTCATGGAAAACATTTGAGTGAAAAAATGAAAAATGACACAAAATTCATTAAACAATTAAAGAAAAAAAAAAAAAAGATTGAAGTATGATTGCAGAAAAAATTGCTAATTTTGGCAAAAGATTGTGAAAATAAGTATCAAATATTGCTGTATGTTCGTTTGGTCAGAGAATTTTTCTAGATTTGGTTTGAGAAAGTCAGGGAATTTTTTGAGATTTGGTCATGGAAAGTCAAGGAATTTGCCAGTCATGTTTTGCTGGGAATCCTGTTATAACAAAAAAAAAAAAGTGAAAAAGTTTTAGTATAGTACTTTTATAATTTCATTGTTAAAATTATTACTAATAATTAATTTTTGTAAAAGCAAATTATAATGTTTATTATTGTCATAACCTTTTAACCTTTAACCTCATAAACTTTTTGTAATCAATTAGTTATTTTAAATTGTATTTAGTAGCATAAGTACCTTGTTTTCAAACATCCTGAACCATATTTCTCTAACATAAATAACCTTGATAATATCCAAAAAACCCTAATAATATCTGATCTAAAATGTATCCAGATACTTTAAAAAATTGCTTACAGATGGCATATACAAAAGCAAAACTAAACTAGTAAAAGTGTATTGCCATTTACGATCTAACTTTATAGATATGACTGACATTGACTTTTAGATAATCCAATTTAATACTATTACAATATAAATGTTGCTTAAATTGTAGTATATATATATATATATATGTATATATATGTGTGAATTCTATTTTTTTCTTCACAAAAATAAAAATATTTACATAAATGTTGCTGCTTTAAACTGATTTCTATTGAAGTAAATGAAAGAAATTGCATAAATTAGTCTGTTTAACTTAAGATTTATATAAAGAAATTCAGTTGCACTTGATTTAATATATCATTCTTCCAGTAATCTAGTTCTATGAGGTACAAAATAATCTTTTTAAATATATTTATATTTTCTTTTTATATATTTATTTTTATTGTTAATCTATACTTAATGCAAAATTATACCTTTGTTTCACTGATAAATGAAAAATTTAGGTACTATGCATGTGAAAATTAGAAATGTGAAGAGTTCTCTAAAACATTTTCATAAAACCCGAAAAAACCCGGGTTTTTTCAAAAAAGCCCGAAAAAACCCGGGTTTTAGACTACTGGGCCCAGTGGGTTGGGCTTTTTCAAAAAAACCCGGGTTTTTTCAAACCCTGGTTCTTTGTCAAAATTCGCTTTTTTTCCACGATCTTTTCACTAAATTTGCACTTTTTCCCACGAACTTTTCGAAAAATTCTCACTTTTCTGCCGCATTTTGACAAAATTTACGTTTTTTCGCCATTCTTTCTCAAAGTTTACGTTATTTTTGGCAAACCCTTGAGGAAATTCGCAATTTTCCGAGGTTCTTTGTCAAAATTCTTGTTTTTTCGCGATCTTTTGACAAAATTTGCGCTTTTTCCCGAGAACTTTTCAAAAAATTCTCTCTTTTCCCGCCACACTTTGACAAAATTTACTTTTTTTTCGCTATTCTTTCGCAAAATTTGTGTTTTTTCACGATCCTTTGACGAAATTCGCGTTTTTCCTCTGTCCTCTGTCGAAATTCGCTTTTTTTCCCGATGATTTGGTAAATTTTGCTCTTTTTCTGCGAACTCTTGATTATATTTGCATTTTTTCTGCAATCTTTTAAAGAAATTTGCGATTTTTCTTTCCTCCCTTTGATGAAATTTGTGTTTTTTTCACGATTCTTTGCCAAAATCGCGGTTTTTTGGGCCATCCTTTGACGAAATTCACGCTTTTTCTGCGATCTTTTGACGAAATTAACGCTTTTTCCACGGCCTTTTGAAGGAAATTGCGCTTTTCCACGATCTTGATTAAGTCCGTTCTTATTTTGAAGAAATTCGCGCTTTTTTTACGCAACCCTTTTCATTTCGTTTTCATCGCCATTTTTGTTAAACCTGGAAATTTTCGGAGATACAGACAGCAATGACGTCAAATGGCAATTCAAGTTATGTTGTAAAAAAACTGCGATTTCGCACAACTCTTACACCCCTGTAATTGTTTTAAACGAAACTTTGGTACAACTTAAGCCTCTGCTTGAGGCCCCCTGACTGGTTGGGGCCCAGGGCTACAGCCCCCTTAGCCCCCCCCCTTAATCCGGCCATGCTTCTAACAGGCTCTTTCATTGTCAGATTTAAAGTCGTCTGGCATTAACTTATCAACTAAATTTCTGTCTAGCAAATTCATTATAGATTGTCTAGTTGCTAAAGAGTAATATGTTGCAATTTTCAAGTTTACTAAAAGTATGTGAAGATAATGTTTTTTAACCTATTAAACATTCTTCTAACAGGCCCTTTTGGTGTCAAATTCAAAGCTGTCTGCCATTAACTCATCTAAATGAATTCATCTAAAGATAGCTTTTGAGAGGCAGTGTAAACACAGTTTATGCTTTGTTTGTATTATGAATGGTTCTTTAACGAGGCACCACTAGTCCAGCTTTACTGGCACTTCCCAATTGTCTGGCAAGCAGAAAGTTCCACTAAAACTGTCTGTTATTCTCAAAATATTTTTTTCAAAGCATAAATATTATTCTGTCTCAACCTCAGCATGCCTTAAATACCTTTATTCGATAATTATAAAACATCTCTTAACCTTCCCACTGCCACGACTGGATATATCTGTTCACTAGACTGCAGGTTTCACTGCAGTTGAAGCTTTATTTAAACTAAAATAGACTCCCTCAAATCCACACAGCTTGGAACCAGAGGTTGTGCAGATTTTAGAATTTTACGGATTTCTGGTCATTTCTTTGTTTACATTTTTTAAACAGTAATTTGAATGCAATTAATAGTGCAATCGGAACTATAATGAATGCTTACAATATAAAATATTAAAATAAGTAATAAACTGAAATAATAAAAATTTAGGTAATTTTTAAAATGATTAAAGTACTAATAGCAAAGGTCAAGTTAATAATCAATAGTGTATGATTAAATATTCATTATAAAGATTAAATGTATTTTTCCAAAATTATTCAACAAAACTTGCCTCATAAAAGTACATTACTAATTCACATCAAAATCATAAAATAAGATTTTTTTTTTTAGTTTGACATCGATTAATAACCAAAAAGTCTTGATTAATGCATAAATATATTTGGTAAGAAGATTGTGATTACCAGTAATGTCAGCAATATCTTGAATTTTTTTCCAAAAAAAATTATTCTTCCTTAATGAAAAAACATGAATTGAGTATTATTAAGAAAATTACAAATTAAAAAATATATGAAATTGATACAAAACTAAAAAAGATAAAATTTTGCCCCAATATCCGAAATGAAAGTTTCATTGTTTACATCCATAAAATATGTGCGGATTTTAGAGGGTTGCGGATTTGAGGGAGTTTACTGTAATATAATTCTACAAATATAATCCATTTTTAAGAAATTAAGTGATGATTGATATTTTTAAGGCTTATAAACATATATGTAACAAAAAAATTATACCATGATAGAAAATCCCTCTTTTATTAACATTTAAAATAAATTACAGAGAAAAAAAAATTACAATTTTGCCCTTTTGCTTGGCGGTCAGGGGGTTAAAAAAAAGTCTGGCACAGTTTTGGAACCTACTAAAGTGTCTGCCTTTTATATGTTTTATTTCATTTAATACTAAATTTGAGAGTATTAAAATTTCAAAATGCCTCAATTTTTTTTTAAATGAAAATTTTGGAAATTTAAAAATGAATAAGTTGACTAACAAGGGGACCACCAAACATGGTGCGCACAGATTTTAATGATTACAAAGTATGTTGTAGGGGTCATACCAATAATTATCCGGCTGAAAAGGTTCCTTCAAATGGGCCTTAGTTTTTGAGAAATTGGGGGTTAAAGTTTAGCATTTATTTCAAATACCTGTTAATAAAGCAGTTTGACAGGAGCTTTGTGTCACCGTGGCAAGGTGCGAAATCCCAGACTTGGACGTTGCGGGTTCAACTCCAAGTTGGAGCTTTTTTTTTTCTTTATATATATTTTTTACATGTTACATATTTTAAGCAGAATTGGGAATTCTACACCATTGAACTTATTAATATTTTCTTATGGGGATAGTTTACTTTTTCCGTTTTTTTTTTCTTATTTAAAAATATATGGTTCAAGTAATAAACTAATTGCACTTCAAAATGCATAAAATAAATAAAAATAAATAAAAAACGCATGTATAATTAAAATTTTCAAAAAGCATAAAAAATTTGAATATTTTAAAATACCTTCTACTTTAAATATTAATAATTTTGCTCAATTACATTTATATATATTAAGTAAAAAAAAAAAAAAAAAAACATACCTTTTGTAAATTTGCTAAATTCACATTCTTCATTCAATATCTGATCATCTGCCTCAATAAATTATCAATTATCTCATATTTCTAATATTGAATTATGAAATTCTTCAGCTATAGCAATAGAAGAATAGGAAATATCATCCGGTGGAGAATTTGTAAGCAGATTATCATTTTGTAACAACATCTCGCAATAATTTAATACATTCGTAATTTCGCCATTTTGTTCCTTTTCCAAACGAAAATTTTCTGTACTAGTGCTTTTTCCTTCCACTACAGTATTTTTAGCATTCAACCTTCGCTTGACACAAATCTGCCTTCCCTCAATTTTCATACTGTAATTTTAGCTATACATATACATACCAATATTTCAATTTTTTTATTTGTTTGCAAAAGAAACTAAATGACAACAACAAAAAGAATTTCTATTTTTGTATGATTTTACCGAGAAAATAAAAGCAGACTAATAAAATAAATATATATTTTTTTATGTATTGTAAATTTTATTTCATTATTAGCAGACGACTTTTCCAATCTAGTTGATTTTTTTATGAATAGTGTTTTAATTTGTTAAAATAAAAAATAAAAAAAAGATTTTTTTAAAATATAATCTGTCATTTCTTATTTGTGCAAATGATAAATAATGTTGAGGTTGAACTTTAGAGATAAATTTATTTAAAGATCAGTAAAAATTTGGATAATATTTTAGCACTACTGCATTAATATTATATTACACTTTTGAAGGTATGCATTATTTGAATTAACTAATCCTACAAATGTTTGCGAAATTGCACCTGAAAATTATTTTGTATAATTTATACAAAAAGGGATAAATTTTCATTTAAATAATTTCACAAAAAAAGCGATAGAAAAAAGAAAAATTATTTCAGAATTGTGCTTAATAAAAAAAGAAATTACATAATAATTAATAAAAAAAAGGTTCAAGGCATAAATTAGTTTTGCAGTTTTGTCAATAAAAATATTAGTTTAAAAATTGCAGATAAATAGAAATTTTCCTGAAATAAATTCGAAAATATAAATTTACTTTATTAAGAAAATATCAAAAAGTTCAAAACTGTAGAATTCCCAATTCTGCTTAAAATATGGAACATGTAAAAAATATATAAAGAAAAAAAAAACTCCAACTTGGAGTTGAACCCACCACATCCGAGTCTGGGATCTCACACGTTACCGTGGTGCCACAAAGCTCCTGACAAACAGCTTTATTAACAGGTACAGGTACCAATTTCTCAAAAACTAAAGCCCATTTGAAGGAACCCTTTCAGCTGAATAATTAATGATATGACCCCTACAACATACTTTAAATTCATCGAAATCTGTGCACACCATGTTTGGTGGTCCCCTTGTAAGTGCCACGATCCTTCAGCCAGACATTCGATTTTGTATTCAGGCATAAAAGAAAGGTTACCTTGTGTAAAAGAAGGGTTACACAAATTTTCATGGTGCCTCAAATACCTACCCTAAAATGCTTAACAGCTCTCGGACTAATAGTCAACTCTATGGAGTAACTCTTTAAAAAAAAATACATTCAAATATCATGAACATTCAGAAAGATATCTGCATTTGGAGTGAGCTAATTTTTAGTTGCTCTCTAAAAGCAGTTGAATAAGGGTTTTCCTCAAATTATCAATTTTATTTTATCTTTTCATTTTTTTTTTGATGCTTTAGTTCTTCTTGGATAATTTACTACCAGAAAAAAATTATTCCATGATAAAAAGAAGTATCAAAATGGAAGCATTTGTTCCAAATCTACTCATTGATATTTATTTAATACCAACATTTTCCTAAAAGTCAATTAATTAAAAAATGACGATTACTGGAAAATCCCTTATGAGTCAGCTGCTTTTTGAGAGCAACTGAAATTCTGCTCACTCTATAGACTGTATTTTTCTGAAGTTACACTATAATTGACTGGATTTTTTTTTCTCCTTATGTTGCTCTGTAGAGTTATGTCTATTAAGTTATGTAAAAAGACTACAAGAAAATTGAAAAAATTGAAAGCTGTTATCGCTCACACATGCTTAGAAAAAAAAATACCCAATTTATCCTGAGTCATCATTTTTTATTAATACTAATGACATATCTGTGAAATGTTTTTAATTCTGCAGGTAAATTATGCCTAAGTTGATTAACCGCAATTAATTTTTGTGATGCTTCAAAGTTATCTACTTGAGGACTTTCAATCCATTGTTGAAAGTACACCTTAATCTCATAAACGTAATTGAGCCAATAAACCAATAGCTTCTTTTTAGTGAGAAAAATTTTAATCTAAACTCTTCTGCTGAAAATTTGTAGCATTTTAAAAGAATACATTTTATATCGTGGATTCCAGATTCATTTTCTCTTGTTATTAGGTGCGTTCGTAATTGTGTAAATACGTAGCACCTATTGTTGTCGCTCAGCCCGTCCGTCTGTCTGTCTGTCCGTCTGTCTGTCTGTCCGTCTGTCTGTCTGTCTGTCCGTCCGCATATAACAATGCAAAAACTACCCAACCGAATCGTTTGAAATTTAAAATACATAATTATTACATAGTTTTGTCGAGTCATTTCAAATTTTATGAAAATCGGATAGATAGATCAATTACAGGGACAATCAAAAGGATTCCGTTACATTACGGTCAATGGAGAAAAAAGTTTCAAATGCATTTTAATCGTTTGAAATTCAAAACATATATTTATTACATAATTTTGTCGAGTCATTTCAAATTTTATGAACATTGTATGGATAGATCAATTACAGGGACAATCAAAAGGATTCCTTTACATTACGGTCAAAGGGGAAAAAAGTTTCAAATGCATTTTAATCGTTTGAAATTCAAAACGTATATTTATCACATAATTTTGTCGAGTCATTTCAAATGTTATGAAAATCGGATGCATTGATCAATTACAGGGACAATCAAAAGTATTCCGTTACATTACGGTCAGTGGGGAAAAAAGTTTTCAATGTATTTTAATGGTGTTACACTCATTTGAATATAATAGAATTGACATGAATCTATGAAATATGTACTAAAAATACATTTTGTATAATCTGTGATGCAAACGATATTTATTATTAAATTACAGGGCCACACAAATGTATTCTACTAAATAATGTTATACGGGGAAACATTGTTTGGGGGGTGTTTTAGTTCTATTAAACTACTTCACATTTTATGAATAAGATATACGTTAATGAAGTATAATAAAAATTACTCCCTGAATATTTACAGGAACACAAAGATTTCGACCACTATACTGTATCAGCAAGATCTGAATATTTTAAAACTTCGTTATCAACGAACGCACCTCATTTGCTACGCTTTACGTGCAATTTCCAACTTGTTATATTAATTACATCTGTTGGCTTTAGATTAATTAAAAACTTTACATATATTTATATTTAAAAATGCCCGTTTTTCCCTGCAGATATTTCATAAAACATTTGATTTTATTATATTCCAATTTCATTTTATTATATTCCAATTCTAATATTGTTTCTATTACACTTTGTCCAATTTTCTGAAACTGGCATTAAATTTGGTTGAAAACCCAGTATGATATAAGCTAAAAACAAACCAGAATTTAAAAAAAAAATAAAAATAAAAAATAAATCCCTATATCTCCATGAAAATACATGCTATTCTTACAAAAATCAGTGAACATGTTAAACAGTGTCCATATGTTTGTATTCTGCAGCGATAGATCATTTTGCACATTTTCATGTACAGTATGATCTCAAATATAATTACTTTTCTTTGATTTTTTTTTTTTTGACCCTCTAATTGTCCTGCTTCTTACATTAATGTTGATAAATTTGAGATTAAGCACATTTCTTATAATCCTGAAGTTCCAGAAGAATCTGACAAGCATTTTATATATATATATATATATATATTCCACAAGATGTCTAAAAATAAATGTCTGGTGATTAATGGCAATATTGTGTGTGTATATATGTACACACACAAATTCGAACCCTACTATAGTAAACTCTCTGTAGACTCGGCAATATGTCCACTATATCCAAATTCTTTGAAAAAAATAATCATTTCAATAATACGTAATTTGCTTACAAATTATTAACTAATAAAATTGATAAAAAATCAAATATCAAAAAGAAAAGTTGGTTACTTGCTAGAACTTTATTTTATTTTTACATTCTATGGAAGAAATTAGTGATTTTTGATTGAATTCAATTAGATTTTAAGTAGAGTTTATCAACAATTAGTAAAGAATCCAATATTTTCTGTAGAAAATAAAATGTTCAGGATATTCGCTGCCAACTTCATTTCTCAAATAAAAGGTGCTGAATGGTGAACCATTTGAAAAGAGTTCCATGTTTTCCATTTCAACCCATCATAGTTTCTTCTAAAAATCAAAGTTTTTTTTCATGTGCAGCAAGAGTTATGCTATGATTTTTTTTTAAATGATTAAAATAGAATAAGGAAAATTGGTTGCTCAGTGCTGATTGATTGGTTCCATCCTCAATACGTTTAATGATTTTAATCTTTTCTTTAATCCAAAATGCTTTCCTTTTGTAAGAGATTTCACCATTTTTAAGAAATTTTTAGCTACTGTTGAAAAAATTTCTTACCTGAAGTCAATCGTAAGAATAATGAAAAAAGACACTGTGAAACAAGGAGCATTCTTGGACTGGACTGTTCCTATTATACTGATGTGTGTGAGAGGGAATTAGCAAGTAAACATCAGGTGCTTATTTCTAAAATTAGGGAGAAGCAACGAAGAGCTGCAATGGGGGGGGGGAGGGGTAGAGAGAAGAGTTCTGTGCTGTTTAACAAGTTGTCTGCTCTAGTTTAAGACGATGAGCGAGAACGACAGAAATTTGATGCCATGTTAAGAGATGCCATGATTTGCAATCGGAACTGGTGAGTTGGTGAACTAAAAAAGTAATTTGAGGAAATGAAATTTAAGTCCACTTTTTACGAACTACAGAATTCTCTGTTGTCCACTGTAAGCATATAAAATAACATTAGATAAATGGAAGTTTGTATGGGACTGCTAAAAAGTTCACTACAACATAGTGCTATAATCCTGGGTTCATTTTAGTGAGGTTTGACTGTGTGTGTGTATATATACAGTGCGTGTAAAAACTATAAGGACAGCAATAAATATTGTTTCTTTAAATAAATTTCGAAACAAATAAAACTTTTTTCCTTAAAATATGTATCATGCTGAAAAGCTAATAAAAAAGTCAGCAAAATTCAATTGTGAGTATTTTATTGCAAAAATAAAATAATTGTACAAAAAATCACTATTTTTGCCCGTGTAAAAGCTATAAGGACAGCAAAATAAATTCAATATAGTAACCAAAGAAACTAATATATTATGCACCCACCTCTGAGTTTAATGATCACAAATATTCCATTATTCCTCAACATCATTAATTTTTGCCACTGTTTGTGATTGTTTTTGTGCTATTCATCTTCAGTCACAGATCTGAGTTCTGATACTGAAGAAAAATGCCTTCCATTTTAATAAACTTGTCTTACTAGATCTCCCCATAAATTATTGATAGAATTTAAATCAGGATTTCTGAGCGTCCATTGCAAAACTTCAATATTTTTCTTATGGAATAAAAGTTTTGTCTCACAGTTTGTGTACATAGGCGCATTACCTCACTGTTATATCTGTTTTTTTTTCCTGCCAGAAGTGTTGCAACAAATGAAAGATGGTCAGAAAGAGTTTGTATATGTGTATTCAATTAAAATTTTCTTGGAAGATATACAAGTGATACCACATCTTTGAACAAAAAGCAACCCCATTTCACAATGAATCCTCCACCTGACTGTTCCAGCCATACAGGAGATGACTTGGGGTGGCAAACCACTGCGAGTTTTCTCTGATGAAAATAAGTGAAATTTAAATGGTTCTGATGGCTGGAAATATTATTGTGATAATTTGAAAAGGAAAAAAAAATTCTTCTCAAAATATCAGTTAGTTCACAGATTTATTGCAACATGGGGCTGCTTTTCGTTCAGTGACACAGACCCACTTGTATATTCTTTCCAGAAATTTAATTCAAAGACATATATACAGCTTCTTTTTGGCCATCTTTCATTTGTTGCAACACTTCTAGCAAGAAAAATCAGATATAACAGTGAGATAATGCGCCTGTCCACAAAAGTTAGGAGACAAAACTTTAGTTCCATAAGAAAAGTACTGAAATTTGGAGTGGCTGCTAAGAAGTCCTGGTCTAAAACTTATCGATAACTTATGAGGAGATTTAGCAAGACGAGTTTATAAAAATGGAAGGCATTTTTCCTCAGCATCAGAACTCAGATCTATGATTGAAGATAATAGCACAAAACTATCCCGAACAGTTCCAAAAATTAATGGTGTCAAGAAATGATAGAATATTTGCAATCATTATACTCAGAGGTGAATGCATAATATATTAAATATTTGTTATTTTGGTTACTAAATTAAATTTATTTTGCTGTCCTTATAATTTTTACACAGGCAAAAATAGTGGTTTTTTGTGCAATTACTTTATTTTCATGATAAAATTTTCACAGTTGAATTTTGTTGACTTTCCTATTAGTTTTTCAGCATGTTTATACATATTACAATAAAAAAAGTTTTATTTGTTTTGAAATTTATCAAAAAAAATTATATTTTTTGCTGTCCTTATAGTTTTTACATGCACTGTAAACCAAAAAAAAATTATGAGAAAAAAATTATATCATTATTTATTATTATTGCTGTAAATATGTTTAAACATTTTGCATTATCAATGTCAATTATGAAGTACTTTAAAAATTAGGATATAATTTTTAAATTGTAAGATTAACTGGTATAACATATCACTGAAAAGAATAATTTGTGTGATTTTTAATGCTGCATTTAAAAAGCTTTTTTTGAGCCAGTTTTGATGATGCTTGTTTCTTTAACTTAATATTAAACTTTTTTTTTGGTCATCTGTTTTGCAGTTACCTCTGTTTTTGAGAAAGTAAGCTCAAGAGTACATCAACTAACTGCTCAGTATTCTAATATGCAACAGTATATTGATTCAGTAGCAAATAATTCAGACAATAAACAAAGGAACTTTCACCATCCATCTTACAACAGTAAGTAGTTTTGCTAATCTGTTTATCTTGTCTATCATTTCTCTCTTTTCATTGAATCAGTGTGCTAATAAGATAGTTAGCAGCTGTGAAATTGAATTTACAATAGCCATTAAAAAATAATCCTGTTTGTTTATAGAAATATTTTCTAAGCTCAGCTTTTACTTTAATTAACATTTCTTATACATATAGCTATGCAAGATTTGATATTAATTTTATGAAGGCTGTATGATATCTGGTCTTGAAAAAAAAATTTACATTTTAATGCATAAACTTTATATTATTTTTCAATATCTCCTTATAGTTTGGTACATTTAGTCCAATATTTTTCTATATTTAGTATTACCTTTAAATAATACAGTTTCTCCAACCTTTCAGAATAAATGTTTGTTTCAGCAAACACCTCATTGTTAAAGCCAAATCTTTTTTTTTTTTTCTTCTTATTTGGTAACATAACATTTTTGCTAATAAATTTAAGTTTTATTGACTGAAATGAGACCTTTTTATTTATTTCTATGTATTTCACCTTTTATAATTATTAGTTGTCACTGGCTCAAGATGTGAGTTCAAACTATAAGCAATACATATGTGACTAAATTTTAAAAATTCTTCTCACATACTCATTAAAATCTGCTGACTTACAATAATACTTTTTATTTTCTTTGAATACTGCTGAAGTGTTTTAAATGTGCTTTTAGAAAGGTGCAGAATATAATAAAATAGCTGGTAATCATTTTCAAAAGTCATAAAATGTATAACCTATCAAAAACATGTTTTAATTAGATGAAACTCGCATACCGTATTTTTGGGTGTATAGTCCACGGCTTATACAAGAAAAAAACCTCCCAAAAAGCCGCTGCAGGTTATACAAAGATTTTTTTTAAAAAAATTGGAAATCGTGATATTTTTTCTACAATTTTTAAACCTTAAAAAATTTTTATAAAACATCGAAATTTGTAAATTTCTTTCGCTATGCCTTGAAATTTAGAGAGTTCTCCCATGTTTGTAAAGGCTTTTTTTTACTGCTTAAATACAGTTATTTCTGGATTTGGAAGAACTGTCGCAACTATCGCCAAGTATTGCACTGATAGATGTATAATAGCCATTGTGTTTGTAGAGTACAAAATCCAAAATTCGGAACCCTTCCAATCTTGACAATTCTGAATTTAAGATCATTTTTAGTTTATTTTTCAAAAAAAATAATCTACCGACCCTGTTGCAAAGAACAAAAAAAGTGCGTGATTTATATCATTTTGGAACGATTCAGAGCAGTCGTTCTTTTTCGAAACGATTCTGGGGAATCATTCCTTTACAGAGTCGTTTCATTTCGGAAGGAGTTCAAGGAATCGAACTTTTCTGGAGTCGTTTCATTTCAGATAGAGTCTGAGGAATCGTTCCTTTTCGGAGTTGGTACCTTACCCTGTTGCAAAGAATTAAAAAAAGTGCGTCATTTATGTCATTTCGGGACGATTCAGAGCAGTCAGTCTTTTTCAAAACGATTCCGAGGAATCGTTCCTTTACAGAGTCGTTTCATTTCAAAACGAGTTCGAATCTAACTTTTCCGGAGTCGTTTCATTTCAGATAGAGTCCGAGGAATCGTTCCTTTTCGGAGTTGGTGCATTTCGGATTGATTCCGAGGATTCGATCCTTTTGGGAACCAATGACCTAAGTACAAATTAATACATTAATTAATACATTTTATGTCCAAAATTTTGAATTTATCACCGATTTTTTTTTTTTTTTTTTTTTTTTTTTTTTTTTTTTTAAATTTTCGAAAAAAAAATTTTAAAAATTTCTTCTTTGAAAAAAAATGCGCGTAAATGCCGCATCGCTTGAAATTTTATGTTAAAACACATAAACGCCGCGGCATTTCTTCCGAAAATTACGGTACTGATAATCTTAATTTTTTAGCCCAATTACTGTAGATATTATGCATCACGAAAAAAATTTGGTAAATTTGTGTTAAAAATTATGATTAATGGCTTCTAATTTCGAACCCTGGTCGAAATATATGTTCGTAAATGATGTATAGCCCACGGACTATACACCGATGCATCTCCGCGGGTTATACACGAACTTTTTTTACTGCACTGCTCAATTTAGGGGTGCGGGTTATACACAGGGTGCGGGCTATACACCCGAAAATACGGTAATTAAAAAATCAATCTGTTGTTTAATTACCTACATGTTATTCCATATAAAACTTAGAAGTTTTGGTCCATGGTACAGAGAGAAAACTTCAACACTGAAGATGAAATTTTCAAACAATATCGCTGCTTTAGAATTTTTTTTATTGTTGTGAGGGGAGGGAGGCAATTTTTTTTAGAGGGTAGTAAATTATTTTTATCTTAATGTGCACATCAAAGAAGAAATTTATATAGTTTTATTCTTACATATAGTATATTTTCACATATTATAAAAAAAGGCTTTTTTTTCTCTTTAAAAACATATTTAGTGTTACTTTTATTTTTTTAAAAAAAATTAAGGTTTATTTCAACTAAGCACAAAATATTAATAAACTGAAATCTATATATTCTTAAAAATTAAATAAACATTATTCAATATGTTAAGTACATTGTTAATTATTGATAAATGCATGAGATTACCACTTGTTACAAAGTAATAAAATATATTATTTATGCATTACTATTATCTATTATTTTTGTATTAATGTTTTTATTTTAAACTTATACACATATAAACGCACATATTTCTGTTTGTTAGAAATGTGTTCCTATATATGTATAACAAATTAATAACTACATATGTACTACATAAATATATGTATGTGTGTTTGTGTATTAATCAATTTAAATTTGCTTTTAAGACATTTTCATTTTTGGCCAAAACTATGAAGATAACTGAAATTCAATTTTGATTTGGACTTAAAAACTTGTTTCAGTCTAACAGTAATATGTTAACATAATATTCTCCATGAATCATTTGAACTTTTCAAGGTAATCAATGTGAATTATACTGTGTGCATCCTAAAACATTGTAGCCATGACTGTTGATAAAGTTCTCTTTGATGCAGATACATCATAGAAAACCTACAGTTTAGACTGTTCTTTGGCCTCTGGTGGGCTGTGATGAATCCATGTTTTCTCAATAGTTATGATTCTGTGACCAAAATCCTTTACATTGCACTTTAAATTCACTAAACATTCTTTTGAAGTTGTCATTTGTGAGCAATTGCCGGAAATGTTCACATATCATAATATGTTGCTAAAATATTCTGCATGCATTCAGCTTTCATCAAAAGTGTTTATATGTTCATATCTGAATTCAACTGCCTAATATTTATTTTATGGTTGATAATGAATGTACAGTCTTCATAAGTAGCTGAGTTTCACTTCTGTTTATTATTTATTTGTTTACTTTTTCAAAAAATAAAAAAATTGCTAAATATTTGTTTTTTTCTGTTGTGAAATCACAAAAGTTATGCTATTCACATTGCTTCCATTAAAAAACTAAATCATACAACAACTTGGCAGTTTGTCAGGATGGTTGTGAAAGGTTATTTTTTTAAATACTAGTAGCGTCATTTCTGTCTGAGGCCAGGTATTTATCATATAGCTCCCATATTATGCTATTAATGCTTTTAACAACTTAATTTTTTTGCCTAACTTTTATCAAAGAAAATTTGTTTTTGATTCAAATGTATAAAATGTATTAGATATTGTCCTATTTCAAGTATTTTAAATGTTAATTTATGTATTTTTTCTCTAAATTATATAAAAATTATCAATGAAAATTATGAGTTCTTGTACATTTACTTTTATTCCCAGGAAATCAAAATCAGCCTGCTGTACAAAGTGGGTTTAATCAGAATTCACCTCAAGAAGTAAAAACTACAAGACAAAGAGTAAGTATATTACACAAGTTTTGTAAACCAATTTATATTTTGTTTATATACGGCACATACATTGTAACTTGATTTTTAGAAAACATGTATCATGTTTGGGTTATCCAGTATTTTAATTGGAAAAATATGTAATTTTTAGTAATAAAAAAAACAGGATGCTCTAAAAAATATTGGTTAATAAGCTGTGGACCCCAATTTAAAAATTGCCATTTTTAAAGCAATTGAAAAATTACAAGTGAAGAAAAGAAGAAAATAAATACATTGAAGCACGAAGTTACTTATATTCACAAAAAATACCTGTAAAATCCTATAACCAAAAGACAATCTATTTTTTACATCTATTTGTGAAGAACATGAACTAACTGGTAACTATATACTAAATGAGCATTTCTCAGAATGTTTATTTGTGCATAAATTAACAAACATTATTTTCTTTCAGTTTACCCTTTTTAGGTGCATTCGTAATTATGTAAATACGTAGTACCTATAATTGTCGTTCAGTCTGTCCGTCTGCATATAACAACGCAAAAATTACCCAACCAAATCGTTTGAAATTTAAAATATATAATTATCACATAAAAGCTACATAAAAGCTGCCCAACCGAATTGTTTGAAACTTAAAATACATAATTATTACATATTTTTGTCGAGTCATTTCAAATTTTATGAAAATCAGATGCATAGATCAATTACAGGGACAATCAAAAAAATTTCGTTACATTACAATCAATGGGGGGAAAAGTTTCAAATGCATTTTAATCATTTGAAATTTAAAGTATATAATTATTACATAATTTTGTCACTTCATTTCAAATTTTATGAAAATTGGATGCATAGATCAATTACCGGGACAATCAAAAGTATTCTGTTACATTACGGTCAATGGGGAAAAATGTTTCAAGTGCATTTTAATGGTGTTACAATCATTCAAATATAGTAGAATACATGAACCTATGAAGTATATAATATATATTAAAATATACATTCTGTACAATCTGTGATGCAAAGAATATTTACTATTAAATTACAGGGCCACACAAAAGTATTCCACTACATAATGCTGTAGGGGAAAACATTGTTTAGGTCGTGTGTTAATTATATTAAAGTAGTTCACATTTTATGAATATGATATACATTGCTGAGGTATAATAAAAGTTTCTTCCTGTATATTTACAGGAAAACGAACAAGATTTCGACCACTAATACTACATCTGAAGTACTGTCTATTATAACAGCAAGATCTGAATCTTTTTTAAACTTTGTTATTGTCAGACATGTTACTTTTCCGCGAAAACGCGGAATTCCGCTTTTTCGGCACCGAATTTTATCATTCTTGAGTTCGATGCAAATCTGCATTAAAATCTGTGGACCTTTTTTTTGGGGGGGGGGTGTGCTAGCAAGTGAAGTACAACAAAGCAAGACTTCAAATGAGCCAGCTTTCTCCTTTCAAAGGCGCGCCACTTCTTCTTCCCCGTTGTCTATCACGCCTATAAACCGCGCATCAAAGTGGGAGAATCGTCTGCTCTTCCTCTATCTGAACTTTGGATCGTACTGCGCACATCAACGAAATGCCAGAGAAAAAGAAGATGCGTAAAGCCTTGGTCAGGGGGTGAATCTTGTCCGAAAATTTAAGGCATCCTATTCCAAAAATTTGAAATTGGGTTATCAGTTCTGCAGCAACTTGTACGGTTTTTGCGCGTGGAAAAAACAATCGCGAAGAAATGTAAATTTCATGAAAGGATCGCCGAAAAAGCACACATTTCGTTAATATTTCGTGGAAAAATGACGATTTCGTCAATGTTTTTTGTCAACGAACTTTGTGAAAAGATCGCTGAAAAACTCAAATTTCCTATGCGGATCGCGGAAAAAACAGCAATTTCACCAAATATCGCAGATAAAAGGCTAATTTTGTCTAAAGATTGCGGATATAACGCCGATATCGTTAAAAGATCGCGAAAAAAGACGCCGTTTTCGATAAAAGATCGCATAAGAGTATTTTGTCAAAAAATCTCCGAGGAGAAAAAAAAAAAAAAAAAAACCGCCGATTTTATAAAAAAAAAAAAAAAAAAAAAAAAAAAAAAAGAGAGAGAAAACGCCGATTTTGTCAAAAGATCGCGGGAAAACGCCGATTTCGTATGAAGATCACGGATAAACACCCTCACGTTGGGGAAGTAACTCGCAGGAACCCCCCCCCCCCCCCCCCTCCTGCGGCCGATTTCCAAAAATGCCATATGAATTTCCAAAAAAAAATTCAGTTAGGAAATAAATCAGTTAAAAAATGAATCAAATTTATTTCATTAAATATTTTTTCCATTCTTTGATATTATACATGATAATTTATTGACCAGTTCTACATATATTTAACCCTTTTGCTACTAGTGTCCATGATCAAGGACATACTTTTTAGAATTTTTTTTTATCAATTGTAATTTAATTTAAAGTAATTTTACAATTTTTGTCTGTATTTTTAATCATTTCCCTACTAAAAGCACAAATATTTAGAAATCAAACCAGTACATGGCAGCACCTAGGAATATTTGTATCATGATGGATAGAAACACGAGGTCATGTCCCATTAAGCCTTTAAAGAATCATAGAATTTTGATATAATTTTATGTAAGCAGTAGCTAAATATATTTATTATTTTATTACGGAAACTAGAAACTTTGATTTAAGCTTATTTTCAAAGTTCTAAGTATTTACAATTTTGTTATAGAAATATTTAAAAACATGTGTCCATGATCATGGACAAATGTTTTCAAACAGTGTGTTTACCACTATACTGTAACTTTATGATATTGTTTGCTTTTATTTAATTTTTATTGTATATTGTTCATGTAGCTATGGGGGCAATGAAATCTGCACGAGTTGGGCTGTACTGGGATAAAATCCTGGGCATTGACCTTTTCCAAAATTCTATCTGCAGTATATTTTTTTCATTGCTATATAATTTACATATTGTAAATAATTTAGACCGCCCTTCAGACAATACCGATGTCTTTTATAAAGTTAGGCCACTTTTTGATGCTGTTCTAAGTAAGCACTTGAAAATGGAAGAAAAGCTATGTATTGATGAGCAGATGTGTCCAGGGACATCTAAAAGTAAAACAATACACAAAAAACAAACCAAGCAAATGGAGAGTAAAATTATTTCTTTTGTGTGGGGAAAGTGGAATTGTGTATGATTTTATATTATATCAGGGAAGAACCACAGAAATAAAGATCTACAAAGCAGATTTGATGAGGCAGCAGCAGTTGTTATGCATTTGAGTAAGAGAATAATCACCGAGAAAACACCGTTATATTTTGATAATTATTTTTCATCTTATGCTTTGTTGCAGATTTTGAAAAGTCATAAAATGCTAGCAGCTTATACAGCAAGAGTGAATAGATTTGGAAATCCACCTTTCATTCCGGAGAAAGCAGCAAAAAAAATGAAAGGGGTTTTACAGAAGAGCTATATAGTAAGGAAAACGATATTGTACTTGTTAGATGGTATGATAACAAAAATGTGTATATTGCAAGTAACTTTCTGGGTAAAGGCAACACTGATGTTGCTAAACAATGGTACAAAAATTCTAAGCAATACATTGATGTGATTCGACCAGAAGTTATGAAGAAATATAATGAATCAATGGGAGGAGTTGATAAGATGGATTTTCTAATTGGCCTGTAAAGAATTTTTATTGGATCAAAAAAATGGACACTTCGCCTCATATTTCATGCAGTAGACCTGGCTATATGTAATAGTTGGCTTGAATATAAAAGAGATGCTACTCAATGTAATATTCCAAAAACAGAAATCATGGATGCCAGAAAACTCCCAACACGATATTTCGTGCAAAAGCACAGAAGTAAGACCATATAAGGCAATACAACTCGATGCAGTAGATCATATCCCTATCCATAACAGCTGCATGGAAGTAGGCCGCTATAAAAGAAAACAGTGCAAGGGGAAATCACATTTTAGGTGTGAAAAATGCCAAATTCATCTATGTTTGAGTAAAGAACGCAATTGTTTCAAAGAATTCCACTTAAACACATAGTTATCACAGCATTTAAAATTTAAACAGTATTTTGTAACAATATTATTCTAAAACAGTATTTTGTAACAATAAAATAAAATTTGTTTTTCCATCAACAGTGTCTTTTCATTATAGTCTACCCTACACCCATTGAATACAAATGTCCTTGATCAAGGACATTCTCTAATTAAAAAAAATATGGTCATGAATTTTTTTCTAGTTGGTTTTTAGCTTATTAGGACCTTTATTAACAATATGCAAAAACTTCATAATTTTTATTTCATTTTTAAAGTTTTGGTACTGAAAGGGTTAAGGAAGATCTTTGGAAGCTGTTTACAAATAAGTATACAAGTAACATTACAAGTAAAAAATTCCTCTAAAGTGCTTTAAAATTAATTTTTCTTATTTTCATAATATTGAAATTGTGTTATCTTTACAGTATGCAATCTAAATTATTTTTAATTAAAAAATTTCAATACTCATTTGTATGACCAAATATTTATATATTAACTTTATTTTTTTTTAAAGGGTGGGGAGGGGGGGGGGTATTGTGTGACGCTGTGAAATTTCAGCTTTTTTTTCTAAGCTTGTACCATGTCTATATTGTACAAACGCACCTCATTTGCTATTCTTCGCGTGCAATTTCCAACTTCTTTTATTCAATGTGCGGGCGGGGGAGGAAACATTTAAGGATTAGTATTGCATAAAAGTTATGGATTAGATAATTCTTATATTCATATATTCTTATATTCATATGAAACATATGAATAAAAAAATACCGTATTTACTCGTGTATACCACGCACATGTGTATAACACGCACTCCCAACTTTAGAAGGAAAAATGGGGAATTTTAAAAATCTCGTGTATAACATGTATGTAAATTTGATATGCAAATAAATGAATGGCCAAAGGAATATAAGTAAAGAATTGAAACAAACATTGTGTCAAACCAATAAACAAGGGGAAATTACATTTTTAGACCTCGGATAGGGAGTGCATAATGGCGAATAATAATAAGTGACGGCAATGATAATTACTTATTAGTGTTTAAATAATGTTACTAGCATTTTTCTATAAAAAAGTGCAAGGAGTGAAATAAAGATGCAGCAGTACTTCTATTAAGTAAGATTTTCCTATTTTTAATGTCTTCTTTGAATGCATTTCTTAATTCATATTTATATCGTGTGATTACTTCAAGCTGTTAGGAAATAACTATTGCCCATTTCCTAGTGTCTCATCACTCCATGATATCCTTGTACTGAACTGACTTAAATTTCATATTTATTTAATCCCGTATTATATTTATAATTTATTGCAATATTTCTGACTACTGTTTTACTTAATTACAATAGATACTTTTACTTTCTACCTTAAACAAATAAAAAGTAAATATCTTTATTTTATTTCTACTTACTGTTATTAAAACACTCTCATTGGGTGCTCAGATTTCTTTCATCTCCTACTTCTGTTTTTCAACCATGCTTGCATAATTACTGGCAGCTGTTTACTATCATTCACGGCTCTCACTTCATGCATACGGCATTTGATTCACATGGTGTACTGAGGGATTCTGACAGTTGACGACAGATGGCGTAAGCATCTCTTTCTTCTTGAGTTTCTCTCCTGCAAGTGGACATCGCCGATTGGTCTTTCCAGAACTTTCTGTTTTGGATGTGACGTTATGTAATCAAACGGAGGCTGCATAATGATATGCATTGCATCATGAGTTAAGTATAAATGCCGTCGATTTTGGTGGTATGTTAGCTTCGTTTAATGTTTTTTACTTTGAAGACTTTGTTGGTTGTTTTGCTTTCGAGATGATTTATGTCGGCGGGAAATGTCAGTGTCAAGCTAGTAAATATGTAACTTATCTTTTAAACTTAAATACTCTTAAAATTTAACTCTTTTTTTTTAATTGACTGAGATCTTGTGGATTAAAGGGCTTTGTGCGCGTAAATGTTCTGCATGTCGGACTAACTGAGCATGAGTCATTGTGAGGACTTATTTTTTAACAATGGATTTACTCACAATCCTTCATTGATGTCAAGCTTATCCTGAGCGGCCATTAATGGACTCTTTATATATGAGACGGCGATGACAAGTTTCTCTCTCTAAGTAATGGCTCATGTGGGTGCTGGAGTACGTGATGCACATTGTTTAGATTGATAAGTTTATTTTTCTTTTTATTTCTTTTAATTCCATTTGTCTTGTAATATATATACCGTCTCTAGACTATTTTTATGATGTTCCGATTTATCAGTAACAGGTTTTATTTTCTTTCCATGATTTCTTCCTGATTGTCTCTACCACGGAACTTTGTGTTGGGCCTTTCAATTAAAGAGCCGGTTAAGTTTACCGATGGTCCGGAAGGACCCGAAATCCGGAACGGCAAAATATTCAGAAATTTTCTAAACTTGTAATTTTTCACTAAAATTTTGTAATTTTTGAAATTTTTCAAAAGTTTTACAGATTTTTATGTTTTTTAATCCATTGTTTCCAGGTAAAATAATTTATTTCATCAGCGAGGTAACACGGACATCCCCCCCCCCCATCCTGCTCCCGAAATTAGGAAAAAAGGGTCGTTTGTTAAATTTTCATTAATTCTGTATTATGATTTGTTGTTGTTGTTGTTTTCCCCTTAAACCGTCAGTTATTTCGCCCTGCCCCACTCACTCCGAAAAAATATTATGATTACACTATTGTATTACTTGAATACACATGTCATAGGTGAGTTATGCTTTTTTTTTTTGTATCCTCTCTCCCTTCTGAAACAATCCAGAACAGTCAATCAGTTCACAACTTCAAAGCTTTCTCCGACGGAATTCGCAAAAGCAGTTAAAAATCGCATGAAAAAAAGTTTTCCTAAAAAATCAACAAAACCACCCAAATTTTACATTAAAAAAAACATTAAATTTGTTCCTCAGTTGATAAATAACGTGACCATTAATACAAACAAAATGTGTTGCCAATTTGAAAAAGGAATGTAAGAAAACGTTTTGCTGTTTACGATCTGTTCATTTACCTCAATGGGCATGTGGTAGTAAAAAATATCGATAATGTAAATTAGATATTCAAATCAAGGTTCAAATAATTCTTATAATTTTTTTCAAAGAATTCACAGTTGTAATTATGTTGTTATGAAAACTAATCGCAATGAATTTTCTGATTTCTGTACATAGTACAAGAGTCAAAGTTGTAGCGTAGTGTTTTTCAGTTTCACTTTTAAATGACGTCACACCCCAGCAATAATTTTAAATCTGGCAACACTGTTTCCTAGAATCTTTTCACGTGGCTCACTTATGCAGATTATGTTATAGTTATTCTTGGCTGTTTTTGCACGTGTTTTTTTTCCCCGAGTTAGTACATTTATTTTGACTAAAGTTTTTTTATAAATTTTTTGCTGACATTTGCTAAAATGTCAAAAAGATCTGCTGATGTTTCTAATAGCAGCAATAAACGTAAACATTTAACACTGTCTATTAGAAAAAAAGTAGAAATTCTTAGAAAATTAGACAAGAATTGTTCTGCTAAGAGATTAAGTGAAGAGTACAACATAGGATTATCAACTATATATGATATAAAGCAGCAAAAGGACAAAATTTTTTCATTTTATGCGGAATCAGATGTTCCAGAATTAATGGACTCAAGAAAAACAATTCACGAAGCTAAAAACACGGATGTGGACAAGGTGTTACTAGAATGGATTCGGCAGCGCCGCATGGAGAATTTCCCATTGGATAGAGCAATAATAATGGCTCAAGCTAAGAAGTTCCACTCGGAACTAGGCTGCACAACCCAATGTGAATATTCCATGGGCTGGTTTACTAAATTCAAGCGTCGCCATGGATTAAGACTCCTTAAGCTTTGCGGTGAGAAAGCTTCTGCAGATATTGAAGCGGCCGAAGCTTTTTGTGATGAAATTTGGCAGTTAATTAAAGAAGAAAATTTAACTATGGACCAAATTTATAATGCAGACGAAACGTCGCTCTTTTGGCGTTATTTACCAAAGAAAACATACTGCACAGCTGGTGAAACTGATCCATCAGGCCATAAAGACATAAAACAAGGAATGACTGTTTTAGCCTGTGCTAATGCTGCGAGAAATCACAAGTGCAAGCTTGTGATGATTGGAAAAAGTCGAAATCCAAGGGCATTTAAAAATGTCAAATTATTTCCAGTAATTTACAGAGCTAATAAATGTGCCTGGGTAAAGGCGGAATTATTTAAAGACTGGTTTGAAAACCATTTCGTTCCCGAGGCTACAGCGCATTGCTGTTCGGTAGAGTTGCCAGAAAACAGCAAAGTTTTGCTTTTGATAGACAATTGTTTTGCGCATCCAAAAAATGGCGTGTTACACAAAGAGAATTTCATCATAAAATTTTTACCGCCTAATTGCACTTCGTTAATCCAACTGATGGATCAAGGTGTTTTACGTTCTTTCAAATGCAAGTATAAAAAGCTGTTTCTCGAAAAAATGCTGAATGCTTGTAATAACAACAGTTTTGATATAGAAACATTTAGGAAAGAGTTTTCGATTAAAGATGCCATTTGGAACGCCGCAAAAGCAGGGAATGACGTTTCAAGCGAAGCTTTGAAACATGCTTGGCACAATTTATTGCCAAATGCAATTTTTTTAAGTGATGACGATGATGATGATATCTTTGAAGGATTTAAGATGTCGGAGGAAAAAATCCTCATAAATGAACTTTTGGAATATGCCAAAACTTGCAATGTCGGGAGTTCAATTTTTGATGAAGAAGCCATTAAAGATTGTTTTGATATAGACAATAATGCGCCAGTCGTCTTACAACTTACAGACTCGGAAATTATAGATTCCGTTTTAAATAATGGAAATAATGACAATGAGGATTACGAATCTGATAACGATTCAAGCACCACTGATGACGTAATTTCTAACGAAAGATGCATTGCCCTTACGCAAGAACTGATTCATGGAATGGAACAAAAGAAATTCATTAACGAAACTCATATAATGCAATTGTATAAGATTCAAGAACTGTTTGTTAAAGAAAAATGAAAAAACTTAAAACAAACAAAATTAACTGATTTATTTTAAAAAATATTACATTAAAAACGTTATTTTTTCATGTTATAAAAAAATGTAAAAATTGATTAAATAATTAAAGTTTGCCAATTTTATTTTGTTATTTATTCATTGTTAACATTGATTACTGCAAGAATTTCTGTTTGATTAAAAAGAAAAAAAAAAACAAAAGGTAAGTTTATATATTCGTATCTTGCATGTAATTGTTTCAATTTTGATATTTTTATGTTTTTAAATTTTCGGCGGAATTTTGAATTTTGGGGAGAGGGGCAGGAACAAAATTACCCAAGAGAAAAGATTTATTAAAAATCAATATTTTTTATGTAAATTATGTAGCTGTAAAAAAAGGTAGTGATTGTAGATAGAATATTAGTCACCCATTTTATTTTTTTTTATTTATTATTTGTTATGATTGAATATGATATTATGATTGCCGGAATTTTTGTTTACATATTATTTAAATATTCAAAATATAATTTTCATTCATATTTTAGATAGCATTGTTATAATTTTGTTATTGTTTTTAAAAATTTCCAGGGTTTTCTTTGGGGGAGGGGGTGGGAATTTCAGACGGACCCGAAATCCGGAAAATTCCAAAATCCGGAAAGCCCTCAGTCCCGACGATTCTGGATAATAGGTCCTCTACTGTATAGTACATTTAATTAATATTCACATAAAATATTTAAATCTAATTACATTTTAAACGAAGTTAATTTAAATATCCTTTCTTTTTATATTCAGTTTAATAAAGTAAATGAATTAAATCTATTGAAGTGAAATCCTTAATTAATCCTTTCCAGCACATGCAAAATCTGTTAGTAAAATGAGAAATTATCGACTGACACCGGAATTCACAAACGAATTTTTTAGATATTCTGAATTTCTTAATTTAAGCTTTTATTGTAAAAACTAAATTTTATTGTAATATTATTGGTGTCGTTTGCAAGTTTGGAATTAAAATTAGGTATCCCAGACCAGGCACAGTGTGCCGGAAAGGGTTAATATAATTTAAACTATTTAATATTTCAGTTATTTTTTTTTAATTTAAAGTCATGATGGATTACGTTGATATATAGTTCTTGAGGACTTATGATATTTGTGTAAGGTAGTCTCTCTGGAGGAACTTGATACAACGCTATGATGTTGTCATATCCATACTTGGATCATCTATTCTTTTATCCTTTTTTTTATTGTTATATTTTTCGTTAATAAAATTATTAGTTTCTTTTTAAAACTTGGGTCATTCTTTTAAAAACACTTTTACATTTTTCACTTTCCAGCTTGAAGCTATATTACAGTTTATTCATTTATTTAATTAAAAAATAGTTTTTCAAATTGATCAAGAACCGGAAGTTAGAATTATTCGTTTCCATCTTCTGTGTAAAAACAGGTGTAAGCCTCTGCTGTGTTAGTCGTGTAAGATAGACCTTAACAGTCTAAAATAACACAAGCAGTAATTAATTATTCCATGTATAATGTGCACCTATGAGTTTTAACTTAATTTTTTTGAAAAAAATGCACATTATACACAAGTAAATACGGTAGGTTTTATTTTTACAGAACTCAGTGGGAAGGAGCACGTTGGACAACACTACTCCACCTAAAATATTGGATGCCTTTCATAATTTAAATTGATTTAAAAAAAATTTTATTAATAATATCTTTGGGGTAGCATTATTTAGTTTAAATTATTATTTTATCTAAAAAACAAAGGGATAATGCTGTTTTCTACAAAGTATTAAAATCTTATTAAATTTAAATATTTTAATTATAAAACATGGTTGTTTCTCTGAGCAAAAGGTGAAAAGATTCTAAAAAGCTAAATATTCTTAACACTTTTTCCATGCCTGTTTGTGTTCCGGGGAATCCCCGGAATTCCGGGGATTTTACTAAAAGTGCCCCGGAAATTCCAGAGTTAATTACAACAAATCGGCCTGCTTTTTTTACTTTTCTATGAAGCCTTCCTTTCATCTAGACGTTAGTAGCTGGGAAGCTTGATTCGAAAGTAACAAATCGCCCTTTAGTTTTAAAAATAGCGCCCCTCTTGCTCCTCATTAAAAATCTAGTGCCCCTCTTGCCGCTCATTCAAAAAAATAGCGCCCTTCTTTCCCCTCATTTGAAAAAACGCCCTTATTGCTGTTGCGTCCGAACTGAATACGCGCCTGCTAGTTGTCTTCTCATTCATACATTTAAGACCACGCGTTCTCAAAGCGTGCATTGCGGTAGACAAGTCTTTGACAGGTCAAGTTTTTTTATAAGATTTTGTTTCGAAATTTCCAAGAGCTAGAAACATTGTTTTTTTTTTGTTTGTTTGTTTGTTTGTTTGTTTTTTATATATCATGGATCAGAAAATTGAGGCATAAAAAGTATCGCGAATTTCAACAAATGATTGCCGAAAATTTTCGTCAATCGTTCACACCACACAAGAGAAAAGAAAAAAAGAAAAAAAAAACGCGAATTTCATCAAGAAATCGTGGGGGAAAGCGTATTTCGTTTTAGAATTGCGAGAAAAATGCTAACTTTGACAAAGGATTACCGAAAAAGCGTTAATTTCATCAAAATGCAGCAGACAAAAGTGTGAATTTTGAAGAATTGGGAAAAAAACTTCGAAGTTCGTCAAGGAGCCATCGAAAGGATGCCAATTTTGTCAGAGTATCGGGTATAAAATAGAAATTTTGTTAGAGAGCCACGGAAAAACGAGAATTTTGTTAAATGACCGCGGACAAAAGACTAATTTCGTCAAATGACTGCAGAAAAAATGCTATTTTTCAAAGGGCCGTTGAAGAAACGCGAATTTTATCTAAGTATAGAGACAAAAAGCACGAATTTCATCAAAATGCCTCGTAAAAATGCAAATTTTATATCAAAGGGCTGTGGAAGAAACTTTTTTTTTTCACGACTCTGCGAAATTCACGTTTTTTTATAGTAATCCCTGAACGAAATTCATATCTTTTCACGATTCTCTGTCAGAATTCGTTTATTTTATGCGATTCTATAACAAAATTTGCATCCCCCCCCCCCCAATAATTTGTCAAAATTTGCGATATGTTTTATATTCGAATTTTTGGAGTTTTGACCAATTTTTTTTAATTTCTGAAATGACTGACTCAATTTTTCTTGATTTTGTGGAAAATCTGATTAGAATCATGGAGGTGAAAAAGTATGAAATTCACAGCAAGTTTTCTGAAAGGTTACAACAGAAGTGGAAGAAAGAGGGGAGCAATTCCATTCCCAGTACAAAGTTATGTGCTTTTTTTTTTTTTTTTTTGCGCCCCTATTTTGAAATTTGCGTCTTTTTGCGATCGTTTGACGAAATTTACCGTTTTTTTGCGATCTTTTAACAAAACTTGACGTTTTTTACGATCTTTTTATAAAATTTGCCATTTTTTGCGATCTTTTAATAAAATTTGTCTTTTTTCGTGATTTTTAGCAAAATTTGCCGGGTTTTATTTACAATCTTTTTACAAAATTTGTCTTTTTTTCATGATCTTTTAACAAAATTTTCTGTTTTTTACGATTTTTTTAAAAAATTTGTCGTTTTTCATGATTTTTTTAACAAAATTTGTCATTTTTTAATGATTTTTTTAACAAAAATGTGCCGTTTTTTCGCGATCTTTTAGCAAAATGTGCCGTTTTTTCGCGATCTTTTAGCAAAATATGCAGTTTTTTCGCGATCTTTTAGCAAAATATGCCGTTTTTCGCAATCTTTTAACAAAATTTGTCGTTTTTTCGCGATCTTTTAACAAAATTCTTTTTTGGTGAATAGGAATAAATGTGTAAGGGGTGAAAAAAGGTAACATTTTTTGATGATTTTATAGTTTATAAATATTATAGGAGTAAAATCCACAAAAGAATAAAATATTTGAAAGTTAAAAACAATTCTATGAAATGGCTCATGGGATACTTATGAAGTTAATCGGTGATTATGATTTATATACTATTGTAACTTATTTTAAAAAAATGAAGATTTATTTTTTCAGGGGATTTAATCAAGTGTTACAAACAGGCATGTTTTTCTATAATGTTTATTATTTTATTTATGTTTTATTTTTACATTATTAATTATTTTTTTAGATATCATCTGCCAGTGCTGTTGGTGGCTCACCACGAGATATGCAAGATAATGCAACATGTAGTAATGATGCTACAGAGAATATTCATCAACAGCTTCCTTCAAAATTTATCCAACAGTTATTGAGCCATGTTGATCAATTAAATGCCTTATGCCAAAATCAAATTTACCATGAAAGACCTCAAGCATCTATTAATCCTCTTTCATCTCAAAACTATGGTCATGTGCCAAATACATGTAAGTTTTTTCCTTTTTGAGGGGCCCATTCAATCTACTCTAAATTCTTATTAAAGTAAAAATAATCAGCAAATACTTCTAAGATTAAAATGTGAATAAAGCAACATAACAGAAGATTTAAATAATAATAATAATAATAACATTAAAAATCAAGCATGCAGCCATATCAATTGTTTTTAAACTTCTATATTGATGAATATTAAATCATAATAAATAAAATTAAAATGTTGATTCAATAAAAGTCGTCAAAAGAGCTCATAGTAAAGGCTAATATATTATTGATTTTTAATGTAATTCTTGGCTTTTATTATATTGTTTTCCTATTTTAACATACTATAACAAAGCTTCGTCTCCCTCTATCGAGTTAAGTTTTTGAGATTTGAATATTTTTGCTCATTAGAGTAAATTAAAAAGTATGAACAGTATGTATTACTGAAAAATTTGTCAAACTCTTTATTTTCGTAAAGGCACAAAGTTGTTTAGTACTGACAGAAGTGATAAATTAAGTTCTTTACTGCAACGATTGATATTATCTTATTGCTGTTAATCATTTCCAAAAATTGAATTTGTCCTTTAGAACCTAATATTTAACAGACCGTTTATTATATTGTATAGAATTTTTTTCCTCATTCCTCATCCATTGGTTTATCATTTTTCAAGAATAAATATTTAACAGTCAACTGAATACTAAAGTTGTGTTTATTGTTAATTATGTAGACGCCAAGATATTCATAATTTTATCTTTAGCAGTTTAAAATAGTGAATTCATACTTTAAAAATACCCAATTTTTATATTATTTATTTACACAAATTACTTAAAATGGATATGATGTATATATACATTTCTTCCTCTTTTCAATTGAATTAGGTGCACCTTTTCAACCATCTCTTGATCTTCCTTTTCCATATAATCAACAGCTATTACTTTGTCTAAGTCAGTGTTATCATGCTCTTTACGTGCAACAATTAGAAATTCACAACCTTCAGCGGTGTATGTGGCAGGTATATTCAGTTATGCATTTCCTTACATATGTAGTTAAGACAGTTTATTTTAAAATTTTAATGTATTGTTATTAAAAAAATGAATATTTTTTAATGCTAACTGCTAGTGCAGACACATTTTTAACTTGATATGATTTTGATTTAATTTAATTCTTTGCAAAATTTTTTATAGTTATTTTTTAAGTAAAATTGTAATTATATTTATAAACATGATGATTTCTCACATAATAGTTTTCAGACTGCATGATTTGTTTTAGAATATTGAGGGTGAAAATTCTCATCAGCAAAACTATTTTAATGCCCGAAGTAGCCATGAGGATGCAAGTTTCCGTCCATATTGTGCACCATCTTGGCCAAATCCATTTATTCCGTCCAATCACTTTCTTCCAGAGCAAGTTTCTCCAGTGTCTTCAGGTCCATATTTTCATTTACCCATGAAACCTCATACAAATCATAATACTGGAACACATACAACTTCAGGAACTCAGCCAGCTCGTGCTGTTATTCATCCTACTAGTCAGAACAATACAGCTGCTCAGGAAACTTTAAATAATCAGGTATTTAATTATCATTTGTGCTGTCTAATAAAAATCCTTTATACTAATGAGTAGAAATAATTAAATGTTTCGTAATTTAATGCTGAAGATTTTAATGTCTCTAGCTAAGGTGTCTGGTTTAATTTATGGTTTGAATCAGATGATTTTTATTTTTTAAAAATCATTTATTAAAATCATGCTTTTTCTTACTATTTCAAAAGATGCAAAAATTATTTTTCATATCATTAAATTAATTGCTCTTTTTTTTTACTTGTAATTTTCATCAGCTGATTTACAGACTTTTTCTAAGTTTAAAATTAGGCTTTGGCAGCTGTTTGTTTTTGTAAAAAAATTCATTTAAACTATATTATATACATTTTAAAATAAGTCTGACTTTAATCTTTTACAATCTATTTTGTTTTTCCCAGCATTGATTTTCTTTATGATAAACAAGAAAGTAATTAACAGGGCTGTCAACAACTATGTATTTGGCATAGTTATTCTGCTTTAGCTTTTCTAATATGCACTATGCTCCTCTTACTTCAAATTATGCATTTCCTCTCTTGTTACCATCAGTGCACTACGATTGTGCAATCCTTAAACACCGAACGCAGTTACAGAAAAAGTAGTTTGAAATTCCGGTTTCCTCCTCGAGAACTGTGGCACAAAGTGCATGTGCATATTAATATGGTGCTGGGATTGGATTATGTTTGATAGTACCTTTCCTGTCGCTACATTTCTCTGATTCTTGCTTTGATTCACTTTGTATCAGATGATTGTATCATATCAAAGCTGATGTTCTGCTTTCATTGTGTTTTTGTGAGCTCTATTCTGTTATTAAAGTCTATGATATCATTGTAAATTATAAATCCTGTTAATTTTTTTATTTGTTCATCAAAATAAATGACCAAGATCAGCCAAAACAGAAAAAATATTCTGATCGAAAGTTTCAATCTGAATATTAGGCAAAATCAACTTATTTATATGCTTCAGATAAACCACTTTATAAAGCATTCTACATTACCAGCAAAAGTGCTTTTCATGTCAAACATGGGGTAAAACTTGATTTCTCGTGTCATATAATGTCAAGCAGGTATATCAAGAATGGGAAAATGAAAGTTCAAAAAATGGCTGAACACTTTTTTTTTTTTTTTTTTTTTTTTTTTTAGAAAGCGATCTATCCACAAATATAACTAAATCAGAAGTGCTCTTTTTGTCATTTTTTATTGAACGTAATGTGCCATCAAGTGCAGATAAACATGCAGGCTACCTATTTAGAGTGATGTTTCCTGATTCCAAAATTACCAAGCAATATGCTTGCACGTGAACCAAAATAATGCTATTTTTAAATATATGACAAATAAAACCTACTTTGATATAGTTACTATTTTAAAACATATGCTATTTTTAACCTTCTCACTGCCGCGACCAGATATATCCGTTCACTAGGCTGCAGGTTTCACTGCAGTTGAAGCTTTATTTAAATTAATACAATTCTACAAATATAATCCAGTTTTAAGAAGTTAAGTTATGTTTGATACTTTCAAGGCTTATAAGCATATACGTAATAAAAAAATTATTCCATGATAGAAAATCCCTGTTTTATTAATATTTAAAATAAATTGCAGAGAAAAAAATAATTACAATTTTGCCCTTTTGCTCGGTGGTCAGGGGGTTAATGACAACTTATGACAGCACGCACCAAAATGCTGTCTAACCATATCGAATAATGTTTCCATATGGTAATTTTATATTTCTAAATGTGTAACTCAAGAGATATGAACTATAAAACACAACACTAATAGAAAATGCCAGGAATTTGAAGAATATACTAAAGCAGTTGCACACAGAGATAAGTTTCTACTATGCTTCAGACAACTATTAAAATTCAAAGTTTAATCAAGAGGGAAAGTATAATTTGGAACATAGTTACTTGTAATAAAATATTGATTTTTTTTCATTGCAGTTGTACTTTTCTAATGTAAATACTTGATGTTTTGCAACAATATTGCATGTGATGGAGGGAAAAGGAGGTCATTTTTAGATTCAGCACCCTGAAAAAACATTCAATTAATCAGTTATAGAGAAATAATGAAAAAAAAGCATAGTAGCGCCGCCTGTAGGGCAATTTATACCAAAAACTAAACAACATTAATATACTTCAGGAACTAACTGAATTTGAAGTTTGATTGAAAAATCATCCTTTAGTTCTTAAGATAAAGCTATTGCAATAATCATGAATAATGCAACAAAGCAGCATCACCTGCCGAGTGATTTGCACGAAAAAGTAATCAGCATCAAATTATATCAAGGATTAACTTAATCTGAAGTTTTATGAAAATCTTCTACATTAGTTCTTGAGATAGAGCTGTTGTGTAAATCATGAATAATGCACCATAGCAATGCCATCTGTTGAGCAATATACACCAATAACTAAACATCTCCAGTTTATATTAAGGTGTAACTGAATCTAAAGTTTTGCGAAATTATGTGCATCAGTCCTTGAGATAGGACACTCACAAAATTTTTGTCACATACAGACTCAGAGTGATAGACATTCCAAAAACCATCAAATCATGTTCAGAATCTTCTAAAACATATAAATCCACCAAGCTTTTACACTAGAACAAGTTAGTCCAAAATAGATTTTGTCTGGGTGTGGAAATCTTGGTCCAAGCAGACCTAATGTTAAATATTTTTTTATCCCCAACATTATAAGTCAATATTCATGTTTTATTTTATTTTATTCAAGTAATAAAAACAAGCATTAAACTTAACTTTTTCAGTGCCAAGAAAAATCTGCTGCATAAAAAGATTATTTTATTAGCAAATTATGGTGCTTTTAAGCTTTGAAAAGAGAAAATAAAATTAGTTTTTTATTTTTTAAATAGTTAAAATTTATGTCCCCATATGGGTACATCAGGTCAGTATTAAATAAAAATATCATTTTTTAAATAAATAATCTGACTTTTGTTTTACTATAAATTGACCTACTTGTTTAAAAATTATATGAATGTAAACAACATAAATGATGTTTTACATAGTTATGTATAGTCAGGCATGAGAGTGTTCTGACCCAAATGACCGATTACTACCAATAAATTTTAAAAGTATAATTTGGTTTATAACTTCTCAGAAATTCTGTCGTTAAATAATGCCAGAAATTTTAATAAAATTTAATGGTAGTAATTGTTCATTTTGTTCGGAGCACTCTCATCCCTGATAGTGTAAAAATACTATACATATTTTGTAATAATTGCAATACGTATATACTATGCATAGTGTTCACTCTAAAAATAAAAAGGGCATGGTGCTATTCGCTAAAAAGGGCACTACTGCAGCAGAAAAGGGCACTTTTGCAACAAAAAATTTTTTATTGCCTTTAGAAGGGAAAAAAAGAAAGCGGGAAAATACATAATTTTTAAGTAAGATAAATCAAATAATATTAATTTGGAATGATTTTATGATATAAAAATTAAAAATACAATTAAAACATGATTGAATAGTTTGATGTTCTTTTTCTTAAAGAAAGGAAAAAATTCTATCATTTTTGGACACACAAATTTAGAAATACTACAGAATAAAATAAATATTTATTAAAAATCTCTGGGTAAAACCAGTGGTGCATTTTGTTACTTTTAAAAAGGTAAGGTGCATTTTGCAAATTTGAAAAAGGGCAGGGTGCTGCACCCTTCAAAAATGGCCTAGAATGAACACTAACTATGCATATTTTTAATACTATACATACCCTGTAATAATAATCTAATAAAATATCATTTAGTATGAAATTTTTTGAAACAGTTACTATTTGAAGACAAAGAAAAGAAATTGATTACATGTCACACATTTTACTCTTGATTTTTCTTTTTGTCATTCCATGTGGCATCAAGATTAATGTACCCCAGTTACAGATTCTGGCCAATGTCTAAACACATTATTGTGAACCTCATTGTTGGGAATAGACATGGTTATTCACCTTTTTTTAAGGTGTAGATTCATTAAATGATTACTCTGATTTTTGTGGTCTTCCAACAGGTAACTTTTCCTTTTCATATTTTATAAGGGCCTCAGCAATGTAAAGGCAAAATTCAAGTAAACTCATTTGAACTCTTTTTGGAATATTGGAAGATCTACAATCTCTCATGTACAAAACCCAACTATTTACCCTAAGTAAGTCGAGAAAATGGGCAGACCTGAACTGGCCATTTACATGTTCACATAGAAAGACAATTACAAGCAATGAAGAATTCAAATACATATTTATATTTTTAAGTAGATACTATCATTTTTTATGTATTTGAGAACGTATAAATTTATTTCAAACATGTTAGACATTTTTAAAGTCACTAAAATGTATGTATTTTATAGCAGTAAATCAGTATATTACTTCATATTATTTTTTAAAAAATAAAAAACAGTCCTTTTAAATTGTTTTGTAAGCCTAAATTAAATAAATTATTCATTCCTAAAAAAAATTTGGAAATAACCGAGTGTACACAATAATTACACAGAAAATTAGTTTTGTTATCTGGAAATGTATTGTAATGAGCCATTGTACCCAAATGGGTTCAACATGTTTGCATATGTTTTCAACATCCATGCACATATAAAAACGTTTATAAACAACTCCAAATCATTTTTGAAACAGTATAATGTATAAAAAATGCAATATTTTTTTTTAATTTCACTCACAAATTTGTATTATTCACTTACTTTGACGTGAAGTTGTTGGTAAATTGCTTCTTTAAATTTGTGGTGCCATCTATTGGTAATTTGGACACTGTGGTGTATGTGAATAGTGATAGCAGAAATCTATGCATTTATTAAAACTTTTTGGGGGTAATTTTGCCTCTTGCTTTAATGTACCCAAATGAGTACTCCTGGATTGAAGAGATTAAACCTGTCTATATTTCTGTGCATTAAACGATTTTTTTAACTACTTGTAGATTCTGTTTTCTTTTGAGATTTAATATAATAATTCATCATATGATCTGTATGCTTTATATCTTAATTTAAAGCTGTTTAAGTTTGAAATCAGTATGTTAAAGGTTCAGTTTAAGACTTTGACAGTAAAAGCTATAGATTGTGCATTAACACTCTCATAAAAGTAAAAGAATAAAAAAATTAATGCCATCTGCAAAATATCTTGTAACTTTTAATTTATCTCTTGTCCTAAAATAATTATTTATTCCTGCTTTCTTTTATTTTCTTTTTTTTTTTTATCTTTATGTATATTGTCTTCTCAAAAAGAGTGATGTTGCTGCTTCAAACTGGTAGTCTTGCTGTTTTGTTTCACTGCAAAATGCCACATCCTGTCTCTTTTGTTGGCTGATGATGATAGCCTTCCTCAGGATTTCGCACCTAGAAATTTTGTTCAAAATGTCAACTTTAACAAAATTTTCTAAAAGATCATTTGCCTCAGTCAAAATATAGTAATTGCTATCTGATTTTATAGTTTTTGAATAAGAACAACAATTGGTAATTTTTTGCATTTACAGATAAAAATGAATTTAAAAATGTGTTAGAAATTTTGCAGATTATTTTTGAGGATAGCTTTAAAGTTGAGCAATGTGATTTCTTTCTGTTAATATTCCTTCTATGATTTCTTCTATTTCTGATATTGCTGATTATACAGTCAAGGATCTATAATCCGCGGACCCATAATCCGCGTTACTTTACGAATGTAAACAATGAAATAAACAGTTAAGAAAATTTACAAATCTGTGATCCAAAAATGATTTTTTTTTAAACAAATGATAAAAAAATTTATAAAAATCATAATAAAACATGTATTTTTTAAAAAATTACTCTTTTATTTTATTAACAGTAAAAAACTGAACTGTATTATGGAACGCACCTAAGCTTACACGAACGTTCGGAATGCCGACTTTTCATTCGTAGCTATTTCAGTTTGTATAAGTTCAGAAGAGTAAATAACCAATGAAAACGCTCTATTTTGTGTGCGTCGCGCGTCCTAGCAGCAACACAGCACCAACTAAGAACTAGATATCATGGGTTGGGAAGGTCGAATCAATGTAACCAATCATAGTGATAGATTTCCGAGGTTTCGCCAACGTCACGAAAAGCAAACGGGAACCTTCATCTACAGGCGAACTCCGATTGATTTCTCAAGATTCGATCTTTCAAGAAACTAAGCTTTAGCCGGGGAGCTCTTTTTATTATTCTATTTACGTTCTTAATTTGGCAACAAACACAGTTAATGAGTTGATGTTTATGAATTTACAACTTGCGTGTCATCAAGTATTGATTTTACTTTTTACTCTAATGCATATGCAGCAACGTGCAAAATGGATAAAGGCAGGGCTCCCAAATGGTCCGCGAACTGAACATCAGTATTTTTTAACAGAAAATTTCATAATACGTTTGAGCCAGAATCAACTTCCAAAAGTGGTTTCTTGACAATTTGCAAGAAAAATCTAAAAAGAAAATTTCTCTAAAAAAATTCTGATGTTCAGTTCGCGGACCATTTGGGAGCCCTGTAACGGAAACGTAGAACGTTTGTAGTGAAAGAAAGGTGGCGCTATTTTCACTGCTGATGTTTGTAAACAGTCCCACGTGAGTGCGGTTATCACTGCCGGCTTTTGCTTGAGTTTGTCTCGTGTAAATTGGTTGCTTGTGTTTTTTTTAAGTCTTTTAATGAAAAATCAGCTTACTTTACTACAAACTTTAAAGTTCATGGAGAGTTATAAGCAAAGTATATGTTTGACTGAAGCGGTCTAAATTTTAGCTTAAAATCATTAAAAATGTGCAGGATAAAGTGTAAATGTGAAAACGACATGTAGATAGAAGCACATATATAATTTTTTAAAAATAAAATAACATCAAAAATGAATTTTTTGAAATTAATTATTAATTTAATTACTAAATTTCATATTTATCTTTCCGTATTATACTGATTATAAAATTGAAATGCTGTCTAAGAATAATAAAATGACGCATAATCCATTATTCTCTATAATCCGCAATATTCCATAATCCGCGCAACCTTTGGCCCCAACATGTGCGGATTATAGATCTTTGACTGTAATTATCATCATATTGTTTTGCTGTAATTAAAAATTTTGTGTTATTGATTTCATAAGTTTTGGAAATTAGTAAATAATTAGTTTTTATATACATGGCAAAAATACTTAACCTTACTTAAATCATTACCTTTTGTTTCTATAGGTTCCTCCTAGAACAAGGGCCAATAACTTTTGGGATAATTTTCGTAGTTACTCTAGACAAAATTTACTGTCAACTTCAAACACTGCCAAGCGAAATGAAAATGTAGCCTCGCTAGTTACACCACAAGTTCGACAAGTTTATCCTCTAGTTACTAATACTAGCCTTAACCGATCAGCTGATACCTCAAATGCTTCATGTATTTCATCTTCCTGTTCAGAGTATAACAGGTAATTCTACAAAAAATGTTTTGCAGCATTTTATTATTTGGAATTAACTTTTTATATATTAAAATAATCCATTAAACCTAGAAATTCTCTAATCTATTACCAGAGTGTCTAACCACCTTGAGGATAGCCTTGAGGATAAAATCTGGGAAAATTTTTAAGGGTGTAAAAGTCGTAAAAATTTACTATTCCTGACAAAAAGTCAAAAAAATTTTAAGATATCAAAGAAAAATCCAGTATATTTTTTCTGATAAAACTGATATATAATTATGATTCTTATTTTAAATTTGAGTGCTAAGAAAATCTAATTTTGCTCTTCATAAATACTATTAGAGTGTTTCAATTTCTTATGTAATTCCTTTTGTCAACTTTCAATTCTGCCCCGTGGCAGAAACACGGCGACACGGCGACATAGTCGCGGACACAGAAATATCTTGCGGACAGTTTTTGTCTGTACTAATGAAATCAATTAAAAAAATTTGTCCGCAACTTTCGGACATTTTTGTCCGCAACTTTCGGACACTTTTGTCCGCAACTGTCGGACACTTTTTGTCCGCAATTATCGGACACTTTTTGTCTGCACTGATGAAAATTAAAAAAAAAATTGTCCAAAACTTTCGGACATTTTTTTTCTTTCGGCAGTACGTAGCTGGTTCTCCCCTGATCCGGACGTCAAATTCCCGCCTCTCTCGCCCATCTCGCCTATTCATTCCTGCTTTCTTCAGCGCTGCGGCCGCTAAGATGAACAGCTGTCTCTGTGAAGAACATGTGCACACATCCCGGTATAAAGTTGTTTGTGCTGTGTGTGATTCTTAAAAGGTAAAAAAAAAAAAGAGTACACATTTTTAAAGACGCCATCCTGGTCAAAGTATGACTGGAAATTATTTAAAAAAGCGGAAGATTCTAAATCCAAAAAAGAACAAATCAGCTGCTTTGTTTATTCAAGCATTTAAGTTGGAAGTCAAGTAGATTATTTAAATAGAAATAATGCATATATAGTCATGAAATATTTTTGTTGAAATTATCTTTTTTCATACTAAACATTATCAATGGAAAGCTTATCTCATTAGCGTCGGAGTTCTTTGATCTAAATAAACAAACCACAAATCGTTATCAGCTTTTTTTTTTTTTTTTTTTCCTAGCAAGTGGGCTTTTTTGTCGTTGGGACTAATTTTCTTAAAACTTATTATATTTTAATAAAAATTTGGTACACAACCTAATTTATTATCATTGCAACTTGTTGAAAATTTGAACAAAATCGTACAATTAACAACAGAAATATAATTTTTTAAAAATTTATATCTGCAATTCGCCGAAAAACTTAAAAAAAGTTAGACTAAAAATAAAAACCAAATTGTTTTTTTTTTTTTTTTCCCGCAATTCTTACACGAAATTGTGTTTTCTCCCCGCGATCAGAAGTGTCTACCCCCCGCCCCCAAGGAATTTGTCAGAACATTTATCAATCATTAAATGCCAGACTGAAACAAAAATTAAAAAATTGCTCAAACGCTAAAATAATTTATCAGATTTGATTGCAATAAAAACATATTCATTAAATAAACGCTTTATGCATAAAAATCAATAATTATCATAAAAAATTTCTAAAACGATATATATGTATATATATTCAATATATTGAAATTTTACCTGCTAAGACGGAAGCCTGTTTAAAACAAGGTTTTCACCGGTTCTTAAGCTCCCTCCCCCCCTTCCCCAAGGAAATTCTGATATGCAGACATGCCACTTTTCCGCAGAATCCCGCTTTTTCGGCACTGTATATTTTAACATTCCTGAGATCAATGCAAATATGCATTAAAATTTTTTACCTTTTTGGGGGTGTGTGTGTGGTTGGGGGGGGGGGGGAGCGGACGAAATACACGAAAAACAAAAACGGGAGAACAAATAGTGGCCGCCAAATTGAAATTGTTTTCGTTTTCCTCCGACCTTCTCTTTCCTCTGTCTGATCGCGCGCACCAAAGCAATTAGCGATGCCGCGGATGCACTATAGCGCTTAAATTACGCGAAAAATTGGAGTTGGGACGCAAAAAATAGTTCTTACGACGTCCCATGGGACGCGTAATTTTTACAAACGTAAAATCTTCAAAGAATCGTGAAATAAATGGGAATTCCGTCCAAGGACCTCGGAAAAATGTCTGTTTTCATCAAAAAATCGCTGAAAAAAGACCAATTTCGTCGAGGAATCACAAAAAAAATTCAAATTTTGTAGAAGAATCGCAGAAAGAAGAAAAATTTTGTCAATGGGCTGCAGAAAAAAAGACGAATTTCATCGAAAGATCGAGAAAAAATGGCAAATTTTGTCAAAGAATCTGAAAAAACGGCGAATTTCGTCGTAGAATCTCGAAAAAACGGCGAATTTCGTCGTGCGTAAATATGCTAGACAATTTTTCTAATGCTGATTTATTAAATTTAGGTTTTTGGACTTTTTTTTATATGCATTTAAATAGTTAAGAATATTATATATAAAATATGTAGAATACCTGATTTGTGATATATTGATTTTTCTGTGTCTTTTCTTTTTCCTAAACATATGATGTGTAAATGTGTATATACAGTTAGAAGAAAATACTGCATTGCGGTTGCAGACAGAATTTGATGTTAATGAGGCTTGTCGCAGACACAGTTAAAAATTTCTGCCACAGGGCAATTCTGTTCTTTGTAACTCAGAGAATGTCAATGCTAGCTTCACTGAAAGCTTTACAATTTTATAAAATTGTGTTATTCAATCTGTTTTAATCGCAGGACTTGTACCCCAAAATAATACTCAGTTCATGGCATTCCAAACTTAAGCATAACTTTGGTTGTAGTTTCAAGTTTTGATTATAGATGGCAGCATCAAATGCAATTACATATTTTATTATTTTTTTCTTAGACTTTCAAAAATTCTATATGATCAATAAGTATGATTGGAAAAAGAAAAACTGCTTGTTGACAAAGTATAAGTGTTTTTATTATTATTTTAAGTTCATAGCAAAGAAAAAAAAAACTTATATCAAAATATCTACATTTTATGCTTATATTTAATCATAAAAATTTTGTGTTAAAAAATACTTTTCTAACTGAAAAAGTATATGATTCATCATTTTTTTTTTCATTATATTAATCATAAAATATTATCCTTTGATTTCTTATGATAAAAATAAATAAATAAATAAATAAAAAATAAGAAAATTACAATTTAAAATACAGAAATTTTAAGTATTACAGCATAAAAATTGCATTGTATTTATAATCAATATGTATAAATATATATTATTTAAGAAAAATGATGTTTAATTCTATAAAACTTGTTATAAAGTGTATTTGCAAATTCCTATTACTGAGTAAAATTTTTTTTATATATTCTTTACCCAATATTAATTTTGTGACTTTACAAATTATTTTACTATTCATAAACTAATTTTGAATTATTCTTCTTGCACTAAACAGCAAATTTTTAATGATTTTAAACTATATCATTTCAAGTAAAGTGAACTGTATTATAATAATGTTAATACAATATTATATGTATAATTTATACTTTAATTACAGTAAGAATTAATAAGAAATATTCATTTTATTTGCAATGAAAAATTGATAAGATGTATAAAAATGTATATGATTTCTATGGAAAGTCTTTTTGTTTACATTAAATCCAATAGATGGTGCCAATATGAAATACTTCACAGAAATACATTTGATTGAACTTATACCCCCCCCCCCCCTCTTCCGCCCAATTCATTACTATACTGCTTATAAATGCAAATAAAAGTGAAAAATGTTTTTCAAAATATTTAAATGCTTTAATATGCTTTTTTACAAATATTTTAGAAACAGAATCGGAAATATATTAACCTTTTTTTTTTCACAAATCGCTCATTTGTTTGTTTCTAGATTTGGAATTTTGTGTTTATGAATGGCAACAGTGCTCCTCTTTCCCCCCCTCCCCTCCACAAGAATGGGCACGACCCAGAATCATCACATTGTATCATATAAACAGATAATTGGTAAAAAGCATTAAAGAAGCAGAAACATTATGCATGTGGAGCTTAAATACTGCAAGTGTTTGTCCAGAGAATTTAGAAAGTGTATTGAGAAAAACAGATTATAAACAAATAACAATTTTATTAAGCAAATTTAAGTTAAACAAAAGTGAAATTTAAATTCTTTAAACAAAAACCAGATCAATAGTCACTTGACTATATCAATGTTTACAAGGAAATGAACCAGAGCTCCAAAAAGCAAAAACTATTTCAAAGTAAAAATATTTTAAAAGAAATTACATTTAAATCTTTGCTTTAACAAGTCTATTTAACTTAAATTAATTTTAAATGAAAATTTATAGGAATATACTCTAGTTTCTTGCCACTGTTCACATTTACTTTGACTAACATTTATTGTTCGAGAGTACTTTATTGTACGCATGGTCAAGTAGTTATATTCATACATTGCTTGTACATTAATTTCACTTATATAAAATTTGACTGGGTCACCGCATTTTAACTTTAATACTCTATTTACAGTTTATTAAAATTTAAAGTTCTATTTACCTTTATAATAGAAATATGCTTTAAATTTTCATCTTTAATTATGTTCTAACTTGTTTATTTCTGTAACTTTCATATTTCCCAGCATCCTTCTAAATTATTTCCCATGTAACTATTGCCCATATTCATCAATGTCTGATGAACACAATGTTATTATTACTGCCATAAGATGGTGTGTCTGGTAAGAGTCGATGACTTCATAATTTGCATGATCTGATATAATAGTCTTATTAGCTATTCATCTCTCAGAGATTGGTAGTTGCATTTTATGATGCATAGTAACTTGTTTCTCACTTCATTGAAATAGATTTATACTTGTTCAGTGATGCCGCTGGACTTGAAAAATCCTGGGTCCCGGGGACCCAGGATTTCTAAAATTCCGGGTCCCTTTTCTACAAAAGTGGGTCCCCACTAATAATAATTATAGACGTCATATTTTTAGATGCAAAAATTGAACTTGTTCATTTGCAAAAGAAAAATTAAATGCAATAATTATTGTTTTAATAATAATGTATAAATAATTGAAGCCAATATTATTTTTTTTAACTATTAAGAGAAATTTTCTTTACTCTTTTTTAAAATGATGCAAAATTTAAATTTAATAATAAAATAATGTTTGTTTGAGTGTAGAAGGTAACAAGTATCACCATCGTTTGCATTTCTTTTAAAAAGGGGAAAAACTGATCTATTGAAAAAGAAATTTTTCCTGAAAAAAGAATACTTTTGTCGAGTAAAGGGGTACTTTTTGTTTAATGAATGGGTGTTTTTTAGAAGTTACATTCACTCAGAAAGATTTGGAACAATCAAAAACAGATTGTGAAGCAGGAAAATCTGTTTTTGGAGCAGCAAAAAAATAATTTGGAAGCGGGGAAAGTTAGTTTTTGGAACAGAAAAATTCTATCCTGGGGTCATTCCATGTGAAATCAACCAATTTAAAAAAAAACTTGTTGCATCATAGTCACAGATTTTTTTTTTATTTTTTTATCATAGACAGACATAGTAATGAAACCCTCAAATCTGAAATTTAAAAGTAATATTCGCAATATTAGCTGAGATACAGACATTTGAAAACTGACCATTTTTACTAAATGGCAGCCATCTTGGAATTTCATCAGTGTCTAAAAATGCCCATAACTTGATAACTAATGGCTCAAATTTTATATATCTGGTACCAATTTGAAGCTATTTGTACACTAAAACAATAGTAAAATTTCATTTATTTACTTTTTATTATGTGCAAACTGAAAATATCATGCAAAAAAAGGGCTGAGTGTAATTGCCCATAAAAAAAAATGAATCATCATGAATTTTTTTGAAACTTGGTAAAAACATTGCTCCATGTGTGTGCTTTAAATAATAAAAAAAATTGGAGAGGTAAAATCTGTTGTTTAAAAATAAATGATTTTTTACACTTAAGGTGTCACTAACCAAATAATGATCATTTTAGAATTTGTAAGTATTCCTAATTTAACAAATAATGGTTAAAATAAAATTTTCTAACATTTAAATTAATATATTGTGAGTATATTATATAATTCAATAAAGGAATATCAATTTGCAGCTATTTATGCTAAATATTCATATATTAAAATACAAGTAAATTTTCATTTCTACAATATTTTTTATTTCATTTAAAATATGAGAATATAATTCTCGAAACATATTTACATAAATATTAAATACCTTACTATAATGAACTACATTAAAAAAAAAAAAGGCCACATAATATTTTCCCCTGAAATATTGGAGAAATATTAGCTCTAAATCACAGTTGAATTCATTCACTTATGTAATTTAAATAAAATAAAAAATATATAAAAAATATATATAAATTTGACCACATAAATTTCATTTTTTAAGTGAAAAAAGTGTCTTAAATAGGCTCTATGTATAGGGGAGAGTGGGGAGAAATGGTATACTTTTTACAAAAATTTGAAAATCATTTTTGTTTGACACAAAAACAAAAATTTCGTTTTGAATACATAATAAAATACTTTTTAATGTTCTTGAGCAATATAGCTAAACAATTTTATAATTAAAGGAATTGTAAATTTCAAAATGTGTCCCATACCTCCCCATTAACAGGCAAGAATGAGACAACTATAAAACAATATATTATACGAAACAAATTATTCTAGAGTTGGCTATATTTACAATCTAACAAAGATTATAGGTTGATAAAGTCTGTGCTACAACATCAAATTCCAGTATCTTCATCAATGGAAGGATAATTCAGGATTGTTAGAGATTATAATCACTCATTCAATTTATTTATATTTTGAAGTAAATTAATGTATTTTCAATGCTATAATTAATATACTACTCTTTAAAAGTATTTGCATATTAGCAATTTATACTCATCTTATTAAAAAGTAAGAATTAGACATGTTCCATTCCCCCCCCCCCTTTCCTGGCATGTCCCATTATTCTCTATCTTCTTTTATTATAAACAGAAATACTGCTTTTAGGCATAATTTAAATTATAGATAATATACAATATAATGTTCTATAAATAGGAGAACTATTACATTTATGCATAAACAAATCATTAATATACAGAAAGCACAAAAAGTTTATGAAGTAAATTTATTTTTGATTCTTGAAATAATCTTTTCTTTATACAACTGCAAGCTTACGTCAACCAGCTACTTTTTTCAACTGAAGATTGGGATACTATTGTTTCATGTAATGTGTGATTGATGAAATTTTCAGAATTATACATAAAGAGAAAAGCCTACTGTCCTATTCCACCCCACTCTCCTCTATATGTAATGTAAATCCTCATTTATATGTATTGCATTTACAAGTATTTTATAATTATACATTATATTCCTTAATTATTTCCTTATATTTTTCAGTGAAAAAGTTTTTCCAATGGTATATATTTTTTGAGGAGGAGGGTGAGGTTGAGGGAGAATTCCTACAAAATTAATGCAAAAGAATTTTTGAATATACATTTACATTAATTTAGATTTTAGAAAATTTTATTTTAACCATTATTTTTTAAATTAGGAATACCTACAGATTCTAAAATGATCATTATTTGGTTAATGACACCTTAAGTGTAAAAAATCATTTATTTTTAAACAGATTTTACCTCTCCAATTTTTTTATTATTTAAAGCACAAACATAGAGCAATGTTTTTACCAAGTTTCAAAAAGATTCATGATGATTCATTTTTTTTTTTATGGGCAATTACAATTGGCCCTTTTTTTGGGTGATATTTTCAGTTTGCACACTAAAAAGTAAATAAATGAAAATTTACTATTGTTTTGATGTAAAATATGCATTCTTTGTACAAATAGCTTCAAATTGGTACCAGATATATAAAATTTGAGCCATTAGTTGTCAAGTTATAGGCACTTTTAGACACTGATGAAATTCCAAGATGGCCGCCATTTAGTAAAAATGGTCAGTTTTCAAATGTCTATATCTCAGCCAATATTGCGAATATTACTTTTAAATTTCAGATTTGAGGGTTTCATTACTATGTCTGTCTTTGTTAAAAAATTAAAAAAAATCTGTGACTATGATGCAACACCCATTGGCTGAATTCATGTGGAATGACCCCCTGGCATTAACTTTTTTTTCGTGCTCCGTTGAGGAAAATTGCATTTTAAAGCAATTTTTTGACGAAATTTGCTGTTTTATCACGATTTTTTCATGAAAATTGCCGTTTTTCACGAATCTTTTGACAAAATTTACCGTTTTATCGCGATTTTTGGACAAAATTTGTTGTTTTTTCGCAATTTTTTGAGGAAATCTGCCCTTTTTTTTCAGGATTTCGTAACAAAATTAGCCATTTTTCGCGAATCTTTTGACGAAATTTGCCGAAAATTATTTGTTATTTCGAAATTATTTAACAAAATTTGCCTTTTTGCGATCTTTTGACTAAATGTGCCGGTTTTTCGCGATCTTTTGACGAAATGTGCCGGTTTTTCGCGATCTTTTGACGAAATGCGCCGGTTTTTCGCGATCTTTTGACGAAAATTACCGATTTATCACAATTTTTTGATGAAAATTGCCGCTTTTCGCGAATTTTTTGACAACATTTGCCGTTTTATCACGATTTTTCGACAAAATTTGTCATTTTTTCGTGGTTTTTTTTTTTTGAGGAATTCTGCACTTTTTTGGGGGATTTTGTAACAAAATTAGTCATTTTTTTTTTCCACAAATTTTTTGACAGAATTTGCCAAAAATTATTCGTTATTTCGCGATTTTTTGACGAAAATTACCCGTCTCGCAGGACGCGTATGCTCAGTTATTTTGCGTCCCGTAGCCGATTTTATGTGCTATAGCGCATCTGTGGCATCCCTGCTTGTTTGATGGTCAAAATTAGCTTTGTTCAATTTCTTTTAGTATTTTAGTTTTGAATTACAAATAGTAATTCATCTTTTTGGAAATGTGTCTCTTTGCCGATAAAGTTATTTTGAAGTTAAATCTTTTTCTACTCTCCAATGTTATGAATTTATTTGTCCAGGTCTTTTTCCTATTTCAACATGTTGAAGTGTTAGTGTTATGCTATTTGTTTTTCAGTTGGAACTGAAGTCATCTATTTTAAGTGTTAGAATGAAGTAATGTGAATTTAAGTAGTTTCCCTCCATAAAGGAAACTATTGTGTGAGAATGACTTTATCAGTAACCAGTTGAATATTACGATACAGCAGTCTTTGTACAGCAGAGTGAATGACCTTGGCTTGTTGTTATATAATCGTCCATTATTATTATTATTATTTTGATTAAGTTTATATCATGTCCCAAAATGTACAACTTTTATTAGTGATGGAGTGTAGCCCTAATTTCTGTGAAAAGAAAATGCTGCCTTTTTCTTTAGACATTGTGATTATGGAACTTTACCAGTTCATTGTGCTGTGTCATCAGCAGACTCTTGTGGATACAATCCTTTTCTTTTTCAAAGCTTAGTTACAAAAAAATTAAAGAACATTTCATCAAGCTCTGGTACACGTCTAGTGAAAAATATCAAATATTTTTGTGTTTAACTGCATGTTTTGAACTTTTCTTTGGATTATATTTTTGTCAGATGAGTTTTCGTATTTATATTTCTTATATTTTACAACAGAATAAAGTAATATGTTTAAACTTTTGTTTGAAGTATTTATCTAAAGAAAACCATACTTTTGTTTAAAAGATCTTTTTATTGTTATCAATATATATATATTTTCGTTTATCTATTGAACTAATGAATGTTAATTGTTGATTTTAATTTGTTGTATGTCAATTTCTTTCATTTTCATTTAGATTTATTTCTGAATTTGATTCAAATCGAGGTAGAACTTTAGATCGGGGTAGAACTTTGGAAATAAAAGTAAGGTAAGTAAAATAAATATTGCTGTAATAGACCTTTAATAAAGTATTATGAATAAAGATAAATAGCTAAAAAGATTTAATAAAAGGTAAACTTGTTGAATAGAAAGTATATTTAATGAAGGTAAATAAATGATAGTAGAATAAATAAATAGACTATTTAATGAAAGATAGATATAAATAGGTAAAAGCAATTAAAGATAGGATAAGATATATAAATGGAGATATAGCCAGAAAGTGGCAAGAACAGGCATGACAATTTTACTGCCAAATCTCTCCTCCCCCTCCCCTGCTCTTGTCACTGAATGGCATGAAAAAAGCAAATGCTCAAAGAAACCACTCAAAAAAATGATTTAACATCCATAGACACACTGATTCTACGAGAATTAAAGTCTGGAACAACTATCTCAAAAATCCTATCTATAAAACCTACGTAAACTGCAACTAAACACAGCTTTACCCCCCCCCCCCCCCCCAAAAAAAAAAGTATCCAGAAAAAAAAATTCCAGATCACCAAGCAACAAATATGAGTTCGACAATAGAAATCATAAACTTAAAATGCACATATAACACATACATTTAAATAGAAATATATTTTAGTAAAAAACTCTTTTCAGCCTCCCTGATGACTACATCCCATAAGACTACATAATTTACTGAAAGCAGCTAAAAAAAGGTAACATTGATCCAGTGTGATCAATATCAAAAACAATTCTAAATGGAATCTAGAAAATTATACAGTTCCTAATAAAATATTAAAAAATATTACAATTAGAACTGTTAGTGTGAGCACCCATCTAAGGAGTATTCCAAATTACAGATAAAAATTAAATTTAAAAAAAACATGCACGTTTCAAAAATATGTGGCAGCCCTACTAGATCCAAAGCAACGTCTATATTAAAGATGATTGAACTAAATCTTTTCTGATATACTTCACTTGACATATTGTAAGTCTAACTTGGTTAAAAATAGGTAGATTTATATATTTTTTTTTTTTGTTATTAAAAAACTACCTATAAAAATTGACAATACTCTAAGATAAATTCATCTTGTAAATATGTATATATATTTTTTTTTTCAGACAAACTTCCTCAAAAAAAATCTAAAATTCACACCAAAATATCCAGCGATCCAGTAAAAGTTATAAGTAAAACATACAGCTAAAATAATAATATGTTGCTGAAATAGGACCTCTTTCATAGAAACCTTCCAAACTTGCTGAAATCTCAGGATCAAAATTAGCAATAAACTTTCCATCCAATAATCCCAGCCCAAGCAGCACTGATGCCAAAGCATGCATTCATTCAAAGACAACTAGTAACCACCTATGGCCGTAGGATTCCATCCGTATCGCAGATGATACATAAACACATAGATATATTAGACCAGAATAGACTCCCAAGGACAGAACTAAAAACAAATCTATAAAACTTTCTGTAATTAAAGAGCATTAATAGTCAAAATCAACAACACCAAAATTACATCCTGACATACAAGTGGGTAACTATATTTAGTCTAATTTGTGGGTATAACCTTATCAAGCATAATGAATACCCGGTTCTTATAACTGCTTGAACTGTTTCTAAAAATTTAACTTTATCTAAAAAAGATAGCATTCCGCCTTAAGCTATATTTAAAAGAACTATAAATTCATCTTCTCCCTGATTAACAGCCGACAATTTAAACAGCTACCACAATGATCTAAAAACTCAACCTCTAGGGAAAATTTAATCTCTAGATTTTTTAAGACCAATCCTACTAACTCTTATTAACAAAGAGTTACATTTCTTACAAATCTAAAATTTTTAAAGAAATCTGTCCAGAGTTAAGTTCATCTGTATTCTTTCCATACCTATTCTCAACTTAAAAATTTTGTCAACTGTTAAAAAGTTGAAGTTTAAAAGAAAGAATAATCTTAAAATAAAACTTTTATGAACATTAAAGAAAAAAACTTTAGCTGCTAAACCAAAAATTCCCCCTGAAGTTTCTATGGGAAATCGGATCCATTGAGTATTAAAAATATTTAACCCAGGATCTAGAACCATGAAAAATAATTTACTGAGATCAAGGGTTAGCATTCAATTAAGTTTAATCTATTTCAAGATACATAACCTTAAACAAAAATAAAATGAATTTAACGATTGTCATAATGATGTTTCAATTCATATCCCTCTCAAATTACAGGGATTAAAATATTAAGTGAAGAATAAAAACAATATCATTAAACTTAACTTTTAAAGATATTTAAAAAACCCTTTTGAAAATGAAGGCAATATAAAACAAGTTTTATATAATATTGAAAAATATTGCTTTAACATCTAATTTTAAAATAAAATTGAAATAAGAAAATTATGAATAAATGAAAAATGTGTAACCAAGCTTAAAAACTTTCTAAATCAATGGCTACAAGTTTAAAAACTATGACACTTCTCCGAGAGCTTTTAAAATACGTTTTCCTTTATTACTTACTGACTCTTTAGAATAAAAAACACAGCTTTAATATATACATTCAAAATGATTACATGAAGGTATAAATTAAACTTTATTTTAAAAAACAGTATCTTCAATATAAAAATCAAGCAGAAAAATTAATCTATATATTACTGACAATAAATTTTTTAATCAACCTATTTCCATACAGCCTGAATAAAACATGACTATTTAAACAAATCCAGTTGATTATTAATAAAGTTCAGCAACATTTAAAGAAAAGTATAATATGAACCATAAGAAATTAATTAAACTTATAATTTAAACTCTTCACCTCTCTCACTTAAAAGATTTAAATTAATTATAAAAATGAACTTATGATTAATACTTCATATTAGAAAATTTTAATATACAAAACTATCAATAAATCAAGTAACCAAGGGTATGAAATAAATTGATAATAAATAATTTTACTTTTAAGAAAACTAGTTAAAAAAATACTATTGATAAAAATAAATTTTAAAAGACAAGCCCTGTTACTGAAGTTATAAAGGTCAAGCTATAACATTAAAGATTATCTGTAAATGAAAATTACAAAACTCAAGTTTAAATTTTAAGTTATTCAGTCAGGTAAATGGGCTAATATAGCTAAATCTTTAAACACTTAACAGAGATTACGACTACTTAAAAAAATTTTAAATACTCCAGGAATTTAAATTCCAAACCTGACAAAAATTAACTATTAAATAAATATAAAAACAGATATAAAAAATTATGATTTCACCTTGATTATTCAAGCTTTAAGTATATAAGACAAATCCTTATTAGGATCTGAAAAATATAAGTTGAACTTTAATTATATCAACTCCGAGGTCATATAAAAACTTCTGCTCAACTCCAAACACATGATTGACAAAAAAAAAAAAAGAAAAACTTTTGCACTGTATACTTATTTTTTAAAAAATTACACAATATATATTAAAAATTTAAAAAGTCCTTGAAACACAAGAGTTCATCTTGTACCATAAGGTTAATTCACAAAAAGTTCTTTCAAACAAACAAGCAAAAAAAAAAAAAAAAAAACAAAAACAAAAAAACAAAAAAAAAAAAAAATCAGTCCAGGGAAGAAGTTTTTCTAAGCCACATTAAAAATTCAAAAAGGAAAAGTTCTTGAAATTGCACTGTTTCAGTCTGGAATTGAAATTTAATTATCATGATACCAGTGACCAGCATGCAGACCATTGCTCAAAAACACTAAACAGATGAATAGATGTAAATGACTTGAAGTAGATGACATGAATAAATGTAAATGTTATCAAAATATGCTTTTTTTTTCATATCACAATCTACTATTTATCACAAAGCGGTTTTCCTCACAACCTTCAGATTTCTTTTTCTCTCTGATATAAATTATAATAATTAAAAAAATGTATCTAAATTAAACCAATACAAGGCATAAAGCACCGCTTAAAACTTCTTTTCTGATTAGATTCATCAATTGGAGAACAGCAGGTATATGCCATAAAGCCAAAAAAAATATTTAATTTCCATAAATTCATAAAAAATTACAAAAATTATTATGATGACTTAAATTTTATTTATTAAACTCAAATAAAATTTATATAATTTATTAAAAAGTAAAGTAATAAACAAAAGTAATAAACTGCCCCCTCCCTTCAATCTCAAAGCATCGTTAATAACCGATGAGAACAGTGTTCACCCCCGTAATGTCAGACCTTTAAGGTTTAACAATGGCAGGTATAAAAATAAACAAAAATTTGTGAAACTAATATCTATTAAATTTTAAAATGGAAAAAAAAAAAAGACCATTGATTCTCAAGTTTATATTACTATTGCAAATTAATCCATTTCTGTTTTAAATATTCATCTATAATACACTAATGTATTACAGTAGAAAGCCTCTAATCTGCAAATTTTTTAATTCATATTTTGAACAAATGTAGATTGTTAATTCTTTAAAATAAATAAATTGCACTTTTCTCAATGTATAAATAAAGTAAAAACTTTAATAATAATTTATTAAATTTTAAACAAAGCATCAATGATTGTTTGTTTAAAGACATTTTGTTTATATTGTTAAATTTTATCTTAAAACATATAAATAATCATGAATTTTTATTTAGTTTCAAAGCTTTCTTGCTCTAAAAAACTTAAATAGTTCTGGCCTGATGAAATCAGCAATGAATTTCATAGGATTTGTTTTTACTTAAATTTTTATTCTAAAATAATATAGCTATTGCAGTGTATTAATTTGTTATAATAATTAATAAATAAATTTTAAATAATCTATTTATGAATAATGATTTTTTTTTTTAAGCAAAATTTTATTGTCAGTACTTTCTACAACATAATTAGTGTAGCAGATGTCTGGTGTCGCCATTTATTATTACTAATGAGTACTAAATTTTTATATGTCATGTCAGGATTCTATAAAAATAATCCTAATGATGTCTTTAAAAAGCTTTCAAATTTCTATTCATAATTTAGTAAGATTGTGAGGGTAGGTTGGTAGGAATAAAAATTCTTAATAAATTTTAGATCAAACAATCTGGCAACTTTTATTAAACAAAAGAATCATGAATTTTTGAAAATAAAGACTGAAGAGCAAATATCTGAAATAAGTGAAAGAAAAAATCTCGATTTTATAATTTTAGTTACCATATCAACATTATTTTCATAAATACGTTGGGAAAAAAAAATCTATTTTATAGAATTACTATTTGATGAATGTATGGTAACGTGATCTATTGGAAAAAACCAGAGATATTTAAGATTTTTTTTACATTGTAATTCAGAGTTTAATTTTAATAAATGTAACATTTCTTTTATGTTTTTTATACCTTTATAATGATGATTTAATAATTTTAAAAAAAAAATGAATGATTAAATACACAGTCTAAGAAAACATTTTTTTTTTCGTTAAAATTAAATACTTTTCTAAAAGAGCTCAAATTGTTTTTTCCAGGTACTTCTTGAATAAATATAAATAAAAAATATAATAAATAACTGTATAATATTTTAATCTATGTAGAAAAATGTTAAATTTGCTGCAAAAAATTTGAAAATTTTGTCACTATTGAAACTTTTTTTAGAAGTTAAATTTCTTTGTTTACATTCATAAAATGTTTGCAAATTATATGCCTTTGCGAATTACAAGTTCACAAATTAGCAGCACTCTACTGTAAATTAATTTTAAAAAATAAAATGTTGGGGATAGGCCCATAATGGTGATGTATTAAATTTTAAATATGAATTATAAATTAGCAGAGGTAAAAATAAAATTTGCAATGGAAATGTTGCTGTTAGTCTCCAAACCTATTAACAGGCATGAGATTCTTCCACAGATCTGCAATTTTCCACTTTTTTTAACATCATCAAAGGATCGTGGAAAAACGCGAATTTCGACAAAAGATCTCATTTTAAAAAAATAAGATATTCTTCAAAAGGTCACAGTAAAATACTATTTTCATCAAAAGATTGCAAGAAATTTCACAATTTTTTTCAAAAAATCATGATATAAATGCAATTTTCGTCAGAAGATCAGGACAAAACTGCAATTTATGTCAAATGATCGCAAAAAAGCTGAGATTTTCGTCAATAGATCTCGAAAAAAACTATATTTTGTCAATGGACTATGGAGAAATGGTCACAGTAAAATACTATTTTCATGAAAAGATTGCGAGAAATTTCACAATTTTTATCAAAAAATCACAATAGAAATGCAATTTTTGTCAAAAGATCAGGACAAAACTGCGATTTATGTCAAATGATCGCAAAAAAGCATGATTTTCGTCCAAAGATTGCGAAAAAAAACTGTGATTTTGTCAAAAAAAAAAAATCAGGATTTTCGTCAACAGATTGTGAAAAAAATGTGATATACGACTAAAGATTGCGAAAAGCACGATTTTCTGACAAAAGATCGTGATAAAAGAGATTTTTGTCTTAAGATCACAGAAAAAACTTACATTTTGTGAAAGAATATCAGAAAAAAACAATTCTGTCAAAGGGTTGCAGGAAAAATGCAAATTTCGTCAAAGAATCACAGAAAATTTGCTGCAATATTTATGCTTTCAACAACTAATTTTGCAGTTGAGTGGCAAATTAAACATTAGCTTGCCATGTTTGTTAAATGATCTTTTAAGTGAAAATATGTTAAAATTTGAATTGGACAAGTAAGGTTGCTGTGTAAAACATTGCACCAAAAGTACAAACTTTTCATTTCAGAATTACTGATAGTAGTTTTTGCATAAATTAATTCACTCTGCCTCTGCCCCATCCCTCCCCTGAAACAAAATAACTAGATAAATAAAATAAAATATAACAGGACTTAAACAAAAAATATTGACAATTTTATTGCTAATATAGTAGTTTTCTTAATTTCCTTTAACATGCACTATTTAAATTAATTTCTTATTTCCAGTTCACATGCTTTTCCTTTTTTTCACTTTTAGCAATCTCATGCCTGTTTAAAATCTGTAAAGTTAAAGTCCTACAAAGCAAATAACTAAATAAAAGAGATAACTGTCACGTGGTGGAATAAATACAAGTAAAATTATAAAAACAATTAATGTTTATTTAAAAGAAATAAAAAGGATAAAACAATAAATTCACATTTTGGAAAAACAATATTTAAATATTTATTCAAATTACTATTTCACAATACATTATGAAATAAAGTAATAAATAATATAACTTACTTTGTGGCTATTGATATAAATCCCATCTGTGAACTTAGACTATCTTAAGTTATTTAGAGACTTAGACAAGATAAACATTGTTGAAAAGTAAACTTAACTGCTGTCACTGAAACAACTTCCTCCCGGAGATATTGAAGATTGTAGATAAACTTCCTCCATTTTATTTATTAGCTGCCCGATTATTGACAACACAAGAAACGTAACTATCTTTACAACAATAGATAGCACAATTCAATGCTATTGCATTTCCTTTAAAAGCCACTAGTTATATTGCCAGCCAATAATGGAGAAAACTACATTGTAAAAATACCTTGTCAACCTGAACATAATGGATCATTTGCCATAGAAAGTTTTAAGTAGTTTTAATTAGTAATGATGCTTAAACTTGAAATAATAAACTACACTTGATAAACACACAATATAAACAAAGAATGTTATTGCAAAACAAAAACAACGAACTATTTCAGAAATTTTTTTAAAATATTTTTCATGATATGTCTATTTTCTTGCGATTTGTATTGTTTATTGAGTATTTATAAAGCAGGGATCGTAATTTTTAAAAAATCGTACAGTTGTTTTTTGTAACTTACAACGGATGGTGATGCTGCATAAAATATACATAATTACAGGGTGTTTCAAAAATGACCGGTATATTTGAAGAATCAATAAAAACTAAACGGGCAGTGATAGAAATACACCGTTTGTTGCAATGTGTTTGGGACAACAGTAAATTTTCAGGCAGACAAGCTTTCAAAATTAGTTACAATTTTCAACAACAGATAGTGCTGCAGTCTGGAAAACTCTAAAGTACAATGTTTTCCACGTATCCACCATGCGCAGCAGTAATATGGTGTAGTCTCTGAGCGAAATTACCAGAAAACCTTTGTAAACGTGTCAGGCAGAATGGCTTCCCATGCAGAAGAGATGTACTGCTTCAGTTGTTCAATTGTTTCTGGATTGTCGCGATACGCCTGGTCTTTCAAGTCCAAAATCCTCTGTTCTATGAAATAAACCATTTTTTCACAGCTAACTTGCAATCTGTGAACAGCATATGCTTCCAGCAGAAAGACGACTTACAAAATGGCGAACTCACAGACTGCATTTTCTTCTATATCTTTCAAATGGCCCGCAGCACCATCTGTTGTTGAAAATTGTAACTAATTTCGGAAGTTTGTCTGCCTGAAAATTTACTGTTATCCCAAGTATATTGCAACAAACGGTGTATTTCTATCGCTGCCCATTTAAATTCTATTGATTTTTCAAATATGCCGGTCATTTTTGAAACATCCTGTACTTAGAAAATATATATGCATTTTAGAGCATTTTGAATTGATTTTCTCAATGTTATTTCAATTATTTTAAATTATCCAGTTCTTTGCATGTTTGTGTGGTCATATTAATTAGATTATTATTTATCTAAGTGCATTCCAGTTTGAAAACTTCTGTAATCCAGAATTTTCTGTAATCTGGAATCATGATAATCACCATAATTCCAGATTAAAGATGTTATACTGTATGTATAAACATGCACAAATTATATAATTCAGCTATAAATTTACACATCAATTAGAAATACTTTCCTTCCATTTAAAATTTGAATTAAAAACAGCAATATGTCTCTCTTCTGCAACCCATCATTCCACATAATTTTCACACATTAAAACATTTTGCTAAACCATGACAAATAAATTTTCTCAAAAGAAAACAAGAACATTAAAATGTCAAATTTTAGATAAGCTTAAGCAAAAATTTTTCCCTAACAACAGAAAATGCTGAAAATTTTCCTGAATGTAAAAATGATTAATATTCTTATTTTATTATTATTACTACCTTTTTTTCCTTTCCTCATGGTCCAAGAAAGATCATACAGCATTTTTACTCTTCCTTTGAAAAGAAAAACTTACTAACTAAAATTTACCATTGATATCTACTGAGACATATCCCGTGTCAAAACATAAAAAACAAATGAATCAGTTTAAGGCAAAGGAAAAAAAATAATAACGATAACTAAACTTAACATAATTCGACTGAGGTAACAGAATTCTCTTATCCCTTTCGATGCTTATATCTTAGTCCTGCTCTACTGTTCTTTATAGCACTGTCGATCAAATGCCATCACGCTTTAAACACTTGAGCAGAATAATCCATAGATAAAAGCTTTCTTTCATAGAAATGTAATACAGCTTGACACATAGGACACAGTCTATAGTAAAAGTTCTCTGATATGTCTTTTTTCAATAATTCTTTAAGGTGTACTCCTTGTTGAAATGCCATTGACTAATAGTTTGTAAGACGCAACACTGATAATCTCTGTCGCTAATGCACATTACGAGCATTCTTTGAGGACTGGACTATTGTTCAGCTGCTTGTTTTGTCAACAGGATTCCACCTTAATCTACCACCTTGATCCAAGAGTAGATCAGTAGCAAAAGTGCCTTTACATCTACTACAGAGTTAAATCAAAAGACAAATATTGAAAACTTGGCTATAAAATAACAATAGTAGAAAATAAGTTTTCAAAATTTTCATGGGTGTGTCGATCTTTACGGAACATCACTTGTAATTTGATAATGGCAGTTTCTTTTACAAGTCTGGGTTTAAGAGTTGTCTTGTGAGTCAATGTAGACCCCTGAGCCGCCAGCTCAATACCTATTTTCAGCACCTTTCTTGCTATTCAGCTATGGAGAATTTCTCTATCTTTGTCTCACAGAGCACCTCTACTCTGGACTTCTTTTCACAAACTTCTTACCTCTCATCCATCTCTCCCCTCGAGAAAAAGTTAACTAGGGATGGATTTTGGAACCTATGGGAGAGCTAAAAGGTGATGTCAGCCTCAAAGTTCCTTTAAATTGGCTCACTAAAAAATGAAATTACTTTTTGGCTGCCTGTGAGAAAATAACATATATCGATCTTTGTGAGCTTAAAGCAATTTCTCAGCTTCTTCTATCGGCTCAGAGGATGGTCTCTTATGTCCAACCCCAAGATTGATTATTACATTCAGTGTTTGAAAATGTCCTCTTAGTGCATATCTCAACCTGACAAGGAAGGTCTCCATACGGGCAGACTCAGAAAATCCAAAAAAATTACACTTTATTCTTCTCATGTGGATATATATAATTATAAAAAAAAATTTCAGCAGAATCACTTTAAAACGTTCATAAAAAAATAATGAACATTTCATTTATTTGGCGTTTTATCACCAGTTAGTGACAAAATAAAATTTCAAAAAATATTTCTTTATGTCAAATACTTTTTAAGGTAAAAATGTTTCTTATATTTTCCTTGTTTAATGAACTCCTATTTACAAAAAATAATAATAATAAATAACTTTACTTTTGTCAGTTTTATTTTGTTTTAATTATAGTTTTACCATATATACTATACTGAAAGTTAGCTATAAAATATTATGAATTAAAAAAAAAAAATAAATAAAAAATAAAATTATTTAAATCTCAAAATGAAGTCCAAATGATCACTATCGATTCAACTTTGTTGCTATAGAAACAAAAACTTCTCCGAAATTGGAGTGTATTATTGCAGCATTCTTCATGTGGTCTTTATTTTAGAATACGCTTAAATGCATGAAAACATTTTTTATATATGAAATTTTTTTTACAGTGATAAAATTAAATAACAGCAGCAACAAGCAACATAAATATGCACTACAAAAAGAAAATATATGCATTAAACTCCTTAATTGTTTAAATTCATAAATACCATTTACACGCATTTTAAAATCTAATGATAAAGAATTCTCAGTTACATTAAAATTGTTTGCTTTTGGTGAGGAAATGTGCTGCTTGCCAACCGAGTAAGCTTTAGTCTTTTCACGCCAAATATTTGAAAGTATTTTTTTTTTTTTTTTTTTCAGAGTTACTGCTGTAATTCCGCCGCTAAATTTGACTGATCCTTTATTACAAAGAACTTTTCATTCTTCAAGATTCCCTCATACATACATTAAAATCTGTAAATAATACTTCTTTACAGAAGGCAGAATTTACCAAAGAATTTAAGTATAATGTAAAAATGAGGTATTTGTCTAATGAAGATGTAATTCCCAGTTGAATGGCTTTTTCATTTTTCTTCAGATCTATTTGTAATAAAATAAGTGGGTGTTGAAGTTTTTTGACTAACTATACAATGCTGAAAAAAAAGTAATCTCTAGAAGTGCTCCTTAATAATTCTATGGCAAACAGTGGCTCCAACTTTTAAAAAATATTGGGTTGGCTCAAAATTTTTTGAGCAAAATAATGCATAACTTTTTTTTTCCCCTTAGTGTGTGTGTGTATGACATTATGGAGAAGAGCAAAATGACTAAACTGGATAATTCAAAATAGTTTTTTCAAAGTAAATGTAAATTTATTAAAATTCAATTTTCATTTAATAAATAATTTAATTAAATTCGCTCTCATAAGTTCTTCCTTATAAATACATTGATATTTTTTATAAATAGCATAAAAATAGCATACGTGTTACTTTTCCATGGAAACGCTGAATTCCGCTTTTTCGGTAATGAATTTTATCATCCCTGAGATCGATGCAAATATGCATTAAAATTTGTTGCCATTATTATAGGGGGGGGGGAGTAAATACAACAAAAACACCAGCACTAACGGTTCCAAATTGAGAAAATTTCTTCAATAGATTGCAGGAAAAAATGCAAATTTCTCCAAAGGATCGCAAAAAACCTATAAATTCATCAAACGATCATGGAAAAAAAGTATTTTCTTCAAAGGATTGCGGGAGATAATATTATTTCCGTCGTAGGATTTCAGAAAAAGCGTGATTTCGGTCATATGATAATGGAAAAAGATGCAGCTTTTGTTAAAGGATTACGAAAAATACTCTAATTTCGTCAGATAATCGTAAAAAATACTCTTAATTTTTGTTGAAAGATCATAAAAAATACCAGAATTCGAAATTGAAGAAATGTTCTAATTTTGTCAAAAAATCGAGAAAAATACGTGAATTTTGTCAAATGATCGGGGGAAATATGTAAATTTTGCCGAAAGATCGCGGAGAATACTTGAAATTTTCCAAAAGAAAAAATATGAGAATTTTGTTGTAAGATAGAGGAAAATAGAAGTATTTTGTAGAAAGATAGTGGAAAATAGACGTATTTTGAAGAAAGATCAGAGGATAATCATGAATTTTATCGAAAGATCACAGAAAATATGTGAATTTTGACAAAAGATTGCGGTGAATATGCGAATTTTCTCAAAAGATCGTGGAAAATATGTAAATTTTGTCAAAAAAGGGTGAGAAAAACAGCAAATATCGCTAAAGGATCATGGATAAATGCAAATTTCATTGAAAAGACCGTGGAAAAAAGTGCGATTTTCTTAAAATGTTCGCAAAAAACACTAATTTCGTTAAAAAATTATTGAAAAGTACTAATTTCATCAAAAGTCCGTGAGGCCCTGAAAGTTCAGCTTTTTTTTTTTTCTGAGTCTGTACCATGTGTGCAATTGTAGTTAATTAATAAACAAATGTAAGTGCAATAAGCTAAATATCAAGAAAAAGATTCATTTTACCCATCTAACTGCTTTCTGGATTCAAGACATTAAAAGAGATGATGAAATATGCAGGAAATTTGTTTTTGAAAGAAATTTAATTATACATCAGAAGTGCATACATCAGTAGAAGTGACTTTGAGTGCTGCAGTAAGTCTAATTGATGTCATTACTATTTATTTAAACAAAATTTTTTTGAGAATGTCAATAAATTCAATTTTTATTTCAGTGATTTTATAAATAAATAAATGATATAAATCAATGGGATTTGGGTAGGGGGGAAATGGAGAGAGTAAATTATTAGGTGGGCTCACACCCCATGGACCCATATAAGTTGGCACCACTGGTGGCAAATAATTGAATAAAGAATTATAGGTACCGATAGACAATGATTAGACATCTAATTATTAAATATATACATAAATTATGATTAGGGTGTCATATATTATTAAAAATTTTAACAATCCTTATTTTTCAAATAGAACATGGGTTTTTGAGGCTTTCAGTTTATTTGCTGAAGTATGTAGTTTATACTTTTTTATTATCGTAGAGTTATAAATAAATGCTTCAGAATTTGGGGAGGTTAATATTAAATATACATGTCAAATTCTAATTGACTTTTTAAGAAATCATCTGATTAAAATATTTCTTTTTTAATTCATTGACTGCAGCAGACTGTGACAAAGTGGCTTTTTTGGCTCTCGTTGGCAAACCATTTTTCAGTGGTTTTTTATTTCTTACTTCCCAATCATGTCAGTGTTTAATTCTATTCATTTCTAATTAAAAAATAACAAATTTTAGTTATTTTTACTTTTTAAATGGCAAACTGAAATCTCTAAACATTCCCTGTAGCAAGGGCAGCATGGAGTATTTTTTTTTTTTTTTTTTTTTAATATACATACATATATATGGTAATACATTTTTAGTAGTCCTTTTTGAATAGATCCCTTGTCTTCAGGAAAAATTTTTATGGCACTCATATTTATTTGTTGTGGTGGTCAATGTGCTAATGGAATATATAGTGAATGAACCTAAACTTGATCTAGAAATTTTTTTTAATAATTAAACCTACTTTTATTCATGAAAATTAATAATAAGTTCATGTTTTAAAAGGGATGACTGAGTTATTTTTTACATAAAAAGGGTATGCATTGTTAAAAACATAACTTTCTGAATTTACAGTACATTCCTATCATTAGTTTTGGGGCATGAAGATGTTATTTTTTGGTAATCTATCAGAAATCATTTTTTATTTCCACTGAAAAGGAAATCTTTAAAATTAACCTGGAAATTTATCTGACATTCTTTTTATATTAATTTATTTTTTATTATATTTAAATTCAGATTAATATATTTAAATTTAGATAGGTTTTTCGGTCATTTTCTTGTTTATGATTTTATTTTTATAAATTTATGAATAGATCCTAACACATTTTCTTTAATAACTGTATGGAGATTTAAGAAAAGTGCATAAGTTGCATGCTTTTTTCTACTGATTTGATTCAAAGAACTCAAAAGTGGGTGGTGCCATTTGAAAAATGAAAGCTGAGACTAATTTTAATGTGTATGATCTTGCATTTATGAGAATAATTATTTCACTTGGTTGATATCTGCTTTTTGTATAGATGATTATTTGCAGTTCAGAATTAGTAGGAAGAGGTCTCTTTTCTTTTTTTTTTTTCAAGACTGAAATAATTTTAGTTTTTATAAATATTGCTTAACTGTTTTAATTATTTGTGTAATTTGAAATAACTTTATTCTTAGAGCCCCTCTTAATCCTGAAGATACTGCAGCAAAAAACATAAAGTTTAATACTCCTACTGCTGGTAAGATTGTTTTTTTATATGTATCAAATGTGTATTCATATATGTTCAAAACTTAAGGAAAATTTTACTAAAGAAAAAGTAGTCTGAATAAGCTGTAAAATTGAGTTGAGTGTGTCATCATTAAACAAATTTATCCAATTATTATTTATTTTTAAAATATTTAATCTTTATTATTATTATTTTCTTACTATTTATTTATTTTTAAAATATGAGTGATTCTCGCATAGTTTTGGCTTTTAAGTCCCTTAATAATAATTGTTTTTATATATACAGTAGACTCCCTCAAATCCGCACAGCTTGGGACCAGAGGTTTTGCGGATTTCTGGTCATTGCTTTGTTTACATTTAAAAAAAATAATTTGAATGTAATTAATGAAATCAAAAGTATAATGAATGCATACAATATGCTAAAATATTAAAAGAAGTAATAAACTAAAATAATAAAAATTTAGATATTTTTCAAAATGATTAAAATATTAAAAAGAAAGGTAAAGTTAGTAATCAGTAATGTACAATTAAATATTCATTATAAAAGAGGAAATGTGTTTTTCCTAAATTATTCAATGAAACTTGCCTCATAAAGGTACATTGCTAATTCACATCAGGATCATAAAATAATGAAACTTTATTTCAGATTTAGCCAGACTAAAAAAGCTTGATTAATACATAAATATATTTGGTAAGATTGTGATTACCAATGATATTAGCAATATCTTTATTTTTTCAGAAATAAATTATTCTTTCTTCATGAAAAAACATAAATTCAATAACTTTAACAAAAATTATAAATTAAAAAATGTATGGAATTGATATAAAACTGAAAAAAAAAAAAACAATTTTTGCACCTACATCTGAATTGAATGTTTCATTGTTTACATCCGTAAAATATGTGTGGATTTTAGAGAGTTGCGGATTTTAGGAGTGCGGATTTGAGGGAGTCTACTGTATATATATTCTTAGTTTTCTTTTATTTCTTATATTATAAAACATGTTATTGCATGATTCTAGAACATGTTTGTATATTATTAAGATAGGTATTGAAAATTTTAGGGTTAAAAATGTATCAGTAAATCTTTTACCATCCCTTGTCCCTGATGCTGATTTTTAAATATAGAGCTATCTGGATAAAATTATTTTGAGAAAGTAGTTCTACTTAATTTTTTAACAAAACTAATGTATAAGACCATGGAACATTTTCATGTAAAAAATAGAGTGAAATCACTAAAAAGTCCTTGCCATTAAAAAGTAACTCTTTTATTTAAATTCATATTATTAAAACACCATAGAAATAATAAAAGGATTGTAAAGATTGATAAAATTAAGTAAGCACAATTTATTTCCACCTTAATGGCACACTAAAAATAAGAAAAGCTCTAAAATTTTAGCCTCAGCACATCACAATTGATACCTCACCAACAGCTGATCAATAAGTACAAATGAATTGTCAAATTGAATGATCACAGTTGCAGTTAAACACTAAGTTAATTATGCAAAGAAAATGTGTATATACCAGTGATGCAGATGCCATTCCCTAGTGATGCAGAATTTTAATCCAGTTTAACTGGTGTACACTTATTTAACAGGTTAAGTTCCAGTTAATTATTTTTCTAACGCAGTATTGCACAATAATTTCCCCCTCAGTGGTGATAATTTTTGTTTATACTGCTATTTTGCTTTCCACAGTTTGATTGTTCCAAATATAATAAAATAGTTAACTCAGATTCATCATTAATATGTCTAAGGTTCAAATTTAATGTATATAATAAAATCAGTAACCTGATCTAGTTTTTCTTCCAGAAAATTATTGAGTCAGTTGAAAGCTGTGAAAGAATAGCTTATTTAAATCTCACATGTACACCAATGTGTCACTGTATTACAGGGTTGGTATTTTTGCCAGGACAGTGGCAAAAACTGGAAAAAAACAGGGCAAAAATGGCAAATTCTTTTTTGTCTCTAATATATAATAAAATTTATAAGTTAATAAGGATAATAAAGGTATAAACAATTAAATTTAATATCATTTAATATTTTTATTTAATGTGATAATTAATAAATATAATTAAATACTTTTACATATTTTAAATCTTTATAAAATAGGTGGGATTCAGTCCAATACTTAGGAATTTTAGAACTAAATTAAAAATCTGATGTCAATTTTTTTTCTTAAATTATTTTGTCAGATTACAATATTTTTTTTTAATTATCAAAAGGTTTTATACAACTTTGCTACTTTTTAGCTCACAGGCTATCAAAGCCTGAGAGCTTATGTGTCAGTCCATTCTGTATGTGCGTAATGTGATAACTCATGATAAAAATATCCGATTAACTTGAAATTTTGGTTATATGCTTATACTGATAAGACGCTTCCCTGATTAGTTTTTGAAGTTCATTCTATATGTATAAGAGGGGGATCGGGGGCTAATGCCCCTCCCCTTCATTTATATAGATGGGTTTTTTATATGATTTAGCATATCCCTAATTAGTTCAGGGGGTTCAATGATTAAGTATAAAAAGGGGAAATGGGGGAGAACTATTGAACTTGTTTTTCGATTGGCATTAGCCCTTGAAAATATAAGGCTGTAATGAACAAGTAGTATGTGTAGCCTGTGAGCTCAATGCCATCAGTTTAATTGGGCAATATTCTTTTTATTGTTTTATGTAATGAGTCTTAAAAATATGTAAATATTTAAGTCTTTGGTACTAAATTATAATTATTTATTTGATGAAACTAGTCTGTTACAGATTTAAAAAAAATAATTAAATGAAAAATTATACATTGAAAAAATTCTATGTCTTGTTCAGAAAATAAACTTTTTTCTCCTCCCTCTTATACATTAAGAACAGATTCATTATGTTTTATTTATAAAATGCATGATTATACTTATTTTATGTAAGAGTTCAAAACTAAATTTAGAATATTGATTTTTTAACTAAGTATTAAGTTTTTTTTTTTCTTTCATAAAATTTGTTTTTCTTTTTTGCGGGAAAAATTTAAATGAACAGACTGTTTTTGCCACAACCTTGGCAAAAACCTATTTTTGCCGGGAGAGTTTAATCAGATTTTTTCCACCTATGGCAAAAATTTACCTATTCTGATGTTTTTTAGTGATAAATTATGCAACTGGAGCTACAAGCAATGTATATATTTAATGCATTATATGAATTTAAATCTCTCATTGTTTAAGTTTAAATTCACTAAATACCATTTACACACATTATAAAAATTCATTAACAAGCAATTTTCAATTACATTAAAAATCATTTGTCTTTGGCGAAGAAACATACTGTTTGCCAAATTTCTTAATGCTTGCATTTTCCCATGCCAAATTTTCAAGAATATTTTATTTTTTTACAGACTTTCTACTGTAATTCTGTGGCTAAATTTGACTGATCCTTTATTACGTACATAAATAGTTTAACAAGTTTTTTTTTTTTTTTTTTTTTTTTTCGAAATATTCTTAGTTTGCCCAATATTGAGACCTTCCTTTAAGTATGTGGAGCATGGTAATCACAAAAGTAATTTTTCATTTTAGTGACATTTTTGTAAATGTTTGTGGACTTATATCTTCATCTAGAAGGTTTAACCAATGACCAGGTCATCCATATGTTATAAGTTTATCAGTATCTCTCATGTAATAATAATAAAATTCTTAAAACCCTGTTTTAAAATACTAATTTTTGCCTGTGTCAAAAAGTATCTTTGCTAGCAAACTTTTACTTTTTGCATGGCAAAAAGTATTTTTGCCGGGGTGGTATTTTCCACTGTTTTCACCATGGTTTTTCCATTTTGGCAAAAATTTGCCAACCCTGCTGTGTTATATGTATAATGTTGGAGAAAATTTTATTATTTAATTCCAATATGTGAACAAAGTTGTTTTGAAATAATTTTAAATAATGTCAAGTATATAATAAATATGAAATCAGTTTTAAAATAAAACTAGAAAACTTTACATATTTCAACATTTGAAATATTTATTAAAATATGCATCCATTTATGACATAATCATAATGTTTTTTTATTATTATTATTATTTGCTTTAGTTCATATTTGTTGTCACAATTATTTTTAGTTGGTACACAAATTACACATTGTAATTTTGCAACTGAGTGAAACAGTGTCTAAGCCAAAATACTAACCAGGGATTGTTTTGTCTTGAGCTGCCGATATTCTACCAAATGAGCTATCCTGGAGAAATCTGGCAGACACAACATACCCAGACCATTGGCAGCTTCAGCTGGTCTTTGGTTAAAATCCTGGCCTTGACATTTTTTTTATTCACAAGGGTCAGCTATTCAGAGATAAAAGCATTCAAATGTGGAATGTCTGCTAAATAGATGTGTCCTCTTTTTGGTTGAAAAACCATTATGGAAGTACAGTAGACCCCTTCAAATCCATACTCCTAAAATCCGCAACTCTCTAAAATCCGCACATATTTTACAGATGTAAACAATGAAACCTTCCGTTCAGATGTAGGTGCAAAATTTGACTTTTTTAGTTTTATATCAATTCCATATATTTTTTGATTTGTAATTTTTGTTAAGATTATTGAATTCATGTTTTTTCATGAAAGAAGAATAATTTATTTCTGAATAAATAAGATGTTACTGATATCATTGGTAAACACAATCTTACCAAATATATTTATATATTAATCAAGCTTTTTTAGTTATTAAGTCTGGCTAAATCTGAAATAAAGCTTCATTATTTTATGATCTTGATGTGAATTAGTAATGTACTTTTATGAGGCAAGTTTCATTGAATAATTTAGGAAAAACACATTTCATCTCTATAATGAATATTTTATCGTACGTTATTGATTATTAATTTGACCTTTGCTTTTAGTATTTTTATCATTTTAAAAACTATCTAATTTTTTTATTATTTTAGTTTATTACTTATTTTAATATTTTAGCAAATTATAAGCATTCATTATACTTTTGATTTCATTATTAATTACATTCAAATTACTTTTAAAAAAATGTAAACAAAGCAATGACCAGAAATCTGCAAAATTCTAAAATCTGCAAAACCTCTGGTCCCAAGCTGTGCGGATTTGAGGGACTCTACTGTATTACTGTGTAAATATTTTTAACCTGTAAAAATTATTGGGCATCATTTTGAAATTTGGATAAACCTGCTAGAGACAAAATCAAGTCTGAAACAATGAAATCCAGCCCAACTCACTGTTAAAAAGAAAGTGGAAGTCAACTCAACCTAAACCTAACCTGCAACAAAAAAAAATTGAGAGCCAGCCTGACTCCAGATCTGGTCGGATGTAAATAAAAGCGGGTAACACAACCTGATGCAGAACTCTAAATTGTATAAAAACAAAAATCTAATCTTTAAATATACTTTAAAATTAATTGTAGCTTCAAAAGTTTCACTTATGATGGTACAACTTGTTTTACACATCTGGCATTTTACTTTTAGTTTATCAACATTATCAACCCCCCCCCCCCCCCCAGGGGGATACCTTCTTTAGGTATTCACGGGCTTCACAACCCCAGGTACCTGAGCGATCTTTTCCTTTTTCTCTTACTCCTCTTCTTCTCCTCATCTTCCTTTCATCTTTGTTTCATTCTCGTTGTGGTTTCCTCTTCGGAGTTGAGGGCAATTCTGTATGAGCCAATATCATCCTGTATGTTGACTCATGGAGTATTGTAAATCACCCACTTGTTGGCCATGCGTGGCGACCCATGTCCCAGGAAAGGGGGATCCTGGCAGTTGAGGGAAACCAACACACTGCTTTGGCCTCTGCTTCAGGTAGACGGGAAGTGCATATTGGTCCCGTATGCACCAATCGGCTGGTCAGCTGACTTTTGTCACTGGCTATAGGGATCAAGTGAGCGAGCATTTACTAGCCATCTTGTTAAGGGTGGAGACTGGCATAGGAATGTCTTGTGACCGTATGAGCCCTGGTTAGCACTGCTGCATGAATGTGCATCCCCTTGTTGGGCTCGGTAGTGGGTAGTGTGGCTGAGGTCTGAATTCTATTTTTTCTAACATGGATGGAAAAAATCTCTTTCCTTCTGACTCTCTACCATGTGGAGAGTAACAAGTTGTACATGATTTTTCTTTCACTCATTTTTTTTTTATTATTAAACACACCGATAGCCTTTCTGATTAATTCTTTCAAGAAAACTTTCCAGTCTTTTTTTTTTTTTGGTGATGGCTACTCTCTCAAAAAATTACAGTCTGGGGATTTATTGGTTGAAGTTTCTTCAGCCAGCCAATCACAACTTCTGTCAAATTGCAATACAATAGGCACTTTTTCCATTTCTGTTACAGCACATAAAACTCTCAATACCTCGAAGTGTAATATCTAAACCAGACCTTTTATTTTCCACTAAAGAAGAACTTCTGTCTAATTTAAAGGATCAAAATGTCATAGATGTATGCCGTATCACAATCCATCGAAATGAGCAAGCACTTCCTACAAAACACATTATATTAACTTTCATTAGCCATATTTTACCTACTAGAATCAAAGCTGGCTATCTAAATTGTCCAGTCCGCCTTTATATTTCAAATCCCCTCCACTGTTTTAAATTCCAGTGTTATGGCCATACTAACAATACCTGTCATGGAACTGTTACCTGTCCATATTGTGCAAAAGTTGGCCACGACGGTAAATTTTGTGAAAAACCTGAATGCTGTGCAAACTGTAAAGGTGATCGTACATAATATTCTTGCTCCTATCCTATTTGGATCTGCAGAAAAGAAATTCTCACCATCAAAATTACCCAAAAACTTCCTTATGCCGAAGCTCTCAAAATTGTTGAGTCAAGAACCCCGTTAGTTGGTGTCTCTTATTCAAGCAGCTTACTCAAACAGCAATCTAAATCCGTAAGGCACATAGGCACCCAAACAGATTCCTTTATTCAATCCAATACACAGCCGAAACAAACCCGTAATGTGAGTCTTGCAACTAAGGGATATGCAACACCAAAATTAGAACGCTGGTTGCCATCTTCAGAATCTGTCACATTAGAATACGAAACTAGTCAATCACAAAAACGTTCGATTACATCCAAAAAGTTGAACGAACTCCAGAATATGCCAAAGACACTAAAATCTAATAAAAATAACCTTGCTTCTTCTACATTTAATTTGCATAAATCGAATATTGATAAAACTGAGAAACCGACCCAAAAAACAAAAGAGAAAAAGATTGTTCAAGGTTTCCATCAGTGGCAAACTGTAACAAAGAAACAACGAAAATCACATCATGGACCATCTGTTACAAATCTGAAAGATCCAAAACAGCTTGCTAATTACATAGAAGAGGCTATGGATTCAGACTCATACGACTCGAGTGATGATGAGAATACTATATATGATGAATTCGTGCCTGATTGATTCTGAGCACTATTATTTTAATATCTGTATGATTTTAAAAGTTGTTTTTATGTAGTGTATCTGTATCTCACACTTTGTCTATATTTCAACAGCTATTACTTTATAATATTTTAATCCATTAAATTATATATTGCTTGTTTTTAAATCATCATCATTTGACGCTTTTAACTTTTTATTTATACATGTCATCATTGATTTAATCTGATTTTATATATTTAACTTTTTCATCTCGTTTAATGTTGGTTTACTACTTTTGATTTAGTTTTGACTTTGTCATGGCACAGCATGTCTCTAAAGGGACTTTGTGCCATAAAACCCCAATCAACCAACCAACATTATCAACAATTATTATTTTCAAAATTTTCCTGTGTATTGTACCATATTGTGTATCATCACAATTATTCACTTGATACATTTTCAATGGGAGCCCTAGAAATATTAGTCATCTTGTCATGAGGCTTGCTAATAACAAACTGCATTACATTTCTACAATATGCAGCAAAATACTAAATGATCCATCCTGTCTTCCTGTCTATCACACAAGTATTTTTTTTTTTTTTTTGTCATAAGAATGTTAGAAGTATCAAGACTAGAACATTAAAAATGTAACTATTCAGTAAAAATAATGCTTCTGCAGTGCAGAGCATTCATTATTGTCCTCATTGTACCAATAGTTGAAAAAGTATATTTTTATTAACTTCCAGAAACAAATTCTAACACTAGACAAAATAGACATACATGCATTTTTGAGATGTGAGACTTTTATCTGCAGTTTATGTAGATTTTTAACATGCAAAACTGTTTTGGACATTTAAAAAAAAAAATTAGGTCATCCTGAAACAATTAAAACCAACCAAACCTTTGAAAAAAAATTTTTTTTAAATGTAGAAGTCAACTGCAAGTCAGGTCTAGTTTAAGTTAAAACAGATAACCCCATCCGATGCAAGACTCTGATGCAGATAAAATTTATTGATGTAATTGTTCATTAATTTGTAAGTCACAAATTATTTTGAATAGCTATTAAAAGTAAAATCAATAATAGAGAAGAAGGCTACTGAAATGAGCATGTATGAAACTTTTAAAACTTTAATAACTCAATTTGCTATCAATTTGCTTAAAAATTAATATTTGAAATCTACTTCTGTTCTAGCTTTTGAATATAGTACCAAACTTCAGCATTATTAAATGCTTTAAAATTTTAGGTCTAATTGAAATGTGAAGAATCCACACCCCACTCCACCCTCACTTCTTAATAATTTAATCTATTGATTTCTCAACAATAGAAATTTGAATGTTGGTTATAATGAATATTTTTTAATATAAAATGTAGTTCTTTTTTATGTATGTTTCTTTTTTGAAGCACCATGTGCTTAACATGCATATATATCTTTTATAGAGCTGTTATTTATATGTGTCCTGGTAATTTTGCACTTTCAATAAAATTTAAATATTAGTCCTTCAAAAGTAATTAACCAACTGCTCTCCTCTCTCTCTTTATTTATTAAAAAAAAATCTTAATATTTTCAAATATTGAACTATCTTAAGAATCAAGCTTGAAATTTTGATCAAGAAATTACTTAATTATTATAGTTTTAATAAATATTTTTAGGTGTGATTGGTTCTTCAAAAAAGGATGGGCCATCAAATGTTAATTCCTCTAGTTCTCGGAATGTGAGATCAAGGTCCCACAGAGCTAATCTAGAACAATCTGTTATGCAATCATCATCAAACTATTCATCTAATTTAAGCCAACAGCAATCATTGCTTCAAGAAAATTCAAAATCAGGGTGAGTTCTTTCTTTCTTTTTTCTTTCAATATTCTCATAGTGTCAAAAAATTTACCAAATATGCTTAATTTATAAGCTTTTGTCAACAATATCTTATATTAGTGTTGTTGCTGAATTTATTTTTTTAAACAATGACTTCATGTTTAATTACCTATTCTGCCATGTTCCTTAACAAAAAAGTACAAAAACATAATACATGTCTTAGTTTTACTATACTATTACTGTACGGGACTTATTATTTGGACTACTTGGAACTGAAGGCTTTCCAGATTTTTGAATTTTTCAAAACCATAAGAATGAAAAGATTTGAACAATTTAAGGATTATAAATAAAAGTTATTTTGCATATTTTAAAATTATTTAAACAAAAATTTCTGCATTCTCTTGTATGGTAACAATAAATAAGTAAAATTAACTAATATTTTATAAGCAAACTTGGTGCACACATACATGCTCTCCCCCACTCCCCCCCCCCCCACCCCCCGCAAAAAAAAGAAATCCAAAATTCTACCTGCATTTTTCAAAAGTGTAAAAAATAACAATTTGAAGAGTGACCTTTATACTTAACCCTCTCACTGACAAGCCCATGTTAATATGTTCATTTAAGCTCCAGGTTTCACTACAATATAAGCATTATTTAAAGTAATAAAATCCTATTAACTTAATGCATTTTTAATATGCTGAGCAGTGAATAATACTCTTAAGGATTGCATTCATATTTGTAATCAAGTTTTTTACATTCAGTGTTGACAAATTTTTCTTACCATTTAATACAAATTGCAGAGAAAAAAAAAATTACAGATTTGTCTTTTTGCAAGATTAGAGGATTAATACAACTTATTTAAACTTAAATAAAATAATATTGAATAAAATATTAACTTGTGCAATCCTTTTTTAATTAAACAGCAATTTGGTGATTTTTAACCCTTTTGCGAATTTTGGCTATGAAAAGTCTGGAAACTGTGGAGCAGATCATTCTGGAATGTGTGAAAAGAGAGGGAGGCATAAGCAAATAAATAGAACTTTGCTATTATATGTGTATTCATGTACCATGATGGCACAGCCATAATATTTTTTTAGAATGAGGGATATAGGGTGAAATATCTGATGATTTTTTTGAAACAAATCGTGATATGAATTAATTTTAAACTAAAATTTGACAGGAAAAGGATTTTTTTCTAATTTCAGAAGGAGGTGGGGTTAGGCTCTATGTTTCCTGTTACTGAAGTACTCTAGTAGTTACACATTAAAACAATTGACTGGGGGAAAAAAAAAAGTTAGAAATCTGCAAAATATTTTTAAAAAATTCAGAAATTGCAGAAACTTTATAAAAAACTTATAAATGTAGAAAACGTTTAAATTTTTTTTCTGCATTTTGGAATTCTGGATAATGGGTCCTACAGTGTATAAAGCCTTTTTAATTATATGAAGAGTTCGGATGATAAAAGTGGTAAGTAACATAATCACCATTTTGAGAAAACATATTTTAAACCACTTTTATCTACTAAAATTTCTGTTTTTTATTGTTAAATGTCTCCTTTATCAATTAATTATTAGTATTGAGTATTAGTTTTTTTTTTTTTTCCTTTCAAATAGTAATTTAACAAGTTGAAGAAGACCCGTGATTATCTTAATCATATAATTAAACCTTTTTCACATTTCACCTTCATCATCTGAGCTTATCATATATCATTTATATTCTGTTAGTATCTTTTTTAATGAATGTGGTAATTTACCTTATTAATGAATTTGAGTAAATGTTAATCTATTTTGTCACAAATAAAAAGTGTATATTGAAAAAGAACCTATGAAATCATTTAGCTATTTGTCTTCTAATGTAGTCCCAGGAGTGCTTCATCAAATTAAAACATGTAGTTAAACTGACCTATATATTTACTTTTTATGTACTTCTATAAGTGCTAATATACTAATGCTGTGTGAGAGTTGGTGTTAACTGTAAAAAGGTTCAGAAGTATTTTAAATTTATTTAACACTGGATTCAAGCTGGTTTTCATACAAAGAGATATTATGTGCTAAAGATTTTTATATCAAGCATAAAATTAAAAAATATATATATTAGTTTTTAGCAAAAGTTTATTGATTATATTTTGCATATATTTCATACACAATAAATAATGATAAAAATAATATAATGTTCTTTGTCGCAATATACACCACAGCATTAGGCTGCTGAAGGTTAAAATCCTTTCAAAATAAGAAAAATATATTGTGTATCTGTATATGATTACATATTGTAATTTAGGTTTTTATCTCAGTACTTTGACAGATCCTGCAAGCCATAATTCATCGATAGAATATTGTGTAGCATAGTTCTGTATACCATATAATAATTGAGGTGCACTCTATGAATATGTGAATATTTCAAACATAGGATATTCAAGTAAGCTGTGAATTCAATTTGCAATCTATTTGAAGTAAAAGCAGTCCCCTCCCCCCCCCCTTGTGATTGTAAAACTAATGACATCAAGATGATATACCATTTCCTTTATTAATTTTTTGCTGAAAAAAAGTATGGAAGAGATTGAAAGAAGGAATTACCTGACATGGATGGTTTTAAATTGTTTGTTTTGGCGATACTGTAGTATAGATTTGCTGTAAAACTCATCCTGTGTTATGTGTTTTGTTGATACACATATAATCCTTTTCTATTTCAGCCTATGGTGTTATCCCTCTTCTAATATTCCATCTATTCATCATTTCAAAGAATGCATCAGCAGTTTTAATTTTTGCATTCAATTTGATTAGCATTTAATTAAAACTTAGCTCACTGATACACTTCATTAATTTAGTGATTAATATGATTGTATTATAAATTACGATGATTAAAAAATATTTTAATGTTATGTAGTGGTTTTTTAATCCACAAAATAAGAAATTTTATATATTTAAAGATTATTATAAAACTAATTCATAATAAGATTCATAAACAAAATATATATTTTCAATTTAGGTGTTTCATAATTTTTCCTCTATATCTCAAGACAGCCTTTATAGCTACTAAAAAATTAGGATTAATAAATTATATTTGTGTTATAAAAAGATGCAAATATGTTGCAGTTTTTTTTTTCTTCACCACGTTTTCTTGTCTTTTTTTTCTGTAATATAATGTTTATATTAGCTTGGTGTATCTTTTTTCTTTTAAATTTAAAAAGTCTATATATTATAAAGGGCAAACATATCTGCGTAATGCATGTGTCATTTTGCGAATGGTCATACTTTGAAATTTGAAATGAAATTTCAGTTTTGCAATTTTTGCTACTGCAGATTCAAAACTTCTAAATAGAGTACATCTTTAATTTTTACATCATCGTATAGGGGAAAAATGTACTTTTTAATGCAATTAGTTTGAAAGCTGTATCTCAATTTGCTTTTGAGTTATTAATTTTTAATACATTTTTATCATTGTTGCAACAGACCCCGCCAGTGACCGAGAGGTTCTGCCTCCGAAACTAGTAGATGGCAGGTGTTGGGTTCAAGCTCAATCGCGGCCATCAGCCTAACCATTCAGAGTTTTCATAACTTTCTTCTAACCTTGGATTTCCTTGCTTAAATATGTGTTAGGCTCCCCTAGAAAGATCCCCACAGAAGGCACCCTTCCTTTAGGGCATATATCCCAAGCATAGATAATTGGCCAACATAAAATACAAACATCATGATAACAGAAATATACCATTTCTGTTGAAAGTAAATGGAAATTAGTAATTTACTGTATCTATGTTTTTGTTGACAAAAAAAAAATAAAATAAAATAAAATAAAATAAAATAAAATAAAAAGAAACAGTAAAATTTAATAATTTGATGATCAAAATGTGGTATACATAATAATTGAGTCATATATTATGTATGCCATGGATTAAACATTCCTGGATCAATCAGAAAAATAATAAAATGCAGGCACCAAGAAGATTGATATAATTCAAGTTCAAAAACTATAAAAAATCGCCTTTTTACCTTATGTGATGTCACAGGATTATTATCTATGGTGTTTTTTACATGCAGATTATTTCAGAAAATTTCATTTAGATTTAAAAGAATATAAATAGTTTAGTGTTTGCTTCTAGCTAATAGCAATCAAGATTTCAAGCTTGAATTAAAATAATCAAATTAAATGTCACTTTTGTTAAAATGAATACAAACTTGAAAAGTGCATATGTAAAATCATGAAAATAATGTCGGATTTAGATTTCACAGGGAAAAAGTTTTATGATTGAGTCAAACTGGAATAATTTTTTCTTTTTCTCCTTGTGGAATACTAATCATAAGAGAGCATTAATTGATAACTTTATCATAATAACATATCTTTATTAAATTTTACTGCTTACATATATGATTAAAGTTTAATAATTTTTACAACTGAATTTTCTAGAAATAGCATTTTGTTAACTTTAAGTTAAATATCATTTGTTTAAGACTTATCAATTTAAGGTGCATTTTTTATTGCAATTAATTTTGTAGGTTTATTATAAATCAATGAACAGTTCCTCCTTAAAAATTTTCTTTTGTTGAAATTTGATGGGCTTTGCTCTCTCTGTGTGTGTGGGTCTCTCAGTGATAGCTATTGAAATCTACTGTACCTAAAAATCTGAATGAAGATAGTGTAAGACTGGCCCAAATGCATCTGATAGTCAGAATTTTCATTTTTTGTTTATTAGTCAGAATATCGATTAAAAAGTACAATGAACTCTCAACAAAAACTTATCTCTTTCAGTTCGAGCCAGCAAAAGTGCTTATGCATGCCCAGAATCTGATTTACACAGCAGAATGAAAATGAAAAACTGAATACTGGGATTTAGAGGGGTTTATCATTGTTCTTTTTTAACCTTGATTGTCCAAATCACTTAATGTAGTTAAAAATGAAACACATATTCTGTATTTTTTGTTGTCTTAAATGTCACATTCAGTTTTAAAAAATATTGATGTTGACTCTCAAATTTTTTTTTCAAAAACAGTCGTTTTCCCATTTTTCTTTCAAACAGCATCACTTCTTTAGAGTGCAATTTTAGAGATATTGATTAATGAAAAATATGTATGTAAAGCTGAGCCTTTCTACTATTTGATGCTGCAGTCAGATTTTAAAATGTGAATTTTAGTCCTTTGAAAAATTTCACAACTACAAATACTTTTCTGCCTTATGGAACAAATATATATATTTTTTCTATAGTGAAAGTCCGTATTTCAACGCAATCTTTTCAGAGCAACTCTATGGATTGACTTATATCACCTTCTAAAATTTGAAACATTTGAACATGTAGAAGTATTTTTACAAAATCAAATATATGAAAATTCCGGCAAAAACAAAAAACAGAGAGGTTTTGGCACCATTCAGTTCACCTTTTGGTCAAGTTTTCCTACTTGCATATTTTTTTCACAAAATGTTAGAGGATTCAAATACAATTATATTAAGAACTTGCTCAAATGTGTCTAAATTATAACATAAAGATGGAAAACTTTTCTATCCTTTTTCTGTATTTCCATCTTGCATGCCTGAGATTATCATCACAGACCTGGGTAGTGCTGTGAAGGTCAGCTAGGATTTTAAGATTTAATAAATATTCATAAACTGATTGATATACCTAATAATGACTTTCATGCAATGCATTCATTTTTATAAAATTATGCTACTTTTGTATTATTTTATAAAAAAAAATTTGATGGAAATGAAACATTGTTCAATATGTTGATAGGAGCCTTAACATGAATGCCTCAGATTCTGGTTCCTGTCCAGTACAGGAAGCAGCAGCGGCTGTTGTTGCTAACACAACTCAAGAAATTACAAGCATGCTGTCAAGTGACCTTAAGTCAGATTTTTTAATTGGACTTCTTCATGAAGCTCAAGCTCTAAAGTCTGAAGTTTTACGCCAAAAAGCTCTTAAAATGATGAGAGAGCTTGCAGAGAGTGAACGACATTATACTGATGAGTTTACACAAAGTAAAGTTCAGGTAAAATAAAAATAAAATTGTCATACTTGAATTATTGTTTGAATTTTTTTTTTTTTTTTTTTTTTTTTTTAATGTTTACACTTCTCATTTTTAAAAGGAAGGATTATCATTGCATGCATTTTTTTTTTTTCGTATTGCTCACAATTTGATATTTCTGGAACACTACATGAACCATATAGTAAGATAACATTTAAAATATTTTTTTTTTTTATGTCTGTCTTTCAAACAAGAAAAACTTTACTTAATATACAAAGTATTTGTTTATCACTATATTTTATTAGTTTATTTTTTCCTGTATTGCTGCATTACTTTGCAAAAAGTCTTAGTTTGCATTTTTATAATTCATATCTGTAGATTTTTAACATTATGATGATAATAATAATAATGAAACTGCTTTTACAACATGTATTTTTCAAAATTTAAGCTCTCTGTTTTACTGTTCTGTTATAATTTTTTTAATGATGTGGTACTATTATTGTTATAATATCATTAAAAATTAATTACTGACTTCAATGGAGTTCATCTATTAAGTCTAGTGTTTTTCAGAAATATTTTGTTATGTATTATTAATAGTATTACTTCTTTTTGATTTTTCAGTAAAAAAAAGCTTTCCTTATTTTACTGGGGATTTTTTTTTTAACCTTCTGTTAGGTAAAAGTAATTGCATTTCATCTAACTTGGTATAAAAATTTCTAATTATGTTTGTTTGCACATCCATTTTCCAATGCTTATTTATTGACAGAAAGAACAAAAACAAATTATTTTAAATACTTCAGGTTTAGATAATATTAAAACTAGATTATTACAACTAGTTTAATATTCTTCATATATTTAGTATTAAATTAATTTTTTTTTTTTTTTTTTTTTTTTTTTTTTTTTTTTTTTTTTTTTTTTTGTATGTGTAAGTGTGTGGGGGAAAATGGATGTTTATTTCTGAATGAAGTGTGTGTTATTCAAAGTATTGCTCATCAGAAGCTACAGCCTTTTTTTTTTTCTTTTTCTGGTAAAAGGCAGATTTCTTGTTGGAAGAACAAGTCTTTTCTGGTTATCCTGATTATATCCAAAAGAACTTAATTGCTGGTCCGAAAAAATGGTTCTTCATAGATCAAAATAAGAAATCTGAAGGGCAATATCTGATGAATATGACAGATGTGGAAAACAATGCATCAGAGTTGCTCTAGAATTTCCTTGAGCTTGGAAAATAATTTTGTTGTGTCATTAGATATGTTATGCTCATTTTTATTTCAATTTACAGTTCAGTTTACTAGATGTTGTCAATATTGGTTTCCATTAATAGTTTCACCAGATTTTAGCGACTCATAATAGATCACATCCTTCCTATCTTAAGAAATACAATGTAGTACCTTTGAAATAAGATACTCAGATTTTATGTTAATGTTTGGCCAGGCTTTACTATGATTTTCTATGCTTGGGATTGACATACTGTGACTATTTTCCATCATTAGTGGTGTTACCATGTAAAAACCCCTCTTCCTTTGTTATTAAAGCAGCCATTCACATGTAAAAAAATGTTTTTTGATGTTTTTTGCCTTCAATTGGTATGGCACAATTTTCATGCTTTTAAATCATTCTTCACAGACTTCAGGCATTTAGAAATGGTCAGTTCAGTCATATATAATGTTACTTTCAATTCTGTAAGATTTTGACAATAATCTTCGAAAAGCAAGCCATCAATTCTTATTTCGCAACCTATTTCAGTTAACAGGGGTATTCCTTTGTCTTTTAATATGATTCACCTAAACAAATACTCATAATTGAAATCAATGAAGTATAATCGCTATAGAAGCACAAAAGCAGACTTTCAGCTATAGAATTCTTCAAATGAAAACAAAGTAATGCTTCTCACAACTTGCTTTATGTTTGCACAAAACTCAACATATTTAATGCTCTAAAAAGATATGTTCTTTACACTTAACTAACTGAAATACTAATTCTTAAAGCCTAATGATAGGGCTTTCACATGAACTGAAATACTAATTCTTAAAGCCTAATGATAGGGCTTTCACATGAACTGAAATACTAATTCTTAAAGCCTAATGATAGGGCTTTCACATGAAGTTGGCTTATTAAGGTCTATGCCTTTAGGGGCTAATTCACCATCCTTTAAAACAAAGTTTAGTTCCCAATAGCTTGACCTATCCAATTCTCTATCTCATCTCTTAGCTTCTGAAGGTCTATTTCCTGTCCTTATCTTTTTTCATTAAGTACAGTAACACAGATTTGGTCTATTTTTTTTCCATCCTACTTTAGATGAGTAGAAAGCTGTATCATTTTATCACTTATAGCAGTAGGAATAATGGGATTTGGGGCTTGTACCTTCTAGTATCATGACAACAAAAGAAGACAAATAAAAAAAGTAGAAAGAATGGAAGTCCTTAAGATGCCAATTGAAATTACACAGACTAAAAGATTAGGCAGAATCATAACTTCAACATAAATAAAACACATTGTGAAAAAAGAAACCATAATTTTCATTCTTGCAAAATACTGGCACTCGAGGATGGACACATATGGATCAAAATCTGGAACTCTTCAAAAAAGTGTGTGATGAGTTTCACCTGAAATTCTTTGGTGCCTACTCTTCTTTCTGAATGGAGTAGTTAATATACATAATGGTTGTTTTTGATGTGACTCTAACTCGCAAGTATTTCCAAAAATTTAACTGTCAATCTCTAGCCTACAATGCTACAGAATTTATTCCATGTAATGCTCACATAAGTTGTCAAAGTCTTTCTTCTGTCAATTCTGTGCATTAAAAAAATAGCTCTAAGAAGGGACTTTTTGGGGAATTCTTGAAAGTGATAGTTTACAAATTGCCACCCAGTTCATCTAACATCTTAAGTAGTGAATTACTTTAGGCTGTAAAACTCTCCAGCCACATTTAATCAATTCTTTAGTCAAGAATGAATTTCTGCAATAGCTTAATACTGGCAAGGACAGTATTTAGAAAGTGGCCAATTTGAGCATATTTGAGGATAAAACAGCTCACTTAAATAAAGTTAAAGTTTTAATTAGTTATATTTTCCCACAAGAAACATCATAAGACACAGTTGTCCATCCCCAGGCAGCATGCAGCTCCACTGCAATGTGACTATAATTCAATTAAGCCAGTTTAAGTGTACTTTTAAATTAGTTGTAATGACTGGTACATTCTGTCAGATTATCAAAATTTTCTTGAATTTTAAGATGTTGATGTGGTTTTTAAAATTTGTAAGTTTCATGTTACATTTATTGAAGACTAGCTGCCTTCACCCTCTGTTGACTTATTTGTGTAATCTTAGATTATCCATACAAAGCATATGTTGGCAACAAAATGGCTAAAATAGCTCTAAAATCACTGAAGTATGTGTGTTTAACTTTTTTTTTTTTTTTACTAGATTTATTATCCAGAGTTTCATGCTCCTACCTAAAACTGCTGCTGAGAAATAACAAAAATACCTAAAATTTTTGACCCACATTATTTAACCCTCACTGGGAGAAATTTCTTGAATTAGTGAAATACATGTTTAATAATTTAATAGATTTGCTATGCCGAATTTCACACTCTTACCTAAAACCTTAAAACTGCTGCTGAGATTGTGAAATAACCTAAAACTTTTTATCATCCCATCTAATCTCTGTTTTGGGGATGGAGGATTTCTATACTATCTGAAATATGTGTTTAATTATTTTTTATTTTTAAATTTGTTATTTGGAATTTCATGCCCCTACCTGAAACTGTTAAAAAGGCATGGCAAAATGACCTAAAACTTTTATCCTTTTTATTATTTCCCATTTGGGTGAACTTTTGAAGTTGCCAAAATACTTGTTTAATTATTTATTTAGTAGATTTGACATCTTGAATTCCATGTTCTTATCTAAACGACTGCTGTGGTATGGTGAAATGATTTAAAACTTTCAATCCTCTGTCCCTTTAGCCCCTTAGGAGAGGAGATTTTCAAACTATTTCTTACCTACATCATAACAGCAATTACAGTCCAAATTTTATGATCCTGACTTGAGTCTTTTCAGCCTTGCATATGTAAGTCAGTCAGTCAGTCAATCAATCAGGAGTTTCAATATTATATTAGTAGAGTCCTGCTATTTCAAAAATCTGCCTATTCAAACAGAGTTTTTAAAAAATGTCAATTTTTTAAACTTAAAAACAGGAAAAATTGTCAATATTCTCTGATATAATTAAAATTTAGTTTTTAAAAGAAAAAATTCAAAAGCATTTTTTGCATTAGTTATAACTAGTGATCAAACAAAAATTCGACCCTGCATTTTGATGAAAATGTGGCCAAGAACTCTATCAGACCAAAACTATGTGTACTGGAAAAATTTCATTTTTTCCATTTAAAATTTTCTACTTAATTTGTTGATTTGAGCTGCATTGGCTCAAATGAAACTCTTCATTTATTATTATGGACTTCACTGTTTATAAATATCAGTCATCACTGACTCAATATGCAAGTGCAAATTATAAAGCAAGCAATACATATATGAACCAAACTTTTAAGATGCTTTTCACATGCATTTTAAAAGCTACAAACTTAACTGTAATATAGAATTTTTAGTTTGAAACCACAGAAATGTTTCAAGTACTCTTAAGGAAATTATCATAACTGAGCCTATTCATCATGGACCAATCAACGCTGTACCTAACTGACACTGGCAAATGTCCCCACACTTAATTTATGGCTTAACAAGTCAATATGTTTATTGTTATTAAAGAAATCTGCCTATTCAAATTTTCCCACTAAATCAAATAGCATTCGGTCCCAATAGTTTGGAATAACAAGACTCTACTGTATTGTATAGATAGTCTTGAGATGATGTAAGTACAAATTAGCTCAGGATGTGAGTTTTAAAACTTGCCTTATTCAAAGTTTAATTTTTTTTTTTTATCAATTTATTTTTTGTTACATAAAAAAAAATAAATAGTTTTATCTTGTGTTTTTTGGTATTATAAAATTTTGGTTTACAGTGAAAACCAATGGACAAAGTTAGAGGTTTTTTATATCTATCTACAATTTGAATTTCTGGATAAGAGAGTTTGGAAACTGATGTCCTCAGTTGAAAAATATTTTCAATGCATTTCCTATATTATATTGTGAATATGTAGATTTTACAATTGCATATTTTTCAGAGTTGATTATGTATATATATGTATACATACACAAATTATTTTTCCAACATATGATATTGGTTTTCAGAATGATTCCACCAATTCACATGGTGTAAGGATTTCGAGTAATGGCACTGGTTCTATTCCAAAGCAGCGTTGTTCAAAAATGTCTTCTGAGAGTGTAGTTCCTGATGTTGCAGATAATGAGAAGACATCTTTTCAGTTACAATCAGAAAATGTATCTGGAAGTATTCAAGTATGTATATATAGTGTATACTTTATATTATGTGAATTTTGTTGTAATGACATAAACAAAATGTATAAAGATAATTGTCTGATATTTTAGATAATGTGTTGTGTATTTTATGTGAAATATATGTGCATTAATATAACTGTGTCTTATTTATGTACAAAAGGACAATTAACCATTTTAACCCTCTTAAGGGCTTTCCTGCATTTTCATTAAAATGCTTATAGAAATAATCTTAAATAAAATTTTCTTTCCCTCCTTTTTTTTTTTCTCTAAAATACACTTCATGCCCCTTTTATTTCATATACATTTTGCAATACAATTCTGTTTAAAATATTTTTCTCTACAATAGATTAAAGTTATTTTGGAAAAATGGGAAAAATATGGGCAAACTGCTAAAAGTATAAAATTCAAATTTGTTTATTTATTTTGTAACATAAAATTTAATAGTCAAAGTTAAATTTGTCTCCAATTTGTCTTTTTTCTCTCCTTCTCCCTGGCTAATTAGATGTCAACATCTCCATAAATTCTGAAGTTTCTCCAGAAATATCAGTTAAAATATGGCAGTATGGTAATAAGGTGAAAGAAATTTATGGCAAAAAAATCACTAATTTTTTGATCATTTGAAACAAAAACTAGCAAATTTTTTTTTGTATCTATCGCTGCAAAAATTCATAAATTTCTTCAATCAATTTTGAAATATATTACAAAATTCTCCATTAGCAGATAAAACCATAATTTTCGGCTGTTGCTCATAGCAGAAAATCACGAATTTCACCAAACAGTCATGGGAAATTAAATTATCAACTTTTGAACATTTGGAAATTTTAAACAATAAATTAGAAAAATAAATGCATAACTTGACCTTATAGTTTCAGACTGGATGTACTGCCAGATAATCATAACATCTGGCTATTGCCACATATCCGTTGCATCGCTATTGACACTGAGAGTGCAATATGTATTCACTTAGGGAATGTTGAACATTCCATTTCCACAGTTTTTAGTATTTTAAACTGTTTACAGCAGAATGGTAAGAAAGTCTAAGACAGTTCATAACTGTTTCAAACATGCTGGTTTCATCCAAATTCATCAGTTCTCCAATATATAATGTAGATATAGATCTCCAATATAGAATATAATGATGAAGACATCCTTCTTCCAATATTAAAGAGCTATTATTTCATGAAATAGATATGACGGAGGATGTCCAGATGTACATCGATTTTGATAAGGATGTCACATGATCACCAGATGCAATGATTTCTGAAATTGCAAAAGAGAAAAAGATAGAAATTTCTTTAGACTTGGTGATCAAAAGTGATACGGAGCTAGAACTAAACAAGCCTCCAACTATAATCAAAGCATTGCATTGCATTGAAATGATCATAAATTATCTAACATCTATTTCTGAAACAACAGATAGTGTTCAAAATGTATTGTATAATACAGAAAAAGAATTGTAGAAAGCACATCTAGAGATTTGCAAACATTAATTCATCAATATTTCATGTAACAATAAAGTAAGTCATCCGAAATCTGATTTTTATTCTTTTCAAATTCCTATTGAACTTGTGTAACTACTGTTGTAAAATTGAACTTATAAATAAAAGTTTGATTAACGAAGAAGTTTCAGAGTCATGATATTTTATTAATATTTCTGCTAGTATCTTAACTACTATTTGGATTTACTATAGGTATGAATCCTAATTTGTGATATACACACATACATATATATGCATGTATGCTATATAACTGAGTTTTTGAGTCATGGCTAGTATCATTTTTTAAAAACACACACATGTTGCATCTTATCACAATAAAACTAATTCCACAGTTAAAATTAGAAATTTTCAATCATAAAAATGTGTTACATAAGAAAAAGCACAACATAAAATAATTCAAATTTAACCTTAATCACCATGAAAGTAATTTTTTAAATCCCTAAAATAATAAAATAAGTAATAATAATAATTAATAAAATAAGTAATTTTTTAAACCTTATTAAAATACTTGTCCTGCTTTAACACTCATTAAGAAAAATATTTCTCCCATTGAAATCATAATTGTTTCATTATTCTGTACTAATATTGTGATCCCCATATTTAAATATTAACTGCATAATAAATTAATTCAGTTAGCACTAATTAAGGATTTTAGTGTGCATTTTGTGTCACCCAACAGTGAAAAATCAACTCTGTAACAACCCAGGAATTGTCTAGAGATTAATATCATTATTTATTTCACTGTGGATCATCAGAAAAGTAAATGAGACAAATGAATCATAAAATGCAAGTAAACAAAATTAACTACTACCAATTTTTAGAAAACAATTTTTGCCATTAATTTATTACAATACTGATCAAAAAGATTGATAAACTTTAACAAAAATTCAATGGTCTCATTTCCTTGTAACTATCTTGAAAAATTATTTCTAGTTATTCCCTTACTGAAATCTTCAATTAAGTATTTCTGGAAAAACTTATTTTAATCAATTAATCAAATTTTAAATTAAAATCACTGCTGTTCTATTCCTTGAGATTCCTTCCGAATGCAAGCAAACTCCAGAAAATTCTTGAACTGAGAAATATCTCAACTAATTAAAATTAAAAGCTAAACATATACACCATTTTGAATTACATTCATTAGATTTACCTAGCTTAAAATCTATTTTCAGAAATTCCCAGCACTCCCTGAAAAAAATGAATTTTACCAATTAAAGGAAGTGCACTACAGATAATAAAGGAAAATAATTAAATCCAAGGAACAAAGATTTATTCATATAATGGCTACAGTATTGTAATAGCTCATTTCTTTAGTTTATGTTTACACAACAATGATTAATTTTAAGCATATTTTCATATAATTCATAACCATTATCTATTAAAATTGTCCCCAAATTTCAATTTCATAATTTACAATTCTTAGAATTACAATCTACATAATACAATTGTTAAAATGAATTTCTAAAACTTGTTTTTTTTTATACATATTCATTTTTTTTTCCTTTTTTTCTGTATGAAATTTTAAAATGCTGGAGTTACTGATAAAATTTATTATTAAAAATGTGGGAGTTTTACATTCTACCACTATTAATTAGCTAATATATGTATATATAAGTATTTATAAATAAAATCACAAATTTCAAGCATTCATTTTCATTGAGACATTTAAAAAATGAATCTAAAAGTTTTAAGAAATTAAATTTATCCCATGTGAGGCCCCTATTTTTTATGTTGAAACTTCACACTCCTTACTTTACCTTCTCTGTTCTTCAACTCCTGATCTTCATGTCCCCTTTCAACATCTTTTTCCTTCATTCACCATGCATGTGTGCAGAGTAAATAGTTACTTTTAAAAAATATTACTTTAGACAATAAAGCATTACAAAAATCAAAAATATAGAGTCTAGCTGTGAAGGTTAATAATAGAATACCTTAGGTTCTCAATGCCTTGACATCTCTTCTTTTAACTTTCATTTCATAATTATTTTTATTTAAATCATAAATCATTTAGATATAAAAACAATTCTTATAAATATATATCTAAAATACTTACTTTTTATGTCTGAATGTTTTTGTTAAATATACATTAAAGTCCTTTTAGTTTTTCCTATTTATAAATATTATTTGATCATCTTTCAAAGTTTTTTTCATTACTTTACAATTTCATGAATGCATCACATCTTGATACTTTGTTTGGTTGCTGCTGATATCAACTTTTACTATTGTTTAGCTGATAGCGTCGATCTTTCTTCTGAGGTCAGTGATGTGCATCTCTATGGTATTTTGTGATCTGATTAATCGTAACTGCTCACATATGCAATCAAGTTTATTTTGAAAGCATGCTTTGGCAACAGTTGATCTTTTCCTCTGTTATAAATATTAGATGATATCGCACATAGATCTTATAGTAAGCTTTCTTTTATCTTCCTCGTAAGGGATTAGGCTGGTCTTTTTCCTTTTGGTATTTAATTAAAGTTATACTTAAGTTAATCATTATGCAGTTTTCTTTTTCCTCTTAGTCAATTTTATATTTATGTTTATTTAGTGATTATTTAAATTTGTTTATCATAAATGTCAAAGTTAAGTTGCATTTTCATCATTTAAACTGTCTGCTATTCATGAAATAAAATTATCACAGTTTATTGCCTTTTAAAGATGAATTGATAGTTTCTTTTAAATATGGTACATCAAATTTTTTTCACTGCATTCAAAACTTTCCAGTTAAGCCTACCAGCGTAGCCTCTACTTAGAGTTATCATGGTTAGAGTTGTGTAATTTCTGCTTATTTACATTTTTTTCATATATAATGTATAATCCAATATACAGAAATACTACAGTTAAAAAAGAGCTGGAATTATTTCATGTACTTGTTCTATTTTGCTAAGGCGTCTTTTAAATTTTTGAAATCCTTGCCTGATCTGTGGTCACGCTGCTTTTGTTCTTCATGATGTCACATCAGGGGGAAAGGCACGAGTCAAAGCAAAATTGAAGTTGCAGTTACAGTTAAAAATAGAAAATGAGAAAATTAAGATAGAATAAAAAAATATAAAATAATTAAACATTAAATTAAATTACTGTAAGACATAAATTTTTTTAAATTAAATTCCAGTAGTTTCACAAATAACTTCTTTGACTCCAGTAGTTCTATAATTGATACCTTAAACATTAACTGATCCTAAATAATTGAATGATTAATATTTTGACAAAATACATATTTGAAAGTGATATCACAATTTAGTCAATCGGAAAAACACATTTCAGAAATTAACCCTGATAAAAGGACGTTGCACATTCTTCAACTCATCAAATACCAACCCATAGAATATCATTTTCAAAAACAAAAAATTTCATTTAACACTTAATCAAACATAAAAAATATTTTAAATTTAAAAAATTGAGCTTGGTGGACAATGTGAACTTTTCCAATAATTTCTTAAAATTCTGTGCCAGTAAATTAGCAATTCACATTTTATTTCACATCTATGTTGAACCCCTTTCAAAACTGTAACTGAAACCAAAAATGGCAACTAACCAGAGTTTAAAAGAAAACATCATTGAAACAAATTTGAATGTTATAACATAAATGATTTGAAATAATGAACTTGGATTTTAAATTTATTTTTGTGTTGTGACACAACACACACTGGCACTGTTTGTGTAAACATTACTTTATTACTCTGTGGTTATCTCCCAGTAGTCCTGTCATCATGGCTGCAGGTAGGAGACTGATAGACATCTTATTGTTTTTTGAGAATTAATATTTATGATTTAATAAAGGTCAACTAAATAAATTTTTTAATTATGGTTTATCAAATAGTCATTTTGATATTGATTATTCCTCTAAGTGTTTGGAACATAATATTCTGTACACTACGCTCCAGGTTTCGCTGCAATATAAGTAATATTTAAGATAATATAATTTTATAGATTTAATGAATTTCCAATCCATTGAAGAATGATTAACACTTTCAAGGGTTACATACATATTTGTAATTAAGTTTTTTTTTATATAATATTGAAAGAATCATGTTTTATTAGCATTTAAAACAACATGCAGAGAAAGCAACATTACAATTTTACCCATTTTCAAGACGCTCGGAGGGTTAGAATCTAACATAATGACTTTAGTTTGATCTAGATGCTCTTAAATTTCATAACTGTCAAATACCAGTAAACTTTAATTCAATTTATAGATTAAGTAATCATCTAATGTTTATTTTAACTTATTTTTGTGATAAGTTATGATTTTAAGTACTTATATCAAAATAACATGTCAATTAATATCTAAATTAGTAATAAAGATATTTCTGATGGGTGGGGCTCGAATGATTTGAAGTGTTATTTGGGGCAGATATAAAATTTGATGTAGCAACTAAGTGGAAAATTACTAATTGAAAAAGTTTATAAAGCATCTTATCTGTGTTATAACATGTATATATGTATTTGATAGTAATATTTGTAGTAGCATTTTTCATTTGATATTTTTGAATTGTTTATTTATTTATTATAGACCTTACCTACAGCTGCAATTCCACCTTTAAGTAAGCATGGTACACCAAAAACAGTTTCTACTGGTGCTGTTCGTAAAAAAACGAAATTCCCCTCTGGGAGTCTTTCAGAATCTCCTTCAAATGGTCCATCTCAACATGATACTAGCAGTACTTCCTATATAATACCAATGGATAGCACTAATGTAAGTGAATTGTTATATATGGGTGATTCTCAAAATAGGGGACAATTTATGTCTTTCGGCATACAAAAAAAAATTGAGATGTTTTCTGTCATGTTTTTTATTTAGATATGTTTGTCTTAATATCATTCATTATTTGCACTCAAGAATTACTCACTTTTTAGTTAAAAGCACCTTAAAATAACAGAATAAATGTTCAAAATGTCATTAGCATGGATGTCCACAGCAGCTGTGCCTTGTATATACTAGCTTTTACAAGAGTTAATATCATCTTTATAAAATAAAACAAATATTATTCTTTCTTTAAATTAATCAAGGAGAGGATTTATCCAATTAATTTCTTTTTAAAAATAAAATTATAGTTTATAAAAAAAGAATTAAAGTTTGTCCTCCATATTCTATTTTCAAAACAAGGTCATACAGCTGGTTATTAATCAGAATTTCATTTTCACATATGACAATAGTTTGAAAATATAAAGTTTCTCCATGGCAACAAGTAGCCATTGTACCCCAGCCTGAAAATAGAAGCATGTATTGTATTTTAAGAATATAAATTGAATATTAGGGGCGTACATCAATTGTATGTCATTAGAATGGATAATAATTTTTATGTTTATTTTATAATTAAAATTATTTTACTTATTTGCATAGGACTTTTGTGTTTTAAAAAGCCCCAGAAAGGACTGTTGCATTGTGATTATATTATGGCTCATAATCTTATTTAAATTAAAATTTGTCATTAGCATGGACAAATATCAGTGTCATTAGCATGGTTTTTCTGTCCATGCTAAAGACTCCTATGTGCATAAATGTAACCATTGCTTATATTGCATCTTTTATAAAGTTTAATTTTACATATAAATTTAGGTATTACATTTATTATCCCTAAAATATGCATTAAATCTGTCAGAAAATCACTAAGACAGCTTCTTTCATTGTTAATGTCATAATGTTGCTCATGTAAACAAAGTTTGCTCTTTGGTAATGTTTTTATTCTCCTTATATGTATATATGTAAAAATGGAAACCATTTGCTGAAAAGGAAGGCTAATAAATATAGAAAAAAATATTTAAACAGGAAGAAAATAAAAATTTCTTAATATATTTATTCCATGCAATTTGTTTTGTCATTAGCATGGCTCAAAAAATACAAATTTTTTTTTAAAGTTAATTTTTAAATATTTAGCTCTGCTGACTACATGTAAAGTATACCTAATACTATATTAGCAACACCTATTTTTTTCAGAAATTTTGCTAACAGTAATTTTTTTAAGATTTCACTTTTGAAATTGTCCCCTATTTTGAGAATCGCCCATATATATATATTTTAATTGATTTAAGAAATTATTGTATTGATTTAGGCAAGGGATGCTACACCCATCGTAAACGCCACAGTCAATAAAAGTTATTTTGCCCTATTAAGGAGTGACCAAAGTATCGCATAAATACGAATGAGAAACTAAATTATTAAACTAAATAAATTACTAAAGTAACTAATTGTCTAAAAATGTATAGGATTAAAATATTTATAGTGTAGAGTCAATTTACTGGAACTTCCAATTCCCGAGTTTTTTCCTGAAACTTTTTGATGTTGTCTTTTTACATTAAATACATACCCTAAAATCCCAATAATACTGTCATTTTCAATTTTGAATAAATTTTAATTTTTGAAAATAAAAAATTTATTTGTAAATCTGCCACCAAAATCTTTTTTCTTTAACAATAATAAAATGCATGCAATTCCTTTCTGTGTAACCAAATGCGCTGATGATCTAATTGGGATTATGTTGACTCCAGTTAAGATGAATAAACAAATCTCGGTTTTCTTGTTTTTTTAGAGTTACTCTAATGGACCTTTTTTGTAGGGCGCTGTAACCTTTTAATAACTTATTATATTTCAATAAAAAATTGTGGCACAGCCTAATTTAGTATTATAATGACTTGCTGAAAATTTGAACGAAATCGGCAAATTATAATAGAATTGGAATAATTTCTCTTGCTTTTATTTATTGAATTTTTTTTTTAACTTTCTTGGAATTTTTTTTTTTAATTTAAATATTTGTGAAATGTGCTTTAATGTTTACCAATTTATGTTAATAGACATTAAAGTTAATAAGTATTGAGAAAATTTTACTGAAAAATTCATTTATAAGCCCCTTTCTTGTTTTTGTCAATGTTTTACATTGCCAGGGGAGGAGGCAGGGAGGAAGTGCTGTTTCTCAGAAATTTGAAGTACATATATTATTTGAATACATGTTGCTAATAACAGTTTTATTAACTAACTAAGCAATATTTAAGAAAAGCTTTTCATAACTTTTGATGAATGAAAATAATTTTCGGTGGATCTTTAATGAAGAAAAAACAATGGCAGAATAAATTTGGCAGTCCTCGATTTTTGTTTCCCAGTGCAACAGCTGATACTGAATCTATTAAGTATATAATCTAAAAAATTTATTAACAGTAAAAAAAAAAAACCAACTTTTTAATGATGAAGATGATTTTAGCCACGCAAATAGAATAATTTGTATGTTAGATAAAATATGTTAATGTATTGCAATTACTTTCTTTCATACTTTTTTTCTTATAGTCGTAAAAATGGGAGTTTTGAAATTCCTCAATAATGGGAGATTGTTATAACAAAGAATTTAAAGTTTGTTTATTCTCCTCTTTCTAAATTATTTAATAAAAATTCAAAAAGATGTAAAAAATCTGTATTATCAAGTTGTTATATTAAAAAAAAAAAAAAAAAAAAAAAAAAAAAAAAAAAAAAAAAAAAAATTTAAATCCCCCTCTAGTGAGAGATCATTATAATAAAAGTTGAAACAATCAATGACATTAACAAAATATTTCCTTTTCAATGGATGTAAGAATGATTTGTAACTAAACTAGAATATACCAAAAAAAAAAAAAAATTCAACAGCAAAATCGAGAAAAATGGCTTTCAAATACTATGTTTCTACAGCGCAGTGTAATAAAAGCAAGCTTCTGTTGTCCCTCTCTATTTATCTGCATTCACCATATTTCTTGGAAAAAAGATGGTTTATGATGTATTGCAATTGTTGATTTACGATCGACAGCATCACAATCACAGGGGAGGATTAAAAAAAACTGGATATTTTGCTCAAAAATACTGTTGGGATTTTTTAACTTTTAAACTCGTAAACACCATGGCATTTCTTCCATAAATTATGGTACTTAAAATTTAAAAAATATTATAAGTTAAATGTTTGTATGAAAGAAGTGCTAATGATTTTATGCTAGCATGTAAATATATATATGTAGTTGGAATTTGGATTTTTTAAATTTAAATCTGGCTTTTGAATTAATAGGATAAAAATAAAAACACACTTTGTTAGCCCTAAGACCTTATGTCCTAATACTGGAACAAATATTTGATTCTGAGTTATTATAGGGTTTCTGATAATTGTTTAAGTTAGATGACTAATGTAGGTAGAAAAAACTTATAAAAGAAAAGGTAGGTAGAAAAAGGTTAGAAAATATAATAGCAAAATGTCGCTAAACTATCAGTAATATCTTTATTGAGAAGATTAAAAATGTGTATTTGCGTTTTGCCAGCAAACAGATAGAAGCCTCCATTTTACTGCATGTGCTGCCATGTGTGATCACAAATGGGATTAAATTGTTGATCTGCATTATTTTATTGGTAGGATGCTAGGTTTTTAACTTGAAATTCTTAAAAATGAATAATATAGAGCAATCTAAAGATGTGCTTTGATAGTATGACCAGCGATGTGGCACACGTGCTATAGCACATAAATTATGCAAAAAATTGAAGACAGTATGCAAAAAAGTAGCTCTTATGCATCCCATGTGACACATAATTTTGTCAAAAATTACGAGAAAAGCGAAGTTTCATCAAAAAATTGTAAGAAAAATGCAATTTTTTTTTTATGCAAAAAAGGGTAAATTTCGTTAGAAAATCGTGAAAAAAACAGCAAATTTTGTCAAAAGATCACAAAAAAGGTCAAATTTTGTCAAAGTATCATGGAAAAAAACACTAATTTCATCAAAAGATAACGAAAAAACTTTTTTAAAAAAATCTCAAAAAATCAATTGCAATAAAATGAAAAAATTCGTCAAAAAATCATGAAAAACAGCAAAATTTGTCAAAAAATCCCGAAACAAGAGCAAATTTTGTCAAAAGACCACAAAAGGGCAACTTTTGTCAAAAAATCTCAATAAAAAGGCGATTTTCGTCTAAGGATCCGCGAAAAAAAACAGCAAATTTCGTCAAGAAATCTCGATAAAATGGCAAATTTCATTAAATTATTTGCATTTTTAAAAAAAATTCATCAAAAAATCTTTGTCAAATGATTCGCGATAAAATGGCAGATTTCATGAAATGATCATGAAAAAAAAAAAAACCTATAAAATGCAGATTTTGTCAAAAAATTGCAGGAAAACAGCAAATTTTGTCTAAAAATCACGAAAAAAATCTGCAAATTTCGTCAAAAGGGCATGAAGATAGGTTATTGCTGAGAGTGTTTTAATTGCTGAGAGTATTTTTCTGTTCCAGAAACATTTTCCAGGCCAATTTTTTTTTTCTTTGGCTGCTCCAAAAACAGATTTTCCTCCTTCAAAAACTGTTTTTGACTGCTCCAAATCTTTCTGAGTGAATGTGACTCCTGAAAGCATCCATTCCTTAAACAAAAATATACCCATTTACTTAACAAAAGTATTCTTTTCTTCAGCAATAATGTCTTTTTCAATAAATCCTTCTTGACTTTTTTTTTTTTTTTTTTTTTTTAATGAGAACAATAGTGATTCTTGTTATCTTCTACACTCAAATCAGCATTATTTTATAATTAAATTTGTATCTTGCTCATTTTTTTTAAGTTAACTAAATTAATTTTAATAGTTAAAAAAATGCATTGGTTTTAATTATTCAATAATAATTATTAAAAAAATAACTCATGCATTTCATTTTTCTTTTCCAAATGAACAAGTTCAGTTATTGGTTCAAAAGTATGGCTTATTATGAGTGGGGACCCGCTTTTGTAAGAAAGGGACCCGGAATTTTAGAAGTTCTGGGTCCCAGGGACCTAGGATTTTTCAAGTCCAGCGACATCACTAATGAGACACCAGGGCCAAATAGGTTACATAATTTTGTTCTCTAATAACTCAAATCAGTAAAACAGTCAAATTAATATCATCGAAGCATATTCAGCAGTTGTTGTACACTGTAAAATTACAGTTACCTCATAAATTTAATTTTACAAATGTATATACTAATTTAAAATATATATATATGAAAATGAATTACATCTGTTAATTTAAACATAAACACAGAATAAATTTAATCATACAAATGGCCACTCATATCTGTAATCTATATTAAGTTCAACAAGTATTAAATACCAGCATCACTACCCTGACTCAGTGAGCATTTTTGGCATTCGGATGAAATTCAGAAGACTTCTGAAGAAATAGATCTTGTTATGCTTAATATTTTTATATCAATTAGTGTTTCCCCTCTCTTGTACATTCTTTTATAAAAGCTGTTGAACAGATGTTATCATTATTTTATTCTCCTTTATCTCCATATTTTTGCTATATATTTGCCATAGAAGAATGTGAAAATAAGATAATCATTCTTTTATCCAGAGAAAATTGTTTGTTGTGCTCTCTTTGTATAAAAGAGGGAATTTGATAACTCAAAGGGAATTATAACAATTTGATTTATAATATACAGTAGACTCCCTCAAATCCACACAGCTTGAGACCAGAGGTTTTGCGGAATTTAGAATTTTGTGGATTTCTGGTCATTGCTTTGTTTACATTTTTTTAAAGTAATTTGAATGTAATTAATAATGGAATCATAAGTATAATGAGTGCTTACAATATGTTAAAATATTAAAATAAATGATAAACTAAAATAATAAAAATTTAGATAGTTTTTAAAATGATAAACATATTAAAAGCAAAGGTCAAATTAATAATCAATAATGTACAATTAAATATTCATTATAAAGATGAAATGTGTTTTTCCTAAATTATTCAATGAAACTTGCCTCATAAAGGCACATTACTTATTCACATCAAGATCATAAATTATTGAAGCTTTATTTCAGGTTTAGCCAGACTTAATAACTAAAAAAGCTTGATTAATATATAAATATATTTGGTAAGATTGTGATTACCAATAATATCAGCAATATCTTTAATTTTTCAGAAATAAATTATTCTTTCTTCATGAAAAATCATGAATTCAATAACTTTAACAAAGATTACAAATTAAAAAATATATAGAATTGATATAAAACTGAAAAAGTCAAATTTTGCACCTACATCTGAACTGAATGTTTCATTGTTTACATCCGTAAAATATGTGCAGATTTTAGAGAGTTGTGGATTTTAGGAGTGCGGATTTGAGGGAGTCTACTGTACTTAATTAAATAACAATTTTAAATGATAAACTTTTAACTGTTTACATTGTTTCATCTGTTTTATAGGTAAAATATCTTTACAAACATTGCAATTTATTTTCATCTTGGAATTTAATTTATTATTTATTTATTTTTTTTATATCATTTTAAAATTTAGATTAGTCACTGATTGTAATCATTAACAAAAAAAGAAGAAAAAAATAACAAAAGGATTTTGCCATAGTATTAAAGTTTTTTTTCATTAAAAAGTTTATTAATTTATTTTTATTTTTTTCTCCAAGAATGTTTAAAGAGAAAACACATTTAATGTAATAATAATAATAAAAAAACTGAATATCATTTTTGTGTTAATAAAATTAATTGGTTTTTTTACAGCCTCCAACTGCTCTGCCTCCTAATAAAACAGTTGAAGATATCCCTTTATTTATTACTGAAAAAGTTATTGCTGATCTTTCTGCAGTGTTGCCTTCTCTGAAAAGAAGACTGTTACGTGATGGTTGTACTCAGACATTTTGGACTTTTATAAATGATTGCTTGCTTGAAAGTCTTAGAACTCATTTGTTCTTCTGTAACATAATTTTATCTCGAAAGTCTCTGCTTCATTTGCGACAAACTGTTTACTTATTTCTATCACTTTTTTCTGGAATAACGTAAGTATTTTTTTTTTCGAAATTTGCTTATTTTATAAGTTATGTCTAATCATTATTATCCAAGTATAACTTAAATTAGATGTTAAGTAAGATATTTATAATAGAATATTACAGTATCCAATATTGTTAAGAAAAAGGTAAGATTTTTTAGTGTCAAACAACCAGACAAAAGTTAAGTAACCACTGTTTTATAGTTAATTTAAAAAATGGTAGAGTTTTCAAATAATAGTGCATTTATTTAATGTTTTGAAGTGATAATATGATATGTCTTATTTCAAAATAAAAGTGGTAGTACCTTACTGATGTTTTAGTTTGTAATTTTTAGATTGGTAAGCCTAAGTTGCACTCATCAATTTTTACTTCCTATGAAAATTAAATCTATATGAGTATTCTGAGTGTAATTTATATGTAAGAAAAACTAGTTCTATTAATTTCTTTCACCTGAAAATGTTAGAGAAAATTGGAAAGGTTTGATCATGCAAGAGGTTTGATCTATTACTTTTATTTCACTGTAAAAATCATTTTTGTTAATGAGTGCAAGTTAGAATCATTTTATAAGCCATTTCTATTATTCATGTGTCATTTTTCAACAATTTGAGGTGATAAAAAAGTAGAATTTTGAAATTTCCCTAGAAAAGTACTTTTTTTTTATTTACGTTCTCATGTTGCTTGTCATAAATAAAGATGAAGTTATTTTTAGTTTCTTTATAATGTATTTTGATTAATGCAGACCTGCCTACTGCTACAAAAAAAAAATCATTGCTATGGTTTGGAGCTGTAAACTATGATGCTACAAAAATCAATCTTAAACTATGATTTTTTGAAAATAACACAAATATCCTCCTCCCCTCCTTTTTTTTTTCTCAGTTGCAATTTTTTGTCTGCATAGTATATTTTTCCGGAGTGATTCTGTTCTGAAAGTTTTAAAAAATCCGTCATCACTCTTCTGAGATTTTGGATTTAAAGAATGCTCAAGGTAAAAAGAAAAAAAAAAATCTGTGCTGCAAAACAAACTTTTTAACATAAAACCATCTTAATGGATATTAATTTAGAATGAATAGTGTTTTTGTAAATATGTATATAAGAAATTCCGTTCCTTAAAAACAGGGATGCCATTTCAAGAAGGGTTTTATTTGAGGAATAGTGTTTGAAATAATGCAAGGAATCACACCATTTGCACACACAAATACTGCTCACTATTTCCTGTTGCAAATTCTTCCACAGACCTATGATTCTACTGTGAGTGTATGTTTAAATTTTTTGGAAATCCACATTTTTTTTCCTCCTATGCAATTTCTCTAAATCAGTTCATGAATCAACCGTGGAAAAAATTGAGAATTTCTTCAAACGATTGTGAAAAAATCCAGTTATTTCATCAGATATCTCAGAAACAAATAGTGATTATTTTCAATTAATTTCTAAATAAATTCCGTAATTTTGTAAAAAGTTCAGGAAGAAATAGCAAATTTTGTCAAAAGATTATGCAAAAAAATCACGAAAATCAATAAACTATCCAGGGAAGAGTGAATAGTGTAATAGTATGTCAAGAATATTACAAATTTCGTCAAAAGGTCATGGATATGAGTAGAGATGTAAATTTTCCGGAAAAATATAAGTGGTGAAAAAAAACTGGTTTTTTACCATTTTTTTTTTTTTTTTTTGGAAAAATTGGAAAAATTGATTTTTCATGACAGTTTTTCCCAAATAAATTATATTTTCTTAGAGAATATTAAATAATAAACATTTTTCCCCATTTATAAGTATTAAATGAAAATTATTTTCACTTTATATTACAATATAAAAAGAAAGTAGCAAAGCCTGCTTTTAAAAGTTTAGTTTTTTTTCCACAGCCTAAGAATTTTTATTAAATGCTATTGTTTGTTATATCATATCTCTGTTGAAATGATCTTTCAGTTACATGTTTAGCTACCATTTGACCTAATGTAAAAACCTGAGCCAATATGTCTGTAGTTTGGAATGAAATAAATTATGCATTCCATTTACATAAGTATAGTTTTTAAGTAAATGATACTAGTTTAAAGAAATTATTGCAGTTTTGTCATTATTATGAGTATCAATATTCAAAAATTCCATTGTTTGTTTAAAAAATGTATATTTTTACATTATTACTTTTTTTTCTTAGAATTATAATTTTATTTCCTTTATAAAATATGTTTAGTTTTGGTATAGCTTTCCAATCTCAACTCAAAAAAGTTTTGATTTAGTTTTATAATCTAAATTCAAACAAAACTAAGTTTTACTTTGGTTTACTCAGGTCTGCAACTAAAAAATAGCGTAGGATTTATTGACTGTTAGATTTTTACTCACTGAAACCAGAAAAATATTATTTTTTTTTTTTTTAAGTTTAATTAAATGCAGTTTTTTTCTTTTTACCCTGAAATCTGGTATTCTATTCTTGAGTAAGAAACCATATTCAATAATGTTTCCACATGGTAATTTTATATTTCTAAGAGTGGAACTCAAAAGTTATGAAAACAGAACACTACAAATAGAAAATGCTCGCTCTTTGAGGAATTAACAAAATCAGTTACATACAGCGATAAACTTCTACTGTGCTTTAAAAAACTACAAAAATTCAAAGTTTAATCAAGAGGGAAAGTATAATTTGGAACATAGTTACTTGTAATAAAATATGGGGGGTTTTTTTCATCGCAGTTGTACTTTTCTAATGCAAACTGCCCATGTTTTTGCAACATTACTCTACATTATGGAGGTAAAACGGAGGTCATTTTTAGATTCAACACCTTGAAAAAACATTCAATTAATCAGCTATAACGGAATCTTGAAAAATGCAGCATAGTAGTGCCACCTATAGGGCAATTTACACCAAAAACTAAACAACATTAATGTATATCAGAAACTGTCTGAAGCTGTAGTTCGATTTAAAAAAAAAAAAAAATCGCCCTTGAGGTAAAGCTATTGAGATAATCATGAATAATACAGCATAACAGTGTCATCTGTTGAGCAATTTACACCAAAAAGTAATGAGTACGAAGTTATGTCAAAGATTAACTTAATCTGAAATTTTATAAAAATACATACATTAGTTTGAGATAGAACTATTGTGGAAATTATGAATAATGCAGCATAACAGAGCCATCGTTTTGCCGATATACACTAATAACTAAACATCTCAAGTTTATATCAAGGTGTAACTGAAACTAAAGTTTTGTGAAATTATGTGCATCAGTTCTTGAGATAGAGTGCCCATAAAATTTGTCACATACAGACTCACAGAGTGACAGATATTTTCCAAAAACCATTAAAACGTGTTCAGGACCTTCTAAAACGTTTAAATACACCAAAAACTGGAAGTCAAATTTTCCACGAATTCAATACTTACATCTTGAAAAGATAGATTAAAGTAATAAATGCATACTTCAAAATTTTATGTTGAATTTTTAATTTTATCATTTCCATTAATCGGCATATTATTGCAATAATTTTACACATGAATTAATTTTTAAAAAGACAAGTTGCATTTAAGTACATATCTAGATTTTTTTCATATAATAAGGTTTTTGTGAAATTGTGAACTTTTTGTATATACTTGTACAAAATATATTCAGAATTTTTGAATAAGAAATTATTACTATATTTAGGTTCCTATTTAGACATTTTTAATAAGGTTATTTACATACATATATGCAACTATCTCTAGATATGAGTTGTGAATTTTGTTAATTGGTTGTAAAAAAATGTTGTGAATTTTGCTGATTGGTTACACAAAATTGATTGTGAATTTTGCTGCTCAGTCTTGCAAAATTCTTCTGGTTTTTTGGCAATCAGTCGCAATAAACTCACAAATTTGGACAAATGACTGCATAAAAAAATATATTTCATCAGTTGGTTTCAGAAGAAAATGAATTTTATCATAAGATTGCAAAAAGAAAACTCAAATTTCATCAAAAGATCACAAAAAGAAATTGCAAATTTCATCAAAAGATCGCAAAAAGAAGATGCTAATTTTGTCAAAGAATAGCAATAAATAATGCAAATTTCGTCAAAAGTTCGTGCTAAGTTTGTCTTGTTCTGGGCTCTATAAATAGGGGGGGGGGTGGGATTTGCCAGAAAACATTTCTCATTTCTTGTAATTAAACAGTAATGGTTCTTACCACATATACACCAATTAATCAAGGATTTTCAGGGACAACATAGGTTGTTTATCAATTGATTTAGAAGAAGAATATTATTTATTCATTAATGATCTATCATGAATTGCTCCAATTCTTCAGCTGAATTTTGAAAATATGCACTGTCACCAACTAAAATATTTTGATTACCACTGGTGACATGGCAATTACTTTCTTCAAACCTTAGTTCATATTCATTATCACCCCATCAGAAGTAACATGTAAAAACTATGATGGTAGTTATATTTTATAGTAGTATCTAGTGTATCAATCTTGAATAATATCATGTAGAAAGTTGTGCCATACAAAAAATTAGTAGTTTGCAGCAAGAACCAACACTACTTTAATGCTACTTCAGAGAGATGGGGGAAGGAAGTTCCACTCTTCAAATCATATAAGGCTACATTTGTGCAAAATTTGTCCTGCTAAATAATTTGCGAATCTCACTGGCAAATGTCAGCAGCAATGTATAGTAACACATTGATGAAGTCATAGTTTTTTCTCATTTATGCTTGCTGCTAAGATTAACTACTGACATGACAATGAAATTTATTTTCTTACTGGCAACACTTATCTGTTTACTCAGTATTAGGTCTTCAAGGTTTAATATCGGGTTTCTTATTACTTGAAATTGCTATATTTCGAGTGTAATTTCATTGCTGAAAAATAATTGGAAAATTGATTAAAAAATTGTACATATGTTCACCGAGGGTGGGTTTATTTGTGTCTCACATAGCATCTCCGGATTCTGTGCTCATGAAGACTATTTCATCTTATGCTGCAGTTGCAGCCTTACCAATATATGGGAGTGAGAAATGCAAGCTGGGCATTGTCCTCGGAGCTAGAGCACTTGGAACATTATTCCAAGGGCTTGGACATTTTTCATCCTGTTGGTTCTATGGTTAGTTAGCAAGTGATAAATCACATATTAAATATTCAATAATTTCAAGCATAATTTCACTCTTAAAATTGGAAAATTAATTTAAAAATTGTACATGTGTTCATCGATGCTAGGTTAATTTCAGCCTCATCTTACACCTTAGGATTGTGTGCTCATGAAGACTATTCCATCTTGTGCTGCAGTTGTAGCTTTACTAACATATGGGAGTCAGAAATGCCAAGATGGGCATTTTCCTCAGAGCTTAAATGATAGAGCACTTGGAGCTCTATTCCAAGGGTTTCTGGGTTTGATCCCCGGCTTGGCACATTTCATCCTGTTGGTTCAATGCTTAGTTAGCAAGTGGTAAATCACATATTAAATATTCAATAATTTCGAGCGTAATTTCACTACTGAAAATTAGTTTATCAACTTTTTAAATATTTTTAAAATTAACTTCCAATCTTTTTTAAATTTTAAATTAACACCAAAGTTATGTGCAGCATGCTTATTTAGTTAACTATGTAAGTTCTATTATGCTTAGCAAGCAACATAAGTAAACTCCTCCACTCTTTTTTTTTTTAATTATTTGTCTTGAAATAAGATTTGACAAATAAATATCTGACTAGCAAATGAGATTCTAAATTAAAAAAATAATAATCTGAAATTCATAGCAAATTTACTGAAAGATAAAATTAAAGAGGGGTGCCTTTTGATACTAATTATACATTTTTTTCAAGATCTTTTGACAAAATTTGTTTTTTTTTTTTTTTTTTTTTTTTGCGGTCTTTTGAAAAAATTTGCTTTTTTGGGCCACTTGTCAAACAAAATTTGTTTCTTATGATTTTTTGACAAAATTCGCACTCATTTTCACAATTTTTGATGAAATTCACATTGCTTTTCATGATGCTTTGATACAACTCGCATTATTTATTTATTTATAATTCTTCGACAAAATTGGTGTTTTTTCATGATTTTTTTTGGCAAAATTTGCATTTTTGTGATCTTTTAACTAAATTTGCAATTTTTTTGATGAAATTTGCATTTTCCTGTGATTTTTTTTTTTGACAATTTGTATTTTTTTCCATGATTCTTATATAAAATTAGTGATTTTTCTTATGCCATTTGCATTTTTTATTAATGATTTATATACAAAATTTGTTTTTTCTGCAATCCATTGACGAAGCTTATGTGTTTCCACTATATATTGGCAATATTTGCTTTTTTTCTGTGGTCTTTTCATGTAATTTGGGTTTTCTTTGTGATTTTTTGACAAAATTTGTGGGGTTTTTTATCACAGTTCTTTGTGCCAATCACCCAGTGGTTATTTTCATTTTTATTGTTTAATAACATTTTCCTCATACTATACCAAAACTAGCAAATATCACATTTTGGTGTTAAACTGAAATCTGTGAATGAAAAGACAGATTTTTATTTTAACTGTAACTTAAAACCAGTACCAAGTTAAATTGGTTAACAGTTTCATTGCATCAGGATATTTTCAGAATCACTTTAATTTTAACTCTTGATTTTTTAACTGTATGATTATTAACTAAAATGTGTGTATTTTTGTGGTTTTTCAACTATTGCTATATCAGAAACAGAAGCAGAATTTGTCTTGCAAGATTGAATATTATATTAATATTTTCTGGATTTTTTTTTACATGTTCGTTGTCAGTAGAATGCATGCTTTGATTTGATGGCATAATGTTGATGTCATATTAATTATTTTGTTACATAGGCTGTCTGACATGGATTCAGATTTTGTAAAATATGTTGAAGAATTCATATTTGAGAATATCAGTTGTTATATAGCCAGTGGACAGTTTGCACCAGTTCCTTCCTCTTTAGATGAAGAAATCTGCCATATGGTTAGTGTATAATTTCAATCTATTTTGATTTATTAATTAAATCATATAAGTTAAAGTTTTTGATATAGAAATATCTATGTCTCTTAGTTATTTATTGGTTTATATTTAGTACCTGTTATGTTTTGTTATACCTTAGTTATTTCTTTTCTAGGGTATGGAAGATAAAATGCTAGAATTATGTGTAAAAATGCCTAGTGAGTCTTCTGAACCAGTTAGTACTAAAATTCTTGTAAAAACACATGAAGATCCTTCTGAACCTCTAAGCATTAAAATGCCTGTTAAAATGCAAGAAGAATGTGTCGAATCAATAATTATGAAAGACTCTCCTGTTCCATCTGAAGAAAATAATTTTTCTCCTCGGTGTGCCCCAGTTCAGTTGTAAGTATTAATTTATTATTTACATAGTTCTTTGATGTCTTATGATAGTATTTTGCCATTTTTTCCCCATCTATTTCATATTTTTAAAAAATTGTCATTATTGAAATTCAGGTAGGCTTCACAACTCCAAAATTTATAATTATAATGCTTTTGATGTCTTGAATTCTTGAATAAATTTGCATTCTCTGTAGGAAAAAATGGGTAATAACTTAAGTCATCATTAACTTAAGATATTTTTCATATTCTTTGATGCTTTGAAAATTTTGGCATGATAGGCTGTGATTTTGAAATTGCATCTACTCATAATTTGTCTTCCTTTATTATGTTCTCCTTGGAATTTTTTTCCTAGTACTAAAATATGTCTTTACAAACTTCTTGTTTTATTTACTGATACTGTGATCAATAAATATATGATGCTTCAATCAAATTTATGTTCACTTATACATGCATGTAGCCAGGGGGGGTGCCCTGGGTGCCCGGGCACCCCCCCCCTGCTCGTGCAGATCCAAGATTGTTTCTTTTTTTTTTTAAATCAAAATTTATAAAAGAAAAAAGAAGAAAAATGTAAGCAAAGTTAGTTCAATTAGTTAATCAAAACTAACCATCTATGTTTTGAAATGTGATAAAAGAAGAGACCTTGATTCTTTCTTTTTAAGAAAATTATTTTATTCATCTTTCTTAAAACTAGAATGTTTACTACAATCTGTATTAATCACAGTAAATCAAAAAAATTGGTTTTATAATCCGAGTTTGATGTCGTTTCTTTATGGAATTTTTTTAACACATTTCTATTTCATGCATATTTCCATAAAAAATTAGAGTAAATTCTCGACAAGGATAGAAACTACTATTTATATCTTTGCTTTTGTTATCTAAAGTCTAGATAGGAGCAAAAAAAAAAAAAAAAAAGAAAGGAAATACAGATGTGAAACGATAATTCCACCATGTGATTAGCCTGGAGAACGGAGGGGGTGGAAGGTTGTACAAATTAGAGATGAGACAGGCTGAGCCCCAGCACGAAAGCCGGAGCCCAAACCCGGGTCCGAAGCGGGCATGGGCTCTATTTTCATTTTAGTATTCGGGCCTGGAGAAGGGGGGGGGGGGGGCTCGGGCTCATTCTTTCTGAGAATTAAAAAACATTTATGTGTAGAAGAGATTGAAAGAACTACTATTTTCCTTTTAAAATTATTTTTTCTTTTTCAAGTCATTTCAATGTTATTTTGATCAAAACGAAAGAAAAATACAAATATTTTTTTTTTATGTTTCAGTAGTTGATTGTTGCTTCAAAAAAAATTTTGTGATGTATGGAGATTTATGTCTACTGCATTTCCGTCGACGATTAATTGATAAGGCGCCTATCAAAATAATCATAAATAATAAATTAGCTTCTGATTGGATTTTCGTTTAAGGCAGAAGATATTTTTTAATTCGATCGTTTATTTATTTATTTTGTTAGAGAATGATTTCTTCGTTTTTGATGCAGACTAGATGCTTGAGGTTTGCAAATTATTTGACTGTGCACGAATCATAATCGTTCTTCATATGACAACAGCATTGTGATTTTTTTTTCTGTTTGTCATCATGAATTTTGCTTATGCTGAGGATTTCCCTTCGAAGGTAAACATATTTTACATGTTATTCCTATAGAAAACATTCGATTAATGTTTCTTCTTTTCCCATAAAAACAACAGAGCTTTAAGATTTAATTTACGTTGATTTTAAGGTTCCCGTCAGTCATGGAGAATTGTTAAGAGAAATGAATTGATTATAGATAAATGTACAGGGGATGTAGTGAAGGGTATATTGGGGTATACCTTTTGGATTTTTTAAGGAACACCGTATAACCCTCTGTTTCTCATGAAACCCATAGGATGTACTCTCTAGAATATACTCTGTGCCTTGAGCATATACCCTCTGCGTCGAGAGCAGGGGGTATATGAGCACACACCACAGAGCATATACCCTGTGGTTTTTTTACAACTACACCCCTGAAGATGTACACTTTTTATAGGAAATTGAAAACGTTTTTTGATTCTTCAGCATACAAATAGTAATTTCTATAAACTCTATCCATTTATTCATTACACTTCTTTAATATGTCCATCAAATTTTCTTCTTAAAGGACAAGAAATATGGGAATCATTTTAGGTATGAAGAATATTTTTATTTGATAGCAAATTGCTCTTTTCATAAGCTTGAATTAAAATTTTTCTTTAACAGTAAATTTTAAAAGAAAATTTTAAAAATGGGATATCACATTTGAAACAATTTTAAAATATCATTAAATCTTTTATTTATTTATTTTTGTATCGGGCTCGGATCAATGGCGGATCTAGGGGGGGGGGATGGGGCGATCCCCCCCCCCCTTGGGCCCATAAAGGTTTTCAAACCAACATGAGAGATCTTCATGGAATAGGACTTAGGCTGAAGGCCAAGGTTGGCACGGCACGGCCCGGCCTGGGCCGTGCCAATTCATGAATCAGGCTGTGGCGGATCTAAGGTGGGGAGGGGAGATGGCGAAGGGGCAATCACACACCCTAGGGTTGGGCTGGGTCAGGTTTTCTGACTTTTAGAGCCGGGCATTATCCTGATCTTTATTTTTTTCTGATGATTTGGGTCGGGCCAGACTTGTTTTTCTTCCATGTCGAGCCCTGCCTGGAGTCATTCTTCCTAAATGTCTGTATTAGAGAAGAGACAGTGCTCGGACCCAGACTCATTTTTTTCTGAAACTTATACATTTTATTTATCAATGAAAAGAAAATATTAAAAGAACTTGCCTCCCCCCCCCCCCCTTAAACATTACTTGTTCCTTTTCAAATCACTATATTGACATTTTGATTAGAATGAAGGGGAAGCAGAAATTGTGTTTTTTTCTATTGTAGCTTTAGAATGCTATTTTAAAAGTAAATTATTAGTCACTTCTACAAACCTATTTTAGCCATTTCCGACGATGTCCTGGTGCCAACAAAAAAGCGGGAATAATGAATTTGTCTGTAGCAGAGGTTATTTTGTAATAGGGTTGTTTATTATCATTATTATTTAGACATTTAATGCGAAGAGGATATTTTCTTCCAATTTTAGTTTGCTTTTGGCGCATAGTTTAGATTACTATTGTACAAAGCGTACACAGGTCGTGATCGCTTTTCATATGGAAATAATTTTAGTGATTGTTGCTTTTTTGTGAATTCTGATGATGCTGAAGCTGTTACTCTGCAATTTACGAAGTCACTTTTGGTCGTAAGTAAATTTAATTTCCATATTATTCCGATAGAAAGCAATTGAGCAGTGTTTCCTTTATTCCTGTAAAAGCATCGTAATTTAAAACTTTTAATTTAATATTTTTGTCTGGGTCACGCCTACCCAAAAGATTGTTATGAGGAATGAAATGGTTGTAGTTAAAAATGTGCACTTTTTATAGAAAATTGATAAATGTTCGATTTGACAAATAATCGATAATAATTTCTACAAGTTCCATGCATTTATTCATGAAACACACTTCATTAACATGTCCATAATATTTTCTCATTAAAGGAGACAAAATATGAGACTTTTTTATGTATAAAGTTCAATTTTATTTTATACCAAACTTTATTTTATATACTATTTTTTACCAAACGATTTGTGCAATTCTTCACTCCGAGCCCAATTCGGGCTGGCATCTTATTTATTATTCGTAAAAAATATATTTATGTTGCACATTTGTTTAGCGAAATCTTAAGAAATGCATTTTTTAAAATTTACTTTTCTTCGTATTGTACAGCTTTACTATTATGATTTATATTATAAGTGGAAGTTAACCGACCCGCAGCAAAAAAGAAGTCATCCGGACCCAAACGCAACCCACAGCAAAAGAGGTTAACCTGACCCACTGCAAAAAGTATAAGTCAAATGGACCCAAATGTGAACCACAGAAAAAGTATTAGTTACAGTTTGGTGTGAAAGGGTGGGGGCAGTCACTCTGGGTCTGGAAATTTAAATGACGCCAAATTTATACTACCAACGTCATTTTTCCCTGTCACAAGAAAATTAGTCTGGAGGGGGGGGGGGGGGGGAAGCTGAAATTTTGTCCAGGCGCAGTTTTCTGTTCACATGCCCCTGATTAGTTAACACGACCAGCAGAAAAAAATAGAAATCAAATGGGCCTAAACCCAACCCACTTGAAAAAAAAGTCGACCAGACCCAAACCCGACCCGCAGTGAAAATATTAGCCCTGACCCACGCATAGGATGCGAGTCTCCCTATTTTTAACCCCCCCCCCCTTGAGGACTCTCCAGATCCGCCCTTGGCTCGGATGGTCTCGTGCTCCAATGTACTAAAAATCTTTCGGGCGCGGGTTTCAAAAATCGAGCCCAAACTCATCTCTAGTGCAAATCTGTGCTTCTTCTGAAAATAAGAAATGATGCTACGCAAAATTCAAATTAATATGGAGGTTGGTTCGTTGGTTTGCTAAATTTCGTTTTTTGGGATCATATTTTGACATTCGTACGGGCTCATTTTTTTTTAACGGGAAAATTTTATTTATTCATGAGTAGAAAATATAAGAACTATTTTTCACTTTAAATTGCGTACTACATGTTATTTTAATGCTACTTTGATCAAAATGACGGGGGGGGCTAAAGTCGTGCTTATTTATTTTAGTATTTTATTGCTGTTTGAAATGAAAACTTGTGATAATTACAGATTTATGTTTACGGATATCTTATTTTTATATCTATCATCTTTTATTTATGTTTATATATCTTTTTCTTATCCATTAGCAGCATTGTGCGAAAGGGGGAGCGTATGGGGCAGCTGCCCCGGCTTGGAATTTTATGGGGCACCAAATTTATACTACCAACGTCCTTTTTGGCTGTTACAAGAAAAAGTTGGGTGGAGGGGGCGTCAAATTGTAACTTTGTCCCGGGAGCAGTTTTCTCTTCGCACGCCCCTGTCCATTAGATTTAGTTTTAAGCAATTTCTCATCCTTCTTCACGCAATGAAAAATTGCGTTTGGGTCCTTTTTAAAAGAAGTTCTACACAATTATACCTTCCGCAAAAAACCTGTCTAAAACGGAAATTTGATAGGTTTTATGGGGTTCCGTTTTATTAGGTTTTATTAAATAAGATATTGTTTGTACCCAACATGTTCAGGTTAAAAAATTTGGGCACCCCCCCGTTCAAGAGGCTGGCTACGCCTGTGCTGATATTAATTTTTATTTATGAATCTTGATCGGTTCTGAAGCCAGAACCGTTCTAAAATTATATAAAACTAAAGCAGAGATAGAAAAATTAAAATTGGTGACCTGAAATAAACATTGGCAATCTGTGGTAGTGTCATAAAGTCAGTAAAGAAGCATTTAATTAAAAGATAATCTAACGTTTATTTTCAAGAAAAACATATTCAAAATAAAAATATATGTATATATAAAATAATAAACAATGATAAACTATATCAGGTAAAATCAACCAAAAAATGTAGTTTCCGAAATTATATTATCTATAAAATTAAAGTCATACTTTAACACAATAAAAATACTTAATTAATTAAACAGCATGACGTAAGGTAAAGAAAAATAAATGACCTGTACAGGTTGCAAAATAAACTACTCACAATAGCATAACTGGAAGAAAACAGGCTTCTCAATTCAGGTAATGACGAAAGAAATAATGTCCGGAAAATGTTCAAAGGAAGTAAAAAACCTTGGATGTTAAAACAATTCATGACAACAAAATATTCATCACGATATTTCCGCTATCGACTAACAGAATTCATCTTATAAGATAACACCATCTTTCACCACTTAAAAAAAACTACAGCTGAACTTTCATAATTAACATTTTAAGTCAACTAACGGCATTTGCTAGCCTAAACATTGTCAGACCACCGGCAGTCAAAACAAACCAACTGCTTTAAATACCCCTCGCGATTCCAGACATCGCCAGAGAGCAACGCCCCCTTTGCGTCTGCCGAAGTTGAGCGAAAGCGATCCTGCCTTGCGATATGGAGATACGGCTATTCGTAAGTTGTGATTTGCGAAGATCGCAAATCGCGATCAGACGGAAGAAAACGATCATGAACGCACATGTAAAATGTTCAAATCGAAAGTAAACAAATAAGTAACCGACTAAGAAATAGAATATGCCATGGAATAAGGAAAAACAAAATAAAGGGATTGGAAATAAGATAAAGATAAGATTGGAATAAAATAAAACCAGTAAGTCATGCTATATTATTCTATTACAATATGTATATATGCTTATAGAGTGTTAAGGGTATGAGTAGGCTGACAATCCTAAAATTAATATCTCACCAAAGCATAACAGCTTATTTTGCTTAATTGTATAAAAGGTAATGAAGTTGTAGGTAAGGTTTCAAAACAAGTACTGATTCCATTAAACTTTCATTACTTAATTCTTTATCTCTAAATGAACATTAAAAATTTATAATAAACTAGTGGACCTGACAGACATTGTCCTGTAGTCATGTCTTTAATTCGAAAATTTAAATCTTTTTTGAATAAGCTGTAACAATCTGGACCGTTTTGATGAAATTTTTTATTAAAAAGTTATTACAATATCTAATGTCATTATATGTACATTTATCACAGTTCGACCAATCGATAGCATTTGAGTATATGAATACTATGAGCGTAGTATTTACCATGCGTATTATTATATTTATGTACATTTATTTGATTTTTTGGAGTCAGTGCCAGCCAAGCCAAGTTTCATGCAATTTTCCAATAGGCACACATCCAAATATCTTCGAGTTTTTTCACGATTTAATATTTAGTTAAAAAATTTAACTTTATTCCTTTACAATTTGCATTAGATACTTAATTTTAATTTTGAAATTGGTTTGGCTGGCACTGATTCGAAAAAATCGAATAAATGTACATAAATATAATAATACGCATGGTAAATACTACACTCTTAATTTAATTTCTTATTACAACTATGCAAGAAAATTATTTTTTACTTTGCAGTAGTTTTTGAAGTTGGTTCAGTTTTTCATAGAAAAGTTTATTTTTCTCTTTTTAGTTAAAAGTTAACGATTTTTTGAAGTTGGATAATTAAAATTATAATACAGAAAAAATTATTGCAAATTATATATGTATGTCAGGAGGGGGTTCAAACCCATGCTCTCTTTCGAAAACCAGAGCTTAAACCTGCCGCTTCAGACTGCACGGCCATCTGATTGCACTCCACATGGCGAGCTTATTCAATGTCCATGTTACTTTTAATTTGCGAGAAATCCCTAATTTTATTAGTTTTTGTTCAATTACTAAAAAGTATTGAACCAATTTCGATGAAATGGAAGTGGTACGAATTCCAGAGTAACCTCTAATTTAACACAAAAACAAAATTAATCGGTTGAATAGTTTCAGAGTAATCATTGAACATACATTAAAAAAACACATACGCGTCGAATTGATAACCTCTTCCTCCTTTTTTGAATTCAGTTAAAAATTATAATACGGAAAAAGTTATAGTATACATGTATGTCAGGAGTGGGGTTTGAACCCACTCTCTCTTTCGAGAACCAGAGCTTAAATCTGGCGCCTTAGACTGTTCGGCAATCCTGACTACGCTCCATTCGGCAAGATTATTCAATGTCCATGTTACTTTTAATTTGCGAAAAGTCACTAATTTTATTAATTTTGCCTAATTATTAAAAAAGTACCGAACCGATTTCGATGAAATGGAAGGGATACCAATTTGAGAGTAACCTCTTTAATTTAACGCACACACACACAAAAAATTAATTGCTTGGATTTTTTCCAAGAAATCGGTGAACATACATAAAAAAAAAAAAAAAAAAAAAAATACATACGTGTTGAATTGATAACCTCCTCCTCCTTTTTTGAAGTCTGTTAATAAAATTTATAATACGGAAAATTTATTGCAAATTATACTTGGATGTAAATCGCTTCGGGGGTTCAAACCCACACTCTCTTTCAAGAACCAGAGCTTATATCTGACGCCTTAGACCGCTTGGCCACCCTGACTGCGCTCCACTCGGCGAGCTTATTCAACATCCATGTTACTTTTAATTTGTGAGCAATCACTAATTTTATTTGTTTTGCCTAGTTACTAAAAAAGTACTGAACCAATTTCAATGAAATGGAAGTGGTATTGATTCGAGAGTAACCTCTTTAATTTATCACAAAAAAACAAATTAATTGATTGGATAGTTTCAGAGTAATCGGTGAACATACGTAAAAACATACTTATGCGTCAAATTGATAACCTCATCCTCCTTTTTTACAGTCGGATAAAAACTATAATACGGAAAAGGTTATTGTACACATGTATGTTAGAAGTGGGGTTCAAACCCACTCTCTCTTTCGAGAACCAGAGCTTAAATCAGGCATCTCGGCCATCCGAACTGCACTCTATATGGGGACATTGGATTTATGGGGGATTTGAGAGTCATGAAGAAACTTTTAAAACCATAGCATTTTATACAATAAGCATAGTTTCAGATGTGTTTTTTGGTGAATCCCTTAGATATATATTATTAAATATAAAAATTTCAGTGAGGGGGGGGGGAGGGGGATGCAGAAGTAAGTACCCTTTCAGGGGCGCGCCAGCAGTATCCGGCGCTTGTGTGCAGGACTTCATATGGCGCTGTATATGCCCTCCCCTACCCTCGTCTCTAAAATTAAAACTTTACCCCCCCCCCCCCCCCCGAAAAAAAAATCTACGAATATACATAAATGCATAATTGTCATCCTTTTCGAGCTTTTTACGAGAGGTCAAATAAAGTTTTTTGATCCAGAAAATTTATTTAATAAAATGTGTCTTGTTTCTTTACAGTTCGTATATTATTTCATTTATTAAATAAAATTACTGATTCCAAACATGCTTAAATGACTTGAAAAATTAAGAATGATGGTAGCTATGTAAATAAAATTTGTAACACAGTAAAACCTGTGAAAAGGGAAGCACTCTCTATCAGAATCTAGCTTAGTGGTAAAGTTCCATTATCCTGGAAAAAATAATTCCGTGCAATAACAATAGATTGCAACTAAAATAAAGAAGTTTGTTTTTACTTTGCATGTATTGGCGATGACTAAGAAAATCTACCGCACATAAAGATCTGAAAATTTGAATTAGGATAGATGATGGCAGGTGCACCTGAGACTCATTTTTTTATTTGTTGTTAATTAGCTGAAATATTAATTAACAAGTAAGAAAAATCATGCATTAAGCATAGATTATGAAGCACTTTCCAACACTTAATGAAATCCTTAACAAATTTTTGTTATTTAGGGAAATAATAGTGTATAGCCAAATATACCCAAATATGTATTCCAGTACATTAGAACAGCCCTGTATTTCATATGTCAGTTCATATAATGGGAAAATTTAGCTTAGCAAGAAAATACCCAGTAGCTTGAAATTTCTTTTTCAGCAATTCATACTATTAGATGGAAACATACTTGAATACTATTGTTCAGCCCTGTAGTTTACATTGTACCTTTATTACACGTGAGCATTAGGCTAAAATTTATTGTAAACTAAAACACTTTTAAAACAACTGAAATCACATTCTCATAAATCATCATTCATAGGCGTCCATGTACCGAATTCTTTGCGTGGCCCTTTATATTCATTTATCTATATTCTGCAAACATTTCTCAGTAAATTGAATGCAGCTCAGCATAAAAATGCATAGATTATTTAAGAACCACGTTTAAATAATTTACGCTCATATTCAGCAACGTTGGTGAGCTCTTTTGGGTAGCCCTGTATATCAACTATAACATTTATACACGCCATATAATATGCATATATTTAGCGAAATATAAACGCGAATATCATAATTAAAATGCATTTCATCCCTCCATCAGCCATCATTGGACAAATACACGGTACTTCAGAAAGAATATACTATTTGAAATCTTTTGTATGGCCCTGTAAATGCTATGTACTTCATATTATGCAAGACAGTAGCGTATAATTTATATTAAGCTTCAGTGACATATATCAATTTTATTATACATGAAAAAGCTTAATATATTTAAAATATGTCACACACAATTCCCCTTTTTACCATTATCTAATGTAATTGTTTGTTTGGCCCTGTAAATGAATAATAGCTACATTTTCACCTTATATTTTATAGAATGCATATTTTAATATGTTTGATAGGGTATAACATCTTTAAAATTCCTTTGAAACGATTTTTCCCTATAGGCCGTAATGTAATAGGAAACTTTTGATTCACCCTGTAGATAAACTAATCATAATAGAAACTTCATTTTCAATAGGGTTCGTGCTAGGGTAAACTTCAATAACGTCCTAAAATTTCATGGCAATCCGAGTATATTAACAATTTTTCCCCATAGGCCATAATGTAATGGGAAACTTTTGATTCGCCCTGTAGATAAACTAATCATGGTAGAAACTTCATTTTCAATAGGACTTGTGCTAGGGTAAACATCAATAACGTCCTAAAATTTCATGGCAATCCGAGTATATTAACGATTTTTCCCCATAGGCCGTAATGTAATGGGAAACTTTTGATTCTCTCTGTAGATAAACTAATCATGGTAGATACTTCATTTTCAATAGGGTTCGTGCTAGGGTAAACCTCAATAACGTATAAAAATTTCATAGCAATCCGAGTATATTTATGGGAGTTAGAATGCGGACAGACGGCCATCCGGCCAGACGGACAGACAAACCGAATGCATAAGCACTTTTCAACTTTGTTGGAAAGTGCTAAAAAGGCCTTAATGATCATCACAAAACGTCAAGCTTTCATTCCTCAAAGAGATCATGCTTGCGTGCTTCCCAAAACTTAAAGCAGTCCTTCGCGATTTTTTCTGCATTTTGAAATCGGGATAGTCGGATTCCTGTAGGGTTATAATAAATAAATAAAAATAAATAAGTAAGAAGGAAGAAAGAAGGAAACTGCTTTGCTTTTCTGATTTCAATGATGTCTTCCATTATTATTTCAAAAAACCTTTTTATTTGGCCGCGATTAATGTCAGTTTTTAACTTTTCTATTTCTCTGAAGTTCCAAACGTAAAAAACAATAACAAAAAGAAAAGCACCGCCTATTGGTAGATTCTCGGTATTTTTCAGATTCGAATGATGTATCTGGTGTGAAAAATATTAATATTTACTGTTAAAAAATCTTTGAAGTAATTTCAAGGATTCGCCAAGCATGTTTTTTCTCTCGATGCAAATTACATCAAGATATCATTTCCCAATTAAGAAATATGTGATTTAGATATCGTTTCTCGTTTTAAAATAATGAAGGACACTTTCGTTATTTGTTTTATTGAGAAATTTTTTGTAAAAATTGAAAGTTTTATATCTAAATGTCAGAAATAAAATACAAATTGACAGTTAGCTTGAAAAATCAGACCAGAACATGAATAGCACTCCCCATGTATGCTATCGAAAACAGTGGGAAATCAATTTGAGTTTCGATTGGATGGATTTTAATTTAAAAATGAAAAATCATAAAAATTCAAGATTATACTCTACTAACATTATTAGGCTACTTCAGAAAGATTTTCATTCAGAATTATAAAATCAAATCAATATGCTGCTAAAGACATTGTCCACCCTTCTCCCACATCTCTAAATTCATTTCGAAAAAATAACATTCAGTATTTGAATTTTGAATATTTAAGGCTATTATAATTGGCCTAGGCAATCCAAGGCGGTTGGTTTGTAGGAAATAAAGAGCACGGAATTTTAAAACTCCTTTTTTATAAATCTAATATTTTTAAATTCATATTACAGCCATTGTTGTAGCTCCTAATTTATTTATGTCTAAATTGAACTTACTTTTTTGCCGTTTCAGTCTCCGTAATGTTTACGGTTATGTGTAATGCTAGTAAATGCTCATATCTCAAAAATTCAAATTTTATGTTTCTGAAATGAAATGTACAAATCTAACAATCATTTCAATTATTTGAGCAGTATTTGAATAGACACTTTCACAAAGAGAACAGGGAAAGGCTTCCCCCTCAATCCTCGAAAAAATAAGAATATTTGCCTATTGCCAAGTTTAGTCTATCTTCATCAACCTTCTCCCTTTTTCATCATTATGATAAGTGCAAAATTCCAGATAACATAGATAAAAAGCATTTATTTTGCTCAGAAAACTACAGTGTGAAAAAAAAATTGTTTAATACTTAATAGTTTGCACAGAAATGATCATTTAAAGACAGGCTGAATAAAATTATTGCTTTGGTCGCCTAAAGTAAACTCTACTCTTTAATAGTTCTGTAAAACTAACAATTAAATAAATACCCGTGTGATGGCGTCATTTTAAAACTCACTACCTGTTTGAAAATACACTATATTGCCATTGATTATGGGACACTTGCGATTTTAGACATTTTACTAAATATCTAGAAAAATACATTAGGAATCATCTCGAAACTCTTAGTGTATAAATATAATAGTATACGTCATACATCTCCGTGAAGATTTTTTACCGAAACTCCATAGGGGACCGTCAACAAATTAAAAAAGAATGAATATCTTTTGAATAACCCTGTCAAAACTAATGTAGCAAAAGCGCTCAAACTCTAGATTGTGATTGAATGCTTTATTGTAATACACTGTGTTCATTTTTATGCAAATAGCATGCATACTCGCAGAGTAATTAAGGTTTTTATAAAAATGGCCCCAAATTTTTCTAAGTTTTTCCCTTATAATTTTCAGAGTTCTTAATATAAAATAATATTTTTTTCAGAAAATATGACAAACAACATTGCACACAGTACCCTGTAATCAGAATTAAAAAATAATGAAAATTGTATACAAAATAAGTTGGTTTACTAAATAATTTTTTACTGTGCATGCGTCAACGATATCAAAATTTCATTTGCATATTATGTTAGCTAAATGTATAGAGCAACTTTTGTGAAAGTCACAAAATCATAACTTGAAAATTCTGAAAATAATCGTCAATTGAATAAGTTGAAAATCCATTATTCTCAAAATGAAGCAAAAACAAGAGGGGTTGTATCCATATATTCATTGATTAATGTCAATATAGAATACACAATACGGGATGTTATGACTACTTTTGGATAAAATCCCTCATTTTTTTGCTTCATTTTGGAAACAACGGATTTTGTCCTTTTTCTATAGACGATTACTTTCAGAATTTTCAAGCTATAATTTTGAGACTTTTACAAAAGTTGCTCTATACATTTAGCTAACATAATATGCAAATGAAATTTTGATATCTTTGACGCATGCGCAGTAAAAAATTATTTAGTAAACCTACTCATTTTTCATACAATTTTTATTATTTTTTAATTCTGATTACAGGGTACTGTATGCAATGTTGTTTGTCATATTTTCTGAAAAAAATATTATTTTATATTAAGAACTCTGAAAATTATAAGGGGAAAACTTAGAAAAATTTGGGGTCATTTTTATAAAAACCTTAATTACTCTGCGAGTATGCATGCTATTTGCATAAAAATGAACACAGTGTATTACAATAAGGCATTCAATCATAATCTAGAGTTTGAGCGCTTTTGCTACATTAGTTTTGACAGGGTTATTCAAAAGATATTCATTCTTTTTTAATTTGTTGACGGTCCCCTATGGAGTTTCGGTAAAAAATCTTCACGGAGATGTATGACGTATACTATTATATTTATACACTAAGAGTTTCGAAATGATTCCTAATGTATTTTTCTAGATATTTAGTAAAATGTCTAAAATCGCAAGTGTCCCATAATCAATGGCAATATAGTGTATTTGTTAGTCGTTACTGCTCAGAAACCGGTTATTAACAATTATCGTATGTACTAAATAACTGAAAGAAATCTAGTTACCTACAAAACATGAGTTTTTGGAAGAATTCATATTTTTTACTCTTCCATATTGTTATGTCCTGCCATCTGCCCATAAAAAATAGATTTAATCAAGCTTCTAATTTTTTATGAATAAAGGCAACCGAAATTAAAATATGATAGATAATTGAGTACAACATGTCTAAATTTTAGAATTTATTACTTATGAAAATAAAATAAAAAATAATCGGAGAAGGCAATTTAGCAAGAGTAAAAGCTTACAAAATTTATACAGTAAAATTATGAAATGTAATTACTCAAACAAAATGTTTTTACAAGCAAATTTTCTCAGTAATTTCACACTTAAGTGTGTATTCGAAAAAACACTTTTCCACCTTCAACAGCTCAAAATTTTCCGATACAATTTCAGGCATATTTTTAAAAGTAGAAACATGAAACTTGCTGAGGAGATTCTTGAAGGGACGTATGAGGTGCTAAGCTCAATTCATTAGAATTTGAGTTATAAACAATTAACTTATCAGTATGACCCTTTTTTTTGTTTCCAGATCTCCCGCTAGGGAAAAATCGGTTCGAAATGCCATTTTTGATTGCTGTTTTTGCAATATTTTTTGCATTTATCAAAGAATCGACAATCACGGCACCTTGTGTACTTTCCAAATAAGAGATTTTGAAAGTTTGGTGCATTTGAGAGCAAAAATGAATTCAAAAATAAATCAGAAAATAAGCAGTTTAATCGAAATACACCCTTAAAGTAATTATGTGTAGTGAAAATTCATTTCTGGAATAATTTAAAAACACTGTTTTATTTTTTACGTGATCATCCTATCAAACATCATCTATATTTGTACGTCAGTCACATTATTATATCTGAAAAATTGTATTTATATTTTAAAATACTTTTTTTTTTTCTTCAAATATGAAATTTAAAAACAAACAGCAAATATATTTTTACAATCAACGAAAAAAGAGAAAAGAAAAGTGAACTTTATCATAAACACATTTTTAAAAGCAACTTAAAATTTCGTCTTTATCATAAAAATGTTTTCAAATGTAAAATGTAAATAAGATATTTTTTATAGGAAAAAAATATACTTAAAGCAAACCTGTAATTTTTAGAACGGTTTTGATGGAAACAAACTGTCGTGGGATTGATGATGCTTTACTAATAAATGTTTTTTTTTTTTTATTCGCCATTGAACCACCTTTAATTGAATACTTCATTTGACATATAAATCACGTTTTGCTTTATCACTTGATATCGCAGAAAACTATGTCCACAATTTATTTCTTTTTCTTTCCATAATAAAAGAAATAAATAAATCAATAAGCTCCTACGAAATCCAAATCATTTGAGATTTGAGAATAACTGTTACATTCAAACAAAATTATACGCATAGACTGATACCGAAAGAACTAATACCGGCACCTAATGCCTCGACTGTCTAGCTTCATTCATGAATTGCACAAACGTACGTAAACAAGTGTTTGAAGTTAGTTTCATTTTGTTCGGTAGCGTATTGACAGTAACTACGAACGAGTGATATTTAAAAAAAAAACGATTGGGGATTTCGTTTTTTAGAGAATACCCGTTATACATTAATGAATATGTGCGGTTTGCAACAACTCTACTCTTTAAATACAAAAATCACAGTACTCTTTAAATACAAAAATCTTAAACCTTCGGCACAGAATGCCAACAGCTTCACAAACGGCTGAGGCTTCATTTTTACAAGTTTAAATTTGTCCCATAGCTGACACCAGTATCTCCAATCTAAAATCTTTACATTGAACTGAGCACTAATGTATAAGGGGCTATACAAATATAATGAACGCTATCAACTTTTTGGCAATTTTGGACCTCCACTCCCCCTTATGATATACGTTATCATTCCTCAATCCCTGATCTAATAATATCATTATCGATGTCTATAAATTTTTTGGATTTCTTAATTTTAAATTTGCAGAGATATACAGATATGGTTATACATTTATTATTTGGATGTTTCATGGATTCAAATGAAGAGAAGTCATTAAAATATCATTATCATACATGAAGTAATTTTATATTTTTAAAAAAAGTTAAAAAAGAAATTACTAGTTAAAAGTATTTAGTAATAGATTTTTGTCACATAAATAAATAAACTAATAATAATGTCTTCTTGCACTTGCCTCTGCACGAGAAGGGGATAGATAGAACTTTTTATCAACAAAACAGTTGAACAACATTCTGTTTTCTTTACTGGTCAACACAAGTATTCCTTCAAACATACTTTACACTTGTTTTCTTAAACGCAGATTATGTATGCATACACATAAGATAGGAAAATAGAAATGTCTAACATTCAGGAATTTCATGTTTTGAAAGTAAATAATTTTACAATCATTTAATTATTTTAATTTTCATTAATGAGTATTTTCATAAAAATAGATAGCAAACTAAAAAAATTAATTGCAGACTATTTTGATGTGATAAGCAAAAAGAAAAAAAAAATCTGATGCAAAAAACAAGTCACAAACAGAAAGAGAAAAATTTGGTTGGATCATTCAAAAATGATAAAAATATCAAATGACACCCCCTTCACTAGAGCTATCTTTTAATGTCATATGCCAGACCCCATCCCCTCCCCCCCCTAATGTAATAATGTTGTATGCATAGTCCCCAAGTTTTTTTTTTTTTTTACACTTTCTCGATTCAGGATTCTCCAACGCGTCCCCTACAGACGTCATGATTGCGTGCTTAGGTTTTCTTGGCGCCCATTCGAACGTTTTCTTTAACTAGCTACTCTTAAAATTAAAAATCCATTTTAAAAGATACATTTAAAAAAAAAAAAAAATTGGTTTTTTATAATAGTTATCGGTGACCTTAAATAAGTTTTAATTATTTAATGCTACTAACTAGGAAAGTGCAAGAAGTGTAAGTCACCGATTTTGACAAAAGTGGTATCGTTGGAAAGATCTCATTGTGATCAGTAAAAAACTCAATGGAACTACCCATCGCAAATGAGTCGTTTTCAAGATATTCGACAATTTATGTCACATAGCTAGTGCACACTTAATGGGGGACTGAAAAAAAATTTTAGTCTCGATCTTAACAAAACTGGTATTATTGAAAAGTTCATCGCAAGGATTGAAAAACTCAATGGAACCACCCATCCGAAATGAGCCGTTTTCGAGATATCCCATAATTTATGTCACGTAGCTAGTGGATACTGGGCTAGTGCACACTTAACGAGATACCGTAAAATATTGTTTCTTAATTTTGACGAAAATGGTGTCGTTGGGAAGATATCATTGTGAGAAGTAAAAATCTCAATGGAATTACCTATCAGAAATGAACCGTTTTCGAGATATCTGGCAAATTATGTCACTTAATGCAGTTTCTCAGTAAGTGTGCATTAACAATGTGACACAAACTGTCGGATATCTCGAAAACTTCTCATTTCTGACGGGTAGTTCCATTGAGTTTTTTAATCCTTACAATGATATCTTTTCAATAATACCAGTTTCATTAAGATCATGACTAAAATTTATTGCGGTCCCCCATTAAGGTAGGTAGTTATTAAGATAGTTAGGTGACTAATTGTCGAATATCTCGAAAACAACTCATTTGCGATGGGTAGTTCCATTGAGTTTTTTACTGCTCATGATGAGATCTTTCCAACGACACTACTTTCGTCAAAATCAGTGACTTACACTTCTTGCACTTCCCTAGTAAGTTGTTATTCAAATTAAGGTTGCTAGCTTCCTCATCTACAAAACTTTTAAAGATACATTGCTCCTCTGAAATTCTAAATTTAAATTTATTCTGAATTAAATTATTACTGCAAATTATTTTAAAATAGTTTGTGAATCATAAGGGACTTACAGCCACCCCACATACGTACATAGACGTTTCAAACGTATCAGTCTACTTCTATTCATGGCCTGATGCTGCAATGGAAATCTTTACCAGTATTTCCGAATAGCACTTTTCTTCTTATTTATGACAAATCCTGAAGTAAAGTGACAATTGCTGTTAAAAGCTGGTGGAATTTAACTCCTATGGTAATAAAACTGTTTATCATGCTTTTTCACTACAGTTGCATATTTTCAGCTGTGTTAATTACGGTGCCTTTCATTTATCACAACTATAGGAGGTGCACCTCTGTTTATAAAGGCTGGTCAGGGCTTGTCTAAATGACTTATTAAAAGACTCATAAATATAATAAAAGAAAATAAATTTTTAAACAAAGAATTGAATATTCATAAATAAGTTTGTGTAAGGTAAATCTACAAAAAAAAAAAAAAAAAAAAAAAACAGATGCCAAGAAAATATGTTTTAGAATAATTAAGGCTTTTTTAAAAAATCATTTGCTCCTCATCTGAAACCTTTTGGCACCTTTACTACTTCGGCGCCTGTGTGCACCACACACTTTGCACACTAGGTCGGCACGCCCCTGTACCCTTTTGGGTCTGTTCAGTGAGTGCAAGATTGGACTCACAAGGAGGTGGTGGGAAAGAAATTTTAGGCTTTTTCTGAACCCCTCATCTGATATATCATCAGAAAGTCCACTGATGATATATTATATGAGGAACACTCTTTCATATAATGAACCTTTCTTCCCAATTTGTCTGCCTGGAGGGGGGCATAGGGAGCAATCTTATAACTTAACTCCTAAGTAAGCTACAGTGAGATTTGACCTAATTTAAAGGCATAACCAAAGGTGAAACTCCTCACAAGGATATATTTGGTAATACCTATTTTGATCCCAGACAATTAGGAGGGATTCTCTGCCTTCTGTTGGTGGATCAGGAGAGGAAGCAAAAAAATATTTTCCACGTGTCATATAGTTTTAAAGCTTTTGACCTGTACATTACTAAGCACCCATCCCTCCTCTCTTAATTCATTCTTTTTTTTTCAGCACTAGATGGCATTTTAAAGTTCTATTTTGTTCATTACTACCAATTTTTTTCAAAAAAATTAGAGATTTAATGTGAATTCAAGTTCTTTGATGTATACAAAATTGCATATAAATACCGTAGAAGATCTTTATAACGCAATTCCATATAACGCAATTCTCCATATAACGCACAACCTTTCAGATGTAAACAATGAATTTTGCCATGAAGGAGCACCTGAATTTTAAGACTGTAAAAAAACTGCTACTGTCTGAAAACTAAATTTAATGCATTAGTACAATTTTACCTCCTTAATTTAGAACTTTTAAAGGAAAAAAATTATTATTACAATAAATGTTTTTGAGAATGAGCAATATAATGAATAAATTGTGTCCAGGTGTATCTGGTCCATTTTTAAAACGTATGTTTAACAAAATGTTGAATGATCGCAATAATAGAAAAATTTATAATCTGGATAAGGAATGCAGTATAAAGGCAATTCTAATGTATTTTGATGTTTCAGACATATTTGTCTATATTTATGAGGTAAATTTGATGACGCTTGATATGTGATCCATATAACACAAAATTCTATATAACACACAACCTTGCGTTTTTAGGTTTGCGTTATATAGATCTTCTACTTATTACCCATAAATATTACACTCCAATATAATTATTCAGCATGCATGAACAGCATGCCTGCTGTACAGTGTCATAAGCAGCAGGGACTTGGTTTGAGGTTCATTTGGTTCAAGATTTACATATAAGTTAGAAATTTGTTTGTAATCACGAGCCCTCTAGCAGGTGAAACCAACTAGTTTGTCTATTGATAATGATAGATTTATTATTTTATGCAAAACACTTTACTATGTTCAGAAAGCACAGCTAATTTTATAAAGCTAAATATTTTTAAAAATGGATATTCTGTTACCTATTTACATATAAATAACTTTTATCTTGTTGAAATATGTGCAATGGAAAATTAAATTTTCTATTGAATTAAAAAAAAAAAAAATCATGGATAAAGCCATAGTATATTTAATGTTACCTTTAGATAAAAAGAGATTTTTAAATAATAACATAATTAATCCTAACCAGTTTACAATAAAATCTATAATTATCAATTTAATAAGTCAATTTTAATCAACTAGTCCTTTCTAAATTTATAGATTATTGCATATTTTTATGTATCTTCAGATGCTAGGAGAGAAGAATTATTGAGATGAAAATTCTTCTAATTTGTTGCATAAAAGGTTGAAAAAATGTGGTTTCTGCATCTTAGTCTTGTTGAAGAATATGTTAAACTCACTCACTTTTTTCTAGTTTAGTAATATATCTTTCTGTAAAAGTCTCATTTTTTTCTTTATATATCTCATTTAATTATATATGAAATAGTAAAATCTCATCAAGTTGTAGATGAAAAATGTTCACTTTTCAGTATTAAAATGTATTATAATTGGTGCCCAGAAATCAGTTGTGGTGTATTTTAATGTTGTTACAGTATTTTAAGCATAATGAAATTTCTATACATTATTGAGGTGCACTAGAAGATGGTTACTACAGAATATGTTATGTGTAGCACTTACAGTACATGTTAAGGGTACTCAAAAATATTCTGTTATATTAAGGTTTATGAGAAAAAAAACATTTGTAGTGTATATTAATGATGTTTGAATAAATAAATAAACAATGTTAAAGAGCACAAATATTATAAATGTTAAAAGCATACAGCTGTTTCGGGACTTCTAAAGTCCCATCATCAGTGCTAAAAATGTGTAAAATGTAAAAAATAAGTCACATTGTTAAATAAAAATAAAACTGTGCATCACAGCTGGCCGCTAAGGCGAGTTCGCCTTAGGGATAATGAGACTTTAGAAGTCCCAAAACAGCTGTATGCTTTTAACATTTATAATATTTGTGCTCTTTAACATTGTTTATTTATACATAAGCACAAAGTACAATCCTCCTCCCCACCCCCCCCCCCCCTTCTTATTAATGATGTCACTCTGTTACAAATATAATGAAATTGATATGAATTCCTGTGTTGCACTAAAACATGTTTCTGCAGAATATTGGATGTTAAGCAGTTATCATTCCTTTATAGGATCACACAAAGGAGTTGGCTTGTGTATGGTCAACAGGAGACAACTTATATTTCAGCATATTTAAATTTTGTTGCATTATTTCGTACATTGTGAAATTGATATTCATTACTGAGATTTATTACAAGCTGCTTACAGTAGAATATTATATGCATTGCATTTATCATTCATTTACTGGCACATAAAAAAGATTTTAGATATAATATTGTAATCCGATGTATTATCTATTAGGGATGATTGCTGAAAGTGCACTTTAAGTTATCGATAATGTTTTTAAATTTAGTTAAATATTTGTATACTGTGTGATGTGTATAAATTTTAAAATCCATATACAGGGATGCACAAAATAATTAATAAACATTATTGGAAATGATCTGAATTATTTAAAGGTGTTTTTTAATTTGAGTTGTGCATTTCAAGCTCAATTATATTTTGTAACTAAGAGATGTTTGTATAATATAAATAAAATCATACTCGAGGTGATGCAAAGGACTGGATGCATGTCTGCCTATGCATGATAATTTCTGGAAGTGTGATTTCATTAGTTTTTATTGGGGGTTTTGCCTTAAATAAATTTCAGCTTAATGTGTAGTATGTATAAAAATTAGTGTTTTTTGTACATGGCCATACCAAAAAAAATATAAACTATGTCTGTCATTCAGTGGAAATTTCTATAAGTGAATTTTCAACTTTGTGTTTTTGTACTATACTAAATTTTAGCATTCTATGAAAAATATATACAAATCTATATATTGTATCCAATGTACAAAAGAATTGAAGGAACTTTCTGGCTATTGACAGTGTTTGAAATCTGATTTTCAAATATGTTGTGCATTTTCTAAAATGTTTAGTTATTTTCTTCACCTTTTTAAGCAGTAAACTTTGATTAAAGTATTCTTAAAGTCTTTCATAATCTATTTTTAATGCACGATTTTTCTTTCTTTTTTCATTTAATAAAGTTTTAAAAGCTATGTATGGTGAATTTAATAATAAACTGTATTTGTTAGTCTCATCTCTAACAATAGGTATATGTGGTTGTGAATGGTAAACTAATATCATTTTTTATTTAAGAGATAAATTTTTATGTAAGGTTCTGAAAAATATTGAAATTCAGTTTCAGCCAGAAAAACTTGTGATTGCACATTTACTGACTTCACATTCATTTATCACAAAATTAAATACATTTATGACTTTCCAATATAATTGAAAAGTATTTATGGCTTCAGTTTGTCTGTCTACAGTCTGTATGTGACCTATCTCAATTAAATATACCCAGACTGCCATGTAGTTGATGCATGAGTACCCCAGAAGCCAAGGGGTATAAGTGAAAAAATTGATAAAATGAACAAAACGCACAGATGACTTGGAAATATGGTTCTTTCTTTTCAGGTAAAGAAGTATAAGTTATTTTCTAATTATGTGCTGTGTTCTAGTGATCAATCACTTTTAACGAATAATAATCAATATTCATATTTATAATATCATATTTATTAATTTCAAATTCATATTTAAAAATTTAACTGAAATTGTACTCTACTTTTTTCAGATTTATTGAAATAAGCGTTCAAACATCACAATAAAACAAGCGGCAGTTTCCTATTTCAATTCAGTCAATTATTTTTGATGTTCGAATTTAATGTCAATTATCGTTGAACTCAATTTACTCCAAATAGATTTTTTGTCACTTGTACCCCTTATTTTCTGAGGTCCCCATACGTTATTGATGTGTGCTATTTAAAATAGAGCATGTAGTATTTACAGCTCTTTTACAAGGATACTCAAAAGAACTCCTTTACATTATGGGAAAGTTTCTTTATGATTTATTTTAACAATATTATGCTATTTGAAACATAATGAAACTGATATGCATTTTAGAGGTACACTAAAATGTTTTTTGTAGAATATGGAATGTAAAGCATCTATTAATCATTAACAGGGCCACACAAAAGAATAGTTTCATTATAGTCTATGAGGGGGGGGGGGGATTTTCTGCAGCATGTTTTAATGGTGTTATTCTGTTTCAGATATAATTTATGTGCATTATTAAGATACACTACAAGAAGCATACTGTGGAATATCATGTGCATAACAGATTTTGTTATTTTACAGGGGCAGACAAAAGATTTCGGCTAGAATTTTGTCTATAAACAATAAATACTGGAAATGTGTTTTTAGTTGTGATATGCGATTTTAAGTGTAAATAAAAATTTGCATGCTACAAAGTGTATATAAATTCTATAGACAGGGCTGCACAAAATAATCCATGGTCCTAAAATGATTAATGGTTTGTAATTGAGTTATCCTTTTCAAGCTGAAGTATATTTAGTATATTAAAAGAAGTTTGTAGAGCATAAATAATTCATATACTAGGCTACTTAAAGAACTAGATGGATATATTACAATTCATAGATGGTAACATAGATGGTTATTTCTAAAAGTACATTTTAAGTTTCACGTTTTTGGCTAAATTAAATTTGAAATTAGTATGAGGAATATAAAAAAATATCTGTAGCTAATATACAAAGCTGCGCAAAATTATGAGTAGCTTTCCACATGTTGACAAATTGCTTGAAGTGAATTTTGACTGTGTTATATGTTTTGTAATCAAGCTAAATTTTAGCACACTATGTTGCATATGTATGCAGTGGCGGTCAAAAGTTCCCAATCAGTTAGCTTTTTTTATTTGTTTGCCAGAATGTTACAGCAAAAAAGAAGCTCAATTGTTTCAAAAATTAGGAATATGCGAATGACCTCTGACCACATGATCATTTTGTTTGGGTACTGAAGGCACTTGATACAAAGGGGAGGAATTTTCGATTGAAATTTGTGTGTGCAAAAGCTTCCAGTCATTCATCATTTTTATTTATTTATTTTATTTTATTTTATTTTATTTATTTTTTTTTTTTGGCTGTTGATAAGAATTTTTTTGCCCGTGTTTGTTAATTAATCAATGTGAATAGTATAGTTGAAACTCATAAATGAAAATTTCAACAATTATTGTTCATAAACAAGTGATTTGTTTATCGCTAAAGGGCCAATATACTGTGAATGATTTTAAAAAATATATACCCATGGCCTCCAGGACTTGTCACGGTCTGGGAGACCCTGAAAAACCACTTTGTGTGGACAAAATTGTCAGGAAAAAAAGCAGTTGATGACCCATATAAAAATGCTATGACTATAACCCCCGATTTACAGAATAAAAATTTTGCTGAAATAAATAGGTCTACCATGTCAAAATGCTTACCTGCTGTAGGATTTTATGGAATAGTTGGTGTTAAAAAACCCTTCATCAGTAAAAAAAAAATAGTCAGTGGGCTCAACTAGTGTTGGCCAAGGAACACAAAGATTGGTCTCATGAAAATTGGAAAAAGTATTATTTTCCATTTAATCAAAGTTAATTTTTTTAGAGTTAATGAAGGCACTATGCCCGATGACCTAAAAACAAAAGGTATGATTCAAGATGTGTTATTCCTAAATGAAGCATGGCAGAGGGCACATTATTCTATGGGAAGCATTTTCAGGAAAAGGTGCCAGTCCTTTAGTTAAAATCTGCAGCAAAATGAATGATGGAATGTATAAGGATATCTTTCAAGATTATTTGCTGCCTTTTTGGCAGAAAAAATTTGGTTGCAACTATTTGTTTCAGGATGATATCGACCCAAAGCATACATATGCAAACTTGTCAAGCAGTTGCTTTAGCATTAAAAAAATCTGTTTTTGAAATGCCAGCCCAATCATCGAATCTGAATCCACCAGAAAATCTTTGTAAGGAACTTGAACATGTGTGTAATTACAAATTTTACGATTCAACAGAAAATTTTTGCAAAATTACAAGAAGAATGGAAAAAACTTACCATAGGGGATCTTCAGCCATTCATTGAAACGATGGCAATCGCTGCACTGCAATAATTATTGCTAGAGGTATGATGACATGATACTAATTGTATATATTGCTGATCACAATTATTTTCTATTATAGCACTATTTTTTTTTTTTGTAACTTACCAAACTGGCCAGAAACTTTTGAGAACACACATTTTACTTTGCAATTAAATTTTTCTATTGGATTTATTGATGTTTGTTATTCCATAAATAAATTCCTAAGTATTATGTCAATAAAATGTATAAGATCACTTTGATATTCTTCTTTATATGGGTATACTTTCAAATTAACTAAAAACTTTATGCTGCCCAAAAACTTTTGACTGCTACTGTAAATCTATAGATCATATACAGAGATGCTGAAAAAAAAATCTAGATAAATTATATTTTATTAAAATACCATTTTAGCTATGGACAATAGTTGAAATCTGATTTTCAAAGTTTTTTACTTAACACTAGAACCGCGGAAGGTTTTACTCAAAATTTAGAAAAATATTTCACATCAGAAGTTTTAAGATTATGTAGCTTATTTATTTTAATAACCTTTGTGCAACATATATTTAACTTTGCGCAACATTGTTTAACTAATTTGGTTCGAATCTGCCTGTATTCGTTTAATACAGGTCAAAATGACTCGTCACTGCGATTTTAGTGTTAAATATCTTCATTCATTTTATAAAATGGTAAATTTTAATTACAATTTTCTGAAAATGTCGGAAAGTGTTTCATAATTTATGCTTGATAGATGATTTTTCTTTCTTGTTAAAATACTTTTCAATTATATGTCTAGATGATGTAGTTTGGATTATTATTATTATTTTTTTTTTTTTTGTTTGCTGCATGCTAATTGTTCAACATTCACAAAGAACTGTATTTACTCCTGTTACTGGAAGGCCAGAGACTTTTTACATATCTTAACATCTTGACTTTGTGCATTTCTCATGTTAATTTCCTTTACTTTGTTCTTATATTTGATGTTATCTTTATATATATTTCTGTTTTTTGTGATCTCTGTTCGGCATAAGGATAATGTCTGTATCACCTGCTGCATTGGAAAAAAAAAAAAAAAAATGTTTGCTACTGCATGCTTCTGGAGGTCTTGTTCAAGAAATAAAGAATAGGATTGTAAAATAATTTTTTCATCAATGGTTGTATTTTCTGTACTTTTAAGAAGTTGCTATATTATTTCTTCTACCTTCTCATGGTTTTATCCTCTTGAGTTTTTTAAGTTATCTGAGCTTTATGCAAAAAAAGAAAAATAAAATAATAATAATAATAATAATAATACTGAGTGCTCTGTTAGCTTTATTGTTCAGTTAAATATATATTAATTATTTATTACTTTGACTTAATAGAGTTACTAATTTTAGTTAAGCAGACTTTTTTTTTCTTTTTACCATTTTGTTATTGTATTAATTTTCTTTATTTCTATTTCTTATTAGTATTTTTGTTGAAAATGTTAAAACTTATGAAACTTATGATGTTCTACTGTAATTGTTTATTTCTTGTAGGCAGAATTTGATCGCTGTTGAAAACTTTATGTCAGAATCTGCAGCTTTAGGACCTGAACAAGAGCATGTGGAAGACCCTACTTGTGATTTTAATCCTGAGGCAGAAATTGAACCAGAGGTTGAAATCGGAACAGAAGCCGATTTGGCTGAAGCTGATCAGTCACCAGGCCAACAAGGTCCTGAGGCTTTGCCTCCAGCAGAAAATTGGTCTCTTGATCATGAGATAGTATTGCACAGAACCTCTGGTACTATTTTCCTTTTAAATGGGGATGAACCTAGAGATATTAATGACACTTCAGAGAGTGCTTCTGGTATTCAGGTAAGATTTGTCTTCTGTTATATTTTGGATGCCATTTACTTTAAAGTTCATTGAATACTTATTACCAATTATTTTCATGTGCATAACAGTATGACTGGTTGCAGTTGTTTTGTAATATTGTTTAGGGATGGCTATAGGCATGAGCCACATGGGACAAGGGGCTGCAATTGCTAGAGTTTTTTAAATCTGGACCATCAAAACTATCAAAAATAAATTAAAGCCTAGCAAAATAAAGATTTTTAGATCTTGAAGAAAGCTATGAAATAATGAAACACATAAAAGTTAAGGGCCCCCAAATTAACTATGAAAACAGAGAAACATTTTGAATAAAGAGCTAATCATGAAACTGTCAAAATAATTCACTGTATGATTTAGTTACTAGTAAAAATCATTTCCAAACTTTTCCTTTTAAAAGATAGTTTTATTCATAAATAAAAGTAAATTCAACAACCTCCATTCTGATGGACAAATCTATGTTTGGAAAAGACCAATAGAAAAGCATAAAAAAACCTTAAAATCTACTTTTAAGCATAGTAATAGATTAGTAATGACCAATGGAGAAGACTGAGTTATGCTCAGTTAAAATTTGCTTTTTCTTCAACTCTGTATGTTATTCTCAAAGTGTTATTTTTATAAAGCCTTTTATTTCATAACAGTATTTGCAGAAACAATCATTATGAAAACTCTGTACATATTTCTAAATTTTACATTACTTATATATTTATAATGAAAGAATATCATTCTAAACTTAGTTGATATTCTTTCTTCTATTCTTTCCACTTACAAGGGGACCACCAGACATGGTGCTCACAGATTTTGATGATTTCAAACTATGTTGTAGGGGTCATACCACTAATTAATTTGGTGAAAGGGTTCCTTCAAATGGACCTTGGTTTTTGATAAATTGGGGGTCAAAGTTCAGTGTATATTTTAAATACTTATTAGTACCAACGCTGTATGTCAACTCGTGGCGTCGTGCCAAAGCACATGTCTGTGGATCAAAAGGTTGTGAGTTCGAATCCATCCTCGTCTTCTATTTTCTTTTTTACTTATATTTATATTTTTTACATGTTAAAAATTTTCAGCAGAATTGGGAATTCTACAGCTTTGAACCTTTTGATATTTTCTGAAGAGGACAGTTTACTTTTTCAATATTTTATTATTACTATTATTTAAAAAAATATGGCTCAATTGGTGAACTGACTGCAGTTCAGAGTTCAACTAAAAGTACATTTTGCAACAAGTAATTAAATAAAAATGTGTATTTAATTAAAATTTTGAAAAAGTATAAGAAAATTTTAATATTTTAAAATTTCCACAGTTTTAAATAATAATATTTTTAGATTAATCAATCACTTTTTTTTCAAATGTGTATTACACAATACTGTGCATGGATTTTTAGATAATGTACTGTAGTGCTGTGACAATAACGGCAAAATGAATACCCGTATGGTAACGTTGATTTAGAATTCTCTACCCGTTAAACTAGTCGGTGGAGGCCACCGTAATACTTACCCATCATGGATATGTGTAGCACAATATATGAAAACATAACACATGTAAACAATTTATAAAATGCATTACAATTCCAAAACAAAATATAAACGTATATTTAAGTATTTTTAACACATAATCATGCTCTATTAATGAATTTCTGATGACCCAATTTCGATAAATTGTATGAAACGCCAAACTATTCAAGTAGCACTGAATTGCATAATAGAAACATCCTTATAACTCCAAAAATAATAATCATATTCACTAACGGTTTCTTGCATCGAATTAAGTATCTCATTTCCAATTAAAAGATATCTTTGAATTGAAATTTGAATGAAATACAGGGTCATGAAAAATCAAAGAATGTGGAAAATAGGATTAGAAATATCTCAACAACTAATTATCCGATTGACGTCGTTTTTTTATGCAAAATTTGTGTTATTTTATTGCCTTTTACGTCCACTCCTTAAAATAAAAGAATTTGAAAAATTTTATATACCTTTCATGAGAACGAATTTTTCGAGAGTCCGAAAAAAATAGTTCCGGATAATCGAGGTTACTGATATTAAATAGGCTTCATCCCATTCTTGCATACTAAGAACATACAAAATTTCAAATCTCTATCTCAATTCTTTCGGGAGATAGAGCAGTTACAGACAGACACACAGACAGACGGACGGCAAATTTTTTTTTCTAAAAATATGTTTTTCGTAATCTCCAGTGTCCAAAACATGTAAATCCGTCAAAAAAATTTTTTCGATTTTCAAAACGATTGCAAGACTTACCCTATACTACGTAAGATGGGTAAGTAAAAGTATTCATTTTGCTAGTCGTTACTGTTCAGAAACTGGGTATTCGCAGTCATCGAGCATACAGCATACATCGTATAGACTATAGAATAATCTTTAAAAGAATTCATATTAATAAATAAACTAAAAAACTTTGTAAAATCATCATGCTGCTATTGTTGTAGCTCGAAACGCGTCCTGCTTAATTTTTCATTTTATGGTGATTTTACAAAGTTTTTTAGTTTATTTATCAATTTATCGCCAGTGATTACATTGTTTTTCACTAGAATTCATATTAGTTAGTGCTGCCATCTATCCGTAAAAGTTACATTTATTGAAATTTTGAACTTTAATATTCTATTTGCATTTTTAAAATAAAAACCAGGGCTTTAACGAGAAGTCAGTAATTAGGGTGTGTGTGTGTGTGGGGGGGGGGGGGGGGGGTCAAGAAAATGTAGTGGGATGACTCATATATTTTTTTCTCTCTCTCTCTGTGACACAGAAAGATAAATTACTGCATATTTACACTGTAGTTTAGTTACTATGTTTCTGATTAAACTGTTGTAATAACTTCATTTTATGCTAAGAAAAGAATAGGATGATGGAAAATTCGAGTGTATAATTAGTGCAGTATTAAACATAATGTTGTCTTCATATGTGCAAGTAAAATGAGCAAGTGTTGAAACACCTGCTTTAGTTACTATTTAGTATTTTTTCAAAATGATGAAAGGTCCTCAAAACTAAATTAGATTTTTCAATAGAATTTCATTTGGGTTTTTGAAACATAAATTCATTTAGTGACCTTGGAATATTTTCGGGGGGGGGGGGGGGCTCAAAATGTTTTAGGGGGACTGAGACGCCCGTAACACTCCCTTAGCTACGCCCTTGATTAAAATGCAATGCATAATTGTACGCATTTCTATAATTAAAAATGAGTAATGGGAGGGGGGCGCTCAAGAAAATGTAGGGTGGAGCTCATATTTTCATATGCGTAGTTCAATAGCGGGTTTAAAAGTGAGGCCATGGATTCATGACACCCCCCCCCCACACACACACACACACACACACACACATGCTGTACAGCAGAAATATTCTAAAAATTACTTTAAAAAATAAACATACCTTAAATCCTTATCCCCCCCCCCTTGTTCAATAATGCGAATCTTTCTGATTCTGGAAAAGGTCTACTGAAATGAAAATTAGGTAACATGTGACACGTTTGTGAAAGCAATTTTAAACTCGTGAAATTTGCAAGTGTTGGAAACTATGAGATTGAAAAATGTTTTAAAAAATCTATGAAATGAAAAATGTCAAACATTCTATGAAATTCGGCATTTATACTAAATTTCTGTATGCAACTGCTAATTGCTTCCTCATGATGACATTTCTGTGTTTGTCAAGTCTTAAAAATTATTGTAAAATGATTAATAACATTTCTAAATCACTTTATGCATTTATAAGAACAATTTTAAAGGCATAAAGTAAAAAATATAGATAATATTTAAGAAAAAAAAAGTTCTAGGCTTAAATTAGTTTTGCTGTGTTATCAAAAGAAATATTAGTTTAAAAATTGCAGAAAAAAATAAATTTTCATGAAAAAATTCAAAAATATAAATGCATATTAAGAAAACTTTTATATTAAGAAAATATAAAAGTTGTAGCAATTGCTCTAGAAATAAAAATACTTAAAATTTGTAACGTGTAAAAAATATAAATATAAGTGAAAAAGAAGAAGTGAAGCCGAAGATGGATTCGAACTCACAACCTTTCGATTCACAAACACATGCTTTGGCACGACGCCACGAATCGACATTCAGATGTTGTACAATTAGGTATTTGAAACATATGCTGAACAGGGATGGGAATTTTCCGCTTTTTGGCAGATTTCCGCTTTTTTGTCATTTTAAGAAACTTCGCGGATTTCCGCTTTTTTGTTATTTTGATAAGTTTAAAATTTTTCACCCCAAAAATTCCGCTTTTTTCCGCGGATTTCAAAAATATGTACCGGGGATGCCGCGGACACGCTATAGTGCGTAAAATACACAAAAAATCGGCTACGGGACGCTAAAAAATGGAGCTTACGCGTCCCGCGGGACGCGTAATTTTCGTCAAAAAATCGTTAAAAAGGCAAATTTCGTTAAAAAATCGCGAAAAAATGGCTAATTTTGTGACAAAATCCCGAAAAAAAGTCGAATTTTCTCGAAAAAATGACAAGTTTTGTCCAAAAATCGTGATAAAACGAAAAATTTTGTCGAAACATTCGCGAAAAACGGTAAATTTTATCAAAAAAAACGGTAATTTTCTTTCAAAGATTGCGAAAAAACAGAACATTTCGTCAAAAGATCGCGAAAAAACGGTACATTTCGTCAACGAATCGCAAAAAAGGAAATTTCACTTAAAAAATCGTTAAATAACGAATAATTTCCCGCAAATTTCGTCAAAAGATTCGCGAAAAAATGACTAATTTTGTTACAAAATCCCGAAAAAAAGGCAGGTTTCCTCAAAAAATCGCGAAAAAACGACAAATTTCATCCAAAAATCGCGATAAACTACAATTTTCATCAAAAAATCGTGATAAACGGTAACTTTCGTCGAAAGATCGCGAAAAACCATCACATTTCGTGAAATGATCGCGAAAAAAACGGCAAATTTCGTCAAAAGATCGCGAAAAACCATTATATTTCGTCAAAAGATCGCGAAAAAACGACAAATTTCGTCAAAAGATCTCGAAAAAACGGCAAATTTTGTCGAAAAATCGCTTTAAAACGCAATTTTCGTCAAAGGGACAAGAAAAGAAAGTTAATGCCTGGTGGATAGAATTTTTCTGTTCCAAAAACTAACTTTCCTGCTTCCAAAGTATGATTTTCCTGCTTCACAATCTTTTTTTGATTGTTCCAAATCTTTCTCAGTGAATGTAACTTCTGAATTCTGATAACACCTATTCATTAAACAAAAAGTACCCCCTTTCTTGTGGTGCAATTTTTCATTCGCGTTTGTGATCAAAATGTGGTGCAATTTTTCATTTGCGCATGTGAATACAATATGGTGCAATTTTTCATTCGCGCGTGTGAATACAATATGGTGCAATTTTTCGTTCACGCTTATTTTCAGTCTTTTTGCTTTTTTGCAGTTCCCATCCCTGGCTGAACTTTGACCCCCAATTTCTCAAAAACCAAGGTCCATTTGAAGGAACCCTTTCACCAGAATAATTAGTGGTATGACCCCTACAACATACTTTGAAATCATCAAAATCTGTGAGCACCATGTCTGGTGGTCCCCTTGTTAGTTGGACTTTGCTGAATTGTGTATCTTGTTTATCATCTCTCCATCTCCAAGGACACAAATTAGACTTTGAGAGCAGTAAGGTTTATAGACTATCCGCTTAACTCTTTGCATCATGCAGATTAACTGTTACAGTGCGCGAAAAAATTATAAGGACACGCGAAAAATCGCCAAATCTAGAAGCCTTGTTATCAGAATCGTATGCAAATTTTTGCAGCAAAAATAGATGTAAAACTAAAATATTTCATGCGTAAAGTAATTAAAATTTTCCATTTTAAATCTTTTAAAATTTAAATTTTGATTTTTGAACTAAAATGAAAACGGAAAAAAGTATAAGGACATTGCTTTTTCTCCAGTAATTATTTAAAAATTTGCATATTTGAAAGCAACAAATGACATTTCCGAGTTAAAAGATTCCTTTGCGAAAAAAATTTCCTACTCGGCGACTTTCAGTGTAAATTTGTAACGATGCCCAAAGGAACTCAACTTTCTGACTCTGAAAAAGGAAAAATTGTTGCTTTTCGAGAATGTGGATTAAGTGGATGGGAAATTTCAAAAAGAATCAAGAGATCTAAAACGGTAGTTTATAATTTTCTAAAAAATCCTGGGATGTATGGTATGAAAAAGCGAACTGGGAGACCCGACATTCTCTCTCGTCGACAAAAAAGAATGATTGTAAGAAGAGCTTGCGAGAAAAAAGAAACCGCAAATGAAGTTAGACAATATTTGAGTTTACCATGCTCAACGAGGACTGTTCAAAATGTTTTGAGTAAACATCCTCAAGTTTCTTATGGGAAATTAGTGTCACGTCCCCCTCTTACAAATCATCATAAGAAAAGAAGAGTTGACTTTGCCAAAAAATACATTTCTCTTGGTCAAAAGTGGGCTGATGTAGTTTTTTCGGACGAAAAAAAGTTCAATCTTGATGGACCTGATGGTTTTCGTTATTTTTGGTATGATTTGCGAAAGACCAAGGAAGTGTTTTCCAGGCGTCAATTTGGTGGTGGCTCAGTTATGGTATGGGGCGGTTTTGCGGCAAATGGAACCACTCCAATTGTATTTATCAATCATAAAATGAATTCGGACAGGTATGTTGATATGTTAGGAGAAAATTTGTTACCTGAAGCGCCACTAATTACTTCAGGGGACTATATTTTTCAGCAAGATAATGCTTCGATACACGTTTCTAAGAGCACAAAACTTTGGTTTGAAGCTAATTCTGTAAAGTTACTTGATTGGCCGGCGAGAAGTCCCGATCTTAATCCAATCGAAAACTTATGGGGACTTCTAGCCCGAGAAGTTTATAAAAATGGCACACAGTATCAATGTAAACAAGATCTTGTCGTCGCTATCAAAGACGCTTGGGAAAAAATATCTGTGGACATTTTAAAAGATCTGTCAGGATCTCTGACCTCTCGGCTTATTCAAGTGATTGAAAAAAAAGGTAATTTTCTTGATTATTGAAATATTTTCAAAGTATTTTGGAACATGTCCTTATAATTTTTTCCGTATTTCCTTTAATGTTAAATTTTGTAAAATCAGTATTTTGAAGCTGTATTATGTTTTTTATCGGGTATAAATGTTATCACAAAATTATGTAGCAGAAGTAAGATGTATAAAAATTTCATTTAGGTGAAATGAAAATAAAGCATATTTTCATGCAATTAAATGTTGTCCTTATACTTTTTTCGCGCACTGTATGAAAATTGTTTTACTTTGTACAACAGTGATACATCAAAGTTATTCTAATCAGACACAGTCTAAACAAAATTTTTCGATTTTCAGTTACAGTTTGCTACTTATTTAATGGCTTGACAAGTTCCACGAAACAGGCATCTATCATGTGTTACAACTTACAACCATTTGTTTTTTTTTTTCATTAACTTCACTAAGTTACTTTTGAGGTTGCTTTTTGATAGTGACTTATTTCCATACCTTTCAGTTTAAAATAATAATTTTTAATGCATAAATGTAATAATGTGTTAACCCATTCAAACACAAATATAGAGTAAATACAGTAGACTCCCTCAAATCCGCACTCTTAAAATCTGCAACTCTCTAAAATCCGCACATATTTTACAGATGTAAACAATGAAACATTCAGTTCAGATGTAGGTGCAAAATTTGACTTTTTTAGTTTTATATCAATTCCATCCATTTTTTATTTGTAATTTTTGTTAAGGTTATTGAATTCATGTTTTTTTTTCATGAAGAAAGAATAATTTATTTCTGAAAAAATAAAGATATTGCTGATATCATTAGTAATCACAATCTTACCAAATATATTTATTTATTAATCAAGCTTTTTTAGTTAAGTCAGGCTAAACCTGAAATAAAGATTCATTATTTTATGATCTAGATGTGAATTAGTACTGTACCTTTATGAGGCAAGTTTCATTGAATATTTAGGAAAAACACATTTCATCTTTGTAATGAATATTTAATTGTACATTACTGATTATTAATTTGACCTTTGCTTTTAGTATTTTTATCATTTTAAAAACTATCTAAATTTTTATTATTTTAGTTTATTACTTATTTTAATATTTTAGAATATTGTAAGCATTCATTATACTTTTGATTTCATTGTTAATTACATTCAAATTACTTTTAAAAAAAATGTAAACAAAGCAATGACCAAAAATCTGCAAAATTCTGAAATCCGCAAAACCTCTAGTCCCAAGCTGTGCAGATTTGAGGGAGTCTACTGTATAAAGAATAGCCAATTATATCTGAAATCCTCAAAACATTAAACATCTACATTATTAGCACTCGGTAGGGTTTTTCAGCATACAGTGTTTCAAATACCTTTTTAATCTAAAAATTTTTATTTGGTGTTTATGAGTTAGAAAAAAAAAGAAAAAGAAGGAGCCTTTACTGAAGAAGTTTTTGCTGTACTTAACATTTTTTACCAATTGGTTCTTTTTTGCATTCTTTCCCAATAGTGATCCAGCAAATTTTATTATTTCATTCACCTTTAACTCCAGTATTTGCTTTAAATTATTGCAAAAGTAGAATGAGAAAATAAAATTCTGGTTATTTTATTCTTTTACTGGCTATATGTAGGGATTACAATCCCGAGACTAATTTCTGATCCCGGGATTATGAAAATTAGAATTTCTCTAATATCATCAATTTTCACAATAGCTAAATTTCACAATATTGTAAAATAAATAAATAAAGCAAAAATACTGTCTAACTTACGAAAATATACCAAATTCAAAATTTATTGCTTTAATAATAAAATAATATAAATTACAACAATTGGAAATTAAAACAAATACGCTGTTGATGTTTACAATGTAACAATATAAAAAAATTTCTGTTTTATCTTCCAAATAATTTTTTTCATTTGATGTTAAAAAAGTCTTTGAATGGGTAAGTATTTACAATATGAAAAGATAATTAATATCACTAATTAAATTTTGAATTATTCTTATAACCAAATAACTAAAGATTATAAATTTAGGATATTGAAAACACCAGATTTTCCCCTACATAACGTTTTTTTCTTTTTTTCTTGAAATAAAAGTACTTAACACATACACACATATAACAAAATAAATAAATAAATAAATAGATGTATTATTTAAATTTCTAATTAGTGATAGTTGTTAAAATTTGAAAACGTTGCATAACATAAAAAATTATTACATACGAAGATAAAAAAGAAGATTAGTTTGAATAGCTCAGTGTTTCTTAACTAATTGGTTTTCCTTTGAAAATATGATCTAAGAAATATCAAAGCATCTAAAGTACCATCTCCAAGTCGACTTCTAATTTTGTTTGCAATAAATCCTGCTGCTGAAAATGCTCGTTCTGCTTCTACAATCGTGGGAGGATTTGTCAGCAAATATTGATAAGCTAATCTAAACGATGACCACATACTCCTCCATTTTCAAAAAGAGATCTCATTTCTAATTTGTATTGATAAGTACTTTTGTTTTTGTGTTTCAGGTACAACAGTTTGTATGTTTTTTTCTATTTCTTGTAATTTTTCCTTATATGTTTGATTATCCGTTTACTGTTTTGCCATGGGCTCAATTTGTGTTATTTCTGTATCTTCAGAATTGCCATTTTCAACACTGTTTAGCCTTCCAACTATTGCTTTCACTTGCTTCATAATAACAGTTTTATTAAGAATGGAAAATATACTGCTAGTTTCTGCACTCAGGTCATCTCGTTTAGGATTATACAAATAATTTAAAACACCTGATAATTCCATATGTCACCATTCTCTAATGTGTAGTTTTAGCATGTCTGTCATTTTGTAAGCAAGTTTTGATTTTTTCTCTGACAATTCGTTTAAAAAAATTTTTAAGGCTGCATCTGTGGTTAACAAATTAGAATCCCTGCGACATATTGCTTCTACTGTGATTTGTATCGGTTTGAGAACTTCAACAATTTTGTTTATTAGTAGAAAATTGGAATTGTCAGAGCAGATTTCATGCTGTAAATTGAATAAAGCTTTCTGTATGTTATTTTTCAAAAAATAAAATTGTTCAAGCATAGTTACTAGGCTATTCCATTTAGTCTTGCAATCTAGATCTTTCTCTTTTTCAGATTTAGCATACTTATGAAGAACTTCATTCCTTGTTGCAGATCGTTTAAAATAAATTACTAATTTTCGAACTTTTTTAATAAGTTCATTGATATATTCATCAGAGTATGAAAAGACCTGCTTGTCTTTGAAAATTAAAACAAACCTTGATTCTAAACTTTTGGAAGATTTAATATCTTCATCTTTATCATCTTCTAAGGCTAAATTTTCACTTCTGCAGCATGATTCAGCTACTGTTTTTTTTGGAGCAAGTTTCTGGTTCTGTATTTCATTGATTACAATATAAAGCATAACAAACTGCTAAACAAATGCCATGAGCGAAAGAAAGTGTTGATCAGCTTCAATTTATTTTCAGACTTTCAGCATTACATTTGATCCATCAGTTACAATTACAACAACATCTTTTTTATTGAAATGTCATACTGTTTTAGACACAGTGTTAGCACTTCAATACACTTTTTTGCAGGGAAAGATCCATGTATGCTTTTAAGCCCTAAATTCCAGAATTGGCCCAAATTTACCTTTCTTAAATGGACATTAATATTCACAAATCGCTTGTTTGCAGTAATGTCCATTCGTCAAAAGTCAAACTAATTTTTTCCCCGAAGTTTCAAAAGTTAGTATTTCTCTTATAATTTCCTTTATTATGAAACTATAGTTCACTACACGATTTCGAACTGATACTGCAGATTTTTGCAAATCATTATTGTCTTTAGCTATCAGTAAATTGAAGTGATGAAAAGGTTAAATGAAAAACCTTCTTTAGCAGTCATTCTTGATAAAATCAAATCCAGTGATTCCTTTACATTACTAAAATAGTTTTCTATTTTCTGCTTTCTAGAAGACAATTTATCTTCTGTGCAATCTTGACTTGTGGAAGAAAGAGAGGATGTAATAAATTTTTATGAACTTAAGTACCCTGTTTCATAAATAAATGTATATGAAATCACTTAATCAATCCACCTAATGTTTTAAGCACTGCGCTACACCTTTTACATTTAGTGCTTTTTCCATCTTTGATGTTAAATAGAGTACCATACTCGAGGTGTATCATTATCTTTCCAATGAGCTACGAAATCCTTTTCATTCGACATCTTTAAAGCAAAGTAAGTATGAATGCACCCAAAAGCAAAGAAGATACCACTTAATGACTATAATACACAAATGAGACATTTATCAGTAAAATCTAATTCAAAAATGACCTACAAAGTGAAGATAGTTTCTACACATGCAGCGAAATTGAAATAAACAGTTTCATTTTTCCTGACTAATAACTGTCTGTGTTACATCTGTTTGCAAGTCAAAAGATTTCCACTGTAAAAGATTTAATCACTTTGGTATATATGTAAAAAATATTTGAGGTACATATTCTTTTTCAATCATATATAAACTTCATGAAAATTTACTCCCCCCCCCCCCAAAAGTGAAAGTTTATAAATATCTTTTTTAATTTCAACTGAATATTATTCCACAAAAAAAAACCCAAACAATCTCGTAAATCCCAGGATTTTCAGGATTAAAAATACAGTGGGATCCCAGGGTTGTAATCCCTAGCTATATGCTTATTTTGCACAAAAGAATGCACAATTTGCTTATTGAAAGCAAATTATGACATTGAAGTTAGATTAGATATCATTTGTAAATGAAATTCTTTTGTTATGTTAGATAAATCTATGCTTTTTAGAAACATAATTCTTTTTTACAATATTGAGAAATTAAGCTTAGAAACAATTATTTAAAGCTTTTCCGTGTATTCATAAGTCTATTAGTATGTATTCATCAGGTATGAAATTCTTCCAACTTTTATCAGAATTTCCAACTTTTTGTAAATTTGAAAATTTCCATTTTTTATTTGGAAGTGTATGTGAGGTGTCTGACTTGTGATTTTTTTTTCTTTTGTCAACAAAAAAATCAGCCAAACATGACATATCTTGTCGATTTGCTTTTAAATTTCAGGGGTCACAGACCTGTGCCAAAAGAAAATATCCGATACAATCTGCTAAAAATGAGTTATTTTGGCTGTTTCACTGCCAAAACGGCCATTTTGTTTTTTTTCCTTCTGTGTCCAAATTTAATTTCTTAGAGCCATTTTGTTTCCTCCAAAAATTTTTCTTTTTCATCTTTTAATGTTTAGAAGTGATTCTGTTCTGAATTTTTCGAAAAAGTAAGGCAATCATTTCTTAAAATAAGAAAAAAAAATTGTCCTAAATCTGAAAAAAACAGACAAAATAATATCGCAAATTTCGACAAATAGTTGCCAAAAAAACATTTCATCAAAGGGTCACATGAAAAATGAGAATTTAGTTAAAATTTTGTCCAGGAATCACAAAAAAAAATTTGCTAATTTCATTCAGGTATTGTGTTAAAAAAACTGCAGATTTCTTCAAAAGATCACAAAAGAGTCAGACTTTGTCAAAAGATCTCAGAAAAAAAAACCACAGATTTCCTCAAAAGGTCGCAGAAAAAAAGATTTCTTCAAAAGATCACAGAAAAACGTCAGATTTCGTCAAAAGATCGTGTTAAAACGGCAAATTTCGTTAAAAGATCTCGAAAAAATGGTAGGTTTCGTCAAAAGATATAAAAAGGGCAGATTTCGTCAAAAAATCTTGAAAATAAAGGCAGATTTAGTGAAAAGATCGCAAAAATGAAGGCAGATTTTCTCAGAAAATTGTGAAAAAATGACAAATTTCTTCGAAAGGTCGCTAAAAAATGGCATTTCGTTCAAAGATTGCAAAAAAACTGCAGATATTGTCGAAAGATTGTGAAAAAACTGCAGATTTCATTGAAAGATCATGAAAAATCTGCAATTTCATTGAAAGATCATGAAAAATTTGCATATTTCATCGAAAGATCGCAAAAAAGCTGGCAAATTTCTTCAAAAGATAACAAAAAACCCAGCAAATTTCGTCAAAAGATCGCAAAAAAACGACAAATTTTGTCAAAGGGTGCAAAAAAAGTTATTGCCAGGAGGTAGATTTTTCTGTTACAAAAACTGATTATGCTATTATAAAATTCTTTTTTTGCTGCTACTAAAACTTTTGCTACTAAAAATTTTCTTTGCTTTCTCCAAAAACTTGTTTCCCTGCTCTGAATTGTTTTTTTTCTTCTTCTTTACTTTCTCTGAAATCCTGCATCAAAATCCCTTTTGGACTGCTCCAAATCTTTCTGAGGGAATGTTACCCCTGAATTTTGTATATACCGTAATTTTCGGAAGAAACACTGCGGCGTTTACGTGTTTTAATATAAAACTTCAAACCATGCGGCGTTTACGCACATTTTTTTTTTTTTTTTTTTTTTTTCAAGCAAGCGAGATATTTTTTCTGAATTTTTCCGAAAATTAAAAAAAAAATCTGTCATAAATCCAAAATTTCAGACATAAAATGTATCGCAAATTCCGACAAATGGTCACAAAAACAAATTAATTTCGATTTCGTTAATTGTTCAAAGAAAAATCGCCAGTTTCGACAAAAGATCGCAAAAAACGGCAAATTATATCAAAATATCACGAAAAAAATGGCAAATTTAATTAAAAGACAGCAAAAAAAATTACGCAACTTTCGCATAAGATTGCAAAAAAACGTAAATTGCATCAAAAGGGCACGGAAAATGGAAAATGCATGTTTAATGCAGGAAGTGGATTTCCCTCCCCCCTCATCTTTTATGATCTTTCAAAAAAAAAAAAAAAAAATTCTGAAAATAAATTTTTTTTCCAAAGATTCAGACATCAAATTTAAAATAATGTGGATGAGCCAAAATTTTCAGATCCAGCCGAATAAAATATGTTAGCCATGTATGAAATGCTAAAAGTTTGCCCCATCCAGCCAACAAAACTCAATCAAATCAAGTCCGGGCCCGGCGTAACCAAACTCCATTTTTCATAGAACTCATAGACTCATTTCTCATAGAGTTCTCATGCGAATTGTATTCCTTTAAAAAGTAAAAAAAAGATCCCATGAATAAGTCAGAAAGTGTTGCGTTGTTGAAAAAAAAATGTTAGAGTAGCAAAAAAAAAAAAATAATAATAATAATAATGAACTGAAAATATGAAACTAAAGCAAAACTTGTTAGGGAAAAACTGACATAAGTCAATGTTTTCCCCAATCTTAACACATTAACACTGATTAAAAAGATCCTTAGCAGAGTGCGTTCTCAGTGAAAAAGCTTTCCCAAATGAGGATGTAAAACTTGGCATATATTAAAAAGTCAAAAGAATAAATATTGTTAAAAAGTTCTTGTAAAAATTATGTAAAGTATTCTTGCACAAATAAAAAGTCAATATTACTATGGCAGTTCATTTATTATACTTGAAAAGGGAACATACTTGAATCATATTCGGAACATATCAACAGAGTTCAAAAGCATTGAAGACTTACTTACAAAAGTTCATAGGAGCGGTGAAGTGGCGTGGCTATTTAACTTTTAGAAACTTGAAGACGAAATACAACTAAATAAACTAATCACAAAAATAAATATAAACTTAATATAAAAAGCCGGTAAAATACACAGCGTCCCGAAGACGACGAACCAGCCGGCATCTTCGTATCTTGACTAAAACACATTCAAAAACAAGCGAGTAAATCGGAGAATGAAAAAGCATTTATACCCTTGCGTAAGAACGGCACGTGTCAACACACCCCCTTCCAGAAGGATCAGTCGCACGGCGATTCGCAGGAGTGGATGACGTCCGCTAATTTATGCAAGGGTTATGTCATTGCGATGCTATCGCCTCCTGGCAAAAAGATAGCGAATCGTGTCTTCGAGAAACGAAAGTTAGTGACGGATGTTTGACTAAAGAACCGGGAAATGTAAATAAAGGAAAAAGTATAAGTCTAAAAGATATTTAGCTAGACTGTAAATTAAAATAAAGGATTATCAATAAAACATTATCTAATAGGATTAATTTAAGCAAAAGGTAAGTTTATTTTAAAAATAATATGTATAAAATAAAGTTATATTGAATGTATGAAGACCGATAGAATTAAATATTTTATATGTTATTTTAACTGGAAAAAAATATTAAATGAGGCATTGAGAATATGGAAAGCCTGTTAAATCCTAACAAGTGCCCCCCTCTCAATGTCTCGTTAAAGAACTGCCACAGAAAAATCCTTCTTTCTATAAAAAAAATTCAACAAAAATATCAATTAAACATGCCGACATTAGCCCTTAAGGCCAAAAACTTGTATGTCCAACGGGACCACTCATTCCCAACTTCAAAAAAAAATTTCTTAAATTTAAACACCTCAAAACTCAACAATCTTTCTTAAATTCTTAAACTTCAAAAACCCAACTCTACCGTTAACGATAAGAGACAAAAAGCAAAACAAAAAATTTTGCCAACTTCACATCTCCTTTACAAATTCAAAAACTTCAAATATATAACAAAACAAACTTTTAACAATAAAAAAAAATTCAACAATATAACAATTATAAATCCACCATACGTACCATCTTACAATAACATTTCAATTTGAAATGCCATTTCACCAGCTTACAGGAATCCGGTCTCTTGACCACAAAAAAATTCATAATATAATTGAACAATCAAACAAATTCTTTATTTTTACAATAACAAAAAAATTTCATCTCTCCTTGTAGCATAAGAAATCTGATAATCTACTTGCATCTGATTGAAAGAGACAAATACATTACGGTCCAATCTTTCATCTCCATACATCATCTAACATAACATAGGTCATTTTCTCAAACCGACATTCGCTTATTCATCCACATAGAAGATAATCAGATGCCTGTAATTAGAAACAATAATTAGTACAACAAATATAAATAATTAAATCAGTCCAATAGTCCATAATAAACAGTCTCTGAAACAAAAACCAGATATAAAAAGCAAACATAACAATAAATATTTCAGTATTAACTCTTAACTTAATCAAAAATTACAATAATTTCTAAATTCGCTACATAGGAGAAACTCGCAACATTTCCTCAATCATTATAAAAAATACTTAACAATAAATTTATTATATTCATAGATTCAATTTTCAATTTATCAAAAAAATTATACATTATCCAATAATTTAAAATTAAATCTCTATTAAAAAAAAATTTCTCTCAAAAATTGACTAATAATCGGGACATAAGTGGCATTCTCACAACAAACTTAAAAAAATAGGGACTTACAAAATGAAAATTTAACATGCCCGCAGTAGATCCTCCGGTAGCGGTTACCCCCCCCACACGAACTACCTCTGAAGTTCTCTGGCATTTACCTCCCTAGGGATCACCCACCCGAAACGGAACTGTGGGCTGCTCGAACCCCCAAGAATAGAACAGTAGAAGGCACCATTTCTACCATCGGACGGGAAGTTAATTGATCAATAGTCAAAAAGAGAAAAATTTATATGAAAACAAGTGGCCAAGAGATCTAAAAAATGCTGGCAAAAACCTTTAAAATCTTGTATAACAACTATGAAATGGCTATGTACACTCACCATAACACAGAATTACAAAATTTTTACACTATGAAAAATATTAAACATTGGTACGCAGAATGATAAAAATTTAAAGAAAAAAAATTTCTTTACAAAAGTTTAATTACAAAAATTTTTCATTTTTCAAAAACAGTTTGAACAAATTTTAACAGATCATTCTTAGTTTGTGGTTTAGTTAAGACATCACTGAAGTTTGACTTACTAGAGACATATTCTAGTTCAAAAGCATTATTATAAATCAAATCCCTAATGAAAAACAATTTAACATCTATATGATGTGATTTATAATTTTCGATGGGGGATTTTACAAAATTTCTAGCAGCTTGATTATCAGCATACAGTTTAGATTTTAAAAATAAGTTACGTATGATTTTCCTATCTCGACACTCCATCATAATGCGATCAAACCAAACCAGGTTTTTCGAGGCCTCGGTCATGGCCACAAATTCTGCTTCCATAGTGGATAAACTGACACATTTCTCTTTAAACGTACGCCAGTCCACTGGGGAACTGTCAACCATAACCATCTGCCCCCCTACCGATATTCGATCGTCTCGATTCGCCGCAAAATCAGCATCAGTATAAGCAATTAACTTTTCTGAATTACATTTTAAACGAAGACGGTAGTGCCGAGTAAGTTTTAGGTAACCAAGTAACCGTAATAAACCATCCCAGTGATTAATTCCAGGATTAGCTTGAAACTGACTGAATATATTGACTGCATAACAAATGTCTGGCCGGGTTCTACTAGAAATAAACGATAAACAGCCCAGTAAACTTCTATATGGAAATTTAGACATATATTTCTTTTCTGATTCAGAGGAAGGACAATCAACTTTAGAAAATACAACTCCTTTACTAATTGGAAGAGAGGAGATAGGGATTCTAAAACTTTTAAACCTTTCACATACTTCATCAATATAGCTTGATTGATGGATACAAAGTGAATCACCTTTTTCTACAAACTCTACCCCCAGGAGCTTACGGGTTCTACCTAAAAATTTTATATCGAAATGGTTACCCAATAATTTTAAAACTTTATCGATTGCCTTCTTGAATCTTCCAAAAATTACAAAGTCATCAACATATCAAAGCAACACTATGTCTGTCCCAAAAATATAAGTACAATTACATGATTCAAACTTTTTAAAACCAATATCAATTAGTACTTTATTCATCTGAAAATACCATTCTCTTCCACTTTGGTGGAGCCCGTACAGCGCGCGATCCAGCTTGCAATAAAGATGCTCTTTACCAGGAACAACAAAACCGGGCGGTTGTGACATGTAAACGGACTCTCTTAGTGGGGCATAAAGGTAGGCGCTCGTTACGTCACACTGAACATGTGACCATCGGCAATACAAAACCAAGAGGGAGAAAAAGAATCGAATCACTTCAAAATTAACCACAGGGCTGAAGGACTCATCATAAGATTTGCCCTTCACTTGCTTAAGTCCCTGGGCTACAAGACGAGCTTTAAAACGAGCGATTCGTCCTTTCTCATCCTGCTTGATCGTATATACCCACCGGCATCCCACAGGAGTCACGTTCTTTGGTAATTCTTCCAAATGCCAAACCGACCGTTCGTTCATTACACCAATCTCTCTTTGCATCGCTGCAAACCACATATCACGCTGCACGGACAGAGATGCCTGTTTAAATGTCCTCGGGACAACTATGTTGTCTAGTCATGCTGAAGGAGCTATATTGGAAGTCTCTGGGCTATTGAAACCGGTATCTAAATTTATAGGGATATAACCATCATATGTATTACTTCCATGAAAGTCGAAAATGTCTGGGTTAAACCTGATATTATTTCTGTCACAATATCGTTCTACATCTACAAGTGATCTTAACCTTTGATTTGACCCCTCTTCAAAGTAATAAATGTCCGTCCTATCTCCAGTTTTTCTTTTTACGGGTTTACGTAACCACCTGACTTCTCTTTTGGAGGAAACAGGGGTTTCGCTTTCATCGGAATCTGACTCGGACTCCGTGGTCCCCTCCCCATCAACCCTGGAGTCAGATGGTGTGCTGGAGGGACTCAAGGGTCTCACAGGGTCTACCTCCACTGCACCTTCACTCTGACCATCACCAGGATCGATGGAAAAAGGATCACAGAAATCCGGGCCCATCACGACTCCACTGATATCTGAAGAATTATTGGATCCTCGGGTTTCTTTAAAAGATACACTTATAGACTCAACGATTTGGTCAGTTTCAGGGATCCAGATTCGGTATCCTTTAGTATTAAAAGCATACCCAACCAAATAACCCTTTTTGGCCTTAGGATCTAACTTCGATCTTTTCTGATGGGGAACTCCTACATAGGCTACAGTCCCAAAAGGTTTTAAGTGTCTAACTGATGGCTTTTTACCCCCATATAACTCGAAAGGAGTTTTATTTAAAGACTTAGGACAAGTTCGGTTCCATGTATAAACAAAATATTTCAAAGCTTCCGGCCAGAATTTGGGATTTAATTTACTTTCAAACAAAATAGTGCGTACCCCATTGACGGCAGTCTGCATGAATCTTTCAATCACACCATTTTGCTGGGGAGAAAAGGGGTTAGTCACTTCGTGATGAATGCCCTTTTCTTCAAAAAAGATCTTAAAATTGTCATTGACGAACTCGCCCCCATTGTCCATCTTAAAATTCTTTACTTTACGACCCAAAAAATTTTCTGCACGTATAATATGCGACTTTACAATATCAAAAACGTCAGACTTTAATTTTATTGGGTATACAGATGCTCTACGAGAGTGATCGTCTATTATTGACAAAAAGTACCTTTCTCCATTTCTCCCAGCAATACGACACGGTCCCCAGACGTCGGCACATAAAAGGTCTAAAGGTTTTTCAGAACGAATACTGCCAATGGGTTTAAATGATGGCCTCCGAAATTTATTAATTTTACAAACCTCACAAAAAAAATTATCTTTTAAGTTGGTTAACCCCCGAACTCCATTTTCTTTAAAAGTATGAACCAAAATTGATGGACTAATATGGCCAAACCTCCGGTGCCACAAATGCATTTTGTTTAGTCCACTGAAATTACTAACAGAATTTGATTCAAAAGACACATTTTTGTTAAGTTTAGGAGTTCTAGGATATAACTGATAAAAACCACCTTTCAAATAGGCCTTAAATAAAACATCGTCTCCCCTCCTGATGTCTATTACTCCATTACCACCCATAAAAGACGATCCTTTCTTATCCAACTGAGGACCGGAGATCAAATTGCGTCTTAACTGGCTTGAATATAGAACATCAGTAAATGTAAACATTCTTTGGCCAAAGCGCAATTTTATTTCTCCTCTTCCCTCAATTGGAAAAGATACCCCTTTTACGGCAACATTTAATTTCTCATTATTTACTTTTTCAAATTTAACAAATAAATTTCTATTACTTGTGAAATGATGTGATGCACCTGAATCAAAGATCCAGATGTCGTCATCTAAAACATCACATAAATTAACATGAGAAATAATGTGAGTAAACTTACGTGAACTGTCCGAAAACTCACTGTTCATATCTCGTCTACTTCTATCATGGCGTCGCCTTGCTCGATAGGGGTGGTCTCGTCTAGGACTAGGTGATCTGGAACTCGATGCTGTTGTCGCTCTACTGGAACTAGTCTGGCTATCAGTTGACTCCAGGGATCTCCCACGAGGATCATCCGGACGTTCACGAGATCTGGATACAGAAGAGGACCGTCTAGAAGTCGATGGCTTATATGTAGAAGAGGAATCCTTTCCATAAGTTGACTGCTTTTCTTTATATCTTTTACTTGTGTGGACAGGCTTACCACATCGCCAGCATATTATTTTCTTCTTATATTTTCGTTTTACTTTAGCAACATTAGCAGTTGGAACAACTTTAGCATTATCCAAATCTCTAACTTTGAGTCTGGTTTCCTCAGCCACTAACTCCATTACAATTTTATCAAATTTAAAGTCCGTTTCCGGCCACTTTAAAATATTCTGCACCACACCATCAAATTTTCGTCCCAAATATCTAAGTAACTGAAAGTTCACATATATTTCATTAAAATCCCTATCCTGATCTCTTATGACATTTAACAGCCTTCTCAGTCGAGTAGCATATAAATTAATAGATTCATTTTCCATTTGTTTACACTCTATTAAATCAGTAAAAGTCTTCTTATGAAATGCCCTTGAATCTGGATAAAAATTTTGCTTCAGTTTTCGCCAGGCGTCTACAGCATTCGTACAATCTGCAATAATTCTCTTTTAATCATTCTCTATATTCAAAAATATTACTGACAATGCTTGACTGGATCTCTGTTTAAACTCATTAACATCTTTATCAGTAACCGTAGTACTAAGTTCCAAGAACTCCTTACCAGATTCCACAACATGCCACAAACCCTTTTCTATTAAAACATATTTAATATCTATACTCCAATTAGCATAATTCAATGCGTTTAATTTTTCTATATTATTGACTGCCATTTTTAAAGATTCTATTAAAAAATGTTAAAAATTCAATTCAAAAACCAAAACAAACAAAAATGTTAAAAATTTTCAGTTAAAAAAAAATACTTCTTGATCTGCATGAACAGGTTGAAAAATATCACAGTCTCTTTTAAATAAACCATAAAGCTGGGAAAAATATTTAAATCTTCGCCCCCCCCCCCCTCATTTATTCAAACAATCTTCATTAATTCTTTCACTATTTTTAACTTAGGAGTAGGGCCACATCGTTCCTCCATTTAAATGCACTTCAAAAAAATTATAAAATGATTTCCAAAAACATATTTCTTCTTATATTTAATTCATCCTCTTATGGGTCTCAGCCCATAACCTTCACTTGTTAGGGAAAAACTGACATAAGTCAATGTTTTCCCCAATCTTAACACATTAACACTGATTAAAAAGATCCTTAGCAGAGTGCGTTCTCAGTGAAAAAGCTTTCCCAAATGAGGATGTAAAACTTGGCATATATTAAAAAGTCAAAAGAATAAATACTGTTAAAAAGTTCTTGTAAAAATTATGTAAAGTATTCTTGCACAAATAAAAAGTCAATATTACTATGGCAGTTCATTTATTATACTTGAAAAGGGAACATACTTGAATCATATTCGGAACATATCAACAGAGTTCAAAAGCATTGAAGACTTACAAAAGTTCATAGGAGCGGTGAAGTGGCGTGGCTATTTAACTTTTAGAAACTTGAAGACAAAATACAACTAAATAAACTAATCACAAAAATAAATATAAACTTAATATAAAAAGCCGGTAAAATACACAGCGTCCCGAAGACGACGAACCAGCCGGCATCTTCGTATCTTGACTAAAACACATTCAAAAACAAGCAAGTAAATCGGAGAATGAAAAAGCATTTATACCCCTGCGTAAGAACGGCACGTGTCGACACACCCCCTTCCAGAAGGATCGGTCGCACGGCGATTCGCGGGAGTGGATGACGTCCACTAATTTATGTAAGGGTTACGTCATTGCGATGCTATCGCCTCCTGGCGAAAAGATAGCGAATCGTGTCTTCGAGAAACGAAAGTTAGTGACGGATGTTTGACTAAAGAACCGGGAAATGTAAATAAAGGAAAAAGTATAAGTCTAAAAGATATTTAGCTAGACTGTAAATTAATATAAAGGATTATCAATAAAACATTATCTAATAGGATTAATTTAAGCAAAAGGTAAGTTTATTTTAAAAATAATATGTATAAAATAAAGTTATATTGAATGCATGAAGACCAATAGAATTAAATATTTTATATGTTATTTTAACTGGAAAAAAATATTAAATGAGGCATTGAGAATATGGAAAGCTTGTTAAATCCTAACAAAACTCTTTTTCCTCGATAAAAAAAAAAAAAGAAAATATTTTAGTTATTAATTAGCCGATTTTGTTCAAATTTTCAGCAATTGACAATAATAATAATTAAAATACATTAAGTTTTAAGGATGGTCATCAAAAAGCACACTGTTTGACTCACTAGATAAAAAATCCCGTTATTATGACGCGTTTGTTTATTTAGCTGCGGCGACATTGTGAAAATCCGATAAGTGATTCATTGATAATGTTTTGCTAACAAATAAAGAACAGTTACTTGCTTTTGCTGCGATCTTTCATGAAGCTAGGTATTTTTTCTGTGAATAAACTTTTTTATGACCATTTGTTGATTTTCGCGATATTTTTTTACATTTCAAATTTTTGTATTAATGACTGCCTTTTCACAATTTTCGGAACAGAATTACCTCTTTAATACGTATTGCTGTAAGGGAAAAAAATCACCCTATTCACTGCGCCGCATTAAGCATATTTTTTAACTTTTAAACTCATATGCGTCACGGCACTTATCCCCAAAAATATGGCATTTAAATAATATTATTAATTTCGAATTTTATATTTAAATTATTATTTTCTGATTAATAATTTCATTTTTATGCATTCTCAATACAGCTTAGTGTTCTGTTAATGTGTTTCTGTTTAGCACGTCAATTGCGATTACCGCGGAAATTTCAACTGCGGCGTTTACGACCATTTTCTAAATTTTTTTCAGTGATTTTTCCCGAAGCGGCGTTTCTTCCAGAAATTACAGTAGGTTCATTCTGATGTGATAAGGCAGATTTCTGATTAATTTTCGTGGTTCATTGGTTGCATATAAAAAGGGGGAGAACGTGGGGCTAGTTCTCCTCTCCTCAATTTAGGTAAATGGGTTTCTCATGCAGATTTATCAGGTTTGCTCAAAATTGTGTATAGATTCATTCTGATAAAGAACTTCTGTGATTAGTTTTGGGGGTTCACTTATTAATTATAAAGGGGGGAATGGAGACTAATCCTCCTTAATTTAAATACATGGGTCTTTCAGGCAGAATTATCAGATTTGTTTCAAGTTTTGTATATAGGTCATTCTTATAAAGGCTCTTCTGAGATTTGTTTTAGGATTACATTGGATAAGTATAAAAGGGGGGAACAGTCACAAATATCCTCCCGCTTCATTTAGATAAATGGGTTTTTCATGCAGAATTGTGCAATTTGCTTCAATTTTTATAATAGGTTCATTGTAATAACACATTTTCCTGATTAGTTTTGGGGTTCATTGGTTAAATATAAAGAAGGAGAACAAGGCCTAATCTCTCTTGATTTAGTAAATGGGTTTTTTTATGCCGAATTATCCTAATTGTTTCAAATCTAGCATACTGGTTTTTATTCTGATAAAAAGCTTGACTGATTTTATTTGGAAGTTCATTGATTAAGTATTCAAAAGGAAAACAGAGGTGAGGTATAATCACCCTCCCCTTAACTTAGCTAAATGAGCATTTTATTCCTTGAAATAATAGTATAATATACAATTAGCTTGAATAGCCCGTGAACTAAATACCATCAGTTTAATAGTGCACTTTTCTTTTTCATTATAAAAATTTTTTATGCAAAATATTGTTTCATGCATGGTTTTTAGTTTTTTATAAAATTTGAGTTTATGTGCATTTTCAGACTTTTCAATCTATACCCACTCTCGTGCCTGATTCATACCCATAGAAATTTTCCAAATTCTGTTCATCTTAGATTTTAACTTTTTTAATGTCATTTTAAACATTTAGAAAATTTATGATTTTAATTAATTTTTTTAATGAAAAATTGGTTGATTAAAATAGCAATTTAATTGCTGTTTAAAATCGTTGACACCCTATTCTAACAGAATAGAAGGTACCCAATATATACTTCAGTTTCCTCCCCCCCCCCCTTATTCATAACTCAGGCTGGCCTTATTTTGTCTTTTAGAGCAATAGCAGTATATTCTTCAATTTATGCAAATCAGGTATATTTAATTGTTAATATCTGTGATATTTAATTATTTAAAATAAATTCATTTTCATTATTCAGACTGTTGTGAAAATTTTAGCCCTAAATATACTATTAATATTTCACTTTGCATTGTGAATTGGAAAATGTTTATGCTACATATAACAATGCATTTTTCAGGACTTTTTAATATTGTTAAATAGATTTCACTGTATTAATATTTTTATCATCATAGATGTTTTACATTTTCTTTCTTTTGGAAATGCAATCTTCTTTTAATATACATAGATCAGATTATGTTTATGAAGCTGTTTTATAGCCATTTTATAGATAATTTTCAAATATTAATTTTTAAATATTTTAGATGTGTTCAGATGTTTGTACAGATCAAGAAGCTATTCTGGATGATATTCCTATTAAACTTTGTCCTTCTGAGGTAACTTTTTCAAAATGTCATATGATTTTTTTTTAACTATATATCTTTTTGTTTTACATTAAGCTATTTTACATTTTAAGATTCCATGTGCTTCGTAATTAGTAATTTATAATATATCTTATTACTTTTTGTATCTATCAATTTTTTGCACCTAAACCTAGTATAGCTGAGGCAGAAGGGCCCATGGTCATTTCTGTCGATCCTCACATGCAGAAGCCATCTGTAGAATAATAGCATTTCTATGAAACGTAGGATTAAGGGCAAAGGTCCAGCTTTCCATTGAGTTTTTGGTAACCCAAGATTGATAGGTGATTCAGAATTACGATGCCCAATTCACATGATTTAACTTTTTAATACATGGATTCTATCACAGCAATTATGACTTCTAAAACTGATAGTAAAACTGTTTTCTTAACATAATTGTTATTAAATATGTCCCTGTGTATTAAATAATCAATATAGGCAGCATGTGCCAGAGCATGATTATCAGAAAATATATTAAGGAATTTGGTGTACTTGTTTTACTTTCTTGTCAACTATAAAATCTTACAATATAAAAATAATATGCTACCAAATAATGTGACTTATCATTCATTTATGACATCAAAACATACTTTCAAGATGTTTCCTTGATTTAACATAATCCAAATTAATTTTTAGGTAATTAAATAATTTGAGTAACTTACTTTGATTTACAGTTGATATTGAATGGAATTTCTAACCAAACAGCTTAATTCAACTCAAATAATAATGGAATTTGAAGGAACCATTGCCATTATTCTTTTTCATTAGCTGCAGATAAATCTTAGTGCAGTTACTATTGCAATTTTGAAGAAGTTGAACCACATTCATTATTTAAAAGACCAACAACAGTTGTAAAATCACATGTAAAACAGCTGACATTCATGTATTTCTTCATTTGTATCTGTTGAAATTTTTTCAATCCTTTCTTTTAATTCATTTGATAGTAGCTTAGAAATAAAATTATACCTTAGTTAAATAACTTTGCAAACAAGAAATTCACATGTAAATAAGCTGACATTGATGCACCTTTTTATCAAGAACTATTGAAGCAATTGCACTACTTTTGTTTAATAGTATTAAATTGTTTGGCAAAGTAAAAAATGCAGTAGCTATGTTATTATTTTTTTTAAGTAAATTTTTTTGTTGTTGTTGCTGCTCGGAAAATGCCATACTACAGTCACAGGAAAAAAAAAAAAAAACCTTAACACTTGCGATTTTAGACGTTTTGTTAAATATCTAAAAATATACATGAGGAATAACTCTGAAACTCCAGATGTATAAACAAAATAGTACTAGTCATATATTTCTGTGAAGATTTTTCCTGAAATTCCAATAGGGGACCATCAACAAATTAAAAAAGAACGAAGATCTTTTAGATAACCCTGTCAAAACTAATGCAACAAAAGCCTTCAAACTGCAGATTATGATTAAGTGGCTTATTGTAATAAACTATGTTCATTTTTATGAATATAGCATGTATACTCGAAGAGAAATTAAGGTTTTTATAAAAAATGGTCCCAAATTTCGCCAAGTTTTTTGCTTATAATTTGCAGATTACTTAATAAAAAAAATGTTTTTTACAGAAAATATTATCAACAACATTGTATATAACACCCTGCAATCAGAATTAAAAAAATATTTATAATTGCATGAAAAATGGAACAGGTTTTCTAAATAAAGTTTCAGTGTGCATGTGTGATCTCAATTAAAATATAATTTGCATAATGTGTTAGCTAAATGTATATAACAACTTTTGTGAAAATCTCAAAAACATAGCTTGAAAATTCTGAAAATTATCATTGATAGAATAATATCAATGTCAGTTTTTTTTTTTTTTTCAAAATGAAACAAAAAAAGAGGAGCTGTATCCAAATATATCAGTATGTGCAATATTGTGTAGACACTAATCAATAGAATATGGATAAAGCTCATCATCTTTTTCATTCATTTTGGGAATTATGAATTTCGATCTTATTCTAGCAACAATAATTTTCAGAATTTTCAAGCTATTTTTTTGAGATTTTTACAAAGTTGCTGTATATATTTAGCTAACAGATTATGAAAATTATATTTTGAATGAGATCACACATGCACACTGAAACTTTATTTAGTAAACCTGTCCATTTTTCATGAAGTTGTTAATATTTTTTAATCTTGATTGCAGTGTGTTATGTGCAGTGTTGTTTGTTTTTTATAAAGAACTCTGTAAATTATAAGCAAAAAAACTTGGTAAAATTTGGGACCGTTTTTATAAAAACCTTAATTTCTCTTCGAGTATACATGCAATATTCATAAAAATGAACACATTTTATTGGAATAAGCCACTTCATCATAATCTGCAGTTTGAACACTTTTGCTGCATTAGTTTGGCAGGTTTATCCAAAATATCATTGTTCTTTTTCAATTTGTTGATGGTCCCCTATGGGATTTCGAAAAAAAATCTTCGCGAAAATATGACTTTTATTATTTTGTTTACATTAATTTCTTATGTATTTTTCTAGATATTTAACAAAACGTCTAAAATTGCAAGTGTCAAGAATTTTTTTCTGGCATTGTTGTATTTTTCATTTTTTGTTATCAATTTACAGCTTCACTACTTTCAAAACTATTGAAAAGTTTTGAAAAAGCCTTTTTGATGTCAGAATCAGGGTTACAAAGTCGATGGGGAAAAGTTGGCTGACTCAGACTTTGGAAATTTTAACAACTTCAACGCATATTAGTGTTGCCTGTTAAAATTATGAAGGAATGCAAGAAAAATAAAGTGAAAATTTCACTATTTCGGCATTAATTCTGTTCTTAGGGCTGTGAAAGGAAGAAGTAAAAAAATGGTTATATATTTTCTGCCTCATTCATTTTACAATTTCATGCCCTGCAAATCTAAAAAATTCATTTATTGAAATCTAAAGAAGAAAACAGAATGTAAATTTTATTATTTTGGATTTGCAGATTCTGAAAAGGAAAGGGGAAGGTGTTGCAGTTATGTTGTTATTCTGTCTTCTAAAACGCAAAATTTTGATGGAAAGGAAATATGAAAATTTTATTATTTCAGAAGTTATTCAGGCTATCCAGATTAGAAAGAAAAAGTAAAAATTGTAAATTTCCCGCATTAATTTTACAATTTTGGCTACTACAGACCTGAAAAATCTGAAAATCAATAGAAATAAGTCAGCAAAATTTACTATTTCATTGTTATTTTGGGTACTGCTGATTTTGGAAAAAATAATTACAATTACACATTATTTTGAGCCTTGCTCATGTTCAAATATCACTGATATTTGAATGTGAGTAAGGCTTAAAATAATGTATAATTGCTGACATTGTATTTACAATTTTAGTGTCACTTCTGTTCCTACTTACCCAAGGAATTCGGGGGGAGGGGGGGGGGAGATTGTTTCCATGCTATTTGTTGTTTGTTGCCCTGCCCCAAAAATCATAAAATTTTTGCAATATATCCTGTTAGTGATTTGCGTAAACCAAATTTAACACCTAGATCCTTCAAATTTTGGATCTACCTTTTTATGTTTTCGTACTTCGTGCCCCTGCCTGTGCAAAAATTAATGAAAAAAAAGCCCAGCTCATGTAAAAATAAATGAAATTCAGCTCTACTGAGTTTCAACAAAGAAAAATTCAGATTTTTATAATATAGGATCAAGATTATTTTAAAGAAAACTACATATTTATGAGAAAATTTTTCTGAATATTTCAATTTGCACTAAGTTTACAAGCATTAGATTATGGAATAGCAGCATTAATGATTACTTAAACTTTTAGACTATTATAATCAAATTAATGGTCATAAAAAAAAAATTAATGTAGTTTAGAATAAAAGAAAAAAGATGGTTAAAAAATCATAAATTGTGAAGTTGTAGGGTAACACCTCCAGTAATTGGCATGCACCAGTGATCGGCACATCCTACAAACATGTCCTAAAATGAAATCCTTATATCCAATCTTTTAAAAATGCAAGACCATATACCGGTTATATGCTCATTTACGTTAAAGATTAAACTTTGATTTATGCTACTAGGTGACAATAGTGCCTAGGAAAAAGAAACAATTATGGCTTGTATGAAATTAGCCATTTTTGTTGCAGATTCTTCTTCTTTGGATTAAGGAAGGCATGCTTTTCAATTCATTATTATATGATTTACAATATATTTTAAATTTTAATTGACAACAGTTTTGTTTAGTTAAAAAGGGTTAATTTAATTGTGTAAAAGTATTTTCGACACAAATATTTGGGTTTCTGAATTATGATAGATGCCAATTACTGGTTCTTAGATTTTGCTAGTTCCAAGTAAATGGCCTCTATTCCAATTACAAGGAATTCGCAAGGAATTTGAGATTAAACCACTTATATTGGAAGTACTTTTAAAGTTATAGACTAATTTTGTTTAACATTTGTTTTTATTTGAAAATATGAAATATTATCAGTAATTGGAATCCATTAAAGCTTCATATGACAATTACTGGGGACAGCATGACAATTACTGGGTATTAATGTAAGTATATTATATTGTTTTAAAGTGTTCATATTTTAGACTAATATGCTGATTTCTTACTCTCAAACACCTGAAATATGGCATTTTCATCTACAGTAAATTCATTTAAAGCGATTAAACCCAATGCAAAATGTAAAGTTTTTTTTTAATATAAACTTGTGCCAATTACTGGATCACAAGGTGTCATACATTGGTGCTCTATGTGCCAATTACTGGTAATTTCAGCAACTTTTTATAAATATATTTTTATAAAAATACTTTAATAAATTTTTTGGCTTTTAGTGGGCAAAATAGATGCACAGATATACATTCTTTGATTTAAAAATATTTCCAAGTAAATATCTTATTTCTTTGTAATGAAAATTGAAGTAAGTTTAAAGACAAATTCTTAAAGTGCCAATTACTGGGGATGTTACCCTATAATAAAAAAAAAAGATTTTTAAAAATATATATTATGGCATATTTTTAAAGTTTTTGTTAACTGAATTCATTATCGACATTACTATTTTTACAACATAAATTGTGTCTGACATTTCCTGTCAATAATTAAGTCCAGTTATGAAGTTAGCACTTCCTGAATATGTAGGTAAAATGTAAGTTTGATGTTGCTGACCCAAGTTTGCTGAAAAGTATAGTTGTAAATAAAATTATAGAATAACTTCACGAACCATATACAGTAGACTCCCTCAATCTACACTGCTTGGGACCAGAAATTATACAGATTTTAGAATTTTGTGGATTTCTGGTCATTGATTTGTTTTTATTTATTTTTTTATTTATTTTGACATAATTTGAATGTAATAATGCAATCAAAATTATAATGAATGCTTATAATATAGTAAAATAGGAAAATATTTCAATAAAATAATAAACTAAAAGAATAAAAATTAAGATGAATTTAAAAATGGTTAAATTATTATTAGTATATGTCAAGTAAATATTTAATAATGTATAATTAAGTATGCACCATAAAAATATTTTTTTTCTTAAATTTTTCAATGCAACTTGCCTCATAAATCTTAAAATATAGAAGTTTTTCTTCAGGTTTAAGAGACTACTTCATTCAAATGAAAAGACAGATTCGCTGATGCGAATCCTATGGAAGAAATTTATAAAAATATTTTGATTGCATTTTGGTTGAGTTATATTATTTTAAATATTTAAGGTAGTTCTTTATTTCAACACCACATAGTTAATATTAATTATTCATTAAAATTTTATGAATTATTTTAACAAACTTTTCTTTAGAGATTTCAAGTTTTTCCACTGTGAAAAGTTAATATAAATAAGAGCTTTAAAAAAAATCTTTTTTTTTTTTTGGGGGGGGGGGGGGTACATTTTGCTTTTAGCATTTAATAAAAACGGCAATAAAATTTTATCAAGTACATTATTAAATATGGATCTTCTTTCAAAAAATTAATTTGCAAATAAAAAAGAAGTTTATAAAAGGGAATTTCTCTCTTTTAAAAAATGGGGAGAGAATTACCATATTTATTTGTAAATTTATTTGTATTACATCTACATATTTCTTGAATCTGTCTTTTAATAGAAATTTATGGAAAATTAAAAATTTGCATGATTTTCACCTCAAGAGATTTGAGTTGATGAAATCGTATTTTATGAATGAAAAATTAACAGTGTATGGGCTGTACATTTTTATTTCATTTCTGTTTAAATGATTATGATGCTTTGATATCTTTGTTGATTATGATGCTTTGATATTTTTGTTGGGAGGAAATAGTTTGCTATTTTTTTTTTCTCCTCTATATTTTTTCCTCACCTTCACCGAGAACATAAGCAGGTTTTATTATAATCTGATACATAAGCAGCAATGACCTTTCTTGTAAACTCTGAACTATTTCATTTCGTTAACAGATTTTAAAATTCAAAATATCTGAATATTTTTTTTTATCTATTTGAAAAGTCTTATCTAAATGGAATGTAAATAAGAATGTCGAAAAATTTTGCTAGTTATTTTATGAAAAATATCCCATTATTGTATTACAAGGTCACATAATTTTATTTGAAAAAGTCTTAAAAATTTCACTTATAACTTGGAATTTTGATTTTTTTTCTTTTTCTCTGTATGTGCAGGAGGACCTTTCACAGCAGTTAAAAGAAGAACAGCCTGTACAATTAGCTTCTGATGATGCTCTCTACCAAGGCGAACTTGTTACAGATAATGTAGAAGATATTGGATTAGCAACTCTGAGATAAATTTTAATATTTTTTCCTTACATATATTTTTTTCTTCTTCTTTCAAAAACTATGCAATATGAGATACATTATTGATTATAACTGTCTTGTAAATCTATAAACATAAAGTTGTTGTGTTTGAAATATACTAAATGAAAATTAAGACAATACTGACAACTCCTAGACAAAATTCATACTTTTTTAAAAATATTATATGAAGTAGTCTTTTTTTTTTTCCCTCATTTCAAATCTATGCAATATTAAATGTATCCATTGTTCTGTATGAAAGAATTTGTGTAAGTCAATAAATTTAAAGCTCTAAGCAAATGTAAATTTTAAGTATTTTAATGTTTAAAATACTTAAGATAACACAAACATTATATTGACAGTTCTGGGAAAATTGCATATTTTTTTATTATATATCTTTGTTTCTTCATTTAAAATCTATGCAATGTGAGATATCATCACTGTTTATTTAAAATGACTGTCATTGTAAGTATGTTTAAAGTATGATAAATATTGTTAAAGATGCTCTCAAGATATCATTTGTAAATGAGAGAAAAACTGGGGAATTGCTCACATTTTCTTATATTAATGAAAATGTATTCCTTATATGCACAGATTTAGCAAATTTTGTGATTTCTTGTAGTTTAAATATGTAGTATTTTTTAATAAAACTGCATTTTTAAAATACTGTGTTTATTTATAATTTTAATACAATAAATTTTATATTGGATATTTAATCTTTACACATTTTATCTAATTTTTACGAAACAATACCTTCTAGTCAATATTTGAACCACCCATCAGTTTTTGAGAATGTATTTTTAAGTGTGTTTTAATGCGCAAATGAGGTCTTTTTAATTTTTCTTTCTTTTTAATTTTGAATTTATCACAAAATAAATAATTGTTAATGAATAGAGAATTAAAGGCATTCCAGGCATGCATTAACTAGTCTCTTGTTTTTAATAACCAGTCTTTCTCTGAATTTCAAAAACAAGTTGTGGGGGAAAAAAAGCATCACTGTTTGGTATATATGCATATTATCTGGTGTAGCAATCATTGTCAGTTAAAAAAAGCAACATACTGTCGAGTCTCTCTATAATGAAACTCCATACATCGAATTTCTCTATATAACGAATTTTTAGTTAGAACGGTCCGCTTTTCGCATGATTACATTAAAAACAGTCTATATATAGCGAGATATCTATCTCCATATAATGAATTTTTTCATAAATTGGTCTTAATTTATTCAGTTTTAAAAAGCTTTGAAATCATATGGAATCAATTTTCCATCACTTATTTTTGATTTATCATCAATGCTGAGGTTTTTTTTAATTATTATTATTTCTCTCCTTGTTCTTTAAATCCAACGAATTCATCTCACCTCCCACACACCTTTCCACATCCTTCTCAAAACAGTGTCAATTGGATTGATACACATGTAAGAGAGGAATCAACGAGAGGCACATAAGAGAGGCCTTCAAATGGAGGAAAATATTAACTACAATTTTTCATTCCTTGCTAAAATTTGAGCATTTTTGAGAGCGTAACAATTTTAAAATCAAAACAACAAAAAACTACAAATTTCTTCGTCTGAAATTAATGCAAGTCTTCCTTATTTGATTTTCATTAAGCTTTCAAATAAATGTCTTCTCTTTTTTGAAACAGCTTAAATAATTAAGAAATAAAATGTTAATATTTACTTTTAAGCATTTCAAATTCTTAATTCAAACGATCAAAAATAATATTTGTTCAAATTTCACACATTAAATACGATTTTTAACATCATTCTCTATACATTGAATTTCTCTATATAACGAATTTTTTACTAGAACGGTGGATTTTGTTATATAGAGACTCAACTGTAGTTATTTGCATTGTTATTGGAATATCTGATTAAAGCTACAATGTCTGTATATTAGGTGCACAACTAAGTTTCTGCATTTTTTTAGCAATGAAAAATGCAAAATTTCAAGAGAAATATAAAAAATTGTTCATTGAAAGCAACGTCCCTTGCTAGCTATACATTTTTGCCATACCTCTGATAAAACACAAATACCACAATGATAAAATGACGCGTGTTTGGATCGAAACCATTTAATCAACCAATTTTGCACTTCTTCGAAATTAGCCAAGTGTATCCCAGCTACGCCATGTGCCATCGACCAGAGCAAGTGATAATCGGAAGAGGAAAGGTCTGACAAATATAGCAGGTGCTGTAGAAGATCCTATTTCAGCGTTATTGTGGTGTCCTGAATGATGGAATTCGATAGCATGGAATGATGTCATTCTGCAATATGATTCGTTTGTGTCTCTTGTCCCATTCTGGCCGTTGCTCGAACAATGCATGGTTCAAATTAATTTTGTTTTGTTGGTAGTGATGCCTTTTGTCAGTTTTGCTTAGTTTCAGTAGCTCATAGTACATGATTCCGTTCTAGTTCCACCAAATGCAGGGCATTGTCTTCTTTCTAAAGCAATTTGGCCATACTGTTCGATGATGATTCTTTGCCAGATGAAAGACACGATTTTTTTCATTTGGGATTCTCGAAATATATCTACTTGTCATCACCAATAACAATTTGGTGAATAAACGTTCTTCCGTGCCATATGTGTCGTTAGCACCATCCATAGCTGAAACCCATGAATTTAGTTGTGCACCTAGTAATGTTAGATAAGTACATAGGGTGGTTCTGTTATATAAAATTTATATTAAAAAATTAAAAAAATATATATATATATAAAAATAAACTTCACATATAATAAAGGTACTAGGTAAACTATAGGGTTGAACAAATGCATTCAAGTATGTTTCCACCTATTAGTATAAATTGCTGAAAAAAAAATCAAACTTTTAGGCATTTTCTTGTTAAACTAAATTTTCACATTATCTGGTATATATATATCAACCGACAGATCAAATACAGGGCTGTTCGAAAGTATTGAAATACATATTTGGCTATGGTCAGTAATGCCTTTTTTCCCTAAATTATGATGTTTTCTTAAAGATTTCAGGAGTGTTTAGAAAGTGTTTCATAATCTATACGTAATACATGATTTTTTTTACTTGTTTTTATGTTCATTATGCTCCAAACCTAATGAATACTACCAGTTGTTTTTAGAATCAATTATTTGATTTTATTTCCTTAACCCCCCTTGCGACTGCAGCCTTTTACAAAATTTTGAATGTTTTGCCAGTTTTAAAAAACAGAAATTTGTGCCTTATTAAATCAAGAAAAGTCTCCAATTAAATAAGGCAAATTTTTTAGTAAAATTTTACTGGTGAGGATAAACAAGGATTCTTGTAATTCGTAAATCTAAGAAACCAAGGTCTTTTAAAATGAGAAGAGCAAAAAATTTACCAGTTGATTATTTCAGGGGGAAAAAAAGGATGAACTAGAAAATTTTCAAAAGGATGATTTGAGAAGATTTTTGTGTATGTAACCATCTCAAATAAAAAATTGTTTTGTTAATTGACAATGTGCCTTTACAACCAGATACAAGTGTGCTTAAATATTCTGATGGGCAAATCGTCACAAAGTTATGTACATAAGTATGTAATTTAAAAGTTTTATGTTTTTTGTGCAGTAAAACATAGCTTTTATCTTGAAATTACTTTTGTGTTTGCACCTCATTTTTAATCTTTTTTATTTATATATTTCTAATCTCTTGGAGGGAGGGAATACAAATTTCCTCAAAAGAGTTAAAGGAATAAAAAATCCCCAAAAGATAGCAAAAAACACTAATTTCTTCTAAAGATAGCAAAAAACACTACAGGGTTGCCACGTCACCTGGAAAACCGGGAAAACACAGAGAATTTTAAAATATCTCCTCCCAAAACAGTAAAAATCTTTAAAAAATCTGGAAAACACAGGGAATTTTTTTTCCTACTATATCCAAACATACATATATATTGGGGGGGGGGACTTTCATTTTGAAAGCCGAATGTTATCTTATGATATTTTTTAAGATAAAAAATAAATCAGTGTTGTGTATCAAAGTTATCCTATATTTTGTGTGTCCTGTATTTTAATATAAATATTAATTTGAATGCATAGAGTAAGTAGCTTTTCCTCTTTTCTTTTCTTTTTTATTTCTGCAATTTTTATGATATTATGTTCAAGATAATTGATTTTTAGGTAAGAATCATTAAAATTTTATATTCTTTAAATTATTAGATTCAAAGTTTTTAGATATTTTAACATTCATTTACAAATATTTCAAAATATTTTTTAGCAGAATGTTTGAGTATCACTTTACTGTTTTTATTATTATTAATGTAAAATGTGGGATTCAATAATAAGTGTAACAAATTTAAAGAGTTTTTTTTCATTTGCTCATATCATACTAGTATTAAAAAATGCTCTGACGAGCACCAAAAAAGGTTAATATGTTTTTAAGTATGAAAAAGGGTTTGACAAGTGCTTCTGTTAATTACTGAGCATGAGGAAGGACAAGGGATTCCTTCTTGGCTACAACTCACTTCAATGCCAACTTTGAAAAAATCATATTTGCGCTTTTTCCGTGAAAACAAATCAGTCGCAGTTACTATAAAAATGTATAGTGTAAAGACATAACCAGTAAAGATACAGCTTAATTAGACATAAATGTAAGGGAAGACGACATAGTGCCTAAAACCTAGTTCCTGCAGGTATCACATTCATGCACTGCACCAAGCATGCCCTAAGTGTATAATTGCACAGAAAATTGATTTGTAGTATTGTGCAGAGTGAACTGTGCAGTTAAAATTAGGGATGTAGTGCAGCTTATACGCCGTATACCTTCTGGACTTTTTAATAGAACACCATATACCCTCTGTTTCTCAAGAAAGCTTATAGTATACACATTCTAGGGTACCTCTGCTTAGAGCATATATCCTATGTTATTTTTACGACTACACTCCTGGTTAACATCTAAAGCTCGGTGGGAAGTTCTACTAAAGAACCGCAAATTTCTTTTATATGGAAAAAGCGCAAATATGATTTTTTCAAAGTTGGCATTGAAGTGAGTTGTAGCCAAGAAGGAATCCCTTGTCCTTCCTCATGCTCAGTAATTAACAGAAGCACTTGTCAAACCCTTTTTCATACTTAAAAACATATTAACCTTTTTTGGTGCTCGTCAGAGCATTTTTTAATACTAGTCATTTAATTTTTTGATAAAAACTGAAGATTTTCTAATATCTTAAAAAGAAAAATAATTGCTGCTGTCAAAATTTATAAAATGATAACAACAGCATAAAATTTTGATGTATCAGAATAATTATAAAAGTCATTGCATTGCTATATAAAATGCATGATATGAAAAATAAACCATGGATTTGAACGAAAAAAGTACAGAACTTTATTAAAAGAATTAAAAGCCATACCAATTAAATACATTCACGGTAATTTCTCAAATGAAACATTCACAACTAGAAAAATTCTAGAAATCGAATAACAATTAACATAAGAATATTCCCGAAGGAATAATAATTTAACACAAAAGCATTTCTAAACAAAACGAACTTACATCCGACAGGATTTGAACTCTCTACCCGCTGCTGAGCAGCCAAATGCCTTACCTCGAGAGTCTTAGTTTAACACCAGAGATGTTGCAAATTTTGCTATAGTACCTATATAAATACCAGCATAAGTCTTGTGACTGTCATCAACAGCTCCGATCTGATTGTTTTATTTTTTATATGCCCGACGGCTATTTTCCTACTCTTTTTTAGCTACTCAAAACAATCGCCAAATAGGTTTCCTTTGCCATAATTTCATTTTAAATATAAAGCTGTCACTAGCTTTATTTAAAATACATGACTTTCATTAAAAAACACATGAATTAAAAATACATATATCAGATAGTTTAACTTGCACGTTTTTCTTTTATTTTATTAAAAATACTATAAGGAAATATATAACTACTTAATTTATCCCGTCGACAAAAGAACGATAGACAAACTATAAGATTATATGCCAATAATGGTTGAACATAAATGTTACACTTCCTTGACATTAAACCCGCTACACTTGTTTGTTAAGTGATCAAATGATTTTAAATTCGATGATTTATTTATATTTTTATTAATGTTTGACTAATTTATTTGTTCTTTTGTTATTTAATATAAATTTTATGCCAATAAGCGAATAACTCTTGATATTAATTGAGAAAAATATAATATATAATTTATTAAAGTTACTTTATGGTTGTATCCGCCGACATTATTTGGTTAAATGAAAAGCATTTAACTCCTTACAAATTTCCGCTAACATTGACATTTTTGGTACCTTCGTATTAATGCCACCGCAGCAGAAGTTGTGCTAATGCGCCAATAAAGAGTGATCTTGTTGTTCGTGCCTTTTTAGTGTTTTTTTTTTTTTTTTTTTTGCCCATTTTGGCATCATTTTTAGTACTTTAGTATTTTTTTAGTTTATTTTTGATGCCATTTTTTTGTGCGCGTGCGAACAAGATTGCTCTTTATTGGCACATTAGCGCAACTTCTGCTGCGGTGGCATTAATGCATAAGTACCATATTTTTTATGCTCTTTAATAAATTGTAATATTACATTTAAAATACTTCAATGTTATTCACATATGCGATATCTTACAAATATCTCTTTATGGTTTGATTTGATAAATTCTGCATTAAAATATGAAAACTTTTATTAGTATTCTTTTGTTCGAAATCACCTGAATAAATAAAATTTTATATTTGGTACGTCTTGACGTCATAACTAAACGTCATCATTAAAGTAATCCTTTTCGTTAATGACTTTTATTTTTTTAATCTAAATTCATTAATTTTCTAAACTTAAAATTTTTTAATGGCAATATTTTTCCTTTTGAGTAATTTGGCGATTTCTATAAATGGGTGAAATTGGTCGACCTGATAATCAAGTAGCACCGTACGTAATGTAAATAAAATAGGTATGCATTTTTGGCACAGATGTCATATACGCACCATGTTGGCGAATTTTTTTTTCTGACGCCAATGTCATATGTGCATCGGAGTATTTAACTGAATCCAGAGTGCCGTTATTTTGCTTGATATGTCAACCCGGATGTTGTTCTTTACTTTTTAATAAATATTTTTTTTCTTTTTTTTAAATATATAAACTGTTTTGTTCTATTAAACAAACCTTTTTTTATTTATTGTTATTACCTTTCAAAAAATATATACCGGGTGTCCCAAAAATGACTGATGGATTTTAAAATTCAATAACTTGCAAACGGTGACAGCTATTTAAAAAATTTTTGCAGGAGGGTTATGTACAATGTCAGGAGTTTTTTTCCCCCCGTAACTTTTGATTTTAGTTCGAATTTCAACCAATAGATGGCGCTGACAGAAATTGAAGCCCAGGTCGACGCCGAAACTGACTTTACTCAACACTGATCAAATGGCCTTCAATCGCTATCAGCGCCATCTATTGTTTGAAATTCGAACTAAAATAAAAGGTTACGGTAAAAAACTCCTGACATTATACATAATCCTCCTGCATTTTTTTTAAAATAGCTGTCACCGTTTGCAACTTATTAATTTTAAAATCCATCAGTCATTTTTGGGACACCCGGTATGTAACTCGTATTCCAAAACGAGATTTTCGCCTAATTGGCTTTAGAAAAAAATTAATGCCAATGTGATTCGTATATGACATTTGTGCCGCATTTTAATATAGAAACAGAAAAAATGCGTACAAAAACAAAAATTAAAGTTCATCAGGTTTGTTTTCAGAACTATTTATATATTTTGGCATCATACCCTCCCTTTTTGAAGCCAAAATAGCACCAATCTTTGGCAAACAGATTTATATTAATCAGACATTCATAAAATAAGTAATAATTTAATTGACCTAGAATAATTTAACGTACCTTCAAAAAAGAAAAAGCTGACACATTCTCACGTCCGAATCATCATGGAGCGTCCGACTCACCGCTCTTGTGTCACGCCAAACCGGATTTCTTACCGGTACGCCCTTACCTTACATCTCAAAGGCTCAAATAAATGTAAAACCATATTTTTACGCTTATCTTTTAATTGTCCTGTAGATTTTTCCATTCATGTCTAATCATTCATAAATAATAACTGTGAAAAGTATTGATATGAACGTTTGTACTTAATAGCTTTACATATCTTTTTGTCTTGTACAATTAAAAAAAAATAATATTAATATCAATCTTGTGTTAAATCAGTCTTTGAAACAAAATATTGCGTGATGAAAAAACACTGTTACGTCGCTTTAGGGGTTAAAAACATTTGCTATTCGGTCTTTCGGCGCCATTTTTGATTTATTCGCCAAACACACCAACCAGAACAGGATAATGAGCTTTTCCGCAAAATCTTGCCCTGATCGTCTAAATTTGTTGATTTCATCTTATGAACCTTCAGATAGGCAAGTAAATAAAATTATGAAATAAAGTATCATATTACAGTGGCTAGCATAAATTTAAGAAAGACTAAACTTTTTGCCAGAGGCGGCTTTTAACTTAAATAAGTGAGAAATTAATAAATAAAAGAAATATTTCACTTCGCTCGTCAAAATAGATAGTGAATATGATACATGAAAATAACAACAAATAAGTATTTTTTCACGTGATTTATCTAATCTATTTATTTATGCTAGATACATAGCAATTTTTATGTTCATTTAAACTTACGTGCAACAATTATGATACATGAAAATAACAACAAATAAGTATTTTTTCACGTGATTTATCTAATCTATTTATTTATGCTAGATACATAGCAATTTTTATGTTCATTTAAACTTACGTGCAACAATTACAAGAAGAAACAAATATAAGAAAAAGTCTATGTTCAGCTGGAAATTTCAGACAAAAATTCGATTTTCTCAGCGACCAACAAACATACAAAGATGAAAAAAAAAACTGTTCTAAGTTTTACCATGAGGATTAAAATAAACCAAAAACGAAGTTAATCCATCCACGGAAACGTTAGCTAGACTTTGTTGAACTTTTTGCTTTCATTTTTTCATTAAAAATTAAATAAAAAACTATTCTAAGCTGCAGTAATTTTTTGAATGCTATCATTTTATTCGTCTCGTCGAGTTCTATCTTTTAAAAAAAATTTCACTGCCGTATCTCAACTGGTTCGCCAGAAATTTTAGAAAGTTGATTGCACTTTCTATTTCTTAAACATATTATACCAAACGCTACCGCGTTTGCTATGATAATGTATTATATTTGTTCAATTAATTGGGTAATGGTAAATTTTAAGATGTCTAATTAGCCTACATATACAGATATATTTTTGTGCTCTCAATCTATAATAAACGTGTTGCAGTACAGGGAAAACATAGGGAATTTTTTTTTCAAGGTTAGAGTGGCAACCCTGCACTAATTTCCTCTAAAGATAGCAAAAAACACTAATTTCCTCTAAAGATCAACTAAAAAATTAAAATTTCCTCTAAAGATCAACTAAAATATTAAAATTTCCTCAAAAGATCATGATAAAACATTAATTTCCTCTCAAAATTGAAAAAAAAAAAAAAAACCCACTAATTTCATCAAAGCGTCTTCTAAAATACGTGATTTTCATCAAAAGATTGCGAAAGAAATATTAATTTTCTCAAAGAGTTGTGAAAAAATGCAAATCTTATTAACAAATCAAGATGAAAAACATGAATTTCTTCAAAAAATTGAGACAAAAAATGCAAATTTTCTCAAAAGATTGAGAAAAAAATGTGAATCTCTTCTAAAAATTGAGAAAAAAATGTGATTTCCTCAAAAGATTTTTTTTTCAAATTTCCTCAAAATATAGCAAAAAACACTGATTTTCTCTAAAAATTACTAAAAAAAACTAATTTCATCAAAGGATCTTCTAAAATACATGATTTTTTTCAAAGGGTCACGAGAACACGTGATTTTTGTCAAAAGGTCACAAAAAACACATGATTTTCATCAATGAGTCACGAAAAACATACAATTTTGTCAGAGTGGTGAAAAACATGGCAAAGGATCATGAAAAACGTGTTTTTCACCAAAGAGTTGTGAAAAACATGCTTTTTTTTTCAGAAGACCATGAAAAGCACATCAATTTTGTGAATTGCAAAAGATCTAGTAATAAAATGCTAATTTCATCAAAAGATTTTTAAAAAAACATGCAAATTTCATTCAAGGGTTACATGTAAAACAAGGATTTTGTCAAAGGATCGCAAATTTTATCAAAAGATTGGAGAAAAAATGCAGATTTCATTAAAAGATCATGAAAAAACCTCGAATTTCCCTCTTAAAAGTTCACAAAAAAAATGTTTTTCATCAAAAAATTGTGGAAAAAATGAGATTTTTGTCAAAAGATTGTGAAAGAACATTAATTTCATCAACATATCTTGAAAAAGCACTAATTTTGTCACAAAATCTAAAAAGTCCAATGTCGTCTAGAGATACTGAAAAACATGTAAAATTTTGCGAAATTCAATCACTCGCTTTATAATTAGCACACAAACATCATCTATAGATTACAAAACTTGCAAAAATTTGCTCCATAGGGATAAAAAAATTTTCATTTTTGATGTTTTGTAAATAAAAAAATTGAATAAAATTTACAAAGGAGAAAATTGCTACACTGAACTGAAAGATTGAAATGCGATTCCTTTTATAAATATAAAATAAAATCGCATTAAAAGCTATAGAAATTTAGAATAAATTTTATTTAAAAGAGGACAAAATGTATTATTATTTTGGTATTTAGTATATTGGACTAAAACATTACAATCAGATTCTTTTAGTTAATTGAGCAAAAATGCATAAAAATTTAAGAAAATCTAATTTTAAAAAATTCAAAAATTCTCTTGGAAGTGCAGAACTTTAGGCACACAGGTATCTTCTTGCCGAATGTTGTAATGCAGCATGCAGTGGTCTCTTCAGTAAAACAGCACACACACAAACATCTAATTTTACTATGTTTATATTTAAAATAATGGTGATATTGGCAGGAGAAAAAGACAGGGGGTAAACTTCAGAAAATGAAGGTGTTGCATCTAGTTCAAATAAAGCAGTATCAATTTTAGGTTTGTAATCTCTGCTAATAACAATGGCTTTAAGATAATAAATTTCAGAATTAAGTGAATTTGAATCAAAGCAAAGATTTTCTTTTTAACAAATTATACTTTGAAAATTTATTAATAAGGGATAAATAAAAGATTAGAGGAGGTTTCTGTGTTTATTTTTTTATTTGCAGAAATAGGTCCAACTGAGCGAAAAATTGTCCAGCTTGGGAATCGAACCCAGATACTTGGCTTACTGGGCCAATGCTTTACTTGTTAAGCTAACTAGACGATAGCCAGCTGGGATTTTTCGCTCGGATAACCTTATCAGTTATTGAATATACCAAATATTGAATTTGTATGATAAATTTATCAATCAGTTTGATTGTGTTAAAAAAATAATACATCTACATATCCATCGTTATATGGAGTTTCATTACTTGCGGTTTATTCTGCTGAGCTGTCTAAATGACAGACCAGATGTTAAAGCCAATAAGGTTATCTGAGCAAAAAATCCCAGTTAGCTTAGTTAAGCCCAGTTAGCTTAACAGATAAAGCATTGGCCCTGTAAGCCAAGTACCTGGGTTTGATTCCTGACCTGGGCAATTTTTCGCTCAGTTGGAAATATTCAATTCGTATGATAAATTTACCAATCAGTTTGATTGTGTTAAAAATAATAATATCTCATAATTGTGCTTAAATAATTCAAGGCAGATTTTTTTCAATACTAAATGTTCCTATAAAAAACTCTTGTTTATCAAAATGTAAGTTTCTTTTATTACTTTTAAACTTTGAAATCTGAAAAGTATTTGGAAAGCCTATTATTTGGTATTTGGCCCAACAATTACTATTCAGCTAGTTGAATATTCGGTATTCGGTTCACATGTTGGCCGAATATTCGGCATTTGGTATTCGGCCATAATCATTTTTTGGTGCATCCCTAATTTTAACACAAAATTAAGTTGGTCAGTCCTCCCTTAAATGAAGAACCCTGATCCATTATTTTCTCATATTTAAAATCAATCATTTCCCAAGTTTATTTTGTATAACTTTTAAGTCACAATTTTATTTTCATAACTGGTTGTATAAAAAATGAAATGATGTAATAAAAATTTATTCTAGATTCAATGCTTAAAAATAAAATATCCTTTTGAAAAAAACAGGACAATCTTCCCCAGTTTCCCCCCTACTTAATATAAATAAAGTACATGTTTATGCATTTATGAATAAACAAATCACAAAACACATGATTTAAAATCTGCTTTACTTTCACAGAATATACATAAATTTTTATACATACTTTTAAACTCTTTATTTATAAAATAGACTGGAATCACTCCAGTATTTCAATCTTTTATTTTCTTTTTTCTTATCAGGTTGAAGATAAAAATTTAATACATTCAAACAGTGTAAGTATTATTTAGTTGTGTATTCGAAACTAACATGAACAACTTTGAAACATTCAACAGTATAATTAATTAAGAAATGAAACAAGGGTAAAGAAGGTATGAAAGTAAAATAAATCTTTTTGAATATATATAAATTTATATGTGACTCATAAACAGAAAACTTTATCTAGTTCAAATATTGGAATGTAACATTTCAGAAAAAGTTTAACTACCATGTATTGAAAACCACTTTTGCAAACTAATTTGTTCAAATGTTTCTGAAAACTGATTTTTTATGATTTAGGTGAACAAATTGGAAGCACCTGTGTTTGTAAATTTTTAGTCTCACTTCTTATAATTTTAACAAAATTATCATGCAAGAAAAAGAAGTTTGTGATAGAAAACTTGCAAGTAATAATTTTTCTTTTTAAAAAAAGTAAAATTATTTTCCAACTTCATTATTAGTCCATGAAAAGACATTATTACTTCATCTGAAAGAATGTTTAATTTTAAAATTGCCACTTATAAGTTTTCCTTGGAAAATTTTTTTTATTTTTAATGCTTAATTTTACTTTTTTCAACCCCTTTCTGATTGTGTCACTTTCAATTTTGTAATTATTTAAATGAAAAACATTTGTTTCCTTTTTAAGTATATCACTAAGTTAGTCTTGTATATTGAAAAATTATGACCCAAATATTTATGACACTTTGTGATCACAAAAATAACTTAATTTGCTGGGTAATCTAAAAGAATTCCAGTAAAGCTCAAGTCTGCTCGCAAGGCTTTAGAAATCGATGGACAGTTCATTGAGATGAACAGTATATCGTTTCATACTGTCTATAGATAATAGTTTGTTGCCTGTTTATGGCACAATTGTATTATCCAAGCATCTCTAATTTTAAAACTAGCTTCTTTCCAGAATTCCAGAACTCTACCATGTCAGCGAAACAACTTTAAATACTCTATTTGGTGAAAGCAGCAACATTTTATTTTACAATTCTCTAAAAATATCCATTTATTATTTTAGTTGATTAAAATTTGTGTAATTTTTTCTTACAATCATAGCTTATTACATTTATAATTAAAGCATACTTCAGACAATTCTCTAAATGTATCTGTTCGTTGTTTCAAATGATTAACTTACACAATTTATACAATAAAGGCTGATTATTAGAAATCTTGTTCTTTGCTAATTCTTCATTGTGCAAAAATTAAAAAAAGATTTATTAGGCTCTAATATTTTCATGATTTGTATTATCATTCTTGCTGTCATAGATTAAGTTATGGATTTGTTTTTATGAGATTTTTTTAGTGTCTTCAGCATTAAATGTTTGCTTTTATTTTAAAAGTATTGATACCTGCATACAAAAATAAATGCAGATAATATATTGTATGAAGTTGTGTATGCACTACATAGCCTATAAGCGATGTCATACATCTTCAATAAGTTATTTTATTGTTTAGAAACATTAAAAAAATAAATGCTGATACTTTTCTAAATTTTGCAGAAGCTTTCAAATACAAGCTAAATAAAATTAAACATACATAAACTTTCCCATGAGAAAATAGCTAAATTTAGTTGCTCTTAATTATTTCCTAGCATAAAATAATTCTCAATATTCAATCTTAATTTGAATCAACTCTTAAAATTTTCGTTGTTTTCATAGGCATTTTGTACATGAATATTCACTAATCGCAAAACAACCGAAGCCAAAATTTTATAGTATAATAGATATATATAAATTTTTATGAAGAAGCTGTTTTCTCTATTAAAATCGAGTTGGGATTTTTGTTAATGCTGCAGGGTCAAATACATATTTTAGTTTTCTTTTCTTTTCTGAGTTTTATTCCTTTTAAATGAAGACACATTTTACTTTCTTTTTTTCAATAAAGAATTGTTGTTATTTATATTTGCAAGCTCCTCTGAATTGTCTTTAAACTTCAGTCACGAATTCTTGATTCAAAAGTTTCTTGCCATAAAACAGTCTCTCTAATGCAGTGTTCGTAGGTAATTAGACATTCTCTTTGCCTTTGATAGAGAAGTTTCATGTTGGTATTCAGCAAGAGCAAAATAAAACAGACTTGCTTTAACTGCCATTGGATTATGCAGTTTTTCAGATAAAGTGTACAGTACGACTGTTTGATCTAAAAAAGAAAATAAATATTAATTTAAATATATGCTATTGAAATTGTTTACAATATATAGTATTACAAACTTTTGTTGTTTATAGATCATTAAAAATAGATATAAAAGATATAAAAATATAAAATCTTTCTTTGTCATATATTTCTTTAAAAATTTACAAGTGTGTGAAGAATATAAATGTCATTGATTTTTAAGTATTAATTGAGTTTTAATTGTATATATGTATCACAGAGTTTCAATTATAAATAAATATTTTTTAATGTTACGTCACACTATTTTTTCAAAACAAAAATGTTTTACATACGCTTTGAGAACAATTGCAAGAGAAATATACTACAAAATGTATTTTTTAAAAATAGTGGTGCAAATAGAATATAAAAGTATTTGCCTGTAATTGAAACTTTGTGATCCCCCCCCCCCCCTCATTGGTTGATTGTGAAAACTATTGTAACAAAGCTTTGTAAATACTATTTAGATAACGTGTAACAGACTTAATACAAAAATAAAATAAAATAAAATAGCTTAGATTTTTGTCATTATGGACAAAATTGGAACTTTAATTTGATTTTATACAGTAAAATAAGTATAAAAATTCATGAGAAAGAAATTTTCACATGATTCCAGATGTTCCAGAATTTTCACCCCCCCCCCCCACTGTTTGCCCCGCTTAGGGGGGGGGGATTTTCAAAATTCCCTTCTTAGTGCATGCTTATATCATAAGAAGTATATTTTCTCCAATTGTCATGTTTCTACACTCAGCAGTTTCGGTTGTGTGTTGATTATCAGTCAGTCAGGACAAACTATTTTATATTTGTATAGATTTGTATCAGTACTTACAGTGTATCCATACAAGTATATGTCTAATTATAATAGTTTGAGAACACTAAATATTTATAACCAGGACAATAATTTTGGTTCACCCTATATGTATCTTAACAGTATGTATGAATTTGTAACATAAAGTTTTTGATAAGATGAACTCTACTAATGGATGATATTACTAAAAATAGTTTCAAGTGATGAGAAAAAGTAGAAGTTGAAAAAAAGTCATCATATTAACATGATTTTGATAAAACAAATTCCTTAACCCCCCCCCCCCCCCAAAAAAAAAAGATATTAAAAACTTCTCAAAAGTGGCCAGATAAATTGGATTTATTATTAAAATAGCAAATAAAGCCTTTGTGCAAAAATGTTTAAAGATAGAAAACCAATGATTATAAATGCACAAATAAAGTATGAAAAGGTAGCAATCAATGGGGTGCTTAAGATTTGAAAAAGCAATTTTATTAACAGGAGGAAAAATAACATTGAAATCGAACCTTTTTAAAATTTTAGTAACTTGCTGACTGATTTTGGGGGAAAAAGGGCAAAACAACCAAAGTATTGGAGTTCGAATTAAAGTTTTTTCTTTCAGAATGGGTGGATTTTGCCAATTTTCTATGAATTGAATCTATAATATTGATATTGCTATTTTAATGTAGCAATAGTATATTGCTATTTTAATGTATTTGGCGTCAACGGGCCTTAATTCCATCATTGTGGTTGTTATTTTTCTTCTCTTTGCTATGTCACAAATCAATGTTTTTCCTGGCTTCCAATATTTGTTCAACTCATCAGTTACTCAGTGATGAACTTAATTATCTAAAAGCTATTGCTGTTGATCATGGTTATTCCCCTAATATTGTAGATTCAATTCATAGAAAATTGACAAAATCCAAACATTCTGAAAGAAAAAACTTTAATTCGAACTCCAATACTTTGGTTCTTTTGCTTTTTTCAACAAAATCAGTCATCAATTTGCTAAAATTTTAAAAAGGTTCGATTTTAATGTTATTTTTTCTCCTGTTAATAAAATTGCTTTTTCAAATCTTAAGCACCCCATTGATTGCTACCTTTTCAAACTTTATTTGTGCATTTATAATTGTTGGTTTTCTATCTTTAAAAATTGGATTTACTTCTAATCTTGATTTATTTTTTGTTGGTGAAATTAGTACTTAACTTCGAAATCTACTTGTGCCTAAACTGAGCGAGCAGTGATTTTTTTTTACAATTGAGTTCCATGTTCTCTTATTTTAATTATGATCACCTTGTTCGTTTCATTTTTTTATACTTCTAGCTCGAATACCATTTTGAAAATAAAACATATGTATATTCAACCCGTCAGCACACGCACCTGCATTTGTAGGATGGCTTAACAATATAATTGGGTTAAATTTTATCCCAATGTGTGTGCTGACGGGTTAAATACACTGGTGTCCAAAAGTTAAGCATAATTGGTAACTAAGTAAGTAATGAAAGAAATATAAATTGAAATGTGGTGAAACTCCAGGTGTGTAAACAAAATAGTACGCGTCATATATTTTCGTGAAGAGTTTTCCCCAAAATCGAACAGGGGACCGTCAACAAATTGAAAAAGAATGAAGATCTTTTGGATAACCCTGTCAAAACTAATGTAGCAAAAGCGTTCAAACTGCACGTTATGATTAAGTGGCTTATTGTAATTTACTGTGTTTATTTTTATAAGGATAGCATGTGTACTCGTAGAGAAATTAAGGTTTTTATAAAAACAGTCCTAATTTTTTTGCTTATAATTTGCAGAGTTCTTAATGTAAAATAATGTTCTTTTCTGAAAATATGACAAACATCATTGTACACAATACCCTGTCATCAGAATTTTAAAATAATAAAAATTGTTTGACAAATGAGCAAGTTTACTAAATAATTTTTTACTGTGCATGCATGAACGCTATTAAAATTTCATTTGCATATTATGTTAGTTAAAAGTATAGAGCAACTTTTGTGAAAGTCTCAAAAATATAGCTTAAAAATTTTGAAAATTATCGTTGATAGAATGAGATCAAAATCCTTTATTCCCTAAATGGAGTAAAAAGATGCGGGGCTGTATCCATATTTCATTGTTTAGTGCCTACACAATATTGCACGTACAACTATATTTGGATAAAACCCCTGATTTTTTTGCTTCCTTTTAGGAATAAGGATTTTGAGGTGATTCTATAGACGATCATTTTCAGAATTTTCAAGCTATGTTTTTGAAACTTTTACAGAAGTTGCTCTATACATTCAAGGCCGGTAACAGGTTTCATGGGCCCCTGGACAGGCAAAAATTACGGGCCCCTATTAGAAAAAGTTCGAAAATCTGCCGCTTATTTGAATCACTGTATAATTGAATTAATGATTTATTTTACTTCAGAACGTAATGTGTATTGTGTGTTTTTTTTTAAATCAACGCTACCTACTCAAATTAAATCAGGTTCAGATTTACAAACAATTTTTTTTAAAGGTGAGTATCAAAATTTGATCGAATTTTGTCATAAAATGATTTATTTCAGGGTATTCTGAAATTTTACATTTCATCCACTTTACAACCCCATTGTTTATGACACAAAATATTTGCAAACAAAAGCAGCTAATTTCAATCAGCTGTTAAATAATTAATAAATGTGCTCCTCTTCTGAACTGAAAATTCTTTTGTTTAGCAAAAAGTATCAACAAATCGCTGCAAAACGCGAAAGTATGCCAAAAAATGCATAATTTTTTTTCGAAGTTCACAGGAAACAAAATTTACTGTATTGGTCTAAAAGATTGAAACTGGATTTTCTTTTTACGTATTTTAAAAATTATCTGTAAAAAACTTTTAAAAAAATTAAAAATTCTCGAAAAATTTGAAAATTGGCAAAAATGTTTGTAATTGAATTTCCTTTACAAATGTTAAAAAACACCGCAAAAACTCTAAATACTGCACAAAAATAAACTAAACAAGAAAGGAAAAATCATGCACCAAACACTGATTATGAAGCACTTTCCGGCACATTCAGTATAATCTAACAAAACTGCACCGTTTAAAAATTTAAATATTATGTCTCTTTTTTCCATATGAAAATTTATAATTCATTTTAAAACCGAATTTCAGCTGTTCCCATCTACAATCGGAAAATTCCCCGAATTTTTCAGCAGCCCTGTATGTGTTATAGAGATTTGTATCTATCAACAACATCTATTACAAAATTTAGTTCATTTAAGAGATACTTCAGAAAATTCCCCTTCTGCAATTTCCTCTAATCAGGAGAATGGTATGCGAATACTTTTGTGCAGCGCAGTATATGAGATATAGAATTTATATATAAAAAGTAGAGAGATATGTGGCACATTTCAAATTTTTCCATTTCTTTAATTATAAATAGTGTTTCTAAAACACTATTTATAATTCTCGACATTTGTTTTATTGACGTATAATTCTGTTACACTTTATTATTTATGATTTACTATGTCTTTTGCTCCGTTTTGGATAATAGGGTGTCTTTGTAATCTTTATTCATTTATTTTATTTTATTTTATTTATTTATTGTTATTATTTATTTATATATATATATATTTTGTTGTTTTTATTATAATTATTGTCGTTGCTATTCTGTAACTGTTTGCTTGTGGTTGTGTCTATGGATGACGGAGAGGGATTTTCTTCCAGGGGTTCATGCCTTTGCCATTCCTTGGTTGGCTCCCTGGTAGAGTGATCTAGTGATCTAGTGTTTCTAAAAATAACGTTTCTATATTGTTCAGGGACATTAAAAAATGTTTCATCTTGTATTCTATAAATCGATTTTTTTTTCGCGTGTGTGAAAAAAATTTTTGATTTTTTATTTTTTGTAAAAAGTGCTCCATTGCTCCTATCTCCCTTATATGTATGTACAGATTTACTAAATTTAAAAAAAAAGAAAAAAAGAAACTTTGGATGTCGTTTTCATATTTTTACGATTTTTTTCCAGTATAAATTTGTCATTCAAGTTGACCGGATAAAAATTTGAAAAGAAAAAAATACCTTCGGATAGACTGTACCTTTCTGTGGGCAACGAAGATGGTTAGTTCTTCTTGATAACAATAAAGACAGCTGTATGACTGTAAAGAGTTTTTCTTTGTCTGAGAAGTAGAAGATGTTTTGCTGTCCAGGACAAAATTTGACAGGAAGGATACCTGTATGCTTGATGTTTTGTATCTCGAAACAGATTTTGATTCAATTTTTTTTTATTTAATTTTTAAGCTATTTATTACTAATTTTTCAAGTTTCGAGTTTTTCCCCTACATTCAAAAAAAAAAAAAAAAAAAAAATCCATTTTCAATCCATATTTCCATTTTAGCCGAATATAGTAAAGTAGTTTTCTTTCAATTTTTGAATATTTCACAAACTTTTTATATGATTTTTAACTTTTTTCGTGTTTTGGCGCGATTTTTTGACTATAGTAATCGGAATCAGGTCTCAGTCTTTTTACCCGAAGTACTAAATTTTGTCCTCAGCTATTTTTTAAATTTTTGCGAACTTTTAATGCGATTTTCGAATTTTTCGCAAATTTTTATGCAATTTTGAGCATTTTTCCCTCGTTTTGAAGCAGTGGTGAATTCAGACACTTTTCTCTGTGGCTCCGATAGGGACATTAGAGTTTCGGGGGGAAATTGCACTTTTTGACCAATGAAAACTTAAAATTTCAAAATTTCCGGGAGGGGGGGTATGTCCTCCCAGACCAGCCCCTGGATTCAACGCTGTTTTGAAGACTCCAATTAGAAGCAATTTTTTTCTCATATCTGAAGAAATTTTCGACTTTTGACGGAAAATTTATAAAAATTTTGATCTCTGATTCACGATTTATTCTAGTTATACAGGAGAAAAAAAATCATGAGTAAAAGTTCAATTTTTAATAGGAAAAAATACAATGCTGCACAATTGATGGAACACTCCTGTGATTTTATATGACGAAAATGAACCTTTATATTTAAAGATGTTAGGTAATTTTTACATTAGATAGTGTACTTTTCTATATTTTTGTGGAAAATTGGCAAATAAATGCATTTTTGTGTCTGCACGTCTGAATGGGAGGGAAATGAGAAAAAAAAACCCTTCAATTCACTTTTTTTATTATTGTAAAAGGAACTTAATTTCAATCTTTTATCCCGATATAGTAACAGGGTTCGTACAGACTCTTTGGACTCCTTAGAAACTACTTAGAAATGAAAACGTTCCCATGTAGTACTTAGAACTACTTAGATAAACAAAATACTCCTTAAATTGTACAGCAGTTTTGCATGCAAGCAATATTGTTCCGGGAAAAAAAAAAAATCGCAATTGTAAAACGCGCGGTAAACCCTTTATGGACGTCATTCATCAGAAGCACAGCAGTGTTTGGTTGGGATCATACTAATAGCCACCAAAGTGATTTATTTTTCATAGCCATAAGGGAAAAAGTGATAAGAATAATCCAGACACACCTCTAAGCTTCTGATTTCAAAAAGTGATTACACCGTTTAAATCCTTCACAGCTAGATATAAAACTTTGATTTCTTCTTGATCATCCTCAATTTTGCTGATAACGGCGGATTCAGGGGGTGATTCTCTTCCGAAAATTTGAAATTGGGTTATCAGTTCTGAATAGTTGCCGACTTGTATGGTTATGTGAGTGGAAAAAACAATCGCGGAGAAATGCAAATTTCGTGAAAGGATCCCGAAAAAGCACACATTTCGTAGAAAAATGACGATTTCGTCAATGTTTTTGTCAACGAGCTTTGTCAAAAGATCGTTGAAAAACGCAAATTTCCTGTGCGAATCGTAGTTAAAACAGTAATTTCACCAAATATCGCAGATAAAACGCTAATTTCGTCTGAAGACCACGGGAAAACGTCGATTTCGTCTAAAGATTACAGACTAATGCCGATTCCGTTAAAAGATCGCGGGAAAAAAAAAGGCGATTTCATCAAAAGATCACTTAAAAAACGGCGATTTCGTGTAAAGATTGTGAGAATAAAACGGCGTTTTCGAGAAAAGATCGCGTAAAATGCAAATTTTGTCTAAAAATCGTCGAAAAAACATTGATTTCATAAAAAAGAAACACGGGAAAATCCCGATTTCATCAAAAAATCGCAGAAAAACCGCCGATTTCGACAAAAGATCGCAAACAATTGTCAATTTTGCTAAGATAGCGCAGATAAATCGCTGATTTTGTCTGAAGATTGCGGGAAAGCACCGATTTCATCTGAAGATTGCGGATACCCCGCGGATACGCGAGTCCCCCCCCCCCCGGGGGGGACGTAACTCGCGGAGTCCCTGCGGAATTGGGGCTGCACAAGTGTATGCCACATAAATAACAACAAAAGTGGCAAGTCCTTAAATTTTTTGGACTCCTTGGATTTTTTATGTATTCCTTGGATTTTTTCTTCCCAACTCTGTATAAACCCTGATTAAATTTTGATTTTGCGGCGTTTTATTCGCAGTTTCTTGACACACCTAAAAAAAATCAGGTTTCAGTCTTTAAACTCAATGTAGAAAATTTTATCATTTGCAATTTCTGAATTTGTCTCGAACATTTTATGTGATTTTTAACGATTTTCGTCTTTCGGGGTCATTTTTTAACATTCTGATTGCAATGTTTTTGCTAGATATAGTCAATTTTTGAATATTTGCCTAATGTTTTAATGCAAATTTTAGCCCTTTTTTCGCGTTTTACGAAGTTTTCTTTTTTTGAGGATTTTTTTCTAAAAACGAATAATTATCTGGTAGATTTTGCTGGTCTCATATTTAAGCTAAAGTGGAAAAATAACGAAATGGTCCCTGTAGCAACGTGAACGATGATGCTAGAAAATTTGAATTTTATCAAGAGATTATAACTTTTATCAGAAAGAAAAATTACAATAATTCAAAGCTTGTTTGATTCAAAATCAGAGCGGGGGATGCTCTGAACGGATTTAAGCTGTGGAAGGCATTGGGACGTTCAAAAGGAAATGGAAAACAAAAAAGCCGTTTTTTTTTTGGGGGGGGGGGGGGGTGCATAAAAAAATTCAACCTGCGAAGCGAGCAATGCTCCGCTGATAGATTAAATAATTGCAGAACATAATTTATGTATAGTTATCATTAGTAATTTACGAAGACAAGAGAAGTGAAACATTAAAAAAGAAACAGGTCGAACATACGGGATTGGGTTACAAATGCATTGCACACAGATACTCTCTTGTTGCAACTCCCAATAAGATTAACAAGTTGGAAATTGCACGTAAAACGTAGCAAACGAGGTGCGTTCGTTGATAACAAAGTTTTTCAAATATTCAGATCTTGCTGATATAGTAGAGCGTATTTTGGATACAGTATAGTGGTCGAAATCTTTGTGTTCCTGTAAATATGCAGGGAGTAATTCTTATTATACTTCATTAACGTATATCTTATTCCTAAAATATGAAGTAGTTTAATATAATTAAAACACCCCCAAACAATGTTTCCCCGTATAACATTATTTAGTGGAATACATTTGTGTGGCCCTGTAATTTAATAATATTCTTTGCATCACAGATTGTACAAAATGTATTTTTAGTACATATTTCATAGATTCATGTCAATTCTGTTATATTCAAATGAGTGTAACACCATTAAAATGCATTTGAAACTTTTTTCCCCATTGACAGTAATGTAACGGAATACTTTTGATTGTCCCTGTAATTGATCAATGCATCCGATTTTCATAACATTTGAAATGACTCGACAAAATTATGTAATAAATATACGTTTTAAATTTCAAACGATTAAAATGCATTTGAAACTTTTTCCCCATTGACCGTAATGTAACGGAATCCTTTTGATTGTCCCTGTAATTGATCTATCCATACGATTTTCATAAAATTTGAAATGACTCGACAAAATTATGTAATAAATATACGTTTTAAATTTCAAACGATTAAAATGCATTTGAAACTTTTTTCCCCATTGACCGTAATGTAACGGAATCCTTTTGATTGTCCCTGTAATTGATCTATCCATCCGATTTTCATAAAATTTGAAATGACTCGACAAAATTATGTAATAATTATGTATTTTAAATTTCAAACGATTCGGTTGGGTAGTTTTTGCGTTGTTATATGCGGACGGACAGACAGACAGACGGACGGACTGAGCGACAACAATAGGTGCTATGTGTTTACATAATTACGAACGCACCTAAAAAGCATATATTTTTTTAAGCAATTGCATTCCAATTTTTCTTCACTTTTAATATAGGCCCTAAAAATGACAATTTAAAAAGCATTCAGAGTCTGCCAAATGTCTTTTATCTGGGCACCTTTAAAATGAATGGCAGCTGTAGCAAGAAAGGACATGTTTGTTTTGATTGAAAGAAGCAGTAGTATTAAGGAAGTTTTGAACCTTATTGAAACCCCCAATGAGGTGAAAAAGCACATTATTTTAAACATTTTAATTAAAAAAATGGTGCCTAAAAGTTTTGAATGTTGGGTTCCAATTTTTTTTTTTACTTTTAGTAAGGGACCTAAATAAGTCAATTTAAAAAATTTAGAACTTGCGATTTTTTTTTTCATCTTAGCACCTTTAAAAAAATTGCTGGCTGTAGAAATGAAACATGTTATCTGTTTTGGTTGAAGAAAGTAATAGTATTAAGGAAGTTTTGAGGCTTATTGGGGCCTTCCAATGAGATTAAAAAGCACATTTTTTAAACATTTGAATTAGAAAATATACGTAGCTTAACAATTTTGAATCATGGGTTCCATTTTGCTTCAGTTTTATAAGGGCCCCAAAAAGACAATTTAAAAAGTACTTAGTCTGCAAAATGTTTTTCATCTGGACGTCTTTAAAGAGAATCGTGGCTATAGAGAGAAAGCGCATCTCTGTTTTGGTTCAAGGAAGTAATAAGATTAAGAAACTTTTGAACTTTATTGAAGCTTTTTGTTCTATTAATGAGATTAAAAAAGCCTACATTTGAACGATAAAAATAGCCTCTAAATGTTCTTAATTTTGAGTTTCAGCATTTTCTCACTTTTATATTAGGCCTTAAAAAAGACAATTTAAAACACATTTACAAACTTCTTTCATCTCGCAGCTTTAAAAAGAATAAAACTATAGAAATAGTATATAGAAGCATATTTAGTTGAAGGATGTAATAGTATTAAAGAAGTTTTGAAACTTATTGGGGCCCCCAAAGAGATTAAAAAGCGTATTTTTTAAACATTTGATTAAAAAAAGGACCTAAATAGTTTTGAATTTTGGGCTTCAATTTTTCCTTACTTTTATAAGTAGCCCTAAAAAAGGGAATTTAAAAAGAATTTAGAGCCTGTAATATTATATATCCGATTTCGCTCACAGGCCCCTTTGAGCTTAGGACCTGATACAACTGCATCCGCTATCGCCCACTGTGCATATCCCTGTCACTTGCACAATAATATTGTAACTAAAGTAATTACAGAAACTTACAGTCTATAATGCCCAACGAGACATCAGGTTTCAATGAGACATGACGGATGCATATAACCCTATTTTTGCCTGAAGGTACAGACACCCACAGTAGTCGGCGATCCAGGAAAACAGGAAGTTCCTGAATATTTCACACTTTTTATAGTATTCTAAATGGGAAATTTCCGGTATCTTTGTTAGAAATATTCTAAATTACAATTCTGCGAAATGTTTTTCAGCTGGAAAAAGAAAGACGTACGAAAAAATTAAAATTTGGAATATCATGAAATGTAGGTACTTTTTTCATCCGAAACCGTGGGCCCCCTTTGGTTCCCGGGCCCCTGGGCAATTGCCCCCTATGCCCCCCTCTCACCGGCCCTGTATACATTTAGCTAACACAATATGCAAATGAAATTTTGATATCGTTGACGCATGCGCAATGAAAAATTATAAACCTACTCATTTTTCATAGAATTTTTATTATTTTAAAATTCTGATGACAGGGTATTGTGTACAATGATGTTTGTCATATTTTCAGAAAAGAACATTATTTTATATTAAGAACTCTGCAAATTATAAGCAAAAAATTTAGGACTGTTTTTATAAAAACCTTAATTTCTCTACGAGTATACATGCTATCCTTATAAAAATAAGCACAGTACATTACAATAAGCCACTTAATCATAATGTGCAGTTTGAACGCTTTTCCTACATTAGTTTTGACAGGGTTATCCAAAAGATCTTCGTTCTTTTTCAATTTGTTGACGGTCCCCTGTTCGATTTCGGGGAAAACTCTTCGCGAAAATATATGATGCATACTATTTTGTTTACACACGTGGAGTTTCACCACATTTCGATTTATATTTCTTTTATTACTTACTTAATTACCAATTATGCTTTACTTTTGGACACCAGTGTAAATAAATGCGTATACATAAATGCCATCTATATAAATATTTGAATTTTACCTGGTGCCCATGAGTAATTTTTAAGCCACAATGATTCTCTTTTTATCGAATCTGAAAAGAGAAAAGAGGGAGGGAGATAAATGATTATTAAACAGATAAACTAATATCTCAAACATAATAAATAGTAAAAAAATTTAACTCTACCAATAATGGACTAAGAGCATTTTCAGCTATTTTTAGAATACCTTTCTTCGTTTTAGTGAATGTAACAATAGCGAGTAATCGATATTTTAGTTCATTTCTACATACTCATACTTGTTTAGTTCTTTCTACATACAGCTCTGTTTCAAAATTGTTGCTTCAAACATTTTCTACCCAATATTATTTTTTTATGAGCTTAAAATGAGTCAGTATTGCTCAAAATCTTCAGTATCTGTCTGTATCATAATAAGCATGCTTGAATTCTTTTAGAAAATGCCAAATGAAAGATGAAATGGCTTAAAGTACATATTTTATTTACAAAAAGGCATTTTTTGTTCCATTGATGAGTTAATACAGTGATAAAAATAATAAACTTGTATTAAAATCTGAAAAAAAAGTTCAACATATTAAACTTCATAGTATAGCACAGTTCAATAATAGCCCTTCAATCGCAGCATTTTATTGTAATTAAGTCTTAACCAGGGGGTGTAGTCATAAAAATAACGGGATATATACTCAAGGCAGACTGTATACCCTAGAGTGTATATTATAGCTTTCTTGAGAAACAGAGGGTATACGATGTTCCTTTAAAAAATCAAGAAGGTATACAGTGTAATACCCCCATATACCCTCCACTGCATCCCTGGTCTTAACTGGTAAATAGAATTCCAATCACAGTATTGTGTAGAAACTTTAAGAAAAGTTATCCTATAGCACAGTGGAGTTAGGAATAAAGAGGAGAAGACATATAATTTAGAGTCTACCAGTTACGAGTGATGTAACTGAGGAAGTTGTCATATGATGGCCTCTGTTTTTTTTTTACATAGAATCATCAGTTTCTGATTATCGCTGTAGAAAACTTCCACTACTAAATTTTGAATAAAAAATTTGGATTTATTTTAGCTGCTTATTTCCGCAAAATTTCTCTCACAAATATGGGGAAAATAATAAATTCGTTTATACTGGTGGAAGTTTGCTTGTGTATTATAATATCTTTCACATGACATTGAAAGGAGGTTGTTTAGTTTATTATATTAAGGCAGAAATGCAGAGCCTGACTACCGCTGAAGTAAAATCCCACCAGTAATAATAAATATATAAGGAGAAAATTTCTATTCAAATTTACTGTTGGAATTTTGTTTCAGCGGAAATAAACTACTGCTAAATGGGTTACAGTTGAAATTTCACCATTTTGAGGATATGTGAATTCCTCTTTATTTATAGTTTCATGTATAAAAAACAAAAATGAAATGAGCCCTTTAACCACTTAACTGATTTGCCCTTATGCCGTACGGTCAAGAAGAGTTTGCTTGATCCGTCTCTTAAAGCTTATTGACAACACTAAGTTTTTTAAATACAATTTCGTACTATTTAATGCGGAAATGTTTAGACTAAATTTTACGAATATTTTAACTTAAAAAAATGGTGGTTATCCCATATTTTCAATTTACTGTTCGTAATAAATAAATAAATACGTAAATAAATAAAATAAAAATCAGTTAAGTGGTTAAATCTTCTTATTCAATACAGTGATAGCATGCTAAAGACCAGAAATATTATATTTCGTCAAAAGTAGTTTGTCATTATTTTTAATTACATGTGAATTATTAAACTACCGTAATTCCCTGTAGATAATCCGCAGCTCAGACAATTGACCACTAGCATTGGGCGGAGCTCGCAGTGTTTCCCACAAGCGTTATGGTATTTGATTGGCTTGATATAGATTCAATCTAAATTACGCAGTGGAATCTGAATGTAGTGGAAATGTAAACGTGGAAGACTTATTGAAAAGGCGTAAATTTCAACAACAACAAATTTTAATGAGAAAACATGATTATACAGCAAAACTTCAGCATACTATGCCGAAAAAATAAAAGGTTAAAAACATAAATAATTAAAGGTCTTAAAACTGAAGCAGCATCATATTTCAACTAACTACATGCCGTCATGACAAGGCATAGACAGACCAGCTGCTATCAAAAGGACAAAACGTGCTTCATACAATCATAACGAAAAACATGGGCGAAGAACAAAACTACATCTCTTCGTTTTATACAAATCTGTTCTTGAATATTTACATATTTTCCACAAAGTCCATGTTGCCACTATCCGAGGAGAAAAACCTCTGAAAATATCAAAAGAAAAACTACGTACGCCAAGCGTCATTGGCTCATTAACTATGACGTCAAACATCGACCGCGGCAAGGCCGTGAACGGCGATTCACAGTGATCCAAAATCACAGTAGAACTAACTTTACAGGATCACTCTATTTACTTCAGAACGACGATTGAATCAATGGCGCCGTGCGTACTTTTTCAAAACATTGTTTTGACTTGGGGATGATAAAAACACAGGTATGTCATGTTAAACAAAAATTTAATAAACTAACAAGTTAAACATAACATGACATAACAATAACATAGCATTGGGCGGAGCTCGCAGTGTTTCCCACAAGCGTTATGGTATTTGATTGGCTTTTGGTGAACGCTTGTGGGACAAATGGAGAAGCTGATTAGCTATAATCCATCATGACGTTCTTTGACGTCAGAAATGCTTGTGGTCCATTCTGTTTCAACCCAGAAAATTCATTCAGTAATTTAAGTTAAATATATATAGCGATACCAAATGTTACATTAAAAAAAAAAAATCTGGGTCGAAACAGAATTGTTTTAGGACTTGAGGTGCAGGTTATCTACGGGAAATTACATATACGAGGGTCGGATGAAAAGTCCTTTACCAATGGCGGATCTAAGGAAGGGGCGATGGGGCGATCGCCACCCCCTTGAGCCCAATGAAGGATCTGCGGAATGACATTAGACGCCCGCACGGAAAAGTTGTTGGTCCTAAACTCGAGACCGGCGCGACCCAGGTCGGGTCGCGCCAACTTTAATTTGTTATGCTGGGACTGGGTCGGGTTTTTACACTCTCAGATCCGGGTCGGGTCGGGTAGGGTTTTATTTCTTTCTGAAGAGCTGGACCGAGCTACATTGTATTTTACAATGTGTGTCTCGTGTGGACTTCCTTCCTAATTGAAATATACACGAGCCAAAAATTTCAAGCCCAGGACTCCGTCCGGTATAAAGGCTAAACGCTCGATCTGGGATCGACACAGCCCATATGCTGTGACGGTTCTAAGGGGCGGGAGAGGGGGAAAAGTCCCCCCCCTGGACTAATAAGGGGTTTACAATGTGACATTGTGCATGCTCACGAGAAATAACTTGGGGCGAGGCTCGAGCCCGTCACGGCCTTGCACGGGTCGCGCCAAATTAAGTCCTCGAGACTCGGACTGGGTAAGGTTTTCTCTGATTTTGAATCGGGTCGTGTCCTGATTTTGCTTTTTTTTTCTTGCAGATTCGGGTGGGGAGAGGCTTCTTTTTCTTTCAGACCGAGCCTGGTTGGATTTCATTTTTCCTAGAAATTTGCATTGAACAAAATTTCTAGGTCGTGGCTCGGCCCAATATAAAAGCTAAATATTCGGTCCGTGTGTGATCTAGATAGTATGATAAATATTATTGGCCCAACCGCGACCCGTGCAGCTCAATGTTCGGTACGTCTGTGATCTAGATAGTATGATAAACATTACTGGTCCGACTGCGAGCCGTGCACTCCTCTAAATTCTTTCCCACGAGCCCAAGTTGGGGTGAAAACTTTCCTACTTGTTAATCGTAAAAATTATTAAACAGAGAAAATGCGAATTTCATCAGAGAGCCTCAAATAAGGGCAAACTTCATTAAAGAAACGCGAATTTCGTCAGAGGGTTGCGAAAGAAACACGAATTTCATCAAAAAATCGCAGAAAAAAAAATTGTGAAACTAGAAAACGTGAATTTCTTCAGAGTATCACGTTCACGGATAAAAGCGAATTTCGTTAAAGGATCGCAGAAAAACGCAAATTCCGTCAAAGGATCACGATCAAAACTGGGTCAACCATTCTCACAAGGTCACAAGAGTAAAAACCGAATATGTGACCGACTCCAATCCAAAATGTATGACAATCTGCCCCGATGCGCTAAGCGCAGCTAAAAAGTAAAGGTCAACCTGACCAATAGCAAAATATAGTTGTTAACCGGGCCCAGACCCGACCCGAAGCAAAAAATCAGAAATTAACTTGACCCACAGCAAACAGTAGAAATTACGCAACCCACAACAAAAAGTAAAAATTAACCCGATCAGCAGCAAAAAATAGAAGACCACCGGACATCAAATTTTGTGAAATGACCACGGAAAAAACATGAATTTTTTCAAAGGATCGTGAAACAGACGCACATTTCGTCCAAAGATTGCAAAAAAGAACGGAATTTTTTTAAAGGTCTACCCAATTAAAATCGGGTCAACCCGAACCCTTCTCGCAAAAGTAAAAACGAAATCTTAAACTGCCCCAAATAAGAATTGTATGTCAAACTGCCCCAAAAGCACTAAGCACAGCTTAAAAGTAAAAGTCAACCCGACCAACAACAAAATGTAGTAGTCGACCGGACCCAAAAGCAAAAAATCAGAATCTAACTCGAACGGCTGCAAAGAGTAGAAGTCAACCGGACTCAAACACGACCCACAGCAAAAAAGTAGGCGAAACACGACCCGCATTTAAAAAATGAGCTCCGACTCGTGCATCCGACTGGAGTTTCCAAATTTCTAAATTCGCCCCCCCCCCTCCCCCCTTGAGGACTCTCCACATCCGCCCTTGCCCTTTACATTTAACTTTTAAAAGACCCGACACAGAAATGACGTCCCTAGGACATTTATATACTAGCACTGCATAGTACTATCCCTGACAGGTTTATAACCACAGTTTCAAATCAGTAGCTTGGTTACTGTTTGATTGACAGTATTTAAATCAACACTATTTTAATTTTAGAAATTGAAAGATTTGAAAAAACGAGTAGTAATCTAAAACTCCCATCTGAAGATTTAACGCCCAAAGAAATCAAGAAGGAAAAGAACAGCACACTGGATGATTCTGCCCCATCATATTCAATGGATAAATGTGGGTTCCAGAGTTTAAAATGGGGCAGAACGCAAGTGATGAGAACTGATCTGGACGTCCCGTGGAAGTGATAATTCCGGAAATTGTTGAGAAAATTCATCGAATAGCCCTAGAAGACCGCATATTAAACTTGTTCGAGATAGTAGGGGCTGTAAACATATCAAAAGAAGTGCCCGTAATATTTAAACTTATATTTTGGTCTTCCACAATGTGGGTGCCGCATTTGTTGACATCTGACCAAATGTTGCGTCGTAAAACCGTTTCAAATAAAAATTTGTAACTCTACCGTGAAAATCCCAGAGAATTTTTGCGACGGTTTCTAAGTATGGATAAAACGCTACACTGATAGCAAATTACAGTCAAAATAATGGATTACGTCGGATGAATCAGCTCCAAAAAGGCGAAATCAACTTTGTCGGCTAATAAGATGATGGCGGATATTTTTTGGGACGCAAAGGGAATTTTTTCAATTAATTACTTGGAAAATGATAAAAGTACCACTAGTTAGAAGTACGCAAGTTTACTGCAGCTTTTGAACGACGAGGTAAGGAAAAAACGAACTCATTTGGCGAAAAAAAAGTGTTGTTTCCCCATGACAATGCTCCAAAACATCGGTCAGTCTACAAACTTAAGTTCGAATTGCTTGAGCATCTACCTTATTCGCCAGATTTAACAGCCATTGACAACTACCTATTCCCTAATCTCAAAAAATTCCTTGGTGGACGAAGATTTCAGGGCAACGAGGGGTTATTGATGCCGTAAAAAACTGTTTTGAAGAGCTCAACGAATCGCGTTATTGAGATGGCTAAATTAAATTAGAATACCGATATAATAAATTTATTTGTCATTCTGAAGGTTATGGTAAAAAGTAATTTTGTTTTCTTTAACGGGCCTGGGACTTTTCAACCGACCCTCGTGCTATAAGCAGATGAAAACAAACAGAAACAAGATTCGAAGTAAGCAACTAATACATGTGTAAAGTTTGTAAGTGTTTCAAACTATCAAAATAAGGAACATAACCAATGTCTGAGTCTAACATAGTTACAGTGTGTCCCATCGAAATAAAGCCACCGTGATTTTGTACCGTAATTGGGCACAAAACGAATCCATGAGAATGAAACAAATATATTAAAGTCTATATAGAAATGCATATTTGCAAGGAGTAACTAACTTTCTGCCCCACTTGGTCAAGAAAAAAATGAATGTATAAAATAAGAGGGTGGGGGAGGTGTCCAGCCGAAATAAAGCCACTATTGTTAAAAGCCAATATATCCGACATGCCTTTACATGACTTGGAAAATACGATGTGGCATACCATTTACCAATCCCTGGAAGACAGTAGCATCAATATTATTCCTGGCCTCAATGATGGAGGCCTTCAGTTCTGCCACAGACTTGAATTGTCTGCCATGCCATTGGTATTTAAAGTTCTACTGAGGATACCTCACACATTTTCTTGGGGATTAAGATGAAGGTACAAGGCAGGTCATTCCATAAAATGTCCCTAGTTATGCAAAACCCATTCCTAGGGGTATTTTGGAAAGGTTATGGGACGTTTTCCTACTGGAAAATCCAACTTAGGCCACAAATTCTTTTTGCAATTGGTAATAAATGGGTTTTTAGCTATTCTTGGTAATCGTTAGCCTATATGCGGTCAGAAGAAAAAGCCAAGTTAAGTTTACCACCATAGCCGAAGCTTTACAAACATTATTAAAAAGCTTCCACAATGCTGTCTTTTGGAGAAAAAATTCTCTCCTTTCTTCATGTCAGGCCAATAAGAAAGCAACACTGTCTTAACCATCCAAACTAAATTTTTCTCATCTGAGAATATAACAAGATGCCACTGATAATATATATTCTACATAAAAATATGAGAATTTATATCATAAAACATTTTGCTTCTAAGACGTTGTATAATAACAAAAACATTTAAAATATATTAAAACATTTTTATTTACATGTTTCAACTCAAAAATTAATAGAGTCATCCTCAGAATATAAATAGAAAAATAAAAATTACAAATGCAATGAACGTGAAAATCAGAATAAAGAGTTATTGAAAATAAATTAATTAAATGTATCACGCGCATTTTAATTTGATATTGTCCTTGGTCTAGTACAACAATTACCGTGTAAATTGTCTAACCATTCAATCCATATATTTGGGATGCGAAATGACAGTGTATCGTTACAAATATGTGAACTATTTAAATAAATTTCAATTGATTCTCTTATGAAGACCTGTATATTAATTTACTCTCATTAAAAAGTATGTTGATGTTTTCTTTTTGATTTAACCTGGATAGAGCGGTTTTCTTCCTGTTAGTTTTATATCTGTTATGTGTTCTTTACGTCTGATTTCAAATTTACGTTGGGTTATGAATATATAAAAGTTTTTTTATTCCTCCTTCTCTAATAAATGGAATCATATAAACTCCCGAAAGATCGTCCATACTAATGGGATCAATTTTGGTATTTAAGAGCATTTTTAATTTGGGGACAGGTTTCGCTATTAAACATAATTCAAAATTTTTTAAAAGATTTTTGATACATTCAAAAAAAGGCCGGAATTAATAAAACGCACCATTAATATTGCGCAGTATGAAATTGAATGACTCGAAAAATAAAATTAAAACGTTTAATGAAATCAATAGGAAAAGGGTTGTAGTAAATTATTTTCCGGCCTTTTTTGGACGATCTTTCGGCAGTTTATATGATTCCATTTATTAGAGAAGGAGGAATAAAAAACTTTTATATAGGCATGACCCAACGTAATTTTGAAATCAGACGTAAAGAACACATAACAGATATAAAACTTAACAGGAAGAAAACCGCTCTATCCTGGTTAAATCAAAAAGAAAACATCAACATACTTTTTAATGAGAGTAAATTAATATACAGGTCTAATTGTTATTTAAAATTATTCATAAGAGAATCAATTGAAATTTATTTAAATAGTTCACATGTTTGTAACTATCATTTCGCATCCCAAATATATGGATTGAATGGTTAGACAATTTACACGGTAATTGTTTTACTAGACCAAGGACAATATCAAATTAAAATGCGCGTGATACATTTAATTTATTTATTTTCAATAACTCTTTATTCTGATTTTCACGTTCATTGTATTTGTAATTTTTATTTTTCTATATTTATATTCTGAGGATGACTCTATTATTTAATTTTTGAGTTGAAACATGTAAATAAAAATGTTTTAATATATTTTAAATGTTTTTGTTATTATACAACGTCTTAGAAGCAAAATGTTTTATGATATAAATTCTCATATTTTTATGTAGAATATATATTATTAGTATTACGAGTTAGTGGACGTAATCAAGACTTATTTAGTGTTATTTTTCACATTCAAGATGCCACTGGTCCTTCCAGGTTTGGTGATATTTGGCCCGATCTACTGCGCTTTGCTTATGGATAGCTTTTAACATGGGCTGGTAGATGGAGGCTTATTAATTTATGTATGGAGGCTTCGACTATGGTGTAAACTTAAGCTGGATTTTCACTGAGAACGCATGTAGGCTACCAATTACCAAGAAATGGTTAAATCTATTTACTGCCATTTGCAGGGAGAATTGATGGCCTAAATTGGATTTTACAGATGAACAACGCTCCCATAACCTTTGCAAAATCTTCCTAGGAATGTTTTTAAGTAATTGGGGACATGTCATAAAATGGCTTGTCCTGTACCTTCATCTCAATCCCCAAGAAAGTGTGTGGTTCTGTAGAGCTTTTAATGAAAATGGCAGACAGTCCAAGTCTGTGGCAAAACTGAAGGCCGCCATCATGGAATTCTGGATAATACTCATGCTTCTATCTTCCAGGGATTGGTAAATGGTATGCCACATCGTATTTTCTAAGTCATATTTAAGCATGGCAGATATATTGGCTAATAACGGTAGTGGCTTTATTTCACTGGGACACCCCCCCCCCCTCTCTTTTTATGCATTCATTTTTTTTCCTGCCCAGGAGGAGCGAGGAGCGAGTTACACCTTGTAAATATGTATTTGTGTATAATCTTTACTATTATATTTGATTCGTTCTCATTGGTTTGTTTCCTGTCCATTTACGGTACAAAATCACGGTGGCTTTATTTCGGTGGGACACACTGTATTCTATAAAATCACTACATATCAGTGTTACAAACAAACACACAAACGAAAGCAAAACTCTACTATTTACGAAAGACAAATGAACAGAATGATCGACGCATCAACAAATGAACTCTACGAAGGAAACACAAAACAGAGGCAAAACTAATGAGGTTTTTTAAAAACATTTATTGGATTTGAAAATAATCATTGCTATAAAGACCTTTCAAAGCACATATAATAGATATTTGCGACTAAAAGAAAAAGATGCTTAGATGCTGAATACATACGTTCTGATATTTCAAACATTAGAGTTCATGACGTACGCAAGGACGTCGGGGTGCTTAGTAGTTTAAAATAAATCGATAACTTTTACAGTATATCTGTTTAACCCTTTCCGGCACGGGCAAAATCTGTAGTAAAATGAGAATTATCGACTGACACAGGAATTCAAAAACGAAATTTTTAGATATTTTGAATTCCTCAATTTAAGCTTTTATTCTAAAAGCAAAATTTTACTAAAATATTATAGAAGCCTTTTGCAAGTTTGGAATTAAATTTAGGTATTCCAGACCGGGCACAGTGTCCCAGAAAGGGTTAAATAGATTACCGAAAGTGGTTATATATTCCCCTTAATGCGTGAAATCTAACTAGAGATATGGATAGCGGACTGTATTAAAATTATATTTTTGTCGTACCAAAATTGGAAATCTATAATTTGGATCAACCATAAAATTGGGTCATTTTAGCTTTCATGTTTTGTCGCTGCATTAGAGGTCTGCACGGGCCCGGGCTTGGCCCGTGGCCCGTACCCGGCCCGGCCCGGCGGAATCGTTTCGAATTTTCTAACGGGCCGGGCCGGCAGATTTAGAATAGTTTTTCCAACGGGCCGGGCCGGGCCGACAAAAAAATTGAACGGGCCGGGCCGGGCCGATAAAAAAAATTTTCGGGCCTGCCGGCCCGTTCTGAAGATTTGAGCAGAAACGATAAAATATGAGCTATTTTCAACGAAAATGGTTTTAACGAGAATAAGTATAAATGTGGCCATACTAGTTTGACAGCGTCAGTATAAAAATGCACAATGTATCGGCATCGGAGAATTATATTATGTGTAACCCGTTTTAATATTTTTTAGCTGACTCATGCCGGTCCGAGATCACGCTTACATTATTTTTCTACATATAGACTTGCCGTACCGGTACTAGACTTAATTATTGGCAGAAAACATGATTTATAAAATTATTAACAGCGATAAAGAACTTATGTTAGCTTAGTCTTCGGATATATACTTCTTGATGATTTTTAAATTAATTTCTCAATAATGCGAAAGTTTGACACATTTTCTGATTATTTTTCAATTGTAAAAGTATAAAAGTGATAAGCCTAACTATTGAAGGGATTTGGAATCGAATAGCGTTTTTCATTTTTGGTAAATAAAATACTTGTATAACCTTGTGGAGATATAATATTTTCTCAAATGATTGCAGGTTTTTCTCCCTTCCCTTGCTATTGCTTCCTGAAATTCTACTCAAAACGCTAATTATGACAGTATTTTATTTGTTTGCAGTATTCTTAAATTGCTTGTATCAAAAAATGGATAACGCCATTTGATTATATAGTTTCTGAATAAAGATATCTGCTAATCTTATGCGTTTCTGAGAAAAAAAAATGAATTTAGAAATGTATCAGAAAGGAGCTTCTTTGAATTTAAGAATGAATTTGGATTTGAAATCTATAATAAAATTATATAGAAATATATTTATAAATCTTCTTATATTAAACAGCTTCAAAATTAACGATGTTTTTAGCTTTCTTTCCTTTTTCTTTTATTCTAAGCCATATTAATTTTTTAATGAATCTTTATTCGAATGTTGAAAGCCTAAGAATCTAAGTAATCATTAATGTTGTTAATGTGTATTTGCTGTAAAATATACTGTAAAATCATTCCATAGATATGTATGCAGTGATTCTTTAAAGGAATCTTAGTTATATGATAAAAATCTGATTTTTTTAGAAATCGTAGAAATTGTAACGGGCCAAAACGGGCCGGGCCGGGCCCGGGCCGAACTTTTGAGTTTTACAACGGGCCGGGCCCGGGCCTGGAAATTTCGGCCCGTGCAGACCTCTACGCTGCATTAACTGTCATATTTTTAGCTTGTTGCCATTAAAACTGAATAGTAAATTTTTCTTTATTTAATTTCAATTAAATAAGTCTTTTTTTTTTCTTTTAATGATAACAAAAAACCACCCTGTAAAATTTAGTGGCTGTGCATTAAGGAGGGCCGGAAAGATGCAAAAATTGTTTTTGTAGTCGTAAAGTTTCAAATTCGGGAGATTAAAAATTTGGTTTAAAAAAAAAAAAAATGGTTTATATCTTCCGATTGCGCATATGCTGTAAAGTTTGCCGAAATGTGGAAAATTTCACACTATTTAAAAAATAAATAAATTAGCCTCTTCACGAATGTAATAGATGAAATTCTTATGTATTAGAATAACAAAACATAATATTAAAATATTTTTTAAATCCACCAACATCTTTCGGTCGCGCATGTGCTCTAAAGTTAAGCAAGAATCACATTTGTACGATAATCTTTTATCTTACTTAACTTGTCAATATTTAAGTGTAATAACTTATATCATATAATATTATTCTATTTCATATAATAATTTATAAATACAGTCGAGTCTCTATATAACGAAATCCATTGTTCGAGTAAAAAAATTCGTTTTATAGGGAAATTCGTTGTATAGAGAATAACGTAAAAATTTTTATTTAATGTGTAAATTTTGAATCATTGTAATTTTTGATGTGTTTAATTAAGAATTTGTTCATAACTATGCTTAAAATATCACTATCAGTAAGTACTGTATCAGTACTGTGCAATAGTGAAATTGTAATCCACTTCCAAAAAAAATCAGAGAGATATTGTTGACATCTCCGCATTTCTTAATTGATTTCCATTTCTCTTTTTAAGTCTGCACAAGTCGCATCTTCCCCGTCTTCAGAATCCACATTATCCTCTAGTATACAAAATTCGGCCTTTTTGAAGCAAATGTAAATTGTTTTTTTTTTTTTTTTTTTTTTTTTTTCAATTATCCCCATTGATCCCGTTCTTTTATGTATAACTACCAAATTGACTCTGTTTTGAGAAGGATGGTGAAAGGTGTGTGGGAGGACGAGGAGGGGGAGGGATGAATTCGTTGGACTTAAAGAACAAGGAGATTCAAACAGAGAAATAATATAAAAAAACTCAGCACTGAAAGATAAATTAGGAATAAGTGATGGACAATTTATTTCATTTAATTTCGAAGCTTTTTTACAACTGAATAAAGAACATTTTATGAAAATATTCGTTATACGGAGATAGATATTTCGCTATATAGAGACTGTTTTTAATGCAATCATGGGAAAAGGGGAACGTTCCTACTAAAAATTCGTTATATAGAGAAATTCGATGCATGGAGTTTCGTTATAGAGGGATTTGACTGTATATATTATTTCTCAAAATTTACATTTTTAAACGCCTTTGCTGCCCAAATAGCTTATATTTTTCTCCAAATTTTATCGTGAATCCTGATTATAGAAAATTAGTTCCAAAATTTAGTGAAGATTTTTATTCTTATTAATACTAGCTGAGATGCCCGACGTTGCCCGGGCCCGTAATTATATTCTAAAACTAACCTGAAATTTGTATTGCAAAATGTCATAAAAAGACCCAATCTCGTACCGAATCCCCGGTGCCTATGGTACCATTTAGCAGAAGTGCTGTGCACACACGGCAAGAAAAAAAAAAGATGGTGGAGAGAGGAGGGATTTTCTGGAATTTTTTAGTTTCACATTTAACCACCAAGGGGCGAACTCAACAAAACTGTTTCTGAATTTAAGAAAGATATTTAATGAAATTTTTCTATCTTGCTTTTATACCTCTGGACCGAGTTGGCGCATTGCCAAGATTTGCTTCCTCTGGACCGAGTTGGCGCATTGCCAAGATTTGCTTTCCCCTGTGCCTCAATTATCCTCGGAATTCCTTTTATTTATAGAGATTTAAACGTATTACCCAAATTCCAAATAAATTTTGAATATTTTTTTATTATATGTGAATGATACTTTTTAATTTTTAGTAGATGTAAAAATATTTAAAAAATTGAAATATTTTTTCATCCACTACACTTGATGAACATCCACCTAGTAATAATAATAAAATACTTACTCTTTCACCTTATCGGGTATGCAGACGTGATCCATCGGAATGAGTTCTTCAAGTTCTTGAAGACTGTTTACAAAGCGTAGCTTTCTACTGAATTTGGAACTGTAATAAAATTAATTCATATTAAGTTTTTACTAATTTGAAAATGCAACTTTAAAAGTGCTTTGTAACAAGATTTTGTTTTTTTTTTAATGCTTTTTTTCAATCTAATTTTTAATTAATTTTCAGCAGTGAAATTAACGTTTGAAATTATTAAATATTTAATAAGATATTTATTACATTGCTAAGTAAGCATATAACCAACAAAGTAAAAAATGTCCAAGCTGGGAATCAAACCTGGAACCCTTGCAATGGCGCTCCAAGTGCTCTACCATTTAAGCTATGAGGTTCGACCCCCGGCTTAGACATTTTTCACTCTGTTGGTTTTACGCTTAGTTAGCAATCTGATAAATCACTTATTAAATAGTCAGCTGTTTTTTTTATTGTTATTATTATTCATAAAAGACATATCGTTATTTTGATGTAAGCTGTGAATGTTGAAAAATATTGGTGACATAAATTTTAAATATTTCAATTTAGGTGCCATACAACTGATCTCTATTTTATTTTTGCATTAAAAAAATTACATATTCTTTTAATAATATTTCCAAATTAGCTGAAAGAATAAATTAAAGCCACAAAAAAATTACAATAACTGTAAAATATACATTAATTTTATATTTAAATTTAACCAGATAAACTATTTAAAAATTGAGTAAGGCTTTGTGAATCGTTTATAAATGTTCTATAATTAAGTATGTATTATGTTTAGTTTTTACAGGAATGAAAATACATTTGAATATATTTGTGGTTGGGGCTCAAAATACTCCCAAAAAACATGTTTGCTTTAAGAAGTAAGGAAACTTTAACCAAGAAGAAGTAAACAGGCTTGAGTACTTTTCACGCTATACCTTTATAGCACAGTACATTCATATAAAAATGATTCTAAAGTAAAAACATTCAGTACATTTAGCTGTCCCTGTAAACTAGCTGAACTATATTCATAAACATTATTTCTGATAATTCAAAATATTAAGGTACTATTTGAACTGCAACATGCATCTGCTTTGGAGATGATTAGGTAGATATTTTTTTAAACTTTAAATAAACAAGAATTAATAGTTTCAAAATCAAATAAGTGTAAAAAATTTCTTTAAGAGCAGTATGATTTTTTCCTAACATCTGAAACATATCTCGAAATTAAGTTAAATTTTTCATTTGGTAATCTGAGATATAAGATTTTACAACTATTATCCCTAACAGAGTTTAAAAGTTAGAGCCATAATCAGCCAGCGATGTCAAGGGGGTGGGGGGGAGGAGTTTTTGTTGGGGCTATTTCACATATTTTAGAAAATAATTAGACTTTCTCAAATATTGGAAAATTATTTCGTTTAAACTATTATTTAACAAAAGCTTTTATTATAAATAATGCAAACATTTCGGGTAAAAGTGCAAAATTATCAAACCATTACATAACGATAAATTTTTAAAATGAAAAGAAAAAACATAGGTAGATTTTAGAAGATGACAAAAACAAACAAAACTTTAAGGGTCCCAAATGTCTTCCGAAGGAGATAAGCGTCATTAAAGTTTAGGGCCCAAACTTTCAAATGATTGTAAAAAACGGAAAAATTGGGTGATTCGTTTGCGGTTTTCACTAAAACTATGCTTTATGGCAGCATTTTCTTGAAAATAGATTTTAAAGATAAAGTTAAAAAAATGCTGATAGAGGGCACTTTAGATTTTGGAGTGACGAACAACTATTTTTTTCCGTTCTTTTTTGTATATCATTAAATGCTTTCAAAACTTAGATTTAAACTTAAATTTTGAGCTCAAAATCTGAATCGTTCGGAGTGGTTAAGTAGCGCAAACTGAACTGTGTTGAAGGTGTGGGGAGAGGTTCAAATTTCAAATGATTATATATATATATATATATATATATATATATATATAAAACAGAAAAATTGGTCGATTTATTTGCGGTTTTCACTAAAACTATTCTTTATGTCTGCTTCCTTGAAATTATTTTTAAAAATAAATTTAAAAAAATCTGTTAGAGGGCGCCTTAAATTTTAGCGTAACCAACAACTATTTTTAACCGTTATTTTTGTAACCTAATTAAATGCTTGCAAAATCTTAGACTTAAATTTTGAGCTCAAATTCTGAATCGTTGGGAGGGTTTAAGTAGCACAAAATTGAACTGTGTTCGAAGAGGAAGGGGGGGGGGGGAGGATTAAATTTCAACTCCTGAACACATTTCAGTTTGCGCTTCTTAACCCCACCCAACGATTCAGAATTTGAGCTCAAAATTTAAGTCTAAACTTTTAAAACATTTATTTAGATTTAAAAAAGAAAATAAAATAAAAATAAAAATAACGGTTAAAAATAGTTGTTGGTTACTCTAAAGTTTAAGGCGCCCTCTAACGGAGTATTTTGAAATTTATCTTTAAAAATTATTTTCAAGGAAATACTGATATAAAGAGTAGTTTTCGAAAACTGCAAACGAATCGACCAATTTTTCTGTTCATTATAATCATTTGAAATGTGAACCTCCCCTCCCCTTGAATACAGTTCAGTTTGCGCTTCTTAACCACTCCCAACTATTCAGATTTTGAGCTCAAAATTTAAGTTTAAGTCTAAACTTCCGAAAACATTTAATGAGAGGCAAAAAATAGTTGTTCGTTACTCCAAAGTCTAAAGCTCCCTCTATGGACATTTTTTGAAATTTATCTTTATAATTTATTTTCTAGAAAATACTGACATAAGAATAGTTTTAGTGAAAACCGCAAACGAATCGACCAATTTTTCCGTTTTTTATAATCATTTGAAATTTTGGACCCCGGCGCCTGTCTCCTTGAATCCTTAGTTTCCCATTTAATATTGTTTGTCTTGATATGTACTATCATCATAGCTGCCAACTTTTACGCATTCTTTCTACCACTAAAATTGTACAGAGATATTCTATTTATTTAATCTTAAGATTTTGACGATTAAATAAGACAATATTTATTATAAAATTTTTGTGGTAGGAAAAATGCGTAAAAGTTGACAGCTATGTATCACCCCTTAAAGTTTTGCCCGAGAGTTTAGATACACCCTGTATATGTTATTAACATTGAAAAGTTATATTGATCGGGTTAGTGGAGGGAGAGTTCTCACCCACCTTGAATAGATCTGGTTTACGGCCCCGTAGAAAAACTAGAAAACTCACCTAATAAATGGCTTCGTCATGATAACAATTGTTTTTAACCAAAAAGTAGGATGAACAAGATAAAGTCCTTTCAGATTCTTTCGGAGCCTTAAAAAAAGTAAAAATAAAATTATCAATGAAACAAATGTTGAAAATTAAATTATAACTTAAATCAAACGTTTATGAATTTTACTGTAATTTCCCCAGTATACACTGCGGCTTAGTTAAGCCTTTTTTCAAATGGGAAATTTTATATACAGGGTGATTCAAAAAAGATGGGACAAATTTTAAGGGGTAATAGTATACATATGGACAAACAATATTAAATAGAAACCAAGAGCCCCAAGCGTTTTCCAAGGGACATAGCCGCCATTAAAGTTTGGGGTCCAAAATTTCAAATACACATAAAAAACGGAAAAATTGGTTGATTGATTTGCGGTTTTCACTAAAAATATTCTTTATGTTGGTATTTTCTTGAAAATAAATTATAAAGATAAATTTCGAAAAATGCCGATAGAGGGCGCTTTAGACTTTGAAGTAATGAAAAACTATTTTTGCCGTGATTTTTTGCATCTCATTAAATGGTTTCGTAAGCTTCTACTTAAACTTAAATTTTGAGCTCAAAATCTTAATAGTTGGAAGCGGTTAAGTAGCACAAATTTAACTGTGTTCAGAGGGTTTAAATTTCAAATGATTATAAAAAACGAAAAAATTGGTCGATTAATTTGCGGTTTTCACTAAAACTATTCTTTATGTCGGTATTTTATTGAAAATGAATTATAAAGATAAATTTCAAAAAATACCGATAGAGGGCGTTTTAGACTTTGGATTAACGAAATCCATCCTAATACTATTTTTTGCCGTAATTTTTTGCATCTCATTAAATGGTTTCGTAGGCTTAGATTTAAACTTAAATTTTGAGCTCAAAATATGAATAGTTGGGAGTGGTTAAGTAGTACAAACTTAAGTGTGTTCAAAGAGTTTAAATTTCAAACGAAACGGATAACTATTAAAAAACGGAAAAATTAGTCGATTCCTTTGCGGTTTTTGCTAAAACTACTCTTTAAATCAGTGTTTTCTTGAAAATAAACTTTAAAGATAAATTTCACAAAATGCCGACAGAGGGCGCCTTAGACATTGGAGTGGCGTATAACTATTTTTAACCGTTATTTTTTTTTTTTTTTTAAATCTCATTAAATGCTTTCAAATGCTTAGATTTAAATTTTGAGATCAAATTCTGAGTCATTGCGAGTGCTTAAGTAGCGCAAAAGTGAACTGTGTTCGAGGGAAGGGGGGTTAAATTTCAACAACTGAACACAGTTTAGTTTGCGCTTCTTAACCCCTCCCAATGATTCAGAATTTGAGTTCAAAACTTAAGTTTAAATCTAAGATTTCGAAAACATTTAACAAGTTTTGGAAAGCATTTAATTAGATACAAAAAATAACGGTTAAAATTTGTTGTTGGTTACTCTGAAGTTTAAGGCGCCCTCTAACGGAATTTTTTGAAATTTATCTTTAAAATTCATTTTCAAGAAGATACTGACTTAAAGAATAGTTTTATTTTAAACCACAAACGAATCGACCAATTTTTCCGTTTTTTATTATCATTTGAAATTTGAACCCTCTGAACACAGTTCAGTTTGTGCGACTTAACCACTCCCAACTATTCAGATTTTGAGTTCAAAATTTAAGTTTAAGTCTAAGTTTACGAAAACATTTAATCAGATGCAAAAAATAACGTAAAAAGTAGTTGTTCGTTACTCCAAAGTTTAAAGCGCCCTCTATAGGCATTTTTTGAAATTTATTATTTATTTTCAATAAAATACCGACATAAAGAATAGTTTTAGTGAAAACCGCAAATCAATCGACCATTTTTTTCCGTTTTTTATAATCATTTGAAATTTTAACCCTCTGAACACAGTTAAGTTTGTGCTACTTAACCGCTTCCAACTATTCAGATTTTGAGCTCAAAATTTAAGTTTAAGTCTAAGCTTACGAAACCATTTAATGAGATGCAAAAAATCACGGCAAAAATAGTTTTTCATTACTTCAAAGTCTAAAGCGCCCTCTATCGGCATTTTTTGAAATTTATCTTTATAATTTATTTTCAAGAAAATACCAACATAAAGAATAATTTTAGTGAAAACCGCAAATCAATCGACCAATTTTTCCGTTTTTAATAATTATTTGAAATTTTGGAACCTAAACTATGTCCTTTGGAAAACGCTTCGGACCCTTGGTTTCTATTTAATATTGTTTGTCTTGATGTATGCTAATCCCCCTTAAAATTTTTCCCATCTTTTTTGAATCACCCTGTATATATATATATATATATATATATTAAAAAGAATAAGTTATTTAAGTTACATTTTATTCGAAATAAATTCTGGTAGGATTTCGAGTTATTTGAGGTGTTGCGTATACGCGCGAAATTACGATACACTGTAAAAAAAAAAAAAAAATTCCGTTAAAAAACGGAAATAGGTCTGGTAATCTAGACGTCAGTACTACTTCCGTTTTTTAACGGAAAAAATTTCCGTAAATTCCAGAAATAGTACCGTTTTTTCACAAAATATTTTCGTTTTTTTTTTTTTTTTTTTTTAATATTTCTTTGTGTAAAAATTTTCGTTTGAAAAGTTAAAAGAATTTTTCAAGGACAAACTAACATCTTTGTGATTTTTATTCTTTACTTTTCAAAGACACGTTAACATCAGGGACACATTATATACATTTAATTTAAACAACAGTGAAGAAATGTCACTTAACCTTCCATGGGGTTTGAACTCGGGACCTCTTCGGTCGTAGCTTGCAGTGTAAAACCATTACACCAGGACAGTAGCGGCTCGTCAGGGGGTGCTGCATCAATTAATTCACATCACTAAAATTGTATGGTAATTTCAGTTTTATTTAATCAAAAAAATTTGTCGAATAAATAATATGAAAAATTCTGTTAAAATTTAGTGGTAGGAAAAATCTGATGCAGCACCCCCTGACGAGCCGCTACTGCTCCAGGATTATTCAAACCACCCTTTCAAATATCCTTAGTTATTTCGGATGCATTTCATAAAGTAAAAATAAGATTTTGAACGCAGGTTTGTTTTTGTAGAGATATTTTTCTATTGAATGGATAATTCTAAATGTTTACAGATTTTCTTTCCATAATTTCGAATATTTAGCTTATTAATTTTAGCATTATATGTATATAAAAAATAGACTTTAAAATATTACATGCATGAAAGAATTTATTAAGAGTTTTGTTTCCTTCTTTTTTGGAAAAGTTTTAAAATTCTATTGTAATATTATTGATATTTATTTATTTGTTTAAAAAAATACTAACATACTGAAAGAAAGAAAAAAAAGTGCATTTTAACAAATTATTTTATGGCGATCTAAAGTAAACTAAATAAAGATAGTTACAAAGGGTTATAAAAATAAATTTCAGTTATTGATTTTTTATAACTTATGTAATCGCCAAAATTATAATAATTTCGGTAATACATTTCGATATATTTTCAATTTTATGTGCGAACTTCTTAATTTGAATAAGTAATATATATATATTAAAATTAAAAGTAGAATTTTTTCCACTTTTTTCAAAATATCTAGCGCACTTAAAATATATATATATATATATATATATATATATATGATATAAATAAATTAAACATTATTTTAAAATCATAATCAAGCCCTTTCAGCTATTTCAAACTTAAAAAGAATTAATAAAATTTTATTTTATTTTTTTATTATTATTATTTTCTTAATATTTTAAAAATACATTAGCTTTTTATTGTTAAAACAGAATGAAATAGAGAAATGTTCTAGCAAATTGTTTAAAAACATCATCTCGGTATAATGTTTTTATTTTCCTGGTAGATGGCACCACTACACTCTACTGTTTTTGGAAAATTGACAAAAATAACGGAACACTTCCGTTATTTAATGGGATTTGTGATTCCAAAATGTCAAATACGGAAATTCTTCTGTTCTTTTCGGAAAAATGAAACTATTACGTAAAATTTTACGGAAAAGTTTGTGCATATTAACGGATTTTTTTTACAGTGTAGTTAATCAGAGTAGTTATTCAACACAATTTATTCGTTGCCTTTACATTTAGAAAGATCGGATATTGGTGAGAATTTAATCTTAAAGCATCTTTTGAATATAAATTCTGATAATGATGATTCTTGTCGATAAAAGAGAGCCGTGTGTTTGATATTATACAAAGACTTTCAAGAGAGAAAATGAATGATGCATTCAAATGTTTCAGCTTCGCAGTAAATATTATATAATAATATTAATATAACAACGCATATTAAATTCCTCATCGGCGCCCATGGTTTTTATTAAATTAGGAAAATGAAACAATAACTTTCAACCCTATAAGGGACTTTACCCACGAATGGCAACATCCACGCCTCTGTAGGTATGTATCCTCTGAAAAAGACTGTTTCTTGGATGAAAGGGAAGCATCGTTAAAATGTTCTGTACGCTTACTGGTGTTTTCCTTTTATATACCTAGTTTGACATCCCATGGGTAAAGTCCATTATTGTAGTGACTGAAGATCGAGGTTTATTTCTGGAACTTAGAAAAGTTTTTCTGGGGTTTTATTTTAACCAAAATCGTTTTCAACATGTTGTTTAAGAGAGGCGAAAGGTCTTCGGAAATAATATAAATCCCTTGTAAATCTTAAGAGGTGTGTCATACATACTATTGACAAATTATTTTAAAAGTTTTCTAATGTGTTTGAATCGCTCTTGCTTGTTGCAAATCGTTGACGTTATTAGTTCGCACATCAATCCAAAATGATGAAGATAATATTCTTGTAGGAATTACAAAACTTTTTATATATTTTTTTATTTATCATTAGTATTAGCAAGTTAATTATCATTATTATACTTTCCAACTTCCAACTAAACTTCCGAAAATGCGAGTTAATTTAAACTAGGTTAAACATGTATCGAACCAGAATTTTTGTCTTAGATAAATGATATTAAACAAGTTCCACTTGAAAAAGAAAAATTGAATAGCTAATTATACATCTAAAATGTTCCCATTTAGATCCATGTTTAGCCTGTTTTAAATTAACTTACATTTTATGGAAATTAAGTCAGAAGTTGGAAAGTATGCATTACTGGTATTAAAATCGCGCTACTAATATTAAATTAACTACAGTCATTCAGGGTAACTTTGAATCAAGGGGTTAACTTTGCACCACGACCTAATTTTCAATATTTTTGACTTCAAAAGATTGGAAAGCTTCAGAACTGTGCTTTGTCGGCAAAGTTCTAAACTGGGATTTCTGCTCTTTATTTTGAAAAATAAATTAGCAACATTATACACAATTAATTGCATCATCCAACTTTTATCATAAAGTACTGTTTTTAAGTTAGTTTTGAATGCTGTTTTGAAGTTGTATCCAATTATATTTTTATAGTAACAATGTACTCATTTATCAGATATATTATTATCTAAATGTTTTAAATGCGATAGTATTTTGTGATTATTTATTTATCAATAGTTAATAAAATGTAAAATAAGAAGGTACCACCATTTTACACCATTTTCAGTATAACTTTAACCCCTTGGGGACAAGCGACACATATACATGCCGCAAAAAGGCTTAAGAATCCTTGTTTATCCCCACCGGTAAAATTTTACTGTAAAATTTGCCTTATTAAATCTAAGTATTTTCTCGATTTAATTAGAAAAAAAATTCTGTTTTCAAAAATCGATGACAAAACATTAAAAATTTCGTAAAATTCTCCCGTCGCGAAGGGGTTAAGCCGGCTAAAAGTTAGGCCTAGGTTTATAATTTATACTACTGATTATAGATACTACTATAAAAAATTCCCCCTATTTGAACGGATATTTTATATAAATGCCGAAAGTGTGCATTAGAGATAATATGTAAACATTTTTACAAAATATGTAAAATACATAAAATTCATTTAACCCTTTGCGGGGCAGGACAAATTCATTGCTTAAGTGTTGAAATAAATGACTGACACCAGAATTTGAAAACAGCTTTATTTGTAAATAAGAAAACGCTATATTTCATGCATTCATTAAGCCGTAATTAAAAAAAAAAAAAAAAAAAAATCCGGCGCCAATGTGGTGTTTGGGAATTAAAATTAAGTGGTATATCTATGAAACCACTGCGCCGCAAAGGGTTAAAGGCGTTATTCGGGGCGGAGCAACTCAAATTTGACATTTCACACATACAACATTTTTTATTTTAGTTTGAAAAATACTAGTACTAATATGTATTACTGTAACTATGGGTATGTTATTGAGTTAAAACATCGAAAAAAAATTTCAGTGCATTTTTATGCTGTATATGAACAGTTCTTTTTTATTTTTTTAATATTCATTGTTTTCTTCTTCCACTTTTTTATGCATAGTAATATTTGTTATAATATTATAAATTATAAGAAACTTGTGATGTTAGGAAATCTAGGAGTCTTTACATATCTGAAAACATTTTTTTTTTTTTTATTCGAAGTTGTCTTAACTGTAATACTTTTTAGCTCACAGTCTACTAAAACCTGAGAGTTTATGTGCCCGCCCGTTTGGTATGTATGTGCGATACGTACGTAATGCGATAACTCATGATAAAAATATCCGATTCACTTGAAATTTTGAATATAGGTATATTCTGATAAGGTGCTTCCCTGATTAGTTTCGGAAGTTCATTCGATAAGTATAAGAGGGGGAACGGGGGCTAATGCCTCTCCCCTTAATTTATATAAATGGGTTTTTCATGCAGAATTATCAGTTTTCGTTCAAAATTTAAATATAGGAGCATTCTGATGAGGCGCCTCCGTGATTAGTATTAAGTGTTGATTGGATAAGTATAAAGAGGGGGGTCTAAAAGGGAGGAAATTGGAGGTAACCCCCCTTAATTTAGGTTAATGGGTTTTTCACGCAGAATTTTCCGATTTGCTTCAAATTTTGGATATAGGTTCATTCTGATAAGGCACTTCCCTGATTTGTTTTGGGAATTCATTGGATAAGTATAAATGGGGGATCGGTAGGACTACCCCTCTTAATTTAGGTAAAAGTGTTTTCTTGCAGAATCAACCGATTTACTTCAATTTTATGGATACAGGTTTATAGTGACAAAATGCTTTCCTAATTAACTGTGCGGTTCTTTTGTTAAATATAAAGAGGGTACAGACGATTACCCTCCCATTAAATTTGATAAATGAGTTTTTATGCAGAATTATCCGATTTGCTTTAATTTTGGATGTAGGTTCTTTCTGATAAGGCGAATCTCTGAATAGTTTTGTAAGTTTAATGGTTAAGTATGAAGAAGGGGGATAACTCCTCTTAAATTATATAAATGGGTTTTTATTAAGAATTATCCGATTTCTCTGAATTTTGGATATAAATTTTTCATCTGATAAAGCATATCCCTGATTAATTTAGGGTGTTCAATGATTAAGTATAAAAATTAGAAATGGGGGGGAGCTATTTCCCCTCTTTAATTTGTTTTTCAAACGGCATTAATCCTTGAAAATATAAGGCTGTAGTATACAATTAGTATGCGTAGCCTGTAAGTTCAATGACATCAGTTTAACTGGGCAATATTCTTTTTATTTTATAATGAACAAGCAAAACCCGCAGCTTTGCTCGCGTAATAGTTGAAATATGCAAGTGATACTTGTATACAGTCTTACTAAATTTCATTCTTACATGCATTATTCCGAAATGGGACATAAAATAATACGAAGAACTAAAGATAATTTTAAATAAACGGTAATTTTGAAAATATTTCTAAACTTTTATGTTCAATTCATACATTCCTTTCAGTATGCATCTGAAGTATTTATTCTATTTTAGAAACAATCTTCGTACGCATTTACATTTTTTTTATTAATCATCACGTTAAAATATAAGTTTCTTTTCTAAGACTCTACCATCTCTCGAGGGATAGTGGTATTACCAAAGTATGCCTATGCTACAAAAGGGACGGTCACCTTTAATTTACAAATGTTAATTTTGAAATCGGTTTGATATTTCCTAATATCCCATAGAAAGGTAATTTAGAAAGTTTTTAAAGGCTTTTTTAGAATATTTATTGTGTCTGCCTATCCCAATTGGTAGAGGTACAGACATAAAACATAGAGGTTCGTGAGAATGATCTATGTAAGATCAGAAAGCGTAACCATTGATTCGAAACTATCACTTTTATAATCGGTTTATTACTTCCTGACCATGCACTGAAATAACAATTTACGATTTTTTTAACGCTTTTCGCACCGATCCTTCGCTTCATTTTTTTAATTTTAAATTTACTCCCGACAATTCTTAGAAGACATTTATATTTTGTAAGTAACTACCATGCCGAATTTAAAGTTTCTAGACTCCTTAGTACAATAAAAATCTCCATTTTGAATATTTTTAGATCCTGCACCATCTGTTGTAGTGTCACCGACATAGAATGTAGCTTAAGTTTTTTATGTTTTAACAGATTCTATCACCATCATTTTACTTTTGAAATCGGTTTGATATGTGCTCAGATTATAGACTGTCATTCAGAAAGTTTTTACTTTATTAAAAATCTGTAGCATTTGCTGCATCAAAGCTTTACCTCTTTTACAGACTATTTTTATTCTGACCAAGGAGAATGCTTTACTATACAGTCAAGTAACAGATTTTTATCAAAGAGGTGCAGTGATAATGAAGCAAATCCTGCAGATTTTTAACAGTGTAGGGCGCCTTCTCTTGCAAATTTCGAATTTTTAAGAAAATGCTAGAGATTATTTATATCTTATTACCATGCTAAATTTCATGCTTGTAGTCCCTTCAGTAACACAAAAATTGCATTTTTAGAAATTTTTTGCTCCTGAACCCTCTTTAGATTTTTGTCATCGACAGGATCACAATACATAAGATACCGACAATACATCAACAGGAACACAGGACCCGGAATCAAACATATAACTTTTGTTTGATTTCAGGCGAACACCATCATTTTGGTACCATTACTTTTGGAATCGGTTCAGTAGTTCCGAAGATTAGCCCCTACAAACAAACTTTTCCTCTTTATAATATAGTTATAAATGAGAATGTTTTACTATATAGTCAAGTAACAGATTTTTATCAAAGCGGTGGAGTGATGATTAAGTAAATCCTGCAGATTTTTAACAGTGTAAGACGCCTTTTCGTGCATTCGTCCCCTCTTTTAAATTTCGAATTTTTAAGGAAATGCTAGAGATAATTTATATCTTATAAGTAATTACCATGCTAAATTTCATGCTTTTAGTCCCTTCAGTAACAAAAAAATCGCATTTTCAGAAAGTTTTTTGCTTCTGCACCCCCTTTGAATTTGTGGCATCGACATAAGATCCATGTTTGAATCCGTATGCGAACATTATCATTTTGATACCATTATTTTTGAAATCGGTTCGGTAGTTCCAATAGATTAGCCCATACAAACAAACTCAATCAATCAAGCAAACAAATAATCAATCAATCAGTCAAACAAACAAACAAACAACTAATCAAACAAATAAATAAACAACCTATCAATCAATCAATCAATGAAACAAACAAAAAACAGTCAAACAGACAAACACACAAATAATTAATCCATCTATCAATCAAACAATAACAAACAAACAAAAACAATTAATCAATCAGTCAATCAGAAAAACAGTCAATCAATCAGTCAATGAATCAATCATCCAAACACACAAACAAGCAAGCAAGCAAGGAAGCAACCAATGAATCAGACAGACCAACCAACCAGACAGACAATCAATCAAACAAACAAACATATAAACAAACAATCCATCAATTATCAATCAAACAATCAATCAAACAAACATTCAATCAATCAAATAAACAAACATTCAATCAAACAAACAAACGCAAGCACGCATTCCCCCTCCCTTTTAAATTTCAAATTTTTAAGATAATGCTAGAGATCATTTACATCTTATAAGTAATTACCATGCTAAATTTCATGCTTGTAGTCCCTTCAGTAACACAAAAATCACATTTTTAGAACGTTTTTTACTCCTGCACCCCGTTTGGATTTATAGCATCGACATAAGATCTAGCCTATGTTTGATTCCGGGCGAACACCATTACTTTTGAAATAGGTTCAGTAGTTCCCGAGATTAGCCCATGCAAAGAAACAAACAAACTTTTCCTCTTTATAATATAAGTATAGATTACTATGCTAAATTTCATGTTTGTAGCCCCTTCAGTGACACAAAAATTACATTTTTAGAACATTTTTTGCTCCTGCACTTCCCTTTTCTCCTGATCCCCTGCCCCTGATTTGCGACATCGACATAAGATATAGCCTATGTTTGATTCCGGGCGAACACTATCATTTTGGTACCATTACTCTTGAAATCGGTTCGGTAGATCCGGAGATTAGCCCCTACAAACAAACAATCTTTTCCTCGTTATAATATAGGTATAGATTGTTTTAGATGATGTTTATCATATGGTACAAAGTTACTTTACATAACTGGGTAATTTTGAATCAGGTTAAAAATTCATTTTTATTGCTTTTATCGTTATTATTCCTTAAGTTTTGATAGTCATACAATAATTTAAGATCATTTGTTATTTTTTATGCTCTTAGTTGCAACAATATTATTAAAATAAGAATGTTGCATCTGAAAACAGATAAAATGTGGATCAAAATTTCCCTGAATGACTGTACTAAAAAATGAATGTCAAAATGAAAATTGATTTCAACAATAGTATATTTATTTCTCCCATAATGCAAATGAATGACTGTCAATGTTAAACATTGTTTATTTTTATTTATTTATTTTTTTTTAGAAAAAAATATAAGTTAGTATCAGAACATTAATCATAATCATACATATAAATAGCTAATTATTGCTTTCAGAATTGAAATTTACCTTCTGTCAATCATCTGATAACACCTTTTCAACCAACCAAAGCTTGGCATACAACTTCTCGACGTAGCTCCGTGCAAATAAACCAAAACATAGTCTTCGGCAACGAGTTGGGCTAAGGTCGTTAGCACATAACTGTAATACAAAATAATTTAATAGTTCAACAAATTAAAATAAGATAAATAATTTTAAACAATCTATATAAACCACCGAAAAACATTAACAAATATAAGTAAAATCGTTAGAAAGAATAATGTGTTTTCTAGTAGGATGATTACCATATGTATTCAAAACTTTAGTTAAGATTCTATTGAATGCTTCTAAACTGGTGATCTTTTAAAAAACACTTTTTTTAATTTAAAAACTGGCTTTTTAGAAAATGATATCAATTTCGTGACACGCTTTCTTCTTTTGGATGAACACTTTGTAACAGCCATCATCTCTTTCAAACAATGTGGTCACCAAACGAAGGTCTCGGCTCGGTCGCATGCATGTCCCGAGTCCCGGTCGTTTTAAATCACACATGTAGTAAAAGATGATCTAACAAACGAAACCGAAACAATCAAACAAAGCGGTATGATTACCGTCTCTTCTAAGAAGTTTAATTGCGCCTATATTGCAATGACTCCCAATTTATTTTTCTAATTTTATTATATCATTGTAATTTCGTATCAAAATTTGAATAAAGGAAATAAAAATTCCAAGTGTTTTTCTATTTCTACATAAACATTACAACGCACAAAAGACTGTGGTAAAAATATCACTCTGAAAAACTTTTATCCATTTATTTTTCGTTTCTGTTAATAATTTAGTCATATCGAATGATTGCTTGTATAATCGTTGACTGCCAGTACACAGGGACCAATTTGCAAATTTGGGGGACCGCGGCACAAATGCTTACGGGGCTCCCTTGCATGGCACTTTTAAAAAATAATAAAAATATATTGAAAATGATACACAAATAATCACTACAGAATTTAATAACTACTTTAATATTTCCATTAAAACAATATTTGATAATCATTAATTTACTTTTAAATAATTATTTCATAATTTAATTATGAAATTTCAACGAGAAAACGTTTTATGATAAACTGTGTCTGACCGATTATCTTTTACTATTCAAGTCCATACATTTGGGATGATAAAGTATGCAACAACTAATAATAATTTTTCCGCAATACCAAGTTATAATTTTTAGAGTATTTAGAGGGCTCTGCTGCCTACGAACTACGCTCACCAACTCTCAAATAATCTAATGAGAACATAAACAGGATTAAATGAGAATTAAAAATACAATATATTTTTTAAGTGATAAAGACAAAAGAAAATATTCACTATAATAAAGAAATTAAATATAGATGTTTCAAATTAAATGTACTATTATATGAAAGTACAATGTGAACGCAATAGAATGTAGAATGAAATGTAAAATTAATCAGATTTTAGAAAATAATTAAAAATCTTCAGCATCATTTGAGGGGAACTGGGTCCGTCTCCCGAATGCCTTGCCGTAAATCAAGCACTACAGTACAATTTTTATATTTTTACGGATTATTATTATTTTTTTTTATGAAAGGAATTTCGTGAATCTGACAAAAAAAGTACAGGTTTGAGAATATCTTTCACAGATAATGGTAAATTTTCCTTGTATTTAAAGCTACGAGATTTATTTTTACTGTTACACTTTAAATACCACCCCCGTAAAATTACGGAAATTCTTTTTAGAGTGTAGAAATATAAAAAAAAAAACCCTCAAAGCCGTAGTGAAAACAATAAATTAATAACTAGACTTTCAGCACAATTATCTGTTAAGAATATTCTTAAATCAATATTCGTTAACTTCTTGACAAATTTAAAAAATCATTTAATCGAAGAAGAAAAGTATGTAAAAATACGGAAACTGCATTTCAGTCAACCATGAAAAATCTTTTATTTATTTATTTATTTTTCGTTTCTTGTTGATGAGTATTTAGTCATATCGAATGATTGCCAGTATAATTTCTTCATTTTTACGGACTTTTTCGATGTAAATGATTTCGTGAATGTGTCAGAAAAAAAAAAAATGGTTTGGAATATCTTTGATAGGCAATGTTAAATTTTTGTTTTCTCTAAAGCTGAAAATTTTAGTTTTTCTGTTACACTGTAAACTAAAATAAAAACAAATCTGTAAAAATGATGAAATTAGATTGTAAAAAAAAAAAAAAAAAAAAGAGCTCCCAAAACCTTTGTGAAAGGAAAAAATTAACAAGACTTTTAAAACTATTATCTGCGAAGAATAATTCTCAAATCAATATTCGCAAATTTCTGACAGATTCACAAAAAAAAAAAAAAAAAAAAAAAAAAAAAAAAAAAAAAAAAAAGTAAAAGTACGGAAGTTGTTCGGGTAATCAACAGAATGTTTAGATTTTTTTCTTCGTCAGTGGAAACATACCAAAAGCGTTGTTATCTGACTTCGTTTATCTTGTTGGTACTTATGAGACAGAAATAAATGTTATCATATGTCAAAATCAAAATATTTCAATAAAAACCGGACGCTATATCAATTTGTTTCTCGCGTAAAGCTTATTATTATTATTATTATTATTATTTTAAATTCGTCATAGAACTTTTCAGATCCCTCAACAGCACTGAACCTAATAAGGAAGCTCTCCTTACTGGGCATACTCAGAATATGTTGAAAAAAAAATGCTATTTATACTACTTACGTATATAATAAAGAATCGGTTAAATTTATCGGCGGAATTTCAGTAGAAAGTCTGTAAAAAAATAAAATGTTTTCAAATATTTGGCGTGAAAATAAGAAAGCGACACGAGATTTGGCGAGCAGGATTTCTCTTCGCCAAAATCAAACTATTCTAATGCATTTGAAAATTGCTTGTTAATTGTCACTTAGAATCCTTCATTATTCCCACCAGCTATTTTTATTGTAAAGTTTACCTTATTTGATCTGAGCATTTTCGGGATTCAATTACAAGAATTTTTCTGTTTACAAAAACTGGTGATAAAAGATTAAAAATTAAACATAAAAGCTCATTTTTGGAATTCCGTTTCATCGCCAATCGGTGATAAATCGCCGAATAAATGAAAATTTCATTTTTTTTTTTTTTTTTTTTTTTTTTTTTTTTTTTTTTTTTTTTAACGGACGCTCTATCGAGGTTCCGCCAAAATTTCTTTTATAAAAGTATATATCCTTATGAGAAGAAAATTCTGTAATTTTTTTCAGATTTTTCTGAGTATGTCCGTATGCAGACCTTCCTTGTAAGTAGAACATTTAGTTTTTTATGTCAAAATTTTCGATTTTTTAAAAATTGTGCGTCTGTCAAGCGTGCAGATTATTGCTCTCATGTGGTGCTGTGATATTTCAGCTCTTTATAGTATTTTTTACTGATTGAATGCAATGATTTTCGTTGAACGCAATGCTGTTGTAAAATTTTAAACTTCTTTTTCTCGAAACTCTGTTTTTCTAAGTGAGCTATCATTTTTTACGAGAATTCTTGGATCCGATTTCCTTCATCTTTTTATTAAAAAAAAACCTAATCTTTTTGCCGGAATTCATAGCACCAAAACATATAGTTTTCATTGATTAAATATCTGTTAAAGCCCGCAAGTGGTAAAAAGAAAAAGGCAAAAATGTGACCTTTATTGTTCAAATGACGGCCATTTTTTCAACAATCAATTTTTTAAACTAAAAATTAGAATAAACTCGAGAGAATTTAGTGCTATTTCATAATATGGTCATTAAATTTGTTTGAAATGCTTATGGCTGAGAAAAATGGCCTATAGATTGGATAGACATCAGGCGCATCTGTAGTCACACAAGACTTTTTTTTTTTGCATAAAAATACTACGTTATTGAGAAAAATAACATGTGGTAGCTATTGGGTCATGGTGCAGCCAAAGTGTTAATAATAAGGTAAATATTTGTTAATATCTGGAAATCACGTTCTATTTTATTTAATAATACACAACACTTCATTCTATATAAGTTTACAATGTTTCACTTAGCGGTATGTTAATAAATAAATGTACACATAGATCTTTTATTACACATAGTATTTCATTTTAAACTATTCATTCAAAACACTACTTACAGGAAAAGATTATCCATAACATAATCATAGTCAAGTCTGCTACGGTCTGGTAAGTAACAGGCACTAAAAACTATTATTGTGAGATTTGAAGAGCCAATGTATCCTGAAATATAAAAAATATTAAAGTATCGTCACAAAAGGATTAATATCAATTAAAATTACAATCTTCAAATTGTATAAATAATTCTGCTAAAAGCTTTGAAAATATCCTTTTAAACGTGATATGATCTGACCGAGAGAAACATGCAAATAAAAGAAATTAAGCTCAGTTTACCATGGTCCAATAAGTTATATTTGTTCACTTTCAATAAGTTTAACATTTTCCATTTATCTAAATCAATGTGTAATGTGTGAGTAAATATGCACATTTGCATCTACAGGTTGTCCAATGGGTTCACAGAACAATATTCAATACCATTAGAAATATTTAGAGATGAGTATTTTAAAAATAAATTATGTTAGATATTTATTTTAAACAACCTGAAAAATATACAAAATAATGTATTTCCAAGGTGCTTCTTTTAACTCTTAAATGCCGTGTACTGCCTTTTGGAAGCATGCCCAATGTAGGTTTCTAAAATACTATTAGAATAATATTGAAGCTTAATGTCTAATTTTTCCAATAAAATATATACTGAAAATAATATTAAATCAATTTTCAATATGCAGATGTGCTGTTTAAGAATAAAGAGAGATTTATTTTTTCAATTGTTTGCTATATGGGATTTTTGTTTTGTTTGGAAGCTTGCGAAATACCCTATTTTAGACTGCAATGAGCAAGTAAAATTTATTTCTTATCATAGTTCTTAAAATTTAAGTGTGCTTAATGTTACAGAATTTTATCGAGGAAAATTATTTTTTCAATTTTAGACCAGTATTGCCGATTAGTAATAAACAGTTTTTAGCTGTAAACCACACTTAAAACAAAATATGATTTTTTTAAAGTATTTTTCCTATAATTTATTTTAAAAATGAAGGCCGAAAATATTTTTAAATTTGTTTTTGAAAAATCAGGCATTTAAGGGTTAAGATCTATGTTGTAATCTGGTGAAAATTGTTATTGCGTAACTATTAGAACATTTCTCCAGAAACAGAAAAGCTGGACTGCGTGAAGTAAGGAGTGCGGTTAACGTGGGCAATGCTTAAATAGTAGGTACCCTGTCAAAACTATCCAGTATAAAAACAGTGTTGCAAGTGGGCAACTTTTTAAAAGATCAGATTTATTGATTGACACCACTTTTTTGAAATAGTGAAATTCGACTTATTTAAGATTATTTAATGACATATTAATTCAGGTAAAAACTAGGAGAATTCTTACGTTTCAGATAATTGGTGCCAATCAAGAAATCTAAATCTAAAAAAAAGTTGTCCATTGGCAATACTGTCTTTATATTGGATAGTTTGAAATGGTACTGACGAAATGATGTCTCGCCAGAAACAGCTATGCCAATCTCATTTTGATCCCACCTTTTTTTTTCTTAATTTATAAGTTCTACATTCACTCGCCTCTGTTTTCTTGTTATAAAATTGGGATTATTTGGCACTGAATGGCCCTTTGAGGCATGCTCAATGTTTTTAGCTTAAGGGTGTTCTTAAATCATAAAGGACAACTTTGTGACATAAGTTTTAATTTGTTTTTGCTCAGAAATGCATGGAACTAGTAGGTGTTGTTGTTCAGAAACTGTCTAATCTCGCACTCAGTTTCCCGTTTGTTTGCAAACTCAATAGGTTTTTTAGAAAATAGAGTCAAAGTAGCCGTTTTGAATTGACTTTCTGCGAGAGAGAAGAAAACCAGTTTTCGAAGGGAGAAAAAAAACCTTGTCAGCTGAACAAAAAAGCTTATATCTCAATAGATAATGGGTTGATCACAAAATGGAGAACTCAGTTCCATTGCAAATCGCTTCCATAGTCAGACCTTCCAATTATCTTTCCGTTAAAAAATGAATTTGTGAATGTGCTGAAACGTTTTGCGCTTGTTGAGCAGAGCACTTAAGAACAACCTTAAGAAACAACGCGTAACCATGATTCTCATACAAGTAAAATGTTGCTGCTATATAAAATTAGTAATGAATTTCTTTTTGAATTATAAATACAGCTCACCTCTATGAGAGAGTACCTTCTTATAAGGTTCGATTACTTTCATGTCGATCCGCCTCTCTTCTCCACCAACGACGCAAGTTTTCCAGTTGCTCCCATCTTCTGCAATATCTTCTGTCACTAAGCATAAATAAATGTATTTTTATTGTTTTAAATGTTTTTATGACTTTTCTTAAATAATTCAATAACTATATTAAACTGGAAATCATAAGTTAAGATAATTACCATGTATTTTTCGAATTGTTTTAAATTTATATGCTTTGACCTACATCTAGCAGTGGATCGAAAACAGTTGATGACATAGCTGCCAAGTTTTATGTTTTTTATGCCACTATTTTTTAACAGCGAAATTAGTCTGGTCTAATCATTGAAAACATAGTATTACATAAGGCTAATTTTTCTTATCAAAAATAGTGGTATGAAAAAAGCGTAAAATTTGGTTACTATGATTTATGTTGATGATGAATAGGAATTAGCTTATGAAATTTCATAAAATTAATTTTCTTTGTTGAGTAACTTTAAAGCAGTCTGCTAAATTTAAATCATCCTAATGCATGAAATTATTTTTATCCTATTTTTTTTTAGTTATAATTATTTTAAGCTTATTATTATTAATAGCTTAAAAATTACAAACCAAAAGCTAAAAACTTTCAAGCGTAAAATTTTGGTTTCAGAAGATTATAAATAGGGGCTGTTAGAATTTACTTATTCACTATAAAGAAAGGAACGAGTGATAATAAACATGTTAAATATCCATGGTATACATTTCAAAATATGAAGAAATAAAAAAACAGTTCAAAAACGATCGATAGGTGAAGAGATGATGCTGAGAATAGTCCATAAAGAAATGAAATAGCTGGATGAGAAAGCTTCAAAATCGAGATACTTACTAATTACGAATTGTAAGTGATCATAGATTATCATAAACCAGTAAAGGTAAGAAAATTTTACACGTGGAATCAGATCTGTAAGACGACATCTTTTTATGAAAAATAATTTAAACATAGTTTTCTGCAAAACATGTTCAAAGCTATGTGGAAAAATTCACCTATGAGACCAGTTGTCTGACCGTGCTTCATTATTAAAGTTGTTTTACAAAAATAAGGAAAAAACTGCCGAAGCACTTCAGTGTGTGGCATACATTTTTGGTTGAATAAATTAAAGAGCATCTAAAAAATTCCCGAAAAGCTTTTTTTTTTTTTTTTTTTTTCAATCTATTAATAAATATGTAAAACCAGGAGGAAATTTATCAAAATCCATCTTTTAAAGGGTTTCAAAAGGAAACGGATGATTAAGTAAACATAAATTCAAAAATGTACTAAAACAAAATACAATTTCAAATATTCAACAAATCAGAAACCTGTATTCTTTCTCCTATGCTAGTTTCAGTGGTATTAGCAAAAATGCGTGTGGCATCTGGAAAATGGTTCAATATTTCCAAGAGACTGGAAACTTCTCCTCAAATCAACAGTTCAATCAACATGAGTTAAAAACCTATGCCAAAACATGTTTGATAAGATAGTAGGGGAGAGAATTGTGGATATTACTATTTTTAACTAGAAATCTTTAACTTATTGAATCGCAGATTTTCGCGATTTAATAAGGCCAAAACTACCATTCGGAAATACCTGAATCCTTCTCTTCCAAGTATATTACTGACAACACAAACGGTAGGTTATGTTATAGTGGTCAATTTTGAACAGACCAGTCAAATAGTTAGTACTATTGTCAGTATCATCAGAATCACATGCTTATATCGCATACAATTTGTAATTAATCTGTATCACGACTGCAAACCCTTTTCATTGAATTATGTTTTTACTAAGAATTGTTCACAGCAGCATCAAATGATCCCCTATGGATCATTTTTGGAATTTTCCTTTTTTTTCACCCTCCATTTCACATATTCTGAAATAAATAGTACACAACATATGATCACTTACGATTACAAACTTTTTATCAACAATGTTCTAAACAAGAGTATTTTAATTCTTAACACACTGTATATATATCGCCGCAGCCACGAAAGATACATGCATTTGTACTCCACTGATCTCGTCAGCATTTCAGCCTACCTTGATCATATGACATTTCAACAATTGGTGCAAGCTCAAATCAGGCTAACACGTAACAACTGAGATGGGTGGAAGTATCACTACCTGACTTTTTCATTCTTTTCGATGTAGTTTAGTCGAAGAAGCAAGTGGAAATTCAGATAATCTTTCCATAAATATGACCCACACGTTCTTTTTGTGTAAATACAAAATCACTTTTATATTGACCGTATTCAACTTTATACAAATAAGAAATTTAACCCTTTGCACTCGAGAGGTGACTTTGACCTCTAGTATCCCGCGTAAATGGATATTCCAAACGCTCTGGACATCAGTATTTTAAACTATTTTTCGTTTCCTTATAGAATGGCCGAGTAATCTGTGATAAAAGATGGCGAAATAAAATGTAAGATATAAGTGGTGTCCAAAGCATTTGGCGTCCCACTTTACAAGGGATACCTGACAACACTAGTGGTGAGTGAGAGTCACCTTTCGAGAGGAAAGGTTTAATATGCATATTGTAACTATTAAATTTTGTGTGAATCTCATTGTGAACGTATTAATAGCTTTAACTTTAATTATTTAACCTTTTGCCGCGAGGTGGTTTCATAGTGGAACCACTTAATTTTAATTCCCAAACGCCACATTCGCACCGGAATTTTGTTTAAGAAAATTACGGTTTATTGAATGGGTGAAATATAGCGTTTTCGTATTTACAAATAAAGTTGTTTTCGAATTCCGGTGTCAGTCATTAATTTCAACACTTAAGCGATGAATTTGTCCTGCGCCGCAAAGGGTTAAACGGAACAAAATTAAAACTTTTATTTATATTATTTTTTAACGCATGGTAAAACGTAATTAATCCTCTAATTTCCACCGTAGAAAGTATTTCAGAAATTGGGTAATACAGAGAAATGGAATTAATACCAGAAAATCTAAACAGTAAATTTCGATTTATTTAATAACGAAATGTCTGTTATCAAATAAAACAAAAACTCTAAATTTCTAATGTGAATACGGAATATGTGAAAAAAAAGTCTAATTAATCTTGAACACTGGTGGTACATAAATGCTATTATACATAGGCTTTCGAGGATTAATGATAAAATATCGAAGGTGGAACCTATAGAATATCTATACATATAATAAAACAGTAGGACCCGGTGTGTCTGTACATTGAAGATAATTGACAAAAATGGAGTCAGGGCGATAAAAGAAAACCAATGAAACACAAAAAAAATTTTTTTGAATTTTTTGTCTGTCTGTCTGTCTGTCTGTTTGTTCGAGGTTATCTTCGTAACTACTGAATGGATTTTTATGCGGTTTTCACTAATGAAGAATGCACACTCCCAGGCAGTGTATAGGCTTTGTTTCATCAAAATCGGACAACAGACAAAAAAGTAACAAAAAGAAACTATTAGGTGCGCTGCTCACGTTTTTTAGTACATAACGTTTTTTAGTACATATAAAATCCAATAGATGTCACTGTGCGATTTTAAAACGCGCTATCGTTATGTTTTCGCCAGTCTACTTAAGTATGAGAAAGTTTCAAGCTGGCTGTCGTTCCATGTGGTTTAGTCGGTAGAACGTCAGTGCGCCATACTGATGGCCCGGGTTCGATTCCCAGCATGGAATTTTTTTTCACTATGTTGGCATTAACGCCTATAAGCAATTAAAAGAATTTGAAATATTGTATTCAAGGCGAATTTTCTCTCTGGGAAAATTTCCTTGCATTAATATGTCAGTGTAATTTTTTTTTCGATTTAATTTTTTTTTCGAAACTTTGTTTTTTTTTTAAAATTACAGTAAATATTTGATATTTCCCAACGTTTTTTGAATGATCGACTTGCTTTTTTTTTTTTTTAATGTATGTCTGAACCTTATCTAACTACTTCTTCAAGATTTCTTTAGATAAACCGACCAGCGTAGCGGGCGAAGGCCGCTAGTTTAGAATATGATAAACAAGTGGCTAAGTGGGATCGCATATCGCACAAAGGGTTTCGCTTAAAGTCTTTTTAAAACATTTTATCCTTAAATTAATCAATGGAAACTTTTGATTTATAAATATTAAATCCTTACATAAATGATAGCAGTATTACATTTAATTTTTTGAAATAAATAAAAATGGAATAAATCCTCTGTATGCGGACTCTGTGTAAGAAGGATATCTGTCTAACTTGGAAAGATTTTCAAGTACCTGCAAATCCATAGACATAAAGTAAAATTTGTCTAAGGTGGAAAATTGCCCACTATAGAAAGTTTTATCGATTTCGCCTTACACGAAGTTTACGTTATATTAAAATGAAATAAAAAATGTTCGAGTAAAATTATTTAAATAAAATTAAAAAATCCAAATGTTTTAGGTAGATTTCGTAAGAAATACTACCTATTGCAATCGCACCAGTTTATCTATCTATCTATCTATCTATCTATATATATATATATCTCACTTTTTTATGGACACGATAACTTCTATAATTTTTCCCCAATCTCCACCAAACTTGTACATAAAATCAAAGGGGATAAAATCTTAGCTAAGTTCGTTAATGGGCAAAATCGGACCAAGGGGGTCGGAATAGGGGGCGTTTTGTGAAAACCGAAAAAACGCCATAACTTCTTAATTAAAGTAGATATCGAATCGGTTTAAAGTTTATATTACTTCTTAAAAATGGGCCAAAAGTATATGCATGACAGATTTTTGATAAATTTAGAAGTGGGCTTAAGGGGCGAAAAACAGGGATTTTGAGAGAAAAAAATTCATAACTTCGTCAATCTTCAAGATATCTAGTCCAACTAAATTTTTTGTAAATGTTCTTACAATTATCTAAAACTTTTGTATTTACAAGTTTTTGATAGGACCAACTTTTACCGACGAAAAAAATTGAAAAGAAAAAGGGCGCTGAAAAAAGAGAAAAATCCATAACTCCGTCAATTTTTAAGATATCAAATCTGATTAAATTTATTTTACATCTTCCCAAAAATATCTACAACTTTTATATTGACAAGTTTTTCATAGGACCAACTCGTATAGCATTAAGAAATTAAACAAAAATAGGAGTTGGAGAAAAAACCTCAAATCCAAACTGCTTATATTCTGACTAATTTTTAAATTCATTTTTGATTCTAAACGCATCCAAAAATGGTAGATCCTCTTATTTAGAAACTGTATAAAGTGACGCATTGGTCAATTTTCTGATAAAGACAGAATATATTTCAAAAAAGGCTACCAAAAAGGGTATTTTGAACAGTATTTCCGAAAGTCATCCGGACTGAAAATTGAAGGAAGTATTCAAAAAAGAAATTGCGTTTTTTTCTGACTCGTTTTTAAATCCATTTTTGTTCTCAAACGCATCCAATTTACAGATCCTCTTATTTAGGAACTATATAATGTGATGCATTGATCAGTTTTTAGATAAAGACAGAATATATTTTTAAAAAGGCTACCAAAAAGGGTATTTTGAACAGAATTTTCCGAAATCATTGTGACTGAAAATTTAAGGAAGTGTTCAAATAAGAAAATGCGTTTTTTTCTGACTCGTTTTTAAATCCATTTTTGCTCTCAAATGCATCCAATTTACAGATCCTCTTATTTAGGAACTATATAATGTGATGCATTGATCGGTTTTTTAATAAAGACAGAATATATTTTAAAAAAGGCTATCAAAAAGGGTATTTTGAACAGAATTTCCCAAAGCCTTTGTGATTTGAAAATTTAAGGAAGTTTTCACATAGCAAATTGCGTTTTTTATGACTCGTTTTAAAATCCATTTTCGCTCTCAAACGCATCCAATTTACAGATCCTCTTATTTAGGAATTATATACTGTGACGCATTGGGCAGTTTTTTGATAAAGATAGAATATATTTTTTTAAATGCTGTCAAAGTGAGTATTTCGCACAAAATTTTCCGAGCAATCATGAATAAAGAATTAAGTATGTATTCAAACAACAAATAAGTTATTTTATGACTCATTTTTAAATAAAAATTTTTTCTCAAATGCATTCAATTGACAGTTTTTTGTTATTTAGGAGCTGTATAATGTACTGTTTTGGTCGATTTTTTTAATAAATTCAGAATCTATTTCAAAATATGTTGTCAAAACGGGCATTTGAGCTGAATTTTTCTTAAGATGATTCTGATAAAACCAGTTTTTTGAAGAAAAATGAAATTAAAAATTTTTCATAAACGGCCAAATGAAGTTATTAAACTGGGTTTATCTCTATTCATACATTTTTTTTTGTTGAATTGAGCACTCTTCAAAATCTACCTCCGCCTATAGGCCCAGCCGACAGGGATTTTTTGAATTCAGCAATTTTTAAAAAATCCGAAATTTTGAAAAAATTCATATTAATTCGTTCACTTTCCAAACTCTTACTAGATGGTGTCAAATAAAAAAAATGTTAACTTTTATTAAAATTCGAAAAAAAAAAAAGAAAGAAACGAAAAAAATTTCAATTTCTCATTTATTTTTATAAAGATGATTTGAAAAACATTGTCCATAGAAGACTATTATTACAAAAAATTGGCAAAAGATGACAGCAGTAAACAGAGATTTGAGTTATAAAATTTAGTCTAGAGTGAAATATTTATTCTAGATTAGTCGAATATTTATTTCTCTGAGTCCAATTAATTATTAAAAATGGGGATATTTTTAATTTTAAATATGGATTTGATTTTATCATCAGACATATTAAACATTAATTGTTACTAAAGTTGCATAAAAAGATATATACAGTATGTCCCACACAAATAAAGCTACTATGATTTTGTGCCATAATCGGAGACGAAACAAAACCACGAGAAAGAAACAAATATCTTAAGAAAGATTATATAGAAATGCATTTTTACAAGGAATAACTCACTCCCTGTCCCACTTGATCAGGAAAAAAGTGTTCTGCCGAAATAAAGCCATTATTGTTAATAGTAGTTACATCCGCCATGCTTACATATGACTTGGAACAAACGATGTGGCATATAAATTACCAATCCCTGGAAACATTAGCATCAATATTATACCAGGCCTCAATGATGGTGGTCTTCAGTTCTGCCACAGACTATAACTGTCTGCCATTGGTATTTAAAGTTCTGTTGAGAATACTCCACGCATTTTCTTGGGGATTTAGATGAAGGTACACTGCAGGCCATCCCATAAGATGTCCCCAGTTATCCAAAAACCACTTCTAGGAGGGTTTTCACAGGTTATGAAGCGTTTTTCTACTGAAAAATCACACTTAGTCCATTGATTCTCTCTTCAGTTGGCAATAAATGGATTTCTAGCTATTCTTGGTAGTTGGTAGCCTACATGTGCCTGAGGAAAGAGCCAGGTTAAGTTTATCCCCATAGTCGAAGCCTCCAAACATGATTAATAAGCCTCCATCTACTCATGTTTAGCCTGCCAATGTTGAAAGCTATCCACAAGCAAAGCAGAGCAATGGGATGAAATAACATCAAACCTGGAAGGACCAGTCGCATCTTGTTATATTCCCAGATAAGAAAAAAATTAGCTTGGATGGCTCAGACTGTCTTACTTTCTATTAGTATGGCATGCGGAAAGGAGAGGAAATTTTCTCCAAAAGACAGTACGATGGAGGCTTATTAATGGTATTGGGTGGCTTCAGCTATATTGGAAAACTTAACCTGGCTCTTTCCTCAGATTCATATAGGCATGTATGCTTTCCAGCTACCAAGAATTGCTAGAAATCTATTTATTTTCAAATGCAGAGAGAATTGATGGGCTAAGTTGGATTTTCCAGCAGGAAAACGCCCCCATAACCTTTGCAAAATCCTCCTAGGAATGTTTTTTGATAATTGGGGACATGTTATAAAATGCGCTGCCCTGTACCTTCATCACAATTCCCAAGAAAATGTGGGGAATGTCCTCAGAAGAACTTTAAATGACAATGGCAGACAGTTTAAGTCTGTTGCAGAATTCTTGGCCGCCATCATTGAGGCCTAAGATAATACTGATGTTAATGTCTTCCAGCGATTGTTAAATAGACTGACCATATCGTATATTCCAAGTCATATGTAAGCATGGCGTTTATTATTGCCATTAATAGTAGTGGCTTTATTTCGGCGGTACACTTTTCTCCTTTTTTATACATTCATTTTCTTTTCCCGATCAAGCGGGGCAGAGAGTGAGTTATTCCTTTTAAATATGCATTTCTATATAGTCTTTCTTAATATGTGCGTTTCATTCTCGTGATTTTGTTTCGTCTCTGATTACGGCACAAAATCATGGTGGCTTTATTTGCGTGGGGCACACTGTATATAATGGGAAGGGGGAGGGGAAAATATAAATGAATAACTCTCCGGATTTTTTTTTCTTTTTTTTATTGAAATTTTCTTTGATTGAAAAAATAGATATTTTATAAATTACCGCTGCGTAGGAAAGAAAGCACATTTAAAATTGACAAGTTTATAGATAAATTGTCTCTTTGTTTATAGATATTTACTGTCGAATAAGTCGTCATCCAAATCGTCGGGAGTATCGATGTCATCGGGGGTAGCAAGATCATCAAGAGGTGAAAGAACATCGCTTTTGAATGAATCAACACTCTTTTGATCATCATCGACATCTTTCAAAATATCCGAAGTCAAAACATCGGGATTAACTGTTATCTTGCGTCTTGAATCAGCATTCCGAGAAGTATTCAAAGTTTTAGGTCTTTCTGAAAATAGAATAAAGTAAAATTATTAACTGATAATAAATATATTTTAACTATCTCAATATATTACATGTACCAATTATTTATAGTTCCCAACTGCTAATTGTCACTCAGAATCTTTTTAATAAAATTTTTCTTTAATAATGTAGACCAAATAAATAATTTAATTATTTCAGATAAATTCATTATTAAATTCTGGTGGCATTGAATCATTTTAACAGAACTTAGCAATATAATTACACCACCCCGGAAACGATTTAACCCCTTAAGCTCGCACCCGATAAATGTTTAAGTACATCTCTCTCTCTCTCTCTCTCTCTCTCTATATATATATATATATATATATATATATATATATGTTACAGGCCAAACTAGATTGGCCTAGGCCAAACCGGTCTACCCTAACGCCCATCGGATAAACTAATTTTTCCTTGGCCGAACCGGTCTATCCTAACGCCCATCGGATAAACTAGTTTTTCCTAGGCCACACCGGTCTATCCTAACGCCCATCGGATAGACCAGTTTTTCCTAGGCCAAACTAGTCGATCCTAAGGCCCATAGGACAAACTAGATTTTCCTAGGCCAAACTAGTTTTGCCTAACTCTTATAGGATAAACTAGTTTAGACTGCTGTTTATTGGTCTGAACTAGTTTATCCTAGGCCAATTCAATTTGGCGTGATTTTATTGAATTCAATGACCGCCTCAACGCCAACATTCTTGCTTGTCCTAGGCTGATCTAGTTTTACGTGTTTTTAGCTCACGGGCGTCAAAGCCAGAGAAATAATGAGCTCACAGCTTCTGTATGTATGTCCGCATGTATGTATGTACGTACGTATGTACTTACGTATGTGCGTAACGCGATAACTCTTGATAGAAATAATGTAATTTGATGTGTTTTTATCTCATCAGGCTATCAAAGCCTGAGAACTAATGTAGCCGTAGGTTCTGTATGTATGTATGTACGTAAGTAGGTAAAGCAATAATTATTGATAGAAATACTCGATTTGCATCAAACTTTCAATATAGGTTTATTCTTATGAGGAGGTTTTCTAATTAGTTTTGGGAGGTCAATAGAGAAGAATAAGGGGGGGGGGGGGGCGAGACGCTGATTCGCCCCTTCCCTCAATTCAAAATAATGGGTTTCCATGCATTATTAGCATATTTAATTCAAATTTTAGATATTGGAGCATTCTTTTTTAATGCGCCTCCATGATTAGTTGTGGGTGTTCATTTAAGTATAAAGTGAGGGGGGAATAGGGGTAACGCCCCATAATTTATGTAAATGCTGTTTTCACGTAGAATTTACTGATTTGCTTTAAATTTTAGAAATAGATTCATTCTGGTAAAGCGCTTCCTTAATTAGTTTTGGGGGTTAATTGAATAAGAACAACGTGAAGAACGGGGTGATCACGCCTAATTTTGGCAAATGGATTTTTCATGCAGAATTAACAGATTTGTTGCAAATCTTGGATTTGTTCATTCTGATGAAGCGCTTCACTGATTAGTTTTGGTGGTTCTTCGGCTAAATATAAGGGGGAAACTTACAATTTATTTCCTTCCTTATATTAGATGAATTGGTTATAATACAGAATTCTCCAATTTGCTTAAAATTTTGGACATGAATTCATTTGATCAGGCGTTTTTTGAATTAATTGCGTTTTTCCTTTTGGTTAAGTATAATGGGGTAGTGGACGTTTTATCACCTTCCTTAAATTAGATAAATGGGTTTTTATGCAGTTTTATCCCATTTTCCGTAAATTTTGAATGTAGTTCTTTTTTCTTTATAAAGCTAATCCCTGAATTGTTTTGAGGGTTTAATGATTAAGTATAAAGGGAGGGAGGAGGATTACCCTCCTTAAGTCAGATGAATGGTTTTTTGAGCAGAATTATCTGATTTGATTCAAATTTTGGATAATTGTTTAATTTTACAAAGCGTATCTGTGATTAGTTTTGGGGGTTCAATGGTTAAGTATAATTGGGTAAAATAGGAAAAAATAATCCAACTTACTTTATTCTTCGAGGGTGTCATTCTTTAAATAAATAAGACTCTAATACACAATTAGTGTAAACAGCTTGTGAATACAAAGCCATCATTTTAATTGGGCAATATTCTTTTTAATATTGATCCCGAATACTGTTCCATTGCTAACCTTGTGCAAAATGGTTTTGTCACCACCCTTATATAATGTATTTTATTCGAAGGGTTGTAGAATACTGTCAGAAATTCGCACGGGCCGGAATTTCGAGGCCCGGGCCACGCCCTTCCCGAAGGAAGGTAATTTTGCCATGACCCTGTGTAAAAATTAAAAGTTCAGCCCAAGCCCTGCCTGTACAAAAATCAGTGAAAAGAGACTCAGTCAGGCTCAATTTGGCCCCACTCAATTTCTGCGAAAAATTCAGATTTTACTTAACATTCAATTAGGATTCCTTTAAAAAATACTGCATATATATTTATTGGATGAATTTACAATGTATTTTAATTTACGATGCGTTCACAGAATAGTAAATACACAATGTATTATTGATTATTTAGATTCTGAAACCTTTCAATATTCAAATAAGGATTCATTAAATAGTTAATGTAGTTTAGAACAAAAAAAAATTGTAAATATCATAACTATTGAATCTGTTCAGTAAAAAGTAGATTTGTGAATATATTTCTCTGTCATGCCTTAAGACTTTTCTCAAATCCAAAATAGCTACATCCTAACACATTTAAGAACTAATTCATTTTCGGAAATGCATAAGATTAACAGGCATTCTCACTCAGAAAATATGTAATCGAATGTCATTAACAATTTTTTCATAAAAGCGATGTAGCTTTGAGAAAGTACTATTAAAACTACGTTTTGAATCGAATTTTCGCTTACGACTTTACGGAAAAGAAAAACTTGACACCGTGACAAGAATAGCTTATCTGTCGACAGGTAATTAATTTCTCAAAAATGGAAAGCGCTGTTCGATTCCAAATTATGTTCAGCTAATTTCTGTGTTGATGTTATAAGCAATGACTCTTTACACACATTTATACTTATTCTTGTGAAAGACATGTTTTTTACCGGCCAAACCCGATTTCGAGCCAAATTAGATTAGCCTAGGCCAAACTATTTTATCCTAACGTCGACTGGATAAACTAGTTTTTCCTACGCCAAACTTGTTTATCTAAATGGCTATATAATAAACTAGTTTTTCCTAGGTAAGAGGGTAATCCTTCATTTTTTCCTTCACACTTAACCATTAACCCCCCAAAACTATTCAGGGAATCGCCTTATCAGAAAGAACCTATATCCAAAATTTTAAGCAAATTCATCAATTCTGCGTCAAAAACCATTTATCTAAATTATGTTGTGTTACCTACATTGCCTTTTCTTTTAGACTTAACAATAAACATCCACAACTAATCACGGAGGCGCCTTGTCACAATGATCCTATGTCTAAAATTTTAAATGAAAACTGATAATTCTGCATGATAAATTCATTTCTCTAAATTAACGGAGGGGGATTAGTCTCCAGTTCGCCCCTCCTTTATTCTTATACAATGAATTCTCAAAATTAATCAGAAAAGTACCTCATCAGAATGAACCTACATCCAAAATTTGAAGCAAATCGGATATCTCTATCAAGAGTTATCTCGTTGCGTACATATGTACACACATACGTACGCACATACGTACATACATGCGTACATACATGCGTACATGCATATACAGAACCTGTATATGCATACAGTATATGCATTACAGAACCTGTATAAGCCCATTATTTCTCTGGCTCTCACGCCCGTGAGCTAAAAACACGTAAAACTATATAGGCCTAGGATAAACTAGATCAGCCTAGGACAAACAAGAATGTTGGCGTTGAGGCGGTTATTGAATTCAATAAAATCACGCCAAATTGAATTGGCCTAGGATAAACTAGTTCAGACAAATAAACAGCAGTCTAAACTAGTTTATCCTATAAGAGTTAGGCCAAACTAGTTTGGCCTAGGAGAATCTAATTTGTCCTATGGGCCTTAAGATAGACTAGTTTGGCCTAGGAAAACTAGTTTATCCGATGGGCATTAGGATAAACCGGTTTGGCCTAGAAAAAACTAGTTTATCCGATGGGCATTAGGATAGACTGATTTGGCCTAGGAGAAATTAGTTTATCCGATAGGCGTTAGAATAGACCGGTTTGGCCTAGGCCAATCTAGTTTGGCCTAAAATCGGGTTTGGCCTGTAACATATATATATATGTGTATTATGATGAATCTACTATCGTTCAGCAGATTTCGAATATTCCTTTTAATTCCTTTTTTCATGGTCTATTGATATATATTGTTTTACAATTAGTGGTTTTATATGTATCATATTGTTTATTGCCACCACTTTATTGAAGTAAGAAATATTCATAATTCAATATCAGATAAAAATGATGCGAGAATAAAGCCGACTGCGCTTTTTTAAACAACGCGGACCGTAAAAGTTACAGGTATGGGATTTTGGCAGTTATATTATTCTCATATGCCAAAATAATAGACTTTAAATTATGTTAACACATTTTTACGTTTATAAAGTACATAAAAACATTTTTACACATTTTTACGTTTATAAAATACATAAAAAAGTAGTACCCAAACATATTAAAGCAAAATATATTTTGACAGAAAACGGGAATGGGTAAGGTACGCTAGGGGTAACTGGACCATAGGTCTTTTTTTTTTTTTTTTTTTTTTTTTTTTCTTAACCGTTGATTTCTGTTAAGTTTTAGCTTTTTTGAACAATGCACCCTAATTCTACTCAGTGTTGCCAGTGGGCTACTTTTTTTTCAATTCAGATTTCTTGACTGGCACCACTTTTATGAAACGGTAAAGTTCCACTTGTTTTCACTGTAATTAATATGTCATTAAATAAGGTGCATTTTACTGTTTCAAAAAAGTGGTGTGAATCAAAAATATCAATTTTAAAAAAGTAGCCCATCTGGCAACACTGTATGTACTTCTTAAAACACATGTATCAACTCAATCATAACTCTATTTTTGCTGTGATAGGTTGTCGAAAATTTAAATTTCTTTTTTCAAAAACAACATCAATTTGATTGAACTTCCACGGCTTTTTATCAAAATACTGTAAGTAGTACTTTTTATTAACCTTTTTCGGTACGGACAAATTTTATTAAAGTGAGAAATTATCGACTGTCACCGGAATTTACATACGACTTTTTTAGAAATTAAGAATCCCTTAATTTAAACTTTCTTTGTAAAAGCAAAATTTTATTAAAATATTATTGGTGCCTTTTGCAAGGTTAAAATTAGGTATCCCGGACTGGGCACATTGTGCCGGAAAATGTTAAACAATCTTTTTAAAAAAGATTAGACATATAACTACTTTAAATTATTAGTAATCTATGCATATTTACTTCATTTTACAAACATAAGGCCGATGCCCCAGTTACAACATAATTTTTTTCAAGAAGTAAGTACTGGTATACATATTGACCATGTTAGATCCAGTTATCCCAACGGTTAAAAAAAATTTTTTTTAGTTTCTTTTATGACAGGAAGTTACTTTCTCCATTATTTTTTCCTTACAATAAAGAAAACTACATAATACTTTATTAAAACAACATAATAAATTTTTAAAAAGGATATTGGAGGGGGGAGGGGGATCAAAGCAAATTTCTTAAGTGAGATAGCCAAACATTCAAATTTTATAATACAGATAAAGATATGAACATAAATCAACATAACATTATTAGCGAAACCAATGAAAATAATTCTGTTCGATATAAAAAAAACATTGTTACTTTTTCCACAGGTTTATTTGGACAAATCGCACTTTCATTGGGGTAAATAAAAAAAGGATGAGATACTTACGCAGGCATTTGTTCATAGATTTATCTTCTTATTATTTTGTCTAAAATAACCATGTAACTTTTGTACTTATTGTTATTACCTAAACTAAACCATGTAAGTACTTACTTAGTTTCTATGTTTTTTGTATAAATAAATCTAATAATTTCACATTTAGTGCTTTTTTAGACACCTTGACAGCAAAGCTGCCCCTCTAGCTGCCTCTTTAGTTGATATATAATTTACATGATCTGCCTGATTTAAAATTATTTAAGTTGTTTTCATTTTTTAAACATGTCATGGTATCTATACTAATAAAATCCGTGCGCCTCTGTCTGTCTGTCTGTCTGCTTGAAGCCGATTACAGTCCGCAACGCGGGCGAGTTGGAAGTCGCGAGAGGTGTCTTTCGATTCGAAAAATTCCGGGAAAGTCATTTCGGGCATTTTCGAGACAGTGGGACCAAAATTAGAAAAGTTATGAATTAAAAACCGGTCGGGAATCGGAACGGAAAACGTGTCATTTCCCAAACAGAGCTCAAACGGAGCTCTTAGGCAGAACACTGCGCCACCTTACGGTGAAGGACAGGAACTTTTCCCCTTTGGCCAAAAGAAGAAGCAGCCGAAAACTTCTTTTTCTCTCGTCATTTTGTCAAAGAACTAAGTGGTAAAAAATGTTAAACACAGTTTAATTAATATAATAAGTGCAACAATTTAAGCACAGCAAGATATGTTCACTAAGAGGTAATAGTGTTGCTAATTAATATTTTGAGGATCTCAGATGTAACTGGCTATTCATATATTTATTCTGTATGTGAGTATTAATCGTTGTAGCTCATTTTCATACTTTTTCTTTTTGGTAGCATACACGAATATTGTGTAACCTAAGATTTACGCGATTAATACTAATTTCTGTTAATACAAACGGAAAACGAACTGCCAAAATTATTTGTTAGTTATGTTGTTTGTGATATTAATGAGATTACTTATTTTTTTTAATAGCAGTCTTTTGCAGTTTTTAATACCCAAACTTTTTTTTGCGCGTTTTTTCTTAAACCATCATGCAGACAGATTTAAAGTAGAAAAAAACTGATTACATATTCAGAATCTGCGTAAAAGTCTGCTTCCGATGAACCAAAAAATACGAGAAAATGTCTTATGGGCGCGCAGCGCCAACCGTACAAAACCAAATATTTTTAATGGGACGATGGCGACCATGGTGCGTAACGCCGGTGGGCGCATAGCTCCCACTGTGCGAAATCACATATTTTTAACGGGATAATGGGCGCATAACAACCATAGCTCTTTAATTTACTTTTTTTTTGTGCTTGAGGATTCGAACACCAAGACTTGCTTATTAAATGAATTTTTTGCTTATTATATACTGCTTAATATCGAGGTTCGTTTGGAAAAAGTGGCCCAGCTAGCGGGCGTAGCTCGCTAGTCTATACTAATAAAATCCGTGCGCCTCTGTCTGTCTGTCTCCTTGAAGCCGATTACAGTTCGCAACGCGGGCGAGTTGGAAGTCGCGAGAGGTGTCTTCCGATTCGAAAAATTCCGGGATAGTCATTTCGGGCATTTTCGAGACCGTGGGACCAAAATTAAAAAAGTTATGAATTAAAAACCGGTCGGGAATCGTAACGGAAAACGTCACATTTCCCAAACGGAGCACAAACGGAGCTCTTAGGCAGAACACTGCGCCACCTTGCGGTGATCGACTAGAACTTTTCCCCTTTGGCTAAGAGAAGAAGCAGCTGAAAACCTCTCTTTCTCTCTTGATTTTGTCAAAGAATGTATAAGAGAAAAATAACTAATTGGTAAAAAATGTTAAACATGGTTTAATTAATATAATAAGTACAACTATTTAAGCACAGCAAGGTATGTTCACTAAGAGGTAATAGTGTTGCTAATTAATATTTTGAGGATCTCAGATGTAACTGGCTATTCATATATTTATTCTGTATGTGAGTATTAATCGTTGTAGCTCATTTTCATACTTTTTCTTTTTGGTAGCATACACGAATATTGTGTAACCTAAGATTTACGCGATTAATACTAATTTTTGTTAGTACAAACGGAAAACGAGCTGCCAAAATTATTTGTTAGTTATGTTGTTTGTGATATTAATGAAATTACTTATTTTTTTTAATAGCAATCTTTTGCAGTTTTTAATACCGAAACTTTTTTTGCGCGTTTTTTCTTAAACCATCATACAGACAGTTTTTAAAGTAGATAAAACTGATTACATATTCAGAATCTGCGTAAAAGTCTGCTTCTGATTAACCAAAAAATACGAGAAAATGTCTTATGGGCGCGCAGCGCCAACCGTGCAAAACCAAATATTTTTAACGGGACGATGGCGACCATGGCGCGTAGCGCAGTTGGGTGGTAGGCCGGTGGGCGCGTAGCGCCCACTGTGCGAAATCACATATTTTTAACGTGATAATGGGCGCATAACAACCATAGCTCTTTAATTTACTTTTTTTTTGTGCTGAGGATTCGGACACCAAGACTTGCTTATTAAATGAATTTTTTTGTTTATTATATATTGCTTAATACCGAGGTTCGTTTAGAAAAAGTGGCCCAGCTAGCGGGCGTAGCTAGCTAGTAATTATATAAATATTGTAGAAAATGTAGCTTTTATAATTTTTAAATGAAAGAATCTTAGTGGAATCTAGGTTTCCTGGGAAAATCACAATTGAATTTTTAACATATGTTTTGTTTGGTGACATTTTCAATATTTAATCGCAGAATTTTTGTATGGAAAGTGAAAATTATTTTCAATGGTGATATTCTTAAGGAAACCTTAAGTGGGATATAGGGTTGCGTGGGGCAACTGGGCCATGAATTTATAATGTGGTTATGGAGATTCAGTTTCCAAAAGCTAATGTTTACTTGAATTAAATTTTGAACCTCTGTAAATATGTCCAGTTAAGTTCGCTCTATCAGACAGAAATTTTCAAAATTAAATTTTAATGTCTAAAAATATAATATATATGTGTTTCATTTTTCTTTCTTCGAAGCCCTATTTTTATTAGGCAACTTAACCAAGTAGGTCTGTGATCCATTCGCGTTTTTGTTTCTTAATATGGATTAATATATTTTGTAATCGGGTAATGGGCGATAAAGATAGATTTAAAAAAACATCATACACGAAAATTATTTTATAAACTTCAATAAATTGAGATACAGATTTTAAACAAATTTCATTTGAAAATATCTTCTCTCTATTAAATGGTATAATAATTGAAAATGTGCGATACTTAGAAGCTAAAAAAATTGCAATTTATTGATGGGGTGTTCCATCGTCAATGTGACGTCATTGTTATTCACGGACATGTAGTATAGTAGACATGTTTAGTCATAAAAAATAACAATCCCCTACTAGTTGAAATTTATTTGTAATTTAAACAGTTATAAATAATGTCTACCTTTAAATTATGTTTATAAAATTTGCTTTGGATACATTTACATATCAAAACAAACCCAAACTTTGTTTTTTTAATAAAAAGAAAAAACACCCAGGTTTGACACTTTAAATTAATTTTACATCCACCAGGACCATGATTTAAAAAATTGCATCCATGTTCTGAAAGAAGACAATTATTACGAGTCTAATGACACCTTAGGTGTAATTTTATCATAAACTGTCTACGAATAAAAGCAAGTTTTATATATATATGTGTGTGTGTGTTTATTTTTAATTGTAGTAATGTTTAATGGTTTTATATATATATATATATATATATATATATATATATATATATATATATATATATATATATATATATATATATATATATATATATATATATATATATATATATATATATATATATATATACAGGGTGTATCTAAACTACTGGGCAAAACTTTAAGGGGTGATAGTACACATCAAGACAAATAATATTAAATGGGAAACTAAGGGTCCCAAATGTCTTCCGAAGGAGAAAGGCGCCATCAAAGTTTAGGGTCCAAAATTTGAAATGACTATAAAAAACGGAAAAATTGGTCAATTCGTTTGCGGTTTTCACGAAAACTATTCTTTATGTCAGTATTGTCTTGAAAATTAATTATATAGACAAATTTCAAAAAATGCCGATAGAGGGCGCTTTACACTTTGGAGTAACGAAAAACTATTTCTTACCGTTATTTTTTGCATCTCATTGAGTTTTTTTAAAAGTTTAGACATAAACTTAAATTTTGAGCTCAAAATCTGCGGTTAAGTAGCGCAAACTGAACTGTGCTCAATTGGAGTGGGTAGGTTCAAATTTCAAATGATTATAAAAAACAGAATAATTGGTCAATTGATTTGCGGTTTTCACTAAAATTATTCTTTATGTCAGTATTGTCTTGAAAATAAATTATACAGATAAATTTCAAAAAATGTCGATAGAGGGGGCTTTAGACTTTGGAGTAACGTACAACTATTTTTTACCGTTATTTCTTGCACCTCATTAAATTTTTTTAGAAGCTTAGACATAAACTTAAATTTTGAGCTGAATATCTGAATCGTTGAGAGTGGTTAAGTAGCACAAACAGAACTGTGTTCAATGGGGGTGGGGAGGTTCAAATTTCAAATGACTATAAAAAACGCAAAAATTGCCCCCCCCCCCCCCCCGATTCGTTTGAGGTTTTTTCTAAAACCATTCTTTATGTCAGTATTTCCTTGGACATAAATTTCAAAAAATTCTTTAGAGGGCGCCTTAAACTTTAGAGTATCCAACAGCAATTCTTAACTGTTATTTTTGTATCTAATTAAATGCTTTCAAAAGCTTAGACTTAAATTTTGAGCTCAAATTTTGAATCGTTGGGAGGGGTTAAGAAGCACAAACTGAACTGTGTTCAGGAGTTGAAATGTTACCCTGCCCATCCTACGAACACACAGTTCATTTTTCGCTACTTAATTACTCACAACTATTCAGATTTTGAGCTCAAAACTTAAGTCTAAGCTTTTACAATATTTATTTAGATAAAAAAAATAACGGTTAAAAGTAATTGTTGGTTAGTCTAAAGTTTAAGGCGCCCTCTAACGGAATTTTTTGAAGTTTATTTTTAAAATTTATTTTCAAGGAAATACTGACATAAAGAATGCTTTTAGAGAAAACCGCAAACGAATCGACCAATTTTTCCGTTTTTTATAATCATTTGAAAATTGAACCTCCCCACCCCCATTGAACACAGTTCAGTTTGCGCTACTTAACCACTCTCAACGATTCAGATATTCAGCTCAAAATTTAAGTTTATGTCTAAGCTTCTAAAAAAATTTAACGAGAGGCAAAAAATAACGGTAAAAATAGTTGTACGTTACTCCGAAGTCTAAAGCGCCCTCTATCGACAATTTTAGAAAATTAGCTTTTTAATTTATTTTCAAGACAATACTGACATAAAGAATAATTTTAGTGAAAACCGCAAATCAATTGATCAATTACTCTGTTTTTTATAATCATTTGAAATTTGAACCTACCCACTCCCATTGAACACAGTTCAGTTTGCACTACTTAACCACAGATTTTGAGCTCAAAATTTAAGTTTATGTCTAAACTTCTAAAAAAACTCAATGAGATGCAAAAAATAAGGGTAAAAAATAGTTTTCGTTACTCCAAAGTTTAAAGCGCCCTCTATCGACAATTTTTGAAATTTGTCTTTATAATTTATTTTCAAGACAATACTGACATAAAAAATAATTTTCGTGAAAACCGCAAACGAATCGACCAATTTTTCCGTTTTTTATAATGATTTCAAATTTTGGACCCTAAACTTTGATGGCCCCTATCGCCTTCGGAAGACGTTTGGGACCCCTATTTTCTAATTTAATATTATTTGTCTTCATGTATACTATCACCCGTTAAAGTTTTGCCCAGTAGTTTAGATATACCCTGTATATAACCATTAAATACAATGAAATTTACCAACTTAAAACATGGAAAAAATAAATTGAAAGGAATATAATCGATATTTGTAGAATCAAAGTATATTCATCAGGCCACAAATACTTTAATATTACAAATAAATTGTGTGATTTCATCTTCGTATCAGCCATAAAAAAGCAATATTATACAAATTGGGGTACCAACACACATAAATCCATAAAAAAGTGGAGAAAAAATTCAGAATAAATTGTAATAACAAAATTAAATTGGATAAAAAAATAAAATCATACCAGACACTAAAGATCCCCTTAAAAAATAAACTCTCATGATTACATGCAATTATTGCCAAAAAAGGGGATATTTAAAAAAATGAACTAATGAGTATGTCCCTTTATTTAAGATACAAACTTCAATATATGGGATCAGCGCCCTCTACAGTATAGCCAAGCTACCATGTTTTCAAAAATTATTGTATTGCTCCCATCTTTTGAGAAATCAGTAAAATAATTGTCATTTAACAAAATGCAACATTAAATGAATTACATATTTATTTTTAAGCTATTGCATAGCTTTTATCACGGGCTTTGAGCGCGGTGACCGAATCCAAAAATTCCGTAACGCGAAAAATCCTAACACATCGGTAACGAAAAAACCTAACACTCGGCTAACATCGTTACAGTTCGACAGACTTCGGCATGGTATCCTTCGGTAGACTTCGGCAGACATTGACGCGGTATTTTTCAGATATTTAGAGGATATCAAATCTCAAACTTAAGTTTCTTATTTGTTACCATAAATCTATAGTTTCAATGATAAAAATTCCTGATAGAATGTGTATAGAAAAAAATCGTCTTAAGATAAAACAAGGTAGGATAATGTAGCTTTTGGTGATTGGAGACCCGCCCAATGGTGAGGATCGAAAAATTTAAAATGCTTATAACTCGAGATCAATTTTCGTATCGCGGCCAAATTTTGTTTGGTAATTTATTATGAGAGAGTGTTAATTTTTGGTGACAGGAGACCCCCCCCCCCCACGGTGAGGATCGAAAAATTTAAAATGCTTATAACTCGAGATCAATTTTCGTAGCGCAGCCAAATTTTGTTTGGTAATTTATTAAGAGACACTGTTACTTTTGGTGACAGGTGACCCCCCCCCCCCCTACGGTGAAGGTCGCAAAATTTAAAATGCTTATAACTCGCGATCTAATTTTCGTAGCGCGGCCAAATTTCGTTTGGTAATTTTTAATGAGACAATGTTAATTTTTGGTGACATTAGACCCCCACGGTGAGGATCGGAAAATTTAAAATGCTTTTAACTCGCGATCTAATTTTCGTAGCGCGGCCATATTTTGTTCGGTAATTTATTATGAGACAGTGTTAATTTATGGTAACAGGAGACCCTCCACGGTGAGGGTCGAAAAATTTAAAAAGCTTATAACTCGCGATCTAATTTTCGTATCGCGGCCAAATTTTGTTTGGTAATTTATTATGAGAAAGTGTTAATTTTTGGTGACAGGAGACAACCCACGGTGAGGGTCGAAAAATTTAAAATGTTTATAACTCGCGATCAATTTTTGTAGCGCAGCCAAACTTTGTTTGGTAATTTATTATGAGACAGTGTTAATTTTTGATGACAGGAGATCCCCCATGGTGAGGGTTGAAAAATTTAAAATGCTTATAACTCGCGATCTTATTTTTGTAGTGCGGCCAAATTTTGTTTGGTAATTTATTATGAGACAGTGTTACTTATGGTGACAGGAGACCCCCCACAGTGAGGGTCGAAAAATTTAAAATGCTTATAACTCGCGATCTAATTTTCGTATCGCGGCCAAATTTTGTTTGGTAATTTATTATGAGAAAGTGTTAATTTTTGTTGACAGGAGACAACCCACGGTGAGGGTCGAAAAATTTAAAATGTTTATAACTCGCGATCAATTTTTGTAGCGCAGCCAAACTTTGTTTGGTAATTTATTATGAGACAGTGTTAATTTTTGATGACAGGAGATCCCCCATGGTGAGGGTTGAAAAATTTAAAATGCTTATAACTCGCGATCTTATTTTTGTAGTGCGGCCAAATTTTGTTTGGTAATTTATTATGAGACAGTGTTACTTTTGGTGACAGGAGACCCCCCACAGTGAGGGTCGAAAAATTTAAAATGCTTATAACTCGCGATCTAATTTTCGTATCAAATTTTGTTTGGTAATTTATTATGAGAGAGTGTTAATTTTTGGTGACAGGAGACCCCCCACGGTGAGGGTCGAAAAAGATAAAATGCTTATAACTCGTGATATAATATTCGTAGCGCGGCCAAAGTTTGTTTGCTAATTTATTATGAGACAGTGTTACTTTTGGTGACAGGAGACCCCCCACGGTGAGGGTCGGAAAATTTAAAATGCTTATAACTCGTGATCAATTTTCGTACCGCGGCCAAATATTGTTTAATGATTTATTATGAAACAGTGTTAAATTTTGGTAAAAGGAGACCCTCCACGGTGAGGGTCGAAAAATTTAAAATGCTTATAACTCGCGATCTAATTTTCGTATCAAATTTTGTTTGGTAATTTATTATGAGAGAGTGTTAATTTTTGGTGACAGGAGACCCCCCACGGTGAGGGTCGAAAAATTTAAAATGCTTATAACTCGCGATCAATTTTCGCAGCGCAGCCAAATTTTGTTTAATGATTTATTATGAAACAGTGTTAAATTTTGGTGACAGGAGACCCCTCCCCACGGTGAGGGTCGAAAAAGATAAAATGCTTATAACTCGTGATCTAATATTCGTAGCGCGGCCAAATTTAGTTTGGTAATTTATTATGAGACAGTGTTACTTTTGGTGACAGGAGACCCCCCACGGTGAGGGTCGGAAAATTTAAAATGCTTATAAATCGCGATCAATTTTCGCAGCGCAGCCAAATTTTGTTTAATGATTTATTATGAAACAGTGTTAAATTTTGGTGACAGGAGACCCCCCACGGTGAGGGTTGAAAAAGTTAAAATGCTTATTACTCGTGATCTAACTTTCGTAGCGCGGCCATATTTTGTTCGGTAGTTTATTATGAGAGAGTGTTAATTTTTGGTGACAGGAGACCCCCCACGGTGAGGGTCGAAAAATTTAAAATGTTTATAACTCGCGATCAATTTTCGTAGCACTGCCAAATTTTGTTTGGTAATTTATTATGAGACAGTGTTAATTTTTGGTGATAGGAGATCCCCCATGGTGAGGGTCGAAAAATTTAAAATGCTTATAACTCGTGATCTAATTTTCGTAGCGCGGCCAAATTTTGTTTGATAATTTATTATGAGACAGTATTACTTTTGGTGACAGGAGACCCCCCCCCCCCCACGGTGAATGTCGCAAAATTTAAAATGCTTATAACTCGCGATCTAATTTTCGTAGCGCGGCCAAATTTCGTTTGGTAATTTTTAATGAGACAATGTTAATTTTTGGTGACATTAAACCCCCACGGTGAGGATCGGAAAATTTATAATGCTTTTAACTCGCGATCTAATTTTCGTAGTGCGGCCAAATTTTGTTTGGTAATTTATTAAGGTATTGCATAGCTTTTATCGCGGGCTTTGAGCGCGGCGAAAGAATTTAGAAATTCCGTAACGAGAAAAAAACCTAACACTCCGGCTAATGTCGCTTCAGTTTGGCAGTCTTCGGCACGGTATCCTTCGGTAGACTTCGGCAGACATTAAAGCGGTATTTTTCAGATATTTTGAGAATATCAAGTCTCAAACTTATGTTTTTTATTTCAGCTACCATAAACGTATAGTTTCAATGATAAATATTCCTGATTAACCTACATGTATTGTAAGATAATAAAAATATTTTAAACGATATTAATTTCTCATTTATTCAATAAAAGAAAAAAAAAGTTTTGTTATCGGTCATCATGCTCAAAAAGTATAACTTGAATTAACATCAAAGACAAAAAAAACTGCATAAATAAAAAGTAAATAAATAATTATGATTGCATAAGTTGATAAAAAATGCTATGCAATAGCTTTACCGCGGCAGTCCCCGAGTGCCACACGTCTTTTTATGTATTAATTAAATGAATTATATATTTATTGCATAATGTCTTAATGCATATTGTCACTGTAGATATAAAAAGTTAAATCTGAAATATTTTATTAAATGAAAAACATTATAAGAAATAATATGTAATTGATTTATTAAATATTAAAAATATGTAAAATTTGATATAGATGAATCATTAATTAATGATTCCCATAATATGTAGCAAATTATAAAATATCAATTTATAAATCATTCTTACATCATATCATAATTACATAAATAATTAAATAATATAATCATAATTAATCACTCTCCAATATCATAATGTTTTGATATTTAAAAAGAAAAAAAGGGAATAAAAAACAATGAAAAAAATTGAAATTAATTTCTTTTAATGTAACCATACTAGCCTAAACTTTAATAATTATAGTAGTATAGGATAAAACAAGGAATAAAATAGATAATTAATAAACCGAGAGGTGGCAGCAGAAGACAATCACCTCATCGAGTTCACTGATGAAAAGCTAGGATTAGTTAAATCTCGATTCACATATTAAAAAGAAATCGGTTGCCAAGTCATATTTTCGTAGAAAATAACCTAAAACCCGATTTTGAAGATTGACTCGTAGGTTTATCATTGTGCTTTCTGCACCCAAAAGTTTGAAAACATGGAAGATTGGTAGAAAGAAAACATAATAGTAAACCTATGAGTACATCGCTAAAGTCGGATTTTTGAGTATTTTCCACCAAGTTATGACTTGGAAGACCGATTGCGTTTTAATATGCGAATCGAGATTTAACTAATCCTAGATTTTCATCCATGAACTCGATTAGGTGATTGTCTGTGCTGCGCCTCCCGGTCTATAAAATACATACATTTTATACAGTTAGAAATAATTACCCAAAATTTGCTAAAAGTTAGATTGAACATTCATTAACTTTAATTATTGAATTTTATTAATAAATTTAATAAATATAACTCTACAATTATTCATACCTAGGTGTCAATTCAACATTTGGTATAAAATGTATTATTGCAAGTTATCAGTGCCCCTCCTCCCTCTCTGTTTTTTTTTTTTTTTAAATAAATTAACCATTGCGTATTATCCAGACAACTCGACCCTCCTCCGTTCTCAAACATCTATACCCACCCATCCACTCGATTGGTATTTTTTATTTTTATTTTGCATTTTTAATCTATTATTATTATTATTATTATCATTATTTTTTTATATATTTTACTAGCAAAAGCCATGCTTTGTTTGGATTCGCGAAGCATTATTTTATAAAACAGATATTTGAAAGTAAAAATATTTTTTAATATTATTTTTGCATCTTTATTAAACAAAAACGTTATTTTATGTTTTGGCTCATTTTAATTTTTTATTTATGATGTAAGACTGGCATAATAAAATATTTTCGAAGCAAACTTTTACAAAAATTTTTTAAATTTTCAACTAAAAGCTCTTTTAAAGATGTTTTTACAATTTCCAGTAGCCACTGGTGTTTTTTAAAGTTGTTTGAAATATGCATGTTTCCAATCTTTGTAATTAACATAAAATTATCTTTGATAGCTATTTTAGAATAATATATTTGAAGAGAGCTTGAAGAAAGTTACTTCGTCAAAATCCTATTTTCTGGAAAAACATTTGAAATCTGCTCTCGTTGATACTATGAAATTTTAACTGTAAAACTTTTTTTTCTAATTTCTTCGTTTTTATACATGTTAGCGTATCAGAATTTTTGATATTGTAGAATGTTTCGTAAGGAAAATTTCCTATTGAATGCTTAATTTTGAAGGATTTTCATTCTCGATAACGTTACGTACGTTTTTAAGCCAACTGATGTCTATATATCCTCAATATCTATAACTGCTTCATCTAATGTTAAACCTTGGGATTTATGAATTGTAACAGCAAAAGCTAACTGCAGAAGAAATTCTTTCCTTGAGCAATTTATGCTTCCATTTTTCTAGAATTTAATTATTGGAGGAATTGGTACGCACCAATTCTTATAAGTTAAATTATTGTAGTATTCAAATTTATCCATGATTATTCGCGATATCTGGTCTGGTGGCTTGTGATTTCCTTTATTACGTGCAACAAAGTCTAAAGTCCCGTTGATTAAATCTTTTTCGGTCCACAAATAGGAACGTAACATTACTTTAGATCCAAATGATAAAGTAAGAAATGGTTAAAGTCAATTTGTCGTTTCTGAATCGGCCAACTTTGCTTTAGTACATTTATAAAGAGCTTGAATCGAGGCAACAACTTCATGCTTCATTTCTTTTAATTTTTCATTTATATAGCAAATTTAACAATTAATTTTATTTGTTTACAATTATTTTGTTGCCACTTTACAAAAAAAAAAAAAAAAAATTCCACAATACAATTTTTTTTTAAATGTTTAAGTGTCATCTGCGCAAACGATTTTGTTGAATAATGAAAACATGTTTTATTTATTAAATTAATCATGATTCTATCTATTATAACTTACTCCATGATTTATATTTTTTTCTGAAAATATGCGCGTTTCATTTTTTATTTATTTGCTAAAATGCGTCCGTATTGGAAATGCATGTAAAATAAATTAATTAAAATAATAAATTTTTTAACGTTTTACTGTAAAAAAAATTATATTCTGCAAATCTACAGATCATAATTTATTTTTGTGTTTAATTTGAAGTTAAAATATTGAATAGTTTTTTTGTAAAGTGTACGACAAAATGTAATTTGAGTGGCCTAATAGAGGATTCGCTTCGCTCATCCTAATAAATTTTTAAGCAATATGTTAATTATTTTTAAGATCGTGTAAGCACTAACTGAACATTAACCCCTTAATGGTCACATTAAATTATGGTTTAAAAATTAACATTCATTATTGCCACCACTTTTTTGAAAAAAAATATTCATTTCATTTAATGACAAGTAAAATGATACTAGAATAAAACAATTACACTATTTTATAAAACTGGTGGGTATCAAACAGTTCTGAATAGAAGCCGTGAAGCTCGCAGCCCGTGAATGTCTCTTGCGCGACGATTAAGTGGTTAAAGAATATATGTAATTTTTAGGATAACCATTATTTATGCATCATGAATTAACTTTTTTATGTTGTTGTTAATAAGCTGCGAATAACATAAACATTTTATTCTATATAAATGATTAAAGAGTACATTACAGACAGATTATAATAAACCGGGTTTATCATAAATGTTTTTATGATAAACAGTTTATGTATACTGAGTGTTTCAAAAGCTCGATGCGAAAGTAAAATGTAATTTTAAAAAATGATCAATGGATCGTGTTAGACATGCGATGCGATTTACAGATAAATATTCAGTATGCTACGGGATTTTTCTTACATCAACAAAAATAGTTTAAAATCTTGATAACAGATAGCGCTACTGCAAATAATTTCAGGAAATGTTGCTCACACAACACAAGGTTTGAACACAATAAAATGTACATGCAGTAGCTGTTTAGCTCTACTATTTTCGTATCCATATCTTGCATGAGCAATATCGAATTATTCCACGGAATTATCTGCAGTAGCACCCTCTATTGTCGAGATTTTGAATTAATTTTTTTGTTGGTGCCACACAAAATCCCGTATCACGTCGAATATTTATATACAAACCGCATGTCTTTCTGCACCATAGATGTTTTTCTATCGCGTTTTATTTTCCTACTGAACTTTTGAAATACCCTATATATAGTATATGTACTGATTATACTTATGTACACTTGCATATACAGACAAGAAAAATTAACACGCACGAGCAAGGCATAATAAATACTATGTACCATAAAAATTATATAGCGGAAAGAAAATCTATACGTTAAGTCAATCGTGCTAATATGCGGCGGGAAATATTACAAAATCTTCAAACTAAATATTAACGCTTTGCGGTCTGGTGAGTCTTGCGCCAAATTTTTTTCTGGTTCAGGCCACGTTTTAAAAGCAAGTTACCTTCAATAACACAATCTCAAAAATGCTCTAGCCAAATAAGTCAAATTTTATTTTTCTTTATTACTTTTGCTAAACGCAAATTTTGCAAAGAAAAATGACTCCAAATCAGACCACGGCCAACTACATTAGAGGCCACAGAAACTTTTGTTTGTTAAGGCGGGGCTTATAATGAAGTTAATGACGTCAGATTATGTAATCTCCACTGATCCAATCAAGCAAGAAAGCTTTCCTAGCAAGGAGTGTTACAAACAAGAGCTATCTCCTCTGATTGGGTTGGCATGATTTGATGTCATAAACTACGTCCTAAAAACCAAGAGCTTCTTAGGCCTCTAATGAATTTGGCCGTGATCAGACTTGGGCTCGAACGCTGCCATCGATATATTCAAGACTCGAGGACACGAATTGTCACGTCATCACTAATCGACCAACTTCTCACTAGTGTTAGAATTCACACCGGAAAATTGTAAATAGCAGTTTTCTTTTATTTTATTTGTGGAATATTTATCATCTAATAAAACAATAACTATTTAAACTTACTTGTGGGAATTCAGAATCCCTAAATAAAAATTTAGCCAGATGCCGAATACCACAGCGTTACTGCATCTGGCTGACTTTTTTTTGGGGGGGGGGATTCCAAATTCTCACGAGTAAATTTAAATAGTTATTATTTCATAAGACAATAAGTATGCCATAGATAAAATAAAATAAAATTGCTGTTCAAAATTTTCTGGTGTGAATTCCAACACTAGTGAGAGGTGGGTCAATTACGAGGGTAACAGAAAAGACAGGCTACCGCAGTGCATTCCAAATATTTTTTTTTTACAGACTACTAGGTCACGTGATATTCGAATGCACCGTTGAAGGTGTACGAAAAGAACGTCACGTCATTTTAGCTGTCTGTAAAAAAATACACGTGAGATGCACCGTGGTAACCTGTTTTTTTTTTTTCGTTAGCCTCGGTCGATTAGTGATGACGTTGCAATTCGTGTCCTCAGGCCTTGAGTATTTCAATGGCAGCGGCTCGGACCGCAAAGTGTTAATGTAAAACGCAAAGAAATTCTTAATTTTCTTTATGTTTGAGAAAGTTAAAATCTGATTCTACCTTTTCGGGATCGATGAAGGTGATGATGGCCCTTTCCCATAATGGAAAACGTTGTTGACTCTTCTTCCTCATCATCCTCCGTATCAAGCCCCTGAAAATATTTAATGTGTAACTGGTATTGTAAGAAACTGAAAATCACTTTTCTCAATTGTAAGTTAAATGGTTTTAATGTAACACTAGTTGATGATATCATTAGATCCCCCTTCAGTTATTGGTAATTGCTTATTTTAGTAATTAATCGCTTCCATGATTTTCCCATACGTCATATTTGCCATGTGCTTTTGCCAATCATGATTTGCCCGTACCACGTACGGGCATCCATATTCTAAATGTGATTTATTATTCTCACCTGTAAATTTTTATTGTAAATTTTGGATTATTTAATCCGAGTATTCTTCTGATTCAATTAAGCTAAAATTTCTATTTTGAAAAATCTATGATAAAAGATTAAAAATTCTGTAAAAGACATGAAGGAAATAGACATTATTTAAAAAAAAAAATCAAAAATTTTGATCAGCTAAGTGGTTAAGGATACAGTGGACTCTCAAAACTATTTTTTTTTAATTTTCAATGAATTTTTTTTTTAAATTCCGGAAGTAGTCATTATATATATAAAACCCCTCCGTGTATAACAGTTCCGGGGTCAACCAATCCACGAGAAAAAGAAACTCATTCACCAATGAAAACGTTTCATAGTCGTAATGGAGCGTTCTCATTGGTCAGATTTACAGTGGGAGCTGGAAATGACGTACTACATTTTACTTCGCTTTGAAATCTTTCCACGATTTCAAAAAGTACACTGTTAAAAATTTGACCCATTTGCTGCAGCTGCACTCCACAGCTTTTATAGAATATCTCTTTTATGACCAATGAGAATGCTCCATAACACAGTAAAGTAACCGTTTTCTATAAAAGCGGTGGAGTGACGCTGTAGCAAATGAGTCAAATTTTTTACAGTGTATATTTAATTAAAACTTTTTATTAAAGGAAAACGAAGGAGCGTTTTAAATGCAATATTGTTAATTTTTTTATATTCGGGTTGCTTTATTTTTTTTTTTCTTTACAGCCGTGAATGACTCTTGAGAATTTCAAATCTATAAAAAACATTGTGAAAAGTTACCTCCGATTTTAAAGGCAATCTATTTTCTGACCAATGAAACCGTTCCATAGTCGTAATGGAGTGTTCTCAATGGTCAGATTTACAGTGGGAGCTGTAAATGACGTCACTACATTTTACTTCGCTTTGAAATCTTTTCACGATTTCAAAAACACTATTTAATTAAAACTTTTTATTTAAGCAAACCGCGGATGCGTTTTAAATTTCATTATAATCCCCACCCCCATCTACCAGACAGTTTTGCTATAGTTTAAAATGCAGATTTCTGTTGAAATTTTCTTTCTTTCTTTCTTTCTTTTTTTTTTTTTCCTATTCCAAGTTTAACCGCTGTATTTATCAAAATTGTTTCAGCCTAAAGTGACTATGATTGACCACAGTTGTTGTAATTTTTTATCATCCTTTAAAAATGCAAACACGTCATTTTGACGGGCTATCTTCTAGTAGTATATAAATCTCTTATTTCACAATTTTTTAAAAAATAGATATTCAATAGTTTTTGAGATACAGATTTTTTTTTATTAACGAAAAATAGCAATATTTCAAAATGCTCCAGGCGCAAACAGTTTTCACATACTTGTTCAAAAATTTTCCATAATAACCCTTTCATACATAGAAATAAATGTTACTAAGCATTTTTAGCATATTACTTGTAAAACATTTAAAAAAATGATTTTAACTTAATTTTTTTGCATATTTCGTTAAAAAATCATTAAAAATTCCATATAACTGAAATTTTAAAAATTTAAATGCGTCTAAACAAGTTTATTTCTAGTAAGATTTGTTAACACATATATAGAGAGCATTTTAAAAAAATCAGAAAAATTGGGCATAAAGAATTTCGTATGGAACATTTTGAAATCATGAAAACGACAAAAATATTCATTCTGAGAAAAACAGGTTGCAGTAACTACAATGGTTGTAATTACTTAATATTTTCCTACTTACACAGTTTCAGTTACATATAAGGGATATAATATCATTTCTAGCTTATATGTAACTGTTTTATGTTTTTATGGTAAATTCACATAAAATGTGTGTCCTCGACGGTAATTTATTCAAAGGATGTAAAGTATCTGAATTTAAAAAAAAAATTCTCAAAACTAACTTTCTTATTTTCTGATGATTTTTTTTTTTTTTTCTGAAAATAGTCATGGTATAAATACCTCTTATTGTACAAACTTTTGTTAAATATATTAAATAGTTGTTGAGAAATAATTATTTTTTTTATTTTATGCTAAAAAGATTGGGGACAAAAAGCAATTCCTCTAAATACATTGTAAACAAACACTAAAAGAAACAGTTAAAAGTTACAGTTAAAGTATTGTTTTGCGAAATCACAAAATTAATAAGTATTCAGTGCAAAATAATAACATTGAGTAAGGTAAAACGAAAAATTAAGCTAAATTTTACGGCCGCAAATCGGCGAAAAAGTAAACAAAGGGGCGTGTCAGAATCAGCTGATTGGATAAAAATGCTTGTAACTCCAGTAAAAATAGTCGAAATTGAAAAATTATTTTTGCGTTCAATAGCAGGGAGTTCATGTAATGTTATTATGCTAAAAATGAAAATTCGACAATTTAATTATTTTTTGAGATTTTGAAAGTCCACTGTATCCTTAAGTTAATAATAATAGTTTTATTTTTAATTTATAAATTAAAGAATAATGTTTAGTATTTATAAACATACATTAAGAAAAAAAATGTTGATATCATAATTAACTCTGCGTGAAGCTATTTTGTATTAGTGCTTTGAAATATCGCTTGACAACCACGTTGTTCATCTTTGATTGTTTTTTTTTGTTTTTTAAATTACTTAAGTATCTAAGAGGACCCGAAAGATTTTGTAATAAAGGAAAAAAAATATTATTATTATTTTACGGTGTTTGAACTTTTACAAATGTCGTGCAGTTGGTCTGTTTAGAAAATTTCTAAACTTACGGTCATTGAAACCTGTAAATATTGAGTCGTAGCTATCGACGATTCGTGCGAAGGTAAAATAAAAAAAAAAAGAGAAAAAGAAGAAGAAGAAGAATTTTAGAAATTAAATTCTCTAAAAACGATACTCGAAAAACAAACAAACAACAACGACAACAAAAAGAAAATAACAAGATATCTTTTTCAAGTGATAAATAAATATAAGATTAGTTTTTATGGATTTGAATTTTTTCTATAAATTTATGTTTATTGTTAAGGTGTAATCAAGAGACAATGTAATAAACTGTAAAAAAGAGAAATGATGGCTCAAAAATACAGAGCATGGACTTAAAATCGTGAAAAAACTAATTTTGCAAGATTAATTTTGTTGTAAAATAACAAAATTTTGTTAATGATTTTTACAAATTAGCAAATATTTTTTATTTTTATGAAACATAAGTAAATGCATATAGAATGAATAGTCTAAATAAATTGTAGGCGTCCTAGTCCTAGTTCACAATCAAACATCAGTCTTTTTTTCATCACTTCAAATCTTTCTGATCCTCCTAAATCGTTAGTAAATAACTACTTTTAGGATATAGTATGAAATTCAGATTATTACTGGACATGTATAGATTTTTTCTCTATTGCTTTTTTCCATGAGTATGGTGCAAATTCTGTCTCCAGTAAAGTTATAGGAAATGAAACATATTCAACAAATATTGAAGGTAAAATAGAAAAAGATGAGAATGCATTGCCGAGAATTGTCTGCACCCGTACAAAAAGCAAAGCTGCCACTGGTGACTATTTTTTAATTCTATCTCGAATAACTTTCTCGAAACAAAAATTTTCACATGAAATTTGGCAACATGTGCAAAAAAAAATATCCAAATAAGTATTTAAAAAATAGTGGTAAGAATAAAATACAAAAATAGTCGCCAGTGCGAAAAATTGAGAGCACGACTGTAATTTCCGGTGTATAATCGGTGTATCAAACAATCATGTTTCGACCCAGAATTTTTATTTAATAATTGAAGTTAAATATTTACCGTGATTAAGAAAGTTACATTTCATCGAATCAAACTTCTGGGTCCAAGCATAATGGATCCGCGGATTTCACACCGAAAATTAGTGCAATGAAAAATAACTTCATAACCTCATGAAGGGCTAATTAAAATAGCTAAAAAAGTTCTGCAATGGGTATTGCCATAGTGTGGACATAAACTTTGTATTTGAGCGTACGTCTTTTTCTATGTTACTATTCTGACAAATAAAGTTATTGTAAAATGAACAAATGCCTCCAATTTTCAGACATGGTTAACGTTTTTAAGGTGAACCATAGATTTTTTTAAAGAGCATACTGATTTAAAAAAGTTGTGAAATTTACGGGAGCTTTGAAAAGGTAATAATTATAATTTTTTAAGTTGTAAAATTTATACAGCTTTGAAGCTGAAAAATTTTTAAATGTGGTTCCTTATAGTTCAATTTCGACAAAATGTATATTTATTATAATGTAACCATGTATATGAAACGTGTTTCTTGGGCACACCTGAAAATTTGACATCCTAGCCCTCGGACCCGGAGAAACTAGCATTAATCAAGCCTTGGCTTTCATGGGAAAATTAAACAAAAGCAAAAAATTTTGCATGAGTCAAATATTGATTATGAAACACTTATCAGTACATTCAGAATACTATAACAAAACTTCGCCGTTTAATAAGGTAAAAGGTGATGTTTAAGCAAACAATTTGGAAAATGCATAACATAAAGTAAAACCTAATTTTAGCAATTACGATCTTTAATCAGAAAAGTATTTGAGTTATTTTTTAGAATCCTGTATACTGACTATTGATTTGTCTATCGTACGTAGAAATTTTGTTCTGTTAAGAAACACATAATGCAGTTGAAAATTCCCTTTCAGCAATTTTCGTCTATAAACGGAGTTTTACTCGAATTCTTTTGTTCCTGCGTGTGATCTATATATTTATACACACAGCACACCATATTCTGTAGTAAGCATCATGTAGTGTACTTTAGTGATGTATATCAATTTCAATATATCTGAAATAGTCTTACATCATTAAACTATATCGAAAAACGTTTTTACTCCATAGACCATATTGTACTGAAATTCTTTTGAGTGTCCATATAAATGAACAAGAATTGTCACATACTTCATTTTCAACTCGGAACATGCCGCATCAATAACTGATATTAATTACATGACAGTCCGAGAATATTTATGGGATTCATGGACAGACAGGTATGGACGGGGCCGACAAACATAACCTATAAACATTTTTCAACTACGTTGGAAAGTGCTAAAAAGCTATTTAATTCTGCGAATGTGGAGACGATTGGAGTTCCTCAAATTTTTACACAAAGAAGAATAAAAAAAAGTTTCTGAATAGATGAAAAGGATTTACTTGTTGCATGTTGATAATAATAACAATAATAATAATAAACAATTAATGGGCAGAATTTTCCGGTGCGAATTGATTTCCCCCACACGACACGACACGACTTTCCGATCCACCCATTAATATTTTGTTCATGGATTTAACATTAAAGTTTATAGTTATTTAATTATATATATATATATATTATATATATAAAGTGAGAATTTGTTGAATTTTCTTCACTTTTAAATGTACACGAGGAAAAAAAAACATGTTAAATGAAAATCCTATACATCTAAAAATCTATGCACAATTTTATGTAGTATATTCTAATGAATGTGGAAAAAAATCTAAGCAAAAATATTCATGTTTAAAAAAGTAGTAAGGATTTTAAAAACGTCAAATTAAAAAAAAATAAATTTTAGTAAAATAGGCTGTTGTACAAGAATTTTTTCTTAATTTTATATAATTTTTAGTATTAAGTATTGTGGCACCACATACAGGGTGGTTCATATTAAAGTATCCCTGTTTGAGATGTCCTAGTAAGAGAAGCAATGAATGAAACAACTTAATATTTGGAGCATATACATATCAGACCATGAGAAACTGATTAGTAAATTTTTTTAGTTCAAACAAAGTCTTCCAGGGGATAAAAAGCGCTGAGATCGGTTTCAGATAAGAAAAGTGTAACATGACTTAGGATGTAAACATCTTAGTGCCAATGGACTGATTCCCACCAATATTTTTTTTTTATTATTATTCACGTAGATTTTATTGGTATATGATGGAATTTTATTAGCATTCTTATTAGGCGAAGTATGCTAAAAATGTAATGGTAAGAATTGTTTTATATGCGCTATGATTTGTACACCCCAGAAGATGGCAAAATCAATAAAGAACAGAATTCAAGGTATCGTAATTAACATTAAATTTCTTTGCTCTAATAGTGTTAAATAGGTGAGAATAAAATTATTTCAATTCTCACATCATCGGTAACATAATTTTTATGTAAAGAATTTTTTTTAAGTATTGAGTATCTACACCTTGTACTCTGTGATTATTTATTTGCGCGCGCAGTACCTGATAATAATATTTGCATAAGAGGCGGATAAAGGACCGTTGTAACACATAAAAAGGCAGGTGAATAGGTTTGAAACAGTCTGAGACCGTCACGATGGTTCTCTTTTTCTGAGCGTGCTTTACTGCTAAAGCTTTTTTACCAAAATGAAAATAATACTGCCAAAGCGTTTCGTTTGTACCGGGTGCAGAAATTTTTGCGTACATGTCCAGTGACACCACAGACTCTGTGACGTATGGTCAAACTCTTTGAGGAAATTGGTAGCTTTGCAGTTCAAGCAAGCCGAGGAAGAAAAAAAAGATACCGCACGTGATGGATGACATCGCAATTGCTGTTCTTGAGCAAGCCAGTACAAAAGCAGCTGAAGCATCCAGTATTCGAGCTGTATCCAGGAAAATGGATTCGCCATACACTACCGTATGGAGGTGCATGTGTGTAGCACTCAATGCCTATCACAGTAAGATTCGTGGCTGTCAAGAATTAAAATCTGGCGATAACGATCTTTGTGAAACGATCGACTTCATGTTCTTGGCTAGGATGGAGGTGGATAAGAATTGGCCATGGAACATCCTATCGACCGATGAGGTTCACTTTAACATGTGTGGAACAGTGAATACACAAAACTGTCTTATCTAGTCTACTGAGAATCCTCACCATATCCAAGAAATGCCCCTGCATGTTACATTCTGGATCACTGCGACCTCTTTGACCGGGCCGTTTTTCATTGAGGAAAACATTCCTCAGAGACCAAAAACCTGTTCCGTAACTGCAGCACGTTATCGGGACATGTTGCAAAGTGTGGCCATTGCAGAACTTCAGGGTGCTTCGCTACAACAACGTTCCAACAAGATGGTACGCCACCTCACATTGGACGTGAAGTACAAAAATTACTGCGATGCTATTTTACGGAAGATCACATTATCAGCCTTGCGTTTCCTGTAAGATGGCTTCCGTATTCACCTGACTTGACGACGTGGGATTTTTGGCTTTGATGTAACCTCAAGATAAAGTTTATCGAGTAAACATAGGAAATCAGTCTGATTTGAAAGTTTTGATTTTATTGCTTGCGTATTATTAACTCCTTAACGCGCAGTGTTGCCGGATCGGCAACACCTCAAGTTCCCCCTGTTTAGAGACACAAAAACTGCGTGAATATTTCAAAAACTACTCTAATGGCTACTTTAAATCTTTCTTATGAGTTCTAGATGGCAGCACCACAGAGATCAAACTCCACTGTTTTTAAATAGTAGGTAAAATGTTTTACTGTAATACGCGCTTCACAGCAATGCTCTTCTCACTGCGCTTATCAATGCTTTACTTGTGGGAGGTTACCACTTCGGCAACAGCTGTATAATGCAATGTTTAGTGCAATCTTTACAAAACAATACCTGTGTACTCCTCTAGGCCTAAATAGATTGCCTAATTTTTTATTTCTTTAAATTCCAACTTTAAAGAGTAGTGCGCCGGAAAGGGTTAAAGGGTATTAAAATCGAAGCAAAATTGGTCCAATTCCCACTACTAATTTTTTATGATTCTTCGCCTAATAACAACATTAATAAAATTAATCGCACCATATACTAATAAAATCTAAACGAATAATACTATTAAAAATTATTGGTGGGAATCAGCCCTTTGGCACCAGTATGTTTATATCTTTGGTCATGTTACATTTTTCTTATATTAAACCGATCGCAGCGCCTTATTATCCCCTAGTGGCCTTTGTTTGAAGTAAAAAAGTTTTTCACCATTCAATTTCCCATGGTCTGATATATATATCTTCCAAATATCAAGACGTTTCATCCACTGCTTCTCTCGCTAGGGCGTCACAAACAGGGATATTTTAATTTGAACCACCCTGTATATTACAGTATCAGCATTGCCAAATCTCCGGATTTTTAAACACCGCTATATTTTTAGAGAAAATGTTACGCTTTCAAATCGCTTAAGGGTTCCAATTAAATAAAATAGCATTTTCTGTATTAAAATACTGGTGTTCATAAAGCCGGGGACTTAGCAGCTCTGCAGTATTATTCAAAATTGAAGAGATGGTTTCAAAAGTATTGTGTTCTCTTAATTCAAAATTAAGTATCTGGAATTCTCTAGACTGAAAAGAGTTTTGGGGCTTAAAGAATTACCGTAATTTCCTGCGTATAATCCGCGGATCAAACAATTCTTTTTCGACCCAAAAATTTTATTTTGTTATCGAAGCCAAGTATTTACCGCGATGTAAAAAGTCACATTTAATTTTCAAATCGCTTGAGGGTTCCAATTAATTAAAACAGCATTTTCTGTATTAAAATACTGGTGTTCATAAAGCCGGGGACTTAGCAGCTCTGCAGTATTATTCAAAATTGAAGAGATGGTTTCAAAAGTATTGTGTTCTCTTAATTCAAAATTAAGTATCTGAAATTCTCTAGACTGAAAAGAGTTTTGGGGCTTAAAGAATTACCGTAATTTCCTGCGTATAATCTGCGGATCAAACAATTCTTTTTCGACCCAAAAATTTTACTTTGTTATCGAAGCCAAATATTTACCGCGATGTAAAAAGTCACATTTAATTTTCAAATTTTTCTAGGTCCAAAAATAATTGTTTGATCCGCGGATTATACGCAGGAAATTGCGGTACGCTGGTTGTTCTAATAAGCTAATTACAGATATTTCTAAAACAGATATTATGTATAGATTACCTGAGCCTCTCTACTACGTTTCTTCAATAATTTGAGGTGTAAGGGGCTATCCGGAAAGTCTACAGTTTCCGCGAAATAGACTCCACGGTCCCGCGCGACTCCATCTGATTCGGACTCGAATTCGTGGTCGTCACACTGCAAAGGATCTAAGAACTGGACTTTCTCTAGCTCAGGATCTTTTTCTGTGCCGCTTTAAATAAAGTAAAAACATTTTTACATTGATTAGTTATACATTACTTCTATTACTGATTAGAGTTTTCATTATTCATAACAAAATGTAATGATTAATTGTTAATATAATAGTTAATATAATAAAATGTGACAATAATAGTTTGCTGTTTTGCGTCCACGAGTAGTGGCGATTTTCTTCCTGTTGGGGACGGGACATATGTTGATCGAAGAAACTACACTTAAAGTTCCCGGGAAACATTGCGGTGTTTCAGCAGCCTCATTCATTAGCCTAGCTAGAGCTTTGCTTATCAAACTTGATATGCTTGTATATCAGGATAACTGGAAAATGAGAGAGCCGATATTTACACAAAGAAAGGGTGCCCCTATTTACATCAACTATACATAAGAAGCATGCCCTGTAATCATGTAATTTCACATGTAATCTAAAGGTGTGCATTTAAAGTAGCTTAGGATATTTGCTTTTCTGATATCCCTCTGAAAATATTTTAAGCTAATCATAAGGTCATGAAAAGAAAATAAAAATCAGATACAGTGGCGTAACCTATAATTTTGTAAGGTTTTCTTCTGCTCGATTTATGGCAGAAAATTTTCTGGTCAGATAAGGCGAACAGAACTTTAGAAAATTACCGGTCTTCAGAGCACATGGGCACCCACCCTGGTTACACCACTGCGATACTTGTCAAAAGTTTGCTATCCAGAATAAACGACAATTCGCACAATAACTTATGCTGTCTTCACACTACTTGAAAGAATTGTTCCAATTGCTCTCTACTAATCCCATATCAACAAGTGGCATCATGTAAAGTCTTGGACACCAGTCTTCAGAATCTCTCAGGGCCACTTAAAGAAGGGTGTCTATATTTACACCTTGTCCGTTTTTACACCTTTACTCTCTAATGTTGTAACACGTTTTAAATAACAAGGTTCTATATCTTATTTACATCGCACATGTACGAGATAGTCAAAGTAATATGTAAAAAAATTTGTCATTATAAGATGATTGCGAAATAATGGGTTTATAAAGGATAAAAACTAGTTAGAAAGCTGTTTCTTTCTAACCAGTTTTTATTTTTTTTTATTTTTTTTTTATTTTTTTTTTTTTTTTAACAATTTGGAAACGATATTGAACAGGTACATAATTGGAATGGATGAAGACAAATTTACTGGTAATGAAATCAAATAACTCGTCTATAGACAAGTCTTCTGTTTTTAGACTACCACTATTTAAAAACAGACATATTATCTTTATTTAAAGACAGAAATTATGTGATAAAATTAAACGAAGATTGCTATTCGAAATCAGAAATCTCAAAACCATGGATAAGATGGCTGTTTTGCCCGGATATAAATCCCTGAAACTTTTTTTAGAGCTATATTAAAAATGGAATATATAAAATTATCTCTACTTCACCTATGAACTTCAAACAAGCCAAAGAAAGTGACATTAACGCTCTTAATTAAGACATTCCGTCATCAAGAAATGATAATGTTTCAAAATGCGTTTATATCACTGTTATAGTCCAATTTACAACTGCTAAAAATCTTGAGAACATTATTCTTTAAATATTAAATGTATGTTAAAATAATGTTATATAGTTTCAAGTATCTGTGGTCGTTTTCATATAATAGCCATCTACTTTCCATCATATTAATGACACCACCCTGTAGTTCTTCCGTGCAAACCCCAGCATGCAATATAGTGGTGATTATGAAAATGAAAGTTTAGCCCTGCCACTTTCAAGCATGAATTTCTGAATGGTAGCACTCCAGTGTCCAGATTTTAAATCTAAAGGGAAAAGAAAGAAAGAAAGGGGGAAAAAACTACGTCAAATGTTATTAACATTTAAAACCACCTGGAAACATTGGCTCACCTTTCATTGCATTAACAAGTAATACGAAAACAACGAAAATGCTTACCAGTCCTTAGATGTTTCGCAACTGTCTGGTGAAGCTTTTCCGCTGGCCACATCTGCGTCACAGTCTTTAGGCTTGGCCAGCTTGTTATTTTTCATCAACACACTGGGCACCAAATCTTCGGTCATTCTTTAATATCAACACATGAAATGGAAGGAAAAACATATTTAGATACATAGCAATTTAAAAAGAAAGCAAGCATCTTGCATTAAAAGGACTCACTATACACTGAATTTTTCCCGGGTGTTTTACAATATCTTTTTGATATATTAATAAATGTTTTTTTTTTTTTTTTTTTTTTTTTTTTTTTGGAAGAAAATGCTCTACAATTTAGAAACATCTTTTCATCTTTTTCAAAGGCTTTTCTTACAAGTGTGCTCTATATGCTAGAGATAAATTGTAAAAAACGTAATTAGTCTAAAAGTAAATAAATAAAATGCCATGACATAGGTAAAATATATAGTAAAAATAATTATTTATTTAACATTTGTACGTTTGAAAAAACTATTTAATAGTCATTTTAAAGTAAATAGATTATTTTTAAAAGTTCTTAAACTTTCAATTTCCACGTACCCAGGGCTCCCAAATGGCCCGCGAACTGAACATCAGTATTTTTTAACAGAAAATTTCATGATACGTTTGCGCTAGAATCAACTTTTAAAAGTGGTTTCTTGACAATTTGCAAGAAAAATCTAAAAAGAAAATTTCCCTAAGAAAATTCTGATGTTTATTTGGCGGACCATTTGGGAGCCCTGCACGTACCTCTTTTCGTATGCAAGGTTCGCACACTCCTTGGAATTTCCAAGGACTCTGGTACCACTATTAAAAATAAGAAAATTTACATTTAATTTTTAAACCACAACATTCGTAATACCCACCTTCTTTCATAGATTTTACGAGATTTTTTCTGCAGTGAAACACTTCGAAAATATTCATTAAATTTTGTGGTAGAACTGTGCGAACCCTGGTATGTCTTCGCATACTTCTAGAATTTTGAGACTGAAATTACAGATATTCCTTTTAATCTTGAATACAGAGCATATAAACTAAAAGAGATATAGTGACTAACTGTATCGTATTTTCTGACAATATTTTTAGTCTTTTTTAACTTTACGCTGTGCGCTTTCTCTCGGGTACTAGATAAAGAGAAAACTTCATATTGAACGATTAACTTTTAAGGACACTTTAAAAATTCATGTCAGACTCCAAAGGCTGTGTCTATTACAGTTGAAAAACCAGTAAAATTTTACTGAAAATTTGATCTGTAGTTTTATGAAATGCATTTAATGAACGATCCAAAGAAATAATTAGCTTATTGAAAGTTTATGTTGAAATTTTAGTACCGTAATTTCGGGTGTATAAGCCGCGGCTCAAACAATTCTTTTTGGACCCAGAAATCTTATTTAGTAATTGAAGACAAATATTTACGGCGATCTGACTAGTTATATTTGTTTCTTAAAAAATTCTGGGTCGAAAAAGAATTGTTTGATCTGCGGCTTATACACCCGAAATTACGGTATTTTGGTTCTACGGGCAAATTGAAAAAAAGAAGCTAAGAAAAACGAATTTAAAGATTTCCAACTCTATTACATTTAAAGAAAAATGATTCGGTAAAAATCATTTTCACATATTTATCTAATCTTTATGTAATTCCGCCAGAAAATGCTAGAAAATTCTAAATAAATTTTAATCAAGAATAGTAATTAATTAATAAAGAAATAATAAAATTGATATTTTCGTTATATTTCACAAAGCGAAGGATAACGAAGCTCCTTAAGCACACATTATAACATATATATTTTTAATTTAATGCACAGATAACATTCAATTAGAAAGTTTGAAATTGATTTTCTTCGAAAGTTTTTGAAATTGATTTTCTTCGAATTTATTAGTCATGAAATTCCAGGACCTGTACGATCCCTGGTTAGATTATCTGTCAGCTCAATATTTTCTAGAATATTTAGTGAAAATATTAGCACTTTGCACTCCAGAGGTGATTCTCATTGACCACTAGTGTCCCACGTAAATGCGTGCTCCAAATGCTCAGCACAACAGTATTTTAAACTAATTTTCTTCGCCTTGTCTAATGGCCGAGTAATCTGTTATAAGACATGGTAAAATAAACTGTAAGATATCAGAGGTGTCCAAAGCACTTAGCGTCTGGATTTACGAAGGATACCTGAGAATACTAGTGGTGAGTGAGAGTCACCTCGCGAGTGTAAAGGGTTAAAACGTTCACTGGTACTACAAAAGGAAATTTTATTGCATATTGTTCCATTCATTTTTTTTTCTTTCGTATTTGTAAATAAGATTTAATAGATTTATCCATTATTTTTTTACACGCGATTGTGTGTAGGATTATCAGATTGTATGTCCCTCCTCCCTAATTCGTACGCTTCTGTGTCCTGGTGTAACTTTGTACATTTAAACCATTCTCGTACAAATATTTCTTCAGTTTTTTTTCCTTATCATATCGTTTACCTTCACTAATTCATTATATAGGGGAAGGAAGGTAAAATGGGCACTGTAAGGTTCATGAATTTTTGTTAGAAAAAATATCTATATTAGTGGTGTAGATAAAAGAACAAATCACATTGATTCAATATGTATATTTAATCAACACCAGCTAAAGTAACACAGTATTATGTTTTACAATATTTTGCGAATTAAATTGTTACTAAATAAAATAAATAGTAATGAGTATAAATAGTATGTCAACAAAGGATTAGATATAAGAGCTACTTTCAAAATTCACACTCAAAGTCGTCAGATTCTTCATCGCAACTGGTCTACTCTTCATGAGCCTGCGTTTTACTTTTAAAAGATCCAGTTCATCCTTCATTGTTCCTCGAGTTAGAGTGTTGAACTGTTCCATTTGCATGTCAACCAGAATGTTTTTACAATTTACTTCGTCTTTAACAGTATTGAGATATCACTAATGAGTAGCTGAAACGTCAGCTACAAAATCAGCATCAGAAAATATATCGAATTCAAAAAGAATAATCCCGCAATTGCGAAATCCCTTGATAGCGTAGCAAGAACTTCTCAAAAGCTTGAATACACCTTATAAGAATGGATAAAGGACGCATCTAGTGGTTGCAACTTATGGGTACGTTGGAGAGGCAAACACCACTGTTTGATTTCCCCTGGCATTTCAATAAAGGCCATGTTCTTAATATAGTGGCATGACCATCCAAAATTAAAAGCATCGGATCTTTCGCTGAAAGTTTAGCATATTCTAAAAAATAAGCAAATCATTTCATAAAAATGTCTGATTGCATCTAGCCACGGGGTTGCAGGTAAATTCAGAATCAGGGACAGCTCGATCTGTAAGCTTTGCCTTCATTTTTTGTCTTGGGAATTTGACAAATGGAGGAATACAAGTGCCCTCAGTAGAAATGCAAACTGCAAATGGCGAGAGTGAGCCTTTGCAGAAGTTGATACCCCGACCTGCCTTCTTTTCAGAGAAAATGTTTTTTAGTAGTATTTTGTTGTCAACAATAAATAAAAAAAATCTTTCTAGATAAAGTGGCCATCTGACCATTTTGCCCCATCTCTTTGTGGTCACTTTTCTCCGAATGACGCCTTACAAAAACTGTGGCTATTAATACACATGTCTTAGCATTTTCAAACATCGTTTAAAAGGCTATTTCACACTGATAAAGCAGCATATGAACAAATAATTGTAACAATACATGTGGGATCTATCCACAAGGCACCCAGCAACAGAAGTTGAACTCTACACTGCTGAATAAGCATCTTCGATGCTGAGGCTCGAGATGACGAACCTAGACTCGCGAACAACGAAAATTGTGATGAGCTAGGTAAGTTTTTAGGAAAGGGAGAACAGATGCTAACGGGATTTCGGCTGCAGAGGACGTGTCTAAAAGCCGCCCGCACACCTCGGAAGAAAATAGGGCTAGACGGGCCTGCTAAAGGGATAAGCAAACGCACCTGCGTTGAGCGGAATGTTTCCGTAGCTGCACTGAATCCAGCAGTTTCTGAGGGGCAGACGGCCTCTCATTATGTGTCAAATTATACCAACCTGTACTATATCTATGCTGCAATATGTATATACTTATGTAAATAACCAGGAAAATTATCCATTAAAATATTCAAGATTCCTCTCCAAAAGAGTCGTTTGGGTTTTTCTTTGAACTCCTAGACAAACAGCAAAGCCACTAATATCCTGTTCACACCATGGATAGTTAAGATATCTCAGGCCTGGAACTCTCTCAGGTTAGATACAGGAACAACCACTCACTCTCATTGGCTATAAAGCTTCGCTTTTACTGATTGGCTGTTGCGCCAGTCTTTACTTCAAGCGCATGCGCATACGTTACATTTGTTCTGTTCAGAGATACAGTGACATTCGCTGAGATATCTTAGGTAAGTTTTTCAGTGTGAACAGGCATCCAATTCCGGGAAGGTCCACTTCAAACACGGCGATCTTAAGATATCTTATGTTTGTGGTGTGAACATTGTATTACTACTTTTCCTATAAACGTGTGGGTTCGTTCGGGATCAGCGTCAAAGTGTATCTTTGACGCTGAGAGAAACCTGTTCCAACAAAGTTGAAAAGTGTTTATGGTTTCGGTTTGTCTGTCCATCTGTCCGCGCTCTAACTCTCGTAAATGTACTCGGATTGCCCTGAAATTTTTGGAAGTTATTGACATTTACCCTAATACGAAACCTGTTGCAAATGAAGTTTCTAGCATGATTTGTTTATTTACAGGGACAACAGAAAATTTTACGTTACATTACAGAATATGGAGAAAAATAGTTTAAAATGAATTTTTAAAATATTACACCCTGTCAAACATATTAAAATTTATATGAATTTACGAAGAGCACTAAAATGTGCATTCTTATAAATATGCAGCGGAAATAATGGTTATTATTAATTTACAGAGCATCACAAAAGAATTCCATTACATAATGGTAAAAGGGGGAGTTGTTTGCGGCATATTTTAATTATGTTAAACTATTTCATGTTTAATAAAGTTGGTACACGTTGTTGAGGATTAATATAAATTATTTCATGCAAAATACGAAGCCATGGCATTTACAGGGATACACAAAAGATTTCAAATAGCATATTCCATCCGAAGTAATGTATATTATCGATGATGGCTGATGGATGGATGAAACGAAATTTTCGTTACGATATGCGCTTTTAAGTTTCACTAAATTTTCTATTATATGGTGTGTATAAATGGTGTACTTGATATACAGGGCTACACAAAAGAACTCCTAAATGTTACTGAATATGAGCGTAATTTACTTAAAAGTGGTTTTTAAATAAGTTATCCATTTTTACGTTGAACTACATTCAGTTCACTAAGAAATTTTCGAAGAATATAGATAAAATGATATACAGGGCTACGCAAAAAATTGGATACATGGTCGTCTATGAATGATAATTTCTAAAAATAATTTCAGTAGTTTTAAGAATATTTTAGTTTAAACTAAATTTTAGCTAAATACTGGCATGTAATAAATGTACTAGGTAAGCTACAGGGCTAAACAAAAGTATTAAAACATGATTCCGTTTATTAGTATACATTACTGAAAGAGAAATTTCATCTCGTTGGGCGTTTTCTTACTAAACTAAATTTCCCCATTATATAGTATAGGTAAACTTGACAGATCAAATAAAGGGCTGTTCAAAAGTATTGAAATATATGTTTGACTATGGACAGTAAAGCCTTATTTCCCTAAATAACGAAGTTTTGTTAAAGATTTCAGGAAGTGTTGGAAAGTGTTTCAAAATTTATGCTTAACGCATGTTTTCTCTTACTTGTTTTCATATCTATTTACCTTTAAATCCTTTTCACTATCTTCAATTCTTTTTTTCATGTATATCTTTTTAAGACGATTATTATTTTTATTATTATATTTTAATACATATATGACCCACTAAAAAGTGAATAGTTAAAAAATAATCTTATCTAAAATTATAATTAATATTTTCTGCGTCTCCATGATATTTCCTATTAGCAGACATTTAAATTGTGCCTCATATACAAATTTAAATTTAATCACGTCCCATCTGATCAGTGTAAATATTAAATTAACTAACGCATCCCAACAGTTTTATCATCCTACCACAAAAATATATTTCATCTTTTTATAAAAAGATCAATATTCCACTGCTTTTCCTCCGATCAGAAAACACTCAATAGATGGCGTTCGTCGCAAAATGATTTACAGTGATAAGAGAGAGAACTATCTCTCAATTTTTATTCTATTTTTTCCTAGATCGGAAAAATCGTCTACTAAGCAAAATATAGTACAAAGCATGGCGTGATAATATTAATAAAAAACTGCATTTTCTTAACAAAATGATGCGTAAAATATTTTAGAATAATTAGAATATTTAGAATAAAATATCGACTGTTATTTTTCAAAATTAAAAATTAATATATAAAATTGACTTAAATGTTTCAATTAACAAAAAAAAAAAAAAAAAAAAATCACTAAAGCTAATACAAACTTGCAAAAAGGGGGGATGGGGGAAGCAGAATGGAAATACATTTACATTATTATTATGAATCTACTTTGTTGTATTTTATATTTTAAAATAGAAATATACTTAATTGCTTAACGATATATGTAAATATAAATAATCTTGAAATTTTAACACAATAAAGATAATAAATTATCTATAATTTTGAGCACTTTCGAAAGCTGTATCTAAGACAATCTTATGCCAATTATTAAAAACTAATTCTTATTTCACAGTTAAATTTCTTTAAATGAAAATTTCTTTACATTTCTTGGCCATCAAAAATTAACTGAGCCGTTAACTATTGCATTTTGTTGATAACATTTAACACTAAAACCATAATTATTACACATTATTATGAAATTAATTATTATACTGTTGTTTAAGATCTATGGTTAAAATATTGAATGGATATCAATAATAGTTTCACTTTTATTTAAATATTTATTTAAAATAAGGTTGGTAAATTAAAAATAAATTAAAATGTTGAATTGTTTCAGATTTATTATTACATTCTCGAACATTTAAATGAATATTTACGTTGCACGTTTTTATCCAAAATGATAAATACAAACTTTAGAAGATGATCAATTGAAAATAATTTTCAGATGGCATAAACAAATAAAAAACTAAACTGAGCATCTCACTTCATGTTTTGCATAAAAAATTAACTTAAGTTGGAGGTGTGCAAACTCTTAAAGTTATTTTACTTTAACAGAAAGTTTGTTTACACTAAAAATAAACTATTATTTTAAGCATGAAAGTATTATTACATAAATTTATTTTGATGGAATCATGTTTTTGTAATATCAATTTTAAAGACTGGATTAGCTTAGTGATTTTTTAAGTGAAATTGTTATTGACAAATTTTATTCCGTAAGTAATTTACAAAAAGAAAAATTATATTAACACTTTTTTAAATTCATTAATAATAACGATGCAAAACGTAGTTAGTTATAAATTTCAACAATTTTTATAAAATTGCTCATCAGCAAACAAACAGTTATTGAAGCAGTAATAACAATAATGCAATAATTATATTTTATATTTTATTTACAAAAGAGTATGGATAAGTTGCATCAACAATTATAAGGCTGAATGCCGTTTTTTTTTTTTTTTTTTTTTTTTTTTTTTTTTTTTTTTTAACATGCATAAATTGATAGCCGGAAACGATAGTTGCATAACGTTTGGATTACATAATTTATTTAAAAACGCTAATTGTACATTTAATGATAGATTTATCCGATACGAAACAGACGAAAAAAAAAAGCATCGTAACTCTAGGAAACTAAAATTCTTTTAGTGTTACTTAAATAGACTTCATTTTTTAACTGAGTAATTTACTCTGTATTTGTTTACTGTTCAGCTAACCCTTATTCTTAAAGTAAAACTTAACTTAGACCTTTCCAGTTAATAAAAATTCATTATTTTCTATTTTTTAAAGTGATCTGTTCTAATTAAAAAAAAATTATAGCTCGATGAAAAGATAGAAATGCGTTTGCTGAGATATCAGAGATTCTTATAAATAAATAGGGATAAAAATGTTATTCAAAAGAAAATAAAACTTGCCTGCATAAAATAAACACTTTCTAAAGAATTGTGTTTTTTTTTTAACTCTTTTAATTAAGTTTTCACCTATTTAGAATATTATGCGTTCAGCATACATTCTTTGGTTGTTTACTTCATGAATTTTTTAGTGATGGCTTCACTTAAACTTAGTGATAGCGAAATTATTGCAATAATTACGATTACTTACAGATTATGTTTTCTATATTAAGTCACACCGTTATAAATTGTATTGATACAACTATTAGTTACTCAAAAACAGAAGATATCAAGTATTTTTCTATTTATAGGTTCTAAGACAAACGTATGTAAAATAGGAGGATTTGGATAAATCAAAGAAAATTTAGGCAAATTAATCTTATAAAATCTACAATAAATAATTTTTTAACAGACCGCTATAAAACATGTTGTAAATATAGAGACTGTAAAACATATTTTAATGACAAATTTGTCGTTTAAAGAGAAATGAAGGACAGTGAACTATCCTCTAACCAGCTTCTGACATTATCAAAGAAATGTGTTTGTATAAAATATTACCTGATAGAATTTAAATTATCCACTGAAATGTATCCTAATGATATTTAGGTTCACGTTACATACATTTAGAATCAAATTTTCAATAGCTGAATAAGGTTTCTCGATCGACATTTTGCAATGATATTCTCATTCGCTAAACGAAGCACAGGTCCCAAATCGCGGCGTAATACAATGGTCGCCATGGTAACTGACGAACTGAAGAAGGGCTGCGCCAACTGATGGAAGACGAGATTGTAAATTATAACAATTAAGATTAATCCAGTATTAAAAACAACCGGGGAAGAGCAATAGCCAAATTATTCATGGGAAACATTTGAAGATGGAAGAAGAACATCATAAGAAATTTTTAAAAAGAAAAAAAAATTAAAGCCCAAATTGTTTAGAAATGATCTATTACAAAATGATAGTCAGAGGCAGTGTTGCTAGGTCCACTGTCACAAAAGCGGTACAGGGGTTTCTAAATTTAACATAAAACAACAGGAAATCCTAAGAAAATGGAACCTGTTTATAACGGAATCCTGTCTGAAATTTAAGAAAATAAATCTTCCTACGGACAGGACCCAATTTACCCTTGAAGTCATGGAAAGTATAGTGTCATTTTGGGGGCCCCTTTCATTTCAGAGGAGTTTTCTAAATTAAACATACATAACTCAACACCGCTACGACTGTCATTCAAAAGAGTGGTTCAGCTGAGATTATATATATTTAATTAAAAACTTTTTTTAATGTTCCTCCGTATATACACAAAAGAAAGAAAAGTATACAATCAGAAAAAAAATATGCAAAAATCAATTTTGCACAATATTAACATAAAAATGTCAGTTGAATTCAGCCTGTATGCTTAAAATAAAATATCAATATTTTGAAATACTTTTTACCTTTTTGGCAATAGTTTAAATGATTAATAGTTTATATTGTGCATATAAGCTAAATTTAATATGTAAAATAAACTATCTAAAATAATGGGCAAACTTTAGAATTATAATCATGTTGTTAAAACCTATTACATGTAAAGTTAATTTGTTATGAAAAATAATGTTACAACAAAATTTAATTATAGACTTATCTGAATCTTTAAAAACCGAAAGAAAAGGATTTTAATTGTATATTTATAGTTGTGTATTATGAAAGTTATACGTTATAGTTGTGTATTATAGTTGTGTATTTATAGTTGTGTATTATGAAAGTTATACGTTATAGTTGTGTATTATGAAAGTTATATATTATAGTTGTGGCTATGAAAGTTTTCTTATTAATAGAGGATTCCATTATAAGCTAGATTTTACTATAAACACACATTTTTTTTTCAGATAGATTTTCACAGATTTTACTAAGCAAAGTACAATAAAATTTAGAAAAATTAAATCGATAGGGAGCGAAAAAATAATAATCTGCTTCAGATATGTGACCTTTTAGCAGGTATACTTGTACGGTATTTCTTTCGACGGAATTGTAAAAAGGAATATAGTATATATAGGATTTTTTTCTGTTTTAAGTTCCATTTGATCTAGACTAACGAATAGCATAGTACAAAAAGAAATTTAAAATAATTTGTTCATCAAGGAAAATTGAGAATTTTAAGTGTCCCACTAAGTTGTAACACATACGAATACACTTGGGACACACTGAAAATAGGAAAATAGGGACACGTTTCCACATCAGCCAGAAATTCATGGAATATCGAATATTTTCACTTTTCCATCGGTATATTTTGCGGAAATCCAAAATACTAAAATATTTTTTTTTAAGGACTTACAAGTCTTTACTATTTGCTCATAGTTAATTTACGGGAACATCGAATTTTGAAATAATAAAAATACGAATGCTTGCTTCGTGATATTAGCTTGCTAAGAATTAAAAAAATAAAAATATATTGCAATATGTTTCGCATAATTGAATTTCCGCACTTTTTAACCTTCCTACCCTGAATGGGTCTAATCGACCCAGTCCTATAATGCGTTTCATTCGATTCAAACCAGAAATTTTTTCATAAAGTAAATTAAATAAATAACCCAAAGATTTAATAAGTATGTTACATGGATTTAAATAAAAATTCTGATGTGAAAGATTTTAATCAAACTTGAGTAAAATTTCAACAGGGTAGGAAGGTTAAAGGTAAAAATCCCTGTCGGCTGGGCCTATAGGCGGAGGTAGATTTCGAAGAGTGCTCATTTCAACCAAAAAAAAAAAAAAAAAAAAAAAAAATATATATATATATATATATATATATATATATATATATATATATATATATGATTAGAGATAAACCCAGTTTAATAACTTCATTTGGCCGTTTATGAAAAATTTTTAATTTCATTTTTCTGCAAAAACTGGTTTTATCAGAATCATCTTAAGAAAAATTCAGCTCAAATGCCCATTTTGACAACATATTTTGAAATAAATTCTGAATTTATTAAAAAATCGACAAAAAAAAAAAAAAAACACATTATACAGCTCCTAAATAACAAAAAATTGTCAGTTGAATGCATTTGAGAAAGAAATTGAATTTAAAAATGAGTCATAAAATAACCGATTTGTTGTTTGAATACATCCTTAATTCTTTAATCATGATTGCTTCGGAAAATTTTGTGCGAAATACTCACTTTGACAGCATTTTTAAAAATATATTCTATCTTTATCAAAAAACTGGCCAATGCGTCACAGTATATAGTTCCTAAATAGGATGATCTGTAAATTGGATGCGTTTGAGAGCGAAAATGGATTTTAAAACGAGTCATAAAAAACGCAATTTGATATGTGAAAACTTCCTTAAATTTTCAAATCACGAAGACTTCGGGAAATTCTGTTCAAAATACCCTTTTTGTTAGCCTTTTTCGAAATATATTCTGTCTTTATCAAAAAACCGATCAATGCATCACATTATATAGTTCCTAAATAAGAGGATCTGTAAATTGGATGCGTTTGAGAGCAAAAATGGATTTAAAAACGAGTCAGAAAAAAACGCAATTTCTTATTTGAACACTTCCTTAAATTTTCAGTCACGATGATTTCGGAAAATTCTGTTCAAAATACCCTTTTTGGTAGCCTTTTTTGAAATATATTCTGTCTTTATAAGAAAATTGACCAATGCGTCACTTTATACAGTTTCTAAATAAGAGGATCTACCATTTGGATGCGTTTAAAATCAAAAATGAATTTAAAAATGAGTCAGAATATAAGCAGTTTCGATTTGAGGTTTTGTCTCCAACTCCTATTTTTGTTTAATTTGTTTTTGCTATACGAATTGGTCCTATGAAAAACTTGTCAATATAAAAGTTTTAGATATTTTTGAGAAGATGTAAAATAAATTTAATCAGACTTGATATCTTAAAAATTGACGGAGTTATGGATTTTTCTCTTTTTTCACCGCCCTTTTTCTTTTCGTTTTTAATTTTTTTTCATCAGTAAAAATTGGTCTTATCAAAAACTTGTAAATACAAAAGTTTTAGATAATTTTAAGGACATTTACAAAAAATTTAGTTGGACTTGATATCTTGAAAACTGACAAAATTATGAATTTTTTTCTCTCAAAACCCCTGTTTTTTTCCTCCTTGAGCCCACTTCTAAATTTATCAAAAATCTGCCATGCATAAACTTTTGGCCCATTTTAAAGAAGTAATATAAACTTTAAACCGATTCGATATCTACTTTAATTAAGAAGTTATGGCGATTTTTCGGTTTTCACAAAAACGCCCCCTATTCCGACCCCCTTGGTCCGATTTTGCCCATTAAAGAACTTAGCCGAGATTTTATCCCCTTTGATTTTATGTACCAGTTTGGTGGAGATTGGTGAAGAATTATAGAAGTTATCGTGTCATAAAAAAGTGATATATATATATATATATATATATATATATATATATATATATATATAGATAGATAGATAGATAGATAGATATATAAACTGGTGCGATTGCAATAGGTAGTATTTCATACGAAATCTACCTAATATTTCATACGAAATCTACCTAATAAAGAAAGAAAAAAAACTCATGTCCTATTGTATTTTAAATACACAAATTCTGAAAGTATATTTTTCACAGCCTGTACATTTATAAAATGCTGCATGCCCTTAAATTTTTGATCAAAACTAACAATATTTCTAAATATCATTCTTGAAACCTAACTACAATAGATCCATCTGTATTGTAAAAGTGTTTTCTGCAGATCCTCAAATTAATAATAAATTTTGTTAACTTGTAGTCATTTTAACTTTCCTACCCTGTTGAAATTTTACTCAAACTTGGTTAAAATATTTCACACCAGATTTTTTTAAAAATCCATTTAACATGCTTATTTAACTTAAATCTTTGTGTTATTTATTTAATTTACTTTATGAAAATTTTTCTGGTTTGAATCGAATGAAACTCATTATAGGACTGGGTCGATTAGACCCATTCAGGGTAGGAAGGTTAAAACGGAAATTCTGCTTCGTGCAGAGAATGCACAGTAGAATGCACAACAAACAATTTGCCCCTCCATCATGGACCATAATGTATAGAATTCTTTTATGAATCTTGTAAATGAACTATAAATGCAACACCCTTCATTTTCAATAGCGAAATTCTATAGTGAACCTTATTAGCATATAAATATTGCGTGTTGTTCCGTATATATTTATGCAAAATAACTTTTACAAAGAAAGCCTACTTTGTCAATGTACTTTACTAAGCTGAGGTCTGAAAACCCCAGTTAAAAATAAACATTCCCCTAGTTTGCCTTAAATTCTATCTGTTATATAGGTAAATTACTATAATTATGGGGGGGGGGGGTCAGTTGAAGGGTTGTTGGATTAAAGGTTAATTACAACAAGATACATTAAAAATTTTGTTTATTTATATCAAAAGTAGTCAGCCAATAAATATATTACAGTGAGTAAATTTATATAAGCTTATATCATTTTACTACGACAACAAATCTAACAATTCATCACTATAAGTTGCCATCGTTACAGTTTTTAGCACATGTCACAGAGGTGGTTGTATTTCTGTTTCTTAAAAATGAAATATTTGCATTCAGATCAGACTATGTTGACAAATTATACATTTAAATAAATGTAAAATTTCTCATTATTTATTTTAATCCAATTCTGGATGCATAGAAAAATCAGGAGTAAAATAATTGTCATACAACAGGATCGCGAAAAATAACATTCTGTGTCCTCAGTAGACTTAAAGGTTAAAGCACGGACAGACGGATAGACGGACAGACAAACCAAGTTCATAAACTATTTCCAACTACGTTGAAAAATGTTAAAAATGGATAAAATAAAGGCTTTTCAAGTAATAAACTGAAATCAATAGAGCATTTTTTTATAATAAAAACTTAAAAAATAATAAAATATCAGTAAATTAAACTTTTTCAAATATTTATTAAATTCATCACAAAGAAATGAAAAATATTTTGAATATTCTATGAAGAATTGATTACGATATTATTGGGATATTATGAATAATAAAAGTATTTCTTGAAATCTAGTCCCTTTAAATTTAGAATTAAGTACAGAAGTAGGTAAATAACCATTAATAATCCCCTCACATCAAAAGAAATATAAAAAGAGATATTTTAATTAATTTACGCCTGAAATATTAATATAAATTCTTTAGTTAATTGCAATTGTTTTGTTCTGAACTGTGAGTCGAATAATTTTAAGGTTGAACTAAAGTATTCAAGTGTTAAAAAAATAAATTTTACCATAAACTAATCTCGTGTATATATTTAAAAAATATTGCAAATTAAATTCCACGTTTCTATTGTGAAACTAATCGTTGAACTTTTACTTGCTTTACATATGTATTACAAGGAATAGAATAAACGCAGATGCGATACATTAAATTTGAACGCGAATTTTTGAAAAAGTAATAAAGGAGAATAGTTGATATTTTTTATGTTGTGACATATATTACACAATTTATAACGTATGATACATCATCAAATACTTCGTAAGCTATATCATATTGACACTTAAAAATTCAGTCATGGGGGAATAAACTAAACACCCCCTACTAACCCTGCAACACATTATCGTTGAAGAAACTTACTGGTACCAAACGATTAGAAATAAAGTGTACTTTTAAATAATATATATAGAATTCGCTTAAGAAGCCATATGAATATCAAAACAATCTAAAACATTTTTTTTTATTTTGATAGCATTACCCAATTATGACATCATAAATAAATTCTACACCCTTCAATTAATCTAATTTGAAATTTTCATGAAATTCGTACTATTACTTACTCATAAATTAATTATTTTAAAATGAACACATTTTAGGGGTTATATTCGAATTGAAGTTCGGTATTAGATTGTTGTAATTCCACAAAATGACTAAGTCATTTCGATAACTGTATAATTTGAAAATTTGTATTCTATAATTTGAAAATACTTGAAAGAAAATTTTCAGATTTTAAAATCGCATAAAACAGGACATAATAAGAGAAATCCATCGAACGATTGTAGGTTGCTATTCATATTTTTTTCAAATATTAATTTCATAATTCATATTTTAAAATTATAAAAATTACAAATTCAGTGTATTTATGTTTGGGGTTTTGAGCATTATATTTATACAAAAAATTAGTACAATAGAATTATAATTTCGGGATATATTAATAAAAGTATAAAAATGCAATATAACATTAGATGCTTTAAATTTTCAATGTTTATAAGTCAAAAACTTATCCTCCATGACATGAAATTTCGTATCTAGGCACACAGTGAAACGAAGATTTAAAATGCATTGACAAATTTTGTGTTTCCAGAAAAAATAAACGGTCCAGTGCGAGTAGTACTCGCGCTCAGAGGGTTCCATACGATAAAAATATGAATAGTTAACCCCTTGGGGACGAGCGACTTGAATATGTGCCAGTTAAATTTATGAGAATCTTTCATTAGTCATACCGGTTATTTTTTATTTTAAACTTTACCTTATTTAATTGTAGCATTTTTGGGATTCAAGTAGAGAAAATTTTTGTTTTGAAAAACCAGTGGTTAAAGATTGAAACTTAATCAAAGTGCTCTCACCGCGAAGGAGTATATATCTGTTCTAAAAAAAGTAACTAAATCTGTCACCGACACTGACAATGAATTTTTTGTGACTTAGGGTATTTCTTAGCTAATATTAAAAAACTACTGCACACAAAAATATGAAAATTGATGATACTATAGAGAAATGTTTAATAAACAGGCTGATGAACACATTTTTAATTCGAATAATTATTTTAAGAGGTAGTTAATATTAAAGTTGGTCAAAATCATTCCATTAAAAAAGTTTTATAGGAGCAAAATCTATGCATAGGAATTTATTAATATTTTGAACTGTATTAATATTTTTTTAATTTGGCTCAGTTTTTGAAGATTTTTTTTTTCATTTTAAATTCAAATTTTTAGCATTTCCAGAGAAATTTTTTTACACATTTTCGAAAACGTTATTATTTTAAATTGTTGCCAAACGATCAATTAATAATATTTCCTCCAAATAATATATATATATATACACGCGACTATCACAAACATAAAAAAACCTTTTCAAATGAGTGTTAAATAATTACTAGTTAATAGCAAGAAAATACTGAAAATTACCTCATAAAACTATATTTACATGTGAATATTAAAAGAGAAAGAATATATTAAAATAATGTATTCATTAAAATCCCTTAACCGCATGAGAGAAAAGAAAAACTACGGCATATCTAAAATAGCCAAACAATAATATTGCAATCAGTTGAAATTTAAAAAAATTATTTACGTGAGATATTTCACATTTCTAGATGATCTTTTTAGCTATTGTTGTCAATTCTAAGGCAGCAGAAATAAAAATATTTTCTTTCTAGCAATAAAAGCAGGGATGCAAAAATCTAGGCGCCAGCAGACAATCTCTGACCACTATTTATTTTTATTTTTATTTATTTTATAACATTTTGTGTAAAGTTATATTTAGAATGCTATTAAATTTCCAGCGAAGAAATTTTTTAAATTTTCGTGGTGAGAGGCTGCTTGCTGGCACCTAGATTTTTGCAACCTTGCAATAGAAGTATTTTCACGAGAATAACAAAAAAGAGAGAGAAAACGTTTAAATAATAAATTCATTAATGTGTGTAAAAAAAAAAAATTACATCATATTTAATAAGACCAAGTCAAATTGCAAAAAAGTTAAAATTTCAAAATATATTTCTCGTATTAACCCAGTTCGGCTGCATTTGTAATTTGCTGAAGATTGATGAATATTTCAGAGTTATTTATAAAATGGTTTTTACCTTTTCATATAGTAATTATTAAATGAAATAAATATCGCAAGCACCTCAGTGTTTTAAATTGTGGCAAGTATTTTCTTTTCTTTTTTTATTCACTTTTCTCATCAAATCGAATAAATGTTTCAAATTCTCTAATCGCATATGGTGACATATATTTAATAGTTTTGTAACAGTATTAAAAGATATTTCTAAATTGATGAAGATTGGTGGATATTTCAGGATTGTTTGTAAAACAATTTCACTTTTTCATTAGTAATTATTCAGTGAAATAAATATCACAAACCCCTCAGTGTTTTGAATTGTAACAAGTATTTCTTATTTTAACTTCTGATCTTGAAAGCAATTATGTATGTCACAGCATATTTAAAAATCGTTTATATGACAAGGTTCGCACACTCCTTATATTTTTTAAGGACTCTGGCACTATGAAAAATAAGAAAATTTACATTTAAATTTTAAAACACAAAATTCATAACCACCAGCTTCATTCACAGATTTTGCTGTATTTTTCTGCTGTGAAATACTTTGAAACTATTCTTAAAATTTAGTGGTAGAACTGTGCGAGCACTGTATGATATATATTTAATTATTTCACAATCAGTTAAATTTAGTTATTAAAGATTGACATGTCTCTTATTATCTGTAAAACTATTTTCATCCTTTTTTAATGATCAATCAAGGAAAAGAATATGACAAGAGCTTCATTTTTTTTATATTGCAACAAAATTTCTTCCTTCTTTCTCTCTTAAAATGTCAGTCAAAAAATAACTCAAGCTGAGCCGATATTTGCTCATCTCACGTTTTGAAAGGCAGCTTCTCAAAAAGAGTTGAAACAACTCGAGTAGTGAGTTGTTTGTTAGTAATTTAAATCAAGACGAATAGTTTAAAAAATGCAATTTCAATCAAGACGAGTAAAACGTATTAAAACAACTCATTCACGATCCAATAAATTACAGCTCTTTCCTGAGAAGCCAAATCCACTCTTTCGTTTTAAGAGTGTTGTAATCCTTGTTTTTGAAGTGATGATGTATGTCACATTTTTTCATGTGATGTATATTTATGAATTTTCGTTCAAGGATTCTTCATTTTCTGAATAATTTCTAAAATAGTTTTGCTTTTTATATCTTATTTTTAACCAACCAATATATTACTTTGTTCAGAAATCAATTCATATAAAAAATAATAGATTCGTGGTTTACTCATTTAAAAATATTCTTAAAGCAAAAATTCACAATCGTGAACTTTTCAGATCTTCTTCTTCCGAATCAAGATTTTGTATTGGTCAATGAAAAGTACTACGTATTTTCTTATATCGGATTGTCATTTGAAGGGTATATTTCATGATTTTTATTGATTCTAAAATTTTATTGAAAGTGTACTTCTAGCAATATTTTAGAGAGATACTGTTAAACAAATTCAATATATTTCTATTACATTTTAATTATATAGTATATACTTAAAAAAAATACCCAAATCAGTTATCTAGAATTTGAAATAGAATATCTGAAACATGTATCGATGTAAGGATGAAAATATTTCATAATTGTGTCACAAATATTTCTTATTTTTATTTTTATTTTTTAATTCTAATCGTAGACATGTCCTCACTTTAAAGAGTGTGTTTAAATTAGATTAAGTGCACAGTTGGAAGCAAACCAATATTCGGCTAACTATTGGGTCTCATTCATTAGCATTTACATTCATTGGTATGAAATATTGCCCCAATATTGGAGTGTTTACATTACATAGTGAGCAAATTTTGTCTGCAAATAATTCGCCAACGAAGCCAATATTAATTTTACATTGCTAATATTTCCAATGAAACTTCAGTATTGCACAAACATTGACTTTAGACTTGAAAAAATTCCAATAGAAATTCAATATTAGACAAATGTTGACCTTACATTGAAAATTTTTACAATGAATTGCCAATATTGCCCCAATATCTGTTCTTTAGTTTAATACATTGGCAAAATGCAACTACCCGAATTTTAGTGCAATATCTAGCGAAGGACGTAAAATTTAGCGAAGATATAACCAATGCTGGTTTTCAACTAGGGCACCTTATCTAATAATACTAATTCATAAAATGATAAATATCTAAAATTGTTGGCAAAACAAAAATATTATAAACATTGTAAAATAGAATCTTTTATGAATACTGGACCTTAATAGCTGGAATTATTCATGAAAAGTTTATTACAGCAACAATAAAACACCAAAATGAGAATAATCATTTAAATAACTTCATAACAGCAAACCCTCATAACTTATTTTTATTTTTCTCAATTACAAAAAAAAAAAAAAAAAAAAAAAAAAAAAAAAATTCCATGCAGTCTTTGCGCAAGCACTATAAATTTTTAAGTTATTTAGCAATGAAATTTAAATTAATACAATCCGATTTTATTGCCCCCGATGCTATAGAAACATTACAGTTTCCTTTAAATATAAACGAGTAGATTTCTTGTTACATAAAATGTATTGCGGTAGCATAAAATTTAGAAATTTTTTAGGAAATATTGTTTCACGTTTAAAATTTTAAAATAAATTATTACTTGATTGAATTTTTTTAATGAAGCGCTGTTTTTGTCAAACTGCGTAATTATTATAGCTATTAGGTTTGAAATTGCTGATATCTGAGAATTTGAATTCGGTTGGTAGTCAAATTTTGCCGTCCTAAATACGACTAGCGCATTGGACTCAGTTGCGTAGCAAGAGAAGTGGTAGAGGCATAGAGGCATGGATATCCCTATTTTTGATAGATTTTTTTAGCCTTATTTAATCGCCAGATTCTGAGATTAAACAAGGCAAAAAAATTCTTTACTGCTATCTATAATGACTTCCTCTAGCTATGCCAAAGATTGGAAATATTAATTACATCGGAAATGAAAATATTCCAATTAATGTAATGTGATGGATGCCCCAGCTTGGTTATCATTTGATAACATCAGCCATCTCATTATTGAATAGTTTCTTTTTATTTGAAGCACTCCAGAATTGACATCAGAAACTCTAAACAAGATTTCAGAAACCTTCGATTCTTAGCAAAATTAAAACAATCATACCATTCACCTAATAAATATTAAGGGTGTTCTCAAATCCAAAAAGGCAACTTTATGACGGAAGTTTAAATTTATTTTTGTTTGGAAATGCATGAACTAGCAAAGGTTGTTGTTCTGAAACTATCTAATCGAACTGTTTTTTTTTTCGTTTTTTAGCAAATGCAATAGATCGTTCATAAAATATTGTCAAAGTGGGCGTTTTGAAACGAATATCTGCGCGAAAGAAGAATAACCACTCAAACAAGGGGTAAACGTGTTTGTCACGTGATCGAAATCTCTTATAACTCAAAAATAAATTTATCAAAAAATCTAAAACACAGTTTGATTCCAAATCGTTTCCATTATCAGGCATTCCAATTTCATATATTTCCATTAAAAAATGAATTTTTAAATGTGTCAACGTTTTGCGCTTGTTGAACAGAGCAGTTGAGACCAGCCTTAAGGCACTAAAAACTGAAAGATTCGTCTTAGATTTCACTCCGTGCAGGCTGATCTGGCTCATTGGAATATAAAGCACTTTTTTCCTGGAGCATAACTTCAACATTTTATCGGGCGCGCTTTAGATCTTTGCACGAGTATGCGTGTCTCTTGTTTTTTACACAGTATCTGTGATATTAAAATACAAGATATTTCATAACAGTAATACGAGGTGTGTTGAAAGACTAGTCATATATGTCAGTAATAAAAGAAATAATACTAGTTTTGATGCCATTTGTGAGAATTAAGTGTAAGAAAATTCAAGTTTGTCATTAAAATGAAAGTTCTCACACTGAAGGATTAATAGTGCCCAGATTCCCTTAAACGTTTGTGAGGGAGTGACCTTTGTCATAAAGGCACTTTAGTATTTCTGAGATCGGGACGTCAATAATTTAACATGTGTAAGCGTAAAAGCGACATCTATCCTCTCTTTTACTTTAACTTTCTAGTGTGTGTGTGTCTCTTTCGGATTCTACAGTTAGGCTCGCGGTTAGTAGTATTATGTAAATTTGAAATATCTCAGTTTGCAGCATATAAAAGCTTGGAATTTGAGTGTGTGGGTGAGTGTCTCTGGCGATAGCCAGCAGAGCATTAGTCAGCTGGCAGTGGTGTCTCTGGCGATAGCCAGCAGAGTGTTCTAGCGATATTAGTCAGCGAAGTGTGTTTCCCGCTGGTATCTAGCAGATTGCAAGTATCACCGAGCCTCCAGTGAGTTGTGAAGGAGTTTTGGTATTCGACTAGAGAAGTGGGCCGGTGGTAAGAAATTTAATAGTAATTACATTTGATTATCTCAAATGAATAAAGGATATCTACAGCCACGGGCTGTCTAATTAGATTTTATCTAGCAGTTTAGCCGAAGATAGCTGAGAAGTAATCAGAGTTGCCCCGATTGAGCTAGTTCCGGTGCTGTGAGTATGAGTTCAATCTTTTAGTAGTATTCTCAGTTGTGAAAATTAAGACTTGCTCCACTTCCCTTGAGCCCTTATATTTGTTAATAAACTGTGTTTTTATCTTAATTCCTGAATATGTCTGCATTTAACTCCCAGCACGAGCACCCAACCGTTACACGTTTACCACTTTTAGTAATTTTCCTCCTCTCCCTTATCAGATATCTTTATGTGTAAGCCTGTTTTCAGCATGTGTAACCTAATAAAAGTAAACCTATACGAAAAATTATGAAACCTAGCAGATATTACACATTAGTGGTATACTGTTCTTCTCATACATTATTGTTGGATAAATGAAAAATGAGCCAGCGTTATTCAATCAGCTGGAAAGAACAGAAGCTCCATGCCTCAAGTAAAATTATAATCATTTCCCGAAATTCAGATGTAGTTCCATTTAAGGATTTCCTCGAAAGGTCGTCTGATTAATGAAGCTCGAAATAAAAAACTTTTATTGCATTAATCTGAAGCAATATTTCTAAGATGTATAAAATGTTTTTTCTAATAGGTTTTTTCATTATTTTTTTTAATACGTAAAAATAAAATCAATTCATCATAGCATATTGCATAATCAATTGAATGAGGAAAGACTCATTTTATAGAAAACTAGTTTTATATTAAAGTAATTCACTGAATAATAATTTTTAAAAATGTTTTAATGTTTTTAATTTGCAGAGATTTTAGGAAAAATTTTTTGGTATATAAAATAGTGCAATATAAATACGTATTTGTATTTGCATATTTAAATTGTGACCACACGCGCGTACATTTTTCAATTAAAATCTCTCGTTCGTTATTCACAGACATTAACCTCTTGTCCACAGATTGGCCCTTGGCCAAATGGAAAGATTTTTGAACAACTTGAAGAATATATTAAGTTTCTCAAAAAAATTCAAATGAGAAACATTTCACTCGATTAACTTCGACTAGTATTGAAAAATCACATAAAAAATTAGCGAATAAAAATAGCTATAAAAACAATTTGAACATTGATTTTGTTGCATTTTTTAAATGGAAATTTAAAAAAGAAAACTTATTCCATTTTATGTAGGATTTTTGAGAAATAATGTACATGCATCATATCTAAATTATGAGTGTTTTAATGTTTTAGCTTTTGAATACGTGCCAATTTAACAATGTAGTCCGTATTAAAACAAAATAAATTAACACTGCTTACAGAGTAAGTCTAAAAAAACCCCACCGTAACAGAAGTAGATTCTAATTTTTTTAAATAATAAACCAAGCAGAGCTTATCTAAGTTGTCATTGTACTTACTGTCTATAGTGCTATATTTCTGGAGTCAGGTGACACTAGTGATTAAAATTTCCTTTAATTGTTATTGTTGTTATTTAGGCTCCCTGGCCAACATAAACAGCAGGGAGCGTCAGGAAGAATCAGCATCAGGAAGACACAGTGCACACAGTGGATACAGTTTCCATTTGACAAGCCCTCAAAGTGGTGGAAGTTCGACTTTGTGTTCAAGTTTTCTCAAAAAATTTTGGTCCTATGTGAAAGGGAAATCTCTAGAATCGGTATCTCTCCCTCATCTACTTATCTCACTCAGGGCCGTAGCTAGAAAGGAACAATAGGGTGGTGGTGGGGTAGGGGGGGGGGCTCATAATTCCTCTCTTTCTCTTTGGGATTCAGAAAGATAAATTAGTGCATATTTACACTGTAGTTGCTATATTTCTCATTAAATTGTTGGAATCATTTCATTTTATGCCAAGAAAAGAATAGGATGATGAAAAATTTGAGTGTATAACAAGTGCAATATTAAACATCGTGTAAACTTCATATGTGCAAATAGGATGAGCAAGTGTTGAAACACTTATTTTAGTTACAATTTAGTATTCAAAGTTTAGTTTCAATTATTTTAGTTTCAATTTAGTATACAATTTAGTTTTCAAAACTGTGAAAGGTCCTCAAAACAAAATTAGATTCTGAGCAGAATTTCATTTTTGGAACATAAATTTATTTAGTGACCTTGGAATATTTTCCAGGGGTGGCTGAGACGCCCGTAGCACCCCTTTAGCTACGGCCCTGATCTCACTGTGAAATTTTTCTTCACACTACTGAAGTTTGGTGCTTGGAGACCAAAACAGTGCCGTGGCCAGGGATCGGGTCCAAATGCTGTGGATACCAGTAATAATGTGAAGTTTCTTTAACCTTACTTAATAACGGAAAATTCTAGATTTTGATAAGGCAAATAGTTAGTTAATAATTAGCTATATTCAGATCATCTAGACACCCACTCATGTGACGCCACTCATCAACAGTGACTCAGCTTCCCCTCCAAAATACTGGCCGTTTTCGATACTGCTTAACTTTCGTATTTTGTTGAAAACCGGCGCTGTATTGTTTAATCGCAAAGTTATAAAGTTGTTGAATCAAAAATTTGTTTTTTAATTATCTGTATTCTAAATGGCTGTTCCCGTTTAAAATAGTACACATATTTGTTAGTTTTCCCCTAAAAGCACTTTACACTTCACATCAATGCGTTTTCGAGTGTTTTGAAAATCAATCAAAAATAACTTCAGTAAAATATGATTTAGTGAATTTAGTGGATTATGATTTAGTGAATTTATGATTTAGTGAAAAAAAGGCAACAAGCTTTGCACGTAGGAAATGCAAACAGGGCGATATGCACATGATATGACCTCTAGCCCATGATGCGCAACGGAAAAAAGCGCGTTTAAAGATGTTTCACAAAGTAGAATATGCATGGATACCGTCAGAAATGTTTATAACTATTAAAAAAATAATAATAAATTTTGAACTTTATAGGAATATTGACTCTTATAATTTAAATATTAAACAGTTAAATAATGAAATAAAAAAATTACAAAACAAATTTATTATAACATATGTTGATAAATCACCAAACAACTTATGCAATAATTTGTAAACATTAATACTCTATGTTATTAATTCAAGCTATAAACACTAGTTCAAATTTTCATAAAACAGATCTTGATACTATCCTTAAAAATAGATATATAGCTCATTATTATAAGTTATTGAAAATTAACAATTATAACTATAACCATCCTTATATTGTAGTTATTCCTAAATTCCATAAAATTCCTTCGAAATTTCATACTATAAAAATTGGCTACAATACATAATAACAATAATGCTAGTAAAGATTTATTAACAATACTTACTAAAATGCTAGATCTTGAAAAAACTAATGATAAACTCTATAGTATAAAAATAGTTTACAACTTGTAAATAATATAAAAATATTTAAAAACATTAAATACATCAAAACATTTTATTTTAATGATTTAATCAATGCAATTGATATTATAGATGTGTACAGAATAATTAATTTGTAGTTCAAAGAATATAAGGATTCGCTTAAATTAATAAATACTGTAACTTTATCTTATTTCAAAACATTAACTAAATTTATACTTTATCATAATGATATATTATACAAGCAAAAGTTAGGTCTCCCTCAGGGCGGTATTGTATCATCAATCTGGGCAAAACTCTATTTACATTATTATGAATGCAAAACTTCTATTGTGTAATATATATAGGTATCTTGATGATATAATCATATTATATTCAACAAGTTCATCTAATTATTCATTTCCAATTAAATACCATAAAAATTTAAAATACAGTTCTAATAATATGTCTTAATAATAAAATTAATTTTCTCGATGTTAATGTTACTCTCTGTGATAATAAAATCCTCTTTGATATTTATAATAAACGTAACGATTTTTTATTCAAAGTAAATTTATTTACTCATTATAATTCATGCCTACATAAATTTGTATATGTAAATATTTTACTTAACTTTTCTCATAGAACTAATAATATTTGTTCATCTAAATTTAAATTGCATAATTTAAAACTAGTTCAGGATCTTGCAATAATCAGGATCTTTGCAAAATCCTCCTAGGAATGTTTTTTGTATAATTGGGTGCGTGTCATGGAATGGCCTATCATGTACGCTCATCCCAATCTCAAGAAAATTTGTTGGGTACACTCAGTAGACCTGTATATGCCAATGGCTGATAGTTAAAGTCTATGGCAGAACTGGAGTCCGCCATCATTGAAGATTGGGATAATATTGATATCTCCAAGACATTGCTAAATGGTATGCCACACAATATATTCCATGTCATATATAAACTTGGCGGATATGTTGGCTATTAACAGTAGTGGCTTTATTTCGGCGGGACACTTTCACCCCCCTCTTTTTTTTATTCATTCATTTTTTATCCTGCCCAGATGGGGCAAGGAGTAAGTTACGCTTTATAAATATGTATTTCTTTATACATTTTCGTATTATATTTGTTTCGTTCTCATTGGTTTGTTTCCTGTCCAATTACGATACAAAATCATAATGGTTTTATTTCGGTGGGACATACTGTACAAATATATATATAATGCTTCGATAGTCATAAATTATAAGAAAAAAAATATATATACACAAGTTTTCATTATAATGCACTAAAACGGAAACAAAAATGTTGAAGGAAAATTGATTGAAATAAATATCCTTTTAAAAAGTAATACATTAAATAGAGTGTGAATTTTGTATCATATTGTTAAAAAAAATGGATGTAAAATTTTAAATCCTGCTTCCTCGGAAGAAAAATATCGACCAATGTCCTCGTGAGCAACGAAATCACATTCATTCTCACTTAGGGCTACTAGATTTACTAGTGGCTCTATTCTCATTCGTCGTTCTAGTGGCTCTATTCTCACCTTGCACAAACTGAAAGATGACACATTTACCAGCCATGCCACGGTTGAATCGAAGCGTTGCATATTTCTAAAGCAATCATTGATATTAACGTGATTGTATATACGATGGTATTTTATGTTCTCTTATCGGACAAACGTTTTTGCCTAAAACGTTTTTTGGAGTGGCGGAGGAAAATTTCAAATATTATTTTAAAGAATATTGTATTGTCACAGTTAAAACATCACACTACCGAAGACTGAGTGATTTGTATAACAGGAAGTGTGTTAAAATTTGATTACAATATTTTTGCCAAACTGACACACAAGAGAAAAATGATAAAATCTTATAATAACAACAATTGATTTTATTGATTTCTTCTTGGTATCATCAATGTAGACACACATCTAATAAAGTATTGTGCAAGCGTAGCTTCCATTTTATGATATTTAAGGCACCAGAGGTACGTCAACGTAAAGAAACCTCACAATACGGCGATACTATTAGAAATGCTACCACCTTCAACTTATTAGACAGTGATGAAAATGTCAAAGGCGAGTATGACTGGAAAACATTATTGTTGTTGGAAGCAAATGTTGGTAGTCAGAGAAGAAACAAAAAAAAAAACTTTCTTTTTTAGTTTTATTAAGTATTATGAAACCTATGTAATAATAATGAACCATATTATGTATTTTTAATTAAAAAATATAATATAAATATATAATATAAAAAATATAAAAATATATAGGTCAAAAATACATAATTGTTATAATATTTACGAATTATTAGCTATTTATAGTTATACCATTTTAAAATTAATCTCATCGTCCAGATAAAATCCATTCTTGAGTTTTAATTTTATTAACCTTCTCACCGCCATGAACTGTTATATCCGTTCACTAAGCTGTAGGTTTTACTGTAATAGAAGCATTTTTTAAAATTAAAATCATTCTAGATGAGATCCAGTTTTGAAAGACTAAGTTATTTATATTATCAAGGATTGTATTCCAATACATAATTTTTGTTATATCATGTATAAAAAATGGCTTTTAATTTTTATATAAAAAAATAGGAACATTACAGTTTTGCCATTTTGCGCGGGAGTCAGAAAGTTAATTAAAATAAAGAAAACTTTTTTATTGGAGATTTCTTTCTGATTTGTCAGTGATGCATCTCAGCCAGTGAGCCAGCCTGTTCTTAAAATATTTAACTGTTTTGGTTGATTGCAAATAATGAGTATTTTAAGATATTTAAGTCATGTATATAGTATGGTTTTTAATGTTCCTAACAATATAGATATATTACATTATTTTATAAGTGCTTTCATATATCATGAAATAAATTAAATGTGGAAAATATAAAATAGATTAAAACATTTCAAATTATAATCCAATCAATACAATCCTTTGCTGCTTAACATATCATTAAAATTATATTTATGCAGTGGCAGTGTAATACTATGAAAGTAATTCTAATAAAGCATCTACTCATAACTAATAATGTATTTTAAAATTTTGTCACGGGCTTCACTGAGAAGTAATTCTAGTGAACTAATCGTACAAAACATAAACTTCTTTATTATCCGCTTCAATGGCTTTTTGAAATTTCATTGAATATGAAAATGTGTTACCATCATCCAAATAAAATCAATCGATCCCAATCTCTCTTACTAGGAAACTACCCCATAGTGTAAAATGAAAAAATATATATAAGTAAGCAGCAATCGAAAGAGCATATTGAAATCACAAATGAATAAAAATTAATATTTTCATAACTATTACACATATTATAACAAGTGATACATGAAAATAAAGAGAATCATTCCTAGTTTTTTTTCTGTCACAAATGTTTGGTCTACGAATCTGGAAACCCGAATTAAGCAGTTGACTCGGTTTTACCATTGTGTTTCTCTGCACCCAAATATATGAAAACATGGAGGACTGGGAGCAGGAAAACCCTATGTTAAACCTACGAATCAACCGCCAAAATTGGATTTCCAGGTATTTTCCACCAAGATATGACTTGCCAGACAGAATGAATTTTAATATGTGAATAGAGTTTTAATTAATTCTGGAATTTCAACCGTGAACTCGATGAGCTGATTTTTCTGTGCGGCACAGCCTCCCGTTTGTCGGTTCTATATTCAAAATCTGGGTTCAAAGCTAAATAAATTCACGTGGCACCGATAATTTGCCCAAAGAACCTCTATTTGATAAGAATGGAAGCTACTACTGCTTTATCATGAACTATTTTTCTTTCTGGCTGCTTAACGCTAGATGTTTTAATTTGTAAAACTTTAAAACTTTATATCTCGATAACGGAACACGCGGGCAAATAATTTATGCGTCTAAAAACTTGTTTCAATATGCTCTTTTGATTGCTACTTACTTAGATTTTTTCATTATTACACTATTGGGGTAGTTTCCTGATTAGATCCTTTACTCCCTGTAAACCTCAGCCATAAAATAACTCGAGTTGAACCGAAATTCACTCATCTCACGATTTGAAAGTCAGCTTCTCGTAAAGAGTTGAAGCAACGCGAGTGAAGGAGTTGTTTTTAAGCAATTTAATTCAAGATGAGTAATTTAAATAAGCAATTTAAATCAAGATGAATAAAACCTTTAAAAAACAACTCATTTACGATGCAATAAATTACAACCCCTTCCTGAGAAGCCAAATCCACTCTTTCGTTTTAAGAGTGTAGGCACAGTTCTAAGTGCACTTTTTGACTGCGTCAGATCCGCCCGCCCTTTCCCCCAAAGAAAAATTTCTTAGTTCAATTTATTAACACCATGAAGTTTATTTGTTTAAAAATATTCTAGTATGAAAGAAAAAATAGAAAACATAGGCAATAAGAACACGGAAAGCTCTTAATAAGGTCTCAGACAAACTGTTTTAGTTACTGAAAAATATTTTAATAAAAAATGTTGCAATAACTTTATCAAAAGTCTATCTAATGATGTAAATATACAGTAATTAAGTTCGAAAAAGTATTATTGTTTCTGCCTCTCGAGCGATCCTCAAACAGTAGAAAGCAAATTGTAAGAATTTACAGTTGAATTTCATTTACTCCCGAATATTATGATGAGAAAATCCCGAAATTATATACAAATTAAAACTACAGGCAGTATAATTGTGCTCCTATGCTAAAAGCAAACTAAAATGATAACATTAAAACGTTAACCAAAAGTGCAGTTATTTCAATAGTTTCTGCTAAAAATTTATAGCTATCCGCAGGAAAATTTTTGGATGAAAAAAGAATTATTGTGAGAAATTCCTGGTTTTGAATCAAAGATCAGTTGGAACAAAAACCAATCTTTGATCATTTTTCATTGAATTTCCTGAGGATAGCTATAAAGTTCTAGCTGGAACTGTTCGAATAATTGGACATTTTAGTGTGTTTTTAATGTTTCGCTTTTACACTGATTTTATCAAAGTACAAGTACAATTATGCACTGTGCATATTTTTAATCTGTAAATCAATCAAGTGTTTAACGTCCTTCTTTAATACATGAAATTATATTTCATATTGTATTATTTTCTTATTTATAGCATTTAAAGGGATCAGAAGACACGTTGAAGTAAAATTTTAATAATAAAATTTCTTATTAAACCTAATCATACACAGTCTATATACAAGATATCCCCCAAAAATATTTAAATACACTTTAATTTTTACTTGTTGCAGATAAGTAAGCAATGTAAATTTCACAAGTATTCAGAATAAGGTAAGAACGAAGATTACGTTAATGAAATAGTTCTTTCCTTCTTTTAAATGTTGCATTGTTTAAATTTTTATAAGACCTTCATTTCCTTGCGCACCCCCTAGTCAAAATTGGTCATTCGAGAAAATGTTCCTTGCTGCAACAAGGCTATAACACATAGCTCAAAATTCTGATTCAATATCTTCAAAATTCCGAATTACAAATATCAACACTATTTCATTAACTTAACCTTATTTCCAATCTTGCATTTTGAACACTTTTGCAATTTACATTGCCTACTTATCTCTAAAAAATAAAAATTATTAATGTGAGTTTCAACCTTTTTATGATACCCTGTGTTAATTGCATTCCCTGAAGTGGGCTTTGATGTTTCTCAGCATTGTTTGAACAATTCTATTTATGTGGGAAAATTTATTATAAAGCATGTAAATGATATAATTTTGATTTCATTTCTACAATATTAATCACCTTCTCAATGCCAAAGAACTTGTTAGGATTATTTGTTAAAATATAATATTAGTGATTATCAATTGAATAATCTAAATCATGTAATGGTATGTTGTATCAAATGCATATGCATGGAATATAAAATCAACTTATTTATATATTCATGATTAAGCTATTGTCTGAGTTAAATTATAAAAAAATATGATGAGACACTTAAACTTTTTTCATCAGTCATTGTTTATTTCATACTTCAATTAGGAGTTAACATACATTTGCTATGTTTAGTTTTCTAAAATTTACGGTAAATAGTATATACTGAACATCTAATTTCTAATTTCTAGTATTTTCCCTTTAAAATATATGTATATATAATATATTAAATTTCAACTACTGCATCATAAAGAAAGGGTGAGTGTACAGCATAACCGTCAATAATGTTTTATAATTATTTTCATGTAAATTTGTTATTTATCAGCAAACTTTGGTATGTATTTCAAAAAAATAAATGCGATTCTCCATTATTTTATTTACCAAAAAGTAATAAACAGGGTTAAGTAAGCCAAGAATACAGGTTCGCTAATGATCTTTTTCAGTGTACTAGCACCACCCATCTAGTCTATTTTAAAGTAAAAAATTAAATGTTCCTGCCAATAAGAGAAAAAATATCGAAAATTAGAAAGTAAGCAAAGAAACATAAAAATTATTCTAAAGCATAAATGCATTTCATTTATTTTGGAACCGTTTAAAAATAACGTTATTGATTCAAAACAAACAGATAATATAGTAGTCCCTCATTTCAAATTTTTGCTAAAATTTTTCTATAAAGGCAAATTATTAACTAGCTTCTGGTTATACATTACATTTAAAACAATATATTTTATATACAAATATACGAAGAAATATCAATAAATGAAATGTTTTAAATCCAAAGACTGTCTAAAGTCTATTATAAACTAGTTACAGATTGCAGTACAGCATAATTGCAAGCATAAAGTCCTTTTTCATCCGTTAAAAAAATGCATTAAGTCAATATGTTTGAAAATGATTTCTATTTACCTTTTCTTGTCAAATGAAATTTTATTCTGCAAGACCCTCTTGAAAAGAAACCACAACCATCGTAATTTACAGTAAGTTTTTTTCTTTTCTTTTTTTAGTGTTTTTTAAATCCGGTGTAAAATAAGTCTAAATCTAAGTATCAAATTAGAAAAGCTATTTGAAAAAAGATACTGTGAGAAAATTCTTATTTCTGGATTTCACACGTATGAAATTGTAAATGTCATCACAGATATTTATGTAAATATTATGTAATAATAATAATAATAATGTAAATATTTTAATATTTCGCATTCGTTATATTCACACATCGTATTAAATAAAATGAACTTATGCTTCGCTCATACATGACACATAAACATGGCTGTGTTAATTTTATTGTTTCTATTTTTGCTCATTTTATTATTATTCCTTTAACTTATATGGAATTGACTTTATTAGTTTATATTTTTTTAAATAAATGAATTAATAAATGAAAATAGAAGATAAAGTTTATGTTAAAAATCCCATACTTTTAAATATTATAACTGTTTTAAATAACATAAATGTAGTTCAATTACATCACGTCAAAATTTCATAGTAATATTAAAATGTCCAATTCGACATAATAATTATATGATCTCCTTTAATTTGTAGTTCTCAATAATTAATTATTATAAACGAATGGACATCCAATAATGTAAGATTAGCCTAAAGGGAAAATGAAAACAACGTCTCCCTCTTCTCTCTTCATATATGCACATATTAAATTCAAGTAAATCATGAGAAAAACCCTAACATAACTTTGTATCAAAAGGAAAAAGTAAATATGCTTAAGATAAACAATAATAAGAAATTGTGACAGTAAAATAAATTTAATATGTATACTAAGTAATTTAATATACATGTGTATATGTATGTGCATAGAAAATGTTTGTGCTATAATAGGCATAGATAAATGTTGTTATAGATACAACATATAAACATAGAATCATGCGCACAAAATTATAAAGAGAAATGTAAAAAAAAAGTATAAATAATGTTAACTTTTCATTAAAATGATATACGAAACATGAGAGTTATATTTTGAATTTAAATTTTTATTAAACATATAAATCAACTTATCTAAATATAGAAATGTAACAATTAAGAAACTATGGTTATATGTTATTCAATTTTTAATACTTATAAAATTCTGCCCTGATTTAAAAAAACAATTTTATTAATTGTGACGCTAGTTATACAGAGGCAGAAGTAAGAAAGAAAAATCTAAAATATTCGAAAAGCTATGTATAACTGTCAGCATAATTTCAGGTTATTATTTAAAATTTAATTTCATTAGATAAATCAACCAAAAATTAATTTTATATTTAAAATTTAATTTCATCGTAATAAGCTACAGATTTAAAAAAAATATTTTATTTAAATATTTCTGATCTTCAGCGAATTGCTAAACCTTTGATTGTAATTAGCCTGAAATGAAAACATCAAGGGACATCACAATCGTCTCAGATATTTTCATTTTTTTTCTCCTTTTTCATCTGTTAACTCATCAAAAGTTAGAAACCACGCTGCGTTAAAAGCCGTTTTTAAGTGATGTGTAGATAAATGTACCAGATAATCAATGTCATGTCTAAAAGATAAATACGAAATAAATGGAGTAATAAAACATTAAAATCTTAAATATTAGAAATTATGTAACAGAAATTATTCAAAACTAAAATATTTAATTATAATAATAATAGAAAGGAATAGTGTAAGGTTTTTTTTTCTATGTACAGTAATTTATTTCAGATTAGCTTATTTTTTAGAAATAAAAATAAGTATAAAATTGAATGTTTAAATACATTAACAAAGTTATAGAACAAAATGAAAATGATAAAATTTCTTAATTTTCATAAGTACATTAAACAAGTGATTACATCATTATTTATTTATTCGCTTCGTACTTGTTATAACACTAAAAGCGTAAAACGATTCAAAAATATATGTTATCTTTTACAAGATTAGCCTATTTTAAACACGATATAAATATATATTAAAATATATATTAACGCTATAGGGCAATATATATTTTGAAAACTTGCGAATAAAAATAACAGAAAAAATAGACGGTGAATTTTCAAATACATAGATGCCAGAGACATTGATGTAAAATCAGAGAGTAAGAGATCATTCTATTTTTAGAACAGACCATTTCCTGTAACTTGAATGAAATATACAGAAAATAATTAAGTGTTACATTTTCCTCCTTTAGATGAGAGTGTCCGTACTCAAATAAACAAATATAAATATAAATATACATGTGTGTATGTGTGTGTGGAATTATTTCTGTTGCAGCTCATCATCTTGAACATCCCACCGAGTTTTAAGTAAAAGTTGACGTATAGGAAAAATTTGATTTTTTTTTCTGGAAAGCTTCGGTCATACTTAGAAAAGAAAAACTTTAAAAACATACCTTTTGTCGACTATAAATTCCAGCTGTAGGGGATCATCATCAAATGACGGCATTCTACTAATTGTTCTTAAAAGATGTGGAAGATGTTGAGATGATCTTTAGAGACCGATGATGTTCCTCTCCATCGTAGTCGCAAAGAGAATGGGATGCACATGCGCAAATTTCTGATCAATACCAAAAGTGCAGTGTTTCGCGGCACACATGAAGGCAGAAAATTGGAAAAGGCCGCAGATATGAGGGAATTGAAAAAAAGGAAAAGGGGAAGACAAAAACTTGTTTGCATCGTCAGCACTTTTTCTTCATTTACAAATTTGGAGTTTTTTAAAAAAACAGTGTTAGGCGAGAAAAAAAATTACTTTTAGCTACCTTTTCCCCCTCCCCCTCCCGAAAAAAAAAGAAAGAAACGCTTGTCACAAGTATGGCTTTATTTAAACTAGGACGTTTTCCTATTTTTAAATATCAGATACAAAACAATGATAAAAAATAGAAAAAAATGGTAAAAACGATAAAAAGCTTTTAATGCTTAGCATCTTGTAATTTTTTCTTTTTCCCAATATAGCATTATCTTTAGCAAACAACAACAAAAATAAATAAATAAAACAAAACATCATTTCAGATCTCTCTCTCATCCCCAACTGTTACATACATGATTTTGTTTAAATTAGTTTTTTTTTCTTTAAAAAAGAAAAATAAGCACAAAAGAAACTCAAAGATTAAAGAAACGTTGTCATTCTTTAAAAAATTATTATTAAAAGAAGAGGAGTGAAAGACAAAACTGTTTGCTTTATCAGCATTTTTCCTTAATTCAAAAGTTAAAAGAATTTTATCGGAAAAGCAAAATATTAAATGTCATGTAATGAAAATAATTTTCTCTCTCGCCTCCAAAAATAGGAGGGGTGGAGACTTTTCAACGCTTGTGGACACTTTGAAGATTCAACAAATGTAAATAAAAGTAAGCTAATAATCAAACATTTTAATACTTTGTTGGGTATCTTTTAGCTGAAATTATATTTTTAATACGTTTTGGAATGGAAGCAACTAGCTTTTACTGTAAAAATGTTCGTTTTTGTTCCATTCCTCTGTTAATACTGTTTTAAGTTGTTAATACGGAGAAATATCATGCTTTCTTTTTTTCGTCAGTTTATGCCACACATTTTCAATTGGGTTTAAATCTGGAGCATACGATGCAGTCTTGATAACTTTGGGACAGTTTTACAACAGACCTAAGCGAACATTTAGGGCCCTATGTTTGGGATCATTATTTTTATACAAGTTTAATGCGTTTTGAATTCCGAGTTTTTACACAAAAATTTTCAAGTTTTCTTTCAGGATATTTATACACTTATATCGGTCCATATTATTTTATATGAAAACTGAATTTCCCATAACAGAAATAGCAAAACATCACCAAACCATAATGTCTCCACCTCGATGTTTGACAGTTGACAATAGATTTTTCAGGTTGAGCTTTTCATTGGGCTTTTCTCCACAGTGTTATTCTCCCATCAAACTCATATATGTTAAATTTTGATACATCCACAACTATAACGTTTCTCAAAGGAATTTATTCTTTGTCTACTATGGATGATGAAAAATTCAGATGTAACTAATTTTCTTTTTCATTAACAAAAATTTTTCTTCTGGCAACTCTACTATTAGGGGGAACTGGGGTACATTGATACAGTTTTTTTCTAAGATTTTTTTTGGTGTCAAGAAAGTAGAAAATTCAAGTTTTTTTTCCATGAGGTGACAGCAAAACTTGTGTAGTATGTTATAAAAATGTACAATCATTGTTTTATGTAGTATTTTTGCATGTAATTTTAAAAAAATCAAAAAAAGTCATTTGTATCAATGTGCCCCATCCCCGGGGCAGATTGATACGTTTAAGCAAAATGACGACAAAATAATACCAATGCATATTTTTCATAAAAAATGAGTTAGAAAACCATTTTATATTTATTTATAAAAATTCAAATCACCCACAATTTATTTTTAAGCAATATTAAAGCAATCAAAATTAAATATATTATGACTTGATGTTCTGTCTGTTTCTTGTCTGATTGTTGGCTGTGGTAACTTTGTCATATCTAGCACTTCAACCCCAGCATTATCTTCTTTCTTATGAAAGATGAAAAAATTACCAGTTTTTATGTTTATAAATAGGTTCATAAACAGAAAATAAAGGATAATTATATTAAAAATTCTGTTTATAATATAAGTATCATTTTCTGTTCTGCAGTTTGTTTCTCTTACTTAACATTTCTCATGTCGAAAATACTTTTTTCTCTGGAGAATCGATATAAATTCGAGATTTGCCAGAATGCCGTCCTTTTCTTTTATTAGTTCTATTAGCACTGGATGCTGGGTAAGTTCCTACGTCTTCTGTTTTCAAAAATACCATAAAATGCTCTAATATAAAGAAATTAGATCTATTTCACTTCAATAAAAACTAATATTAGAAATTTTTCGTGAAAAAAAGGTTGGATTAAGGAGTGTATGGTAAAAAAAAATAATAAAAGATAATGAAAATATGAACTATTAAAGGATTTAGGCTGTATCAATGTGCCCCGTCATAAACTGTATCAATGTGCCCCATACAGCGATTTTGAATAAAATGAGTCTCAAATCCAACACTTCACAATATATCTAACAATAAATAATGAGGAACTGATAAAGAGTAGCAGTACTTACCAGGGAGAGTATTCATTTTGGTTGAAAATACTGGAACAGTTATATAATAGTATTTCAATTGTACAACTCAAATTTACTTTTGAACAACAAAAACATTAAATCACCCGTCCCATTTCATCAAACTGCTGAATCATTCCAAGATTTTCTGTATGTAGTTGAATACACTAGCATCACCTTTTGGAGCTGTTGTGAAACTTCCTGTAATGACCCTGTGAGCGGTAGAGGGGGTGTATCAATGTGCCCCATGTATCAATGTACCCCAGTTCCCCCTATAGGCAGATCACTCGTCTAACAGTCTAAAAATTTACTTTTATTGCAAATCTTTTTTTCTAATTCTGTCATATTTTACAGCAGTAATTCTTGGATTTTTCTTGATTTTATGCATAATAAACCTCCAATTTCTGGGAGTTAGCTTCTGTACTTTTGCCACAATTAATTGAACAAAGATACACAGAGCAATTTTTTTATTGCAATTTCTCATGAAATTATAATTTGACAGAATGTCGGTTGATGGTGGCATCTACATAAGGTTCTAATTAGGGCATAAAATAACATATAAACTAGACGACACTAGTGTCGCCCAGTATCAAGATATTGTCGCCCAGTGACAGGTGATGGTGCCGTCATTTTTTTTTAAATATTAAACAGGTGAATAACATAACTGACTCTGTGATTTGGGATATGATAACAATGGCAATAATCATCATAGCAGTAACAGAAAACACAATAGCACGGTCACAAAATGCTGATTATTTTGCTAACCAATTAGGTGGTTCTATTGAGTATTATGGGGTTTACAACAAGTTTTTTACAGCATGATTTCATTTGCAGAAGAACAAAAAAATTAAAATGGTTTTTCTAGGGGAATGTAGAGAGGAGCAGGAAACCTCATGGATTCTGCCAAGACTGTATTTGACAACTTGATGACTGAGAATGACTCAAAACACAGTGGCAGGCAAAAAGTTGGCAGGTTTTACTACAAATGTTTGAAGTACAAACACAGGCAAGAACAGCGGCCTTTATATTAATATGAAAGAGTACTTAGAGTCCTGTTTTGGGTGTGTGGTGCGTTGCTCACAAATCGGACTTAGCTATGTCAGATTTGGAATCAGTTATCAAAATTCAGCCCTAGGAATCAAAAAGCAGCATTTTATTGAGTTTCTGCTTCACGATTTGACAAACTTGAAAAAATAGCGGGAGCAGAAAACTAAACTACCTTTCGTTCCCAGTTCGTTCTACCTTGTTTTGAAATACAGTTCGTGGAACACTTAATCTTCTCATGCAAAAGCATTATGAATTATCAACCTAAATTATCAAACCTGAGAAAGTTTCTGCTCGTGTGTTCCTTCGATTATAGATGAAATATGATGAACAAAAAACGCCTGACTTGCCTAGTGTCTGTATCTTCTGAAACACTGAAACTATTCAGAAAGCTAGTCTCATTGTACTAGCTAATATAGAATTCATGTAGAATTGTTTACGAATCATTTTTTAGAAAGTTTTTATTCCTATCAAAGATGGGTGCTATCCTGGTGGATACAAAGAACAGTTAGCGAAAAAAATACAGCACCAAGGAAGAAAGTGATTCGGATGTGTAAGAAAATCCTCACAGACATAACATTAGCAACTCATTAGTTTCTATCAAGAGATGATGGTATGCAGAGAGAAAAAAAACGGAATTGAGTTGTGAAGAATTTCTATCCAACAGATTGGAAGAGTATCATAAGAGTATTTCTAACGAGTTAAATATTAAAAAAAAGCAAGAACATAAACAGAGGTTGTTAGTGCGATCCACTTTCGTGTTTAGAACCTTTTTGATAAAGAATAGGTCACCGATGATGTAATGGCTTTGTATGCAAAACTGCATCCTTCTAACCGATATCAAGACTGTATTACTGCATTAAGACGTTTCAATCACATTCTGTTTTGAATAAATTTGTGCTGTTAAATGTTTGTTTGAAATCTCACAGTGATGGCAAGAAACAGCTGTGTCCATGCACACAAGATTTAAATCCAACAAACAGTAGGAACCAGAGGTCTGCACGGGCCGGAATGTCCGGGCCTGGCCCGTTGGAAATTTATTTCGGCCTGGCCCGGCCCGTTGTAAAACTCAAAAGTTCGGCCCGGCCCGTTCATATTTTACATTTTTAGGCCCGACCCAGCCCGTGCAAAAATGATTGAAAACGGGCCCGTTGTGGCCCGTCAATATTTCTATTATTTCTAAAAAATTTAGATTTTTATAGTATAATTATGATTTTTTTAAAGAATACTGCATGTATGTCACCGGGAGGATTTTACAGTATATTTTACAGGAAAGGTACATTTTCAACATTTATGATTACTTAGATTCTTAGACTTTGAATATTCAAACAAAGATTCATTAAAAAATTAATGTGGTTTCGAATAAAAGAAAAAAAAAAGAAAGTTAAAAACATCGTAACTTTTAAAGCTGTACAGTAAAAATAGATTTATGGAAATATTTCTATATTATTTTATTAAACATTCCAAATCTAAATTCATTCTCTAATTCAAAGGAGCTACTTTCTGAATTCATTTTTTTTTTTCGAAAATGCATTAGATTAGCGGATGTTTTTATTCAGAAACTGTGTAATCGAATGGATTTATCCATTTTTTTGTACAAGAAAGCTAAAAAAATACTGTCAAAGTTAGCGTTTTGAATAGAATTTCCGGAAGCGACAACATTGGTTGGAAGAAAAATTTACAACCATTTGACAAAATAACTTATATTTCAACAAGGTTATACAAGTATCCTTTTTGCAAAGAATAAAAACGCTGTTTGATTCCAAATCCCTTCAAAAATCAGGCTTGTCAATATTATGCTTTTACAGTTAAAAATTAGTCAGAAAATTTATGAAACTTTAGCACTGCCCGTTTATTTTGCTTGTCGGCCCGGCCCGTTAAAAAATTATTTTAATTCTGCCGGCCTGGTCCGTTAGAAAATTTGGAACGATTCAGCCGGGCCGAGTACGGGCCACGGCCAAGCCCGGGCCCGTGCAGACCTCTAGTAGAAACTACCAAGAGAAGTCTTAAACTCAAAGATGTCAATCGCGTTAATAATGGAACGAGAATAGCTTTTTGTAATCCAAGGCACGTTGTTGCAAGATCCATAGAAAGAGAGAGGAAAGAAAAAGAAGAAGAAAACTTCCAGATAAGAAAAATCTATGAGAATATTAAATTAGTTAAAATTTTAAGCTGACAGTAACTAGTAAAAAAATCTTTATCAATTATAATTATTGTCTTAGCATTTTAGACACATAAAAATTGAATAATTTAAAGCCCAAAGATCAAAGTCGTTTTCCTAGCTTGCGTAATTCTACTATTTATATCAGACAGTCCTTTGATAAAAATTTTAAACTACTGTAAATATTAGGTTGAGCAAAAAATTCTGAGAAATTTTTAATCTAATATCTACCGGAATTTGTATCGTATGTAAGAGTACTAGTGGTATATCTGTAAGAGTTCAGAAATTTCGCTCTAGACGTGGCTGTATCTGATTATGGCCTTTCGATCAATGCAACTTTTTTTTTCTTCAAGGGCCATCGATTTGAATCATTTAATGACGTTGAAGAAGCCTGCCAAGAGTTTTTTTTATTCCAAGGAGCCGTCATGGTACTCCCAGCAAATCCGGAATCTAGCAGAAAGTCGTGGACTATGAGGGTCTCTACTTTGAAGAATAGGCCTTGTTTCTTTTGTTGTTAATTTGCGCATAACAACGCAGCTTTCACAAATTTCCCAGATTTTCTTGCTCAACCTAGTATTGTTGCATCATTTTGGCTACATTTTAATGATAGAATTTGATTTTTTAAAACATAAAGAGCAAAATTTATTTTCTAATTGAGTTCCCCGCATTGCAAAATGAGTAAAGTCAAAAGGTACCAAATCACTATAAGTATTATTGATTTGTAATATGGAAACATGTTAAAAATGTAACATGGTATTTGTATTTTATTTTGAATTTTTTAAACATCAAGAGAAAAATCTGTTTTCATCATTAGTTCCACTTTGAATCTAAAACTATAATTATAATACTATTACACTAAAGAATATATAATCATTCAGGTCGAATTTATTTTTCAAAATTTATTACAGGTTCCAGTTTTCTAATTAGTCTGATGCATTGTGGTTATTGAACAATAGTCAGTTGAGTTAATTAAGAAAAGGTAACTAACACTGTATAAAACAATTTGTCTGAACTGAGAATGCAGCCTTTCTTTAATGTTACCTATCTAAAAATTGAGGAGTTTATATGATTAAGTGAAAATTGTGTTGATAACTAACCAGCAACAGAAGTACAATGAACATAATTAATAAGGTATGAAAGTTTGTCACCCAGTCAATAGTCTTATGATTTAGTTTTCTATTATCCCAATAAAAGAGGGGGAGGGGATTAATGAAATTTTTTGGGGACAAAATCCAAACCTATTGTCGCCCAGTGAAAATTTCTTAAAATATGCTCTGGTTCTAATATAACATTTTGATCAATCGTCACATAAGTTTAGACTAATATGTTCGTTAAAAATAAAAATATTTTGGAAGTACGCATCTTTAACTCTATCTACCTTAAATATAATTACTTAAACTACAAAGATATTCAAGATTTACAGACTAAGAATAACGTGAAATCGTCCCTTAGATAGCAATAGAATTTGTACACTTTATTAGTTTAATCCTTTATCTACCGCATTATGAATTTATGAAAATTTTACATTTTACGCAAATTGTTTAAACTAAATTAAAAGATTTACATAATCATTTAATAAATATTTGAAGGATTTTAGAAGGATTGAACGATTTAGTAGGATTAATTAAATTTGAATTTACAGGGATTTTGTGCAATTTTTAAAACCCAACTCAAATCTTTCATTTTTAATTATTTTCTTAGTATTTTGCAGAGTTATAAAATGTACAAATATGATGCTTTTACAATATAAATATAGAAATATTTCCGCATTGAAAAATCCCCATCCTCCTCCCTCAGCGCCAAGAAAGCTGAAAAAATGCAAAGGCAAAAGAAATCATCCTTTTAACAATACTTTTGTTTTGTGTAACCAATAATGCTTTTGGAACAAGATAAAGTAATGTAACTCATTCTAAACATTATAACACCTAACTGACACATTAAAAGAATTTTATAATAAGTTATTTTAATGGTACTTAGAAGTACCGTCTGTAGATAAAGGGTTAACCGCTTCCCTGATTTGCCCGTACGTCATGCAGACAACGTGTTTTTGCCAATCTTGATTTATTATTCTCACCAGTACATTTTTATTGTAAATTTTGCATTATTTAATCCGAACATTTTTCTGATTCAGTTAGGCAAAAATTTCTGTTTTGAAAAGCCGGTGATGAAAGATTATAAATTCTGTAAAAGACGCAAAAGATAGGCATTAATTGAAAGTTTTTTTCAAACACATTCATCAGCTCATATAGTTACAATTTTCTGGGTAAAAAAACTGTAAAAATATATGTATATAATTTTGTAAAATTATGAATCATGCACAGTAACGAGCAAGTTCAAATCGATTTATCTGGCTCGATACGGAAGTGTTGTTCAAGTCTGAATTAAAAATGGTTTATTATTATTATTATTATTATTATTATTATTATCATTATTATTATTATTTAAAAAAAAAGATCTAGAAAAAAAGAATTTACGTAAAAATAACTGGGTGATTAGCAAATACATAATTTCATTTAAAATAGTCTATTATGTTTTTATAACATTATAAATTAATATTTGCAGAGTATCAAAATTTTGCTAAATCTTTTGCTAAATTTGGGGGTAAATTTCCCTGGGGCCAGGGGCGTAAACCTTCCTTGTTGTGTAGGGGGGGGGGGGGGTAGACACATACATTTGAAGGAAAATTTCCGAGTACTATGAAAAACAAAATGCCGACAAATATATATATATATACTTTTATAAATACATCCAAAGTTATTCAGACAATACCATTAAATAAACCAATGAAACCAGTATTTTTACATTCATGTTATTAAAAACAGTTGAAGTTTGAAGAGAAATAGAAGGCAGATTACCAAATTACTAAGAAATATATGGATAATGGACATTATATAACCAGAGTAATTCATATATTACCATACAATAAACCAATGAAACCAGTATTTTTACAATCATCTTATTGAAAACAGTTGAAGTTTGAAGTGAAATAGAAGGCAGATTACCAAAATAATGAAAGGTGAATGGATAAAAAGACAGTAGAAGGCTTTTCTATTAAACTACTTCTTCTGGGTATATATATATATAAAGATGTCAGCACTAATGTGTTTCATAGGACAACAGGATAGTTTGGTAATACTATAGAATGCGCTGATACCATATATTGAAGTCTTTATCTTTGATATTGGGATATAATCCTTGCTCTAAATTTTGAAATATCCTTATTTTTTGGCAACAGTTGCATATAATCATGACAGTCCATTTTTCGATACATCATTTGTAGGATATCACTAGTGTCTGGTATGTTTATCATATTCTGTCCATTAATCTTGTTTTTATGATTTATTTTTAGTGTTTTCTCCACTTTATTATGGATTTATGTGTGTTGGTGACCCTAAATTCGTATTATTATTATTATTATTATTATTATTATTATTTTATGGCTGATACAAAGATGATATCACATGCTTTATTTATAGTTCCGATGTATTTGGGGTTCGATGAGTCTGCTTTGGTTCTGGAAATTTCGATTGTATTACTTTTGATTCGTTTTTTTTATGTTTTAGAGATGTGTATTGTATTACAGTTAACGGTTTTATATACTATATATGTATATATATATATATGTGTATAATATATATATATATACACACACATATCCTTGTAGCTTATGAAAGGTTGTGTTATTTTGAAGTTGACAAGTCCAGTCAACTTACTTGAAACTGTTAGCGAGAGCTGATATCAAAGAATTGCAATTGCGAACTCAAGGTGGTTGTGTTGCAGTAGTACTACTAATCCATACGGTCAGGGCGTAAGTGTAGCAAGGCAATTGATTCGATAATCCGATGATTCGATTTCTTCATAAGAAACGGAGCGAGTTTGTATTTCTAAGACTTTTTTTATCAAACATGAAGACTTAAAGAAGTCTCACATTAAGAAAAATATCGTAAAGACTTCAAGCGTTGGCATGAATCTCTATATAATGCTATATTATTCCAAGGGCCGACAGCACAAAAACCTAACGTATCGAGCACAAGGGGGATAAAAACCCTTTTTTTTTTTTTCATGGAAGTGTTATAATAGGGGAATCTAATGATTCATGTCTGCCGGAAGGGAAGTGCTGCATAAGCCGAAATGTAATGCAACTAGTGGTTGAATCGTAGGTTTATCATTGTGTTTTCCTGCCTTTATATAAACCTAATGTTAAAACATTAGTGATATTAATTTTTGACGTTTGCACCACTTCACTTCCGACAGACATGGATTATTAAATTCCTCTATTACAACTCTTTCATAAAATAAAGCTTTTCTTCTTGTGCACGATACCTTAGGTTTTTGTTCTGCCGGTTCTTGGACTATATGATTTTAAAAAGAAAATTTAGAAGAGTCGTTGACAACAGATAATGCGTTTCGAAACAAGACAGAAATCTTAGCTTTGAAGTCATTGCATCTACTTTTTGTTAGATTCGCGAAGGATGACAGCGTAGTTCAGATACGAGCCAATCAGTGAAAGGAGCACGTCTAGAGATGGACAGCTAAGATAATAGAGAGGAGTGGCTTCAGGAGTCCATATCTCGTAACGTAGTGTTTTCGAGGTAAAAAACCCTAGCGTCGAAAAGGCGCGGAAACATAGATTCCTGGTAATAAGATTGGAAATAAAAATAACAAAATGATTTTTCAAACATTTGAAAATAAAGCCTAGCTTCTCACATAGATTGGATAACTGAAAAGATTTATGAAGGACTAGAAATTTTAGATTAAGATTTTCAGTAAGATAATAAATAATATACGCGTTTTGAAAATTAAAGGGAAAATAAAAAGAATTAAATAAATAATCGATGTTATTTAAAAATGGGGAAATAGCGAATATGCCAGAAATTTTGAATAATTTAGATGAATATTCCGAAATAAAATGTTTATATAGCACACACACACATATATATATACAGGGTGTATCTAAACTACTGGGCAAAACTTTAAGAGGTGATAGTACTCATCAAGACAAATAATATTAAATGGGAAACTAAGGGTCCCAAACGTCTTTCGAAGGAGATAGGCGCCATGAAAGTTTAGGGTCCAAAATTTGAAATGATTATAAAAAACGGAAAAATTGGTCGATTCGTTTGCGGTTTTCACGAAAACTATTCTTTATGTCAGTATTGTATTTAAAATAAATTATAAAAATAAATTTCAAAAAATGCCGATAGAGGGCGCTTTAGACTTTGGAGTAGCGAACAACTATTTTTCACCGTTATTTTTTGCCTCTCATTAAATTTTTTTAGAAGGTTAGACATAAACTTAAATTTTGAGCTCAAAATCTGTGGTTAAGTAGCGCAAACTGAACTGTGTTTAATGGGAGTGGGTAGGTTCAAATTTCAAGTGATTATAAAAAACAGAATAATTGGTCAATTGATTTGCGGTTTTCACTAAAACTATTCTTTATGTCAGTATTGTCTTGAAAATAAATTATAAAGATTAGTTTTAAAAAATGTCGATAGAGGGCGCTTTAGATTTTCGAGTAACGTACAACTATTTTTTAACGCTATTTTTTGCATCTCATTAAATTTTTTTAGAAGCTTAGACATAAACTTAAATTTTGTGCTGAAAATCTGAATCGTTTAGAGTGGTTAAGTAGCGCAAACTGAACTGGGTTAAATGGGGGTGGGAAGGTTCAAATTTCAAATGATTATACAAAACAGAAAAAATGGTCGATTCGTTTGCGGTTTTCTCTAAAACCATTCTTTATGTCAGTATTTCCTTGAAAATAAATTTTAAGGATAACTTAAAAAAATTCCGTTAGAGGGCGCCTTAAACTTTCGAGTAACAAACAAAAAGTAGCTAATTTTTTGTAGCTAATTAAATGATTTCAAAAGCTTAGACTTAAATTTTGAGCTCAGATTCTCAATCGTTGGGAGGGGTTAAAAAGCGCAAACTAAACCGTGTTCAGGAATTGAAATGTTACCCTGCCCACCCTACGAACACAGTTCAATTTTGCGCTACTTAATTACTCACAATGATTCAAATTTTTAGCTCAAAATTTAAGTCTAAGCTTTTAAAACATTTATTTAGATTTTAAAAAATAATGGTTATAAATAGCTGTTGGTTACTCTAAAGTTGGTTACTCTAAAGGCGCCCTCTTACGGAAATTTTTGAAATTTATCTTTAAAATTTATTTTCAAGGAAATACTGACATAAAGAATGGTTTTAGAGAAAACCGCAAACAAATCGACCAATTTTTCTGTTTTTTATAATCATTTGAAATTTGAACCTCCCCACCCCCATTGAACACAGCTCAGTTTGTGCTACTTAACTACTCTCAACGATTCAGATTTTCAGCTCAAAATTTAAGTTTATGTCTAAGCTTCTAAAAAAATTTAATGATATTAAAAAAATAACAGTAATAAATAGTTGTGCAATACTCCAAAGTCTAAAGCGCCCTCTATCGACATTTTTTGAAATTAATCAGTATAATTTATTTTCAAGACAATACTGACATAAAGAATAATTTTAGTAAAAACCGCAAATCAATTGACCAATTTTTTTGTTTTTTATAATCATTTGAAATTTGAACCTATCCACTCCCACTGAATACAGTTCAGTTTGCGCTTCTTAAACAAAGATTTTGAGCTCAAAATTTAAGTTTATTTCCAAACTTCTAAAAAAAATTAATAAGATGCAAAAAATACCGGTAAAAAATAGTTGTTCGTTACTCCAAAGTCTGAGGCGCCCTCTATTGGCATTTTTAAAAACTTATCTTTATAATTTATTTTCGAGACAATACTGACATAAAGAATAGTTTTAGTGAAAACCGCAAACGAATCGACCAGTTTTCCCGTTTTTTATAATCATTTCAAATTTTGGTCCCTAAACTTTGATGGCATCTATCTCCTTCGGAAGACGTTTGGGACCCCTAGTTTCCCATTTAATATTATTTGTCTTGATGTGTACTATCACCCCTTAAAGTTTTGCCCAGTAGTTTAGATACACCCTGTATACTAGCAACCTTCGGCCACTACGCTCGTTGGTTTTATTAAAAAAATTAAATCAAACGAAATAGCACAGATGAAATTAAAATAAAACTGCATTTTCTTAACATCTAATCAGTTATCCATTATTATTGTCTCATTCGTATAGTTTTACATTACCTCGTTCAAAATCGATGTTAGTGTTAAAATAGACAAAATAACTCAAAAATCGTTGAAGTACTGTACTTAATAGTTTTTTGGTAGGTTTGATATACTGAATTTCCCGCTCCTAAATAAAACTGCTGGTGAAATATGTCGAAATGTTCTATAATTTTTTACTATTTCTTTAACCCCATTAAGTTAGGGATGGGGGATTTCCTCAATCACTGAAATATGTGTTATTTCATTTATTAGGTTTGTTATCCTAAATTTCTCACTCCGATCTAACTGCTGGTTAGATATGGTGAAATGACCTAAAACTTGCCACAACCCCATTAAACATCTAGAGAAATTCCAAAATCAATAAAAATATATGTTTAAATATGTTTTAGTAGATCAATTATCTTGAATCTCATCATTTATCTAAATCAGCTGCTGAAATATTGCAAAATTATCTAAGAATCTTATCCCCTCTTTAATCTTATTAAAGGCAGAAGAATTTCTAAAATCTCTAAAATGCATGTTAAATTATTTTTAATTAGTTTGTTACCTTGAATTTCATGCTCCTGCCCAAAACTGCTGCCAGGATATGACCAAATGCTCTAGAATTTTTGATCCCCTTTAACTCATTTAGGGGGGTTTTTCAAACTCCTTAAATATGCGTTTAATATTTTTAGTAGTTTTATTTTCTTTAATTCCACACTCCCACTTAAAACGACTGATGAGATATAACTAATGCTCTAAAATTTTCGACCCCAGTTTATCCCTTTCGGGGGAGAATTTCCAATAAGCTGAAATACGTTATTATTATTTGTTTAGTAGATATATTTTCTGGAATTTTACGCTCCTATCTAAAACGACTACTGAGATATGACCAGTCGATCTATAAAACGATGTTGCTAAAAACAGAACTACACAACTTGCATTGCATCTTTTGTTCTTTACGTTTAGGTGGTGGCATAGTTGATACAAAAAATATTGAATTATTAAATATATACACAAATATTCTCAGCAATTGTAACTTATAATTGAATGATTTCTTGCTATATGATGATGAGCAGGAATATTAATCATTTAAGAGTCATTCCATTTAAGAATCACTCAGGCTGTGATTAAATAGTAAACAGATTTTTGTGATTTTTATTTTTTCAGTGAGATGATTATTAGAAAGAAAGAAATCCAAAATATTTATGTTGAGGGACCATTGGTTTTAATTTGGTCATCAAATCAAAGGTCAGTGCTCCGCTTGAAAAAATGAAATTTTATGTTTTGCATAGTATTTCTCATAGTATGCATTGAAGTTATAACAGAATTGAAGTTATAACATTATTGTATTATATGATGTTGGCCCTTTGCTATTCAAGAGTAAAAATTATAGGATATGTGTAATGCAGTGAGCTAGGGGGCTGAAAAAGTTGAATTTTGTCCTAAATTTCACTAAAGCTTTGACATATGTAGCTCTTTGCAATAAAATAATCCCATCATTTTTAACTGCTGTATGTTTCCCTATGGTGAAATGAAACATAGAAAAGTAGGCCTTTCCATTGGCGGACTTTAACCCCTTGAGGGGCAAAGCACTTCTGCTACTAAAATGTTAAAATGATTGATTGACACCAGTATTTATAAACAATTTTACATGAAACAAAGTAAAAGCTTTTCTTCGAGTATATCATGTGAAACAAAAGTTGATTCTTAAATTTTGGTGTCAATGTGGCATTTGGGAATTAAATATAAGTGGTATATAACATATACCGGTGCCCTTCAAGGGGTTAATGCATTCCAAAATTTTATGCCAGATTTCCACAAAAACGTATTTTTGTCTATTTTAAGTGAGGTATACCAGACATGCATTAAAGTCAGAAGCCTGTAAAATAATAATAGAAATGCAAAATAACTATTCACGTTTCAAAGTCACCAAACATAATCATGGGCACTAAAGCAGTTTTCATAAGGTAATGGAAATCGCATTTAGGAAATATGCTCCCCACTGTCATAGCATTTCATTCACTGCCAAGAAAAATAACACTTCATAATTATTTTTAAAACGCATATATTTTATTATTCTAACATCAGTTGTGTTATTTATTGTATAATAAGTATTTTAAAAATGTTTTTGCTATAAGCAGTGAAGTGAAGAGAAGAGAAAAGTTAATTGATCTTTAATGAAGTGAAAAAAATGCATATATGTTTTCATTCTAACATCATTTGTATTATTTATCTATAACAATAAATATTAACAATAAATAATTTGTATACTTTCTCTTTTAAATTTGTTGGGTTTCAATTTCTCTCTCTTTGTTTTTCCTTTTCAAATTAAAGTCCAAAGCATACGGGTCGTAAGTAAAGACGTTTGACGGGGCTCTTCGTAGCTTAGCAGCGACAGCGCTTCGCGACTATTCGGACTATTCAGGACGTAGGTAGGGGTCGTGGACGAACATAAGCCGCTCACCGCGGCGGTATTTTAATACATATTTTTTAGTATTTTTAACATGGTTTTGTAAGAGGCAGTGAAGTGAAGAGTAGAGAAAAGGGAATTAATGTTTAATAAAGTGAAATGACTCAACTTATAATTTTGATAAATTAGATGATGTTGTGTCGTTACAAACTAAATTTTCATGTGTTATTATTTAATGATTTCTTTTTTAATGGATGAATAGCAAAAAATCGAGGAGAAAAATAATGAACGCTGAATAGATTTGCTAATGAATTTGAACACCTGAAAATTTAATATGTTACGATACAGCATCATTAAATTTACTATAAAATGTGCTTAAAAAAAGAAAAAAAAAAAAAGACTTCAATAAAATAAACAAGCTTGGCGACAACTTGGCGCTAACGCATATGAATGCATAGTTTTATGATTAGGGAGTCTTGATAAAATATATGCATTACAAAAATAATTGTGAAGTGTTTTTATTCTTGGCAGTGAATGAATGCTATTGCCGTTGGAAGCATATTTCCTAAATGCGATTTCTATTACCCTATGAAAACTACTTTAGTGCCCATGATTATGTTTGGTGATTTTGAAAGGTGAATAGTTATTTTACATTTCTATTATTAATTTACAGGATTCTGACTTTAATGCATGTCTGGTATACCTGTTTGGTATGTGTCAAAATTTTGGTGAAATTTCGAAAAAAAAATCAACATTTGCAGTTTTTTAGCTCACTGCATTACACATATTCCATATTTTTTATTCTTGAATAGCAAAGGGCAAACCTTATATATAATGCAACCGTATAATTTGTTTTGTGAGATAACTTCAATGCATACTATGATAAATACTATGAAAAACATAAAATTTCAATTTTTCAAGCGGGGCACTGACTTTTGACCCCTCACCAAATTAAAACCAATGGTCCTACAGCATTAATATTTTGGATTTCTTTTTTCTAATGGTCATCTCACTGAGGGAAAAAAAATCACGAAAATCTGTTTAGCATTTAATATTGTTTACCACGGGTCCCTTGATTTCTGGGTGATTCTTATATGGAATGACTCTTAAACAGAATAGAATTAGATACTGAGACAGGTTGTAACGGATTCATAGGAATACCAATACCCATTGCAGAATTGACACAAGGGAAGTTGATCCAGCTTCCTATCATCTCGGAGTGACCAAGAAAACAAAACATTACCTGGAAAAGAAAGCAATGTTCTATCTCCCTAACCAGTTAAAATCTTTTAGCGTTTTTTTTTTTTTATGAGTAAAATTGAAATTTGATTGCTTGAGGACTATTTTAAAGGCAAAAATTTATTGAAAATACAGAATTTCTTAATTTAAGTTTATAATTCTTTCTAACGACATACTTTAAATCTACGTGAAAATTTGGTGTCATCTCTGTTTTTTTTTTGTTTTTTTTTTTTTTCGTCTAAACAAAATGTTGTAATAATAATATGAAAAAAAATATCGAATACAATTGATTAAGGGAAAAGGAAACAAACAAACTATTTCTGATAGAAATAAACTCGTATGCCGACCTAGTGGCGTGGTCGGTAGCGGTAGCTGCTGCCACACCACGGGTTCCCGGTTCGAATCCGGGTACGGGCATGGGTGGTGTATTGTCCCTTTGAAGTGTAATAAATATATGTAATGGATATCTGTAATAAAAAGTGTTCTGTATTGTTTCTGTGTATAATGCCTCAATCGAGGCGGCAGCTATAGGCCTCAAAGCATTGTCTGTTCAAAGTAAACTCCGTATAGATTGTGAAATATCCAGATTATTTCGAGGTAAAAATTCAATGTATTTGGATGTTTCCAATTTGCATCCTGTATCATTAAAGTTACCTTAAATAAACAAAATTGCAATTTCTTTTTAAAACAAAAATTAAAAAGCACAAAATTGGTTAGTATGAAAAATAAAACCACAATTATTTTCGATTAAAGGTTAAATTCGTGGAGCATGGTAAATATCTAGATTTATACTGAAGAGAACTAAATATTTGCAGTTTATTTTTTTTTTATTTTCATCTGATATCACCTAAATTTAGGTATACACATTTCTAACTAAATTTAAAGTTTGATAAAAAAGTAGAAATTTCTTCAGTTCAATCAGCATATCTTAAAATTTCCACATTAAAATAAAAAATTTCCAACTATCAATAAATGCAGCTGGATCTCGATATTTCAAAGTCAAAGAGCGGAGAAAAAAAAAATCGAAATGTTACGATTTTCAATCAAAATATCAAAGTTTCGTATAATGTTAACATATTTGGGATATGCATATAAGGTTTTTTTTTTTTTTCATTATATCGAGGTTTTTGAGTTCACAATATTCGACAAATCAAAGTTTTCCAGTATAGTTTTATCAAAAAAAAAAAAAAAAAAAAGAAAGAAAGAAAGAAAGAAAGAAAATGCGAAATAATTCTGACTAAGAAAAAATGTAGATAGGTTTCCTTTGTTCTGTTATTTTTATTTTTCTTCTAATTAAAAACTACAATAAATAAATAAATTTCTTCAATTCATAAGTTTTTATACTTTAGTATATATATATTTTTTTCGACTAAACGTACATTTTTTTCGGTCTAACCGGAATTTTTCCGACTGATTTTTTTCGTTTGTTCTAGTTTGTAAGTTTTTACAGGTAAATACCATTTTTCCGATTGATTTTTTCGTTTTTCAATTTGTAAATTTTTACAGATACAGACCATTTTTCTGACTATTTTTTTCGTTTTACCAATTCGTAAGTTTTTATAGGTAAATACCGTTTTTTTTTTTCGACTAAGCGTACTGTTTCCCTATCGAATGCAAAATTTTCCAACTGATTTTCTCAAGCGGGGTGTCGCACCCATCCCCCCAGCCCCCACCCCAGGATTTACGCCCCTACCTGGGTCCACCGAAGAACGGCTAGGAAGGAATCGCTACTTTAAGTTATGTACAGTTTTACAGGATTATTATTTATTTTTAACTCACCAAGTTTATATCCTATGGAATAACTACGAACATTTATAATTTTTAATACAATAATTTTTAATTGTAAAATTTGCCTTGTTTAACCGCTTCCTTGATTTGCCCGTACGTCATAGGGGCAGCGTGTTTTAGACAATCACAATTTGCCTGTACCCCGTACGGGCATCCATATTGCAATCGTGATTTATTATTAGCACCAAGTAGTTTTCTATTGTAAATTTTGCATTATTTAATTTGAGCCTTTTTCTGATTCAATTAGGCAAAAATTTCTGTTTTGAAAAACAGGTGATAAAGATTCAAAATTCTATAAAAATTATAAAAAATAGACATTATTTGAAAGTTTTTTCAAAATATCTGATCAGTTAAGTAATCAATCGAGAAAATCAAGTGTTAAATAAATCAACTATTTCTGGTAACCTTTTAACGGACAAAACATTGTCATTGCTAAGATGTTGAAATAAGTAAATGGCACTGGTAATTGCGAACAAACATATTTGTAAATAAAAAATGTTACTGTTCACATTTATAATAAAATGGATTTTTTTAAATTAAAATTCCGGTCTCGTTGTTGCATATGGAAATTAAAATTTTCTGGTTTCGTAGAGAAACCTATGAACGTTAAAGGGTTAAAAAATAGAGTGAGAAAACAGGTTTAAAATAAAACAGCTTAACAGGAATGACAAAATACTCTACTCACAGTTACAATTTTATAAGTTTTTGCTTTTCTAAAACAGTCTACTTCATATAAGTCTCTTTTCAAAGGAACATTCCACACAAAAATAATGCAACACGCCATATGCAAGCCCCCGACAGGTCCGTGTTTTGAAAACTAGCACATTTTTATTATATATTTATATTATATGTATATATATATATATAGAGAGAGAGAGAGAGAACCAAAATTTTTTATTCTCGGGACGTTCCCGCAATAGTTGAAAGAAAAATACACGTCTAAGCAAGTTTCTGCGAAAATGATGAAGATTTTCCTTTGGAAAATGGTGTTAAAAAGCGGAACGACTGGAAGCCCCGCATATATATGTTTGTGGGAACAGTTACATTCAATTTCCTTCCATAACTCATAAAACATATAGTTATAAAAAAGCTGAAATGGAGTTGTTTAATTATCTTTTAGGTATCTGCCAAAAGTCTATCACTGAGAGGTTTAAGCAGCTAAAGATCATAATAATATTTTCCAGTTTTTATATTATATCCTATCACTTGACTAATATTTTTAATAACCGCAAATTATTATACTCATTTAACCAAGTATTACATGCTCATTTAACCAATTATAATAATGTACATAATTTTTATAATGAATTTATTAGTTTTTAGGAATACCATATAAAGGAGAATGACAACTTTTAACGTTTAAAATAACATCCAGAAAGATAAAGTATTTCTAAATATCAGTATTTGTAAATAAATAATAAATTCGGCTCATCAGTGTTTATAATAGAATCTTTCTTAAATATTACCTTCATGATGGACAAGTTTTATTGTGCGAAATTGTTGGAATATAATTGTACTTTATTATGGTAAGTAATATGCGATTTCAATTACAGATTTTAAAATATACTGCATACATTGACGAGCGGAACTTATTACTTATTTATTATAATACAATATAATAGGTCCTTTTAGTAGTAATAATTATTTGTTTAAACAGGTTGAATGCGCGCATATCCGGGGTATGAATTGTTTTTACTTTGTCACCAATAAATACAAATAATAGTAGTCACCTCATTTAGTCGGATGTAATTGTTAGAAATTATGCGATAAAATAAGATAATGATTACTGTAAAAATAATAGTGGCGACAATTGTAAAAAACATACGCACTCTGGGTCTGGACTCTAGACCTGGCGTGCGTACTCCCGGCTTAAGAATTAACTTTTAACTTTGCCAATAATGTTTGTTTGTGGTGAACCATCTTCTTCAAAATTTAATAAAATTGCTTACCGTTCAATGATGATTCAAGAACACTTATTAAATTTAGCGATAATAAAAATTAAATATGTAACTACTTCTGATATTGATTATGTTAACCCCTGGTGAGGCGGTGGAATATATTTTATTCCACCTCGTTTACACGAAATTCGCACCAGAAACTGTTAACGAAATTTTATATTTTTAAGTTTGGCGGCAAAATCCTAAAAAATTTCTTTTTCTTTGTTTTAAAATAAAATTTTACGATTTTTTTGGTAGGAATTCAATATTATAGAGATTATTATTGCTTGCTCCTCATGGGGTTAACTTAATTAATAATTTTGAAAAAAGAAAAAAGAAACTAATGTGTGTTAGATTTTTAAAAGTTTGCTTAATTCTTGACATTTTGATTTCTTTTAAAAATTACTAACAATTGGAAGCATATTTATGTATTTCACTTAAAATGAAAGTGTAATTTTTAAATTTTAATTGGCTTATTATGAAAGAGTTGATATGAGGACGTGAGACACAATTCGCCTTGTCCGAAATTTAAAAAATCGCGTTTTCTCTACCAATCTATTCTACTGGTAAACCTTCGCTGAATAAAACACATTAGACTGAAGTTTTAGAAAAAAGTTTTAGCCTGTATTTCTTCCATTGTAAAACCATCGTTAACAATGAAAGCCAATGGACGGAATTTGGGGGGTTTCGCAGTTCCCGAAATTTGATTTTCAAGATAAGGCGAATTTTGAAACTCACGTCCTTATATGCCAGACTGTCACAAGCGACTATTTTTAAATTCTAACTGACACCACTTTTTCTAAACAGAAATCCCTAACACACACTTTGACAATCTTTGTAAGAAAAATATACTTCAAAATTTACCTTGGAAAAATACTGGTGAGATTAAAATATGAAAATAGTAGATTGTCGCAAACGTGCGTGTACAAAAGTTTGCTTTATTAATGTTTTTATGTGTTTTTGTAAACATCATAAAGATATGATTGCATTTTTTAAACCTAATTTAAATCGATGTGTAATTTTTTCTTGATATCACAATTTTTATCTAGTTTTATTTAATTGTGAACATTATTTGATTGTGATATAAATATTTGTTGGTTTTGTGATTTCAAAATTTGATTGTTGCGACATTACATGACATCGCGGTGCTTACGGGGTGTCAACGCGGCGTGAAACTTCTATGCGTAACCCCCAACGAACTTGAACGGGATCATAAAGCTAAATTTTTAAAAAAGCACAGTCTAAAATGTATAATTATGAAAACTCTGGTGGAGTCCCGAAAGACATTCCGGGAGTTGAAAGCACGAAGTTAAATATAACCTCCAAAAATAGCACTTTTTGGCAAGGCAAATTTAAAAGTGATAAAGTTTAATTTTTAATCTTCGTAAAATTTCTTGAAATTTTCTTCACATGTTGTATTACATCTTATTTGATAAATTTTACAGTGGATTTAATTCTTCATTAAGAGAAAATGATATATTTTTTTATCTCCGAGAATGTGTGGATAACAAAATTCAAAGTAACATTCCCGGAATCGCGTTTTTATCCATTTCAAGTACATGTTTTTCATTTGTTTTATAACTTACTTCTTTAACAGCCAGCTTTTCTCCCCCATTATTATTATTTGACTATCATGTTTTCTCAGATTTTAAATTTTTAAATGTATATATCATGAAGTATGTTTATATATTGTGCATGTGATCTTCAGAAGACCCATAAGAAGTTTACATTTTACCTATTTCCATCCGTGATGCACATTTGATTTCATAAAAGTAATATCTCATTTAGATAATTCAAAACATTTTATACGTGAAGCATGTCAATTATAGACATACCCTGCAAAATGTCATATGTACCTTCGTACTATAAATACGAGGAAAAGTCATTAAGTAAATCACAAAAGATAATAAAAGAATAATTTAATATAAAATCACTTGGAAGCAATTTTTATTTTACCATACAATCTCCAGCAACGTTGATGCACCTATCCGCTGGTGCTTTATTTATTGAACAACATACATCTGACTTGTGTGCTCGACTTGAAAATCTGCCTATAAGTCATCATCAATATACAGGGACGAGATAGCACAAAGAAATTTTACAACACAAGATAAATACAGCCGGGAGCTCCGCCGCTGGTGCTGCCATCGAAACCTTCAAGGCCTGAGGACAGGAGGCTTGACGTCATCACTAATGGACCGAGTTCTCACTAGTGTTGAAAAACACTCCAGGAAAATTTGATAGCAATTTCCCTTCATTTTATTTGAGGAATATACATCATATTATAAAACAATAATAGCTATTTAAATTTACTGGTGAAAATTCGGATTCTCCTAAATAAAAATTCAGCCAAATGCAAAATGCCACAGTGTTTCCGCATCTGGCTGGTTTTTTATTGAGAAATTTCAAATTCTCACCAGTAAGTTTAAAAAGTTATTATAGTTTTATAAGATCATAGATATTCCAGAAATAAAATATAAGAAAGTCGCTATTCAAAACTTTCCGGTGCCATTTCCAATACTAGTGTGATCTCGGACCATTAGTAATGACCTCACGACTCCTGTCCTCAGGCCTTGAGGGTTTCGATGACAGCGAGTTATCCCATCGTTTTATTAGAGCCCCAATTCTAGCTGCATAAAGTTATTTGGGTTGTTGTCTCTTCCGCAGTCGGACTCTTGGACTTCATGTTGAAAGTCGTCTTCATCAATAATTTTGGAACGGCCTTGCGAAAACTTCTCCACCCAATTGCACACTGCTTTACATGATAAACACTTCTTCTTAAACAGGTAACATTTCTTTATGAATGTTTTTTTATTCAAGTCCTTTCGCCCACAAAAATCGGATCACAACAGAACACGCTGCTCCTCTATCGAACAATCATTCAGCACCATCGCCATTTTTTAAAACTGCATTACGTATGCGTGTGAATGCTACTTACTGAACATAAATTGAATATCATAAAGCTGTATGGTTCTTCCATCTATCACCATTCTTTGAAGATATCTGTTGCTGCTTTAAATCATGCCATATGCGTTTGTGATTTTCCTAAAGATTTACCCTCGTAGATATACAGTTAAGTACAAGATTTAAGCCTTAGATCAGGAATGACTAGATAACGGATCCCTTTGTTCTCTTCGGGAATGCTTGAAGCCGGAATGGCGGAGAGTTTTCCTCGCCAGAAAGGTGTCTTTTTTGGCGATGATCCCTTCTTGGCAATTTTCTACTTTCATTCTCATAATAAAAGAACGTAACGCAGTCGAAAAAGGGTCTTGGTGACTGGTGGGATCGGCGGGAGAAACCGGTTTGGCGCATATTCTCTTTCTCCCACCAACACGTGATGGTGGGGAGGTTCATTATGGCTTCAAGAAAGGTTGCTATTTCTTAGTCCAGTTATATCAGGAAGTCAATTATTTAAGCCTTTCCGGCGCGGAGTAAATGTGTTTGAAATAATTATCTTACACCAGAATTAATAAAGGAATTTGTTAGAAAATACGAATTCAGGTATGTTATAAAAAGAAAATTTTATTTAAATGTTCTTGGTGTTAGTAAAATTAAAATTAGGTGTTCTTTTTTAGTGACATTTGATTTTGTATTTAATCTTTTTAATTAATTAAAAACTAGCTATGCTCCATGCGAGCAGCAATGGCGACCATGAATGAGCGATGTTTTTTTTACTGTATTTATTTGCGCATGTAATACATAATATATATTATATATACATATATATTTGATTATTTATTCATTAATAATAATAATACTTATAAAATCATATAAATATAATAAAATATATTAAATATAAAATATATATTATGTAAATAATATATTTATATAATATATAAAATATTATATATAATTATTATATACTATATTAATATACTTTTTATTTATTTATTATTACTTATTTTTTTATTTACTATGAGTTAAATAAATATTTGTTAATGAGTGTAATTTTTAATATTTAATTTTAATTAGTGATACATTTATTTTTATTGATTTACTATGAGTTAATTGATTTACTATGAATACTATAAATTATTAGATAAATTCTTGCCAATGAAACTAATTTTTAATACTTAATATTATTTATTTATACTATTATTTATATTAATTTACTATCAATTAGTAAAATAATAAAATTTTTCAACGAATTCTTGCTTGTGCAACTAATTTTTAATATTTAATTTTATTTATACAAATATTTTTATTAATTTAGTATCAGTTAATAAAATGTTATCATTTTTAAAATCAATGCTTGTTAATGAAACTAATTTTTAATATTTAATTTTATTTATTTTTGCAATTATTTTTATAAATTTGGTATCAGTTAATAAAATGTATAATCATATTTTAAACCAATTCTTCTTAATGAAACTAAGTTTAATATTTAATAGCACCTAAGAATTAATAATTAAAAAGAAATATCTATTTTAATGCAATAATAACATTTTGTTTTTTGTAATTCGCATTATTTGTTCTATTAATATCTGAAGATACTAATTCCATTGATCAGAACAAAAAAGAAAAAAAAAGGACTCTTCGTTACCACTCTAATTTTTAGCACTTATTTATCGACAAGCTTAATATTCATCTATTCCTTGTCACTTTTTTTTCGTTTCACGTTTTTCCGCTCTTGTTTTTTCTGGTCACTTTTATTCCGTTTACCAAAATATTCATGCATACACAAATAAACACAATAAAAAAAACATCGCTCCTTCATGGCCGCCATTGCTGCTCGCATGGAGCGTAGCTAGTTTTTAGATAATTAAAAAAATAAATAAATACAAAATCAAAAGTTTGTTAATTTCTTAATAAAAATCATACCTTCAAATATGCAGAGAAAATATTCTAATGGCTTAAAAATGATATCTAATACTTGTAAAAAATTCTTTTTTTAAACTCCTGCGTTAAACGAACGGGCACTTCAGACTATTTATGCCCAGCGCCATGTTGAAACGTGACACTTCAGCGGCGTATTAGGGATTTGAGGTAGGTGCTACAGCTATCCGCCGGCATAACCTCAAATAATCATTAAAAAACTATAACGAACAACACACACCCGCATAAAACAAAGGTCACAGACTTAAACACGCAGCAACCCTCGCAAAAATGCGTAAGACTTAAGATAACGAGGCACCATGTATATCCTTGCGGTCTTATAACAGCTTGAAAGCAGACCTAAGATTAAACAGGGATCAGGGATCACCGACCGGGACGCCAACCAAAAAATGGTTTGTGGAACTCAAAGTCCCGGCGGAAAAAAATCCCCACTATCACTCAGAGAAACCCGTTTGCGGGGGTAAAAGTGAAAATGAAGATAACAACAAATAGTCAGATTAATTTATCAGATTATTATCTAAGATTAAACAGATGCGCGCGCAACCACAACAAATGTAACTATGCACTTTGATTGGCTGAAAGCCAGAGACTTACGCCGAAATCGATCAAAGAAACGCCCATCCTACGCTCGTGCTTTAGAATTAAAATAGCAAGGCACCATAATCCCAGTCTAAGGTTATGGATTACGGTGTCTCACTTAAGATCGACGTAGAGACTTACTCAGGGGTCGCAGCGTCCCTAAAATTTTTGCACGTTCCTACCACAACTTTAAAACGATAATATTTATTGTAGATTTTCATTGTAGATGTTAAAGGAATCTCTGAAATGAAGTTTTTTTTTAAATACTGGTAGAAAAGTGCGAAAATTTTAGGGACGCTGAGACCCCTGCTTACTATATAAAAGCAGTCGGCATTTTCGCCGATCCCACCGAAGCTAGCATAGGGAAGTAAATACGAGCTTCTGATTGGTTGAATAATTGAAAGAGCAATTTTTGTTTGTAAATAAATTATTCCGAATGTGGATGTATGTCAGCTCCGAAACTAGTCTTTTTCGCTCCCGGTCAAACATGGATTTTGGCGCCCCCTCCCCCATCCTCCGCATATATGCATTCTTTGTATCAAACACACCAAACAAAATCTTAATTTGGCGCCCACTTCACCTTCCGTTCTGGTGGCGCCCGGGGCACATGACCCCTCTGCCCCCCTCTAGTTTCGGCCCTGATGTATGTACTCGGGCATATTTGTGTATATCATGTTAAAATAATAATAAGAAATTACAATTAAAAAAATAATACAGAGCAATTGGGTTTGTAAATGTTGTGTAATTAATGCAGTAAAAAAAGAAATGTGATCATTCTTTATAAATAAATTGTTCTAAATGTGGATTTACGTATTAAAGGCATATATGTGAATATCATATTCAAATAATTAAGAAGAAATTCCAAATTAATTATTTTTGTTTTTAAGTAATACAGGAAAATTGAGAAAAATCATCATTAACTTCTTTAATTCTAAATTCCAGAAAATCTTTCTTTTCATTTATCTTTTAATTTCTAAAATAAGAAGGAAATTAATAAAACACCATCTTTTAAAAGGCTTTCAAACAGAAACTGATGATTACATAAACGCAAACTCAAAATGCAACGAAAACAAAATGCACTTTCAATTATTCAGCCAATCAGAAGCCCGCATTTTCTTCCCTGTGCTAGCTTCGGTGGGATCGGCGAAATTGCAAGCAGTCGTAAGTTTAAACACAAATGAATGCGCGCGCAACCACAACAAATATGACCTGACCACGGACTCAGTTTGGCTGAGAGCAAGAGGCCTTATGCCGAAACGCGAACATTTAAGCTGAGACACCGTAATACGCTATCGAAGTGTGAGGTCATTCACCTCTTGTCGTCTGCTTTGGTCACATAAGCCCAATCGCCCAGTGCTAAACGCCTAGACACATGCTTTAAAAATTCATATTAAACCAAATATAATTTTTCTAAAGCTTTTATCCCTTGGGTATCTTTATACAAGATGTATCAATTTCATAAGTGTGATTAATTTATTTTTAGCTCGGATTTGTGCATATTTGTTTTAAAATATCAAAAGCCTAATATCCTGATCCAAATCATAGACATTTCAGAAAGGAATGGCGCCATCTATGATCTGTAAAGGTCATTATTACGGACTTTATTTAGGTGACATGATTTAAAAAAAAAAAAAAAACTCATTTAGATATTTTTTAGCTCACAGGCTATCATAGCCTGAGAGCTTATGTGCCCGTCCGTTCTGTATGTACGTGCGTTCGTGCGTAACGCAATAACTCATGAAAAAAATATCGGATCCACTTGAAATTTTGTATATAGGTATATCCTGATAAGGCGCTTCCCTGATTAGTTTTTGGAGTTCATTCGATATGTATAAGAGGGAGAACGGGGGGCTCATGCCCCTCCCCTTAATGAATATAAATGGGTTTTTCATGCAGAATTAACAGTTTTTGTCCAAAATTTAAATATAGGATCATTCTGATGAGGCGATTCCGTGACTGTTATTATATGTTCATTGAATAAGTATAAACAGGGGGAACGGGGGGCTCATGCCCCTCCGCTTAATTGATATAAACGGGATTTTCATGCAGAATTAACAGTTTTCGTTCAAAATTTAGATATAGGATCATTCGGATGAGGCGATACCGTGGCTGTTATTAGGTGTTCATCGAATAAGTATAAACAGAGGGAACAGGGGGCCTCATGCCCCTCCCATTAATTGATATAAACGGGATTTTCATGCAGAATTAACAGTTTTCGTTCAAAATTTAGATATAGGATCATTCTGATGAGGCGAGTCCGTGCCTGTTATTAGGTGTTCATTGAATAAGTATAAACAGGGGGAACGGGGGTTCTAATGCCCCTCCCCTTAACTTGCATAAATGGATTTTTCAATCAGAATTGTCAGATTTCGTTCAAATCTCTGAATAGTTTTGGAAGTTTAATGGTTAAGTATAAAAGAGGGGAATAACTCCTCATAAATTATATAAATGCTAAATGGGTTTTTATTAAGAATTATCCGATTTGCTCTGATTTTGGATATAGATTTTTTAATATGATAAAGCATGTACTTGATAGTTTAGGAAGTTCAATGATTAAGTATAAAAAAGGAGAAAGGGGAGAGCTGTTTCCCCTTCTTAATTTTTTTTTTCGAACGGAATTAACGAAAATACAAGGCTGTAATGTACAATTAGTATGCGTAGCCTGTGGGCTCAATGCCATCAGTTTAACTAGGCAATATTCTTTTTATTTTTACTATTATTTGTCACTATCTTCAAACACTTAAAAATTTTCAAAGATTAGCAGAAAATGCGCGTTTTTATTAATATGATTATTAAATAAAATTGATATACCATGCGTAAAACCTAAATATTGTTAATTGTATATATAAAGAGAAAAAGAGTAAGAAAGAAAATACTATGTCATAATCTTTAATTAAAAAACGTGAAAAAAAGTTAATTTAATCAAAATAGTTATTAAAAAAACTTTGTAAGAAATTTAAAAAAATTCTTATAAAGTTTTTTAAATTTTTCTTATAAAGTTCTATTCTTAAAAAAATATATATATATCATGTTTTTTTTTAATCATAGATATTTTCGTTAAATTAATTAGTTTTCTTTTAAAGTTTTTAAATTAAAGATTATGACAATATTAAACTACTCTTAAGTTAAGGAATTTTGAATAATACATATATTTATATGTATGTAATATGTTAAATAGTAGTAATGTATAATTGATATATATAAGAATTTAGTGCATATCTGCTAATAAGTACCAAAATCTTCGCCATACCTATATCAGTCTTGAGTAATGAAAATCAATAATTAATTTACAGTGCAGATACAAAAATATGTATAAATTCTTGTCGGGAGCGTTAGAGAAAAGTGGACTGTTTTTATTTCACCATAGGTTTTTATTGATTATTGCCAGGGGGCAAACATTTAAATGAGCTTTTGATTTGAGAGCGAGGGCGCTCGATACAGACGTGTTGTTCGAGGAACAACGAAGCTCAACTGAACGTTACATCATTTATCAGCTAGGTGGCGCTGATCTCTTAATCAAACTTCGGGAGCGCACATACCGGCCCCCATTGAAGTATTCTGATAGTTCAATGATACACAACAATTAACCCTCTGATAGTCTTGCAAAAGGGCAAAATTGTAATGTTGTTTTCTCAGCATTTTGTTTTAATTGCTAAAAAAATATAATTCTTTCAAAATTACAGAAAAATCTTATTTACAAATATGAATGTTATCCTTGAGTGTGTTAATCATTGCACAATGTATTAAAAATCCATTAAATCAACGCCCCACCAGTGGCCGAGAGGTTCGGACCTCTCAACTGGTAGACGACAGGTGCTGGGTTCGAACCCAATCGCGGCTGTCGGCCTAACCGTTCGGAGTTTTCCGTGGTTTTCTTAGAACCTTGCGTAAATACGGGTTAGGTTCCCTTAGAAAGACCCCCACGGAGGGCACGCCCCCTGGCCCTATATCCCATTAGCGTAGATAATCGGACGACAAAAATCAACCAACCAACCAACCATTAAATCAACTGAGTTATATCATTTTAATTATTGCTTGCATTGCCGTGAAACCTGGAACTTAGGGAACGTCTATAGACGGACTTGTCAGTGAGAGGGTTTAATATACAATAACATACACATACTATTGCAAATTAATGGTTACACATAAAGCACTTAATATAAATACAATAATAAGAAATAATAAATTCAATAGAACTAGGTTAAGCTTAATTAATATTTTCGTTATTTACAATTGGTAGAACACAAATATTAGAGATACTTCTTTTGTAAGTTCCGGATGGAGTCCGGACTATTACAACCCTAACATTGTCATCGTTTCCCTTGATGATTTCTGAAATACGACCTGCTATCCATTTATCAACTGGTAGGTCTCCATCCTTTACCAGAACCATCATACCTGGTGCAACATTTTGTTTTTTAAAGAGCCATTTGGATCTCTGCTGCAAATGGCTTAAATAAGAATTGGACCAATTTTTCCAAATTAGTTGCACGATTTTTTGAGTTTTCTGCCATCGGTCGAGCAAGTTTTCTCTTACATTAATCAAATTTGGCTCAGGAAGAGCATTAATTGGTCTACCAATCAAGAAATGTCCTGGGGTCAAAACTTCATAGTCTTCTAATTCAGAAGATGATGGGGAAAGAGGGCGCGAATTTAGAATACCTTCGATTTGAGTAGTAATAGTTAAAAATTCTTCAATGGTTAATTTCGTAACACCAATAGTTCTTTTTAAGTGGTATTTGAACTGTCCGATGCCTCTCTCCCAGAGTCCTCCAAAATTTGGGGAACGAGGGGGAAGAAATTTCCAGAGAACTTGCTCGGATGACAGAAAACTTGATACATCATCATTGTTTTAATTTATAGAATTTAATAATCTCTTTAGTTCCGCACATGCTCCAACAAAGTTGGATGCATTGTCACAAAAGATAGTATTACTTTTGCCTCTGCGAGCAAAAAATCTTTTAAGTGTTGCAATTAATGCAGCAGAAGTTAAGTCAGAAAGCAGTTCTAAATGCACTGCTTTAGTAACCATGCATATGAAAATGGCTACATAAACTTTATTAGATATCCCTTTTCTCTGGTTGCGATATTTAATAAAAAATGGACCGCATAGGTCAAGACCTGCATTTGAAAACGGTGGCCCTTGTATTACTCTCTCAGGAGGTAAATTACCCATTATTTGACTTACAATTGAAGGTTTGATTTTGAAACATTGAACACACTCGTGTACAACTTGACGAGCAATGTTTCTTCCATTAATGGGCCAAAATATTTGTCTTACACTATTTAATAGCCCTTGAGGACCAACATGCAAGTCTCTGTTATGATAGTAAAGAAAGATAATTTTAGTCAATTTACTACTTGGGGGGTAAAATGATTTGGTGAGATCGGTCATAGCTTAAATTTGAGTTGGCCAAACGACCACCCACTCTTAATAGATCATCTTTATCTAAGAAGGGATCTAAAAATCTCAACTTACTTTTTACAGGGACAGACATGCCCTTTTTCAATGCCGAAATTTCTGATGAAAAATACTCACCTTGAGCTCTCTTAATTAAGAAATTTCTAGAAATCCTTAGTTCGTCTAGAGTTAAGGAACCCTTAAGTTTTGTCTGATTTTTACAGTTGTGGACAAACCGGAAAATAAATGCTAACACTCTCATTAATTTAATATAACTATTTGAAATGGTAAGAAACGAGTTCATAAAGTCATAATTTATAACTGAAGTGAGAACCGGAACTGATTTTAGTTCCTTTAAAAATTGTTCGCCTTTGGTATGAGAGTCCTTTTGTGGACAAAAATTTACAATGTCTTGTTTCAGGAAATCGGGTCCTTCAAACCACAGTTTATTTGTAGCAAGCGATTTTGCATCTTGACCTCGGGATAACACATCCGCTGGATTTAGTTTTGACGGCACATATCTCCACTCGTAGTTTTTGGTAAGTTCTTGAATCTTAGACACTCGGTTCGCAACGAAAATTTTTAGAAGATGTGGGGATATGTTTATCCATGCTAGGGAAATCGTAGAGTCCGACCAAAGTATGACTTTGTCGATTTGAAGTTTCTTAGCTCTAATTACCTTTTGAGCAAGCTGGCACAACAATAGACAGGCTGAAAGTTCAAGCCTAGGTATGCTGACAGTTTTAATAGGGGCAACTTTACTTTTGCTGCAAATGAGGTGGCAAACAGGCGAATTTGAGTCAGTGTTCGTTTGAAGATAAAGGGAAGCTCCGAATGCTTTCTCACTCGCGTCAGCAAACCCATGTAAGAGGATAGTTGATACATCTTTAATAAGAATACATCTGGGTATTTTGAACGTTTCTATAAGAACTAGTGAATTGAGGAAATTGTCCCACTCTTGAGCAACATGAAGTGGAATTTTATCATTCCAGTCGCACTTTAGCAACCATAGTTGTTGCATGAAGATTTTTGCACGGCAAATTACAGGACCGAGCAAGCCAAGGGGGTCAAAGAGACTTGCAATTTGACTTAGAATTTCGCGTTTTGTATAGTCAGAACTTCTGTTGACGATAACTTTAAAGTTAAATGTATCACTAGTGCAGTCCCACAGTATTCCGAGAGTTTTTGTTGAAGTTTCTTCGGCATTTTGATTAAAGAGAAATGTTTGATAATCAGGATTTATTTCTTCAATAACATTAGAACGCCATTTATGCAAGGCCATCTGACCTTTTTTGAAGATGTCTGTTAATTGTTTTTAATTTCAAAAAATTCGGAAATGTCTGATGCACCTGACAGGCAATCGTCCATGTACATATCGTTCTTTACAACTTCGGCAGCTAATGGGAAATTGTTTGCTTCATCTACCGCTAACTGTTGGAGCACTCTAGTGGCAAGGTATGGACTGCTTGCACAACCATAGGTGACCGTTTTCAGAGTGTAGATTTTGTCAGGTTCCTCCCTCCCTTCTCTCCACAATATTTTTTGGTATCTAGTATGCGACGGATTTACTTCTATTTGTCGAAACATTTTATTTACATCAACTGTAAATGCGAAAATATGTTTTCTAAAACGAATCATAATTGAAAAAAGGTCATCCTGTATTATCCCTCCTTTAAACAATAAGTCGTTTAAAGACTTCCCATTAGTAGTTTTACAACTCCCATGAAAAACAACCCTCAGTTTAGTTGTAGTACTTGATGGTCGCAAAACACCGTGATGAGGGAAAAAATATCCTTTATCAGGATTTATGTCATCGGAGTTTTCTTCCATGTGTCCTAAAGTAGTGTATTCCTTTAGAAATTCTGAGTATAATTCCTTTAATTTGGGATCCCGCTCTAAACGGTTCCATAACTGATTTAATCTTTTAACGGCAATTTGTTTTGAATCTCCCAGAGAATTATCTAACATTTGAATCTTAAAGGGTAATTCAACTACATATCTGCCGTCCGGTTTCCGATAGTGAGTCTTTAAAAAATGTTCATTACAGTAATTTAACTCCTCACTAACTAAGGGTTTTAATTCACTTACTTGCTCCATTTCCCAAAAAGAACTTATTTCTTTTTCCAAATTTTTATAATCTGTTACTAAAAAACAAGAATCAGAATATTCCCTTAAATTTGAGATAGAATTGCATACAGTTCCTGATATAACGTGCCCGAAAAACATTTCTACTAACATTAATTGGGAATCATCAATTTTAATTTTATTAGACCCTATTAATTCATAGAATAACTGCGCTCCAATCAATGTATGTATGCGTTTCGGCTTATTCCAATTATTATCCGCTAATTCTATGTTCGACGGCAATTTTAATTTTGACGTATTTATATATTTGGGTGGTAGATTAGCGATTTTAGGAACAACTAACGTATCTAATTGATAAGATTTAGTTTTGTTTTCATTCGTTAATTCCGTACTAACAAATGATTTAGCGTTTAAACACAAATCATTAAATCCGGAAATGGAAATGTGAGTTTTTTGTTTACGCAATCCTAAGACATTTGCTGCATGAGAGCTCAATAAGTGCGAGCTGGAACAACTGTCTAACGCAGCAATTAAAGGTTGAAATTCCCCAGAACCGTCCTTCAAATATATCACAGCTGTGTTTAAAATTACACAAGATTTATTTATTTCATTTTCCTTCGCGAAAAATGTTTGATTATCAGGAGAAAGGGAGGGGGGATCCATTTGGCGCCTATCTAATGTCTGGTCTTCAACTATGAATTGCCTTCTGATATTATTATTTTCATTTAATGAATGAAGTAATGAATTATGCTCTTTGCTGTCACAAGAAAGGCATTTATTTTTAGATAAACAAGGGTTAGGTAGATGGTTATTTAAGCAAGACTGGCATAAATTGTTACTTTTAACAAATTCTGATCTCTTTACCACGTTCATTTGTTTAAATTTCTCACATCTATATAAAGAATGTGAATCTGTACATCCTAGAATACACCCTTTTCGCTGTTTTGATTTTGTTAAAAAGGATTTTTCCATGTTTGGCTTAGTGCCAGATTTCCAATTATTATAAGGAGACTTTTTTTGTTCCTTTGAAATAACAGTATTTTGAAGAATACGACTTCTTTCTTCCAAAAAGCTTAAAAAGCTAGCTAATTTAGGAATTTCGTTTTTATTTAATTTCATTTCGAACGATTTTTTTATTTCAGAATCCAATCTTTGAAACAAGATGTGCATTATTAAAGCATCTGACAGCTCATTAGATTCAAATTCAAGTAATTTTAATGCACGCAAATTACATTTTGTATTATCAATTAATTGCATTAAATGGTTAGGAGAATCGGGTACTTTTGAAAAATTAAGTAGTTTAATAATATGGCAATCAATGACAGCTCTTTTATTCTCATATCTTTCTTCTAAAGATTGCCAAAGAGATTCGTAAGTATCTTGAGCTGACTCATGCCTTTTGGCGTCACCCTTTAAACAGCCCTTTAAGTAGCATAACTGCTGAGTTGAATTCAGATTCTTATTATTTCCGATAATAGACATAAATTGAATCTTAAAATTTTGAAATTCATCGTATTTTCCATAAAAATTGGGTAGAGGTAAGTCTGGAATTTTAAAGCTATTACTAACAGTAGGATTTTCTTTATTGACATTAACACATTCATATTTAGAAAGAATAATGTTAAGTTTTACCTCTGAATCTTCCAGTTCATCCTCTAGCTCAGTTGCTACTTCCAAAGAATCTGTAATGTCGACATCTTCCGGAAGAGTTGTATACGACACTATCAAATTACGTAATGACGTTTTAATTTCCAAAATATAAACCTTTTTGCTTTCTAAGCGGAGTCGTTCTTCTTGCTGCTCTTCTTGCGATCCTTTTAGATGAATGCATTCATATTCGTTAATGAATTTCGTAATTTTATTTACTTTGGTTTTCAATACGCCGCGTTGGCGATTTACAGTAGTTAAAGTATTCATTTTTTATTTAGCTGTGCTCCGGTCGGCTAGGACCATATGTCGGGAGCGTTAGAGAAAAGTGGACTGTTTTTATTTCACCATAGGTTTTTATTGATTATTGCCAGGGGGCAAACATTTAAATGAGCTTTTGATTTGAGAGCGAGGGCGCTCGATACAGACGTGTTGTTCGAGGGACAACGAAGCTCAACTGAACGTTACATCATTTATCAGCTAGGTGGCGCTGATCTCTTAATTAAACTTGGGGAGCGCACAATTGTTACTCTTTTTTAAAAATCACTTTTGATAATCCTATAAATATTTTATTCCGTTTCTCCTTCAAACTATCATAACATTAAAAAAATACTAATGTCATAATTTTTAATTTAATAAAAGGCAAATTAATCTATCCCAAATAATATTCATCTAAGAAAAAATTGGTACTTCTAGGTTATCCCGTCGACCAATTTCGCCAAATTATACAAATCGCCAAACCAATAGCCAAATTATACATGTTGACATAATTTTTATTTTAAATAACGAAAAAACAAATAATTAGTAGAATATTAATAAAAATATTAATAAAAACTCGAAATAAAAATAACTTAATGACATTTTAAACACGTGAATCGCATTTAATGTCATTGAATGTGACATTCACGATCATCCATTATTGGCATTTAATCTTACAGTTTGGCGATAATTTTTTGGTCGACGGGATAACCTAGAAGTACGTAAAAATTATAAGGAAACACAATTTTTGAAACTATAAAAAAATCTCTGAATTTCAGCATTTTCATATTTCAAATCTAGCAGCCACATTTGTAAATATGTATTAAAATAATGTAACATTAACAATTTTTAGTTTCTAAAGTTATTATTAAATAATTTTTTCCCCTTTATTATGCAAAGTAAATAAATTGTATTTTATGATCAGATTATTAAAATATTAATTCTCTTCTATTTAAAAAAAAAAAAAAAAAAAAAAAAAAAAAAAAAAAATTGAAAATCGCAAATATTCGGTAAAAATTATGTAGGTAAATAAGATATTTAAAAATTATTTTACATAAGTAAATATATGTACGTAGAAATTAGAAAAACTGATAATCTTTACTCAGAGATGGCGCCACTCCTACACTTAAGCAGCTCGGATTTGTGTATTAACGCTGACTTTTTAATGTTTAAAATTAAAAAAACATAAATTTGAGCTAAAAGTAACTGAATTAAATTTATGCAAATAATGCCTCTTATATCAATGTATCCAAAACAAGGGAGGAAAATTTTAGGAAAAGAAATATTTATTTTATAGCGATATTTTAATATATCTGCTATGGGCGCGCAACATTAGCAGCTTGGCTTCATGTGACCACAGCAGACGAAACCAGAAGAAAGACGTCATCACTTCACTAGCGTATACCAAGTTACGATCCATCGCAGGACCGCCCATCCAACGATAGAGCGTAAAATTTAAGATAACGAGGCACTGTAATGGACTCTATTCTCCGTTTGAGTTCGAGGCTGTATTTCGGCAATATTTCCCCAAAACACGTGACCTCACGTCACAAACATATACTCCGTTACTATTCTACGGCATACAACGAGTTGGGAAACGAGTCGTTGCATAATTATTAACTATGATGTGGGGGGAATGTTTCCCCAAAGCACGTGACTTAGACGTCACAAGAATAGGGTCCATATCAGCCTTACCAGCCATTGCGATCTTACGCCAGCAATCGTAACATTAAAAACAAGTGGTTGCGTGCGCAAAAGCAATAAATGTAACTAATGCCTCTGATTGGCTGAGAGCAAGAAGACTTACGCTGAGACACCGTAATATCCAGTTACGGTCGATCGCAGGGACGCCCATCCTACGATCGAGCGTAATACCCTGTTTGCACTGAGAAAGTTAAGTCACTTAACTTGAAGTTTTTTGAAGCGGTCGTACTCGGAATCAAGATTCTTGCTTGAGCAAGTTTCTGAAACTTGCTTAAGTGAGCTTGCTCTCTTAACTATGAGTTGAGTGGAAATATGCCTTCTGAATATTTAATTATTATTTCTGAATTTTAAAATATTTAATTCTGATTATTAAATTACTGAAGTTGAGTCCTACAAATAATTATAAATTATTTCAAATTGTTATTTGTTCACCCCAATAAGGAAAGGGCATGTTTACAAACAAACACTTTTGTCAACCAATCTACCGCCACATTTTTTGTCATAGCGATCATTGTAGGAATCATCTTGACGACGTAGCCCAATCATGTCATATTTACTTATGCAATGGCAAACTTAGACCAATCAAATTCCCGGAGTTCATCCGTACAGTGTCAGTCGTTAAAGAACGGACTGGTTTTTCTCCCTTATCCACAGTAATTCGTCCACAGTAACGTCAGCTGCCCTTTCCTTATTGCTTAACACGTGTGTTTGTGGGGTTTTTTTGTAATCAAAGGTCAAAAATGGAAAATGTTGAACCTGTTATTTCCTCCCGAAAAATAAATTAGGAGCATGACGAAATTAATTTTTTAATTGAAATATTTCAGGATAATTGCTGTGTAAACAAAAAAGCATTGGAAGTTGCAGTTACAAATTTCAGAACTTATGCGCATGCTCAGATGTCAGTTTGGCCAAGTTAAGTCACTTAAAATATTTAGCAAGTGCGAACTGGTGAAGCCTAACTCCGGGTATCCCGCTTCAAAAAATTTATTCAAGTGACTTAAAGTTAAGTGACTCAACTATCCCAGTGCGAACAGGGTATAAGATTTAAGATAGCGCACAGATTAAGTATTTATACACAGATAGGACAGTTCCATAAGCTCAATGGTAACCGAATGCTAACTTCAGAGCCCCTAGTGACAACAGGTGCAAACGTTTCGGGAACATCGCAACAGGCAGTTGTTACTTGTCCTCTTTGTATAGTATCTATCTTTTTTTATGTGTCGCTAACGCATTTTTGCCGATCCCACCGAAGCTAGCATAGGGGAGTAAATACGGGTTTTCGATTGGTTGAATAACTTAAAGAGCAATTGCTAAATCATTATGAATGTGGATGTACATATTAAGGGAGTGTATGGATATATTGTGTTACAACAATAATAAGAAAAAATGAAATTTTTTAAAAGAAAGTAATATAGAACAATTAAGTTCGTAAATATCTCATAATTGGCACCGTAAAAAGGAAATCTGATAACTGTTTGTAAATAAATTGTTCTGAATATGGATGTACATATTAGGGGCATATATGTGAATATCAAGTTAAAATAATTAAGAAATTCCAACTTTATTACTTTTTTAAAAGCAACACAGAACATTTGAGAAACATCATCATTAACTTCTTTAATTCTAAATTCCAGAAAATCTTTCTTTTTATCTATTAATAAATATGTAGAATAAGAAGGAAATCAATTAAAATCTTTCTTTAAAAGGTTTTCAAACAAAAAATGATGAGTAAATAAATTCAAAAATGAACCAAAACAAGATGTTCTTTAAAGTATTCAACCAATCAGAAGCCCGTATTTTCTTTCCTATACTAGCCTCGGTGGGATCGGCAAAAATGCGTCGCTAACGGGTGTATTTGTTTGTTTGTTTTTGTTTAAAACATAAAATGTGCTTTATTTTATCAAGCAGATTACTACGAATTAAGCAAGAAATTACAAGATATATAACTCTGAAAAGAGCTTTTGCAAAAAAATCAAATACAATATCAAAATTTTTAACAGATAAACGCGACGGTAAACGTGTTAGACGATACGATAGAGACAGTGACAGTTTAATTTGCAGTTTATGTATAAGTTCCCGCCTGTTCCCAGTAGTGGCGCTAGAATCGCGCCGGTACGGTTTTTCGCTTCTATGGGCGTGTTTAGCGCAACTTACCGATGTGACCAATGTTACCGACCAATTGTAGGGAAGTACGAAAGCGAATTGTTGCACCAATGAAAACTATCCTGTTGAATTGTAGCTGACGTCACAATTCACCTTGATTTTCATTTCGTACTACTTTACAATCGGTCGGTAACATTTCCTACTTCGATAAGTAACCGGTAAGTTGCGCTGAACACGCCCTCTGTCGTATCTGTGTGTAAATACTTAACCCTTAAATGCCGTGTGTTGCTTTTCGGCAACAAACCCAATTTAGTCTTCAAAAATACTATTAGAATAATATTATTGCTCTAATGCCTAGTGTTGCTTTTAAAATACATACTCACAATATTATTAAATCAATTTTCAACGTATAGATGGCAGCACTACAGCCATTAAGAATAAATACAGAATAATTTTTTCAATTGTTGCTACATGTCTATGTTCTTTTGTTTGGAAAGTTGTGAAATACTTTATATTATTCTGCACTGATCAAATAAAAATTATCACATGAAAAAGTAGGTATGTAGTCCGTATTTGGTAATTTGTTTGGATATTTAACTGTAAAATATTTGTTGTAAGTAGTTTTTTGTGTGTGTTGCTGATTGTCAACAACAGGCATTAAGTTAAGCCTAGAGAACAATGAGCAGTTTTAGTTTTAGTTTTGCTTTATTTTATATTCAATAGAAGTACTTTATTTTTGTAGTAGTATATAACTGTAGTTTATTATTTTTAACCCTTTCGGGTCCGATTTTTTTTTTTTTTTTTTTTTTTTTGGGGGGGGGGGGTTATTTTTACTTTAATAATTTTAAAAATAGCTGTCCAAATCGTAAAAGTTAACGTTATCTGAAATATAAAGAACATATTATATTTTGAAATTTACCAAAAATAATTATTTTGTATACTATTCGTGTGACAATAGACTAAGGTAGGCATTTTTAAGACATTTGGAAATGTAATATTATAAGAATGTTAAAAATACATAACATTTTTTATTATTTGTTACAACTTATTTGTTCGCAAATGGAGCCCTAATTTTACATTTAAAGAGTGAAAAATATGCGTAAAATAAAAGAATCGTTAACCGGCAAAGAGAATTAATCAAACTATTATTGCTTTTTATTATTACTGAATGCAGAAACTTAAAAGGAGTCATAATTAAAAGTATATAGACATATACTATTGTTATTAAAGACAGATAAATAACGAAAATAATTTTTAAGGCGAAATCATACTCAATGAAAATATATTTACTATTAATAGTAGTCAGACCCGAAAGCGTTAAAGATATATATGACAGATTTTTCTGCAATTTTTTTCTGAAAACTTTACTCTATCATTTTTAGAATGCCTCCAAAAAAGTATTTGACTCAAAAAGAAATAGAAGAACTGGTTAATAACTGGTCGAATAGTGAAGATGACTACGATATTTCAAATGATGATGATTCGGATTGGGAGGCAAAAGTGAGTTTAGATAGAATTTCAGATGAATCAGAAGACAGTGGATTAGATGCGTCAAATATTCAAACAACTTCAAAAAGTGAAACCACTGAAAATGTAACTTCTCTTCAAAATGTAGACTCTGAAAATGATATTGAAATAGCTATTCCTACATGCAGTAAAGGCATGTCAAAGAAATCTAAACTGCCAAAGCGGGATGTTGTTTGGAAAAAAGGAAATATAAAGATAAACGAAAACCAGTTAAAGTTTAGGGGAAATGAAATTATTCCATCCAAAGTGAAAGAACTAGATACACCTCTAGCTTTTTTCAAATATTTCTTTTCAGATGAGCTTATTGAAAAAATTGTCTATGAAAGCAACTTATATGCCTGCCAAATAGATCCTTCTAAACCTACGAATTTTACATCACAAGACATAAGGCAGTTTTTGGGTATAATATTATACATGTCTTTGGTGCATTTACCCAGTGTTCGATTGTATTGGAGTCATGAACATGGTTTTCCTTTGATTCAGGATGCAATGAGTAGAGATTAATTTGAAAAAATCAGAAAATTTATTCATTTCAATGACAACCAAAAACATCTACCTCGAGATGATCTGAATCATGATAGGTTACACAAACTTCGACCTATTATTGATATATTAAACAACAATTTTGCTTCTATCCCATTTGAGGAAAAGCTCTCCATTGATGAGCAAATGTGTGCTACTAAGGTTCGACATTACATGAAGCAGTATATGCCGAATAAACCCCATAAATGGGGTTTTAAACTTTTTGTACTTGCGGGTATTTCTGGGTATGCTTATAATTTTGAAGTATATTCAGGTCAAGAAAATATGCTAACGAGACCAATTACCGAACCCGACTTTGGCCCTTCAAGCAATGTAGTCATTAGACTGTCGAGAAGAATACCAAGATCTGTAAATCATAAGTTGTATTTTGACAACTATTATACAGCATTGCCGCTGATGGTACATTTGGCAAACACTGGTATCCATACATTGGGTACAGTTAGAAGAAATAGAATTCCTGGATGCAAACTTCCCGATGAAAATTCCTTAAAAGCTCAAGATCGAGGTTTTTCATCTGAATATATCACAACTGTAGATGGCATCGACCTTTCGTCACTAGTTTGGAAAGACAATAAATTTGTCACGATGTTATCTACTTTCGCTGGAACAAATCCAGTAAAAAAAGTCAATCGTTTTGGTAGGATTCAAAAAAAGACCATTGAAATTGATTGTCCATACGTCATTCAAGAATACAATCGACATATGGGAGGAGTTGACCTTTTGGATAGTTTAATGGCCCGTTATAAAATTAATATTCGTAGTCGAAAATGGTATCTACGAATCTTTTATCATTTGCTTGACTTGACTGTAGTAAACGCATGGCTTCTCTACAAAAGAGTTTTGAATGCCAATGGTCAACAATCGGAGATATTGCCTCAATCAAAGTTCAGAGCAGAACTTGCACAATCATTATGCATGGTGGGAAGCAAATACATCCCTAAGCGGGGAAGGCCTTCATCAATGATTGAAGCAGAAATTCAGGCAAAAAAGCATAGAGGTCCTTCACAGTATGTACCACCTAAAGATGTTCGACTAGACCAAATAGGACATATGCCTGTATTAGAAGACAAAAAGATGAGGTGTAAATTGCCAAACTGTAAAGGATACACTTTCACAAAATGTGAAAAATGTGGTGTTGGATTGTGCTTTAATAGAAATAACAATTGTTTCAAAAATTTCCATACAATTCATTAACAATTTAAATTGTGCTCATACTCTCAAGTATCATAAATTAAACAAATTAATTTGTATTCTACATTGATTTTTATAATATTTTGCAATAAATTTTTGTATTTGTAATAATAATTAATTATTTTTTTTAATACTTTCTGAAAATTCCTTATCATAGTTCTTAAAATTCACGTGTACTTAATATTATAGAATTTTATCAAGATAAATTATTTTTTCAGTTAAAGCCTAGTGTTGCTGATAGGCAACAAACTGTTTTTTAGCCATAAATCATACTTAATACAAAATATGATTTTTTAAAGTATTTTTCCCATAATTTATTTAAGAAAATAAAGCTGAAAACATTTTTTAAATTGATTTTTAAAAATTCAGGCATTTAAGGGTTAATCTGTGAGATAGCGAGGCACTGTAATCCTAGCCTTAGGAATTAAAATTAAGTGGGATGTATTTTATCCCACCATTCTTCAAGTGGTTAACAATCAAGTTTCAGGAAGCCATTTTCAATGAAAAATTTCGGATAGTTGACTAACATGATTGAATTTCACATATAAATGTTTTTTTAATTGCATATGCATTAAGGCGAACATGGCATCCTTCGGTGCTAAAAACTTTTTGTTAGGATAATTCTCTCAACGAAATACATATCACATCTAAAACTAATGTTAGGCTATGTTAAAACTTATCTTAAGTTTTACGTTTGATCGTAAGATGGGCATTCCTGCGATCGAGCTTAACTTCTCGCGTTTCGGCGTAAGACTTCTTGCACTCAGCCAATCAGAGGCCGTAGTTACATTTGTTGTGGTTGCTTGCACGTCTATTTGTGTTTAATCTTACGCCTGCTTTCAAGCTGTCGTAAGATCGTGAGGCATCCTAATGTCATTTACGCTTTGCTTTGTGTTTAATCTTACGCCTGCTTTCAAGCTGTCGTAAGATCGTGAGGCATCCTAATGTCATTTACGCTTTGCTGATATCGTAAGTCTATGTCGATCTTAAGTGAGGCATAGTAATCCCAGAGATCACGGTGCATCGCTATCTTAAATCTTACACTCGATTGTAAGATGGGTGTTCCTGCGATCGATCGTAACTAGGTATTACGGTGCCTCAGCGTAAGTCCTCGCGTTTCTACTTCGGCGTAAGTCCTCTTGCTTTCAGCCAATCAGAGGCCGTAGTTACATTTTTTGCGGTAGCGTGCGTATCCATTTGTGTATAAACTTACGACTGTTTTCAAGCTGTCGTAAGTTACGCGAGCTACCGTAATATCGTTTACGCTTTGTTTACATCGTAAGTCTCTACATCGATCTTAATTAGTGACCTATAATATTCGTAGACGCCACATCCCATTGTTCTCTTGGCATGGTTTCGAATCAAACATCTTTGGTGAAACGATGCCGTTTTTTGGCGGTGATCACTTTATTGGCAACTTTCAGATTTCACAAAGAGAAAAGCAGAAGTGCGGTCAACTCAAGACAAACATAACAATGTGAGTTTCGGCGGGAAAAAAACCGGTTTGGCGTGCTAAATTTGCCCTCCGTCACGTGACGGAAGGCAAACATTTCGGCCTAAGAAAAGGTTACCAATGTGGTGTCTAGGTATGATTATAGGTCATTGATCTTAATTGATGCACCGTAATTCCAGCCTAAATGCGCCATATGCTATACTTTTATCTAAGTTGGTGTGTGGCATCAAATTACTAGCATTCTATAGCTCAAAATAAGGAAAAAAAGACGATACAATGGACTTTATCGAGGCTAACGAAAAAGACAGGCTATCGCGGTGCATTCCACATTTTTTTTTACGTGGCCGCCCCTCTCGGTGGTCTCGTCTCGACCCGATCCCTTCAGTGCGAGAGGTGACCGAGAGCCGGGCAGCGCTCGTAGTACACGATGCTCGACGGGGGCCGGTCGGGGACTGATTCACCACCTCCAAGAGATGCCAGAGTGGACTGCGTACGCTCTGGTCTGGTGGCCATGGATAGCGGTCTGTCTGGGGCAGGTTTTTAAGATGTTACCCTCCCTGTGGTCCTCGGTTCTCGAGAGAAGCCACCTAGGGACGACCATAGCCCAATCCCAGTGGCGGGGCTTGGGAACTCGCCAGCGAACCTCAAGTGAGGATCAAGGCGTCGGCTCTCAGGGTCTGCGCCGTGACTCTGGGCAACGGGAAACTAACATTCGTATTCAGGATCAACTTGGACCCAGAATTTCCCCCGAAACCCGGGGCCGTAACCCCTCAAACCTGACTGAACCGGTTTGAGGGGAAAATCCAAGGTCAGGTCCACTAACCTAACCTTGCTGTCCAACTAGGTTCAGGTTCAATTTCTCAAGATTTCTCGACGGAGTATGCATAGTTTACGAAAAACAAGCAAGGAAAGAGAAAATTTTATAGAGAGAAACGCCATTTTACAATGGCGGTATTTGCGTACTTAATATAGGTGCTGTCAAAATGTAGAAAATATACTATCAAATAAAGCAGAAGGACATTATGTAAAGGTATGTAATCTCATATATCTGTATTACCTTCAATATTTTTATTTGATTTATTTATATTTACATATAAATACTCTATCTATTGTATGTTGAACTGTTTGTTTGCATAAATATGTGTGGTCGCGAAAAAATATTTGCTTTAAAAATAGTCAACATTACTTAGACAGACGATTAATAAATTGTTATTAAAGTAACAACTGTCGCGTCTGTCTAAAGTTTGTTTATAGTCATTTACTTTCTGCAATTTTATTGTTAAAAAAAGACAAAAAAAGAAAGAAAAAATCGAATGTATTTTAACAGTAACGAAATAAATGTCGTACTTACATAAGGTCTAACTAAAATGTGAGATACCTTTCTGATTTGCATTTTTGTTTAACTAGAGAAATACGAAGATTATCTTTAAATATCCATACATTCTCTGTAGATTTTTTATCCGTACTTATAGTAAGTTTGAAAATTAAATTTTGGTTTTATTGTACGAGAGATTTATTGTTTATGCACAAACTTAGATAAATGTATATCTGATCCATAAATTAGATTTTTTTACTTAAAATTTAAACAATTCATTTGGATTTTATCGGTTTATTGAAGACTTTTAGAAGTTTTGTTCTTTTTAAAATTATGAATCGTAATTACATGAAATACCTGCTATCATTAACACTATAGCATTGTTGTTATTGTTTGTATCCGAAGTTTTGTGAAATTTAAAGTTTTTAATTTAAATACATCTATTTTTCAACTGCATTTTAATTTTAAAATTATATATAAAATATTGCATTAGAAATACTATTTTATGCGAAAATAATAATAATAATAATAATAATAAATCCTTTTGGTTATACTTAAAACACGAGCCTCACAATTTTTAAATAAAATTGAATTACCTCCTGAAATTGTGAGATTTCTTTTAGAGATCATTTATAATTTTTGCTCCTTAATTAGCTTAAAAACAATAAATTACTAAAAAGTTGAAATACAATGATAAAAAAACTTTATTTTTTAAAATAACCCCATACCAAAAATAATTTTATCAGCTCTTTCAGTAATGCTGACTATTTTAAGGCAAATAAATTGTTGGCGACTATGAGTATTTATGAAAGCAAACAATTTAACATATAATGTTGGGAATGTATGTGCAAATATAAATAAACTAGTTAAAAACAGATAACATATATGTATATATATGAGATTACATACATTCTTCTATTTTTATTTTTATTTCTATATCTTATACAGCATCTTGAGTACTTTAATTAACACATGACACATACACAAAAATAAATAAAAGAATAATAATAATAAAGAGGGAATGGGTAGGATGGTGCTAATGGGGACTCATTCTTCTCCACAAATTCACAAACAAAAGACAACTATTTTATTTATTATATAATGTAAAATTGTGTGAAATTATTAATAATGAATTCGAACTGTTTTGATAGATTGCTATCATTACTTTACCAATCTAGTCTAGAAATCTTTCATTAATCATAATATATATAATTATATATATATATATATATAATAAAATCTCTTTTCTTTCTATACTAAATAAAATTCTTATTACATCTAATGAAATGATATTTAAATGAGTAAAAATACAAAATAATAAAGCTAGAAAAAATATAAAAAATAAAATATGATTTTTTAAAATTTACTTTGAGAAGTAAATACGTTCTCTCAAATAGAACACTGGATCCAAAAACAGGTGCGTGCGTGCATGTAATAATATTTCATAATACTGGACTAATTTATCAAAAAATAGTCAAAGAGAATCAAATGAGCTTAACTCATTTGATTCTCTCTCTCTCTCTCTTTTCTTTTTTACGAAATCAAATTTGATCTGAGAATGACAATTCTCATAAACAAAGAGTGGAGAAGGGAGAGGGGGAAGGGCTCAAAAAACTGGTCAATAAAAAATCAACTTTCTGTAATATTTCACATTTATTTGACAGGTTAGTGTTCGGAATTCATTTATCATTATTTTTAAAAGGACTTATTCGATTCTGTGTGTTGAATGGAAATTCATATGCTAGTAATTTTAAAAGGTTTAAAATTTTTCTTTTCCTTAAAATAACTTCTTATAAAATATCGCACTGTATACAGTTTAAAGTTACAAGAAGAGTGGAAATTTATTTAGCTATTAGTTAAATGAAAAAGGTTGATCAATCAGTCGGAAGTGATAACTACATGCGCCCATGTGTCGTGCCTCTGCGGCCTGCTCCCTAATGCCGGGGCAGGGCCAGAATCTCCAGCTCATCTTTTTCTAAAGTTCTCTTAATATTATTTCACTACTTTTTTCCAGTCTATTTAGAATATTAATAGCTATCTAGCTCAATTAAAATTAACCGATTTCGCTGAAAATCCAAACAATAAAATTATTATATCTGGATAACATCTATACTGATATACAGGCTACTTTTTTCATTTTTTCTTTTTTTTTTCTATTTTAATATTTTTCTTATTAGAAATTACTTAATTACTATTTAAAGCTATTAATAATGGAAATCAACATAATAACTGTTGGAATAAAATTTTAGTTTTTATTCAAGTCAAATTTCATTAGTTTTTATCCAAATCAAATTCCATTTTTAAGCAAATATGTAAAAATTATATATATAAAAAAAATACTAACTTTTTTTTTTTAGTCGTTAACACGATTCATATCATTTACCAATTGAAAAAAGAAAGAAAAATAATTGAATGAATTGTCTAAAAAATATTAAAACTTTCAATAAATTAAATTTCCATATTTAGAGGTTGCAAGTTTTAATTTTCTCTATATATTTTGTGGAGAAAAAATAAAAATAAAAAATTGCATTGAATCTTTGTTTTTTCTTTTTTTTTTGAACCCCCCCCCTCCATTTTTAAACGCTTTTCATACAAAACAAAAATAATGTCACGACGCGAAACCGAAAGAGACGGGAATTTTTAAACCAATAGGCATACTTCTTTCAACCGGGGTCCAGGAACTCTGGGTTCGGTAACTTTCCATCCGAAGTCGATGGCGAATACCAGTTTTCAACTCTCGGTTGAAAATCCCAACTCGGAGTTACTGGACCTGTGGTTTAACTCTCGGTCGAAGGTCTTCATGAATACGACCGTGAGGTTAACGGGACTTCGGCCACATAATTGACTAAGAGGGAGCCTGGAAGGAGAGTGTGGACTTTGTCGAACAAGTGGTGGGGACTCTCTAGTGTCATTGCAGCTCGCAGGATCGGCATGCAGCATCTCCTGGAGTTAGCAATGGGAGAGGCTTAGGGCCAGTGCCCGGTGTGACTTTTATCCGCCGGGAAACTCAGCCACCTATCACCTCTGTAGCGGAAGTAGTGGTGTGCCAGCTCCTAGGTGGGAAGAGACTGGGGATGCTCCGCTCGTACCAAGGGATAGTTCGAGTCCGAAGCTCGGAAGGACGCCGTGGTGGCGTTTGTCCCACACGGCCTGGCACCCATGGGAGGAGGTTGGCTGGCAGGCCCGCCTCCTGATCCACTCACCGCAGAGTCCTGGGCCGGACGCTCACTGGTTAAAGCAGTGGCACATCTCCCCCAGGTGAACTCTTTGGCCCGATCAAGTCTGACGTGTCTAGGCGGGACTGGGGCTTTCTGCGTCCAGTGATTCAGACTTAGCGGTGCCTCAGACTAACTTTTCCGCTACTAACTCCTGAGCCGGTCGTCGCTTCGGATGACGTGGGGGGACTTTCCTCGTCGCCCAGGGTTTGGCTAGAGGTACATTCACTCTTCTGGTAGGAGTCCTCATTGCACGGTGAAGGATCCTCGGATCTATGTACCAACGAGGGCTCCGAGGTAACGGTAGGGTCTCGTTTTGGCCCCGCTCGGCTCCCCGGCCGGAGGGCGGGGGGGGGGGCGAAGCGAGGCGCGCGGGGTTCCGTTCGCGCCAACCCTCTAGCGAGGATGTGCCTTTGCAGTCAAGGTGGAGCTTTCTGGGCCCACCTGGGGTCGCTACCAGCACCTAGTCCGAGATGCTGGACCCCTCCTGGCTTGCCGGGAGAGTGGGGAGTGTTTCGGGCGACCAAAGCCTAGACTGGGTGGCTTCTCCAGCCACCGCGAGGGGTTTCTCGCCCCTCGAGGTTTCAGTTACGAGCACCTAATCTCCGGCCCTGTGTCCGAACGCAGCAGGTGCAACCTAAGGGTTGTTCGTAAGTCGTCACGTGCAGGGTCTGGGGGCGAAAAACCCTAGAGCGAGCTCATGTCTATGTGGGCAAGAGGGACTTTCCCCGTCCTCCCAGGGTCCTGCTAGGGGTACCTTCCATCCACGGCTAACCCACATAAATGTGTTCCCTGTTATAGTGGTTTCATCTTGTGGGGCCTGCCGTACAGCAAATTTGCATCCGTCGTCCCATGGCAATGGGTCACTGGTTTCGGCGTTCTTGTGGGCGTCGTCATCCTGGGGCTCGTCATGGTTCAATGGGTGCAAATCCCAGGTGTCCGTTCACCATTGAGGTTACTCAATGGGCAAGGGAGCTGTCGCTTTCGACCGCTTCATTCAGAGCTGGGAACGTGGCCGGCCTCCGGGCTGGCCTAGACCGTAGGCGTCGGACGGTGAGGATGACGGATGGGGACCCGGAGTAGTAGCCGCCTAGCGGTTTGCGAATCCCGACCCCAGTCGAAGTCCCTCACTGGATGAGCCGTATGGGCCTGACAGGGCCTAGGGACGGGATGGTGGATCTCCATCATATATCTTTTTTACAGACCGCTGTAGTCACATGATGTTCGAATGCACCAATGCAAATGAAGAAAAGAGCAACACATCACTCTACACTGTAAAAAATATGACTATTTTGTTACATCATCACTCCACCGCTTTTATAGAAAATGACTACTTCAGGCTATCTTGGAGCATTCCTATTGGCCAAAAGAGTGGTATTCTATAAAAGCGGGGGAGTGACGATGCAGCAAAATAGTCATTTTTTTATAGTGTAGCGGTCTGTAAAAAAAGATACTTGGGATGCGCCGCGGTAGCCTGTCTTTTTCGTTAACCTCGACTTTACCCGTGTGACGTCACCTGCAGGTAATCCGAGGCTACTGAGAAAAACAGGCTACCGCGGTGCATCCCACTTATTTTTTTTACAGACCGCTTGAGTCACGTGATGCTCAAATACGTGCACCAATAGATCACTGCGTCATTTTAGAGGTCTGTAAAAAAAGATACTTGGGATTCACCGCGGTAGCCTGTCTTTTTCGTTAACCTCGTAAGTAATCAGAAGAAAAACACTAATGGACTCTATTCTCCGTTTGAGTTCGAGGCTGTGATTTCGGCAATGTTTCCCCAAAACACGTGACCTCACTTAAAAAAATATGTTCCGTTACTATTCTACGGTATACAACCACGAGATGGGGAACGAGTCGTTGCATAATTAATGGCTATGATGTGGGGAATGTTTCCCCAAAACACGTGACTTTGACGTCACCAGAATAGAGTCCATTGGCGTGGAGAAAACTTTAACACTGCAACCCCTTTGTCCAATAAACAATCTTTTTCGGAGTGTTTTTCCCATGGACTTCTCATATAACTGGACTCAGGAATAGCAACCATTTCTTGAAGCATTGACCCACCTAATCACTATCACGTGATGGTGGGGAGAATGCGTGCCACACCGGTTTCTCCCGCCGGTCCCACCAGCCACCAATGCATATTTCGACTGCGTTACGTTTTTTTTATTATTAAAATGGAAGCAGAAAGTTGCCATGTAGGGATTACCGCTAAAAAAAGGCACCCTTTCGGCGATGAAATCTCGGAGGTCCATGCTTCAAGACTCCGCGAAGAGAACAAAGGGATCCGTTATCTAGTCATTCCTGATCTAAGGTGTTTTTCCCCACAGAGGCGTGGCTATTGCTATTCAAGTGTAAAGTCCATTACATATAACAAATAAAGATCATCAGTATAGTACCAAAACATAATAATAAATTAAGCAGCCGTTTTAATTTAAAATAAAATTAATTTAAATTATTTAATAAAAATACTAGCAAAAGCCATGCTTTGTTTGGATTCGCGAAGCATTATTTTATAAAACAGATATTTGAAAGTAACAATATTTTTTTTTATTATTATTTTTGCATCTTTATTAAACAAAAACGTTATTTTATGTTTTGGCGCATTTTAATTTTTTATTTATGATGTAAAACTGGCATAATAAGATATTTTCGAAGCAAACTTTTACAAATTTTTTTTTAAATTTTCAACTAAAAGCTCTTTTAAAGATGTTTTTACAATTTCAAGTAGCCACTGGTGTTTTTTAATTGTTTGAAATATGCATGTTTCCAATCTTTGTAATCAACATCCGATAATCTTTGATAGCTATTTTAGAATAATATATTTGAAGAAAGCTTGAAGAAAGTTACTTCTTCAAAATCCTATTTTCTGGAAAAAACATTTGAAATCTGCTTTCGTTGATACTATGAATTTTTAACTGTAAAACATTTTATTTTAATTTCTTCGTTTTTATACATGTTAGCGTATGAGAATTGCTGTAATTCTCTCCGCGTGGGAGAACTTTTTACTTTCTGCGAATGACAACTCAATTAATGGAATTACCTTTTAACGAAGCGCTCTCTCATTCTCGCAGTGACGTTTTCACGAATAATTATTGTTGTGTTTGCGAACTTATTAAAGTCTTATTTTTCTATAAAATCCTTCTGATTAATGAGTCGATATTATTTAGCCACAATACGACCTTCGCAAAAATATTTATAAAGAGCTTGAACCAACAACTTCACGCAGATCTTTTAATTTTTCATTTATATAACAAATTTAAGAATTAATTTTATTTGTTTACAATTATTTTGTTGCCAGTTTACAAAAAAAAAAAAAAAAATATCCATAATACAATTTTTTTAAAATGTTTAAGTGTCATCTGTGCAAACGATTTTGGGGAATAATGAAAACATGTTTTATTTAATAAATTAATCATGATTCTATCTATAATTAGTTACTGCATGATTTAAACTTTTTTTTTCTGAAAATATACGCATTTCATTTTTTATTTATTTGCTAAAATGCGACCGTATTGGAAATGCATGTAAAATAAATTAATTAAAATAATAATTTTTTTAACGTTTTACTGTAAAAAAATTATATTCTGCAACTCTACAGATCATAATTTATTTTTGTGTTTAATTTGAAGTTAAAATATTGAATAGTTTTTTTGTAAAGCGTACGACAAATTGTAATTTGAGTGGACTAGTAGAGGATTCGCTTCGCTCATCCTAATAAATTTTTATAAATATTTGAAAAAACTGAAAACTAGTTAAATTTAAAAATAGCGAATTTAATAAATATAATTAAAGCCTTCTATATCCTTCCCACACCCTTTATTTGATTAAATGTATGGACTTCTGTTAAATTTAATTATTTGACTGAGCTGAAAATAATAAAGTGTGCCCTACATTAATAAAATTTCATTTTATTTGCGGTATATTCTATTGGGGACAAAATAGATGCTATAGGGAACTTGCAATCAGCTGATAGCCATTGTATTTCAAGTGGAGGTCAGGGCAGTTTTACCAATCAGAACTGTCTATTTCTAGTGTGTGACCTCCAGTATGACGTCAATTGCAACTGCCCTAAAACCATTAACGTTATTTGAGCGAAATTTGTCGACTGGTTATCGAATCAGGTAGCTTAATAGATAGAGGCATTGACTTCTAAAATAACTGGAATAAGAAATAGCAACCTTTCTTGACGCCATCATAACCTCCCCACCAGCACGTGATGGTGGGGAAAATGCGCGCCAAACCGGTTTCTCCCGTCGATCCCACCAGCCACCAAGACCTTTTTCGACTGCGTCATGTTCTTTTATTATAAGAATGAAAGCAGAAAATTGCCGAGAAGGGATCATCGCCAAAAAAGACACCCTTTTGGCGAGGAAAACTCTCGCTAAATCTGGGCCATTCCAGTTTCAAGCATTCCCGAAGAGAACAAAGGGAGGGATCCGTTATTTAGTCATATCTGATCTAAGGATAGAGGGCTCCTGTAATATAATTAAAGGAGCCCTAGATAGAGCTTCGGCAAAAGGTTTAGGGTTCGATTGCGGTTTGGACTTCTTTTAACGCAGAAATTTGTTCTATCTTTAACAATCATTTTCATTCATTTAAAAATAATGAATTACAACCATAACTCTTACTTATTATTTGATTCTATACACTTAGTTATTTAATTGATGTTTTATAATTTCCCCACATATTCAATTATTTCATATTGCTGGAGCTGTTCCATCATCGAGAGGGTTAAGCTCTCTGCCAGAGATGTATTGAAGTGTTTGAATCGCACGTACAGATTTAAAAATGAACATACAGTTTTATTATTCAAAAGTCAAATGAGTTAAAAAATAAAATACGGATACGCTCAAGCTGCTCGGAGTTTGTTTTAGCCGGTCTTCTCATCCTATCTTTCCTCTGACAAGGAAGGTCTCCATACGGGCATACTCAGAAAAATCTGAAAAAACTACAGAATGTTCTTCTCATATAGTTATATATGTTTATAAAAAACATTTCTGCGGAACCTCCTTATAACGTCCGTAAAAAAATAATAAAAATTTCGTTTATATGGCGATTTATCTCCGGTTGGCGAAAAAAAGAAATTTTGAAAAATACGCTTTTACGCTTCGAATACTTTTTAAAGAAAAACTTTCTATGTTCAGTTTATTTAAATAAGTTTAGTTTAAGTAATTTTAGTTTTGAATTTTTACTTTACTTTAAGTGTAATTTTGTCATATACGTTTATATGTACTTATAACAAAATGAAATTAATATATTTTATCATTTAAAACACAATTAAATTGATTAAAATTGTTCCAAATTGAAAAATACACTGTTAAAAATCTGCTGCATTTTGTTGCAACGCCCTCCCTTGCTTGTATAGAAAACGGTTACTTCGCCGTGAAATTTAGCTTTCTCATTGGTTGGAATAGAGATATTATATACAAGCGGTGGAGTGCGTTGCAACAAAAGGCAGCAGATTTTTAACAGTGTATGACACGGTCAATTCACGGTGCTATGGAGCATTCTCCTTGGTCAGAAGAGAGATATTCTATAAAAGTAGTGAAGTGACGTTGCAGTAAATGCTGCAGATTTTTAACAGTGAAGTCAATTAAAATCAATTTTCAGATTCGTTAAAATCGTCTGCTTTTGGCGAGGAAATGCACTGCTCGCCAAATCCCGCATAGCTTTCAGCTTTTCACGCCAATTATTCCAAACTATTTTATTTTTTTACATATCTAATAATGAAATTCCGCCGCTAATCTTCACTGATCCTTTATTACCTACATGAGTAGTTTAATTCGTATTTTTTTCAAAAAATTCTGAGTATGCCCCCAATGGAGACCTTCCTTGTGAGGTTTTAGCTTAGTATTTCTGGGAAACCGAATGACGTAGCCGTGATGGTCGTGACGTATCACTCACAACATTATCCAAGAGAGCGTGAAGAGTCCAACTCCTGTTTTCATTAGTATGTCAAAAATCCATCCGGGGACTTCTATATGTGTCGACTAACAACAACGCCATTAATGCTCACTGGGATCTTTCTCAGTTGTTTTGAAATGTAATTGATTGGTATATTGTGTGTTTACTTTCGCAATGGACTCTAAATAATATGAATATGAATAACATGTGTTTTCTCATAATTATAAATGTGGGAAATTGCCGATATAAAGCCTCAAAAGGGCTTCATATTTACTTAAATCACATGGAAATTTCTGTATGTTTGCCGATAATTTTGTGTACAAACACATTTTGTTTTAATCATACTATTCCTCGCTGAAAATGGTGTGAAGTCGTGTTGTTTGTGTTATTTGTGAAAAGTTTGTCCGACGTATTTATTAACGAATTATTTAAACGTAGGTGTAGAAAATGAAACCATGTTAACGTCAGTGACTTTAAGTTTTATTTTCAGCTGGACATCTTCAAAACCAGTCTTCAGACATACTGTACCATATATTATTATCGCTGCTCATATTGTTCTGTGTGCTTCATACGGTAAGAAATTAACATTGTCGCTTGTTTTAGACGTGTTTCTAGATGTAAACAAACATTTGTTTACATTTGTGTCATGTTGCCCCCATGGGTTTTATTTGGCTATTTACTATACATCTCAATGTCAACAAGTGTATCTCACTGTTTTCTATAACATTAGATGTTTGTTCAAATGTATTTGTGCATATCTTTTGAAATTTAATGACTTTATGCATAGATTTACTTGCTTTTATGTACAACATAGGACCAGGTGAGGTAAAATAATATGAAAAGCACCACTTTTTCATTCAGCACTTATTTTTGCTGAAGCAAAAATATTTAATGCTTTTTGTGTGTGTGTGTGTGTGTGTGTGTGTGTTTACTTATGCAGCTGATGTCTTATCATAACAAATAAGTAGTAGTTAATGTATATTTTTAATTCTAAATATTACAAACAATATTTTGCTTTGTTTACACTTTCTCTGATGTGGAGTAAAATGGGTACTCTGTGTGGCAAATAGGTATTGATTGAATAAGTAATAAATAATTATCTTTATTTTCTGGAGGCTTTATTTTAAGCTTTTATTTTAATTATACAAAGAAAATTGCACAAAATTAATTAAAATATTAACTTTAAGAAATTGTACAAAATTTGAATTTGTAATCTTTAGTGACCACAGTTGTTGAAATGTGGCTCTTTTTAAAATTTTCTGAACTTGAAATTTGGCAACCAAATCTGTGTCGTTTTGTTTATGAAATATTAAAATATCAGCAGCGCATAACTTTAAATTTTTTTTCTTCCTACCTCCATGCCAATACTTGAATTCCACAACTTCTTTTTTGCATATTTCACTTTGACTCACTTGCCTAGTAAAAATTCAGCTACATTCATCCTATTGGAAGTTGTGCAATTAGGGTGTGTAATTGAGAATGATGGGAATTTTTTTTTTCTTATTTTGTTTGGTTGGGGGTTTAAATTTTTCTTCTTTTCTAAATGATACAGGGCTTGAATTTCAGGGCGGGATTCGCGCCCAAATTTTTGAAATCCCGCCCAAAAGAATAACGTGGACGGGAGGCTCCCGCCCAAGCAATTTTGCATTTTGAAACTATGATCAATTCCCTCGACCGTTTTGCGAATTTTATGATATTTTCGTGCGAGTAATCGACACATTTTGCGAGATTTTTTACAGCGAAAAATCATTAAAAATCACAATTTTTTCCGCGACTGATTGACAAATTTCGCAATTTTTATTCTGCAATCGATTGACGAGTCTCGTTCTATTTTCCGCGGCGAAATAGAGGTGATTCTGTTCGGAATTTCCCCTCCCCCCACAAAAAAAAATAACGCACTCAATTCCAAAAATTATGAAACGGTGATGCCGCGGACGCACTATTGCGCATAAATTATGCAAAAGATCGGAGATGACACACAAAAGAAAAAACTATTACACGTTTCACAAGACGCGTGATTTCGTAAAAGTTTGCTAAAAAAACGGCAAATATTGTTAAAAGATCGCGAAAAAACAACTAATTTCCAGCAAATTTCATCAAAGGATTCACGAAAGAATGCCTAATTTCGTCACAGAATCAAAAGATCGCAAAAAACGGCAAATTTCGCCAAAAAATCCCGAAAAAACGGCAGATTTCGTGAAAAGATTGTAAAAAAGACAGATTTCATCACAAGATAGCGAAAAAATGCACCTTTCGTCAAAAGGGAACCTTTCTCCCCAAAAATAATATTACGGGGAGTTCATTTTTCTGTTCAATAAACTAATTTTCCTGCTTCAATATATTTTTTTTCTTTGCAGCTCTAAAATTAGTTTCTGACAGCCAGAGTTATATAATATAGACGCACGCTTTGCGCAGAAAATTTTAAGAAAGAAAACACTAATTACGTCCATAAATCATGTAAAAAACACGAATTACGCCCATAAATCGCACAAAAAACGCGAATTACGTTAATAAATTGCATAAAAAATGCGAATTACGTCCATGAGTCATGTAAAATACGCAAATTACGTACATAAATCGCATAAAAAAACGCAAATTACGTCTATAAATCGCTCAAAAAATGTGAATTTCATCGGCAGAATGCTCAAAAAATGCAAATTACGTCCATGAATTGCATTAAAATGGCGAATTACGACCATAAATCGCATAACAAATGCGAATTACGTTCATTAATAGCATTAATAACGCGAATTAAGTTCACCAATCGCATAAAAAACGCAAATTACGTCCATAAATTGCTCAAAAATCGCAAATTACATTCATGAATCGCATAAATAACACGAATTACGTTCATGAATCGCATGAAAAACGTGAATTACGTCCAAGAATCGTCTAAAAAAATGTGAATTATGTTCATAAATCGCATAAAAAACGTGAATTATGGCAATAAATCGGTCAATAAACGCGAATTTCGTCGGCAGAAAACTCAAAAAACACAAATTACGTCTATGAATCACTTAAAAAGAGTGAATTATGTCCATAAATTGCATAACAAATGCGAATTATGTCCATGAATCGCATAAAAAACACGAATTACGCCCATAAATCACATAAAAAACGCAAATTACAGCTATGAATTGTGCAAAAAAAAAAAAAAAAAATGCAAATTACGACTACAGGGCTCGAAAAATAGCGTTCCCGGGATCCCAGGGAACCTAGAAATCCTTTCCGGGAACGCATATTTTATCACTAAGGTTCCCGGCTGGGAACCTAACCTTTTGCTGTGTGTGCTAGCAATGCCGCGGACGCATTATAACGCGTAAATTAAGCAAAAAATAGCTCTTAAGCGGCCCGGGGGATGCGTAATTTCGTCGAAATATTACGGGAAAAGCCCGAATTTCAACAAAAGAATCGCAGAAAAAACGCAAATTTCATTAAAGGATCGCAAAAAAACGGCAAATTTCGTTAAGAAATTGCCTAAAAGCGGCACATTTCGTTAAAAAAAACATGGAAAACAATAAATTTTGTCAAAATATCGGGAAAACGGCAAATTTCGTCTAAAAATATCAAAAGACAAGAGATTTCGTTCAAAAATCGCATGAAGCATCGCAAATTTCATTAAAAATTCCAAAAAAAGCAAATTTTGTAAAGATTTTCTTTTGAAAAGCAACAGGCTTCGTTAAAACATCGCGATAAAACGGCAAGTTTCCTTAAAACATCGCGATAAAACGGCAAATTTCTTCAAAAAAATCGCGAAAAAACAACAAATTTCGTCCAAAAATCGGGAAAAACGGCAAATTTCATGAAAAAATCGCAAAAATCAACAAATTTTGTTAAAAAATCATGGAAAACAACAAATTTTGTCCAAAAATAGCGAAAAGACAACACATTTCGTCAAAAAATTGTGAAAATGCTCCAAAATTCGCCAAAAAATCATGCGAAATAGCGCAAATTTCTTTACAAAATCGCAAAAACGGCAAATCTCGTAAAAAAAGCTTTTGAAAAACAGCAGATTTCGTTAAAACATCGCGATAAAACGGCAAATTTCGTCAAAGAATCGCGAAAAAACGGCAAATTTCTTTTAAAAAAATCGCGATAAAACGGCAAATCTCTTTTAAAAAATCGCGATAAAACTGAAAATTTTGTTAAGATACTCATACATAAATTTTTTTTGGGAACTTATACTTTTCATCTGGGAACCTATATTTTTCACGTAGGTTCCCAGCTGGGAACCTTAAAATTTTCAGAATTTTCAAGCCCTGGACTATAAATTGCGAAAAAAAAAAAAAAAAAAAAAAAAAAAAAAAAAAAAAACACGAATTACACCCAACATTAAATTAATTTGCAGACAGTTTTTGTTCCAATATTACGTGAGCAGAAAGTTTTTGGTTTTATACAAGTCTTTTTACAGCTCCAAATCTTTCTGAGTGAGTGCAATTCCTGAAAGCAGCCATTCATTAAAACAATTATTAGACCTGTGACAAAAAATAATTAGCACCGGGAGGGAATTTACCACCAGTAAAAACTAGACAGTATAAAAGTTTTCTTATACATTTCGCATAATTATTCTGAATTGTTGATAAAAATTGCTTCAGCTATATTTTTTTTATGTCTGTATTATGTTAATTCTTTAAATAGCACATAAAAGAATGGCGGGTTTTTAACATTTTTTCACCCTCCCAAACAGCCAAACTCCCCTTCATTTATAAATGTTGGTAGGGACACTCCCCTCCTTCGACAAATTGAATTTCAAGCCCTGTGATAGATTTCTTCTTGTACGAGATGTTGTGGCACTTCATCCTGTATCAAAATTTCACCAACTGTATCTTACATACATTTTTTTTTATGCAGTGATCACTCTAGAACATAAACAAGGACAGGGCACACACATTGCAAAATAAAGACAATTTTATTGAAAAGGGTATTTTTATAACAAGTACATGCTGCGTTAGAAAAACATTAATATCATATTTATGTAATTTTTCAATCAATATGCTTTCATTTCATTTGTAGTATATTTAGAAAATCTATATTTTTTAAAGATTATAATAAATCAAGTTTGATAAAATTTCGCGCATTAGTTCTTGAGATATAGCTATCACGGAAATGTTGTAAAATGCAGCATAGAGGCGCCATCTGGCGAGAGATTTATGCTTAAACTTAATCAGTGTTCATTTTTCTCGAATTTTAATAGAATATGAAGTTTGATTACAATCCCTGCATTAGTTCTTGAATATATAGCTATAGCAGAAATCTTAGGAAAATTGTGCATAGTAGTACCATCTATCAATTTACACTAAAATTTAATCAGTGTTTATTTATCTTAAGATCTAACAGAATATTAACAAGGAGAGGGTCTGAGGTTTGTGTCATCGAATCCAGCAAGCCTTTGGGTATTGATAGAGTATAGTCAATATATAAACTATCACAAGGATAAAGTGCGATATTTCGGGAGGCCTTAAAAAATGCCTCCAAAGTTGACCCATTATTGATGCAAAGTATATAATCAGATAAATTTAACTCATTTGCGAGGGCTGGATTGTACAGTTGACAGTGTGCCAGACATTTACTTTTCTTGCTTTTCGGTTGTCGATGGATTGAATTCAAATCCCATCCAGGCATTTTTCTTTTTTTTTTTCATGGACAAAATAATTCATAGCATATTCCTAGAACAGCTGAGACACTTGATTTTGGCGATTTTTTAATATGTGCCAAGCACCCATGAGCACCAAATATTTTCAGCAACCTAGAAATTCTCTGCAATCACAACGCATGTTTTTCGGCAGACAATTAGCGATGTGCTAAGTTACAAGGACGATTCCTTTATAAAAAATAAACAATTTACAACTATTTAACTTCCTTTACCACAAATTTTCTCAGTTATACAAACTTTTCTCTCCATATTTATCAATTTTTAAAAATTTGCCGCTCCCCATTTTCTGATTTTAAGAAATTTCTCCACGATAAATATGTAAAACTTTATATGCAGCAATTTTTAAAACAAGTAAAATACAGTAGCCATAAAATAAAATCAATTAAAATTCACTTACCTTTACTTCTCATTTACGTTATGGAATTTTACGACGAGGATCCTTTATTTATTTTTATCAAAGAAAATAAATCACACATTCCAAACTGAAAATCTAGCAAACTAACTAAAACAATTCTTTCTGTGTTTAGATAGTTTCATGCTGCAGACGATTTAGTAATTACAAAATTTGAAGCTTTTCTAGCAATAAATAATAGCTTTTCTAGCAATGCATTGTTTTTATCTAATGTCCAGTATTCAGATAGATTTTGTGAATACAGTGATAGCAAAACAAGATTGAACAATCAGAAACCAGCATTTTTACAAAGTTTTCCCTTTTTTAAGTGAGTGAATTTTCTCATTGATCAATCTCGTTTCGCTAACAGTACAAAATCTATCTAGATTGTGGCCATGGAAAATACTTTAATTCCTTAAAAAACTATTTAAGTGCTATAAAAATTAAAAGAAATGAATTTAAAAAGCACACTGCATACATTCAAGCGAATTATTTTAAATTGGGGAATTTCTTATTTGTGTATTTTACAGATACAATTTATTTCAATAAACAGTCACAAATATAATTGTGAACTTACGGCAAGTGAATCTATGCCACAGTCACTTACGTGTGTATGAGCGCTATGCCCCCATTAAAACCAACAAAACATCAGTGGATCCGCGAAACTTGCTGTGCAGGAATCTCTAAAATGCACAAAACTTGTCAATGACTCAATTAGTTTTCTATTGCTCTTTTAATTTTTATCTTTTTTGGGAATAATTTATTCGTAGACCAACAAGTGCACATGTTTATTAGTTCTTTTTTTCTTTTATTTTGGTTAGAAATTATTTATTTGTATGTCTATCATTGCGATTACTGGGCTCTGGGATTTGTTGTTTCAGAATGAAATGGTGGTTCCATTTAAACTCTATTTTGCTGTGACACATTCAGTTGAGCAGTAATAATAATAATAAAATTCAGATTCTAGGGTACTTTGGTTTAATTTTTTAATTTTACCTTTAACAATGTTATATATCATTTCAAATTAATTTATTTTAAATTGAATTATCTCTATGTATAGTGTTTCCCAAACTCATTGTAATGTCAAAAAATGCAGAAAATAACTTTTGAGAGTTAGTGAATCAGACACAATCATCAAACTCTATTTTGATAAATAAGCACATACATTAGCATAAGTCATGCTGTAGCACAGCTGTACCTCGTACAGTCACAAAGTTTGCACTTTCCCTTGAACCAGCCCTAGATACATATCTCACATTAGTCATAGAGATATAAAACTCACAAATGGAAACATGTCCATAATTTTCTGCAAAAAGTCTATCTAATATGTATATTTACAAGATTTTCCAATAGTTGTACTTTACCCTTCTTATCTTGGAAGAGCATTGGAATTTTAGAAAATTGTGAAATGACTGAAAAATCTGATAGAAAAGATGCTTGAATCATCTGCCTTCTATTTCTTGACAGTAATATAACTGGGTTATTCCACATGAAATCAACCAATTTAAAGAAAACTTGTTGCATGATAGTCACAGATTTTTTTTAAATTTTTATCATAGACAGACATAGTAGTGAAACCCTCAAATCTGAAATTTAAAAGTAATATTTGCAATATTGGCTGAGATATAGAAATTTGAAAACTGACTAATTTTACAAAATGGTGGCCATCTTGAAATTTTATCAACGTCTAAAAGTGGCCATAACTTGACAACTAAAGGCTCAAATTTTATATATCTGGTACCAATTTGAAGCTATTTGTACAAAGAATGCATATTTCAAATCAAAACAATAAGAAAGCTTAAAAAGTATATGAACTAAATTTACATTTGATTTTTGAAATAATGTTTTTCTTTATATAATTGCAAGCTTATGTAAATCAGCTACTTTTTTCAACTGAAGATTGGGATACCATTATTTCATCTAATGTGTGATTGATGAAATATTTAGAATGATACATAAAGAGAAAAACCTACTGTCCCATTCCACCCCACTCGTCCCTATATGTGAAGTAAATCATCATATATATGCATTGCATTTATAGGTATTTTATAATTATACATTATATTCCTGAATTATTGTCTTATTTTTTTCAGTGTAAAATTTTTCCAATTGTCTAATTTTTTTCTCGGGGGGGGGGGGGGGGGAAGCAGATTCCTACAAAATTAGTACAAATGAGGTTTTGAATATACTTTTACATTAATTTAGATGTTAGAAAATTTTATTTTAACCATTATTGTTTGAATCAGGAATGCTTACAGATTCTAAAATGATCATTATTTGGTTAATGACATCTTATGTGTAAAAAAAACATTTATTTTAAAACAAAAAAGGATGAAATGCAGTTTACTCTCCTTCGCCAAGGCGACTTTTTTTTGGTGCGATAAATGGTTCAATATGGCAACCCTGCATTTTCATTTTCTCCTCTCGCATCTTCAATGTGGCAACCCTAAGGAGTGCTCCGGTTTACATATCCTACAGATTTCTAAGCCGTTTCCTGATTGGACGCTCCTTTTTGTTAAATGTTTTCTTATTGGACGAAAGAAGAGAACTGAGAGAGGGCGCGTTTATTGCTTCCGGTAGCATTGTTTTTTGGAGTTGCGTCTTGCATTCAACGAGTGAGTTTATTGTTTTGCATTTTCCTCTTTTTATATTTAGTTAGATACCATTCAGTAACTACTATGGAAGTTGTTGATTTCAGAAAGAATGTTGTTGATTGTTTGAATGAGGAATTAAAGTATTCAAATGGATATTTTACGCTGTTGAAAGTTTGCGGGAAAAAGTATATGATTGACTGGTGAGGAAGGCGGCAGCCCCCCTCACAAGAGCAAAACAGCGGCTCTGGGTAAGTAAAAATTCTCCTTTTTTTTTGTCTTTAGATTTGTATTTTATGTGCTTTTTGTTTATTTTGATTGCCGCCATCTTGGAAAGTGCGTTTTTGCATAGTGTCTCTTGGAGCAAGTTGCTCCGGGAGACAAGATGCAAAAACGTGCCAATTTGGCGATTTTTGAAAATCGCACTAAGAAGGTGAGTAAACTGCATTCGCACCACAAAAAATTTTACCTTTCCAATTTTTTTTTATTTAAAGCACACAGATGGAGCAATGTTTTTACCAAGTTTCAGAAACATTCATGATGATTCATTTTTTTATGAGCCATTACAATCTGCCCTTTTTTGGGGCAAAATTTTCATTTTGCACATAATAAAAAGTAAAGAAATGAAAATTTATTATTGTTTTGATGTGAAATATGCATTCTTTGTACAAATAGCTTTAAATTGGTACCAGATATATAAAATTTGAGCCTTTAGTTGTCAAGTTATGGCCACTTTTAGACGTTGATAAAATTTAAAGATGGTCACCATTTTGTAAAAATGGTCAGTTTTCAAATGGCTATATCTTAGCCAATATTGCGAATATTACTTTTAAATTTCAGATTTGAGGGTTTCACTACTATGTCTGTCTATGATAAAAAAAAAAAAAATCTGTGACTATGATGCAACACTCATTGGTTGAATTCATGTGGAATGACCCAACTGTTACAGAAATTCATTCCAGACTTTCTTAAATATTGCTAGAGATGTTATTACAGCTTTCTGAAATTTATTGCTTCAGCTTCTTGTTGGAATCAGCTAGTATTTTCTAAATTATAGCTTTCAAATGTCCTTGCATAAGTCATTTTGAGCAGATCTGGAGAACATTTTGTGTGTGTGTATGGTGTGTGTTTTGAAAGGGGGGAGGGATGCTTTAAAAATGTTTATATGCATATCCATCTGTTTAAATAATTCTAGTTTCCTTGGCATCTTTTAGTTTTTCTGTTTTGTAATAAATAGACAGCTGTTCTGATGAAATATTATCGGACCATGTTTTTCTATTATTCACAGAAAGACTCCCATGGAGAACACTCCCCCTAGGGCCTATATCCCTCATGCAGATAATTAATCAGCCATCATAAATGACACCCCATATTATTTATATCATATCTATGCAACTGTCACGTCACAATTACATTTGCTTATTATTATCTTTTATAGCAGTCTTAAAGGTCATAGAAAATGCCATCTGAAGGCTTTTAGTGTATAATGGGGGGAAAAAACTAAAAGTAACATTTAAAATTATTTTGCATTTTTTTTTACCTTGTACATTTAACTGTTTCCAAAAAGCATTTTTTTTTTTTGCTTGATTGATGTATTGCATTTTATTAATGCAAACTGATATATAAAAGAAACTAGTTTGTGATGGAAAAAATATTTTTTGTAGATTTGTTACCTGCTAAGGCTTCAAGTGAAATGTTCTGTGAAAAATATAATGAAACAATGTGTGTGAACAATGCTAATAGTGAAGGCTGTAGTGGAACTGAAGAATGCAAACCAGGAGAAAACGAAAAAGGGAATCTTTGTTATGTCTTATGGCAGAACAGTAGTAAATCCCTTACTATCAAATTAAAAGGTAATTATTTTTCTTTAATTTAAAGGTTTATATATGTAAATAATAGAATCCAGGGGGATATAGTAAGTAATCTTTAATATTCTTGAGTATTATATGCTAATGAATATTTACAATGTGAGATTAAGGGGGGTTTGGAACCAATCTATTATTAAGGCCGATACTTTCGGCTATATTTCCCAGAGCTTGATTGGAACATCTTTTCTGTATCACAGACAAAAATGATTCTCGACTTTTTGACTTACCAGCAGGGTTGGAAAAAACCAGGTTTCTTTGAAAAAAAAAAGTTTTTTTTTTGGTTTAAACTGGGTTTTTTAAAAACATCCTTTCTTATGACATATACAGCATATAAAAACAGACATTATTGGTTTATAAGAAGTATAATTTCATTTAAAATAATTTAAATTTAATAATTATAGTGAATTTATGCTGAAAATTGAAAAAGATTTATTTTTCAATTTAAACAGTTTTGGCAAACAGTCTTACGTTGAAAGTTTTAACTGTTGTACACAGTGAACCATTGATGCCCTGTAAATCTTTATAAACAATTTTTTTATTACTAATAATAAACGTTTGGATGTAGTTTGATAAATATTCTTTTCCACAATTATTCAAATTACAAATACTACTTAGGATTTTTTCTTTCTGAGTGACAATTTGAAGTTAACATTTTTAGTCGTTAGATTCAGCAGACAGAGGGGAAAAAATTATTAAAATGCTATAACTAGTGACCAGTCTTTGCTTTTAATTCACGATAATCTCCCAAAAGAAAAATTTCTTTCACAACTTGTGCAAAATCTTAAAAGGTCATTGTGTTACATTATTAATTGCATTAAATATTCTGCATTATTAAAAAAATTAATATTTTATACTAAATATTGAATCTATTTTATCTTTGATCAATTCACATGTTGGAAGTTTTTTCTTTAGAGCAATAGATATGTGCACCAATGTGTACTGATTTGAATTCTACGCATAAAAAAATGACGTAAACCCAATATACCTAATGCTTATTGCTGAAATAAAGTGTTAAAAGTAGAAATTATTTATATCCAATAATCTGAAACTCATAAATTATAAAGAAAGAATGAAAATGTCATTAGATTTCTTCTAAAAAACAGTAGAAATTTATATCTAATAATCTGAAACTCGTAAATTATAAAGAAAAAAAGAAAAATGTCATTAGATTTCTTCTAAAAAACAAATTGCTTTTTTTTTACGGATAAACCAATTGGTTTAATCCTATGCATAAAGCCTAAACCCACTATATATAATACTTATTGCTGAAATAAAGTGTTAAAAGTAGAAATTATTTATGTCCAATAATCTGAAATACGTAAATTATAAAGAGAAAAAAGAAAATGTCATTAGATTTCTTCTAAAAAAAACCAGTTGGTTTTTTTTGAGAAAAAAAAATTTGGTTTAAACCATGATTAAAACCAATCATGGTTTTAACCATGCCAACCCTGGTTACCAGGCTATTTGGATAAAAAGTTGAAGTCAGCAAATTCACATGCATGAGCTGGCCTCTACACATCACTCGCTCTCCTTCAGAGAATGCTGACCAATGCTGTTAATCAGTGAGGTGTTTTGAGAAGAAAAAACTGCAACTCACATTGAGCCATTCGACAGTGAATGACCTCATTCTACGTTTGGTTCAAAAGTAAAAGAACTAAAAAAAAACACTAAAAGGGTTCAATTCTGGAAAAGAGCCAACAAAAACAAATCTGAAAAAAAAAAAAAAAATTACGCTGAGTAGTTATAACTAAATCCAGCTTGGAGAAACTGACAAATTCCCCTGAACAGGGGGGGGGGGGGGCAATAATATGCATATACATAAAACATTGTAAAACATGAAAATACAGGAAAACAAAATATCTAAATATGCATACATTAGGGATGCACAACCTATGGCCTGCGGGCCAATGGCCCGCGATGGGTTAACGTGTGGCCCGTGAACTTCGTCAATTTACAACTAGAAAAAATTGCAATTTTGATGCAAAAGTCGCAGAAAAAAAATCGTAAATTTCATCAATTTACCACAGGAAAATATAAAATTTCATCAGTCACTTAAGAATTGCAAATTTCTTTGATCAGGCACAGAAAAGTAACAAATTTCATTGACAAAGTGCAGAAAGATCGCACATTTCATTCATCAGGTGTGAAAAAAATTGCAAATTTTGCTCATGAAAGTCGGAAAAATTGCAAATTTAGCCGATCGAACACTGAAAAATCGAGACCTTTTGTCGATCAGGCATGGAAAAATAGCGAACTTTGTCGATCGGACATTAAAAAACGCACATTTCATTGATCGGACAAGAAAACGTGAGATTTGTTGATGATGCACGAAAAAATTGCAATTTAAACTCATTGGTTGTGGGAAAATCGAATGTTTATTCAGTTTATCACATGGAAAAAAGAGAATTTCCATGATCGGGAACAAAAATTTCGCAAATTTTGAAGATGAGGGACAAAAAAATCGCAAAGTTTGTTGATAAGGCAAGGCAAAATTGCGAATTTTGTGGTGATGCGCGGAATAATTGAAAATTTCGTTGATCAGTTGCGAAACAATTGCGAGTTTTGTAAATTTATCAAGAGAAAAAAAAATCATGAATTTCATCTTGCCACGTAAAAAAATGCATCAAAATAGTTTAAAATTGCAAGTTTTATTGATCAGGTTCCAAAAAATTGGGAATTTCGTTGGTCAGACACAGAAATATCATGAATTTTTTCAACTCCACGCAGAAAAATTGCAAATTTCGCAAACAGGCGCAAATAAAATCGCGAATTTCGTCTATCTCGTGCAGAAAAATCAGGAATTTTGTCGATCAGGTGAAGAAAATGGTGAATTTTGTTGATCGGCTTTACAAAAATCACAAATTTCGTCAATCAGGTTCGTAAAAATTGCGAATACTGCCAATTGGCTTTCTAAAAATCCCGTTCGTCGATAAGGTTTGTAAAAAATAGCGAATTTTATCAATCATGCAAGAAAAATTGCAAATTTCGCCGTTCAGCTTCATGGAAATCACGAATTTCGATGTAAATTCGTAAATCTCTTATCTCATCGCAAATTCGTCGTCTTAATGTAAAACGGCCTTGTAAACTCGTGAATTTGACGATCAACTTCATATAATTGCTAATTTTACTGATCAGGTGCCGAAAATCTGTGGGTTTTCTCCATCGACTTGGTAAAAGTTGTGAATTTTGTCGATCATGCGAAGGAAAATCGCAAATTTTTGTGATCAACTTTGTAAAAATTGCAAGTTTTGTTTATCAGTTTCATAAAAATTGTGAATGTATCCATCGGGTTCGTAAAAATCATGAATTTCATCGATCGTCTTCATAAAAGTCGTTAATTTCATCCATCAGCTGCAGAAAAATCACGAATTTTATTGATCCTATGAAGAAAATTGGCAGAATTCGCCGATCAGCTTTGTAAAAATCATGAATTTTATTGATCGGCTTTGTAAAAATCGCATATTTCTTCGATCAGCTTCGTAAAATTCGTGAATTTCATCAATCAGCTTTGTAATTATCGATACTTTCGTCAATCAACCACATAAAAATCATGAATTTTATTGATCATGCGAAGAAAAATTGCAAATTTCGCTGATCAGTTTTGTAAAAATCACAAATCTCACCGATCAGTTTTGTAAAAATCTTGTTTATTTAGTCGATTGGCCTCGTAAAAATCTTGTTTATTTCGTTGATAGGCCTTGTAAAAATCTTGTTTATTTTGTCGATTGGCTTCGTAAAAATCTCAAATTTTGTCGATAGGTTTTGTAAAAATCGCAAATTTTCTCGATCAATTTCACAAGGATCACAAATTTTTTTGATCAGGCACAGAAAGATTGAATTTTTTCGATCAGTTTCGTAAAAATTGTGAATTTTGTAGATTATTTTTGTAAATAGCCCAAATTTGGTTGATCAGGCATGAAGAGCTGCAAATTTTGCTGACTGGGTGTTGAAAAAAACGGGAATTTCAGTGATGAGATGAAGCAAGAAAAAATCTTGTTGATCGGCTCCTTCCCTCTCCTTCATCTAATAATAAGTTATGTATAAAGTTCACATTTTTTTGGGGCACCAGCCACTTATCTTTGTTTTTTAGCAATATTAATAAAACAAAATTTACTCTCTTGAATAAAGTCAAGTAGTACTATTACATTTTAAGAATAATCCTTGCTATATCTGTTATATATACAAATGTAAAAACTGCTGGTATATCCTTACAACTAAATTGGATATCTTCACTGGTTAAGCAAACCTAAAAGGATATCTCCCCCACTTCCCTCTGAAAACATACTTTTTATCCAATTACAGGCCACAGATCTCCTTCGAAATTGAATTCTCTCCATGTTATTGATATGGCCCTCAACTACACAGACATATTTGTAAGTGGCCCTTCTCTTGAAAAGGTTGTGCTGTGACCTTCGACAATGATCGGCCCGAAGACTGGTTTCTGACATCACCGTAGAGAGATCTCTGTTAGGCCGTTGGGGGATATCTTTACGGGAATATGCAATGTATTATTCCACTCTAAAATTAAGTTATCACACAGGGGAAATTTTTCCAATTTAAATTTTTATTTCTCTCGCTTTTTTGTAAAAATAATTATATTTTTATCATTTTTATTTTTATATTTTTAAAAACATTTCAGCTTCTTTTTAAATATATATATATATGTTTGCATTAATCTGCTTCAGAATCAACATCCATTATTAATACTTAATGATTAATAAAATATACCTTTTATTTTAAGATTTTTTTCATGTACATTTTCTTAATAAAAAAATACTTATTTTTAATTTAAAAAAATAAACAACATATTATTGAAGTAAAATATAAAAATTCGGATTTTATTTATTTTTTTCATTTTTTAATGAAAAATATTTTAAATAATTTATTTTGCATTTAAATTTTTCTAATATAAAATGTATGTTTTCTCTTTTTAGTAAAATAGCTATTTTTTAGAAAATGGAAATTCATATCTATCAAAGGCGAAAAATAAAAATTTTCCACATAAAAAAAATTTCCGAAATTTTTTTTGTTCGGAATTTTTAGCGTAGTTTTTGTATCAAATTATTAAAAAAAGAACATTTTTAATTTTTCACCAATACTTAAAGTACTTCATTTGTTTATTTATACATATTTTCTGAGGAGGAAAAAGGGAAAGAAAGAAAAATAAATAAGCAGTTTGATAAGAAAAAAGTGTTGTAATTATTTAAATATAATAAATAGAATAGTTTGTTTTGCAGTTAAAAGCTAACACTTCTAAATAGATACCAATGTATTAAAATAGTACCTTTATATTAATTATGAAATTAAAATCCCCTTTAAAGTATAAAAACTTTTTTTTTTTTTTTTTTTTTTTTTTAAATCAGACTTTTTAATTTTTTGTAAAAACTTTCTGTCACAGTGTACAACATTTTTTCCTTTTGATATGAAGATAAGTACCAAAGATAGATTCAAGTAATTCACGAAAGGATTACAAACTTACAAAGTATTGTAAAGTAAGAAAATATATTGTTCAAAGTTTCATATATATATATTCACTTTTTTCTTAATTCATTTTTATCCCATGATCTCATTAAAAATCAAATATAAAAAGAGCTTTGTTTTAACATAATAAATAGCTTGACTATAAAATCCTTATTTGCGCAGAATATGTAAAGTTCGAAAAATAATATATGCAACAATATACTATCATAAAATATAATTCATATACTCTCTCTATATATATACATATTATTTGTATATTTTTTGTAAATATGGGTTTTATCAAGGATTGTTTGCCATATTAAAACGAAAAAATTTAAATAATAATAATAATATAGCATTCTTTAAATGTAGCTTCAGTTGAATTATATTAATTGAAACGATAAAAAATAATTAAAATTGTTGTACTTAGCTATTTGTACTTGAATATTTACAAAATATATTATAACATAATATAAATCACACACACGTATACATATGCTATATAATATTTAAATAGGTAGATTATTTTATTTCTAATGCTTTGCATTTTCAGCGTATAGATGGATTTTATGAACTGTTATTTTCAATGCTAAAACAAAATGTTTTTAATAAGGATTTTCTAAAAGTAGTTATATTTATTTTGTAATGAACTATTAAATGAACAAATTAAAAATAAAACTACATAATATTTTAATGAATGTATAAATAGTCTGTTTTGTAATAAATATTATATAAAATAATCTGAGTTAAATATTTATAATATTTAAAGCAATCTTAATTATTAATGCACTTCTAATTAAAATATATACACCTTTTTTTTTTTTTAGTAATTTGCGTTTTCAGCTCATATATGGATTTTAGAAAATGTTATTTACAGTGCTAAAACAAATTTTTTTGATAAGGATTGCTTCTCTAAAAATAGTTATATTTAATTAGCAATGAATTATTTAAATAAAAATGAACAAATTTTAAAAAACTACATAATATTTTAATAATTTTTTAATAAATTTTTTTAATAATTTTTTTAAATAAATAACATATAAAATAATCTCACTAAAGTATTAATAATAATTAAGCAATCTTTATTATTAATGCATTTATAATTAAAATATACTTTTTAATAATTTACATATTCTTTGTAAACCTGGATTTTTATCAAAGATTGCTTACCAAGCCAAAACAAAACAATTTAAATAATAATAACAAAACATTCTTTAAATGCAGCTTTGTTTAGATTATTATACTTGAAATAAGAAATAATAATTAAAATAGTTGCACTTATCTATTTATACTTAAACTAAAACGATCTATTCATTCTGTTCGAATAAAAATATACTATATTTTCTGAGAATAATTCTATAAAAAAATATGATTTACATGCATATAAATATACACATTAAATTTCAAACTTTACATGTTCTGTGGAAATATGGATTATATAATAAAGTTATTTAGTATGCTAAAACAAAACGCTTTTTATATTTAATTTTTAATGAGATCACGGGATAAAAACAAATTAATGAAAAATTAAATATATATATATAAAATTTTGAATAATAAATAACAATATTTTCTTACCTTACTATACTTTGTTGGTTTGTTACTTCTTTCGGTGAATTGCTTGAATCCATCTTTGACACTTATCCTCGTCAGAAGGGAAAAAATAAGCCTTGTGTTTTGGTCTAGTATTATAATTGAATTTGGATCCAGGAACAACACAATGAGGTGGCATTTTTTCACTCTTTATAACGTTTTAATTTATAATGAAAGACTTAATATCTTAATAAATGCACGTGGTCACCCATGTTGGATAGCCAGGCAAGAGGCGAATGCCCGTGCCTGCCCGCTGAACTTGGGGTAGCGAGGGAGAAAAGAGATCCCCTTGAAGAAAATACAATAGATCCCTCTGCAGTGACGTAGGCAGTTGATTTGACCCCAGTCTTCGGGCCGATTATTGTCGAAGGTCACGGTTGTGCACCCCTAGCATACATAATACAAATTAGCATACATAATAATACACTAAAACTGCTATAATAAAAACACTGTTGAAAAAAAATATTGTTGGCCAACTGAAAACAAAGATAATAAAAATAACAAAATAATCAAAATAAATAAGATATGTGATGATGATTGTTATTGCCGGCAATAAAGAAAATGAGATGCTGTCCATATTCACAAAAAAGTCAACAGTCAATAAAGACTATAAATGTCTGAGTGACACATAAAAAAAAAAAAAAAAAAAAGTACATTTGTAGTTTACGTATGTAGTAAAATAGGCAAAGCACAAAAAAATCCTCACTGCTTTGCATACCAGAACAAAAAAAAAAAGAAAAAAAAATTTCATGTGAAGCTAAAAATAAAAACACAGCTTGCATTGTTAGAATAAAAAATGTTGTGTACATCACTTAAACAGTCATCCTTGAATTGTCACAACATGTACATAGAAACACTGTTATACTTGAATTGTGATGCATGCATGAAAAAAAAAAAAAATCTTGCATTGGGTAACAGCCATAACCGTAGAGCTGTCATACTATCAAAACCAGGGTTGGGTTTCTGATGTCAGAAACTGGTTTTTGACATGACAAGTGTCAAAAACTGGTTTAAACCGTCAAAAACTGGCTTAAATCGTCAAAAATGTGTAATGCGCTTTAAACATTTTAAGAACAAGAGAGAAACATTGAGTAATTTTTTATTTAAAATTAATTATCTGTAATATTTCTGTAATTTAATTACAAAAAAATTAAATTACTTTAATTGCAATAAAACATTGTTTTTTAGAATGTTCAAACAGAAGAAAATGATTTTGTACAGTTAATAATCTGAATCAATTTTACCCTATCTTATAGCACTTAACCAATTTAGCACATTTATTTACACCCAAATGGTTTATGAGTTTAGAGTGTATAAAGCCAAAGTTACAAAATACTCTCTCAATTGGTGCTGAGGTAGCAGGGCTCGATAGCAGAAGCATTGCTAGTTGAGCAAGTTTGGAGGCAGGCCAAATTTTCAGATTTATGACTTTTTTCTGGAAATGATAATATGCAATACAGTAAAAGTGAATTTTTAATATTACATCTAATATTGTATATTTGAGACAGATGTTTAATGTGAAATTTTACAGATCAGTGTAGTATTTGAGGTTTCTGACGAGGTTTTTGACAAGAGGTTTTAGCCATGACGGTTTAAACCATGGTTTTAACCGGATAAAACCGCACACTGTCAAAAACTTGCCAACCCTGATCAAAACTGTCATCTTTTCTTTGAACCAATATCGTAACACTGTTCGCTAATTCAAAAATACTTCCTGACACCCAAAGGAAACAGGAGGGAGGGGGGAAATTATCATCACTAGATTCTTCAGTTGTAAAAACACTGTAAAATTGAAAACATTCATAAAAAAATAATAAAAAATAAAGTACAATAAATGATGAAATTCTATCTACTTTATGGAGAGAAAAAAAAATTAAAGGCTTTTCAATCAAGCATTTCTTCTAGCTTTCACCTCATTTATCTTCTTCCATTTTCTTCATATATTCCACATATAAAAATAATGATCATCAAAATAAAACAAACACACCATACATAGACTGTTCTTAGAGAGAGAGAAAAAAAGTTCTTATATCATCTCGGATAGGAAAAAAAAAAGTTAATACAACAGTTTAAAACTCAAAAGCTGTAGTAAAAAAAAAAAAAACAAATAAATACTCAAATTTCTGCAAGGCAAAGTGTTTCTTTTGTATATATATTTTGCAATTAATGTATATTTACTTTTCTTGATAGGGAAGTTCGAGAAATATAGAGAGGGAAAATAAAACACTAGTAGACGGCACAGTGTAATGGTAGTAAACATCTTGACTGGGCTAAAATTTTCACTAATTGGATACAATTCTGCACACTTGTATCGCACATCTATCTTGGTGCTATTAGTACTTAACATGTCACTACAAGGAGATAAATAACAAGTCGAAAAAAGTTCTTTAGCTTGCATCTAAAATCGTGACAGTGAAGCAGTTCAGGAAATGTAAATAGAATTTGCAGATTGCAACCATCATCCAGAGGCGATCGGCTTGTTTTACTATGAATCATTTCTAAAGAAGTCACACTGTTACTGGAATTCGATCACTTTGTGTCCATCAAAACTGCATTTTGTTTGATGTAGAGTCATTCAAATTGCAGTGGAATCTAAATGTATAGGAAATGTATTTGGGGAAGACTTAGTAAGAAGATGTAAGTTTAACAGCAAATTTAATGAAGAATCATAATATACAATGAAATTTCAGCAAACTATGCCAAACAACAAAAAGTTTAAAAACATAAATAATTAAAATTTAAAACTTGAGCAGCATCATACTTAAACAGTAGCATAAGCTACATCGGTGTCATGACATATGGCGAAACACGATAATGCATTAAACAAGCATAATGATAAGCGAAGAACAAATCTGTGCTTCTTCATTATATACGAGTCTGTCTTTGGAAATCTACATATCTTCTGCAATATCTAAGTTGCCATTATCCAAAGTGAAAAACTTCTGAAAATACAAAAACTACGTACGCGAAGCGCCATTGGCTCACAAACTATGATGTCAAACATCGACCGTGGCAAAGCCGTGAACGGCGATTCACAGTGATCTAGAATCACAGCAGATATAGCTTGATATGATCACTTATTTACTTGAGGACGATGAGTGAAGCAATGGCACCAACCGTACTTTTCAAAACAGTAAGTTAGACCTGGGGATGGTAAAAACACAGGTATGTCATGTTAAGTAAATTTAAATAAACTTCTGAGTTAATACAACATGACATAACAAACAGCCCCCTTTTTAACATCCCCAAGGCTTTACAAAAAAAAAAAAAAAAAAAAAAACATACATTTGCAAACACTTTAATATTAAAAATACATACTTAATTCAAAAAAGGAAGTCTGTCTAATCACTACCATGTCGGGGAAAAACTTACGAGATTTACCAACAAAGTACTGACCCAAAGTGACAAAAATTGTACAAATCTTATTTTACCTCCCATAAAAAATTCTAACTTTCAAAAACATTTAAATTAAAAAAAAAAAAATCAGTCTCCTCAATGTCATGTCAATGACATGGCAAGGGAGAGAGTGACCAAAAATGTAATATAATTTAGACTTCAAAAATTTCCCTACAAAATTTCATTAACTGCTCTCTGACCTAAGGTTTAGTAAAAGGATTGGCTAAATTTAGTTTACTTGAGATATACTTTAATTTAAACATTTTATCATAGACTAAATTTCTTAAAAACAAATATTTAATATGAATATGTTTAGTTCTTTGATTTTCTACAGGAGAATTTGAAAAGGCTATTGCAGCTTCATTATCACAAAATAATAAACTTTCTGTTAAATTTAAATTCAAACTTTCATTTTCTAAGACATTTTTTATCCATATTAATTCTTTTGCAGCTTCAGTGAGGGTTACATACTCGGCTTCCATAATTGAGAGGCTGATGCATTTTTGTTTAAAAGTTTTCCAGGAAACTGGCGACTTATCTAAAAACAAAATAAAACCTCCTATGGAAACACGATAATCTCTATTAGCTGCAAAATCTGAGTCAGAGTAACAAGAAAGTTTTAAATTATTAACTTTAGATAATTCTAGCTTAAAATTTTTAGTATATTGTAAGTAGCCAAGTAATCTCAGTAAACTGCCAATGTTTCATGGATTTGCCTTGCCTGGAATTGTGATAAAAGATTAACAGCATACATAATGTCATGTCGAGTACAACCAGCAATAAAATTTAAACAACCTATTAAATTTCTGTAAGGATACTTAGACATTTCATTTTGGTTACTAGGAGAGTCCATTTTCAACAAAACTAACCCTTTAGGTATTGGTACATTATTCATAGGAAAATTATATTTTGAATACAAGCTACAAACCTTTTCAATGTAAGTACTTTGATGAATATACAGCTTATCATTTATTTCATCAAACTCAATACCTAAGAGCTTCTTTGTTTTTCCTAAAATTTTCAGGTTGAAAAATTTCTTTAACAGGTTTATTCCAAGCTCTAAGTCCTTTTCTGTTTTCCCAAAGATTATTATATCATCCACATATATATATATCATCATCATACAGTTGCACCAATTAAGTTTACAAAAATTCAATTTTAAAAGAACATCATCTATTTCGAAAAATCATTGCCTACCACTTTGGTGGAGGCCATACAATGATTTATTTTACAAACTTTACCTTTATCACCAATGAAACCCTCCGGTGCTTATAAATTACTTTATCTAAATCTGCATATAAATGAGCATTATTTATATCTACTTGTACATTTAACCATTTAAAAAAACATACAAAAATAGTGAAAAACAATTTTATAATTGAAAAACTAACAACCGGACTAAAAACCTCATCATAGCTTAAACTTTTATTTGACTAAATCCCTGTGCTACAAGGCATGCTTTAAATCTTACAATTTCATCTTTTTCATTTTTCTTAACCATGTAAACCCATCTATTGCCTAAAATTTGAGCATCTTTAGGTGGTTCAACAAGATCCCACACTTTGTGGTTATACATGACCTGCATTTCTTGGTTCATTGCTTCTTCCTACTGTCCACTTTTAGCTCCTCCCTCATCTTTCAGCCTTTGATTCTCGGAAGTCTGAACGTAAGTTCTCCGTTCTGCATGGTTTTCTGGAATTCTGGTGCTACATATTTTTTTTCTTTTGTGACTCTCGTATGAGCGTGTGATTATTCATTATTGCCATTTGAATTTTTTATTATACCAAATTGAGTTGAATATATCGTCGAACGATCGATCAAAATAAGTTGCGAATATCATAAAACAATAAAAAAAATATATCAAAAGACAGGGCGTGCGAAGAGAAAACTGTATAAATTTAGTAGTTTTTATGCTATCATAGAAAAAATGTGAAAAAATTTGTTGAAAATTAAAAACATTCATCAAAAGATTATGAAAAAAAAGCAAATTATGTCAAAAGAATGCAATCAAATCACAAATTTTACCGACAAAACTCGGAATAAAATCACAAATTTCCTCAGAAAATAGTGATGAAACCACAAATTTTGTTCAAAAAACAGCAATAAAACCCCAAATTTCAGCAATAAACTGCGATAAAACCACAAATTTCACCAGAAAACCAAAAAAAAAACTGCTGAAATTTTACCGAATAATCGTGAAAAAATTGAAAAATTGTCTCAAATTTTTATTAAAGAACGTGAAAAAATGCAAATTTCGGCAAAGAAATTTGCATTGCTAAAAAACACGAAGTTTGTTTAAAAAATTTGCAATAAAATTGCAATTTTCGTGAAAAGATCGCGACAAAACTTATTTTTGACGAAAATAACCTCGCGAAAAAAACCACTCATTTAGTCAAAAGATTGCAAAAAGATCACAAATTTCGCAAAAAGGATGTCGAATAACTACAAATAACGTCGAAAAAAACCAAAAGATCGTGAAAATACAGAAATATCTACAAAAAATCGTGATAAAACTGCAAAAGATTGCGAAAACCAAAAATTTTCTGCAAAAAAAATAAACAAAAATTGTCAAAATATTGCAAAAAATAAAATTTCTTCAAAGGATTTTTAAAAATATTTAAATTTTATGAACCCCAGGAGAGAAGAGAAAAAAAACCCCTGAAAATTAACTGATACAAAGTAAAAAACCCTGAAAATTATCAAATGCAAAATATATTAATTTCAAAGGTCATATTCACTCAAAAACAAAATTTGAAACAAACAATTTTGGAGCAGAAAAAAGAGCTGTAGAAAAAGCAAGAAAAGAAAAAAAAATGCTGCTATGCTACAAAATCAGTTTTTAAAGCAGCAAAAACAGTTTTTGTACAGAAAATTCCACTCCAACAATGACTTTTTTTTCGCAGTCTTTTGACAAAATTCGCGGCTTTATCGCAATCTTTTGAGGAAATCTCGTTTTTTTTCGCGATCTTTTGAAGGAATCTCGTTTTTTCACGAAATTTGTCGTTTTGGCGCATCTATTTGACAAAATTGATTGTTTTTATGCGATTTTTTGTGAAATTTGCTGTATTTTCGTGACCTTTTTTCTAGAAATTTGTTGTTTTTTCGTGCTTATGACAAAATTGATTGGAGTTTTTTTTTTGCGATTTTTTGACGAAACTGATCTTTCTTTTCATGATTTTTTGATAAAAATGTTTTTAGATTTTTTGACGAAATTGATCGTTTTTTCACGTTTTTCGACAAAGTTTGCCTTTTTTTTTTAAACGAATTTGCATTTTACCCTGATTCTAGAAAGAAATTTTGTTCTCTGTGCGATTCCTTAAAGAAATTCATGTTTTTTTTTCTTTTAATTTTTGACAAAATTTGCAAATTTTTTTCAAAATTCGCGATATTTTTTAATGTTTGAATTTTTTACTGTAACAATAGGTAGGTGTAACAATATCATAAAACCGAAAGGATCAATCGAAAAGCTCGGAAATCTGGGATACACCAGGAACACAATCACCCCTGTAATACATATATGTGCATAAATGAGTGCTTCTTTTTCTCTAAAAGTGTGCTTACAGGTGCTTATTTTTAAAACTAAAATGTTGTTACTCACCCTGAAATATACCTGTGTGTACATATATATAATACACATATATAGTATAAATGAATTCATTAAATTTGAAATTTATTTGGGCACCTTTTTAAAGACAATTTTTGACAGTTCAAAACTGATATAAAAGGAGAATTGATATATAACAAGTACAATTATTAACCAATATAAAATTAAAACATTCTTTAACCCTTCGATTTATTCCGACCATTGAAATCTGTCTATCAAAAATAAAAATGTTTATTGGTTACTGTAACAATTCATTGAATAATGCAAAACATTTCATATTTATTTTGTAGCTGTCTGTACCTTATTTTCTTTTGATTAAAAAAAAAAAAAATGCATTGGCTTTTCAGTTTCTTTTCTTTTTCTTTCTTTCTTTCTTTTTTTTTTTTGTGTGTGTACAGATTATGTTATATTAAGTTTATTATTTTTTAAATATCTCAGTAAAAAACTAACCTTTTGTGAATTAAGAATGCCTTAAAAAGCAAGCTCTAGAATTGATGAGTGCATATGATCTAGAACTTAAAAATCCACCAAAAAAACAAAAAATATATCATGAGAATACTAATGTAGACGAATTAAAAGAGAAAATACCAGCAAAAAGTTCATCTATTTTCTGGCAATATTTTGAGGAAATTGCGAATGAGCAAAAAGATTGTGACACTAGTACTAGTTTAAAATTTCCGCATGAAGAATTGATACAAAAAGAGATACAGACTTTCATAGCAGAAGACTTATGTAAAACTGACACTCCATTTGCATGGTGGGAGAAAAAAAAAAAAAAAACTTTTCAATTATGTGCAACTTAGCAAAAAGTTCTTATGTGCACCTTCAGCAACTGTTTATTCTGAACATATATTTTCAGAGGCAGGCCAAATTTATAGTAGTAAAAGAAATGCCCTGTCTACTGATATGTAGAACGTTTTGTGTTTTTGCACCATACTTTGAAATATAACAAATTTAATTATTAATTTTTTATTGCATTTATTGTATTTTCAGTTTCTTTATCAAAAATAACATTCTTTTCTGTTTTCCTATAAATCCAAAAAGTATTTATTTTTATTTGTATAAATGTGAAATTTTATGAGGGTTTTTCTATATTTTGCAGACGTATTGTTAAATACCAAGTAAATAGTTTTATGAATTACTGCATATATTATTTATACATTGATATTCGAATAACTTTTTACAAATCAGTTATAAATTCATGTGCTTAAAAAATGAAATTGTTACAACAACTTGGTATTGGCCGAGTACCGAGTACTCGGCAAATTGGTTGAGTAGCCAAGTACCGAATACTCAGTACGGCTCTAGTGATAAGCTACTTGAATTTAAAAGAGTTTTGACACCATCAAGGGCAGTTAAATTAAAACGTTCTGCAGAACCGTTCATCTCAGGGGAATACGGGTTCGTTCTCTCATGGGAAATACCTCGACTTTCTAGAAATTTATCAAATTCTTCATTGCAAAATTCTAGCCCCCCCCCCCCCCCCCCCAATCTGTCCTAACAGACTATTTTCTTATCCAAGAGGCTTTCGGCTCTTTTTTGAAATCTCAGAAAAGTCTCAAAAGTGTCAGATTTATTTTTAAGGGCAGAAACAGTTACTTTTCTTGAAAAGTCATCGATAATGGATAAAAAAATACTGACTTCTGCCATGAGATGAAACAGGTAAAAAGCCACAGAGGTCCATATGCAGCAGCTGGAGGGGGACATTAGAACGAATTTGACCTATTGGTTTAAGGGAAACTCTTTTTGATTTAGCCAGTTTACATGAAATACAATCATCAGTCAACTTTGACAGCTCTGGAAGACCATTAACACAATTTTGTTTACTGGTGTTTACCAAATATTCACTGTTAATGTGGCAAAATCTATCGTGCCATAATTCATTTACATTAAATTTATCTACTTTATTAGCTGAAAAGTTGACCCGATTGTTATTTTCATTACACTTAGTTACATATTTTGATGGCTTTAACAAATATAAATCATTTTTACGTAAAGCATAAAAAAGCTCGTTTCCCTCTTTATCATAAACATGTACTTTTCCATTTTTACCCACTAAATTTATCCCCAACCTTTCAAGTTTAACACCAGACAATAAATTTCTTCTCAAGTTAGGATTATATAACACATCTTTTAAAATAATACGATTAAATTTACCATTTTTGCAGCGTGTCAAAAACTGAACTGTTCCTTAACCTTCAACCCCAACTGCGAGAGACATGTGCAAGTCAGATACTGGCTCAAAAGTGAAAAATAAATTTCGATTGTTACAAAAATGCACTGTAGTGGCAGTGTCAAAAACCCATTGGGTATTTCCGAAGCCCAGATCTGATGAATTTGCCTCGCACAATTCGGGAGAAATTTCAATTAAACTACATTCCAGTTCAGAAAAGGTACAGTTAAAAAAGATGTTTACATTCAACATTACTTGTTTCCAAAGACCCTGAAAATTTTTTATTTTTAACATTACTTTTAAAATTAGTTTTAGAACTTTTAGACTTATTAAAATTACTTTTAGCATTATCAAAATTATTTTTATCATTATCTTCATCACTGAATTTATTCAATTTAAATTTACAATTAGAAATTAAATGTCCATAATTTTTACAAAAATAACAAGGACCAATTTTACTTTTACTTTTTTCAAAACCTTTGGATTTAAATTTACCTGGAGAATATTTCACAGACAACTCGCTTGCAAAAGCCACATTAGAAAGGTCTAGCTGGGACAACTTCAGCTGGTTCTCCTCCAGTAACAATTCAGTCTCGATTTTATCAGGAACAAACTCAGCATCACTCCAACGGTAGATAGCTTGCACCGTTGCCTGGAACTTTTCTGGAGGATTCCAGATTAACCAATATCTAAAGATGAAAATAAGGAATTTTGGTTAGTGGCCACTGGCCGGTAGGTTGTCTTTTTTTAGTTGCCAGTTACTGGCTAGTGAGAATAATTTATTTAATAGCCAGTAAGTATATTTATGTTATTGAATATTTAATTACAAGATATATGCGAGCTTAGATTAAATAAGTAATATATGAACTAGTTAAAAATATTTTAATTTAGATTGTTTGGAATAAACTTGAGATACTAATTTCAAATCTGTTTTAAATTAACAGCAAAGTTATATGTAACATGCATATGTAGTTAGCTACACAAGTCCAACTATGCTTAAGGACCAGACACATAGCACTAACTTTTTGAGGTCAGGCGTCGCTATTTTTGATCTTTCATGTCGGCGCTTTGATGTATAAATTGCTTTTTCAGTGAACTTTTTTGAACTTGAAGAGAGAAATCAAACTCGAAATCAGTTGACAGCTGAACGACTGAAGATGGGGTAGATAAAACTTTCCCTTACTTTGTCAATTTGGTAGGGTCAGTCCCTCAAAAATCATTTAAAGAGGTTTCACCTTTGTTCCGTACGGAAACAAAGATAGATTTATTGCTCTTTTAGTGTAATAAAATGTAGTGCTGTTCGCTCGCAGCCTTAGGTACTTGCATAGCTAACAACATAAATAAACCCCAACGCTCTTTTTTGTAATTATTTGTCTAGAATTAAGATGTAACATTCTACCCCCCCCCCCCCCCCCCAAAAAAAAAAAAAAAAAAAAAAAAAAACCACCAACTAGCAGGCTTGATTAAAAAAACCTGAAATTCACAACAAATTTTCTAAAAAATAAAAGGTGGGGGGGAGGCTCTCATGAAACTAGTATTATACGTTTTTTCCACAATCCTTTGACATAATGTGCATCTTTTCCTTCTTTTTGTGATCTTTTGATAAAATTTGCGTTCGTTTTCGCGACTTTTTAACGAAAATCGCATTCGTTATCACGACTTTGACGGTATTGGCAATTGTTATCGCGACTTTTTGAACGGTATTCTCGTTTGTTATCGCGATTTTTTTACGGTATTAGCAGGGCCGTGCTTAAGGGGAGGGGGGGGGGTGAGCCGGACTTTTGCCCAGGGCCGCCAAAATTAGGGGGCCACAAAAATTTTATTTTGTTTTCTCATTTCACCTGTTTTTATGTAGATAAACTAGCTGACCTGTTCGGCACTGTCCGCGCCCATGATAAATGGATCTTTAAATTAACCTGAAATTTGAACGACTTAAGACTCCGTTTTATCTGAATTTATATTTTTAAGTAATAAAATATTGAACTGAAAATATGTTCAACGACCGAGATCAGTTTTTAATAAAAGTGAGTTTGATTGTTAATGAACAACTATAATAAGAATTTTAAAATTTTGAGTCTCAATTGTGTCAGACATTTTGGGCTAACCTCACAAAATATTCCAGCCTCTTACGTGCCATACAGGTTGTGCTAGCTTGAGATCTGCACGGGCCGGCCCGCGGGTTGGCCTGGTCAGTAAAAACAAGCCTAATCCAAAAAACTTTTGAAAAAAAAAAACATTTTTTTTAATCGCTGTTTTTCTACAATTAAAAATTATTATGATTAAATATTTGTAGATTTCTACGCTTACTAAAATATAGCTAAGTTAAAATATTGTAAAAAGAGTGAAAAAGAGCCTACCTATGAATCTTGTTTTAAGCAAAAAACCTGTTGATCATGCAAAATTAATATACTAATACGCAAGAAAAGATATGTATCACATGTACACTTGCTAAGAAGGGAACTTGTCTATAAGACATTTTTGTCCTTTCTATGCAATTCCGTCTTAGAGGAATTTAAGGTACATCATATTTCAAATTTTTAACACTTCAATACATGGAATATGGATTAACAACAGTATTAATAGCTGAAAAATCTGCATACAAAAAATAAAAATTCATTTAAAAAAATAAATATCGTAGCCTACTGCACTTCCATAAAAATGAAGATTATAAATATGAAAATAAAAAGATAAATATTTTTGATCAGGACTCCCCGTACGCAGCAAATTTTTAACCAAATGAATGTAAAAATCAATGTTCTGTAGAAAGTCACTCGGGACTGGCTCAGGAAAACATTTTAATTTTTGTACCGGGCCGGGCCAGATTTTTATTTCTATGAGTCGGACCGGCCCAGGCCTGATAAAATAAAGGGAGCAATGGCTTTTTTGAAGCAAAGATAAAATCGCGTGTGCATATGGGCTTCTTTCTCGAGTCAATATACTTAAGTGTTTTGGATTTATATGGATGTATTCAAGAGTTCAATTATATAGAATGTTCCCGATATCCCGTATCAGAGTACGCTTGCCACCGCCATCCAGATAATGTTGGTTCTATGAGCACGCTAATTTGCTTTGTTTTAAAACAGACTACCCGATTACGAAAGATTGAATTATATTATCTAGACCTGTGGCGATTTTCTATAATTGGGTTTCCATTCATTTCCTATTGACTATTGACTGGGGGATTTTTAAGTTCATTTGAGCATTCATTGTTGTTGCGACACCTGACGGCTTTTACGTGATTGATTATGCGCAAGATCTATCACTCATTAAAAAAATAATAGCTTGTTCAAAATAGTTAAGTGAAAATTATTCATGCCTATTGGGCTTTCAAAACAACTTCCAGAAGAAAATTTTCCTTTAAGACGCTTTAAGAAAATCATTTTAAATATAACCTATTTAAATACATTATTTTAAATATGCCTTATGTTCACCATTAAAAGTATTTCGCATGTAAATATTTTCGTTTTAATGTTTTTTTTACTACTTTAATGTTTTTTTCTACTTTAATGTAAATATATTTTTTATTTAAAAATGTTGGAAAATATTTTAAATCGGCATCGTCATTTTTTAAATCAGCAACAGTAGATTAAAAAGGTACTTTTACATAATTCTCTATCCCAATAATGAAATTAAAGCTTACAAAATAGGTAAATTAAAAAAATATTTGGATATTGTACATCTAGTGCAACACGTGCATACAAAATGGAGTACTTAACTATGCTTAGTTTTTTATACTATAACACTTTTTTAACTGAGCTACTTTGATGGTTCTCAATATTAAATATGCTTAAAATAAGGAAGATAATAAAAATTAGATAGTTTTTTTAAGATTGTTTAAACGTATGATCTTTGTTAGATATTCTTTGCAAAAGAAAAAAAAAATAGTTTTAAAAGTTCTTAACAGTGGATGATAGCACAGATCTAGGATTAATGGAAGTTTGTCAATTGAAGAGTGCTGTGTACATAGCTATGATAACGGAACAAATATGCATGGTTGTCAGAAGGGTGTTCAAAGTAGAATATTAGAAAACAAATCTAAAAGTGTCATTCATTCCAAGTGGATGTTACAGCTGGAAGTTGTTAGTATTAGAAGATTTAGCCAGATCCTCCATCAGAAAATCCTCCTTCGGAATTACACAACAAATATACGCACTTTTTCTTGCTTCTATTCAAAAATGGCGTTTATTTAATAAATATGAACATAAATTAACATCAAACTTTTCTGATATGGGGATGACAAGTTAAAAGTTAAAGGCTTTTGTTATCAAATAGGAAATATTTATGGTGCATTAGTAAAAGTTTCTGAAGCTTCAAATAACATAAAAAGTGGAACAGACGCAACTTCACTGGCAAAATAAATGAAAAGCTTTAAATGTTTTATGACATTCTATATACATTTTAACAAATTCAGCCTTTTTAGCAAAACAGTACAACGGTCTAGAATTAAAATTGACCATGCTTTGCAATTTATAGTAAATATCCTTCATTTTTAAAAGACTATAACGAAAATAGTCTCTCAATGCTCAAATTTCAATAAGAGAACAAGCTAAAAATCATGAGTTGAATTCTGGATAAATGATTTTTCTTCGTGTATCATCATCACTTTGCAGAAATCAATTTTCTCAAGATGATGATGATGTTCCAAATAAGGTAAATTCTATATTAGAAACCTTGAAATATTTGTTTAGCCATAAGTTTCAGGACGTTGTGCCGAATAGCATCACTGCATTCAGAATTTTACTCGCTATTTTTGTATCATCGTATCAGCAGAACTTGCAAAAACAACAAAATTTTTCTGCAATTACAAATTGAAAACAAGATTTAGTAAGACTGAAATAAAATTGATGAAATTTTGTTAAAATTTTATAAGAAAGTTAACAATATTTTTTTTGTCTGAGCAAAAAAAACCCGATTTTTTATTTTAACTAAAAAATTTGCTTTAAACAATTACTCAGCAAAGCATGTTTTGTAGTTTTAATCAATTCCGTTCTCTGAATGTATGAATTATGATGCTAAAACCTGGGAACTCAGATGAACTGAAATTTATTCAAAATATGTCATGGGAAATTATGGTAAACCAATATGATTATTATAATAAATACTGATGTACAAGAGAAAATTAATTTTATGATTTTTTATACTCTTTTTGGTTTTAGAAAAGTGCTTACTAATTTCACTCTTGTGATACATTTTGCACAATTTGTAATCTTTTATATCTGTTTAAAAAAAATTCAGAAAAAAAAGGCCGCCAAAGCGTATTTTACCCAGGGCCGCCAAAGTCCTAAGCACGGCCCTGGGTATTAGCGTTCGTTATCGAGATTTTTTTATGGTATTCGCTTTTTTCGATAAAATTCGTGTTTTTTGCGTTCGTTTTTACATTTTTTGACGAAAATCGCGTTTGTTATCGCGATTTTTTGACGGTATTCGCTTTTTCTGTGTATTTATTCGATAAAATTCACGTTTTTTGCGTTCATTGTTACGTTTTTTAACGAAAATTGCGTTCATTATCGTGTTTTTTAGCGAAAATCGCGTTCATTATTGCGATTTTTTGACGGTATTCTCATTTTTGCATGTTTCTCTGATAAAATTCGTGTTTTTTCCGTTCGATTTTACTTTTTTTTTTTTTTGACAAAAACCGCTTTTATTTTTGTTGATTTTTTGACAAAATACCTGTTTTTTTTTTTTACAATAATTGCTTTTTTTTTTTTTTTTTTGCAATTTTCTATTGATATTTATGGTTCTTTCGCGATTCTTTGACAATATTTGCATTCTTTTTGCGATCCTTAGACAATGTCTTTTCGCGATACTTACACGAAATTCATGTTTTTCCGCGATGTTTTTTTCGAAATTTGTTTTTTTTTTTTTTCCAATTTTTTTGTCAAAATTCGTAGGCTTTTTTTCCACGACTCTTTTCACAAAACACGTTTTGAAGAATCCTGCACTTTCTTTCCGGTGCTTTCCACATTTTTAGTTGCCAGTTTTTCACATTTAGTCGCCGAGTGGCGACTGGCGAGTGCTTATTTTCATCTTTACTGATATCCATGGTAGAACGGCTGTAACTCATGTCCCACTTCACAAAGACTTTCTGCTACCTGTTTTACTCTGCATAAAAAGAGACCCAAATTTTTCAGGTATGTATTTGGTATTAAAAAAAAAATCAAGGAGCTGGATTACTCTCGCTCTGGTAGTGGATTGGAAGTGGTCGTTTAAAATTTTCTAAGCAGTTGCACAATCTGTTGTACTTGAAACCAGGGGCTTAAATTCAAGGCTTAGAGACTGGTATATGATAGTATAGGCATGATTTCTTCTAAGATTTATATCTTGTTTTTCTCTCCACATTAAATCAGACACAGCAGCAGCAACCTCTTTAGCAGCAGATACTTCTTTACTGTGTACTTGTTTTAACTTCCTCAGACTTCTCAAAGAACTCTCAAATTGCCGATCAGCAGGGTTATATTCTGGTTAATCTCCATCAGCCCCCTTCTTTTATTGACAGAAACACCAACTTTGGCAAAAAAAAAAAAAAAAAAAAAAAAAAAAAAAAAAATTCTAAACAGCAACAGTAACTTCAGCAAATAAAAGTCCCATGCAGCAATACCAACTTCAGCCAAAAAAAAAGTTATATGCAATCAGTAAGTCCTCAGGAAAAACAGGAACCACCTTTATCTTCACTTCCACATTTCCATAAAAAAGCTTAAACTTAGGGGTTACGAGCCTGGGCCCATAACCCACTGATGTAGATTCATTCAAATTGCAGTGGAATATAAATGTGTAGGAAATGTATTTGTAGAAGACTTAGTAAGAAGACGTAAATTTAACAACAACAAATTTAATGAAGAATCATTAATATACAATGGAATTTCAGCAAACTTTGCCAAATAACAAAAAGTTTAAAGACATAAATAATTTAAATTTAAAACTTGAGCAGCATCATGCTTAAACAGTAGCATCAGCTACATCGTCGTTATGACATATGGCAAAACAGACCAGCTGCTTTCAAACAGATGATAATGCATTAAACAAACATAATGATAAGCAAAGAAAAAATCTGTGCTGCTTCATTATATACGAGTCTGTCTGGAAATCTACATATCTTCTGCAATATCTAAGTTGCCATTATCCAAAGTGAAAAACTTCTGAAAATACAAAAACTACGTACTCAAAGCGCCATTGGCTCACAAACTATGATGCCAAACATCGACTGTGGCAAAGCTGTGAATGGCGATTCACAGTGATATAGAATCACAGCAGATATAGCTTGATATGATCACTTATTTACTTGAGGAAGACGAGTGAAGCAATGGCACCGACCGTACTTTTCAAAACAGTAAGTTAGGCTTGGGGATGGTAAAAACACAGGTATGTCATGTTAAATAAATTTAAATAAACTTCTGAGTTAAATACAACATAACATTCCTCAACACCAATCTTTAGGTCACTCATCACTTAACGTCATCATGCTGTCAAAGTGCAGTGACGAATTTTTAGAATTGTTAGATAAAAAAATTTGATCTACAAAGCTTTTATTTTTTCCGTAAGTGAATATTGCATAGGGGATGAATTCAAATAAAATGAATCTTCGAAAGTATTATCATTAAACTCAGTCTTTGCAACAAAATATTGAAGTGGCTTTTAATTAGATGTTTCAGCATCAAAAACAGTTACAGATGAATCATTTAAAGGGGGGATCCCAAACATTGATACACTTCTTTGCTGATGAAGTTTAAATTATGTATAGGGTTCGCATCTGCTACAAAAGAAATATTGATTTTCACGATCGCTGCAGTACTGCACACTGTGGAAAGGATATTTATTGTATCGATCTGCATGACGGTTTCAGGGACAGGTTTTGTGCCTTCATGGGAAAACACATTTTCGGAATTGCGGACGGGACGATATGTGGTTCGGATGAGAATATTTAAAGCAGTTAGGATTTCGTTCCGCACGTGTAGACTGGAATTATTTAAGACCTACTGCCCCACATTTATAGCAAATAATTTTCTTGGTTCTTTCATTAGTAAAAAATTTTTAGCCATCCCTCTGGGCATGTGCTGGCTTAGGTTTAAAACTTGGTATTCAATTACACACCTCTTCATAAATTGAGAGTCTTTTCTTAAACTCTACCCAATCGAAACGGCCATACAAAATGGATTTATTTTGGAGTGTATCCCTAATACCTTGTATCGTGTAATGAATTAAACAGACAGGGTTGGCACGGTTTAAACCAATTGGTTTAAACCACGGTTTAAACCAACTGGTTTTTTTAGAAGAAATCTAATGACATTTTCTCTTTTTTTCTTTATAATTTATGTGTTTCAGATTATTGGATATAATTTCTACTTTTATCAATTTATTTCAGTAATAAACATTAGATATAGTGGATTTAGGTCTCTCTTTTTTTTTTATGCATAGGATTAACTGCATAGTTCTTTTTTTTTTTGAAGAAATGTAATAAAAAAATTTTTTTCTTCATAATTTACATGTTTCAGATTATTAGATATAAATAATTTCTACTTTTAACACTTTATTTCAGCAATGAGTATTAGATATAGTAGGTTTAGGTCATTTTTTTATGGATAGGATTAAAATCAGTATGCATTAGTGAACAACATATCTATTGCTCTAAAGAAAAAACTTCAGACATGTGAATTGATTAAAGATAAAATAAATTCAATATTTAGTATAAAAAAAATATATTTTTTAATAATGCAGATTATTTAATGCAATTAATAACATAACACAATGATCTTTTAAGATTTTGCCCAATCTGTAAAAGAAATTTTTCTTGATTGGGCAGATTATCTTGAAGAATTAAAAGCTAAATAAGAGAGTATTCAAAAACTGGTAGCTAGTTATTGCATTTTAATAATGATTTTTTCCCCTCTGCTATCTGCTGAGTCTAATGACAAAAAATGTTAACTTCAAATTGTCACTCAAAGAAAAAAAAAAAAAGAAAAATCCTAAGAAGTATTTGAAATTTATTATTTGAATAAAGGTCTAAAAGAATGTCTCAAACTACATCAAAATGTTTATTATTAGTAATCAAAAGATTGTTTATAAAGATTTTCAGGACATCAATGGTTCACTGTGTAGAACAGTTAATTCTTTGAATATAAGACTGTTTGCTAAAACTGTTTAAATTAAAATATGAATTTTTTCAATTTTCTATATAAATGCACTGTAATTACTTAATTTAAATTATTTTAAAATTAAGTTACACTGCTTATAAACCAATAATATCTATTTTTATCAATAAATATGCATGTACAGGGTTGTTATAATTAAAGTTCGCCTATTCAGAAGGCCTTGGAGCCGGTTCTATTGCTCCAAACGAAACAAAATTTCACTAGTACGTAGTTAAAGAGATGCGCTCTGCGAAAATCGAAAAAAAAATTAGTCAATTTTTTGTCACTAGGTGGCGCTGCGCCAATATTTAAAGTGATGTTTGCAGATTCATTATATGAATATCAGTCAATCCAGATGAAACACACAAATTTAAAAGTTTCAACAAACTTCGACGAACTGCGAATTGTTATAATTAAGTTCACCTAATCAGACAGCTCTAGAGCCTGCTGACCTATGACTCCAAACAATACAGAAAAATGAATATCATTTCATGTGATGTAAACTGCATCGACAAAAATAAAACATGTCGCTTGGCAGTAAGAAAATAATGAAGAATAACATGATGCACGCTCAATGAATCTTCTGCCATTTTTAATAATGCATTCCATTCTCAGAATTGTGCTTTCTACAACACTGCGTAAACTGTCCTGTAAGATTGAGCGAATGCGAAGTCTAATACTGTCTTTCAGATCAGAGATTGTCTGACATCTGTCTTTAGATACAGAATCTTTCAAAAATCCCCAGAAAATAAAGGAATCCGCAAATATTGGCTTAAATATTGGCACAGCGCCACCTACTGACAAAAATTCTAACTAATTTTTTTTTTCATTTTTGCAGAGCGCATGTCTTTAACTACGTACTAGTGAAATTCTGATTTGTTTGGAGCCATAAAACAGGCTCTAGAGTCGTCTGAATAGGCGAACTTTAATTATAACAACCCTGTATATTTAACAAGAAAGGATGTTTTAAAAAATTCTCTTTTTTTTGGGGCTTTTTAAAAAAAATCTGATTTTTTTCCAACCCTGTAAAGAGACATCATCTACATTCCCTCTCTGCGTTATTGCTTTCATTTTCAAAAAGTATTCCAATAATTCTTCATTTGGTTGCCATCCACGGTTCGCTAATATTTGATGTATTTGTGCGGGCGAAGCCAATTTGTATAAATTTGCGGAATAAAGCTTCCTTCAGTTATGAATATGAATTAATAGTAATTTCGGCCCTAATGAAAAGTAATGCCAAATCTCTTAAACTCCTTTCTGCGAAAACAAATTTTTGAATATCTGAGAAATTCAGTCTGAAAATGTTTCAAATCGGGTAAACCATGTTTGGATGTTTTCAGATTTATCATCGATAAACGGCATGAGTAATTGTTCGATGTCATTAAAAGAAATATTTTGTGCAGATGCAGAGTGTTGTGTGTGTACCATCATTTGCTCTGGTTGTATTTTTAAGGGATAAATTAAGTCTGCTGTCACTAATTGTGTTGATTAGTTTCAAGTTCTGTTTCTGAAGCTGAAACAGTTTCAAATGTTTCCTTAAAAGCTGCTAAATCTGACAACGGCAACAAAATACGAGCTCCAGGGGATATAGTAAATAATCCTTCATATTCTTGAGTATTATATGCAAATGAATATTTACAATGTGAGATTGAGGGGGGGTTTGGGACTATTCTATTAATAAGGCCGATACTTTCGGCCATTTTTTCCAGAGCCCAATTGGAACAGCTTTTCCATATCACAGCTGAAAATGATTCTCCTTGACTTTTTGACTGTTACCAGGCTACTCAGGCAGGGCTAGTGAGTTCTTAAGCCATTTGGTAGGCTTCCCCACTTGGTTGACTCTGTTACCAGGCTACTTGGATAAAAAGTTGTAGTCAGCAAATTCACATGCATGAGCCTCTACATGTCACTCACTCTCCGTGAGAGAATGCTGACCAATGCTGTTAATCAGTGAAGTGTTTTGAGAAGACAAAATCACAACTCGCACATATCAGGGGTCTTTCGTGACTTTTCTCTCAGGGTCCTGTTTTTGTGAAATTGTAATTTTTTTTCTTATTTGTGAAAATTCTAGTCAAAATGTCTTATCAATGTCTTCAGGTTCTATTTTTTTATATAAAAAGCTAAGTAATATGCTCTTTAACTGACTTGCAAAAAGGAGAGGAGGTTATCAATTCAATGTGTAATTTTTTTTTTTTTTTTAATGTATGTTCACCGATTACTCTGAAACTATTCAACCGATTTCTGTTATTTTTTTTTTTAAATGAAAGACGATGCTCTTGAATTGGTACCTCTTCAGTTTCATCGAAATTGATTCAGTACTTTTTTAGTAATAAGGCAAAAACTAATAAAATTAGTGATTTTTCACTAATTAAAAGTGTTGAATACGTTCACTGAATGCAGTGTAGACAGCATGGCCGAGCAGTCTAAGGCGCCTGATTGAAGTTCTATTTCTCGAAAGAGAGCGTGGTTCGAAACCCACTCCGGACATAATTTACATCCATGTAAAATTTACAATATTTTTTTCCCGGTATTACAATTTTTATTATTAACCAGCTTCAGAAAAGGAGAAGGAAGTTATCAATTCGATGCATATGTATTTTTTTAACAGACTTCCAAAAAGGAGAGAAAGTTATCTATTCATCGTGTATGTATATTTTTTAAATGTATGTTCACCGATTACTCCGAAACTATTCAACCGATTTCTGTTATTTTTGTTTTAAATGAAAGATGATGCTCTCGAATTGGTACCACTTCCGTTTCATCGAAATTGGTTCAGTAGTTTTTTAATAATTAGGCAAAAACTAATAAAATTAGTGATTTTTCACTAATTAAAAGTGTTGAATACGTTTGGTGAATGGAGTGTAGACAGCAGGGCCGAGCGGTCAAAGATGCCAGATTGAAGCTTGGTTTCTTGAAAAAGAGTGTGGGTTCGAACCCCACTTCCGAATTTACATCCATGTAAAATTTACAATTTTTTTTTCCGTATTACAATTTTTATTATTAACTGGCTTCAGAAAAGGAAGAGGAAGTTATCAATCAATTCGACGCATATGTATTTTTTTTTCTATGTATGTTCGCCGATTACTCTGAAACTATCCAACCGATTAATTTGGTTTTTGTGTTAAATAAAAGAGGCTACTCTCGAATTGGTACCATTTCCATTTCATTGAAATTGGTTCAGTACTTTTTTAGTAATTAGGCAAATTATAATAAAATTGGTGATTTTTCGCAAATTAAAAATAACATTTACTTTGAATAAGCTCGCCGACTGGAGCGCAGTCAGGGTAACCCAGCAGTTTAAGGAGCCAGATTTAAGCTCTGGTGCTGGAAAGAGAGAATGCGTTCGAACCCCACTCCTGACAAAATTTACATCCATGGATAATTTACAATATTTTTTTCCGTATTATAATTTTTATTAACTGACTTCAAAAAATCGTTAATTTTTAACTAAGAAGAGAAAAATAAACTTTTCTACCAAAAATTGAACTGACTTCAAAAGCTACTACAAAATGAAAAAAATTTTTTTTACATAATAGTAATAAGAAATTAATTTGAGCCTAGTATTTACCATGCATATTATTATATTTATGTACATTAATTTTAATTTTTGGAGTCGGTGCCAGCCAAGCCAATTTCAAAAATTAAATTAAGTATCCAATGCAAATCCTAAAAGAGTAAAGGCTTGCCTGGCACAGACTCCAAAAAAACAAATTAATGTACATAAATATAATAATACGCATGGTAAATACTATGCTCTTAATTTAATTCCTTATTACTATTATGTAAAAAAATTACTTTTCACTTTGTAGTAGTTTTTGAAGTCCGTTCAATTTTTGGTAGAAAAGTTTTTGGTGAGTTTAACTGCTCATTTACAAGCTAGATTTTAGTACTAAATTATTAAATTTGTGAAAAGTTCAATTTGAAAATGGAAAAATCTCCGAAAGGTCTATTTAAGAGACAAGAAGGTCTCTTGTGAAGGGTCCTGTTTTGGGATAAAATGTTTTGTAAAGGATCCTGTTTGGGGATAAAAAATTTTGTGAATGGTCCTGTTTTAAGATAAATTATTTTGTCAGGGTACTTTAAAGGACCCAAAATTTTCCTAAACATATCCCTGTATATTATTAAAAAATCTTTTTAAAATTTTAATGCCATGAATATATAAACAAAGTAGGATATTTTCATTACACTTGCTACAGAAAAATGACCTGCAGAAGAGATACTCTACAGGGTTGTCCATTCTTAACAGTGGCCAATGGCTAATTTCTAAACCATTAGTCATAGACACATAGTTCCAGTTGCAAAAATGCTTTTAAAAAGGTAAAGAATTGTTTTTAAGTAATTTTATTTAGATTAAAAAAAAATTACGAAAATTAAATTTTGATATGATCTTGTGGTCCTATAAGTGATATTTAGTAAATTTTTACCTTTACTCTAACAAGTTTGACAAAAAAAGTCCCATTCCTCTGCAATTAAAATTGCAATTAAAGCTGTTTAAAGTTGAAGTATATTTTTTGCTGCAAAATAGAGGTCAGTCACAAATTTACTGGAAATAAAAATAAATGTCAGATATAAAATTTATCATTAAACATTGAGAATAATATAATTTTTACAATATTATTTTTTAATTTATGTTGATGTTTACATATTAAAGCAAAATATACATCTTGTACTAAAAATAAAAGTAAAAAAAATAACAAATTTTGTTAAATTATTAAAAGCAACAGTCACAATTCGTTACAAAATGAAATATATTTAAAATTCTATTAGATTACTTAACCTAATCGAATTTGATGTAGTTGTATAAAATAAATGTATGGTACACACCTAAAATCATATTAATATTACATTGTCATTGGATATAAAGAAGTTTGTGAATTGAACATCGATCAAATATTTGGAAGTGAGTTAAAGTTTGAATACAAATTTTGAACTAAGAAAACATATATACGAATGTCATAATTAAAATAAAAGGTTATCAAAATAACACTTTTTAAAAATAAAATCATGAAAAGAAACAGCTTCATTTCCTTACAAAATAAAACACATGTAAAAATACAATTGAGGATGTGAATTACAAAACTAGCTAAGTTCCCTTAAAGCTTAGTCCAACTCATCTGTTTCACTTACAGAAAAGTGGTTTAAGTCATGAAATTTAATGTTTCATAACTCGGTCAATTTTAGTATTAGATGAATGGGACCTTTTTCGTATTACTTGTTAGAGTGATGGAATTTTTTTACTAAATAACACTTATAAGACTGGGGGACCGTGTAAAAATTTAATTTATGTAATTTTTTAATAAATTTTTTTGACCTAAATCACTTAAACATTTTTTTACCTTTCTTAAAGCATTTTTGCTATTGAAACTATGTGTCTATGACTAACGGTTTAGAAATTAGCCATTGGCCATCATTGAGAGTGGACACCCTGTGTAAAAGCAGCTGTATGTTGCTAATAATTTATAATAAAATAAGAATGGCAAAAAAAGGAATATAATTTATTAAAATTGTTAATTTCAACATTTTATTGAAATTACCTAAGTGTAGAGAAACCCCAAAAAGTGTTTTATAATTTAATAAAATTAAGACTTCACCCACTATGCTGGTCGGTTTTTCTAAAGGAACCTTGCATCAAACAAAATATATCTAGTAAATATTTATAAAAAGAACTTGATATCTAATCAAACATCCATAATTTTTGTCTTATTCGTATAATCTTGCATTACCTGGTTCAAAGCCATTAATAAGACAGACATAATGACATAAAAGACTGAAATGACTGAAGTAGCTATGTTTAACTATTTTTTACTAGATTTTTTTTATCTTGAATTTTCTGTTTCTACCTAAACCTGCTGCAGAGATATGATGAAATGTCCTAAAAGTGTGACCACACGATTAAACTTGCTTAGGTGGGAATTTCTAAAATATATAAAATGCATGTTTAAGTTTGTTTTAATAGATTAAGTAACCTCAAACTTCCGCTTCTATCTAAAACTACTGCTTAGGTGCTTAGATATAGCAGGATGATCCAATTCTTCACACCTCCTGTTCAGTGTTGGAAATTAGCAGTCGTTAGTCGTCAAATGCAACTAAAAAATTGAATTTGACGACTAGAAAATTATTCTTGGTTGTCAAATTTGACGCCTAGCTTTTTAAAAAAATTATTAGACATTCAGCTCCAAAAATTAAAAAAAAAAAATGGTCTAGTCTGAAAAATCAGAACTAAAAAAAATCATGAATTTCGAGAAATAGTCGCCAAAAAAAAAAAAATCATCAATTGCTTGTATAAGAAATCGCCACTTTCGGCAAAAGATGGGAGAAAAAAATGTTTTTTTTTTTTTTTTTTTTTTTTACAAAAAATAACAAAAAAGCAAAAGTTTTTTATACGATAGCTTAAAATAAAGGCAAATTTCTACAAAGTATTGCGAATAGAGATGCAAATTTCGTCAAAGAATCGCAAGAAAAACACGAATTCCATAAAATAATCACAAAAAAAGTTAATTTCATCAAAAAATCTTGGGAAAAACACGAACTTTGTTATAGAATCGCAAAAAAATGCAATTTTCTATGAAGGATCGTGAAAACAAATCTTAATTTCATCACAGAATCTTTAGAAAAAAGCTAATTTTGTCAAAGAATTACAGAAAAAATAAGAATCTTGTCATAGGATCGCAATAAAATCTGTTAATTCCATCAAAGGCTCGCGAAAAAACGCAAATTTCTTCAAGGGTTCCCAAATAATCAGTAATTTTCGCCAAAGGGTTGTGAAAAAAACCCCCACATAATTAACGGGGGGGGGGGGGGGGGGGTGTGTGTTCCCAGCTCTGCAGAAAACAACAAATTTTATCAAAAGATTGCGAAAAAATACTGCCAATTTCGTCAACAAATTGCAAAAAAGCATGGCAAGGCATGTCAAAAGATCGAAAAAACGGCAAGTTTCACCAAATGATTGCGAAAAAACACAACAAAGTTTGGCGAAAGATCGCAAAAAAGGCAAAATATTTAAAAAAATCACAAAAAAACCAGCAAGTTTCATCAAAAGATTGTGAAAAAACCGGCAAGTTTAGTCAAAAGATCACGAAAAAAACGACCAGTTGCGTCAAAAGATCGCAAAAAGAGCTGCAAATTTTGTCGAAAGATTGTGAGAAAACAGCAAATTTTGCCGAAAGATAGCAAAAAACGCAAAATTCGTAAAAGTGGTGCGACCCCCCCCCCCCCCCCCAAAAAAAAATAAATAAAAAATGTATTGGGAGTGGATTTTTTTCTTGTCTCTGTAGTAACCTTAAAGAAAATTTTATGCGAATTTCAAAATTAATCTTTTACTCCAAATCACTCCAAAATTATATGCAGTATTACAGTAATATTAATATGAATTTTAGAAACTGCAACTAAAAATCTTAATTTGATGCCTAAGGTTTTTACAGTAGTCGTCATTTGACGCCTGCCTTTTATCTCCCAATTTCTATCACTGCTCCTGTTAGTCCTTTTTGGGGGAAGGGGAAGCAGGGGAATTTCTAAAATCACTGAATTAAATGTTTAATAATTTTCTTAATAGGTTTCTCATCTTGAATTTCATGCTTCTACCTAAAACTGCTGCTAGGATATGGCTATTGATGGGCAATTCTTTATAATTTACCAGTAGAAACAAATCATTATTGCAAAAAAGAAAAAAAAAACAATTGATACAGTAATCTATTATTTCTGAAAATCTACAATTAAGATGTCCTAAAATCAATCATTAAAGTAATTGTTTTTGCATGCTTATAAAGCGTTTCAGTAAATACATGGCAACTGAAAACTGATGAAATTTTAAAAATCCCTGTCGGCTTGGCCTATAGGAGGAGGTAGATTTCGTTAAGTGCTCATTTCAACAACAAAAAATAAAATATAATTTGAGAAAAATCCAGTTTAACAATTTTATTTGGCTGCTTTTGAAGAAGTTTTAATTTCATTTTTGTGTAAGAGCTAGTTTTATCAGAATCATCATAAGTGAAATTCTTCTCAAAATGGTCACTTTGACAGCATTTTTTGAAATGTATTCTAACTTCATGAAAAATCGACCAATACAGCACATTATATAGTTCCTGAGTAAGAGAAACTGTCAACTGAATGCATTTAGAAAAATTGAATTTAAAAATGAGTCAGAAAAGAAGCAATATGTTTTTTGAATACATCCTCAATTCGTCAATCACGTTCATTTCGGGAAATTCTGTTCAAAATGCCCAATTTGACAGCATTTTTTAAAAATACATTCTGCCTTTATCAAAAAACTGACCAATATGGCACATTTTACAGTTTTTAAATAAGAGAACTTGTCCATTGGATGCGTTTGAGAGTAAAAATAGATTTAAAAATGAGTCAGAAAAAAAGCAATTTGTTATTTGAATACTTCCTTAATTCTTCAATCACAATCACTTCAGAAAATTCTGTTCAAAATACCTATTTTGGCAGCATTTTTTGAAATATATTCTGCCTCTTTCAAAAAACTGGCCAACACATCACATTATGCAGTTCCCAAATAAGAGAATTTGTCAATTGGATGAATTTGAGAGCACAAATGGATTTAAAAATGAGTCACAAAATAAGCAGTTTGTTATTTGAATACTTACTTAATTTTTCAATTGCGATTACTACAAAATGATTCAAAATGCCTATTTGGACAGTATTTTTAAAATTATATTCTGCCTTTATCATAAAACTGGCCAATACATCACTTTATATAGTTCCCAAATAAGAGAACTTATGGTTTGGATGTGTTTAAAATCAAAAATGAATTTAAAAATGAGTCAGAATATAAGCAGTTTGGATTTGAGATTTTTTTCTTCAACTCCTATTTTTGTTTAATTTATTTTCTCGACAGAGAATTGCAGAAAAATGTAATTTTCGGCAAATGATTGTGGGGGAAAAAAAAGAAAAATTTGCCAAAGGAAAAATTTGCCTTAGTCACAGAAAATTAGTTGCCAAGTATAAAAATTTAGTCACTACATGGCAACTGGTGACCATGAATCTGCACCTACAGGCTGAGGGGAATATAAAATTCTAGATAGGGAAATTAAAATGATTACAGGGTTCATACTGTGCTTGAAAGTCCTTGAATTCTTAGGAAAGAAAAAAGGTCCTTGAAAGTGCTTGAATTTATTTAAATTTTAATGAAGGTGCTTGATTTTCGTTGTTTGTTTTTATAAGTGCTTAATTTTTCTTATTCAGATGTTCAAAATTTTAAAAAAGTTCCAAGTGTTGAAAAAGATTAAGTAATCAGGCAAAAATATTTGTTCTGAAATAGTTTCCCTTTCTGGAGATCAAAGTATGGGCATTTGTATTTTGCTTTGTTTTATATACTGAATTTGATCAGTTGATGCATGTACACATGCACATACTCAGGTTTTTGCAACAAATAGTTTTTCCTCTGCCTTCTATTGATCTTTAGTTGTTACTTATTCTTTGAGATATGTTTAACGATACCAAGAAAGTGTACTTTCAATAAACTGAGGGTGGAACAAGAAAGATAGAAGCGTTAGTTCGAAGCAGTACCAAATTGCATATCAGTTTCAATGCATTCAAACTATGCTGTGTTACTTGGAAATTAGAGAATAAGGGAAAATCTGCATTAACTCATATAAGAGCTATTTTCCATAATAATCATTTCTATTATATATAGCAGGCATGAGATTCTTCCGCGGTTTTCTGCTTTTTTGTTATTTTTCGCTTTTCCGATTTTTTGTCTTCAAAGGACCGCGGAGAAAAACGAAATTTTCGTCGAAATGTCGCGTAATAAAAATGCGGTTTTCGTCGAAAGATCGCGGGGAAAACGCTATTTTTGTCGAAAGGTTACGAAAAAATGCTATTTTTGTAAAAATGTCGCGAGAAAAACAGTTTTCACCAAAATATTGCGAAAAAACACAATTTTCGTCAAAATATACCGAGAAAAACGCGGTTTTCGTCAAGACTTTACAAGAAAAACGCGAATTCCTTAAAAATATCGCGAGAAAAACCGCGATTTTCGTCAAAAGATGACGGAAAAAGACGGGATTTTCGTCGAAAGGTCGTGAAAAAATGCTATTTTTTGTCAAAATGTCGCGTGAATAACGCGGTTTTCGTCAAGACACCGCGAGAAAAACGCGAATTCCGTTAAATCATCCCAAGAAAAACGCGGATTTTGCAAAACATCGCAAGAAAAACGCGGATTCCGTCAAAACATCGCGAGAAAAACGCGGATTCCGTCAAAACATCGCGATAAAAACGCGGATTCCGTCAAAACATCGCGATAAAAACGCGGATTCCGTCAAAACATCGCGATAAAAACGCGGATTCCGTCAAAACATCGCGATAAAAACGCGGATTCCGGCAAAACATCGCGGGAAAAACGGGGATTCCGGCAAAACATCGCGGGAAAAACGGGGATTCCGGCAAAACATCGCGGGAAAAACGGGGATTCCGGCAAAACATCGCGGGAAAAACGGGGATTCCGGCAAAACATCTCGGGAAAAACGCGGATTACGGCAAAACATCTCGGGAAAAACGCGGATTCCGGCAAAACATCTCGGGAAAAACGCGGATTCCGGCAAAACATCTCGGGAAAAACGCGGATTCCGGCAAAACATCTCGGGAAAAACGCGGATTCCGGCAAAACATCTCGGGAAAAACGCGGATTCCGGCAAAACATCGCGAGAACCCGTGATTTTCGTCAAAATATCGCGGGAAAAAACGACATTTTTCGTCAAAAGATCGCGGAAAAATGCACATTTCGTGAAGGAATCGCGGGAAAAAAACACTAATTGTGTCAAAGGATTGGCGAAAAAATATTAATTTCGTAAAATAGTTGGAAAAAATATTTGCTTTAATATTGTTTTCAGCAACTTTTTTGCAATTGAATGGCAAATTAAACATTAGCTTGCCATGTTTGTTAATTGTTGTTTTAAGTGAAAACATGTGAAAATTTAAATTGGACAAGTAGTTAAGATTGCTGGCTAAAACATTGCATCAAAAGTATGAACTTAATTTATTGACTTTAATTTCAGAACTACTTATAATATTTGCATATATGGTTTCATTCTGACCCTCTCCCCCCCCCCCCTTCTCCCCCCAAAATAAAATAAAACAGGATTTAAGCAAAAGTATTGGCAATTTTGCTGTGAATAAAATAAGCTTCTTAATTATCTTACACGCACCCTATTTCAAAATAATTTCTCATTTTCTGGTTCATGCGCTTTTCCTCTTTTTTTTTAACTTTTTGCAATCTCATGCCTGATATAGAGAGAGATTTGATGTTACAAAATGTAGGAGGATTGGAAGCGATATCATTGTTATTTATGTATCTTGAATCATGGCTACCAACAAAGAGGAGCAGAAAAATGTTATGACCCTTGTAAGATTAAAAATTTTTTTAATTAAACAATTTAAGTTATTTAGATTTACTTCAATTTTGATTTTAAAAGATGAAATTTAATTTTTCTCACATGATTTTGTTTTTGATTAATCAAATTGTTATTTATTAATAACGTAACAATTAAATTTCCTTCCACAAAAAAGAAAGTACAAGTATCCTATATCTAAATTTACCCTTGATGCTGCCTATTTAATGAATTGGTTATTATTTTTATTGCACACTAACTACCCCACACGGCGTTACCTGTATCCTGATTGAATTTGTGTAATTTTGTTTTTAAATGAAAATCCTTTAAAACAAACCTGTGATTGATAGCCCCACTGGTTTCAGCAGCATATTTCCATGCATTCTCTCCAACATTGCTTGGGCTTTAATCAGTTTGCATGATTTTAAATTTTAGAGGGATATCTTTCAAAAGGAAACTTATTGCTGTTAAAAATAAATAGGAATTGCTTTTTAATAATTTTATTTTTAAGCAATTACTTTCATTATTACTTGCCCAATATGCTAATTAATCCTCTTATTTCTTTTCCTCTTTTTTATTTACAAAAAAAAAAATTGTGTATAAACATAAGTTTTTAATATTTTTTTTTAATATTTTTATTTTATATTAAGTACTTTACTTTAAAAAAAATGATGGTAGCCAAAATGAATTGATTTAAGAAAGAAAAAGAAAATATTATGTTGAGCCTGAAATTCCTCTTCATATTTTATCTTATTTAATTAACTTTTGTTATTAAAAAAATGAACATTCTTTTAAGCTTACAATTGCACTTTTTGCTATAATAAATGAGTAATTAAATTCATCAATGAATCTATTACTATGGTCATGTGGAATAAAATAGTTTTTAAAACAGTACATAGTTTTAAAAAAATGTCGAGCAAGATTATTATGAACTATCGTCAACTGGCACTAGTTTCTTTAAGTTTTATAGATAGCTTGGCAGACTACCAGCTATAAAAAGAGTGATTGAAATCATGGAATATTTATAGTCATTCATTTCTTGTGTTAAAAAAAAAATAAATAAATAAAAAATCCCAATCCCAATAATTACATATATAATTCTATTGTATCTTTTTAAAAGATAAATTTATTGTTAAGTTGCATTTTCCTCCATCAGTTGTATCTTTGGTGTAGCCTTTCATGGCAAAATTTCAAACTGAAAAATCAATGCTGCCGTTTTTTGCAGCTGATTTAACAAAATTGATTCAACCATGCTAATTAGAAAACAAAATTCTTAAGGATGTGAAATAAAACATGTGACAGTTTTTAAACTTCCTTGTCTTGAATTTAAAGCTGATACAGTAAAACTCGTTTAAGATACGAATTAAGGGACCGAGGAAATTTCATATCTCAAGTAGGATCGTATCTTATCCGAGTAATTTTACATAGGTTTCCTTTTCAATGTACTGCAGATCATTTGTCTCTTAAGCAGGATCATATATTAAATGGGCATATCTTTAACGAGTTTCAGATATATTGAATTCTCTTGCTAAAATAGTCTTTGTTCATAAAGGTTAGTCTTTGTTGGGGATAAATTGTTTAAAAATCCAACAGAACAGCAATCTGTTAAAGAAAGTGATGTTATTACTCTGAAATGAGAAATAAGAGACTTCATTTGTGTAATGATGAAAAAAATTATCAATAAAAAAGTCCAATAAAGTTTAGTATTCTGTGCAATTCACTTTGTTTAAATCTTGGTAAAATTGTGTGTGCGGGACAAAGAAAACTGCATTTCACAAATGAAATCTAGCATAAAAGCCTTCCACAAAAGTGGTTGATTCCCAGAAGATGACTGTGAAGTCATTTGTTTGGATTGTCAGGATTTTCTTGAAACTACAAATTTATCAGGTTTAACAAACTTTGATGAAACGTTGGTTTAACAAACTTTGAATAGAAATATTGACTTTTTTTAGGATGATATGTTTGTTAAAAGACTTGTTAAAGTTCTTGATGTTGCCAAGCTTGTATTGCTTTTGTCTCATAGGCAAGCTTGTCTTGAGAAAAAGTTCTGAATCAATAAAAAATATTAAATTAGAAAACCTTAAAGAACATCCATGTACTTCTTTAAAGTTTATAAAAGATTATCTAGACTATTGTGGTAGTATACCAATAAAGAAAAGGCTCTTTTCATCTGCATCTTGCAATGGCAGGCAAATGTACATTATGTACTTGGAGGATCAAGAAAAAGAGAAAGAAAAACATATCACTGAGGGGAGGGGGGGGACTTGAAAATTATGTAAAGAAAAAGAAAAGAGTAGAAGTTGACATAAAAAACCATTTGTGATTCAGCTGATGACTTATTTTTAAAGGCAGAGCCTACAAAAAAAGACATTTTGCTTACAATCAAAGAGGCTTGTGAAAAAAATGTTAAAGAAAAAGACTGAAGTTAAAAATGTTAGATAAAGTTGCAGTTAAAACGCTGAAATGCTGGAAAGATAATTGTATCTAAAATGCAATAAATTATTCATGTTGTAATATGCAAATTTTTCTATTACGTGTGTGATATACTTTTTTGAAAAATAATTTAGTGAATTAGTTAAAGCAAGCTATGGAAATTTTTTTTTTTTTTTTTTTAAATGGTGTATTAATATTATCATAGTACAAAATTATCAAGTGTCTACTTTTGTCTAGTGTTAGCCCAAAATATTCAAAGTAGAATGCAAAAAGATTTTTTTTTTTTTTTTTCAGAACCTTTCTCATAACATTTTACATTTAAGACTTTGCTACTGTATGTTATGTTTAGCATTCACCAGAAAATATGTGAAAATGAAAAATAATCTTTTTTTCACTTGATACTTTTGTAATACAGTATTTTAAAACATTAGAATTTTCATTTCTGGAAAGGTGCTTGAAATTTGGATTAGGTGCTTGAATTTTATCACAGAAAGATAGTATGAACCCTGTGATTATTTTATATTGTCACTGAAAAGTGTTAAGAAAGGTAAAGGGGGAGAAGCAAATGCTTTTTAGGGAGTTGGGATGGAAAGGAAAGAGTTCAAATTTATCATTACATTAATGTGCCTTTTCCCTCCCCCCTAAGTACCCTTTTATTGCAAAGTGCACCCTATTTGCCCTTGATCCTAGAATAAACTGTATAAATCTGTTTAATAAATATTAAATTAAATTTTAAGAATATTCACAAAGCTTAATTATTTTTTAATGATTTATTTGCATTGACTAGACATTGAAAAAAAAAACTATTTTGTTTTCTAGTGAATATTAAAGAGTGGTATCTAAAAAATGTTACATGATAGAATTGACCAAATTTTGTAGTTTTTATCTTAAAAGGTTAAGTTTTATTTTGGTTAGTAAATCTAATATAAGTAATTTCTTTAATTTTTTCTAGGTTAATATCATCAATCGTTTTGGTGCTAAATTTTGCAAACTTTATTGTTTTATAAATTTTTCATTTATCTTTCATTAAATTATATTAGGTTGCTGGGTTGGAAGTCATGATGCTTGCAGTAACAGAAACCGCTGTATGGAGACACGCCGTGATCCAAATGTTCAGCTTTTGTTTTGTTGTTGTGAGGGGTATATGTGCAATCAGAAAATGTTTGTTCCTTCCAGTATATATGCTCCAACTCCAGAAGGTAAGCAGCCAGTAAATGCTCCCATATTTTCTGTTTTGCTTGTATTTGTGTCAGTGATGATGTGCCATGAATTTGGTTTCAATATGATTGCTGTAACTTACCAAGGACAGTCTATAAAATGGAATAACACGTATTCTGTCTATGTCAAATGGCTATATTTGACAACAATAAATTAGAATTGGTTCTTCAGGGGAAAAAAAGTCTATCGAGCTATTAAATATTTAACAAAACAACCCTTTGTATTAATATATTCTTCCTAATTGCTATAAAGGCACAAGGAAATTTTTAAAAACAGAAAAATAATTTTACTTAACTATTGACATCTGTTTCAACTCATCATCGAGTCATTTTCAAATCAAATTAAAAATGATATCCCAAAATTGCAGTGAACTGAAACACCATCATTTAGTTTTTCATGTGACACACGTTATTTTTTATTTTATTTTTATTTTTAAACCATTGAGCAACTCCTGCTACGGTTTTGGTAGGTTGAATAATTTTATATTGTTACATATAAAATTTTTACGTGATAGAATCTCTATTGTTTTTCTTATAATGGATGGATAATATTGTTTGGAGGGAAAAGTTATTTTACTCTTATTAAAATTTATATGGATAATTTCTTCTTTATGTAATTTTGCAAGGACGATTGTTTTTGTATTATGTTTAATATCAGCAATATGCTCCTTCTTTCTTTATTTAAATTTCCTGCTTGTAATTCCAATATAGAAAATCTTTGATCCATCTGCTCTATAAGGATATTTCACAAACTCCTGAATAAATCTCTGAATTAATTGGATCAATCTTAGTGCAGATGTTATTCTTCAATTTCAGAGGTGATTTGGCTACTAAGCCGATATTGAAACAACGCGTAAGACTGTATTTTAATTTCTCAAAAAAGCTTGGACAGTATTAGATGGAATAAAGCTTGAGTTTTTGCAAGTCAAATTTATATTCAGGTTTTTTATTATTGGCAATATTCATGATTAATGTATTAATCTGTTTAATATTAAAACCATTATTATAGGCAACCATACGAATGTTCTCTAATGTATTGTTCAAATTATTTTTAGTACATACTAAAAAAGCATGTCTTATAAAAAAATCTGTTGATGAAAATTTTATAGGTAAATGGAGAACATGCATTATATGGGTAGCCATGATTTTTTTGTAAACAGATCTTTCGATACATTCATTGATTCTTCTTAACATTACATCTAGAAATGGAAGGTTATGTTCAATTTCACATGTTAATTTGATGTTACTGTCTATTGATTATATTGATGGAAAAGTTCTAATGGAAAGGAATGGATTTGGCAACAACGATCAGAGAACTTTCCATTAGATCATGTAATTATTATAGCACAGGTAAAAAATTTTCACACCATGTTAAACATTTCTATGCCTTGTGATTACTCAACAAGGATGGTATAACAAGTTTAAGAAGCATCATGTGATGGATTATGTTTAGTTCAGATTTCTGATGAGATTCCATCAGCTGATTTTGAAGTTACTGATTCTTTCATCAGAGAATTTGAAGACACCATTACCCAAGAAAAACTTTCACAAGAATAGGTTTCTAACATGGACTGTGTTGTTTTGTCATTATGTGCCTAGGAAAACCTATGTGATGCCCGAGGAAACTTCTGGTTCGGGATTTAAAAACTTATAGAAAAGACTGTATGGCCTGCACAGATGCTGCCAGAACCCATGAATGCAAATTATTAAAAAAGTAAAATAAAAATCCAAAAGTTTTAAAACGAGTTAAATTTTGGCAGCTCTTTACAGAGCAAATAAACTAGCATGGATGATAGTGGAAATATTCAAAGAATAGAACAATAAAGTTCTTCAACTCACATTTTTTTTAAAGAGTTTACATTGATCAGATGCCAAAAGTGTGATTTTCAACTTCTGAAAAGAAAATATTTAAATCTGAAACTACAACTAAAATATAAAACTCTCAAGAAAAACATATTTAAAATGAAAACTTGTAAAATAGCTGAGAATATGAAAGTGCATTATTTTAATCAGTCCAATCATAAAACATAAATCAATCTTAAAGGTATTTAGAAGGAAAAAAGTCTCTAAATTCATGCTTATTTCAAACCAGCCAAAATATAATTAATTTATAACTTAAAAGATTTTAATCTAATAATGCAATCAAATGTAAATTTTCAAATAAATCATTAGAACAATGTTTTTTATAAAGCCTAGTTATTACTAAGTTTGCCTGGTTGTTACTAATTTTTTTAAATCCTTTTTGATTAAAAATCAAGTAAAAAATATTTTTGAAACTAATTTTAATTAACAATTTGCTTTGAAGGAAACAGTCCAAAACATTTCAGCTCCACCAGTGGCCGAGAGGTTTGGACCTCTCAACTGGTAGACGGCAGGTGCTGGGTTCGAACCCAATTGCGGCTGTCGGCCTAACCGTTCGGAGTTTTCTGTGGTTTTCTTCGAAACTTGCGTAAATATGGGTTAGGTTCTCTTAGAAAGACCCCCATGGAGGGCACTCCTCCTATATCCCCAGCGTAGATAATCGGATGACAAAAATCAACCAGCCAACCAACCAAAACATTTCCTACTGCCCCTCCCCACCTTTAAAAATAAAGCTTTTTTTTTTCCCTTTGCAGCTATGTATCTTGACTAAGACCAGATATTCTTTAATTATAAACTGAATTTTCATTTAAATTTCAATAAGTTGCAACCAGGGCTCAAAATGGAAAAATGCACAAACCAGAACACTGTTTCAAAATGATTGCCTTTAATTTTCTTTTGAAAGTATAGTCAAATGTATGTATAACTATGCAAAAATGTTTTTAAAAGGCATTCATGGCTCGCAATAATGATTTAAAAAAATTCTAGAAATGCATATTTTATATAGAAGGTTTATGTATAAAACTGCAATAAAATTACATAAAGCTGCAATAATATATGTTTTGATAATTGCATGAACTGGAATGATATTTACCATAATTTCATGAACTGGAACAGTATTTGTCATAATTTCATGAGCAGGAAAATAGTGTTCCAATTTACTCCAGTACATTTCAAGCTCTGTTTGTGCAATTATAACAATCAAAATGAATTCAGATGTTGTAATTTCAATGCTGCCCAATTTTAATTTGTTGCATTATGGGGTTTTTTATGCAATACTTTACTATTTATAATAAAGCCTTATTAAACTATTTCATATATTTTATCTTTTAATTATTGTTTAAAAGTGTAATTTTTGGTAATGCAATATAACATTAATTAGAATAACTTATTTTGACATGAAAGAGCTTTTAAAATTGGACTTGATAGTATGATTATTATTAAATCGATATGTTCTGTTGAAATATCTTCTTGTAAAATTAATCTAACACTAGAACGCCCGGATGGAGTCGATTCGACTCCAGTCATGTAACTAAATTTTAATTTGAACTAGAAAAAATTTCTATAGATAATTTAAATTTAATCCACGCAAATTTACGTTAAATAAATCAATTAAATAATTTTGAATAAAAATTCTAGTAAGAAATCTTATTTTCAAACTTATAAGAATTATGAGAAAGTAGAATTTCCGGGCGTTCTAGTGTTAAAATGCTTATAAAGTGATTATTTACAGGCAGATTGTTAATTTTTCCTTCTAGTATTAAGGTGGCTAGACACTCAGCTTCCAAATTTCCCTCACTGTTGTTAAGTCTATGGGCATTTGATACATTCATATATTTGAAATATCTCCTCAGGAAATTAATATTTTAAACTTCTATTTTTTGTATTCACTTCTTAACCCTTTCTAGCACACTGTGCCCGGTCTGGGATGCCTAATTTTAATTCCAAACTTGCAAACGGCACCAATAAAATTTTAATAAAAATTTGCTTTTACAATATAAGCTTAAATTAACACTGGAACGCCCGGAAATTTTACTGAAGTTTCATAATAATATCTCACACCAGAATTTTCATTTGAAATTATTTAATTGATTTATTTAACATAAATCTGCGTGTTTGAAATTTAACTTATTTCAAGAAAAAATTTCTGGCTCAAAATGAAATTTAATTACATGGTTGGAGTCGTATAGACTCCTTTCGGGCATTCTAGTGTTAAGGAATTCAAAATATCTAAAAAATTCGCTTGTGAATTCCGGTGTCAGTCAATAATTCCTCATTTTTCATCAGATTTTACCTGTGCTGGAAAGGGTTAAAAGATGCGTCTGTTTTTCTTCGTTTCCAATTTTTTTTTTCTAAAGTATATACTTAATTTTATACGATATGTTAAAATTTTACTTGCATTTTGTCAGCTTTTAACACATAAAATATTAAGCATAGATTTTAGAAATATTTTGAGAACTAAAAAAAGGGATACAACTTTTAAGAGGAGTACACAGAAAAAAGAAGTTAAAAGTATTAATTTCTCCTTAGAGATATTTTAAATATATGAATGTATCAAACATCTATGGACTTAACATTCAGGAAGAATCCGAGGTTGAGTGACCAGTCCCCTTAACTACATTAAAAACTACTACCTCTCTAGTACTTTTTATTAACAAATAAAATTCTTATTTTTATCCTTTAGTATTACATTGGCAAACATATGCATATCATTAATGTCATAGAGATTTCTTTTTCTGGGATAAAGAAAAGAAGGTTAAGTAAAATAATAAAATTTGCATTTCAAAAAAGTTTGGTAAAAAATTGAGAAAAAGAAAAGAAAAAATGAATTTTCAGCAAAAACTATTTTTATTTTCTATAAGTATTTTAAAAGTTACTGTCTTAAAAAGTAAAAAAATACTTTTGAAAGCTTTTGTTTAATGAACTAGAAGAAATGTAATTCCTGTAGAGCGATTAATATATTGGAGATTTTACTAAAATAATCTTTTTAGAATATTTAAGGGTATATTCGAAAAAATGTATTTCCATCTTTAATAGCTTGAAATTTTCCGATACATTTTCTGACTCAATTTTAAATATAAAAATATGAAACTTGCTGAGGTGATTTTTAAAGAGATGCATAAGGTTCTTTGTGATTTCATTTTTTGCTCAATTCATTAGAATTTCATTTATAAACAATTATTTTCTGGGTATGACCATTTTTTTTTTCATTCCCAGGTCTCTCACTTCGGAAAATTCAGTTCAAAATGCCAACTTTGACAGCATTTTTTGTAATATTTTCTTCCCTTATCAAAAAATTGACAAGCATGGCACATTATATAGTTTCTAAATAAGAGAATTTGCCAGTTTGATGCATTTGAGAGCAAAAGTGAATTTAAAAATAAATTGTAAAATAAGCAGTTTGGATTGGAATACATTCTTAATTACTTGTTTTATGAATTTTGGAATGTTCTATGTTGCTACTAATATTCTTTTTTAAATTTCAGTTGTAAAACCCAGTACAGCAGCACCGATACGCATGGCATCAAGTAGTCATCAAGTTCGTAATATTTTACTATTTACTGTAATACCATTATTAGCTGCAGCTTTGATGATTGCCTTTGGTTATTGGGTTTATCGGCGCCATAAAATGTCTGTGTTTAATGAATTACCAACCACTGATCCATTTCCTTTGCCACCTCCTTCATCTTTTGGCCTTCTTCCTATTCAACTGATTGAAGTTAAAGCTCAAGGTCGTTTTGGGGCTGTTTGGAAAGCTGTAGTTAATAATGAGCCTGTTGCTGTTAAAATTTTTCCTCCTCAGGTAAGAATGATATTATGTTATTTTTAATGTTATGAGAAATGTTTAGTATTCCAAATAAATCTCATTTGTTAACTTTATTTTAAGGACAAAAATTCATGGTTAGTAGAGCAAAAAATTTACCAGCTGCCTCAAATGAAGCATGAAAACATCCTCCAGTTCATTGGTATTGAAAAAAGAGGCGATCATTCTCAAGTTGAGTATTGGCTTGTCACTGCTTATCATGAGCGTGGCTCTCTATGTGATTTCTTAAAGGTAATTATTGATTTTTCATTGCTAAAAATCTTTAAATATTTTTAAAGAAATAAAATAACCTGCCTTAAAATGCCAGAAGTGGGACTTTTTTTTAAATTTATGTTAGTGTAATTGTTAAATAATTATTAAAAGAAAAATGTGTGTACACTAATATAGTCCTTGAGAATTTTTTAAGGTAAGAATAATAACTATCCACATGGAACACTCCCTTTCCCGCAAATTATTTACATCAGGAAAACATTTACAATACTGGAAAAAGAAAATACTTAAAAATAAATACAACTAAAGTTAGATATTTTTGTTAAAAAGACAAAAAAGAAATCTATTCATGGTTTCGTTTTGCATAGCAAAACATATTGTCCACCCAAATTTAATAATCTGATTGTGTAAACATTTGACAAACCACAAATAGTTTCCTACTTCACAGTAACTGGACATTTTTGGCAGGTGTGGTAACTTATATTTTAATGAAAATTTCTTACACAGCCTAATTTACTGTTTCAATTTGCTGAAAATAAGAAAAAATCTGTCAATTAACATTGGAGATATGGATTTTTTTTAACTCTTTTTACTTTAAGGGAAAAAAAAGTTTTGGTTTTCTTTTTCTTTTTTTTTCTTTTGTTTGCTTGAAATTGAAGTTTTTTTTTTTTTTTTTGTTTGTTTGTCGAAAATTTATGGGATACATGATTTATAGTTATCTTGTTAAATGAACCTGGTATAAAGTAATAAATACAAAAGCTATTGGAAAAAAAACTTCCTATCTGAAAATTTTCATATGAATGGCAGGTGTAATACTTGTTGGTTCTGAAAATAATTTTTATTTAACTTGTGAATTTGTGAATTGTTGACTTCACAAAATGAACTTCTTGTAGACCAATTTAGAGACTATAAGGATTTAATTCTTGATTAAATACTAAAAAAAGAAATGATAAAATAATTAATGTTATAAGAGAAAAACAGATGTAAATTATTTAAGTGTGTTTTAGCACTTCTGGATGCATATTTCTTGCGAAGCTCTAGGCTTTTGCCGAAACAAATGATTTACATTTAAACAGACAGCATGTCTGTTGTGCACGAATATTTTCCAGCTTCTGAAGTCCTCGGGTCACAAAAGTAGACCAAAATCTTCCTTTTTGATGAAACAAAGTAATTTTGATGAACTAAGCAGTTCTGTATTGTTTCATATAATATTTAAGAAATGGGTCATTCTAATGTCAAATCACCCAGATTTTTCCAAAAATGACACCCACCATCACCAATTTTGATAAAATGCAATAGATTTGTAGAATTTCTAATGATGATTCCAAAAATATCAATTATATTGAAATTGATCAAACGGTTTGTGAGTTAAGAGCTTTAAAATAGCTCCCAAGATGGCCAATTTGCCGCCATTTTGAATAGCACATGTGACAACAAAAAAGTCCATAACTTCTTACAGGTTTAAGCTAGAGCTTTCAATTTTTTTTTGTTTTGTTCAGAATAAAGTAAAATTTCATTTAAACAGATTTTTGTAAACCTCATTCTTTAAAAATGGTGTCAGAAAGAGACTTTTTGGCATTTAAAGTAAAAAAAAGGTGCAACTTCAATGGCTGATTTCCCCCAATGTACCCCTTTCAATTTTCATCTAATTGCATAAATAGGCAATTCAGAGTGTGTTTTAATGAGTGATAAAAAAAATTTAATGGGTGGTTCACAGGTTTTTATTTAAAAAAATTAATTCAATTTTACTGACTTTCCACAGTAACAGAAGACACAAGATAATGTTGATATTTCTTTTATTACCAGAAATATCATGCTTATTTACATCTAAAAGTTTGATAAGGTTTAATGTTACATAAACATATATATTTAATGCGGCTAAAAAAAGGGGAATCTCATAGGAATAAATAGGAATACCAATAATGGAATCTTGCAAGACATAGAATCCTGACAAATTGAAATCTATTGCAGTCTCAGTGAATTATGAGTAAAAAAGAAATGACGGGAAAAGTTCTACAAATAATTGAATTTTATGGCAAAATCGTACTTTTATTTTAAACAAAATACAATAAATTGCAACTCTTAAATAAAAATTATGATACTTTAAAATAATACAAAATGACATATCACATACATAATAAACATGCTGTTAAAAATATATCTACATCAATAATAATTTAAAGTAAAGGTAATTAATATTTTTAAAAATCCCTGCCAACAGACAGATGTAAATTTTGAAGTTAACTACAGTAGACTCCCTCAAATCCGCACAACTTGGAACCAGAAATTAAGGTATAATTTAGAATTTTGCCAATTTCCGGTCATTACTTTGTTTACATTTTTTTAAACAGGAATTTGAATGCAATTAATAATGCAATCAAAACTAAAATGAATGCTTTACAATGTAATAAAATATTAAAATAAGTAATGCATTAAAATAATAAAAATTTAGATAATTTTCAAAGTGATTAAAATATTAAAAGCAAGGGTCAAGTTAATAATCAATAATATATGATTAAATATTTATTATAAGCATGAAACATATTTTTCCACAATTATTCAATGTAGTTATTAATGTATCTCATTACTAATTCACAACAAAATCATAAAATAAGGAAGTTCTATTTCAGGTCTAGCCAGATTTAGATTTAATAACCAAAAAAAGAGCTTGATTAATACATAAATATATTTGATAAGAAGATTGTGATTATCAATGATATCAGAAAAATCTTGAACTTTTCCAGAATAAATTTATCTTCCTTTGTAAAAAAAAACAAAACAAAACAAAACAATACTATTAACAAAAATTACAAATTAAAATAAAATGGAATTGATATAAAATTATAATAGTCAAATTTTGTCCCTATATTTAAACTAAATGTTTCATTATTTACATACGTAAATTACATGCAGATTTTTAAGAGTTGTGGATTTTAGGGTTCTGGATTTGAGGTAGTCTACTGTATGTGTTTCATTAACAAAAACTAAATCAAATTTAGATATAAACCTAATTTAACAATTTTATCTGGCTGTTTTTAAAATTTATTTTTCTGTAAGAACTGGTTTTAACAGAATCATGTTAAGGCAGTATATATAAAAAATACTTTTGTACCCTCAACAACTCAAAATTTTCTAACACATTTTTAGATTCATTTTTAAAAGTAAAAACATGATACTTGTTTTGCAGAGATTTAAAAGCGACCTCAGGGCTGCTACAGGCAACTATTTTTATATTCTGTGCACAAAATTATTTTTCTAATATAAAATTTGAAGTATATTTTTCTTGCAAATGTTATCAAAGCATCTCTTATAGATTTCAGTTTAAAGAAAGTGATGCCAGTTAGAATTAAAAAATAGTCGCCTGTGGCAGCCTTGCAACCTGTGTTTTTATTTTTAGTTCAATGAATTAGATCTTGATTTACAACAATGATTTTCTTAGTATGACCATTTTTTTCTGTTTCCAGTACTATCGCTTTGGAAAATTCAATTCAAAATGCCCACTTTGACAGCATTTTTTAATATAGTATGCCTTATATATATATAATTTGAAATTTCATGAATATGTTTTTTGAGCAACAGGTGCATAATGTATATATATATATGTATATATTAAATATTATATACAAATATGATTTTGTTTTATAATGTACCTGTTTGTAGAGTTATTTCTATTATTTATTTTTTATTTATAATTTATTGAAACTCTGTAATAGATTTCAATTTGTCAGGAAAATACTTCTGCGTCTTGTACGAATCCATTATTGGCCTTCCTATTAATTCCCTTTTTTATAGGAGAATTTCTTTTTTCAGCCACATTAAACATACATATTTAAGTAACATAAAACCTTATCAAACTTTTGGATGTAAATATGTATGATATTTCTGGTAATAAAAGAAATATCAATTCATTATCTTGCGTTTTCTGCTATTGGGGAAAGTCAGTAAAATTGAATTTATTTTTTTAAATAAAAACCTGTGAACCGCCCATTAACTTTTTTTTTACTACTAGTCATCAAAACACACTTTGAGTTACCTATTTATGCAATTAGATGAAAATTGAAGGGGGTACATTGGGGGAAATCAGCCATTGAAGTTGTACTTTTTTTTACTTAAAAAAATGACAAAAAGTCATTTTCTGACACCATTTTTATAAAATAAGTTTCACAAAAATTTGTTTAAATGAAAGTTTACTTTATTCTGAACAAAACAAAAAAAATTTGAAAGCTCTAGCTTAAACCTGAAAGAAGTTATGGACTTTTTTGTTGTCACATGTGCTATTCAAAATGGTGGCAAATCGGCCATCTTGGGAGCTATTTAAAAGCTCATAACTCAAAAACCATTTGATCAATTTCAATATAATTGATATTTTTGGAATTAGCATTATAGATTCTACAAATTCACTGACTTTTATCAAAATTGGTGATGGTGGGTGCCATGGTCTGGGTGATCTGACATGGAATGACCCAAATGTCTAATTAATGTCTGTTTGGTGGTTCCATCTTCTACGAGTTTCCTGAACTAAGTTCTCTAATAGTGTAACATGAGCAAAGACAGTCCGAAATTCTTTAGTGGTGCCATCTATTGTAGAATATGGAAACTAGAAGATTTGCACTCTAAGATATATTATTTTGTCACACAAAAAGTACACACATATAAGTTTAAAGCATATTTCACAAACTGTTTTTCACGAGTAAAAAAGAATAATCATTTGTCATGGGATTTTTCGCAAAACCAATCATAACTGTGCACATTTTCCAACATTTTTCCAAGTACTTATGCAACACAAACATATTAACACATTCACGGAGGTTTTTTTATATTTAAAAGAATAGAATTCGAATAGTTTCTTTCTGCATAAAAAATGAAGAAATAAATAATAGTTTTCAATCATTATGGCTTTTTAAAGAGCCATCCTGACAAGGCGTGTTGATGTGGATTGCAAATATGATTTTAGTAATGCAGTTTTTAAATTTTCATTGTAGATAAATAGAAAGTGAAGCTTTTTTTCTTTTACAAATATTACATAAAAAATAAAACTTTCAATGTATTACTGACTTCATTAAAGATAAATTTTAATTTCTTGTATCTTTACAAGAAAAAAGTATTGTATTCAGGAAAAATTTCGAGTTCAGGTTTTCAATAGATTTATACATTTTAGAAGGCCATGAACATGATTTGATGATTTTAGAAAATGTCTGTTTGTGAGTCTGTTCATCAATCTGTCAGTCTGTATGTGACAAAATTTTTGTGGGCACTCTTATTTCAAGAACTAATGCACAGAGTTTCACAAAACTTTAGATTCTGTTAGACCTTGATATAAGCTGGAACTGATTAGTTATTGGTGCACACCACTCAGCAAGTGGTGCTGCATTATTCACAAATTCCACAACAGCTTTATCTCCAGAACTAATTGCTCAGATTTTCACAAAACTTTACATTTAGTTAGTCCTTGATATGACATGGTGTTGACTATGTCTTGGTGTAAATCTCTCAACAGGTGGCACTGCCATGCTGCATTGTGATTATCTCAATAGTTCTCTCTCAAGAACTGATGGACGAATTTTTCTAAACTTCAGATTCAGTTAGTCCTTGATATAGACTGGGGTTCTTTAGTTTTTGGTGCAAATCATCCAACAGATGGTGCTGCTATGCTGTATTTTTCATGATTTTGCAATAGCTGTATTTCAAGAACTAATGCATGTATTTTCATCAAACTTCAGATTGAGTTAGTATGTGATAAAAAATTGATCCTGATTAGTTTTTGGTGTACATTGCATGACAGGTGGCGCTGTTAAGCAGAATTAAAAAAAAATATTTTGCTGTCCCTCTATCTCAGAAACTAATGAGGAGATTTTCATCAAACTTCTGATTCGGTTAGAAGTTGACATAAATTGCTGCTGACTAGATTTTGATGTAAACACCTAACTGTCGGCACCACTATGCTGCTTTTTTCAGGAAGTATTAACTTGCATAAGATAGAAGAAAGTTTTGGATTTTCCACATCTGACTAGTTTTAAATTAGAAATATTAATTTAAAAAAAATATTTTTATAAGTTTATATTATTTTATTTTCTAATAAACATTGTTATTTTAGCTTTTTTTTAACGACAAAATTTATTTAAAAGTATCATAATACCCTTTTTTCCTTTTCCCTAAATTCTCGCATTCACATAAAAAATTCAGTGTTGTTCCATTTACAATAGATGGCAGCACTACTAAATAGTTTCTTTATTAGCAATTGCATAAGAAATTTTACACGGCGGCATTGCCATAAGGAAAATTATGATGTATTGTAATCCTGTAAAAATAATTCCGAGTCGGTGTATAGCTTGCAGCAGGGTAGTAAGTTTTTGCTATAGGTGGAAAAGAACATGAAAAAAACTTTGTAAAAACCGTCCCGCCAAAAATAGGTTTTTGCCAAAATGGTGGCAAAAATAGGCTGCCCATTTAAATTTATCCCCAAAAATGAAAAAAATATTTCATGAAAAAGAAAGAAACTTAATACTTAGTTAAAAAATAATCATTCTAAATTTATTTTTGAACTCATGTTAAATAAGTGTTTTCTGAACAAGACTTAACAGAGAATTTTTTCAATATATAAATTTTCCATTTAACTAGTTTTTTATCTGTAACAGACTAGTTTCATCCGATAAATTGTTATAAATTAGTACCAAAGACTTAAATATTTACATATTTTCATAACTCATTACATAAAACAAAAGTAGCTAAGTTATATAAAACCTTTTGATAATTAAAAAATATATATTAATGTCTGACAAAATAATTTACTTAAGAAAAAAAAAATTAGACATCTGATTTTTAATTTGGATTTTAAATTCCTAAGTATTGGAGTGAATCCCATCTATTTTATAAAGTTTTAAAATATGTAAAATTATTTAATTACATTTATTAAGTATCAAATTAAATAAAAATATTAAATGACATGTTATTAAATTTAATTGTTTATACCATTATTATTCTTATTAGCTTATAAATTTTATTGTAGATTAAAGACATAAAAGAATTTGCCATTTTTGCCGGCAAAAATGCCAACCCTGGCCTGCGGGCTACACACCAATGCAGCTCTACAATTTATACAAAATTTTTTTTACTGTAGTTCTTGGTTTGAAGGTGCAAGCTATACACCTGAAAATGCTAATATACTAATTTTACAATTAACACTGCTTTTAACCAAAATGCAAATTTGAATTTTAAAAATTCAAGTACAGCTGCATAAATGAGATTATTTACAAATCATCTACATTAATAGTTATAAACTTTGTTTTAATTTTCAGATCTTTATGTGCAATAATTTACATTTTAGGCAAATCTTGTTAGCTGGAGTGATGTTTTATCAATTTCTGACTCCATATCTAAAGGATTAATGCATCTCCATGAGGAACTTCCTGCTCTGCGAGGTGAAAGTTATAAGCCAGCTGTGGCACATAGGGACTTCAAAAGCAAAAATGTTTTAATAAAAAATGACATGACTGCTTGCATTGCTGATTTTGGCTTAGCATTGGTCTTTTATCAAGGATCACCTACTGGTGAAGCTCATGGACAGGTCAGAATTATATTTAATTCTATATTTTTTTTCAATTTAATTAAATTAAATATTTCTTTAATTTGAAAAAATTGTTTCATATCAACATTATTTCTGTTGTCTTCAATAGTTTATCTTAGTAATCTATAATACAAGCAAATCGTATTTTTGTTTGTTTCTATAATTTTTATTTTAAAAAGGCTCTGATTTTTGATTACCTTTCCTATTTTGAGGTTTCTGCATATAAGACCATTGAGCTAGGTCACATGTTTGAGAAAATTTGATCAGCAAGTCATTTTGGGTCTGGGGCAAGCTAATTATATATAGGGGAGAGTAGGGAGGAATGGGACAATAGGTTTTTCTCTTTATGTTGATACATTGCATCAATCGCACACAAGAAGAAGCAATGATAGCCTAATCTTCAGTTGAAATTTTTTTTTATATGTATAAGCTTACGATTTGTACTAAAGAAAATGTTAGTAGAAGGTGGGGCACGTTGGGACATAACCCACCTTGGGACATCTCAATTTTTAGGCTTTATTTTACAGTTACAAATTAAAACACATATAAGTGTCAATATATGATACTACAATCTGCTCTCTCATGTGTTTTGGAATCACTGGTGTTTGCTGGCAACAAACAATGCCATTATTTTTGTATTGGATGAGGTTGAGTGACATTAATGTGTGTTTTGAAGAATAAATTTTTCATTAAAGAAATGAAATAATACAAGTAGGAGTATTTTGTGATTGAATAGACGTGGATTTATTGTTATTTTAATGGTAAAAAATAGACTATAATGCTAAACTTAACAGTGTAAATGTTTTTATTTAATGTGCAAGATGGGGCAGGTTGGGACATTCCAAAAATGCTGAAAAGATCAAATACAGCTTACAAAAGGGGGTAAAAAAAATGCACAACAAGTTAGGATTTTCATCAAGCAATGAGGATTGATGAAAATTATCCCTGGAAGAAAAAAGAATATAAATGCTGTGCAAATATGCTTTAAATTATTGAATATTTAATAACTGACTATCACATTGCTAGTTTAGCATAGAACCAACACAGTGGCAAATGTCTAAGCCAGGGATCGAACTTAAAAATCTTGGAATAGTGCTCTAAGTACTCTACCATATGAGCTACGAGGACGATGCCCAGCTTGGCATTCTCACTCATTTTTTTGGAAAGGTTGCAAACTGCAACATAAGATGGAAATATCCACATGAGCACACAAACCTGTGGTGTAACATGACACACACAAATACACCCAGGGTCAGTGAACGCATATTTAATTGTAAGTAATTTTTCAATTAATTATCAGCAGTGAAAATATTAGATACATTCAAACTAGATTCATTTTATGTTTGTGTATACTGCTTATGCACAATTTTCTTTATCTATTTCTATCTATAATTATCTATTTTTATCTATACTATACTATCTATTTATCTATCTATTGTAATATTTCTTTTCTTTTTATAGCTTTCATTTTTTTAATCTGTTTGTTATTTTTGTAAATTTTTAGTTATTTAAATTTTCTATAATTTTTTAATATTAAAAAGAATGTTTGTTGATTAAAATGCCTCTTTTTTAGAATATCTTTTATTATTTAATAAACTCCTTGTTAGATTAATTTAATATTTGTATATGTTGTGTATATAGTTTTCCTTTTTCTTTTTATAACATTGATTCCTTTAATCTGTTTATTTTATTTTTGTTAATTCTAAGTTATTTAGATTTTTTTTATGTTGTTTTGAATAATTGTACTTAATTTTTAAATCAATGTATGTTGCTGAAAACACTATATATTTTTTAACATGTTGTATCACTTAACAACCCCTCTTTAATTTTTTTTTTTTTTTTAAATTGGTCTCAGCATTGGATAAGATTTTTATGTTATGTTGCCACATTTTCCTGTCAGAAATAAGGCTATAACAACTTAAAAAAATATACTGGTTCTTAATATTTCTTATCATACTAATAATCTAAACATTTGCTCTGCTCCAGACCTTACTTAGATTTTTCATCAATGAGTACTCGCTTTGATATAAATGTAATCCCACCCATATACCGTTTTGTTAGTAAAGTTTTTCACCTGTTTCAGTTCTTTTGAAATGTACAGTATTTAACTGTATATCTATTTTGAGGTGAAAACAATGGTGAAAGAAACCTTCTATCAAAAATATAATTTTAATAGCTAAATATTTCAAATAAAACATCCAAAAATGTGAACGATGCTGCACCTAAATATTACAGGATATAGATTTCACTCTGCCCACCTAAATATTAGAAGGATGATCTGCTTCTTATTGTATTTTTAAAAAATGGTTCCAAAGAAGCTCAGAGGCATTTTGTTTTCATTTTTTTTTTCAAGTAGTAGAAGCATTACGAAGAAAGAAAAAGGAATCTGTAATCACAAGATTCTATTACATTTGGATAGCACTAGCAAAAACATGTTATATAATTACTCATGGGTGAATGGGCCTATGTATTTTCATTCTTTAAGGAGTAGCCTGTTGGGATTATACAGAAATCTCTTGGTAAAAAAAAAAGGAGTACAACTTACCTTTATTTCTGTGTGTGAGGTGGTTTTCGCTATAAATTATAGTAGTTTCACGTAACCACAATGCAATGCATGATTCAGACAGATTACAATTTTGATCTTTAATTCAGAGTTTATACTGGAAATCCTAAAAGATATAATGAATGTGACTAACCCTTTAACAGCATTGCTCAAACATAGCTCATGTTAGAAGAGTTTATTTTCTTTACTACTAAAAGCTTTCAGAAACCACACATTTTTAGCTATAATTTTTGCTTTATTTGGCAAACATATCTCTGTACTGCAAATGGGTAGTCCCTTAAACTGTTTATTGTTCACTGATTATACAAAGCAGATATTTTAATACAAAAAGGGAGTTTTAGTCCTTATTTTTAATTTATAGTGTCAAATAATAGTAATATTAAATATGTTAATAAATGTTAAGGAGTTAAATTAGGGTTCATATGCTTCCTAGAATTTTCCGATAAGGAAACTCTTCGGTACCAGTGTTTTCTTATATAGAAAACTCATGATTAAATAAAACAAAATTTTGTGCATTAAATCTAGATTTACTTTTATATTTAAAAAAAAAAAAAAATATTTCACCTAGAAAATTCTCTAAAGCAAGCAAACCTTGTTAAATAATACAAAAATTTTACTTTCAAAATTTCTAGTATGAATTCAGAATTTTTGAAAAAAAAAAAAAAAAAAAGAAAGAAAGAAAAAGAAAGAAACTGAGAACCTTGGCCTTATGTTGGAAACTACTGGTTTGGATTCTTATCCTGCAAATCTTTCTTTGTTCCATATAGTCTAAGAGCTAGCAATGTCAAAAAACACGTCATTTTATCAAGGCTCATTTTTTTACAGTTTCTTCCCCTTTATGGTGTAGTATGTTTGCGGGCAGTCTGGCAGTCGGGAGACATTGCGTTTACCTGTGGCAGAAGGGGTTATGCAGGTCAAAAAACTTCAAAATATGTCATTTTATCAAGGCTCATTTTTTTATGTTTTTCCCTTTTATGGTAGAATATGTTTGCAAGCAGTCTGGCAGTCGGGAGACGTTGCGTTTACCTGTGGCAGAAGGGGTTATGCAGGTCAAAAAACTTCAAAATTGTGACATTTTATCAAGGCTATTTTTTTAGATGTTTATCCCTTTTATGTTAGAATACGTTTGCAAGCGGTCTGCAAGTCAGGCGACTTTGCGTTTACATATGGGAGAAGGGGTTATGCAGGTCAAAAAATTTCAAAATTATGTCATTTTATCAAAACTCGTTTTTTTTATATGTTCTTCCCTTTTATGATGTAGTATGTTTGTGGCTGGTCTGGCAGTCGGGAAACGTTGCGTTTATCTGTGGGAGAAGGGAATATGCAATCCCAAAAACTTTAATTACGCCATTTTAGCAGATTTTTGTTTGTAACATTTGTTTATACTAATTATTTGTGATATTAATAATTATTGCTAGACGGTACGGCTAGACTCTTGCAGATCAATATTTATAGATAAAATATTACTCATTGGGTAGCAGACAACCTATAATTAATTTGTCAGACACAAATTCAGTTGCAAAGTTAATGTCAGATGGCTTTAAATATGGCAACGAAAGTGCTTGTTCCAAGCGTGGTTTATAGTTTAAAAATTATAAGACCTCTTTACGTCATTTTATCAAGCTTAAAAATTACAAAATATTATTCTTTGGATAGCAGACAACCTACAATTAATTTGTCAGACACAAATTTGGTTACAAAGTCAATGCCAGACGACTTTAAATATGGCAACGAAACTGCCTGTTTTAAGAAATGGCATCTTTTGTAGGGATTTGGCTTCATTTAATTACAGTCAACGCTTAATGACAGTAATGCAATTTTTAAGCTTTTGTAATTTTTAAGCTTGATAAAATTACGTAAAGAGGTCTTATAATTTTTAAGTTATAAACCCCTCTTGGAACAGGCACTTTCGTTGCCACATTTAAAGTCGTCTGACATTAACTTTGCAACCGAATTTGTGTCTGGCAAATTAATTACAGGTTGTCTGCTATCCAAAGAGTAATATCTTCTAGTTTTTAAGCTTGATAAAATGACGTAAAGAGGTCTTATAATTTTAAAATTATAAATAACCCTTGGAACAGGCACTTTTGTTGCCATATTTAAAGCTGCCTGGCATTAACTTTGCAAGCGAATTTGTGTCTGGCAAATTAATTAAAGGTTGTCTGTTATCCAAAGAGTAATATTTTATCTGTAAGTATTGATCTGCTAGAGTCTAGCCGTACCCTCTAGCAATAATTGATTAATATCACAAATAATTAGTATAAACAAATGTTACAAACAAAAATCTGCTAAAATGGCATAATTAAAGTTTTTTGACCTGCATAACCCCTTCTGCCACAGGTAAATGCAACGTCTCCCGACTGCCAGACTGCTTGCAAACGTATTCTACCATAAAAGGGAAAAACATATAAAAAAAATGAGCCTTGATAAAATCAAGTGACGGAAACGTTGCTAGCTCTTAGACTAATAGGTACTTAAAATATTAATTAATTTGTAATCCATAGAGTACCACTGTGTTAAGAGGCTCTGTGTTAGAAATTCTTCCCAAAAAAGTCTCTGCTAGACAAAAGTTTGGGAACTACTGCTCTAAATGATTTGTCATCTTGCGCTATTCCAAAGTTTTAAGTATGAACTCCACTGTCAATATCTACAAAATTATGGTTAGCACTGAAATGATTGAATATGTCACTTTCAAGTGCTGTAATCTAAAATTTTACAGCTTCTTGGTCTGTTTTCAATAAATCTCAAATTTTTATAATTATAAAACAAAACACAATGGCACATATTCCAGTGATACAACATTTCAGTCATACTGTTCAAAGTGAATGCCAGGAAACCAGAGTGAAATGAATAATGAGACAAATTGCAATTCATATAATGCCAAACAAAACATTACTTTGACTTATCATTGGTATCCAGCTAACAGAAAACACCCCCCCCTTTTTTTTATCTCTCAGGAAGTTATTTTGGCTGAGACTAAAAAGAAGAAAAAAATCTATTTCAGTTCTGTTTTGTCCTAAAGAATTTGTTTTGGCCAACACTACATGTAACAGTTGTTTGCTTTTGCACTATTAAGTTTATTTATTATAATTATTTTGATTTAGGTTGGTACTCGCCGTTATATGGCTCCAGAGGTTCTGGAAGGAGCTATTAACTTCAATCGGGACGCATTTTTGAGGATAGATATGTATGCTTGTGGCTTAGTGTTATGGGAGTTATTGTCCAGATGTTCTGTTCAGGAAGGTAATTATTTTCTATAATTTGTTTTTCAGATTCATATATTCATACATTTTCGAGTTACGCATTTTCAAAGTTTCAAGTTTCTATGCTTTTATTGCAAAAATATATTTTGAACCAAAAAAGTTATTTTAAAAAAATGTGTGCAGCATTTAATATATTTTATTTATTAAGTAAATTCTTGGTTCAAAATATATTTAACTCATAAAGTGTAGAAGTTGGCAGCCATATATTTTAAATTGACATTTTAAATATTTTCAATAAATTTAAAAAATACATATATTTTTTGAAAATTTATGGTACCTGAATATATATTTTTTTAAGGCCCAGTTGATCAGTATATGTTGCCATTTGAAGATACTGTGGGACAGCATCCAACATTGGAAGATATGCAAGAAGTTGTTTCACAGAAAAAGATGAGACCGAAGTTTAAAGAACTTTGGAGGAAGCATCCAGTTAGTAGAATTTAATTATCATTTTCATATTTATGAAACCATTGTTGTTTTATGCATAATAAAAGTTCTCACTTTGAAAAGAATAAGTAAATTTTCAACTTTACTCAGAAAGATTTTATTATTTAAGTGTTCTAAACTACTTGTCAATCAACTAACTCTAATTTTGAAATCCAGTGGCAGAAGCACGGCGACATAGTCACAGACAAAGAACATCTCTTGTGGATAATTTAAGATAAATTTATCTAAAAATGGCTTTAATGATTTTCACTGGATTTTGTATTTCACTTGATTTTAGTCTCAAGATCTTTGGCCTGGGCACATGTTTGAAAAAATTGCATTAGTGGGTCATTTTGGGGTCACTGTAGGTTAAGTCAATTTTATCTAAAAAAAAAAAAATTCTAAAACAATTTTGACTTAATTTTGTATCCTATTTGATTTGTGCGTCATTTTGGCTCTCTATAGGCCAGAAAAATGTGCACATGCATACTGAGTAGACACAAAATATTATGTTCTTTTGTGTGTTTTAAGATTGGTATTATTCAAAAATACATTGATAATTTTGGTTATATGGGAAAAAAGATTGTTGTAGAAGAAATCTGACAACTTTAAATGAATCTCGCGACTGAATGAAATATTTGAAGGGTTATTCCAGAAATCCAATACTATTTGTCTTTCAATTTGCTATTCCAAAATTTACTCCAAAATGGGTTTTTGCACTTCATAAATTTGGAGCTTTTCCTGAATTCTCTTGTTTTACTGAGATTTATTATTATTTGTATGTGAAGTATATACTTGAAAAGAATTCTTTTAAAACCTATCTGATAAAATTCTATAACCAAGAATAAAATATTAATAATTGACACTTCTTTTTAGGGCATGAGTGCTTTGTGTGACACAATAGAAGAGTGTTGGGATCAAGATGCAGAAGCCAGATTGTCTGCCAGTTGTGTGCAAGAAAGAATAGCATTTTTGTACAAAACTCAGCCACCTTATCAAGGAACTCACATGAGTATGTTAAAAGGTTTGTAGTATAAATTGTTATTTTCTAAATCTGCATTTTGAAATATTGTCAATACTTTCTTGGGATATTTATATAGTTGCCAAGCTTGTTTTCTAAAAATTAAACATATATTGAACCAGAAATTTATTTAAAGAGAAAGCAAATAAATTTTACTCAGATGCTAGATATATTTTATTAGATAATTTTTTCATTTAAAAAATACTTATTTGATTTAAACCCTGGAAAGTTGCAAGCCATATATTTCTCTTATACTGCATATACAGGGTGTCCCTAAACAAATGGTATATACGCTAGGGGGTGATAGAACACATCAAGACAAATAATAGTAAATAGGAAACCAAGGGTCCCAAACGTTTTTCAAAGGAGATAGTGGCCATTAAAGTTTGGGGTCCAAAATTTCAAATACACATAAAAAACGGAAAAATTGGTCGATTGATTTGCGGTTTTCACTAAAATTATTCTTTATGTTGGTATTTTCTTGAAAATAAATTATAAAGATAAATTTCGAAAAATTCCGATAGAGGGCGCTTTAGACTTTGAAGTAATGAAAAACTATTTTTTGCCGTGATTTTTTGCATCTCATTAAATGGTTTTGTAAGCTTAGACTTAAATTTTGAGCTCAAAATCTGAATAGATGGAAGCAATTAAGTAAAACAAACTTAACTGTGTTCAGAGGGTTTAAATTTCAAATGACTATAAAAAACGGAAAAATTGGTAGATTGATTTGCGGATTTCACTAAAACTATTCTTTATGTCGGTATTTTATTAAAAATGAATTATAAAGATAAATTTCGAAAAATGCCGATAGAGGGCACTTTAAACTTTGGAGTAACGAACAACTACTTTTTACGTTATTTTTTGCATCTGATTAAATGTTTTCGTAAACTTAGACTTAAATTTTGAGCTCAAAATCTGAATAGTTGGGAGTGGTTAAGTAGCACAAACTGAACTGTGTTCAGAGGGTTCAAATTTCAAATATAATAAAAAATGGAAAAATTGGTCAATTCATTTGCGGTTTAAAAGAAAACTATTCTTTAAGTCAGTATCTTCTTGAAAATGAATTTTAAAGATAAATTTCAAAAAATTCCGTTAGAGGGCGCCTTAAACTTCAGAGTAACCAACAACAAATTTTAACCGTTATTTTTTGTATCTAATTAAATGCTTTCCAAAATTTGTTAAATGTTTTCGAAATCTTAGATTTAAACTTAAATTTTGAACTCAAATTCTGAATCGTTGGGAGGGGTTAAGAAGCGCAAACTGAAGTGTGTTCAGGAGTTGAAATTTAACCCCACCTCGAACACAGTTCACTTTTGCGCTACTTAAACACTCGCAACGACTCAGAATTTGATCTCAAAATTTAAATCTAAGCATTTGAAAGCATTTAATGAGATTAAAAAATATAACGGTTAAAAATAGTGTTATGCTACTCCAATGTCTAAGGCGCCCTCTATCTGTATTTTGTGAAATTTATCTTTAAAATTTACTTTCAAGAAAACACTGATTTAAAGAGTAGTTTTAGCAAAAACCGCAAAGAAATCGACTAATTTTTCCGTTTTTTTATAGTTTTTCGTTTCGTCTGAAATTTAAACACTCTAAACACAGTTCAGTTTGTGCTACTTAACCACTCCCAACTATTCAGATTTTGAGCTCAAAATTTAATTTTAAATCTAAGGTTACGAAGCAATTTAATGAGATGCAAAAAATGACGGCAAAAAATAGTATTAGGATGGATTATTTCGTTAATCCAATGACTAAAGCGCCCTCTATCGGCATTTTTTGAAATTTATCTTTATAATTAAAATTCAATAAAATACCGACATAAAGAATAGTTTTAGTGAAAACCGCAGATCACTCGACTAATTTTTTCGTTTTTAATATTCATTTGAAATTTAAACCCTCTGAACACAGTTAAGTTTGTGCTACTTAACCGCTTCCAACTATTCAGATTTTGAGCTCAAAATTTAAGTTTAAGTCTAAGCTTACGAAACCATTTAATGAGATGCAAAAAATCACGGCAAAAAATATTTTTTCATTGCTTCAAAGCCTAAAGCGTCCTCTATCGGCATTTTTCAAAATTTCTTTATAATTTATTTTCAAGAAAATACCAACATAAAGAAAAATTTTAGGGAAAACCGCAAATGAATCGACCAATTTTTCCGTTTTTTATGTGTATTTGAAATTTTGGACCCCAAACTTTAATGGCGGCTATCTCCTTTGGAAAACGTTTGGGACCCTTGGTTTCCTATTTACTATTACTCGTCTTGATGTGTTCTATCACTCCCTAGCGTGTATACCATTTGTTTAGGGACACCCTGTATATGCCATACTTACAAAAAGGTACAAAATATCAAGAATATAATATAATAATAAAGAATAATCATGAATAATAAATAAATTTTATAAAAATATCTAAAGTCTTAAAAATTTCAATTATGTTTAATATATAACCTTAATTAGTAGTCAAGTTTTCTATTGTATTTTTCACAAGCTTTTGATTTTTTAAATTTTGTCATTGCTATAAAAGTTATGATAAGAAACACTTACATTTCAAACATTTAAATAAAGACATAATTAAATATTGGATGTAGTTGGTATATATTTATTTTTTATAGTTAAAGTTTTAAGGTTAGAGGTGCACAACATTTATAAGAAAAGGGATAGTCACAAAAATTATTGTTCTGTCAAAGGTCAACATCTGTACTGTAGATAATTTTTTTGGAGAGAGGGGAGGAATTTTATAGCCTATAATTTCATAAAAGTATTTATTTTGAAAGGGGAGAGTTTTATCCCTCGCCAATTCACACCTCCAGTCAACACACCCAATTCAATTTACAAGACATCAGCTATTTTGTTATAATCTAAGGAGTAAATTTAGCTTTATTATAATTACAAAAACAGATGTGGTTACAAACACGAAAGTGGCCATTGCCAAAAATAAGTTTCGTGGACAAAGTTTAGGAGGATAAACATTGAAAATTTATACGCCATAGAAGTTAAATTTTTCCTGACATTTGGGAATTTTTGCTACTGATAAAAATGTGCATAGTTGATTGCACATTTTTATCACTACACATTTGAATATGTCATATGTATGAACTATACAGAATTTTATTTTAAAAAAAAATCTTCATTCTTGATAAATGTCAATTTTTGTTTAACAAAAGAATAAGTAACTGTATGCAAGTTTTCTACATATTTACATGACTAATCATACAGTGCTGTATGAAGAATAATTAACTCATAAAAAGTTTATTAAATCCATTAGATTTTTAAATCACAAGATTTTAAGAATGATATAGTTAATAAATTAGCTAAAAATATTCAATTTACATATGAACTAGAAGAAAATTGTTGTTTACTATTTTTAGATACCTTTTTAATTAGGGAGGGAAATTCGTTGAAAAGAACAATTTATAGAAAAAAAGTTAATTGCCAACATGTTATTCAGAATTCTGAATGTTCACCTTTTTGTTATAAATTCTCCACTTTTCGATTCATGGTTGATAGAACTTTTAAGTTTTGTTCTGAAGAATACACTATATTGCCATTGATTATTGGGCACTTGCGATTTTAGACATTTTACTAAATATCTAGAAAAATACATGAGGAATCATCTCGAAACTCTTAGTGTATAAATATAATTGTATACGCCATACATTGCCGTGAAGATTTTCTACCGAAACTCCATAGGGGACCGTCAACAAATTAAAAAAAATGAATATCTTTTGAATAACCCTGTCAAAACTAATGTAGCAAAAGTGCTCAAACTCTAGATTATAATTGAATGCCTTATTGTAATACACTGTGTTCATTTTTATGCAAATAGCATGCATACTCGCAGAGTAATTAAGGTTTTTATAAAAATGGTCCCAAATTTTTCCAAGTTTTTTCCTCATAATTTTCAGAGTTATTAATATAAAACAATATTTTTTTTCAGAAAATAGGACAAACAACATTGCAGACAGTACCCTGTAATCAGAATTAAAAAATAATAAAAATTGTATGAAAAATGAGTAGGTTTTCTAAATAATTTTTTACTGTGCATGCGTCAAAGATATCAAATTTCATTTGCATATTATGTTAGCTAAATGTATAGAGCAACTTTTGTAAAAGTCTCAAAATCATAGCTTGAAAATTCTGAAAGTAATCGTCTATAGAAAAAGGACAAAATCCGTTGTTTCCAAAATGAAGCAAAAAAATGAGGGATTTTATCCAAATGTAGTAGTACATCCCGTATTGTGTATTCTATATTGACACTAATCAATGAATATATGGATACAACCCCTCTTGTTTTTGCTTCATTTTGAGAATAACGGATTTTCAACTAATTCAATGGACGATTATTTTCAGAATTTTCAAGTTATGATTTTATGACTTTCACAAAAGTCGCTCTATACATTTAGCTAACATAATATGCAAATGAAATTTTGATATCGTTGGCGCATGCACAGTAAAAAATTATTTAGTAAACCTACTCATTTTTCATAGAATTTTTATTATTTTTTAATTCTGATTACAGGGTACTGTGTGCAATGTTTGTCATATTTTCGGAAAAAAAATATTATTTTATATTAAGAACTCTGAAAATTATAAGGGAAAAACTTGGAAAAATTTGGGACCATTTTTATAAAAACCTTAATTACTCTGCGAGTATGCATGCTATTTGCATAAAAATGAACAAGGCGTATTACAATAAGGCATTCAATCATAATCTAGAGTTTGAGCGCTTTTGCTACATTAGTTTTGACAGGGTTATTCAAAAGATATTCATTCTTTTTTAATTTGTTGACGGTCCCCTATGGAGTTTCGGTAAAAAATATTCACGACGATGTATGGCGTATACTATTATATTTATACACTAAGAGTTTCGAGATGATTCCTCATGTATTTTTCTAGATATTTAGTAAATTGTCTAAAATCGCAAGTGTCCAATAATCAATGGCAATATAGTGTATTTGAGTAAGGAGTTGGATAATATCTATGAGATGCAGTTTCTAATGGGTATAAAATAGGTAGCATCAATAAATTATTATAAAAAAGGGAACCTAAACTACAAATTCTTGAATTAATTGAAAGTTTCATTAAAGGGGAGATTCTACAAAATTTAAAAGAGTTTCATTTTTATATTTGAAAGGCTGTTTTGAGAAGTTAAAATTTAAATTTAAAAAGTTGTTGAATTGATTCTGCCCCAGCCACCAAAATTAAACAGTTTACTTAATAAGCAATTTGACCCTATAGGACATAAGGATCTTGCAGGGGTTTATGCAATACCTTATATTACAGAAAAAGATGACTAAAAGGGTGACCATAGGCATGACTGGGAGAAAACTTGGAATTAGTAAAGGTGAACATGAATCTTATATTAGATTTAGTCATACTAATACTGCTTTATCTTGATTATATTTAGATGGGTTATAAAAATTTTGTTTAATGAAATCAAAATATGTTTCATGTCAAATTGTTGTCATAAGTCCATTAATAGAAAGTCCATTGAAATTTATACCCATAAAAGTTTTGTTTGCAATGATACTGTTTCTTTTATTATTCCTAAGTTATGGTTAGAGTTTATGAATAAATTCCTCGTAAAAGCTTAAATGAGATGAACCAAGTTGGAAAATAATTTTAGATCATGATCTATTTTTAATTTAAATTTTTTTACAATAGAGCGCATGGTCTTTATTTACATGCGATTTTTACATGCCATTTGTACTGACTGTGAAATGTATTTTTATTTTTATCATGATTATGGTTCTTATCAGATTGGGACTGAAACATGCCAATATTATTTGTTTTTAATTTTTTGTAACACCTCTCTCAAGTAATATAAAATTGTTTATTCATATAAATAATTAACTGTTCCTTGTTTGTAAGTAGATAATTGGTTATGGAAAAAACTATGCAATACATACATATATATATCTATATATATATATATATATACACTATATTGCCATTGATTATGGGCCACTTGCGAATTTAGACATTTTACTAAATATCTAGAAAAATACATGAGGAATCATCTCGAAACTCTTAGTGTATAAATATAATAGTATACGTCATACATCTTCGTGAAGATTTTTTACCGAAACGCCATAGGGGACTGTCAACAAATTAAAAAAGAATGAATATCTTTTGAATAACCCTGTCAAAACTAATGTAGCAAAAGCGCTCAAACTCTAGATTATGATTGAATGCCTTATTTTAATACAATGTGTTCATTTTTATGCAAATAGCACGCACACTCGCAGAGTAATTAAGGTTTTTAGAAAAATGGTCCCAAATTTTTCCAAGTTTTTTCATTATAATTTTCAGAGTTCTTAATATAAAATAATATTTTTTTCAGAAAATATTACAAACAACATTGCACACAGTACCCTGTAATCAGAATTAAAAAATAATAAAAATTGTATGAAAAATGAGTAGGTTTACTATATAATTTTTTACTGCGCATGCGTCAAAGATATCAAAATTTCATTTGCATATTATGTTAGCTAAATGTATAGAGCAACTTTTGTAAAAGTCTCAAAATCATAGCTTAAAAATTCTGAAAGTAATCGTCTATAGAAAAGGGACAAAATCCGTTGTTTCCAAAATGAAGCAAAAAAATGAGGGATTTTATCCAAATGCAGTAGTACATCCCATATTGTGTATTCTATATTGACACTAATCAATGAATATATGGATACAACCCCTCTTGTTTTTGCTTCATTTTGATAATAACGGATTTTCGACTTATTCAATTGACGATTATTGTCAGAATTTTCAAGTTATGATTTTGTGACTTTCACAAAAGTTGCTCTATACATTTAGCTAACATAATATGCAAATGAAATTTTGATATCGTTGACGCATGTGCAGTAAAAAATTATTTAGTAAACCAACTCATTTTTTGTACAATTTTCATTATTTTTTAATTCTGATTACAGGGTACTGTGTGCAATGTTGTTTGTCATATTTTCTGAAAAAAAATAATATTTTATATTAAGAACTCTGAAAATTATAAGGAAAAAACTTGGAAAAATTTGGGATCATTTTTATAAAAACCTTAATTACTCTGCGAGTATGCATGCTATTTGCATAAAAATGAACAAGGCTTATTACAATAAGGCATTCAATCACAATCTAGAGTTTGAGCGCTTTTGCTACATTAGTTTTGACAGGGTTATTCAAAAGATATTCATTCTTTTTTAATTTGTTGACGGTCCCCTTTGGAGTTTCGGGAAAAAATCTTCACGGAGATGTATGACTTATACTATTATATTTATACACTAAGAGTTTCGAGATGATTCCTCATGTATTTTTCTAGATATTTAGTAAAATGTCTAAAATGGCAAGTGTCCCATAATCAATGGCAATATAGTGTATATATATATATATATATATATATATATATATATATATATATATTTATAAAATTATAAACAATTTTTAAGAATAATTTCATATAAAAAAAAAGTCAACAAGAAAGCATAATTGGCCAATATATTTTTTCTTGCATCCAGTTGACAAAATTCTTTTATTTATTTTTAAATCCAATTTATAGATAAAATAAGCTTTTTTTTTCATCGTTCATCATAACTACAATTGATAAATTTTGCAATGCTTCTTCACATCTGATTGACAAAATTAGTAATTTTTTTCAAAAGATCTTTTGATGAAATTCTCAGTTTTTTCATTATATACATAGACGAAATTTGCAATTTTTCAGCATCTGATAGATGAAACTCACTACTTTCTGTGACTGTAGACAAAAGTTAAATTCCCCCTCCCTTGATTGATATGCAAAATTGCTGATTTCTTTTTTTTTTTTTTCATAAGGAATTGATGAAATTTATTAATTATAAATTAGCCTTTTCTTACCTTATTTATGCTGATCGTAGAATATGCTCAGAGAACTCTGCTAAACTTCAATTGGAACTAGTAAATTAGAAAAGATTCAATAATTTTACAACAGACCCGAGACATTTATCTAAAAAACAAAAAGGCAATAATGATTAACCATCTACTGGCACCTATAATACTTGCTGATTTTCAATGTCTGCAATGGCAGACCATTTGGTCAGGGACAAAGTTCATAAATTAGTTCTTTAGTTAAATTAAAACAATTTAAAAAATAATAAGTTAAATCTTAACTGAATATTTTAAATAAGTAATGAAAAAAAATTTAAAAAATACTGACTAATATATATATATATATATATATACATGTACAGTGTGTGTCAAAAGTTTAAGCACATTAGCAATTTTCAAATAAAACTTTAAATATTCACTTTATTTCAATATTTTTCTTGTATATGTTAATAATATCTATTTTAACACCATATTCATTGAAATTAACTTTTAAATTCTATTTCAAACCATGGAGTTTAAGAATAAAACAAAAATGACCGTGTCAAAAGTTTAAGCACAAAATCATTTTTATGCAAATTTTACAATCTGACGTAAGCGGTTGCACACGCAAACAATTTCTGGGTGCATAAGAAGTTGTTTACGATTGTTGTTTGTTGTTTACGAGCTAGTACAAAATGCCTCAGTCGAAAAAATTTTCAGAGAAGTAGGTGATAAAAATATGGAGTATGAGAGCAAAATCTGTTTATGAAACTGCAAGTACATTAAAGAGATCAAAACGAGGTATTCATGAAATTTTGGCTTGTGGTAATAATTTCAAATGAAAATTTCGTTCAGGAACGCCACGAGTGACTAGTTTGCGCGAAGATAGCCATATCAGAAATTTGGATTCAAGTGGTAATTACTCCCTTTCGCAAGTAAAACATGCAGTTGGAGGACAAATATAAAAAAAAAACTGTTCATAGGAGAGTTTTGGAATTCAAATACATCAAATACCGTAAAATGGCTCAATCAGTGTCTCAAATGACACCATAAAGAAGCTTGATTACAATGGGCCAAAGAGCATATGTCATTTGGTGAAAAGTGACTGAATGTCATATTCAGTGATGGAAAAAAATGGAACCTCAATGGCCCTGATGGATTTAAAAACTATTGTCATGATCTCCGCAAAAAACCTAGAAGTGTATTTAGCCGACAACATAATGGTGGTTCTGTAATGGTGTGGGGGGCTATTTCTTTCAATGGTCAGACACCTCTAGCATTCATCAGTGGTCGTGAAAACTCTGAAAACTATCAAGAGACACTTGCCAATCATTTGCTTCCTGTTGCCGAGGTTTTGGGGGGAAGAAAAATGGTTATTTCAACATGACAATGCTTTGGTCCATACCTCAAGCTCAGCTTCATCGTGGCTTAAGTCGAAAAAAGTGTCTGTTTTGAAATGGCCAGCAATTAGGCCTGATTTAAACCCTATAGAATATATGTGGGGTATTCTCATTCATGCAGTTTATCCAAATCGAAAGCAGCATTCTTCAGCTAAAGATTTGAAAGATGCCATTGAGAACGCTTTGTTTAAAATTGAACAAGAAACAATACAGAATCTCATTTTATCGATGGAAGACCGTATATTTAAAGTAATTCAGCATAAAGGAGCAATAATCAAGTATTAATTTTTTTTTATTATTGTTCTTCTAAAGATTAAAAACTACTGTGCTTAAACTTTTGACACACTCATTTTTGTTGTTTTGATAAATTTTATTATTTAAGATAAATTTTATAACATAAATCTGTTGACTATCTTTTTAAAACTACAATTTGTAGATTATGTGAAAAGGAAATTAACTTTCATTCATTAATAAAATTTTATTTTGAAATTTTCTGTTGTGCTTAAACTTTTGACACACACTGTGTGTATATATATATATATATATATATATATAATATAGTGTTCAGACATTGTTTAAGCATCAGTAGTGAAATGAACATTGTTTTAGTTGTAGAGAACATCCATGAAGGGAACTTTTTACTTATATTCATTAAAAGACTAAAGTTAAATTTTAAATTTTATTTTGACAAAATAGTATTTAAAAGCTTATTAAAACTTAAATATGCATTTCAATAAAAATAGAAATTTCCTTCATTCCCTAGTAACTATTCTTTCAGGAGTGTAAAATGTACCTTTTCATGAGAATAACACTTATCACTTTTTTTGGAGAAAAAAACTTTTTCTCAAGCCATATTTTAGTAGTGATATTTTAATCAATTATTCCAGCAATCAAGATACGTGCTAAATAAAATTATTATATACTTTAAATAAGAAATAAAAAGTTTGTCTGTTTATAACTCATTTGAGAATAGGTATTCTTATAACTTGACAATAAAAAGGAACAAAAAAAAAAAAAAAAGGCATAACATAATTAAGTATGGTACATTCACTGCTACAAGTAAATCAGTGCAATACAAATTTTGAAAAGCACTTTTTAATCTTCAGATTCATAAATATAGTATGTCATACATAAAATATAAAATTGGTTGCTCCTAATACCACCCATTCAAAACACAACAAAAGAAATTGTCTATATGAATACTTTGATGCATATCAAAGTATTTCATCAAATTTATCACAATTATATTCTTATTTAGGGAGGTAATAAATGCTTAGTGATGTTCTTGCTTATTTTATCACTTTTAAAAATGTTCAATTATGATGAATTTTTTTTATTAATATGTTGGGAATATTGCAAGCTTAGACCTTCTTTTTTCTTCATAGAAATATCATGCTCCACAGCTACCTCAAATTTAAGTCCAGAGAAGAGTTCAGTTTCTATAACTCAACCAGTTTTGTTGCCAAGAGAATCAAGTCTATAGAACAGTTGATATAAACGTACAATGTTTTATGTTTTACTATATAATGTGACATTGTGTCATTAAAGGGTTATTGTTTGTATAATTAGTAGGCTGAGAAACTGATGATGATTATGGGCACACTATAAAATTTGTGTGGGCAAGTAAATAATCTTGTGGGACAATTTTGATAAACCATAGGAATTTCTTGTGCCTTCTATCTAGCTAGTACAAGTTTATCAATATAAATTGATTTCTTTTAATTAATATTCAGTGGCTTTTCTCATGTTGTATCTTGTGTGCAAATGAGAAATTAATTTTTACGGTTTAAAATGTGAAACATGCTGCCTAAATTTTTGCAATTTCAAAGTTATTGTAGAAAAAATCATGCCATCTTTCAAAATCAGAACACATTGTTTTTAGTATGCTGTTCCTCCAATTACTCAGTTTTTTAAAAAAAGATGTTTTTCATTGAACATAGTTGATTTTTAAAAATAGCAAGTAAATCTATAGTTTTGAAGTTAGCTTGATAAATGTTAGGTTTATAATTTCATTTGTACAGCTAAAAGCTAAGTAAAATTAATAATTTTTGTTATTTTATGTAAATTAAATAATATTGTCATTAATTAAAATACGGGTTTCTTTTAAGTAGGTGATTGTATATTTGTGAATCAATGTATAACCTTAGTTCAAACTAATCATTATTCATTTTCTGTTGAAATTCTTATTTCGACTTAGTTACTCTTTATCAACGTTCCTATTATTAACTTGGCTACAATGGCATTCTGCCAGTACCTGAATTTTAAATGGCAGGGATTGCTGTTTTGTTCATTTCAAATGGAGAGACATCTCTAAATTTATAAATACTTTTAACTAGAAATCCTGAACAGCAAATATGACTGGTTCTAAATATTTGAATATTCTAGTGAAGGACAGCAGAAGTTAGGTTGTCTGCAGCCGAATTATGCATAAGGTAATTTACATCATAAAAGACAACTGCTTCGCCCAAAAGCAAGTGCCAAAGCTCAGTTTAAGTTTTAAATGTCAGATTTTTTATATAAATGGCTGTTTGGTAAATAATATTTTCAGCTCTTAACATGACATACATAAATTTTTGCAACGAATGTTCCAGATAGCTAATAGAATAATTTTTTTTTATTTGATAAAATTAGTTGTCTTTTTGCGTGTTTTAATATTGTTTTACTATTTTAAAATTAAGTAGACATTTGACCAGTAGACATTGTTGTAGATTATTCGATGACTTGGCTGTAAATGTTTTATAGCCATATGTTTATGTAATATTGTTGAAATTTAGCATTATTTAATTTGAAAGTCAAAATATTAACGTCTCATAATGTGTAAGATTGGATTAAGGGACCTTGCATTTCATTAGTTTTAAAGATAATTTACATTTTGATTTATGATTTTTTATGACTAAAATCTTAATTATGTATATAATATCTTTTACCTGACTTAGACATTTTAATTTATCTATTTAAAAAGTTTTGATTTTTAAGAATTATTTGGCTTCAAAATCATAATTCTTTATATTGTGTGTACTTGTGTATTTATTCCTTATTTAATTCACATTACATTTTGGTGCATTAATAGTGCAAAAATTGGTTTTATAGTTAAGTGAACTTTTCTAAATTTAAATGCTACAAAAATTATAAAAACTATAGAACTATTCAGAAATCCTTTTAATAAGCAAAAGTTGAAATTGTCCTGAAATTTCCGTATAAAAAAGTCATGGGATAGATTAAAATCTGTAAATTAAATTCTTGAATAATTTAGATTAATTTTAAATGGAAATAAAACATTTTCAGCTCTTATTTTGTTCAACAGCAATTTTAATTGTGTAATAAATTTTTATTGTTCTGCTAAATTCATATATTTGTTTACTTTTTCAAAAAGAAATGTAGCTATTGATATTGATTACAAATACTATGTAGTTAGATTTTGAGTTAAATTACTTTTTAATATAATTTTCTTTGACCATCACAATACTTCATGTGTATAGTGTATTATTTATTCATTTTCACTTGCTACATATAAAAAATGGTTTTTATAAATATGTGGCTAATTGTAAAATATGTAAGATACTTGCTAACTCTTGCTGTATTTTATGTGACTAAGTACATAAAATTATTTTTACATTTCTATACAAATAACATAAATGTTTTATTTGTTTTTAGTAATCCATTAAAAATACAGCTTTGAAGTCTAAAAAAATTGTAATTTTTTCATAAATATTAAGTCTTTTGCAGGTGCATTATTTAACAATTATATATATATATATATATATATATTTATATATAGTATTTTACATTGGTACTATATATATATAATGGGCTGTTTTTTAATGCTGTTACTTCTATTTAAATCTAGTGAGTAGCATTTTAAAAAACAGTGCATTCTACACAAAATTCTACCATTTTAGTCAAAGAATGAGTCTTTGAGCTAAGTTATGTTGCTTGTGTAGTAATTATTAGGGTCATTTTACTAATATTTATTGTTCATATTTTGCATTCAGTCTCATCATCAAATAATTGTACCTGTTATAGTAACAAAATTCATCCTTTTTATATAAAACTTGAAAAGATAAGAAAAAAAAAAGAAAAACTGTAAGTGCCTATTATTGTTTATGAAAGAAAGAATTTGATTCTTCTGTCCCTAAATGTTATTTTAAACTAATTTAAAGGTGACTCCATATTTAAAGTTTAAATATATGTGGTTCAAAACTAAGATTTTTATTTTATTTTCATACAGCAACTTAAATGTCTATCCTGTATATTTTCTTCATTTAATAATAAAATCTCCTCTTCTATTATCTCTGAAATAACATGGTGTAATGTGGATATTTCACAATGACTTGGTGTTTGTTATATTCTCTCATGACTCTTTGGAGGCAGTATTACAATTGCCATAAATGTGTCTTGTATCAAGATATCCTTTGATGCAATTCTTTTAAATTATTGTCTGTGTTTTAAGTATACATTAAAATTATTCAGTATGTATCTTTTATTTAAAAAAATATTGATTTAAATATATTTTAAAATTTTTAAAAATACATTGGCCCACTCTATATGTTCTGTAAATTTTTATGTATGTTGTACAATATATTAAATTTCATTTGTGTGTGTGTGTTTAAGTAGTTGGATTAATATGAATATATGTCATTTTCTGTGGTGATTTGTTTCTTCAAAATATGTATCCACTGATTTTTCTCCTTTCCTTCTCCTTGGTGGGACATCAGTGAGGTAAAATCCTGAAGCAAAATGTAATTTTGAGGCATCTAGCTTATAATTATTTTGCAGAATCTTGCTATGGAATCAATATTTATTATGGTATATTTTTGAATGCAGAATATTGGTAATGCATAATGATTATAACTCTGGTATTTCCAGTTTTACAAAAGTCTGAGGCATGTACCATAATTTTCCTTAAAAATCTAATTGTCTGATAAAAAAGGATTATATAATTGTGTTAAACAATGTGATATATTTTCTAGAATCAATCTAGGAGGATTAGTGTAAACAGCCAAAAAATTTTCTTGTCCTTTTTTCATTTCCAGGTAAATTCTTCGATAACATGTACAGAATTATAATTTTTATATGCATTAGATTTCTTTGAAATAACCTTATTTGAGATATGATGAATAGAATTCTACTATAAGGAAAAAGCTACTATATGATTTTAGAATTATTTTTGCCTTTGTTATATATTCTAAATATGACTAAGACTTTCTGTCATGGAAAATTAAAATTTTGACAAAATAAGTGTAAATTGAAAGATTAATTGCTCTGATTTTCATCTGTTGGGCTTTTGTTTAGAAAAAATAGTCTTTGCAAAAATTATCCTTTCTCCTAAATAAAAATAATGTGTTTATATTTAAACTTTAATTGCTGCATGTGCATATATTATAATTTTCTGTACAAAGGTCAGTTACAAGGCTTGTAATTTTTTCTTTTATAATTGTGAAATTGGATTTCATTACATCACTTTTTCATTGTTTTAATATTATTTCTCCTTATCTCAAATAAAATTTTTAGATGTCTACTTACCATTTTTCTGCTCTTGTAATCAGCATTTTAGATTTGATTAGAGCCAGTTGACTTTTCTGAAAACAGTCATCAAAATCATTATTAATCTATCTGGATTGAATACTATGTTGTTGATTTTTTCTTTTTTGCCATGACTAGTCTACTCCTTTTCCTTTTTAATATACAGTATTATCTGTGTTTACTTATCCTGTTCTCAGTTTGCCTATTAACCTTCTTGTTGTGCATCCCACAATTTCCACAGTCAATAAAAAAGTAGCAACATTTGCACAACTCATGATTACAGACATTTTTTTTCTTTACATATTTTACTCTAAAATATATGTAGTTTTGAAATATGTAATAAAATAAATGTGCAGGTTTTGAATGTAGTTTGATTTTTAAAGAAATGCAGCAAGAAGGTTAACATTGTTTATGTGCACTATTTTAGATCTCTATTCAGTGATCGCTTAATGCTGTAAAGAACACAATATAATTTTTTTAAAAAAAGCTATTTACCTAAAAAAACTTCTTGTTAAGTTTAGTGCAGTAAATGATAAAATGATGCACAGTAAATATACGTAATTATCCAAGTAGATATAAAAAATCTATCATACATATAATATACTCTTCCTGAATTTTGAAAGAAAAAAAATTTGATATGCTTTTTAGTACATTTACAATGTGTTTAATTAATGATCAAATATATTTTATTACTCAAGTAGATATAAAAATCTACCAGATTAACAGAAGACTATATGCTTAATATTTCCTGAATATTGAAAGAAAAAAATTAGATCTGCTTTTTAGTACATTTACAGTATGTTTAATTAATGATCATGCATAAAAGAAGATTAATTTTATATGATTATTTGAAATAGATCATAATTGAATTTTCAAAATTCAATCCAGCTTTTATAAATGATTTCATTTATTTATGATGAACTGTATGTTTTTCTTCTCATAAATTGTTTTTAAATATATACTCTACTCAAAAAGGATATTTTTAATTTTATTTTGGATGCCTCTAATTTTTAAAAATTCACCAAGCTTATGAGTATTATAATAAATTTCAAAATGAACCTATAAATTTTAGTTTTTTTTTTTCTGCATGGAACTTAGCATTCATTCTTTCCCATAAGCCTTATTAACCATCTAGTGCATAGTGTTGCCATTTGGTTCAAATTAAAATTTCTCTCATTATTATTTAATGTTGCCTCTTAATAACTTTATGCTTTGTGTATTCATATTGACTGTATGTTTAGGTTTAATTAATTAAAAATACCATAGGTTGTTTATCAGTTACAAATAAAGAAGAACATCTGAAGCCTTCCATTTTCTTAGCCATAGATAAATTTCTAACAAAAATGAAAAATATTTAAAATGCAAAATTTCATTTTAAGTAAAATATTTTTCAAAATAATGTTTTAAAATAATTTTCAGCAAGGTTTTTTGCAACAAACATTGTATGCATGCGATTAATGCATGGTGTTGCGATTTGGCAGCCTTTTAAAAAAATCCAAAATACTGAAATATATAAGAGTGGTAATTTTTGCAGTATTTTTTTCTTTAATGTATGCCCATTAAGGATTTGAATATATTTTTGAAAATAAAAATAAAAAATCATGCACTACAGGATTAATACATTTGACAAAACACACGTATTTTGATTAATCATTATATAATTTTTGTTTAAACATCAATAAGCCCTTATTTTATTAATCTTGAAACATGTCTATGCTATATACCTTCATACATCCATGTTTGTATTTTCTCACAGATCCCTGTATTAATGTATATAAGAAACCATGTACACTCTCCAGATAACCAGATGTTTGTATACTCCAGATGTTTGTATATTCTTGTCAACTGCTGCAGGAATATATGTTCAAATTATGCAGTCTGTAATCATATATATTGGAGCCTTCTTGCATATCCTTTCATCCATTTCATGTATTTCCAAAAATATACACATTTCATTCTTTAATGTTTACTTTCTCTTGCAATCATCTTTTATATATGTTCTAACTATGAATTCTCCATGCTCCTATATGTGGATCACCAGCAAATCTCTATTACTATATGTATCCTAACTATGCAGTTTTCATATCAGATTTACAATTGTGTTAAAGAACCTTAATCATTAAGTTGTGCCTCATGTAGATTTTCCATCTCTTTCCTTGATGAATTATTTCATTCATTCATATTTTTAAAGTTAATTTTTTACTTTACTGGGATTTCATGTTGCACATTGAATTAAAAAAAGAAAAAGTTAATGTAAGTTTATTAAGTTATGTGAAATATGTGAATGATATGAGTTGCATTTGTTCAAAGAAATAGAAAAGCTATCACTATTTATTTCAAGAGAGTTGTAATGTGGGGATAGTGAAATAAATAATTAAAATGAAGCATGACTTGTCTTAAAAATTTGAAATAAAATGAAGTATGACTTTTAGCTTAAAAATCTGACCTGTAAAGCATTATTGAAATCATTGGTGATTTGAAACTGAATTGGTGCTCTGAAAATTGATTTAAAATGTTCATATTAGCTCTAACATTTTATTAGATTGTTTTATTTATTGATTTTTATATATATATTTTTTTTTATAAAAATTGAAAACTTGCTGGCTTTTTAGATGAACCAATGTCTAAATAAAAATGAAGAGTGAAAATATTCTTAATGTGAGGTCTTTCAAAAGTATGTATACATAGTAGTTTTCTAGTTTGGATCATTTTGATTGAGAGTGTGCTATTTTGGAATGAAACTTTCGCCATTAGGTTCTTTAAAATGTCATAAATGAATAGATTTTCTTGAACTTTCATAATAAGTTTTTTCTGGGATTTCTGTGGTATTTATTTATGACTGGGAACATCCCAAATATTACTTTTGAACATTTTGCCTCATTTATCTTCAACTTATCTTTAATTCAAATGATTGTAAGTAGTTTAGGGAGATTTTTGTGAAATTCTCTCCTAAACTTTCAGCACTTTAGCTGCATTTTTGATCTTCCATTACCACTTTACGATAAATCCCCAGAAAATTTGGTCTGGTGTCAGTCAGTATTCCATGTTAAACCTCAACAGGAAAATAATTGTCAATTGTTAAGATGATATAAGATACCTTGTAGTATATACAGCACAATACTATAAAAACTTCCATCAAATATTTCAATGTTAAAATCACAAATGACCTTGTTGATTCTCATAGCCTTTCGTGTATAATCATTGGTATTTTTTCACTTCAAAATTTTGTTTCTCCAATATTTAACCAAAGTTTTAATTTATTTACATGTGCTGTAAAACTATCTGACATCCTTTGTGATAATCAATTTTTCTTTCAAAAAAAACATGCCTCGTGTAGTAAACAGCAGGGGATTTTTTTTTTCGGTGTTACTAAGTAAAATCTTTTGGTTATTTTCTAAAGCCATAGTAACAATATCTGTGTTAGTAATGCATAGAAGATTTTCCTCAATTGCTGTATCTTAGTGTGGATATGCAAGTAAATTAGTTGCTATTTTTTTTTAGTAAAATATGATCTGAAAATATCTTTTTCTTTTTTACCTAATATTTTCAGTTTTCTTAACATATCAGAAATGAATTTGGCCCTAAGATTTAGGTTCACTGAATCTTCACAATCTTGAAATTCCAAGTTTTTAGGGGAAAACTTAAAAGTGCTATTTCTTATTACCGAATATAATTATTAAAATAGGATTTTCACCATCAAAAGGTAAATGCCAGATGCTGATGATGTAAATTTAAAAAAAATGTCTCCATGTAAGTATTTTGTAGATAAACATTATCTCACATTATAATTTTTAAGTTTATAAGGATTTTTTAAAGACTTCAAATATAAGGAGGCAATTTTTTACAAATGCGTATTGTCTGCACATGACATCTACTTTCTGATAGTTGTTTTTAATTAATTATATTAGATAATGAGTAATTGTGCTTTCAAGTTTTTCTGTAAGATTTTGCAATTATGGAGTTTCAGTGAAGTGTTGCTTTAAAGAAACCTCATATATCATAGTTTTATTCAATTAAATTTTTTAAAGAATATCATCATTTTATAAAAAATTTTAGCCTAAAATCTTTTATTTATAAACTCGTTCTCTTTTAGGTTTTATTATTCATAATAAAGTTCTCTTTTCTGCATGTTCTGTTATATTGAATTTTTTCTCCCAATATTTCTTTCAATGTTTCAAAAGTATTTAAACTTTTGTATTATTTTTGTAAAGCTAATTGATTTCCCATTAGGTCTTCAATTTTTCATACTCATACTCTTTTATCTGACTGTACTTACTTGTTCCAAGAAATAATACAGAGATTTTGACATTTTTACTTTTATTTAATATGTTTCTTATTTAAAATAAAACTGAATTTAGACATATGAAGTTTCATTCATGTACAATGTGTAATTCCCTTTTGCTAATTGAGAATCTCTGGTTATATCTTTTGTAGTTGTGATTTTTTTTTTATACACTTGCTATTGAGCTTGACCTCAATCATTCCACTTTAGACATTTTTAGTCTTCCAAAGTTTTTATACTGTCTACATTTGAGATGATGGAAAATTCTTCATTCATTCTTTGCTAATTACTGTGTACAAGTTAATGAGCATATTCAATAAATGTTTCATATTTTCAAAATTTTTGATTTTGACTGGTGCATTCTTTATTTTTTTCCTTCTGGATGCCATCAGTAGGCTGTTGTCAAAAGTGATACCATAATTTCTCCCAATACCCACACACTGTATGCTATTAAGAGAATGAAATAATGAGAGGTGGTCTTTTCCATTATTTTTCTTCAATAATGGAAAATGAATTCTTGTCTCTCATGTTTGCAAATTTTTCTTCTATGCATTCTGTGGAGATTGTCAACAAATATACAGGGCGATTCATAAATATCAAAACCATAGGCTGCTTCCTTAAATATTGCCTCCAGACTGATGCTTCCAATTGCAAAGTTTCAGAAAAAAAGATGCAAAATATTATGGCATAAGTTGCAACTCCATGGGTGTCTATTTGAAAAAATGCAAAAATTAAATTTTTATACAGCCCCTGTAGGGTAAAAATTCCAATTAGGAAAACTTTCCTTATTCATTTCTGAATTAAAAAAAAAAAAAAAAATCCATCTTCATATCTGCAAAACTCAGAGTTATGGCCATTTAAATGATTGATCAGGTTTTAAGAGGTTAGACACAAATTTAAATCCATGCAATTCAAGAAACAGCAGTACTTGAAGAGTTCCAGGAAGCATGCAAAAAATATATTTATTAAATTTGAGTTTTTTTCTTTTTCTTTTCTTTTTTTTTTTTTTTATTTGTGATGGTTAACCATAAAATTTGCAAACAATATTGCATTCTAAAATTTCTCATAAAGTTTAAAAAAAAAATAAAAAATAAGCTTTCTATTAGCTAAAAGTATATAACCTTAAATAAGTTTTTAGCTTATTGAAATGTATTTTTATAAAATTTTGAATGTTCCACCCATGATTCCCAAAAATGAGACATACAAGTTATATATTTTCAAATTATCATCCAGATTTTAGTTTTGACAGTTAATTGTCTTCTTGACCTTTTCAATCCTAACAAACTGATATCTGTTCACTATGCTTTGGATTTCTCAGCAATAGACACATTTAAATTAATATCAGTTGACACATATGGTCCAGTTTTATAAATTTAATTTATGGTTAATACTGTCAAGGCTTATATAGCTAAACAAAATAAAAAAATTCTTATATCATGTTGGAAAATGGAAACCATCTTTTTTTAGCATTTGAAAAAAATACAAAGAAAACAAGATTAAAATTTTGTTGTTTTTCTTGGCAGTTAGGAGGTTAACTTCTATTTTGGTCATGATACTAGAATATCAAAAATAATGTAAAAAATAATTTGGTTTAAATATAATAGTTAAACAAATTTTTAGCTAGATCTGTTTAAACAAGAAATGTTGTGGCCTAAATATAAAAAAAAAAAGGTTACTTCTAATTTTAAAGGTTATGATTGATTAATTTCTAAATAAGGTGAAGTGTATTGATGCTTCAATTACCTCTCTGAGAGAAGCTTTTAAGTCATCACCTCAGTACAAGTTTTTCAGTTTATTTTAGCATTTTTATTTTTATATGTATGGTGCTGATCTATTTTTGTCAGCATAAGAATAATTTTATTTTCTGTTTGTGAGTGAGTTTTATTTTTCCTTATTTTTTTTTAAAAAAATCAGATGATCATAGTTCTGTATTTATGTACTTATTATTTGAAAATTCTTTTATTCTGTTTGTACAAATTTGCATGTAATATAAGTAGATGCATTGCACAAACTTATAATAAGTGAAGAGCTCATTTAATAGATTTAAATGTAGCTTGTAGATAATATTTATTTTATTATATATATATGTATGTATGTTGTTCTTTATTTTTAAGTTTAATTAATTTCATAAGGCTGTTTTATAATAATTTATTCTTAATATACTAAAATTTTGCTGTTTTGTGTAGTATTTAAGTCTGCTGTGTAAAGGATAGACCAAGTAACATGCAATATTATATAGATGAAGCTAGTCATGACAAAGATTATCCTACTAGTAGAATTTTTATCTAAGATTTTAAGTGAAATCAATGGATTTTAATGTGTTATGTTGTGTCAGTTTATTGTGTTTCCTGTGTTTCTTTGCATTCAAACAATTCTGTAGCACAATATATTTCCTTTTTTAATTAATGTATGAATATACTAAAAGGACAAGATTCAGAATTCTTCCTAGCTTTATAAAAAATAAGTTATTGAATATAAATTTTCTGTAAAAATTTAAACATTTAATATAATAATTATTCGTTATTTAAAAAAAATGCTATAAAAGCATTAGTTTTTACATTTCAGAAATTTTTGAAAAATTTTCAATGTTAAACAGATCTATAAGTAAGGCTGAAACTATTCTCAAATATTTTGTGTTGCATAAATGCCCCCTCCCCCCTCCCCCAAGTGTCAATAATATTTGTATTGCAATTAAACATTCTGTATTTAAAGATAACTTTGTTAAATTTAGATATATAAACATGCATAGCAATTCTATTATTTGAATTTAATATAATTAAGAGTTGAAAATACAATAAAAAAATCTACCTTGGCACATTCAAATTGTCAATAGCAGTATTAAGAAATTTTCAGAAAATCTTATCAGTTAGCAAAATGCAATAAGTAGTCAAATTGGTATGACAAAATTTAATCAACTATAAAAATAAATCATCACTACTTTTGTAATTATATTTTTTATAAAGCTTTTGTATAAAATTAAGAAAAATGTAAACAGGAAAACGTTTAGAATATAACTTAATGTCATGTTTACATTTCAGTGATATATGGCCAACAAATAAAAACATAAAATTGATTCTATATGCTGCAGTTTTTAAAGACTCTAGAAATTTATTCACTTCATTAAAAAATCTTCTGACCACTGGCAAGTACATTGGTGCTAGTCTTCACTCTTTGTCAATAATAAATTAATACTTAATCAAATTGCTTTTTTTTTTTTCAGAATTATATAACAAATGATCTATACAAGTTTAATTCTTATTTTTTAAGTCATAAATAAATATAATAGCAGCATTTCAATTTGTTTATTATGCTATGTTATGTTTTAAAGATAATAAATCAGTTTATTTTTTGTATGTATAAAGGTTTTAGCCTGTTTAGATACTTTTACATTGGTCACAAAATATTAAAATATTTATAAAGTAACAAAAAATGAGTTTTTATTTTCCTTAACCCCTTCGGGACAGGAGCCTTTTATGAAATTTTTAATGTTTTGTCACTAATTTTTAAAAACAGAAATTTGTGCCTTATTAAATCAAGAAAATGCTCTGATTAAATAAGGAAAATTTTACTGTTGGGGATAAACATGGATTCTTAAGCCTTTTTGTGGCATGTATATATGTCGCTCATCCCCAAGGGGTTAATACATGAAATTCTTAACATTGCATTTGTTTATATTGATGATATCAAAGAAGAATGCACACTGACATTTGTAAGCTTAGTACTTCTGTTAAATATTGTACTTATGTTTCGTTTATTCAAAATATAACTGCTGAATTCTGATTACATGCTGTTAGAAATGCTTTGAAAATGAGGATAACATTTGGTCCCTTTCAATTTTTTTGTAAGATAAATCTTAATTTTTAAGTTACTTTTTTTTTTCTTTTTAAAAGACTGCTGTTGTTTTCCTTATTCCCCCTTCTCTATCTTCTGGTTATTGAAAATGTAAAATTTTTTCTCTATTAAAAAAAAAATCTCCAAATTTATATTTCCCATTACCTAATTATTTATTAATTATCTCTAAATCTCAAAGAATATTTCAAGTAATTTCTCTTTTCATTAAAAAACTAATTATATTTAAACTAAACTCTGTCTATATAATCCATGAACAATCTGGGCCTATAGTGCTTATCCCCATTTTCTTGACCTTAGGCCCCGAGGTGTTATGCAGCATATATCCCAGTCAGGTGATCAATCTGACATGGGAAACTCTGTGTTTAGTTCCCAAGCAAGCTTGCTACTCACTTTATCAACCATGAAGGGATGAAAGTCTGAGTGAACCTTATACTAAGATATTTAGAAAAAGAAAATTGAAGCTGGTTGATCTTTAAGTTCGCAGTTTTAAAATGCATATCTAGATATCAATATTTCATATTAGTGTTAAGAATTTCTCATTTAATTAAAGTTGACCATAATCAGCAACTTGCATTCAAAACTGCATGTTATAAACATAAATGTGCATCTTATGTACAACATATTTATTTGGAAATTATCTAGTTCCTTCTGGTATCTATTTATGCAAATGCAACTTACATTTATATGTTAATCAACATAATATTTTAACAAATGATTAAATAAAACTCACTTTTTTTTAATCTTTCAAAAAAACCTTTATTATTCCTGGTATACAGTTTAACCATATTCAATGCATAACAACATATAACTGCTTGCTATTTAAAGCATACAAGGAAATTATTGTGATCAATGATTTAAAAAAAAAAAAAAAAAAAACTTTGTAGTAGCAGTAGGCTAGTTTTAAAACCATGTAAAATAAGTGGTATTTGGTGCTAATTATAACCAAGAATCACCATGATGCTTTAAAATTTATAAAACTATCTTCAATCTTTTCTTAAAAGAAAAAAGACCTTTTAGTTATATAAAGTCTGCATGCAAACAGATTTTTGTCATTCTGATGCAGATTTCAAAAATTCATTTCCATTTACTAGATAATTTGTTTTGCTTGTTAATTCAACATATAGTTTTTAAAATGTTTCCACTCAAGGGTGTAAAAATCTTGGTGCCAGTGGGTAGTCTCTGAACCACTAAATTTTTTTAGTTTTCATTGCTTAAATTTTATTAGAATTCCTATAAAAAACTGCACAAAATATTAGAGAAAAAATATTTAATAAAATTTTTGTTGAGAGAATGACTTCAGGCACCTTGATTTTTACACCCCTGTTTCCACTGCTTTATTTTAAATTGAATCCAAATAGTACTTAAAGTTACCAGACAAATATTTAATTTTTGTATAATTTTATTTCATAGTTAAAACTTTTGTTATTTTTGTTTTCTCGCAATGCTTATATTTTTTTAGTAAGCTGCTTCAAATAAAGCCTCAAGTCTTCTTTTTAATACAAATATGTACTTTATATTTCTTGTGAACAATATTTTTATTAGAATCAAATGGGGCCTTTTTTTTAATCTTTGTTATATAAGTTATTCTAGTTATATTTTGTAGCTATAACCCCCCCCCCTCTTCAGTTGCTTTTTCATTCTATTAATTAATGACCCTATAATAATAACTTCATATTCTATAAAGCTTTATCATACTTACTTTGTAAAAAATTATGAAGTTTGTGCTGATATCCTGCATTCTGTGTATTATACAGTCTTTAATTTATATTGAAATGCAAAATATTTTTTTGGTCATACATTGCACTATTCATGTGTATATGTATGTGTGTATATATGTATATATTATTTCATTGTATATATATTGAACATAGCATTAATGTCTTCTGATGCTGTTTGTTATATATGTCATAAGTACAAACATGAAAGGAATATGCCTGTTGTTATTATTTGTAATGACTCATATTACTTTCTTTTATTGCATGTTAATTTGGGATGTTACATGTTTAAATTATGATCATAAAATATTATTGCAATAATGTAATACATATCTTTATTGAAGCTATGCATCTTTGTAAATTTTCATATTCTGTACATAATGCTAGAAAATTTTAAGTGATGGTCACAATTTGCATGAAAAAATTGCTATTAAATTTATTATTTAAAATTGAACTGTATTTATTTTATTACTTTTGATGGAAGAAAGGTCATATACAGTAACACATTATTATAATGCATTCAAGATCAATAACTTAAAAAATTTTATCCAGCCGAGATAAATGTATATGTCTTATTATAATGAGTTAGTGGCTGTTTATTAAAATTTTGCATGCCGTATATGATAAATTTGTTTCGAATGTGCTAATGATAAAAATAAATTAACCTTATTTTGTTTCTATTTATGTGTGCATGTTTATAAAAAAATATGCATGTAGCTTTTATTGTTTTGAAATTTTTTTCTTTATTTAACCTTTCCCTTGTATTCTGAGATGCCCACATTTAAAATTGTATATTAAAATAAAAATAAATTGTTCTGGGTTTTTATAGATAATTAGTTATACAACTCAGATCGGTTCACACTTTTCACCTGTTCTTAATTGTATGTCAAATACAGTTCAAAAGCCTAGTTTAAAAAAACATATTAACTTTTTTCTACTTTGAGTATTTAAAAAATCTAATGCTTCCAAGAAATTGCTTTTTACATATAACCTTTGAGGAAATGGTTTTGAAAAAAGAATAAATGTAATATGTGGCAAATCACAAATGCACACAGTCACAGTAAGTATTTAAAATATGCTGACATACATAGAAAGAAAAAATGGAATGTTCTGTTTAACTCTAAAAAAGTTTACTTACGTAAAATTTATTAATCTAGAAACTATCTCTTTCTGTTTACGATTATATCACTGAAAGCTTCTGTCTTCAGCCTCATATAAATTTTTGAAATCATAATCTATGGAAAATATTCTTTCCATGAGATATCTCTAAAATATGTATTGATCTAGAAAAGTTTGTTTTACAAATTAAAGTTCATGAATATTTGGGATGTATAATTTAAGTATCACATTTTGTATTTTTAAAGATATTTGCTTCTATTCAGGCTAAATACTCCAAAGAGAATTTCCTTAATTTGAAACTTGATTTGTGAGATTTTATGGCTTAAAATGTTGTTTAAAGTGTTTGACCACACGCAAAAATCTCGATAATATAGAAAAATAGATAAAACTGTTTGATGGATACTATTATATGAAGGGTAATAGATTTGAGAATATTTTAAAATATTAATCTTTCATTCAGAAAGTTTCTAAGTGCATATTTCTTTTCCTTTTTTGCTCCACACTTTAATGTAGTAATATATAATCTTTACTTCTAACTTTCTTTGTTTATAATACCTGGCTGTCATTTTTTTTTCTTTGTTAAATTTAATAATCTTTCATGTTGCTGAATTAACAATCTACCAGCCTACATAGGCAAGCTTGTTATGTGTTTTGAATAATTTTTATTTCATGTGTGGATAATTGTTGATGTCATCTTTGTTCTATTATTGAATGGATATATGAAAAAATATTTTACATCTAATAAGGAAAGTATTCAATAGCTAATTCCAGTGCTGTGCCTGGGACAAAGTGTCAATTTGTCATCTTCCTATCTTCTCTTTGTGACAGGCATTAAAAATTGAAATATGCAGATGCAAAAATAAATTCTATTGAATAGTTATTGCATTTATTTTGGAACTTTAAAAGGTTTAATTTTAATTCAGAAACAGCAAACAACTAAATGTAAGTGAAAAACTGCACCTTGGACAATAAAAGGTATGTATATTTGAAATCAGAAAGTAAAGGTATACATGTATAATTGAATAATAATAAAAAAAATCTGGTTTTAGATTTGAGATTTTTTTTTTCAACAATATAATCAAATAATCAGCTAAATGAAGGCTATTGACTCACATATTTATAGATTATTAGTCATTCAGAAGTATGTTTAAGAATAATTTGGGGGGGGGGGGGAACTAAGTTACTCAAATTTTTTTAACTTTTTATGTATCATGTGGGGTAACATTCAAAACGTGTTAACATGGAACTGAGAAATGTTTGTTTTAATTTTAGGTGTTAGTATTAGGATTAATTGTTTATTTTTGTTTCCAGAAATATCATCAAAAATGTATTTAAAAAAAGATCCTTCCCTTTCATTTCCAAATCTACTGAACCTAATATTATGAAAAAATTGGGGATAGTAGGTTTATTTAAAGCTTGTGGGAAAACTAACAATTATCTTCGGTCACATAGCTTTTGAGAAAATTGCATATTTTGTTGCACACAAACATTGTTTTGTGTGCACTCAGCAGGGGATCTGAAGGGTGCTTGAGATACTTATTGATGTGTGATTTGCCCAAAAATCGTTGATAATGATTTTCTGAAAAAATTGTCAGTAATTAGCCATGATATTAAAAACCTATGTACAAAAATATGACATTACAATTTTGAAGCACAATTATTTTAATTAAAGCTTATTTATTAAACAATTGTTCTTAGGTTTTTATAAAAATAGTTTCATCATATATATGCGATTCTATTTGCTGTAAATGTGTTATCAAATTATTTGTGTAATTTCATAAATGCTAAATCAAGATTAATATCTCTTTGATAGTTGTTTCATTGTACTACTGTAGTAACATTCCATTTTAATCTTTGAATTATATGCTATGCAATGTCAAGATTTGTTATGTTCTGCCAGTTGAAAGCTTTTAACATTTTAATTTTACACCGAAATGATTGAGGCTGTTTAACAGTTCTTTCTTTAAATCACCTTGAAAAAATCTATGCAAAATGTTCTTAATTTATGCATCAGTATGGCTAAATAAATAAAATTATAAATGATATATATTCTCTGTGATTGATGTGTGAATGGAAGATGTTTTAAATGAGCTAAGCTGCTAATGAGTATGTGATATTTCCAGACATATGTGTTTGTTGAAGTATGGTTCAGTTTTAAACCTTTGGTATTTATTCTCCAAGTTCATGTAGGAAATCCATTGTGCATTTAAGTGAAACATATCCTTTCCCTTCCTATGCAATTTCATCCTTTGAACTCTTACCTGCTGCCTTGTTCAAGTAAAACATAGTAATCCTAATGTTTGTGTAGAGCTTATTTTCTCTGATTTTTAATTATTCCTTCTTAAATACATTAGTAAGAGTGGGCCAAATATATTTACTGTATGAGTTGATCTTACATAAATTTTTAACTGTCACTTCTTTACTGAAATGGTATGTTATGAAATCTGACAAATATTTGTATCTTTTATGTGCCATAAACTTTAGCTATTTTTGTGTCTAAAATTTATCTCCATCACTTGAAATGATGAAAATCATATTGTATTTGTGTATGTATTATAATGTATATATATATATTCTTTAGTGATGTAAAAATTAGCAAATTTAGAAGGATTTAAAGGGGGATAAAGGAAAATATGTAATTTTTCTAACCATGTATAATTACTTTAATTTGTCGTCATAGTATGTTTTGTATTATGATCCTCCTGGCGTTTCACGTAACTCATATCTGTAGTGAAAATTACAACAAAATTTTAGTATTGAAATTGTTCGTATTGTACTCTTGCTGTAACATCCCTATTTAATGTGCAATTTATAGCCAAGACATATTGTTTGCCTATTGTAGTAAATAAAAATACACAAAAATATAGCTTGCTTTGTGTACCTTGCATAATATTATTTTCATTCTCATATATTTTCTCTTCTGCTCATATTTCATAAATAGTTTTTCTTTTCTTTTGGTACCAGGGTTGCATAAACCCAGCTCAGCAGAAAAATAACTGAGAGAGGTATAGAAATGGCACAAATTACAATGGACCTGCCCTATTTAAGGACCTATCTCTGATCCTGCATTTTAAATAACATAGCAAAAAATAATTAAGCACTCTCCCCCACCATAAATCTTTCCAGTTAAAATAACTAACAAGTAAAAAAAAAAAAAAAAAAAAATCAGTCAGAACTAGAGATGGGCAATGACGAGATGTTTTTATCGTTTTTCTCAATTGTATGGACATCTCGATAACTTTCAACTGTGTAAAATTTTTCTTGATGACTCCAATTTGTAGTTGCTTTTATACCATGCCAAATTCGATTTTAGCAAGAGTCGTCTCCAGGTGAACTGGAATTAGTCAGTGCTAATAAAGACATGGTAGATTCGCTCGCTAGTGTACCCTTCTTTTCATCGAGGTTTCTGATATATATGAAATCTTGAACTGAATCCCTATTGTATACAGCATCGTATAGCAAACTCAGTGTGCACGCTCAGCAAAATCTTAAAAAAACTCGAACTAAAGGAATCTCTGACTGGATCCTTGGGAGGTAAAGGTGGGGAAAACTGCATAGGAGCTACATAATATGAATAAGTGGGTATAGGACTTTCCAAAGATATATCACATTAGGGGTATTGGCAAAATTTAGAAATGTGCTTCTGAGAGGGCAAACTGAGAAGGAGGCTACTGAAGTAACTGGAGTGATGGACTACTGAGCTAGAGTTACTAGAGAGAAACTGAAAGAGGGCAGAGTGAGGTTCTCTAAATTTGCATGATATCAGTAAATGATCATATGATTTTCCAACCATATGCCACTGCGATCTAAAAATGCCCTCCCATAGGGTGCCAAAGGAAGGGAGGTGTGTGAAGGAGGTAATATGAGTAAGTGGTCACATGCCTTTCCAACAATATGTCACATGAGGGCTCTCGACTAAGATTAGAAACTGCCCCCTGTGAGAGTAAAGGGTAAAGTAGGGGGAGGGACACTGCAGGTGCATAACATCAATATGTGATCATAGGACTTTCCCACCATATGTCCCATGATGAGGCACCTCGATCTAAATTTATAAATGCCTTCCCAGTGGGGGGCTAAAAAGAGGGTCAGTGATGGATCTTGGGTATAAAGGTGGGGGATGGTAATAGGAGCTGCATTATTCACAGGTCTTTCCAACAGTGTCACATGACGAGCATCGGATAAATTTATAAGAATACTCACCAAGAGGGGGGGAGGACCGTGGGAGTTGCATAACATAAGAACTTGGCCACAGGCCTTTCCAATGATATGTCATATGATGGGTTTCGGCTTTAATTTATAAGGATGCTCCCCATGGCAGCAAAGCAGGGGGGGGGGATGATTGCAGTGGATGCATAAACTGAAAAAGTAGTCACAGGCCTTAGCAACAATATGTAACATCAGGGGTCTCGGCGAAATTTAGAAAAGTGCCTTCAATAAAGAGCAAAGTGGGGGTAGGAGGGATACCAGAGGTACATAATATGTATAAGTGGTAGCAGGCCTTTCCGACAATGTGTCACATGAGGGGTCTTGTTTAAATTAATAAAAGTGTACCCTGTGGGGGCAGAGTGTTGAAGGACTGCGGGAGATGCATAACATAAGTGGTCACAGCCCTTTCCAACAATGTCACATGATGGACTCTGCTAAATTTTGAAAACTGCCCTCTCCCCAAGGGGGCGAAGTGTGGGGAAATTCACCGCAGTACAAAAGGTTAATAAGTGGTCACAGGCCGGACTACAACGTCTTGCTTTTCTAAATTTCATATATTATAAATATTATTTACTGAATAGCTCTGTAAAAAAATTAATCTAAAAGGATAAAAATGCAAAAAGGTTCGAAAACTGTTCCCCGCTGTGGGAACCAAATTCGGAAGGGGAGAAAGAAAATATAATATGAAAGAGTAATCCGAGATCTTCAAGATATACCGCATGAGTATCTAAAATAGTTTGAAAATTATTCCTCTCCTCACCCGCCCCCGTGGGTCCACACTTTTGCCCCCAAATTCATGCAGCTTACTTAATTTTTTTTAAATATTTAATAAATAATATTTAACGAATGGCTAGATCAAAATACCACACTTAAAATGATATATATTGCAGAAATCACTATGATTTTAAAAATGTGTTCCTCCCCTCTGAAAATTTTTTTTAAATAAAAAATGTTTATTGGAGGGTTTCAGGTATGTGACAGCTTGGCAGGGCTAAAATACAAAAAACTTTGAAAATTAGGGCTTATTGTCATATTCTCATGTTTCTTTCTGTACCTCGTTCCTCGATAAACTCTTCATTCTTTTCGACAAACATTCTCACATCTCTTCTCTGGCGAGAAAGAGAATCATCGTGGAACTGCGTCATCGAAAAGGGTAACCATCGGGAAACCACCCAAGTCGCTCGAGATTCCGCAGTCATCGAGGTAGAAATTCATTGCGAAATCACAATTCACTTGAAATTCCGGAGTCATCGTCGTAAGATATTACCGAGATGAGGTTTTTTAAAATACTAGACTATCGGAAAGCTCTTTTATACATTCTTTCATATTATTTATCTTTCTCCGTGTTGAATTTAAGCGGGGGAAGAGGACAAGGGGAGGGATGAGGTGGTGAATTTTTTAAATCGTAGTTATATCTACAATGAATGTCATTTTAGATGTGGTTTTCTGAGGGAGCGCTCTGGCAAATATTCATTATAAACGTTTTATAGTGGGGGCAGCATGATTTCTGGGTATATTCTGGGACGAAAAACTAAACTTGCAGGAGAGATGTAAATTTCAAACTGTTTTTGGATCCGTCATGTACCATACACAGAAATCCTCTACGCTTTCAGATGCAGCCTGGTTCAACGTGATATTGAAAGGAACTAGGCTTCTTGACAAAATAATAAACTGTGTAAAACTCATTGAGGATAATCAGGCATTATTTCAGATGCCTCCTCTTTAACTTTCAAATGGGCTCGAAAGAACTTTCGAACTTTACTATGAACTCTACTAACCATACTCATTGAAATTATTCACTTTCAAAATGAACTATAGAACATTGTACTTGTAAATATTCCGCACCTCTAATTTTGAACCTGTAAATATTTCTGTTATTAAAACACACGTCTGAATTCTAAACACACCATCATGCAATAATGTAAAGTTGTAATGGTTGGGTGCTCGTACTGGGTGTTAAATGCAGACATAACTCAGTATATAAGATAAAAAACAGTTTATTAAAAACGATAAGGGCTCAAGGGGAGTGGAGCAAGTCTGTAATTTTCACAACTGAGAACACTACTAAAAGATCAAACTCATACTCACAGCTCCGGAACTAGCTCAATCGGGGCACCTCTGATTACTTCTCGGCTATCTTTCAGCTAAGCTGCTAGATAAAATCTAATTAGACAGCCCGTGGCTGTATATGTTTCTTTATTAACTTTGAGATAATCAACGTAACTACTATTAAATTCCTTACCACCGGCCAACTTCTCGAGTCGAATTCCCAAACTCCTTATCAACTCACTGGAGGCTCGATGCTACTTTATACTACTCACTCTGGATCAATCAACGCAGCTAGACACACTCTGCTAAACACCAGCGGGCAATCGCCGCTAGAGAGACACTTCGCTGGCTAATATCGCTAGACACACTCTGCTGGCTAATGTCGTCAGAGACACACTGCTGGCTGGCTACTGTTGCCAGAGACACTCTCAGTCGGCCAACGCCGCCAGAGACACTCCACACACACTCAAACTCCAAGCTTTTATATGTTGCAAACTGAGATACTTCAAATTTACATATTACTACTAACCGCGACCTAACTGTAGAATCCGAAAGAGACACGCACGCTTTAGAAAATTAAAGTAAAAGAGAGGATAGATGTCGCTTTCACGCTTATACATGTTAAATTATTGACCTCACGATCTCAGAAATACTAGAGTGCCTTCATTACAAAGGTCACTCCCTCACAACCCCCCCTCGGATTCTACAGAGAAAAAGGACTGGGCAAAATGCATGCCCAGGACTTTTTCTTGTTATAAATTTCAAGCCGTACAAAAACAAAGTGATGAGTGAAATTTGGCACCGAAACATAACTTTTAAAATATTACACTTTATTTCATCACAACAAAACCATCAGTTTGCATCAAATATTCACATATTCAATCCAATCATCCTTCTATCTTAAAAATAGCCTCCGAAAAACTTTCAAAACTCTTAACTTTCAAAACTAATTACTTCCTCTTTCAAAACAACCCACTCCCCTGGGAGTGCTAAAATTCATCAAAACACTAAACTTTCGAAATTTTCCTCAATACTGAAATACAACTGTAACTTTACCAAAAATTTCTCTATAAAACTTTCCTAACACTAGAATTTACACCAAGTCCAAAAAATCCAATGCGCAAAAATTTTCCTCAACAAAATTCCGAACTCATCTAAAATTAAATTTACTTCATACTACAATAACTCTGCTACTACGTAATAACTACATACACATTAGCCAATGACCTAACTCCCAAAAATTCTTCAGAACTAGCTCCACTTTAACAATATTTGGGGTAACATACGTACAGCTTCACATAGCTGTGCTTATGCAATAATCTAAAATATGAAATTTACAAAATGACGTCATCACATGACTCTTCATCTGTATAAACTAAAAGAAAAATAGCAGTATCAATATACAGGGTGTTTCGCTACCAGACCGACAAACTTTGAGGGATGATAGTAGACATGAAAACAAACATTATTAAATAGGGAACCATGGGGCGCAAACGTATTCTGTAGGAGCTAGCGGCCATTAAAGTTTGAGGTCCAAAGTTTTAAACGATGATAAAAAACGGAAAAAAGGGTCGATTCGTTTGCGGTTTTCACTAAAACATTCTTTATATCACGTTTTTCTTAGAAAAAAATTTCAAAGGTTATGTTCAAAAATTGTCGATAGAGGGCGCTTTAGACTTTAGAGTAACGAACAGTTACTTTTTACCGCTATTTTGTGTAAGGGGTTGAAATTAATCTAAAGTTTAGACTTTAACTTAAATTTTAAGTCCAAAATCGGAAACACTAGAATTAGGTAACTAGCGAAAATTAAACTGTGAACAGAGGGGGAAATTTTTAACGCTCATAAATATTGGACAAACAAATCGATTTTGTTGCAGTTTGCGTGTAAGTCATTCCCTTGGTAATTATTTTATTCAAAATGATGTACAGCTTTGGTGCCCTCATATTTTAATAGAGGGCGCTTCCGACACATCTCTGACATTTCAGTGGCATTACTCCTGCGTGTTTTACTACCAGACCATCATACTTCCAAGAAGTGTTAGGGATACAAAGACGACTTGGAATCACATAGGAATGTAACGTTGGAAATGCATTTTTTGCAAGTTACGGTTAAAGGAAGCAGAGAAAAAAGTAACAGAAACAGCAGAGAAAGAACAACACGTTAATGTGACAGAAAACAGTTTATTTAAAGATTTTACGAGAAATGGTGTTCAAAATTACAATCAGAAGTAGTCCGGTATGCTTGACAGCGGCGTCACGTGGAATTCCTCACGGTTTGAAAGTTTCCTGGCATCTCTGATAGTTTTCTGGCAGCTACAGAAATACCAGCTGAGAGGTCTTCAACTGATGGTACGGGAGTCTCATACACCCAATTTTCTATTTGACTTTAGCAAAAGAAGTCCATACATGATAGATCCGGTGATCTGGCAGGCCAATGAACCGGGCTACCACGACCTATCCACCACTGTCCATATGTTACTTTGAACTGTCGGTAAAAGTCATTGGTAAAATGTGGAGGAGCCCTATCGTGCTGTTCATCGTTCAAATACTTCATTCTGCTACCTTTGGAACCGGTTCGCGAATGATCACTTCAAAGTGATCTTTGCGCAGGCGCATTACCGTTTAGCACCATCTACCGTCGCTGTCAAACTTGCCGGACTACTTCTGGTTGTAATTTCAAACACCTTTTCTAGTAAAACCTTTAAATAAACTGGTTTCTGTGACATTAACGTGTCGCTCTTCTCGCACTAACGTGTCTCTCTGTTTCTGTTACTTTTTTCTCTGCTTCCTTTAACCGTAGCTTGCAAAAAATGCATTTCCAACGTTACATTTCTTTGCGATTCCAAGTCATCTTTGTATCTCTAACACTTCCTGGAAGTATGATGGTCTGGTAGTAAAACATCCAGGAATAATGCCTTTGAAATGTCAGAGATGTGTCGGAAGCGCCCTCTATCAAAAAATGAAGCCACCAAAGCTGTACATCATTTTGAATAAAATAATTACCACGTTAATGACTTACACGCAAACTGCAACAAAATCGATTTGTTTGTCCAATATTTATGAGCGTTTAAAATTTCCCCCTCTGTTCACAGTTTAATATTTGCTAGTTACCCGATCCCAATGTTTCCGATTTTGGGCTTAAATTTTAAGTTAAAATCTAAACTTTAGAATAATTTCAACCCCATACACAAAATAGCGGTAAAAAGTAACTGTTCGTTACTCTAAAGTCTAAAGCGCCCTCTATCGACAATTTTTGAACATAACCTTTGAAATTTTTTTCTAAGAAAAACGTGATATAAAGAATGTTTTAGTGAAAACCGCAAACGAATCGACCCTTTTTTCCGTTTTTTATCATCGTTTGAAATTTTGGACCTCAAACTTTAATGGCCGCTAGTTTCTACAGAAGACGTTTGCGCCCCATGGTTCCCTATTTAATAATGTTTGCTTTCATGTCTACTATCATCCCTCAAAGTTTGTCGGTCTGGTAGCGAAACACCCTGTATAACACAGGTATACTTCCCTGCAAGAAAATCACATTAACGTTCAATTTTAATACAATACAATTTCATATTTAAATGTAACATAAAACTTCGCAACTTGCGGAAACCATTCCCAATTAAACTACAAACGTAACGCATGAACCACGAACGATAAGAAGGAAGTTAATTCATTAAATGTTAGTATAGGAGATAGAAACGCGTGTCAAGGACTTCTTGACCGCAAAACACGTGCACGCCTGACTCGCGGCGCGTGTACAAAATAACCCAAATTACTATCTATACCTTTCTGAAAACAAAACATACATTAACATACATTTTATAACACATGTATTTTATAACAATATAATAACATTTTAACAACTAACATAACAACTTAACAATAGATCCAGAATTTTTAAAAGCAGTTAAGACCAAAATTTAAAACATACACAAAACTAGCAATTTTGCAAACAAATTTTGAACACAATTAAGCACTAATTGTGAGTCCGTCAAAAAAATCCAAAAATGGCCAAAAATACAAAAGTCTATCTGCTTTTTATTCCTTCACATTGCTACCACATATATGCACTCTAATAGAAATTTAATAAAGAACATGATCACCCAATTATAGAGATGATTCGCTGCCAGCCGGTTTCATACTACAGGATGGCTTTCTCCTCTTGTCCCAAAAACCTTGCACGAAGGATCTTTCGTCATCAGAACTGTACGGTGACGCCACATTTGACTGTCGTGCCTGCAGCCTGGTCCTGAATGGATGCCGTGGGATACTTGTAGATTCCACTCGACGACTCTGCTCTGATCGGTTCGCTGGGGTCACTCCATAGCGAGATTCAAACTGCTGATGTCGGTACTCTGAATGTTGTCTCCTCTTTCTAGATGCACCCGAAGTTACTGAAGATCCTAGGCCACGTTTCTTTCCGGATCTACGCTGTCTCTTATTGGGCAAAAAATCAGATTTAAAAGTTCTTTTAACAGTTTGACGAGTGTCCATATGAAGTTTTTTTAACCGACTTCAAAGAGGAGGTTATGATTTCGACCTGTATGTATTTGTTGTTCACCCATAACTTTTGCAAATATGAACCGATTTTGATAATTCTTTTTTTGTTTGAAAGCGTATGAGGCCCATGTGGTCCCATTCGAATTTCATAAAAATCTGATAATTAGAACTTTTTTAAAAATAAAAACTTTAAATTTCAAATTTATTTTGAAGCAATCGGCCAATTAGAAGTGTTCATTATGCATGCTTTTATGTTACACTTACATGGACACACGATCTTTTCACTGTTAAAAGTTTGAAGTTTTTGCTGCATCGTCACTCCACCGCTTTTATGGAATATCTCTATTTTGACCAATGAGAATTCACCATAATGCAATGAAGTAGTCATTTTCTATAAAAGCAATGGATTGACGATAAAGTAAAAGTTTCAAATTTTTAACAGTGTTCAAAGTGCAAAATCCTAACTGGACGAGGGCCAGGATTCACATAAATTTTGCGCTGTTTGCGAAACGAGATTTGTTAACAAGAAAATTTATTTAAAACATTGAAAAATTTGCTAAAATTCATGCTTTTGATTCGTTAATCTGGTTTCGCTAACAGCGCAAACGGGCCTCCGTGGCCGAGTGGTTAAGACGCCGCTCTACTACGCTGGAGGTTGTGGGTTCGATTATCGCTGGCTCCATTGCACACACACTTTGTGTGGAGCTCCTGGTTGTATTTCTCTTGTGATGTAAATTTCCTTGTGCTATCTCGTCCTTGTATAATGGCGATGACTTATAAGCAGACTTTTATGTCGAGCACACAAGTCAGATGTATGTTGTTCAAACAGCGCAAATTCTGTCTGGATTCCGGACAAGTTCTCTTATGCAAGAAACCGGAAATATAGCATCTAGGGGATATAGTGTGGAAATCGGCTATCTCAGGGCGTGTTCAGAGCAATTTACAAAAGTAACCAATGTTAACGACCGATTGTAGGGTAGTACGAAAGCAAATTGTGGCATCAATGAAATCTATTCTGTTGAATCGTAGCTGACGTCACACTTCGCTTTGATTTTCATTTCGTACTTGTCTACAATCGGTAAGTGGTCAGTAAGTAACCAGTACGTTGTGCTGAACACGCCCTCTGTGACACTTAAAAAAGCGCTAAAATGTTCTATTTTTTAAATGTGCAACAATGCTAATGAAATTTAAAGATAGAAGCGACATCTGCAGGACATTTTTTTAAAAATGCAAGAATTATTGCTAGTCTAGATAATGTATCACGAAAATGCCGCAGATGTCGCTGTGATCGACACTTTGGAATTCAGTAGCATCGTTGCACAATACCAATTTTTAGCACTGCTGGCATTGTAAAAAATTGAACCCTTTTGCTGCATCGTCACTCCATCGCTTTTATAGGAAACGATTACTTCACTCTATTATAGAGCATTCTCATTGGTCAAAACAAAGAAATTCTATAAAAGTGATGGAGTAACGATGCAGCAAAAGGGTCAATTTTTTCACAGTGTCGATAGCAGATTTACACTCCATGTATTCCAGACTCTCTCCTTCGAACAATGAAAAGTTCCTAAAAATGAAGGCTTATGATTGGCCAATCTTGTTTCGCTTAACAGCGAATAATCCTTCTGGATCCTAACCACTGTTGCAGAGATGCTAATTTTTTTTCAAAGTACGAAATCTTAGCTGGAACAATTCTCGTATCCACCAAAGTGAAAGATCCACATCGATCCAGACATGAGAATTCGATATCGAAAAGCTGAAAATTCATCTCTAAAGAGCCTTACACGTTAAAGCAAGAGTGTCTGTTATCAGGGTACTTGTTATGTCGGATTCACAAAGTGATTAAAGTACATTGCTGTGCTAGATTTACATTTGGACAAATATAAATAGCGAAAAATTTTGATAAGCTTACCATTAAGAGCCCACAATAGTCACAGAAGAATTACTCAAAAAGACCCGGATGACCATGTAAAGTCTATGGGAGCGTTCTTTTCTAATATCTCGCTCAAATTTTAATATTTTTGCATGATTTTTTTGCACAAGATAGCTGAGGGCAATCCACAACCGGGCTAGTTTTTACTTTTTCGATTTTGGTTATATATTTTTTATATTACGATAGTTCCAGTTTCAGAACCGGTTTAAACCGGTTTCAAAAGTTAAAGTAATTTTTTAAAGAAAATCTGAAACAAAAATTGAAAAAGTAAAAACTAGCCCGGTTGTGGATTGCCCTCAGCTATCTTGTGCAAAAAAATCATGCAAAAATATTAAAATTTGAGCGAGATATTAGAAAAGAACGCTCCCATAGACTTTACATGGTCATCCGGGTCTTTTTGAGTAATTTTTCTGTGACTATTGTGGGCTCTTAAAGTTAATCTAGTTTTTTGATAATACAGTAAAACCCCGATAATTCGGATTAATTGGGACCAGACCCAATCCGGATTATCCGGAGAATGAGAAAAAAGTGAAATAAAAAACACTTACAGAAAAACACCTTTATATTAAACATACTGAATATTTACAGGCAATAAAAATATTTATCTTGTAATTATAAAATCGTCTGCTGTGCCAGTTTTGTATAAGTTTTGCGGGCAGCACGGTCACGCATCTGCTTGAGCTTAGTTAGTTTATTGGGTGTAGTCTCCACTCGATGTTGAAAATAAACAATTAATTGTTGTAAATGATTTGTTTCTTCATTATGGCTAATAACGTTTAGTTGGTTTTCATTGATAATAGTGTTTTCGTCTGAATCATCTTCATTTTCAACTTCTTTTGCTGTACATAAAGTGATTATTTCATAATCTGTAACTGAGGCGTAAACCTCTTTTAACATGTTTACAAAATTTTCAGGTATAATTTCCCTTTCATTCTCGCTTATTTTCCCTTCTGTTTCAAATTTGCTTGTTATTTTAAAAAATCATAATTTGTAGACCATAAATTCTTCTACGACTTTCGGAGAGTACTCTCAGCAACCTGCTTGCAGACTTTAAGTGATGCATTGTTGTTTCTTTCAAAGTTCACATCAGATAGTTTAAATGAAAATAAATAACTAAATAAATAACTAAATAAACAATATAAATAACTAAAAAGTAGGAAATAAATTTAACTTTTTCAAAAAAATGTATAACCGACTCCAAAAAAAGCGCTAAAAAGAATTAAATAATTCTATAAAATTTTCGAATGACAAATCATTATCCAATAACCACACATTGACTATCATATACCGGTATAAAACGGTTAAATTTAATATATAGAATTTAATATCCACCAAACATATATTTTCCAGAGAATATTTTTTACAAGAGATTAATTTACATAATTTTGATTTAATTTTTGAATATATACATATAAAAAGTAAGGAATTACTTTTTGAAGTTGGTGCTAAACTATCTTAAGTTTAGAAAGAATTGTGGATATATTATGTCTAGTACCATAAATAAAATGGGAAAATCATTATCGATTATGATTGTTTGGCACCAACTTCAAAAAGTAATTCCTTACTTTTTATATGTATATATTCAAAAATTAAATCAAAAATATGTAAATTAATTTCTTGTAAAAAATATTCTCTGGAAAATCTATGTTTGGTGGATATTAAATTCTATATATTAAATTTAACCGTTTTATACCGGTATATGACAGTTAATGTGTGGTTATTGGATAATGATTTGTCATTAGAGAATTTTATAGAATTATTTAATTCTTTTTAGCGCTTTTTTTGGAGTCGGTTATACATTTTTTTGAAAAAGTTAAATTTATTCGAGGATTAATTACTGAAGATGTTGAACTATTGGATAACTTGTGTTTTTGAGGTTGCTGTCTATAATAAGTGGAGGAATGGGACAGTTTATGATTTTTTCCCTTTTATGGCACACTGAGTCTGATGTATTTGACACTGCTCTTTTATTTTTATTATCATACTTTGCTCTCGGTTTGATAGACTTTCTACTTTCAATAACAGTTTTTGGAGCTGTTTGACCAAATTTTCTTTTTGCATACTGATGAAAAGAATTAGATGAAGAAGTGCTGGACTCGGAACACTCATTGGATCGGGAATATTGCGAAACACCGCTCGACACATGAGAACCTTCACTACCATTTTCTTTAAACTTATAAACTCTAACCTGATCCAGATTAACCGTCATTCTTTCACCATTGACATTAACAATCAAATTGTTATTCCGAACTTCCAAAACTTCAAACGGACCCACAAACTTCGGACCAAACTTAGCTACCCTCTTCTGACGACTTGAATTTAACCAATGCTTTTCTACTAATACAAAATCTCCAACTTTCACTTCTAACTCCCTTCTACGCATATTATAATACTGTGCTTGCTTCTCCTGCGCTTTTCCCATCTGAACTTGAGGGTCCTTAACCAACCTCTCAATATCCTGGCACATAAACTGACTTTCCGCATCCGACACCATAACTAGCCTTTGAAATGGAGTAATGACTTTTCTACCCAAAAACAATTCAGCCGGCGTTTTCCCCGTTGACTCGTGAACTGCCGTACGAAGTGCGTACGCAAAATGCTGAAGAAACTGGTCCCAATTTGCATGATGAGAACCAACATAAGAAGAAATCATTTGAATTAATGTACGATTTACACGTTCAGCCATATTAGACTGAGGACGATACGGAACAGTAAAAGAATGATCGATCTCCAGCTTCTCACACAGAGCCTTAAATATATCAGAAATAAAACAAGGGCCATGATCGCTAACTACCCTAATTGGTGCACCATATTTAGAAATATAATTATCGAAAAATGCATCGGCAACTGCAGGTGCAGAAGCCTTCCTGAGGGGGACTAACTCTACCCATTTACTAAAATAATGAACTATAACTAGTACAAATCTATATCTTTTAGGATTAGACAATGGATAAGGACCGATTAAATCTACACCTACACATTCATTAGGAAAATTTACTTTAATAGGAATTAATTTGCCAGCTGGACTTACATTTTTATAATTATAACGTTGGCATGTGCTACAGCTGGAGACATAAGCGCGCACTGCTTCCCGCATTTTAATGAAGTAGCAGGATTCACAAATTCGAGCATAAGTTTTCCTGATTCCTAAGTGACCTGCTAAGGGATTATCATGAAATTCTTTCAAGATGGCCTTACGAAGACTAGCCGGAGTAAAAACTCTTAATTCACCGCGTGAATTTACAATTTTAGAATAAAAAAGAAGACCATAGATAAGCTTAAAAGATTGAGACCATTTCTCAAACATAGGCACATCTGCGCTCGGGACATCATCAGGATTTTCCAGGTAACGATATAAACTACCAAACTCTTCATCTTGTTTCTGCTCCCTTATCAACTGCTCTCGTGACCTTAACACCAATGAAGACAATGCACAGCACTTAACTTCCTCCGTGACCTCTAAACCACCATGCGGGTTTCGAGACAAAGCGTCCGCTACCGCATTTTCCTTGCCAGCCCTATGTTCTATAATAACATTATACTCTGCTAACTTCAAACACCATCTGACCATACGAGACGACAAACCCTTTCCATTAGTTAACTTTGTCAAAGCTGAATGATCCGTAATGACTTTAACCGGTATATTAGTGAAAAACAACGAAATTTTTTCAAAGCCCAAATTACTGCAAGACAATCCCTTTCCGTAATCGAATAATTCCTTTCAGCTGCATTTAAAATTCTCGACGCAAACGCTATAGGTCGACCTTTCTGTGCTAACATAGCTCCAACCCCCACTGCACTCGCATCGCAATACACTTCAAACTGAGACGAATAATCGGGGTGAGCCAAAACAGGAGGGGAAAATACTGCCTCTTTTAATAATTCAAACGATCTCTGAGCCGCCGATGACCATGTAAACTTCACCCTTTTCCTTTTTAAATTATACAATGGTTCACATAACTCTGAAAATCGTGGAATGAACTTGGCGAACCAAGCCACCATCCCTAAAAATGTCGCCACTTCCTTACTATTTTTGGGGAGATTCATTGACGTAATTGCCTCAATTTTCTCATTATCTATATTAATACCTTCACGCGTAATTTTAACTCCTAAATACTTTATCTCTTTTCTCAAAAATTTACATTTTTCCAACTTAACTGTGAACCCAGCATCTCTTAACAACGTAAACACTTCCCTCAATAATCTTAAATGCTCTTCAAAAATGCTCATTATAATTATATCGTCCAGGTAGACCAGGACACCCTTACCAAGCGAAGGTTTAAGGATATTATTCATGGCCTTCTGGAACGTTGCCGGTGCCCCCGATAAAAAAAACTCATTCTTTTAAAAGCGAAACAACCGTCCCGAGTAATAAACGCAGTTTTAGGTATGTCGTCCGGCTTCATTGCAATCTGAAAATAACCTGACGTAAGATCTAACGTTGACATATAATTCGTACTTGTTATATTAGCCAAAATGTCATCAATTACTGGAATAGGATATTGAGGGTATTGCGTTATCGCATTTAACTTTCTATAATCTACTGCAAATCTATATGCCTCTGGATCATCTAAACTTTTCCCATTATTCTTACGACATAACACTACTGGCGATGCAAAAGGAGACTCAATTGGCATTATAATATCGTCCGCTAGCATTTTCTGAATATGATAATCAATTATACCTTGTTTAACTTTGTCATAACGATATGGTTTACTAGCAACAGGTGCTTTCAAACCAGTATCAATCTCATGCCACGCAACATGCGTTAAACCCGGTTTATCAGAAAAAAACCTCACCAAACTCATTCAAAAACTTATTAAATTCCTCCTTCTCGATTCCACTTAACCCCGACTCTCCCAAATCAACTGACACTGAAACAGGCTCTTTCTTACTCACTTTCTCATCATTATTCACGATTAACGACTTTTTAAAGAAATCCAGACTAATTCCTCTATCCTTCATATAATCCACACCAACTATACAATGCACTGTTAATCCATCTAATACACAAAACTCCCAACACGTCTTAACCGAACGAATTTCAACTTCCAACTCTACTGAACCTTTATTATCACAAGCTATTCCCTGTGCCGACTGAACCACCAGACTTAACCTCTTCAACTTCTTATACTAAAAATATTTCCGATAACAATCAAAAGAAATGAACGACTTATCTGCCCCTGTATCGAAGACACTCTTAACGACAATACCATCCAACACAAATAACACTTCAGGTAACTCAACCGGATTAATAGTAACTTTATTCAAACTCACAGAAGACTTTTCCAACCTCCGAACACATCTCTTTTGTATTAATCTACCTTAAAAATTCTCATCCGAAGTTAATCTCCTTACTTGCGAAGAAACATTCTTGTCCCGTACTCCCCTTTCCGACCAAAATCACTATTCTGCCTATTTCCATACATATATCTATCACCACTTCTAAAATTATTACCACCACCACAATTCCTATTACCATTACCAGTATTCGACACATTACGACCAAATCCATACTTTCCATTACTCAAATTATTATCCGGAAATCGCTGTCCCCCTCTCAAATTCATAACCCCCTCATTTCTCAAATTACTATCCGTGACAGGTCTCTGTCGAGGGCTACGCGAATCCCGTTGATCCGAGCTATGCCGAGTCTCATACTTCGATAATCTTTGGTGCATTTCTGAAAAATTCTTAGATGCTCTAATCTCACTATAGTCCTGTATATTCGCATTAAAGAGAGGAAGAACAATGTCCAACAATTCCTCAAATGTGATATCTAAATCCAATTTATTTTTCAGTTCAAGCTTACGTAGGTAAAACTTTGATGCTGATTCATAAATATTCTGCTTATTGCAATAGAATTCTTTTCTTAAAATACTTTTATCTTTAACGGGAGGAAATGCCTTCTTTAACTCAATCACAGTCTGCTCAAATCTTTTAGTTTCATCATTAATCAAAAATTTTCCTATGTTTTCTAACCACAAATGTGCTTCGCCCTTCAATGAGCACTTAAGCACTATGTATCTATTTTTCTCAGGTATATTATTGAACAAAATATAATCATCTAGTTTGACTAAAAATTCATTAATGTCACCTTCACCGGTAAAATAAACACGTGGCACAATCTCACAATGTCCGACATTTCACTGGGCGCCATTTGTAACGGTTGGGTGCTCGTACTGGGTATTAAATGCAGACATAACTCAGTACATAAGATAAAAAACAGTTTATTAAAAACGATAAGGGCTCAAGGGGAGTGGAGCAAGTCTGTAATTTTCACAACTGAGAACACTACTAAAAGATCAAACTCATACTCACAGCTCCGGAACTAGCTCAATCGGGGCACCTCTGATTATTTCTCAGCTATCTTTCAGCTAAGCTGCTAGATAAAATCTAATTAGACAGCCCGTGGCTGTATATGTTTCTTTATTAACTTTGAGATAATCAACGTAACTACTATTAAATTCCTTACCACCGGCCAACTTCTCGAGTCGAATTCCCAAACTCCTTATCAACTCACTGGAGGCTCGATGCTACTTTATACTACTCACTTTGGATCAATCAACACAGCTAGACACACTCTGCTAAACACCAGCGGGCAATCGCCACTAGAGACACACTTCGCTGGCTAATATCGCTAGACACACTCTGCTGGCTAATGTCGCCAGAGACACACTGCTGGCTGGCTACTGTTGCCAGAGACACTCTCAGTCGGCCAACGCCGCCAGAGACACTCCACACACACTCAAACTCCAAGCTTTTATATGTTGCAAACTGAGATACTTCAAATTTACATATTACTACTAACCGCGACCTAACTGTAGAATCCGAAAGAGACACGCACGCTTTAGAAAATTAAAGTAAAAGAGAGGATAGATGTCGCTTTCACGCTTATACATGTTAAATTATTGACGTCACGATCTCAGAAATACTAGAGTGCCTTGATTACAAAGGTCACTCCCTCACAAAGTTATCATTGTAAGCATTAGAAACTTATTTCCTATGCTCGCCCTGAAAAATAGGGCAGCCCATTGTGATTGACATTGTACTTTTTTTAAAAATAAATGTTAGGTGGGGCTTGTTGAGCTCAAGCCATATGGTAGGCCTCCCCACCTAACTGAATCTGAATCTGAATCTGATTGATAATCAGAATGTTTTCGGACCACTTTTTCATACTATGAACTTTACTTCCTCTGAAGATGAACTTCTGGAGGCAGGGGTGAATTTTTTAAATCGTAGCTATTTCGACAATAAATATAATTTTAGATGTGTTTTTCTGAAGGAGCGCGCTGGTAAATAAAAACATTTTAAAGTGAGGCTGCGTGATTTCCGGGTGTATTCTGGGAAGAAAAAGTAAACTTACGGGTGAGGAGTAAATTTCAAACTTTTTTTTAGACCCATCATATGGTAGATTATCGAAATTTTTTCGGGCCACTTTTACATATTATGAGCTTTTCTCCTCCTAAAGTTGAATTTCTGGATGACAGGGAGGGTGAGCAAGGAGGAGGTGATTTTTTTAAATCGTAGCTATTTCGACAGTAAATATCGTTTTAGATGTGGTTCTCTGATGGAGCTCTATTGCAAATATTATTTATTAAATACAAAAAGTTAAAAGTGGGGGGGGGGGATTGTGTGATTTCCGGGTATATTTTGGGAAGAAAAAGTAAACCTACGGGTGAGGAATAAATTTCAAACTTTTTTTGGACCCGTGATGTGATATATCATAAAAAAGATTTCGAACCACTCTTTCATGCAATGAACTTTTCTTCTCCGAGTTAAATTTCAAGAAGGGAGAGCGATGAGGGGGGTGAATTTTTTTAATTGTAGCTATTTCGAGAATAAATATTTTAGAAGTGTTTCTTTGATAGAACCTTCTGGTAAAAATTATTTATTAATTATAAACATTTTAAAATGTTGCTGCCTGATTTCCGCGTGTATTCTGGGAAGAAAATGTAAACACGCGGGTGAGGAGTAAATTTCAAACTTTTTTGGGCCCGTTATGTGATAGATCATTGGTATGTTTTTGGACTACATCTTCATATTATGAACGTTTCTTCTCCTGGAGTTGAATTTCAGCAGGGGAGGGGGGTAGCGATGAGGGGGTGAATTTAAATCGTAGCTATTTCGAGAATAAATTGCATTTTAGATGCGGTTTTTAGATTTAACCCTCTGGTAAATATAATTTCTGAAATGTAATCATTTTAAATTGAGACTGAGTGATTTCCGGGCGTATTTAGGGAACTAAAAGTAGTGGAGTATTAAGGAGTAAATTTCAAACTTTTTATGGACCGGTCATATGATATATCATCAGAAAGTTTACAGACCACTCTTTCATATTATGAATCCTTCTTCTTCCTTCCCCAGTTTGGTCTCCTTTTAGAAGCACTTTTCAAACTTATTTTGAAGTCATTGTGTTTTTGTCATTTTAGATCGGATTTTTTTTTACGGAGACTTCCGATATATACTTTATAATATATGAAAAAATTACAAAGAAGGAGCGTAATGTGTATTCCGGGGGCGCAATAGTTGGAATTCTGAGAAGGACTTTTTGATGACATATCTTTCGTGATATATCATTGGAAAGCTCTACGACTACTATTTTATTTTATATACGTCCCGCCCTCCGCCTCCTCCATTTTGCCCCCGCAGGGCCCTTTTTTCTAAATTTAACCGACACCTGTCATGTGATATATTGTGGGAAAGCCCTATGACCATTCAATCATATGCACTTTCATTGCTCGTCCACCACTTTGCCCCCCCGGAGGGTTCGTTTAATGTATTCTAGTAGAGTCTTCTAATAACAGGGAAATTGTAGAACTTATCTCAAATGATGTACAAAAATCAATAAAAGATTTTGATCACATTTATTGTCTTTTTAATTCATATTCATGTCACCAGGAGTGCTTTTGATTATCTTTTTCTCTGGCCATTTTGCTTCTAATTGCCAAAAAATTCTAATTTTTGATATTTAAACTCCCCTTACCTTTTCATATCTACTCGCGACTCTTCAACTTTTTGCAGACAGAGAACGCCGTTACATGATTTTTTAATTATGGCTTCTTTATAGCCTCCTTTCGGTTTGTTGCTGTTTTTTAAATCTATCTGTTTTCAGTTACATGTATTTACTAAATTATGCTTTTCAAACATGTAATAATAAAGATTTTAATAATTGATGGTAAAACATCTCGATTGTAGATTGTAAGCCCTGTATGTTTTAAACAACAAAGCAAAAAAACTTATTTATTCTTGATAGCAAATTTTCCCATTTGTATACCACCAAGAAATATTTCTTATATCTGATAGCCCTTTAGTTTTTCCGAAAACTATGTGGGAAAATGTTCACAATCTGAATGCGAAAGTGTAATTTTAGAACACTATTTTGTATGGGAATCTTTTAGGATTGCCGCATATCATACATTCGGTTAAACAGTATTGTGCGAGAAAGACCCTCTATAGTCAGAGGTACATTTTTTGAATCTACATTTTGAAATTAATATTAGAAAAGAAAATTATAACCAATGAATTTTTTAACAAAGATTTCTAGAAGTTTCTGATATTAAAATCCAAAATTACAGTTCATTCTGCCAAGTACTTTTTTATTGTGCTTAAAAAAACTACTCTCGTTGATATCTGTTTTGCAGCATTTAAAAATTAATTTAAGGGTTCGAAAATTTAAATCTTCATAACTCTTAATCTATTTGACGGAACGACTTCCCATTTGGTATCCAAAAGTGAAAGTTTACAAAAGAAAGTTTACATTATGTCTAAACTAAGTGTTAGTATTGAAAATCTTAAAGTTAGGTACTACTTTTGTAAATGGACTACTGCCTGAGCAAAATTTAAGTAGAATTTAATTAGTAAAAACTATTACAAATTGATTGGAAACAGTCATAATTTTATACAATCACTTGCAGGAAAGTTATTATTATTGTAATTATTATTTTACATTTTGGATAATTGTATATTTTTAGTGTGACAATTTCAATATTAAATTACTAAAACACTAACATCTATAATTCAACAGACAGTATGAAGATTCTATTATTTCAAAGTCCAAATAATAATAATAATACAAGTGGAAATAATGCTTCATCATAATGACATCTTCAGTCTCATTTGTTTTCTGCTAAAATCGCGGCAAAATTAATTTTTTCCTTCTGTTTTTCCTATTTCGACCCATGTGAATTAATGGTAAATGCTTCAGTAGGCGGCTACATGGAAATAAAATTGCCTCATGAATAGCTTATTTTTGGTTCAAAATGAAATATTTGACAGTTTCAACCCCAACGTAAGGTTCTATTTTGTATCAATACAGCTAGACTCAAGACAGCCCCCCCCCCCCCCCGAATGTACGAAAAACATTTTAACATATTGCTTTTTCTAATTCTTAAAACGCTATAGAAACATGAAATATGACAAGGTGGTTTCTTTTGCAATGTAAATCCTCGCTCAAAACTGCCCCCCCCCCTCCCCCCAAAAAAGAGGAGGTAAAATTAAAAGTGTGTAATAAATGGAAAATGTTTTAAGCTGAATTACCATTCATATGAAACTGTTAGAGATAAAAACTTGAAATTTAACATGGCTGTTACTTTTAAGACATAAATGCTCGCTTAAAACTTTTTTTTTTTTTTTTTAAATTCAAAATTTAAAAGAATGAAATTTGCAAAAAAAAAAAAAAAAATTAAAACTTTCAAAATACGGATTTATTTGGATCTTTTAGGACTGTTACTAGAAACTTGAAATTTGATATGGTTTTTACTTTTAAGATGTAAATGCTTCCACAGAACAGTTTTTAAGATATTTGGAATTTAAGAGTTAAAAGAGTGCAATATTTTCCAAAACCAAGATTATTTTGGAACTGGCATTTTCCAGAATTAAATTCATGTCCGTAATCCGATACAACTTCTAGGACGCGTTTCAGTTTTAAAAGGGCTTCTTCCTCGGTTTCCGCAAGTACTATGACATCGTCTAAGTAAACAGGACTCGCACCGCTCCTAAAATTTTCATACATTGCTACCAGTATTTTAAATCAAAAATCTTCATGGAAGGTCCGTTTAACATCTACAATAGAATTATACAATAAATATTACCGTTTAAAAATTGTGGTAGGAAAGTACGAAAATTTTAGGAACAGTACGAACCCTGAGTAAATTAATATTACTTTTTCTTTAATTAACTAACAAAACCGGCTTGTACATATCTTTGAAACTGTTGTGGGCGAACTACGAGCCCAAAGAGGAGCTTCAAGTACTCGTACTGAGAGTTATGCGTTACAAATACTGTATATTTCCTACTTACTTAACTTGGTCATAGCCAGTCGATTGTTCCTCACTTTCACGATTTATTAAACTTACTATTTCGAATGGTAATAATGCAAGAATATAAGTTAACCCACTCCTCTTTCCGCATTTTTAAATGTTTCTCCTGGAGTTCAAAAAGGTAAAATAAATACTAATTTCTTCCTCATTATTGTATCTTTTTAACAATTTTAAAACATAAGAACCTTTTCCTACTGACGCTGAATTATTTATTGGACTTTTTGATTATTTTCAAATTTCTTTAAATGAAATTCACGATCCTCAATCTCTTTTGCTTTTGAAATTTTTTCTTTCTCCCCCCGTTGAATTATCAGTCCAGCTAGCAAATTTTTTACGAAATCCTCATCATAACTATCAGATTTAACATTCATATCCGTTAATTGCGTTTTAGTAGCATTTTTGGGCGGACTTAAACCCAATTCGGTCACCACAGCAATAAGATCGATCTTTTTTTAAAATTTTTAAATGAGCCATAATTATATCTGACCAGTTAACACATAAAAATATAATATCTCAATAAATAAATCAATAATATATATATATATATATATATATATATATATATATATATATATACCCGCTAAAATCAAATATTTTTTTATACAAACATTTTTTCTGTATAAACATATCATATATATAACCAACACTTCTATTTCGTTAGTCAACACAAATATTTATAATAAAAAAACCACCAGAAATTTTTTTTTCTTTGTGAGATACGATAATTCACACAAATACACTATATTGCCATTGATTATGGGACACTTGCGATTTTAGACATTTTACTAAATATCTAGAAAAATACATTAGGAATTATCTCGAAACTCTTAGTGTATAAATATAATAGTATACGTCATACATTTTCGTGAAGATTTTTTACCGAAACTCCATAGGGGACCGTCAACAAATTAAAAAAGAATGAATATCTTTTGAATAACCCTGTCAAAACTAATGTAGCAAAAGCACTCAAACTCTAGATTATGATTGAATGCCTTATTGTAATACACTGTGTTCATTTTTATGCAAATAGCATGCATACTCGCAGAGAAATTAAGGTTTTTATAAAAATGGCCCCAAATTTTTCCAAGTTTTTTCCTTATAATTTTCAGAGTTCTTAATATAAAATAATATTTTTTTCAGAAAATATGAAAAACAACATTGCACATAGTACCCTGTAATCAGAATTAAAAAATAATAAAAATTGTATGAAAAATGAGTAGGTTTACTAAATAATTTTTTACTGCGCATGCGCCAAAGATATCAAAATTTCATTTGCATATTATGTTAGCTAAATGTATAGAGCAACTTTTGTAAAAGTCTCAAAATCATAGCTTGAAAATTCTGAAAGTAATCGTCTATAGAAAAAGGACAAAATCCGTTGTTTCCAAAATGAAGCAAAAAAATGAGGGATTTTATCCAAAAGTAGTCGTAACATCCCGTATTGTGTATTCTATATTGACACTAATCAATGAATATATGGATACAACCCCTCTTGTTTTTGCTTCATTTTGAGAATAACGGATTTTCAACTTATTCAATTGACGATTATTTTCAGAATTTTCAAGTTATGATTTTGTGACTTTCACAAAAGTTGCTCTATACATTTAGCTCACATAATATGCAAATGTAATTTTGATATCGTTGACGCATGCGCAGTAAAAAATTATTTAGTAAACCAACTCATTTTGTATACAATTTTCATTATTTTTTAATTCTGATTACAGGGTACTGTGTGCAATGTTGTTTTTCATATTTTCTGAAAAAAATATTATTTTATATTAAGAACTCTGAAAATTATAAGGGAAAAACTTAGAAAAATTTGGGGCCATTTTTATAAAAACCTTAATTACTCTGCGAGTATGCATGCTATTTGCATAAAAATGAACACAATGTATTACAATAAGGCATTCAATCATAATCTGGAGTTTGAGCGCTTTTGCTACATTAGTTTTGACAGGGTTATTCAAAAGATATTCATTCTTTTTTAATTTGTTGACGGTCCCCTATGGAGTTTCGGTAAAAAATCTTTACGGAGATGTATGACGTATACTATTATATTTATACTCTAAGAGTTTAGAGATGATTCCTAATGTATTTTTCTAGATATTTAGTAAAATGTCTAAAATCGCAAGTGTCCCATAATCAATGGCAATATAGTGTATATTTGTTTGATTAGGCTGCACAACAAAAAAATAACTACAGACTAATTATATCTTGTATGCAATTTCGAGCATACACAAAAAATAAATTTCATTAGTCTGCACAACAAAAAATTAACTACAGACTAATTATATCTTGTATGTAATTTCGAGCGTACACAAAAAATAAATTTCATTAGTCTGCGCAACAAAAAAAAAAAAAATAACTACAGACTATCTTATATGCTATTTCGAGAGTTCACAAAATTTAAATCACTATACGCTCGTTACAACTTTCTTTAAAAAAATACTCAAGTGTGAGAGGAAAGAAAAAAAAATAAACTTTCTTGGAAAATAAAACTTCTTTCAACACACAAGAATGCTTCTCGAACATGAACAATGAACATAGCTGCGACGATAAAAAAATTCTCCTCTTGTTATCAGTATATACCCATAATTAGCTGTCTCACCTCCTCACTTAAACGCACAGAAAGACTTATGTCAGAATAGAATCCTTCGCAGATGATAAAGTCCGCAGTCATTCATTCGAAAAACGAAAAATCTCTTAACCTTTTGAGGGGCAAGCAATTGCGTTCGAGTAATTCTGAACTCCCACCGGAAATTTGCAAAAAAGTTATATCAAAAAGAGGAAAAGCAATTTCACGACTGTTTTCCACCAAAGTTAGAAAAGTGAAATTTAATAATATTTTTCTGGTGTGAATCTTCATCAGTCGTAGGTGGTATATAATATATACCGGTGCCCCTCAAGGGGTTAATACGACAAGGACGAAAAATCTCTCTATACCATCACTTAATTTCATCTGTTATATCGGATCCCGACCGAGCCCCCAATTTTGTAGAGAAATACTTTTCGATTTTGAAATAATTGGCTAAGGGATTTTTAGGTAGATTTCGTATCAAATACTACGTATTACAATCGCTACCATGTTGGAATTTCTGAAATTTTTTTGAAGATCTACACCGATCATGTCTCCTAGGCCCCAAAACTACCATCAGTAACAATATCTATCTATCGGTCTATATCATTCTTTTATGGACACGATAATTTTTATAATTCTGCTCAGATTTCTTCCAAATTGATTCATAAAATCAAGGAGTATAAAATCTCGGTCAAATTCGTTAATGTTCGAAATCGGAAAATGGAACAAGGGGACAAGGAGGTGGAAATAGGGAAGGTGTTTGTGAAAACCGAAAAAAAACCCATAACTTCTTAGTTAAAATAGATACTTCTGACAAATGGACCAAAAGTCTATGCATGACAGGTATTTTATAAAGTTAAAAATAGGCTGAAGGTGCGAAAAAACAGGGTTTTGGGGTGAAAAAAAAATTCATAACTTCGTCAATTCTCAAGATATTAAATCCAACTAAATTTTTTATCAGTGTTCTTAAAATTATCTAAAACTTTTGTATTTACAAGTTTTTGATAGAACTATTTCTTACCGACAAAAAAATAAAAAATAAAACAAAAAAAAGGGCGGGGGGAGACAAAAATCCATAACTTCGTCAACTCTTAAACTATCAAAGCTAATTAAATTTATTATGCATCTTCTCAATAATATCTACAAATTTTATATTGACAAGTTTTTCATAGGACTTATTCCTATAGCAAAAACAAATTAAACAAAAATATTAGTTGGAGAAAAACCTGAAATTCAAACCTTATATTCTGACTCATTTTTAAATTTATTTTTGATTTTAAACGCATCCAAATTGCAGATCTTCTCATTTAGGAACTTTATAATGTGACGCATTGGCCAGTTTTATTGATAAAGACAGAATCTATTTCAAAAAAGGCAGCCAAAAAGGGTATTTTGAACAGAATTTCTCGAAGTGGTCGTGATTGAAAATTTAGGAAGTATTCAAATAACAATTTGCGTTTTTTCTGACTCATTTTAAAATCCATTTTTACTCTCAAACACATCCAATTTACAGGTCCTCTTATTTAGGAACTATATAATGTGACACATTGGCCAGTTTTTGATAAAGGCAGAATATATTTTTAAAAAGGCTTCGGAAATGGGTATTTTGAACAGAATTTCCCGAAGTGAACATGATTGAAGAATTGAGGTATTCAAATAACAAACTGCGTTTTTTCTGACTCATTTTTAAATTCAGTTTTACTCTCAAACGCATCCAATTGACATGCTCTCTTATTTAGAAACTGTACAATGTGGCGTATTGGTCAGTATTTTTTTTTTTTTTTAAGTCTGAATATATTTCAAAAAAAGCTGTCAAATTGGGTACTTCGCACAAAATTTACCGAAGCGATCATGATTAGCTGAGGATGTAATTCAAATAACAAATTGGTTATTTTATGACTCATTTTTAAATTCAATTTTGCTCTCAAACGCATTTAATTGACAGCTTTTTATTATTTAAGATATATATAATGTGCAGTATTGGTCGTTTTTTTAAATAAAGTCAGAATATATTTCAAAATACGTTGTCAAAATGGACATTTGAGTCGAGTTTTGTTTAAGATGATTCTGAAAAAACTAGTTCTTACAGAAAAATGAAATTAAAAATTTTTCAAAAGCGGCCAAATAAAGTTGTTAAACTGAGTTTATCTCTAATCATACTTTATATTTTGTTGTTGAAATGTGCACTCTTCGAAATCTACTTCTGCCTATAGGCCAAGCCGACAGGGATTTTTCAGATTAATTACAAAAACCTTAATCTTTCTTGATTAAAATACATGGATGAAAAATATATACAGATGGATAATTTGCATATTAATGAAAAGTGAACATTTTTACATAGGCCATCTGCCTATTACGTTAGCTGGCCCGTCTGGCCGTATTTTAGCACCGAGATGTTCAAGCGGCTCACATTTAGACCGTCTGTCTACAGCCTATTCCAGATTGCATCTGACTTAATTCTCATAGAAAATCACTTAGTTCATCAAAATTCCCATTGTTCGTGGGTTGGATTCTATCTTCCAGAGCCTCATTAAAGAATGTGCTTATTTTTGCAATGCAGAGTTCAATGTTTGTTGCTAGGTATCTCTTTCGCTAGGTCCCAGATCTATTTTCAATAATAATAGTTTACTTGTATTAAAAAATTACAATTAATTAATAACATACTGCTATAATCTTAAAGTGAATAACTGTCCTTTGCCGTCGCTTGCTATTGTTTTATTATTTGTATATTCAGTGACCGTATAAATGTTAAAACTTCAGGGCGAAGTTCAGCCACTCTATAAGAGTGGCTCTATAGAGTTTTATTGAGATTTTAATGCTATGATTTATAATACTTAAGACCCCTGCCCCTGCCCCTGCCCGCGAAGACGTTCGTGATCTAATGCTATTCCTATGGGGAGGCATTTTTCTAATAACTCTTCCGCTTTTTGACATTTTTAAATAATTTTTTTGCATTGGATAGCCAAGGTCCCACTCAAGATCGCTCCTTGATTACTTTTTCGATTTGGGTCACAGATACTTTTTTATAAGGTTACATTCACTTTCTGAGCCGATTCTGAAACAGAAACTAACTCAACTCACCCAAATAGAAAAAGTAATCAAGGAGTGATCTTGAGTGGGGCTTCGGCTATCCAATGCAAAAAAAAAAAAAAAAAAAAAAATTATATATATATATATATATATATTTAAAAATGTGAAAATGCGAAAGAGTTATTAGAAAAATGTCTTCCCACAGGAATAGCATTAACTCGTGAACGTCTTCGCGGGCAGGGACAAAGGCCCTAAAGTAGGGATGCACAACCTGTGGCCCGCAAACTTCGTCAATTTACAACTAGAAAAAATTAAAATTTTTGTGCAAAAGTCGTTAAAAAATATCGTAAATTTCGTTAATTTATCGTGGAAAAATATAAAATTTCGTCAGTCACTTAAGAATTGCAAATTTCGTAGATCGGACACGGAAAAATTGCGAATTTTATTGATCAAATGCGGAAAAATCGCAGCTTTTGTTTATCAGCCAATGAGGCTCGGAAAAAAATAGCAAATTTAGCCGATCCGACACTGAAAAATCGCGAGTTTTGTCGATTAGGAAAGGAAAAATTGCAAATTTTGTCGATTAGGAACGGAAAAATTGCAAATTTTGTCGGTCGGACGCGAAAAATTGCACATTTCGTTGATGGAGCAAGTAAAAATCATGTAAGAATCATTTGTGGATGATACACAAAAAGTTGCAAATTAAACTCATCGGCTACGGAAAAATCGTATGTTTTCTCGGTTTATGACGTAAAAGAAACGCGAATTTCGTAGATCGGGCACGAAAAAATCGTAAAGTTCGTTCATAAGGCACGGGAAAATCCGAATTTTGCAATGATGTGCAGAAAAATTGAAAATTTGGTTGATCGGCTGCGAAGCAATCGTGAGTTTTGTAAATTTATCAAGAGAAAAAAATAGCAAATTTCATCTTGCCATGTAAAAAATTGCAGATTTCATCAAATTTATTTAAAAATCGCGAATTTTGTTGATTGGGCGAGTGGAAAATGCAGATTTCGTCAGCTAAAGGCGCAAAAATTGCAAATTTCGTTGATCGGAAATGGGGATATCGCGAATTTTGTCGATTACACGCGGTAAAATTGCGAATTTCATCGATCAGGCTCACATAAAATTGCGAATTTCGTCCATCTGATGAGCAAAAAATCAAGAATTTTGTAGATCAAGTGAAGTAAAATTGCGAATTTCGTCGATCGGCTTTGCAAAAATACCAAATTTCGTCGATAAAGTTTGTAAAAATCGCAAAAATCGTCGATCTGACATGGAAGAATACTGAATTTTATCAATCATGCGAGGAAAAATTGCAATTTCCGTCGATCTGACATGGAAGAATACTGAATTTTATCAATCATGCGAGGAAAAATTGCAATTTCCGTCGATCAGCTTCGTAAAAATTGCGAATTTCGGCAATTGGGTTCGTAAAATTCGCGAATTTTGTTGATCAGGCTCGAAAAAATCGCGAATTTTGTCGACAAGGCTAGAAAAATTCGCTAATTTCGTCGATCGGCTTGGTAAAAGTCGCAAATTTTGTCGATCATGAGAAGAAAAGTTGCGAATTAAGCCGATCAGCTTTGTAAAAATCGCGAATTTTGTCGATCGGCTTCGTAAAAATCACGAATTTCGTGGTTTCGTTTCGTAAAAATCGAAAATTTCGTCGATCAGCCGCAGAAAAATCGCAAATATTATCAATCATGTGAGAAAAAAGCACAAATTTCTTCAATCGGCTAAAGAAAAATCGCGAATTTCGTCGATCGGCTTGGTAAAAATCGCTAATTTTGTTGGATGAAACGCGAAAAAAATTGCGAATTTTATTAATCAGGCGCGGAAAAATTGTGAATTTTCTCGATCGGCTTCATAAAAATCATGAACTTCGCTGATCGGCTCTGTAAAATCATGAATTTCGCCGATCAGCTTCTTAAAAATCATGAATTTTGTCTATCTGCTTTATACAAATCGATAATTTCGTCGATCATCCGCAAAAAATATCGCGAATTTTATCGATTTTGTGAAGAAAAATTGCGAATTTCGCTGATCAGCTTTGTAAAAATCGCGAATTTCGTCGATCGGCTTCGTTAAAATCGTGAATTTTGTTGATCAGTTTCGTAAAAATCGTGAATTTTAACGATTGGCTTCGTAAAAATCGATAATTTAGTCGATCAGCCGCAGAAAAAAAAATTTTGTCAATTATGGGAAGAAAAATAGTGAATTTCGCCGATCAGCTTTGTAAAAATCTTAACTTTCGTCGATCGGTTGTGTAAAATTTGTGAATTTTGTCAATCGGTTTCATAAAAATCACGAATTTTCTCGATCGGTTTCATAGGAATCGCAAATTTTGTTGATCACGCATGGAAGGATCGAATTTTCTCGTTCAGTTTCGTAAAAATTGCTAATTTTGTCGATCCCTTTTGTAAAAAGCCAAAATTTGGTTGATCAGACATAAAAAAAACTGCAAATTTTGTTGATCGGGAGTTGAAAAATAGGGAATTTCAGTGATGAGGCGCGGAAAAATCTTGTTAATCGACTTCTTCCCTTTCTTTCGTTCACAAAGTTCACATCTTTTTCCAGCACCAGCCACTTATCTTTGTCTTTTTAACGCTTTCAATGAAACAAAATTTACTTTTCTGAATAAAGTCAAGGAATATTATTACATCTTGAGAATAAACGTTGCTATATCTGTTATATATACAAACGCAAAAGCTGCTGATATATCCTTACCAAGTGGATTGGATATTTTGACTGGTTAAGCGAATCTAAAGAGGTATCGCCCCACTTCCCTCTGAAAACATAATTTTTTTTCGATTATAGGTCACAGATCACCTTCGAAATTGAATTCTCTCCATGTTATTAATGTGGCCCTCGACCACTGAGACATATTTGTAAGTGGTCCTTCTCTTGAAAAGGTTGTGCACCTCTACCCTAAAGGAATAAATATTTATCTTGTACCTACGTGTCATGCAAAATTACATAACATCACTCAATAAGAATTTATCAACACCTGCTATGCAAGCGGTCACAACAGTATCCTTAAAAATATTTTTCTATTTCCTACATTACTCTTCTCCTTATTTTAGATTTTAATAATAATTTTCTTTTAAGTCTGAATCTTTCAATTACATTTTTCTCTTTCTGCGATACGTCATCTTTCTTCAGGTTTTTAGAACTGTTATTTCTTCATATCAAATCTATAACCAATAAGAGGCATTCCATAAATATTAATTGTTACCTGTAGTACCAATTAGCCCCAAGAAAACCTGTTAATATTATCCTTATGTTATCGAATTATTTTTAAATTATGGATTTTCTGTTACGATCATTGCATTTTTAAGTTGCTTTATTTGAACAGTGGTGCATAGATATGCACATAGTGCTATATATCTATCATCCTGTCTTCAAATTTGTGCCTTATGACATACATCTGAACACTGAATTCTACTATAGTTAGAGTAAAAGCTGTTAAAATTTAATTTCTGACAATTTCAATTTCTTCTGTTATAGATTAATCAATTTCAATGACGAAATTAAACTTTATGGGTGAATTTTAGCCGCTTCAGTAAGAAGTAGATGACGGGTGTGGATTAGCCATTATTACATTTTGATTTTCTTCATTACAGCTGTTTTTTATCTGACGAGTATTTGGCTTTTTTAATGATCTTTTAAAAAGTCGTTGCTCTTTTAGGACTTTCTGATATATTTTAAACACATTTGCAGCATCTTTCCGTCCATATTATCTCCGTTTTAAACACGTGGCACGTGTTAATTCATTTGTGTTCCGAGAACAGCGATCAGAGAATGCACTTCTTGTCTTTTAATTTTGGCCACTTAAAAAATAAAATATCTTGGGTCGTCCATCTCTTTTCTGGTAGTTATTATTACTTCTTCCTTGTAAATATATGTATTGTTACTATTCAAATCTGACCACCACTTATTTCACTTTAAAATATGCTCTTTGACCGATGGCAGTTTCTCCATTTTTAACCGACTTCAAAGAGGAGGTTATGATTTCGAACTGTATGTATTTGTTGTTCACGCATAACTTTTAAAAATATGAACCGATTTTGATAATTCTTTTTTGTTTGAAAGCGTATGAGGCCCATGTGGTCCCATTCGAATTTCATAAAAATCTGATAATTAGAACTTTTTTAAAAATAAAAACTTTAAATTTCAAATTCATTTTGAAGCAATCGACCAATTAGAAGTGTTCATTTTGCATGCTTTTATGTTACACTTACATAGACACACGATCTTTTCACTGTTAAAAGTTTGAAGTTTTTGCTGCATCGTCACTCCACCGCTTTTACGGAATATCTCTATTTTGACCAATGAGAATTCACCATAATACAAAGAAGTGATCATTTTCTATAAAAACGATGGATTAAAGATAAATTAAAAGTTTCAAATTTTTTACAGTGTTCAAAGTGCAAAATCCTAACTGGACGAGGGCCAGGATTCACATAAATTTTGCGCTGTTTGCGAAACGAGATTTAATAACAAGAAAATTTATTTAAAACATTGAAAAATTTGCTAAAATTCAGGCTTCTGATTCGTTAATCTGGTTTCGCAAACAGCGCAAATTCTACCTGGATTCCGGAGAAGTTATCTTATGCAAGAAACCGGAAATATAGCATCTAGGGGGTATAGTGTGGAAATCGGCTATCTTAGGGCGTGTTTCGAGCAACTTACAAAAGTAATCAATGTTACCGACCGATTGTAGGGCAGTACGAAAGCAAATTGTGGCATCAATGAAAATTATTCTGTTGAATTGTAGCTGACGTCACACTTCGCTTTGATTTTCATTTCGTACTTGTCTACAATCGGTAAGTGGTCGGTAAGTAACCGGTAAGTTGTGCTGAAAACGTCCTCTGTAACACTTAAAAAAGCGCTAAATGTTCTATTTTTTAAATGTGCAACAATGCTAATGAAATTTAAAGATAGAAGCGTAATTGCAGGACATTTTCTAAAAATGCAAGAATTATTGCTTGTCTAGATAATGTATCACGAAAATGCCACAGATGTCGCTGTGATCGACACTTTGGAATTCAGTAGCATCGTTGCACATTTAAAGGATACAAATTTTTAGCACTGCTTGCATTGTAAAAAATTGACCCTTTTGCTGCATCGTAACTCCATCGCTTTTATAGGAAACGATTACTTCGCTCTATTATGGAGCACACTCATTGGTCAAAACAAAGAAATTCTATAAAAGCGATGGAGTAACGATGCAGCAAAAGGGTAAAATTTTTTACAGTGTCGATAGCAGATTTTCACTCCATGTATTCCAGACTCTCTCCTTCGAACAATGAAAAGGTCTCAAAAATGAAGGCTTATGATTGGTCAATCTTTTTTTGCTTAAACGCGAATAATCCTCTTGGATCCTAACCACTGTTGCAGAGATGCTAGTTTTTTTTTTTTCCAAAGTACGAAATCTTCGTTGGAACAATTCTCGTATCCACCAAAGTGAAAGATCCACATCGATCCAGACATGAGAAATCGATATCGTAAAGATGAAAATTCATCTCTAAAGAGCCTTACACGTTAAAGCAAGAGTGTCTGTGTATCAGGATGCTTGTTATGCCGGATTCACAAAGTGATTAAAGTACATTGCTATGTGCTAGATTTACATTTGGACAAATATAAATGACGCAAAATTTTTATAAGCTTACCATTAAAGTTAAGCTAGTTAACTTCTTTCACCCATAAAACAAACTCGTTCAGGCGACTACCGCCAAGTTCTGGAATAAAAATTCTTAAATTTTCTGTACTTTGGAAAACCGCGTTTATCAAAGAACATTCTTAACTACAAATATTGCTACTTTCATATAGACGCATGTTGAATCATGGTGTGATTTTGATAATATCTTCCTTTTTAGTTTTTATGACTGAAAAGGGTATTTTAATACATACGAACATTTAGAATTACTTTGCTATGCATTGAATCATAGAAGCAACTTGACGCTCTCTGATTGTGTACGCGTACTTTAAACTGTAAAAAATCTGACCTTTTTGCTGCATCGTCACTACCCCGCATTTATAGAATGTCTCACTTTTGATCCATGAGAATGCTCCATAATAGGCTGAAGTAATCGTTTTCTATATTGGCGGTGGAGGGACGATGCAGCAAAAGGGTCAAATTTTTAACAGTGTACCCTGTTTAAAATATCTTGAAAAATTACCTCTGTTTTTAAAGACTATCTGTTTTCTGACCGATGAAAAGGCTCCATAGACGTTTTTAGATCGCTTTCATTAGTCAGAAAATAGATAGCTTTAAAAACAAAGGTAATTTTTCAGAATAATTTTAACGTGTACTCATGGATTGTCAGCTTTTCAATGCCCATTTACGAAGTCTGTAGATTTCAATGTGGACCTTAAGGCACTATTCTAGTCTCAGAAAAAGACCCGGATGTTAGTGTAAAGATTATGGTTGTGTCCTTTTCAAATATCTCGCTCCAATTTTAATATATTTACATGACTTTTTTGCATAGGATAGCCGAGGATGATCTACAACCGGCCTAGTTTTTACTTCTTCGATTTTGCTTATGCATGTTTTATATAATGATAGTTTCAATTTTAGAACCGTTTAAACCGGCTTTGAAATTTAAAATAATTTAAAAAAAATCTGAAACCAAAATTGAAAAAGTAAAAACTAGGCCGGTTGTAGATCATCCTCAGCTATCCTAAGCAAAAGAAAAAATCACTTAAAAATTTTAAAATTTGAGCGAGATATTTGAAAAGGACGCCCCCATAGACTTCACATTATCATCCGGGTCTTTTTCTGTGCCTAGTGTTCGGCCTTAAAGTTTGCTGGATGCAATAAATTTCCGAAATGTTAAAGCTTAAATGGTCAAGTTCTCGCATCCATTAAAGCGGAAATAGACATCGATACCATCGACATCCTTAAGTTGGTGAAAAGATGCAAATCCTTTAGTATATATTTTGCTCCGGAGGAAAAAATCATCTCTACATATCAGTGCAAAATAAAGAGCATAGATATGTGTAACAAAATTATCTTTAGATTCAGATTTAGTACCGGATTAGACACCAGAATGATTTCAGATTTTGTGCATGTAGGATTTCTCAATGTGAATATGACGACACATGGAGAACAGTATACGATTGATTGAAAAAAATGTGGACAAAAATGAGTCATCAAGGGGGTCCTTGTGGCCGAGACACCACGCTGCTAATCCCTTGAGAGTGTAGGAGATTGTGGGTTCGAATCCCACTGGCTCCGTTGCACACACTCTTTATGTGTAGCTCCCGGTTGTACTTTTCTTGTGTCGTAATATTCCCTTATTCTATCTTGTCCTTGTATGTCCACGAATTTGTAAAATAATATGGATTATGTATTTATGTCTGTGTAGAAATAAAGGATCATTCGGCGTACAATTGAATTCTACCAGGAAATCATCATCAAATTTTATAATAGAAAATGCCTAGCATTGCGATACATTGTTAAAAATTTAATTTTTGCTGCATCGTTACTCCATCCCTTTTATGGAATATCTCATACATACACTGTAAAAAAAATTTACCCTTTTGCTACATCGTCCCTTCCCCGCTTTTATAAAATATTTGTTTTTTCGACCCACGTGAATGCTCCATGATAGGCTGAAATAATCGTTTTCCATAAAAGCGGTGGAGTGAGTTTCAAAATTTTAACAGTTTAGTTTGGACAAAAGCGTCCGTGAAAAAAGTATTTGGGCATCGAATGCTGTCACTCTCTTATAGATGCAGCCAAGTACAAGTTATGATTTTCGGATTATTCGTCGAATCATCACCGCTCATTTGCGATGCCTTTACTGCATTTATAGGAGTTAGATTGTTGTTGTTTATCTATTGAATCATAGAGCGATTTTTGTTAAAATCTTTCTTTTTGCTTTTTCTGACTGAAGGGGGAGTACTTTTGACTACACTAGAAAAGCATTTTACTATTCATTGATACATGGAGTCATTTTGCTGTTTACTCATATATGGAAGCGCTTTGCCGCGCGCTTATGTGTAAGGACACTTTACTTGAGGCATTGTCACCTTTCGATAACCACTTCCGATGTCCGTACGATTAGATGTTGACTTTAAGATTTCCTGAATGCGGTAGCTTTTTGTCATGCCAGATCTGAAGAAGTTACCACATCCAGAAAACCTAAAGATTCACAACGATACTAACCGATATTGTGTCTTTTGAAAAGTTGACAATCAAACAGTGACAAGTAAAGCGAATACATCAGAACTCAGCAAAGTGCGTTCATTAGTAATGCGTTGCAAAGAGCCTCACCGCTGGACCCTGGTTCGAGTCCAGCTAGCGGCATAGGTGTCTGTGTTGTACCTGTGAAAAATGTATGTACTGGATAATCTGTAATAAAGTGTTCTATATGGTTTCTTGTGATCATTGGAGGTTATGCCGGCAAATAGCTGTAGCGCCTACCTCAAAGCTATACAAATACAAATACAAAGAGCCATCATATGTCAGTACACATAATTATGTATTACGGTATAAATAACTAAAAAGTAGGAAATAAATTTAACTTTTTCAAAAAAAAAAAAAAAAAAAAAAAGTATAACCGACTCCAAAAAAAGCGCTAAAAAGAATTAAATAATTCTATAAAATTCTCTAATGACAAATCGTTATCCAATAACCACACATCGACTATCATGTACCGGTATAAAACGGTTAAATTTAATATATAGAATTTAATATCCACCAAACATAGATTTTCCAGAGAATATTTTTTACAAGAGATTAATTTACATATTTTTGATTTAATTTTTGAATATATACATATAAAAAGTAAGGAATTACTTTTTGAAGTTGGTGCCAAACTATCTTAAGTATAGTAAGAATTGTGGATATATTATGTCTAGTACCATAAATAAAATGGGGAAATCATTATCGATTATGATTGTTTGGCACCAACTTCAAAAAGTAATTCATTACTTTTTATATGTATATATTCAAAAATTAAATCAAAAATATTTAAATTAATCTCTTGTAAAACATATTCTCTGGAAAATCTATCTTTGGTGGATATTAAATTCTATATATTAAATTTAACCGTTTTACACCGGTACATGATAGTCGATGTGTGGTTATTAGATAACGATTTGTCATTAGATAATTTTATAGAATTATTTAATTCTTTTTAGCGCTTTTTTGGAGTCGGTTATGCATTTTTTTTGAAAAAGTTAAATTTTCGATTACTGCCAACTATAAATGAATAGATCAGCTACTTAATGCTGTCTATAACATAACAGATCGGCAATACTGGAGATTATATTTGTGGAGTACATAACACAGGCCTGCAAAATTTAACTTTTTGTCTGGGGTTTTATGATTTTATGTAAATTGTAATAAATCTGCTATGCTTATTTCAAAAATAATATCCATTTTTATGCATCACGTCAGGATTTTTTACAATTAAGAAACTAAGAATTTGGAATCTGAGAATGTAGAATTTACACAACATTAATTTAAAGATGTAAAAAAAAAAAAAAAAAAAAAAAAAATCTTAAAAATAAATAAAATCTTATATATATACATAAATTTGTGTGCATGATTTATAAGGAATTACAGTGTAATGTATGCAGTAAAATTACTTTTCTTTGTCGTAAAAGAATGCTTGTGTCATTTTAATTTTGAAGATGGTTTAGTGTTTCTCCCTTTTTTTTTTAATTGTAGCAGCAATCTGTTAACATATTGACATTCCAGTGTCCTTGAAAGAATTTTTTCATGCATTTTATGTCATGTTGAAATCTCTTATCTTGTTTTTCGTGTAATTGACTAAGATTTTCAGGAAAATATTCAAGATGAGAGTACAGAAAATGTATTTTTAAACTCATGTTACAACCTAGATTTTGAAATTTTTGAAGTATTTTCAACGATCATTGCATAGTTAGGATCTTTATTATTTCCTAATAATTTCTGAATAACGTCTCTTAAACAAACCGATGCATCTTTCTGGATTTATTTCATAATTTCCTCAATTTTTTCGTCTTTCATTAACTGTCTTACATCTGGGCTGACGAACACACGCTTCTTTGTTTTTACCGTTCAGTAAATGTGTAAAAACTTCAATTAAATATCAAAAAAATCTCCTGTTTTATCTAAGGCTTTTATAAATTGTTTTATTAAACCTAATTTAATATGAAGCAGAGGCTAGAGGACTTCTTTCGGATCAATTAAGCTCCGCCTAATCGTATTTTTTGATCCTGGATTTAAATCTTTTCTTGTGGGTTGTTCTTTTCTAATCCAGTGTTGGTGTTTAGCTCGGCTGTTCCACTCAAATAAGAAACAGAGCATTTTGATGTAGCTCGTCTTATTGAACTAATAACATTGATCAAATTTTAAAATCGCCACAGATTTGCCATTTAAATTCTTGCTATTTAATAAGACTGAGGGGAAAATCAAGACTATTATTCATTGTTTAAAAATTACTGAATGAGCTTTAGGAATTGAAGGTAGAACATTGCCATTACTAAATTAGACACTTTTTAAATTTCTTTTACTAGGATCAATAAATAATCTCCACTGAGATTTTTCATAATCAGTAGTGGAAAATAAATGAGTCATAAGTCCAGGAATATCTGTACAGTATACGTGTGAGTTTTGTTGGGAAAAATACTTAGTAAATTCTTTTTCTTGATTTCTGTACCAATAACGTGTTGTTCCTGAAGCGAGTAACCTTTTTAACACGTTCGCTGCCGCTTACGTGAAGATGTGATGATAGTTAATGCCGCACTGTAGAAGTGGGTTTTTCCCAGAAGCCGATTTACTTTTTATAATAAAGAATCAGTGAAAGATTTTCCCGCGCCAGCGCGTGACTGGCTATTGGACGTCACCCCACATCACGCGCTGGTGCGTAAGTGGCCCCCTAACGTTGGCGCCATATCACGCGTTGGCGCGTGATCCGCAGCAAATGTGTTAAGAAACTGACAAAACAAGCGTAAGATATCAATAAACAAACAAAATAAATGTATGTTATTACTACGGGAGAAAATTACGCCTTCTCAGGCAAATATCAACACATAACAAGATGTAATCTGCATTTATATTTCACATCCTTTAGTGCAGCATTGTATTTTACATTTATTAGTGTTATTTTGCGAAGAAATTAATTTTTTTTTATTAAAAATGTATTTTATTTAATAAACATTACACATTAATTTTATTAACAGGCACCCCCTCCTTTTTTGTTTTGTGAAAAAACTATGGGTGATAGCTAAAAACTAATGTCGTATCTGCAATCAGCGTGACCGATTTACAAAAAAAAAATAGTGCTTTTCTACAAACCCCAGATTAGTGTTGACCTGTGTAATCTACCAGGATAGTTTTAGAATTAACAGGGAATGATTCATATTTAGTAGCATAATTTTACAAAATCTCATATATAATTTTCCTTTCCAAATTTACACTTCCGTACCTGAAAAAAAAATTAATATTTAAGAGTTGGAAATAGTTGCAGCTGAAATGGATTTTTTTTATATGTCTTACATAATTACAAAATAAATTATATTAGAATGGACCGACAAAATTTTTGGCAGCATTTGAAAATTTATCATATGCTATTAAATATTCTAATAATTTTTATATTGACTTAAAAAGTATTTTTTAACATTTTTAAAGAACTATTGGAATCATAAAATAGAAAGTATCTATATTGTTGTAAAGATTCCATACTATCATAAAAAAATGTTTACAAATTAAGTATGTTTTTAGCCAAAAATGTCGATGGCAATTACAAATACAGCAATCGCCATTCTAAAAAAGTTAAAAGAAAATTTTGTCTTTGAGCCAATTTTTGATACTGTTGTTGTGGTGTTAGTCTGCTATCACCTTATCTTTTTTCCTCCAATGTGTTAGATATTACTTGAAATGTCTAAAAGTTAAATAACTGCAAGTCGATTTTTGGACTTTTTCCCCCGCTAGATTTGCAAAATCGCACACTTCGTTTGGTGTTTATATGCTACAAAAATAACAGGATGTTGGAACCTGTTACCAGTGCTACTGTAGAATGATATAAGCTGTTAACCAAAAATAACCATATTTCCTATCCCTAATGTATACACCTTTTTGGAAAACTACTAGATATAGGAACAACATGCGATAAAAATATGTTGTGAGAAAGAGGATAAAGATCTTGATTCTTGATTGCGCACTGATTGCGCTGCTACGTCGGAATTCTTGTTCAGTGGCATTTATTCTAAGACAAATTTAATTTAAGGTGATTGACACATTCTCAAAATTATCAAACGGGTATCTTCTCTTCTTATTTAAATTTAATTGGAAGAAAATACATACATCTTATTTACACATATGATACATTATTTACATTAATTAAAGATTCGACATTCTCAGAACAATTTCTTTCGTCAACACATCTCGCATCTTTCCAAAAAAAAAAAAAAAAAAAAAAAAAAAAATTATCGTGAGCCCAGGAGGGTTGCCAGGCGTTCAGCTAAGATCAGACTTTCATCGCCCTTTTGGCGTTAAAACATGATTCGCCACACACTCCCCACCTGGACTCATGAGAATACATAATGATAAATCAATAAAACAAAATTCTTACAATAAACATCAATTTAAATCATAACTCAAATAATAAAACAGAAAAAATTTCAATCTTCAGATGTTGACATATAAAACATTAAACAATAAAATAATAACATCATGATTAATATAAATAAAAAATGACACTTCGATAACATGTAGCTACCTGAATGTATCTAGCCTGATATTTTACCTGAATAAAATAAACTAAATATATATACATAATATAAACAAATTAAATACTATTGTTAATATTTCAATAATCCTTTCAATTTGAAATAAAGTATAATCATACACAAATGAAACATTTTTTCTAAATGGATAAATCAACAATTGCAAAATACACACATAAAAAACATATTTCAAACTATGAATTTATAATAAGAAATAAATCACATTGATATATTCAAACAATAGTAGAAAAAAGTAATAAATTTAAAAATCAAATACTGAAATCATTTAATATTCAACAATCTAGTTCAAAAAGATACAAAAGTTGTACTGGTTTTCGTAGCAGTCCTTTAGCAGTTTTTACCATGCAAGCTCGAATAAGCTGATCTCGGCCAAGAATCACTTCTTTAACTACGCCTAAGTCCCACAACAGTTTAGATTTAGCAATACAGTCCGCTAAGACCTTCTCCAATCTTTAGATTTGTGTGTCTCTCAGGAGTTTTAAATTGATGGATCGATCTTAAATTCAGTAAGTATTGTTCTTTCCATTTTGTCCACAGCTGTTTCAACAAGGTAGTTTGGTATCTTATTCTCCTTAATAATGTCTCTCGGGTAGAGATTTTATTCTCTAATTCAGCAAAATGTAGTGGAAAACTAATGTTTTCTCTTCCAAATTGAAGAAAGTGAGCCGGTGTATGTGGCTCTACCTAGCCGAAATAACTTGTTGTATACGTAAGGGGTCTCATGTTTATTATGGCTTCTATTTCTGTCAAAATTGTTGCCAATTCTTCAAATGTGATGAGAGCTCTTCCCAAAATTTTTCTTAGGGGTTCTTTTACACTTTTTACGAGTCTTTCGTAGAACCCTCCCCACCATGGGGCACGCTCGATGATAAATTTCCATATAATGACTTTGTTTGATATAAAGTCCTGAAGTTCTTGATCTTTAATGATTTTTTTAAAAATTGTTGTAGTTCTTTATCGGCAGCTTTAAAGCTCAATGCATTATCAGAAAATATTATTTTACAGTTTCTTGAAATAAATCGACGGAAACACATCATAAAGGACTTTGTAATCATATCCCTGGCTGCTTCTAAATGTATGGCTCTTGTTGCGGCACAGGTGAACAGTGCAATATATGATTTTGACGTCTCTTTATTATCTGTTTTGATGATTATTGGACCGGCAAAATCCAATCCTATAACGGTAAACGCAGGGGATTGTGAGATCCTTTCTTTCGGAAGTTGCCCAGTTAGTTGGTCAGCTGCTTTTGCATTATATCTTCTACAAATTAGACATTTTCTGATAGATTGTCTTCCTTGTGGAATCCAAAATTCCTTCCAGATTTGTGCAAGCGTTAAAGAAACTTCACTAGGCAGCAATTTTCTGTGTTCTTGCATAATTAGCAATTCTATTAATTTTTCATTCTTCGGCAATATGGTTGGATTGGTCTTATTTGAATCAAAGGAACCTTCATTAAGTCTAGTTTTTATTCGTAAAATTTTATTTTCATCCAAATATGGACACAGGGAATAAATTCGTGATGTTTTCTTAACAGAATTTCCTTTTTCTAATAACCCAATTTCTTCCTTATAATTCTTCATTTGTACTTCTTTAATTAATAATTCTTCAGCTTCTTTCAATTCTTCAGCAGATAATGTATCTTTACGTTTAATTGGATTTCTTAAATTGAAAATAAATCTTTTAACTCTTGCCAATGTTCTAATTGCCTTAAAAAAAGAGCTAAAACGCTCAATCTCTATAAGTGGCTTCTGATGTTCTGATGAATAAACATTTTGGAAAATCACATTTATTTTAGCTTCTAGTTGTTTCATATCTTCATCTACATCTCTATCTTCTTTGCGCCATAATTTTGAATCTTTAACCAACCATGGAGGCCCTAACCACCACAGATCATCTTTCTCGAGGTCGAGAAGTGAGAGTCCTCTTGTAAGTCGATCAGCAGGATTTGAGCTACCGGGACAATGTCGCCAGTTCTCCGGATCGGTTAAACTTTGTATTTCTGATGTTCTGTTGCTTACGAATGGCTTCCAAGTACTTGACGAACTTTTGATCCAGTGAAGCACGATATTTGAGTCGCTCCAATAATGTACTTTGTCTTTACTTATCTTGAGAACAGACATTTTACTCGCTTTTTAAGTCTAGCTCCAATCAGAGCACCCATCAATTCTACACGCGGCAAAGTTAACTTCTTTGTGGGAGCTAATCTGCTTTTTGATGTAACAAAACTTGTCTTTATATTATTATTGTTATTATATCTAAGATATATAACACTTCCATAGGCCTTAATACTCTCATCACTAAAACAGTGAATTTCTACATTGTCATAACTGTCTCTTTCCGGAAAATAATATCTTGGAATTTTTATTTTACTAAGATATGGAATCTGTGCACACCAGTTATCCCATTTTTTCTTTAAATGTTCTGGCAAATTCTGATCCCAATCGATACCATGTTACCATAATGATTGAAAAATCATTTTAATTAAAATCGTAAATTGTGATGAAAATCCAACAGGGTCAAAAATTCTTCCATCTGCTCGAATTATGTTTCTTTTAGTCTTATTTTGACAATGTATAAATTCTAACAGACTTTGACTATCTAATTTAAAAATGTCTTCTTCTGTGTCCAATATTAACCCTAAAATTTTAAATGGAGTTGTATCAGTTGATGTACTAGCGCAAACATTCATATCTAAAGATTTTAAATTTTTCTTTAAAATGGTAGAATTACTTTTCCATTTCCGTAAGAACATATTTGCTTGTTGAAAAATAGCTAAAGATTCCTTTGAAATTTTTAAAGCTTCATTAACCGTATGTGCTCCTAGCAACAAATCGTCCACTTACATTGAAAAGTTAATTTTAGAGCTAGTTTTCGGATATAAAGTTGTATGCCTCTTCAAATGATGTTTAATTACAGCTCCTAACAGAAATGAACTCGATGTTACGCCAAATAATACACGGCACATTTTCATAATTATAAAGTTCATTGGGGAATTTTTATCTTGAGGGAGTTCTTCGATTAACAAGAAACGCGTTATATCCCTATCAGTTTCAGCAAGACTTATCTGTAAGAAAGCTTTTTCAATGTCTGCCACTACGGCAATTTTATTGCTTCGAAATGGCAAAATTAAATCAAATAAATCTGAGTTCAAATTGGGACCTGGGAAGAGTACATCATTTAGAGAAGGTTCAGAAGGAGCATGAGATGAGGCATCAAAAACAATGCGCAATTTGGTTGTTTGTTTGTCCCTTCTAATTACAGGGTGGTGGGGTAAGCAATAGGTCAAATTACCATTCGGTGAATTTATTTCTTGTGGTTCAACAATTTCTACTATTCCTAAAACCTTATATTCATCAATGATTTCTTTATATTCCTTAAATAATGAAGGATTATTTACAAATCGTTTAATTAGACTATCAAATCTTTTTTTGGCAACATCATAAATATTCGGAAGATCAAGATTGTCATATTTCATAGGTAGTTTAACTTCATACCTGTTGTTCTTAAATTGAATAGAATTTTCAAATTGTTCTAATATTTGTTTATCACACAAATTTTTATTTGTATTATCTTCTTGAATCCCGAACCCTTCTATACTCCAAAATTTTTCAAGTTGAATTGACATTTTATCATCTTCGTTATTATCCCAAATAGATATATACATAGCACTCACTAAATTATTTACATTAACTTCTTCTGAGAACCTCCCACGAAGTGTCCAACCTAGTTTAGTTTTATTCAAAACAAGAGTTGGTGAAATGCTTTTATATTTCCCTGTCATAATTGACCAGTAATAGTCGCTACCAATCAACAAATCTATTTTATTCTCCCCATCACTTAATTCATTTGAAACATCTGATAATTGTACACCCATTTCTTTTTTTTTTTTTTTTTCATTTAACTCTGAACTTGGGGCGCGTATTATATCCGAACAAATTTTCTCTGTTTCTAATGCTTCCAGACATATTACATTGTCAGAAAATTTATCCTTTAAGAAAATCTTAACTCTATTATGGTTGTCAACAATAGGTTTCGTACCAGCAAAGGTATGGATTTTTAATGATTCTTGTCCTGTCACCTCTTAATTTAAATTGCGGCCAAAATTCTTGAAATTCGCAAATGTCGCCGGTGAATTTGTTTAAAAAAATTCGCGGCAATTTGGTGTTAGACTTTAACTGAGTATCTGATATGGGGGGGCGTAGCTATTTTTGATTCACTCGTAATATTAGAAGTTTTCTTTAAACTATGCAAAAATCTGTTTGCTCTTGATTTACATGTAATAATCGACTTTTTATATTCTATACAATTTTCAATTTCAGCTTCTAAATTAGCACTTTCGATTTCAGATTGAATCAAATCATCTAAATTTTCTAGAGATGACTTTCTAGACTGTTCAAGCAGTGTTGCTAAACAGTCCTCCACTATTTCTGGCTTCAAATTACTTTCCTTTAGAATTTCATTATCAATTTTTTTAATCAATTTTGTTATTGTTGATCTAATTGATCCGCGTTTAGTAATATTTCGTTTCAAAATTTCACCGCTATTTATCTTATATAGTAATGTTTCTTCCAATTAATTGTTAAAATCAAGAGAAATAGCAATAAAAAACTTATCCGTTTAATAAAATGACAATCGTCCTAATTCATCTTTCATTCTTTTATTCCCGGCAAACGATGCACCATTGTTACGTCGGAATTCTTGTTCAGTGGCATTTATTCTAACACAAATTTAATTTAAGGTGATTGACATATTCTCAAAATTATCAAACGGGTATCTTCTCTTCTTATTTAAATTTAATTGGAAGAAAATATACACATCTTATTTACACATATGATACATTATTTACATCAATTAAAGATTCTACATTCACAGAACAATTTCTTTCTTCAACACACATCTCGCATCTTTCCTCTCTGCAAAAAAAAAAAAAAAAAAAAAACGTGTGGCACTCGAGGACTGCCGCGGTAAAGCTATTATGCATAGCATTTTTATTTTTTACAGGCATGAGAGTGTTCCGACCCAAATGACCGATTACTACCAATAAATTTTAAAAGTACACTTTAGTTTAATACTTCTCAGAAATTCTGTCGTTAAATAATGCCAGAAATTCTAATAAAATTTAGTGGTAGTAATCGGTCATTTTGGTCGGAGCACTCTCATACCTGTTTTTATCAACTTTTGCAATTATAATTATTTATTTATTTTTTATCTATGCAGTTTTTTTGTCTTTGATATTAATTCAAGTTACACTTTTTGAGCTTGATGACCGATAACAAAAATTTTTTTCTTTTATTGAATAAATAAGAAGTTAATATCGTTTAAAATATTTTTATTATCTTACAATACATGTAGGTTAATCAGGAATTTTTATCATTGAAACTATACGTTTACGATAGCTGAAATAAAAAACATAAGTTTGAGACTTGATATTCTCAAAATATCTGAAAAATACCGCGTCAATGTCTGCCGAAGTCTACCGAAGGATACTGTGCCGAAGTCTGCCAAACTGAAGCGACGTTAGCCGGAGTGTTAGGTTTTTTTCTCGTTACGGAATTTCTAGATTCTTTCGCCGCGCTCAAAGCCCGCGATAAAAGCTATGCAATACTTTAATAAATTACAAACAAAATTTAGCCGCGCTACGAAAATTAGATCGCGAGTTATAAACGTTTTAAATTTTTCGACCCTCACCATGGGGGGGGGGGGGTCTCCTGTCACCAAAAATTAACACTGTCTCATAATAAATTACCAAACAAAATTTGGCCACGATACGAAAATTAGATCGCGAGTTATAAGCATTTTTAATTTTTAGACCCTCACCGTGGGGGGTCTAGTAACACTGTCTCATAATAAATTACCAAACAAAATTTGGCCGCGCTACGAAAATTAGATCGCGAGTTATAAGCATTTTAAATTTTTCGACCCTCACCGTGGGGGGTCTCCTGTCACCAAAAATTAACACTCTCTCATAGGAAATTACCAAACAAAATTTGGCCGAGATAAGAAAAGTACATTGCGAGTTATAAGCATTTTAATTTTTTCGACCCTCACCATGGGGGATCTCCTGTCACCAAAAATTAACTCTGTCTCATAATAAACTACCACACAAAATTTGGCCGCGCTACGAAAATTAGATTGCGAGTTATAAGCATTTTAAATTTTTCGACCCTCACCGTGCGGGGGGAGGGGGGTCTCCTGTCACCAAAAATTAACACTGTCTCATAATAAATTACCAAACAAAATTTGGCCACGCTACGAAAATTAGATCGCGAGTTATAAGCATTTTAAATTTTTCGACCCTCACCGTGGGGGTTCTCCTGTCACCAAAAATTAATACTTTCTCATAATAAATTACCAAACAAAATTTGGCCGCGCTACGAAAATTAGATTGCGAGTTATAAGCATTTTAAATTTTTCGACCCTCACCATAGGGGGGTCTCCTGTCACCAAAAATTAACACTGTCTTATAATAAATTACCAAACAAAATTTGGCCGCGCTACGAAAATTAGATCGCGAGTTATAAGCATTTTAATTTTTTCAACCCTCACCGTGGGGGTTCTCCTGTCACCAAAAATTAATACTTTCTCATAATAAACTACCAAACAAAATTTGGCCGCGCTACGAAAATTAGATCGCGAGTTATAAGCATTTTAACTTTTTCGACCCTCACCGTGGGGGTCTCCGGTCACCAGAAATTAACACTGTCTCATAATAAACTACCAAACAAAATTTGGCCGCGCTACGAAAATTAGATCGCGAGTTATAAACATTTTAAATTTTTCGACCCTCACCATGGGGGGGGGGGGGGTCTCTTGTCACCAAAAATTAACACTGTCTCATAATAAACTAACAAACAAAATTTGGCCGCGGTACGAAAATTAGATCGCGAGTTATAAGCATTTTAAATTTTTCGACCCTCACTGTGGGGGGTCTAGTAACACTCTCTCATAATAAATTACGAGATAAAATTTGGCCGCGATACGAAAAGTAGATTGTGAGTTATAAGCATTTTAATTTTTTCGACCCTCACCATGGGGGATCTCCTGTCACCAAAAATTAACACTGTCTCATAATAAACTACCAAACAAAATTTGGCCGCGCTACGAAAATTAGATCGCGAGTTATAAGCATTTTAATTTTTTCGACCCTCACCGTGGGGGTTCTCCTGTCACCAAAAATTAATACTATCGCATAATAAATTACCAAACAAAATTTGGCCGCGCTACGAAAATTAGACCGCGAGTTATAAGCATTTTAACTTTTTCGACCCTCACCGTGGGGCTCTCCTGTCACCAAAAATTAACACTGTCTCATAATAAATTACCAAACAAAATTTGGCCGCGCTACGAAAATTAGACCGCGAGTTATAAGCAATTTAACTTTTTCGACCCTCACCGTGGGGGTCTCCTGTCACCAAAAATTAACACTGTCTCATAATAAATTACCAAACAAAATTTGGCCGCGCTACGAAATTTAGATCGCGAGTTATAAGCATTTAAAATTTTTCGATCCTCACCATTGGGCGGGTTTCCAATCATCAAAAGCTACATTATCCTACCTTGTTTTATCTTAAGACGATTCTTTTCTATACACATTCTATCAGGCATTTTTATTATTGAAACTATAGATTTATAGTAACTGAAATTAGAAATATAAGTTTGAAACTTGATATTCTCTAAATATCTGAAAAATACCGCGTCAATATCTGCCGAAGTCTACCGAAGGATACCATGCCGAAGTCTGCCGAACTGAAACGATGGTTAGCAGAGTGTTAGGTTTTTTCGTTACGGAATTTCTAAATTTTTCTCGTTACGGAATTTCTGCACTCGGTCACCGCGCTCAAAGCCCGCGATAAAAACCATGCAATAGCTTTTAAAAAAAAAAAAAAAAAAAAAAAAAAATATATATATATATATATATATATGTATCGTGAGCCCAGGATGGTTGCCAGGCGTTCAGCTAAGATGAGACTTTCACCGCCCTTTTGGCGTTAAAACATGATGCTCCACACGCGCAAATGGCTTCTGTGGCCGTTGTCATACACTTACGACTTTTGACGTTATAAAATAATGAAGGCCATAAGGTAATGAAATTTTTGTGCGTCCCTATGAACGAATTATATGCTGCACACTCCAATTTCAGTACAATGTTCAAGTTTTTCTATAAAAAAAACCTTAATAATATATCACAAGAAAGAAATAATCATGCATCAAGCATAGATTATGAAACACTTTCGAACACATTCAGAATAATGTAATAGAAAACTGCACCGTTTAATAAGTCAAAATATTATATCTAATTCAACATTATGGAAACGCATTTCTGTTACACAGAAAGTAATTTGTAGTGGACCTAAGCAACCTAAATCAATTTTCTTACATGTGAAATAGTTTAACATTATTAAAATATACTGCAAATATGCCCCCCCCCTCCTATGCCATTATGTAAAGGATTTTTTTGTGGTGCCCTGTAAATGAATAATAAATATTCTTTGCGCAGCATATTCTACAAAATGTGCATTTAACTGCCCTTCATAAATGCATATCAATTTCATTATGTTTCGACGAATATAACCTCATTAAAAGGCACTTAAAACAATTTTATCCCATTAACCGTAATATCATAGAATACTTTTGACTATCCCTGTATCTGAACTATATATCCAGTTTTGCTAAAATTTGAAATGACTCAAAAAAAACTGTTGCAACAAATATATATTTATCATTCTGCAACAAATATGTATTTAAAATTTTAAACGATTCGGTTGGGTAGTTTTTGTGCTGTTATGTGCGGACAAACAGACAGATGGACGAATCATACGACGACTATAGGTGCTATGTATTTATATAATTATGAAAGCACATAAAAAATAGTTAGATTTAAAAGCGCATGCCGAAATTGTAAACGCATATGCAGCAATTATTACTCAAAGACAGTATTGTAACCAAAGTCTTTTGCATGTCCCTGTAAATGGATTAAAAATGCTATGAATGAGTTGTTCAAGCATAATCGTAGTGAAATTCAGTGATTTATATCAGTTTCAACGCATTTTCAATAGTATAATGTCATTAAAATACTCTGCAAATGACTTTTACAGATTGACAATAATGCAATGGGATTTATTTGGGTGTCCTTGTAAATAAATTATTAATCCCACATACTTTATATACAATACCAAACATGCTTAGGGGACTATATAAGTTTACCAATTGCATGAAAATCCGAGTATATTTACGAAAGTTAGAGCATGGATAAACGGACAGACTGAACGAATGCTTAAACACTTTTCAATTTTGTTGGAAAATGTTATAAATTATATGGGAGTCTGATTATATTTAAGAGAAATAGAGCACAGAAAGGTTTCCAGACTGACAAGGCTCTACAGCCGACTATTTTTTTATTCTAAGTGGCTTTACTTTTTCAAAAAAGAAATCTTTATCAGACACTTTGGACAACATTTGCTAAAGCAATATATTTCAAAATTTGTATTCGAAAAATACTGGTGCGAGCAGAATATAAAAATAGTCACCTGTGACAGCCCAGGACAGGTAATTCGAATTCTTAAGCACTTTTGAACTGTGCTGGAAAATTTAAAAGAAGGAGCAAGAAAACACGGATTAAGGTGTTCACATAAGTAACTTTCACTTAGCAATTTGGATATGAGTATAAGTAATTTTAAAATGCATGACTCGCCCCTGTATTTTCCCGAAACTATAATAATGTTTATTAATGTTTTTAGACGCTATAGAATGATCGTCTACCGAACAAATTTCTATTCCCTTTATTTTCTACACTGATATATCGATACATGCAGGGACCGATTTACAATTTTAGGGGCCCTGGGCACAGATGCTTACGGGGCCCCTTCGCACCGGTATTTACTGGGGGATTGACTAAAAAAATTAAAAAGGATAGTTACTACAGTAACTATTATTGTCTATAAAACATCCATTAAAAATTAAATATGATAATCAATAACTTACTATTAAATAATTATTTTACAATTAGGAAGTTTAAACGAATAGATGCTTTATAATAAACTATGCTTGTTAATTATAGTTTTATATGCAAGTGATGTATATGGTGATGTATATGGCAAGTGATGCAAGTGATGTATATGTATATGGAATGATAAAGTATACAACAACTAATAATAAATTTTAAACAACATCAAGCTACAACTATTTAAAATAGTGGGGGGGGGGGGGGGGCTCTACAGCCTGCAAGCTACGCTCACCAACACTCAAATAATCTGACGATAACAAGAAAAAGGTTAAACAAGAATTAAAAATACAATATTTTTTAAAGTGATAAAGATAAAAGAAAATATTTACTATAATAAACTAATGAATAGATGTTTCAAGACAAAATATACAACGTCATAAAAATACAACATGAACATAATAGAATGTAGACTGAAATGTAAAATTTTCCTTGGATATTTAAACTACATCAGATTTTGGACTATAATTGAAAAACCTTCAGTAGCGTTTGGGCCCCCCCCCCCCTGAAAATCAGTGGCCCTGGGCCCGTGCCCCGAATGCCCTGCCGTAAATCTGGCTCTGGATATATGATAGAAACTTTATATCCACCAGCTTTCTTACATTTAAAATAGTAACTCACTTTTTCTCTGTCAAACTCTCCGTAGATGGCAGCACTACTGCAATTTTTATTGATTAAACAAATATCATTTATTGAGTATTAAATACATAAATATTAATTTTAAAATGATAAATACATAGATAAATAAACTGAAAGACATATGCGTAGTTTTGGCTTTGAAATGGTGGCAACTTTGACTTAATAATTTCTTATATAAATAATTTTAAACTTTGATTCTTCTCTTTTGCTCCTAAACAATAAACGTATATTTTAATGTTTATTATTTTTAATTTATTATATATACACATACATATATATATATATATATTTAGAGATGAAAGAATGGGGTTTCTTTTTTCGTCTGACAGAATGTTCATCCAAATACAAAATTTTTCTATTATTCAATTTTCCTATATTACCTGTAACAAAACGCTTTTTTTTGTAAAATTATTCCAGAGATGGCAGCACTATTATCTTTTTCTTGAATACTCGAGAGGTGTTGTTTGGTGTATTTTTGTCGGCCGATTATCTACACTAGGGATATAGGCCCAGGGGGGGGGGATGCCCTTCGTGGAGGGGGTCTTTCTAAGGGAACCTAACCCGTATTTACGCAAGGTTCGAAGAAAACCACGAACGGTTAGGCCGACAGCCACGATTGGATTCGAACCCAGCACCTGCCGTCTACCAGTTGAGAGGACAGACCCTCTCGGCCACTGTGAAGACTCGAGAGATTAAATTTATATTTTTAAAATTAGCAAAACTTTCAAATATAATTTTGAAAATGTCGAAATTCATATTTCATACGTACATATTCATATTTCATTATGTAAAAAAATGCATATATAGCAAATGCATATTTTTGTTGCAAAAAACAATTCTTCTATTTATTCATATTTTCCTTTTCAATATACAGTAGATGTGCCAGTAATGGACCCACTTAAGGAATTTCTTTAAAAAATAAATTTTATTAATAGTTATAATTATTATATTCAAGTTTTTATTATATTATATTAATCTTTCAACATTATTTAACTAATCCCGTAGTTACATTTCTTAACAGAAATAAAAATTTAATTTTAAATAATAGAAATACGTCAAAACACCCAAAAGCCCAGCAATGGACACCTCTCCTAAAATCTTAAAAATAGCAAATAATCTTTTAAAAATGACCATTGGTATATGAAATTCAAAGTTTTATATTACTATTCAAACAAAAACATTCAATTTTTACAAGAAAATAAAGAAGATTAAATAAGTAAAGTCAGCTCTTACCATAGGCGTAACTTGGGCTCTAAGACTAGGGGGGGGCAAAAGTCTCGAAGTATTTTTACCTATAAAACTATACCCCCCCCCCCCTTTCCAGTAATCGCGCGCACACACATACAGTTAAAACTTTAAAATTTTTGATAATTGAAAAAAAAAAAAAAAAAAAAGAAATTCAAACATATACGAAAAAATAAAGAAAAATCCGAAATTACTCATTTCATGTCTTTAAAAACATATTTTAAAATATTGAATGCACAACTCTTATGTTTGATGCACTATTCAACCGGAAAAAAAGGTGCAAGCAAAGTAATAATAATAATAATAATAATAAATAAATAAATAAATTAAAGCTTTGTAGATATCTGCACGGGCTGGAAATTCAGGACCAGGACGGCGCGAACGAAATTTATTTTGGCCCGACTCCGTGTAAAAATTCGCACAAAAGTTCGCTCCGTGGAAAAATTCGCACGTGCAAGGCCCGTACAGAAATAAATGAAAACAGGCCAGATCCGGCCCAATCTGGCCTGACTCAACTTCTACAAAAAAAAAAAAAAAAAAAAAAAAAAAAAAAAAAAAGTGATTTTACTTAACGTAAAATAAAGATTCTTTTAAAGAATGAACCTTGAAAAATACCATGCGTTTTTTAATCAATGTTCGATCCTGGCCCTGTAGAATAGGGCCATTATTTTTTTAACCTGTTGCAAATTCCCCTCGGACTATAGGATTAGTCCGGTAGCGTATGAGAAGAAATTTACCCACTGAATCAATTTAAGGGATTAAATAATATTTATTTACACAAAGTCTTATTTAACTAATAAAATTATTCAGTATCGCATTTTTTTAGGGGTGAGGTTCTGAGTCTTGTGCGAGTGTTCCCGGAACACAGAAAGTTTTCAATTGTAGTATTACGGTCTTTAGATTGACCAATTCACGTGTCACAAAGGTCACCGTGGACCTAGACGAATCTTGCTTCCTTCCCTCCTCCTTGTACGAGGAAAATCTTTCTCTAGCATCTCATTGGACTGCCTGTCTGATCCCAGGCCTTTTTCACAACACACCACCCCAGGTCTCTCCTCTGGTCTCCTCACTTGAAAAGCAATCTCAATAGGGAGGGACCCTCTAGAACCTATTAGAGCATCTCCACATGATGTAAGTCTTAACTTCTTCTATAATTGGTCACCTGAAAATGCTGATGTCACGTACGAACTACCGTGAGAAAAACTAACACCTGTTGGGTTTCAACATGAAAGTATTCGGCGGCACCTTTACACAAATTCTGAGAAAATATTTGCTGTCTAAACCAAAGTGCTCTCTTGTCAACGAAAAAAACTTCAACTTGTGCGGCCCAATATTTCTAAGAAACAGCACAATGACAAGCTCCCACGTAGGCAATTCAATCTGTAAAGTTCAATTCTTTACAACACCCCCTTCTAAAGATGATTCTTCGGGCTTGCATGAAGAATCTGATAATCACTAAAATGGGTTAGCAAATTCCAGTATCTCAGAATGGCATTTATAGACACCCTCTAATACATTTTTAACAAGAATACAGATATATAAGCATATACATATGATCAATAAGATTCTTTGATTAAAAAAAAACTGAACTAATTACATTTCCTGGGTTACAAAATATTAAATAAATCAAACTAATTTACAAAAAGTATTAAAAAAAACAACTCTGGATGAATTTATTCAACACGACTAAGATAATCCACGTGGGCAATATCTCGTCCCGGTCGATGCTTTATGGCGCAATGATAAGGTTGCAGTATGAGCGCCCATCTTAATAATCTCGGATTGTTGCCAGAATTACGTTTTAGAAAAACCAAAGGATTGTGATCGGTTTCTATGGAAAAGAGTTGGCCGTCAATATAATGACGCAATTTCTTAATTGCAAAGATGATAGCCGCACATTCCTTCTCTGTCGCGCAGAAACTTTTTTCGGTCTCCGTAAATTTCCGACTTAAGTAAATTATGGGATGCTCCTCTAATCCGTCACGTTGCGCTAAAACGACCCCGAGACCCTTTTCGGAAGCGTCAGTTAGTATTATAAACTCCTTCGCATAGTTGGGAGCATACAATATAGGTTCCTCCGTCAGTTTCGTTTTCAACTGTTGAAACGCCTTTTCCATTTCATCGCTCCAGCTTATTTTGTCCCTTTTGTTTTTCCCTTTAAGTGCGCGAGTTAATGGTTCTACAATAACTGCATAATCTTTTAAGTAGCGGGAATAATAACCCGCCATACCCAAACATCGACGTATTTCGGTTTTATTTTTAGGGGTGGGCAAATCTAAAATCGCCCGAATTTTTGCTTCGGCTGGGGTGCGCCTTCCGTCGCCTACCACATGTCCTAAGTATTTAACAGACTTTTGTGCAAATTTGCACTTGGCTAATTTAATCTTCACTTTAGCTTCTTCGACTCTTATAAGCACTTTTTCCAAATGCAACATATGATCCTCCCACGTTTCCGAAAATATGGCCATATCATCAAGATAAGGTAGGCAGAATTCTTCTAACCCTCTTAACATCTTATCCATAAATTTCGAAAATCTAAAGGACGCATTTAACATTCCAAACGGCATGACCAGAGGTAAATAGGAACCAAAACTGGTTACAAAAGCGGCCAGCCTTTGAGCTCTAGCGGTCAACGGAATTTGCCAATACCCTTTTGTGAGGTCTAACACCGTAATGTACTTTGCACTGGCAACTTTCTCTACCCGGTCCTCGATGTTCGGTAAAGGAAAAAATTCTGCCCTGGTGATCTCATTCAATTTCCTATAATCTATATAGGGTCTAGGATCTTTCGCAGGTGCCTCTACTAGAATCATAGGGGAGGTAAAATCCGATTCCCCTTCAACAATTATATTCAGTTCCAGCATTCTTTTAATTTCTTTCCTCAAAATTTCCGTTTGTCTAGGCGAAGATCTGTAAGGTTTCATTTTAACAGATTTATACTCTAACAATTCGCTATCGTGCTCCATTAAATCAGTGCGTCCCGGATCATTTGAAAATAACGAACTAAACTTATCTAATAATTCTCTCAACTGCTCAATTTGCGCCGAGGTGCATCTAGAGTTCAAATTACTATCTTTTATAACATTTTCAAAGTTATAAATCTCAGTGCCAGCTTCCGGAAATGCTATATCCAAGTCTATGTTGTCCTCGACCTCATCTATCTCTTGCGCTACGAAATGGACTAACTCAATTCTTCTTAAATACGGCTTTAAGAGATTAACATGAAATATTTGAGATTTCTCACGCCTCCCAGGAACATTTACGACATAATTTGTCTCAGAGATTTTAGATAGAATTTTCCCAGGACCAATCCATGACACCGAAAGTTTGTTCTTTTTGTTGGTATTCAAAACTAACACCTCATCACCTACGTTAAACTTTCTCTCAACCGTCGTTTTGTCATACCACAACTTTCTCTTTTCTCGCGCTTCGGTCATATTTTCAACTGCTAATTCCTGACAATGTTTTAGCCTATTGACCAAATTAAACACATACTCAGTAATTAATTCATTCTCTTCTTCTCCCCCCGTCCATTTTTCAAAGAGTAAAGCTTCGGGAGTACGTAAATTCTTCCCATGTACTAACTCAGCCGGAGAAAATCCCGTAGTATCATGAGTTACCGTTCGTAAGGCTAGCAACGCATGCGGCAAATTTGCCTCCCAACTTGCACCATTTTCTGTGGAAAGTACTTTCAATAATCTTTTCACAGACCGATGCCATCGCTCGATACCGCCATTCGATTGGGGCCTACACACTGAGGAATGAGTTAATTTAACTCCAAATTTCTTCAAGAATGTAGTTGTTAAATCGCTTATAAAGTAACGCCTAAGATCCATTTGTATAACCTCTGGGATAACCTAATCTACTGAATACCCACATTAATGCTTCAATAATAGTTTCCGATCTTACATTAGGTAACGGCAAAGCTTCGGGATATCTACTCGCCATACAAATTACCGTTAAAATAAAGCTATTTCCCTTTTCCGACTTAGGCAAAGGGCCTACGACATCAGCGCATAGCTTTGAAAAAATTTCTCTAATAATAGGTACACGCCTGAGAGGAACTTTCCCTATCTCTTTAGGCTTGCCAACGCGCTGACAACTATCGCACGTCTTAACATAATCTTCTATCTCTTTGATAATATTTGGCCAAAAGTAATGACGCAACACCTTATCTTTTGTCTTCATCTCTCCGAGATGCGAAGAAATACCCTCATGACAGGCTCCTAGCACATCTAATCTGAATTTTGAAGGTATTACCAAGTGTAATCTCTCCCCTCCTTTGTTATCCAGTGTCTTCCTAAACACTAAGTCATTCATAATTTCAAAGTGAGACTTCTTATGTTTCGCTTTTTCCCTAACTTCTTTTAACAAAGGATATGTTTCCTGTTCGGTCTTGAATTCCTGACGACTAACCCGTGCTAAATTCCCGAACTGGTCATTTAAATCTTTAGGTAACAATTCCCAATTCAAAATTTCATCTTTGTCTAAAAGTTCCAAACCCCTTTCACGCCTCACAACAGTATCGTCTGATTCATCTTCCGAATACCCCACTTGTATCCCTTCTGTGTTTACACATTCCATATTTTCCCTAGCCTCATCCATCAAACTGACAGGTTCCTTCCTGGCTTGTGATCTGGTAATCACTGCATTCACCTCACTTACGTGCTGTCTGGCAGAATCAATAAGCTTTTGCGTTTTATTTCCCAAGAGGTAATAACGCAAATCCGATTCTTTATTGACAACCCCTGCCTCCGTCTTAAGAACCCCCACTCCATCAAAAGCGATTTCTATCTGTGCCACAGGCAGGCACCGTTTGTTAGAATCCAAAGGTTGTTTCACAAAGACATAATCCCCTGTCAATTGATTCTTTGTTACATGTTCCTCACTTAGCAGATCTAAATTCGTTCCCGTGTCACGGAGGGTGACAACTTCACGCCCATTTATTTTTGCCCTATTCAAATAAGGTTTAAATCCTGTTTCAAAATCTGAAGGTTTACTCATATGATTAACTTTAACAGTATCTTTTTCCTTCTTTAATTCCGGACATTCGGCCTTAAAATGGCTTGAAGAGTTACAAAGAAAACATCTGTTTACCCGCCTCTTTTCAAAAACCCTTTCTCTTTCCGAATCCCTATCTCGCCAATTGAAATTCTTTTCAACGTTTTTGTTTCTCTACACGCGGGCTATTTTTTTCGAATTTTTTGTCCCCAAAGGATTTCACTTGAAAGGTTTTTCTTTGCGATTTTTTACAACTTCTAATTCATCTAAACGTTTTACTAAAATTTCTGGGTCCGTGAAATTTGACCAAACATCTATTAGATGGTCTTTCAACTCTTGCGGCGCTCTTTTTTTAATCTGATCGGTAATTAATAGATTCTTTAATTCCTGAAAAGTTGTGATTTTTAAAGAGTTTAACCAACCTTCCAAATAGCTATTTAATTCAAAAATTAAATCTCTCCACGGATTATTTGGATTTCTCTGATGTTGATTGAATTTTAATCTATACGATTCTGCATTTAATTTGTACCGTTCTAATAATTTACCTTTCACATACTCATAATTATCTGTTAAGTGTGCAGGTTCTCTAAGAATTAATTCTGCCACAATTACAGGTAGAAGCGCCAATAAATTAGTTACTAATTCATCATCTTCTAAATTACATTTTTTTGCTTGTCTCTCAAACAAATTTAAGAATAAAGATATTTCTGAGCGACTCTCATCAAAACGATGTATTAAGGATTTTAAAGGCAATTTATTAATTCTCTCCGCGCCATTATTTGATGCCACACTACGCGTCTCTGCCTCTTGCGATAATTTTAATTTTTCCAATTCATATGCCCTGTCTCTCTCTTTACCTTCCCTCTCCATTTTTTTTCTTTCCTTTTCGTCAGCTACCAAAGTTTCTCTATCATGTAATATATTTTTGGCTTGTGCCAACGCAAAATCTTTATCAAAATCTTCAGCCGATTCTATTTTTTTTATTATTTTCGCAATCGTGTCATTTTCGTCAATCTCAACATCCAATTCGACTGCTAACACTTGCAAATCAACCTTTTTGAAACTTTTTCAATCTGACATTTTGAAAACTTAACCTCACAAATTACGCAAATACCAAAAAATATAATAACAAAAAAAATATATAAGCATGCACAAAATATATTATTAAGTTATAAATTTACACATTAATTAGAAGTACACTATTCCCCGTTTAAAATTTCATTGAAAACAACAAAATGCCTCTTATCTGCAACCATCATTATGCCACATTATTACACCTTAAAATATTTAGCTAAACCCTCAGAAATAATCTCCTTAAAAGCAGATTAGAACATTAAATTATTAAAATCTAGAAACTGTTCAAGTAAATTTTTCTTAACACTCTTTTTCACTAGCAAAATAATATGCTGAAAATTTTCTTAACTGTAAAAATAATTGATATTCTTAAAGTACTTTTTTTTTTTACATGGACACAGAAAGATTTTACATAAAAATAATCTAATAGAAAAATTTCTTATTGCAACCAACTGTTAAATGTAATCTTTCATTGATCTCTAGTGAGACATTTTACATGTCAAAATCCAATAACTGAACTAGCTAAGATAAATAAAAACATATACCAGGCAATAACAATTCCTAAACTTTATGAACAATGCCATAAATGCCATACCATGCTGAGATAAAAGAATTCACTTACCCCGCTTGATTCTGTCAATCACCTCCAATCAACAATGGACTCCTTTCAGATACGTCGCTTTGTCCAGCACTAAGTATTCACGGATTGTTTTCCTCTCCAATACTGTTCGTAAAGAATGTCTCTTTTCAGCATTTCAGATCACTAAGTTTCTTATACCACACACCACATTGTTAATCAATAATATCCTTAGGGTACACAACACCGAAAATCTTGTCACTTTTCAGAGTTCTTTTCGAATTCCAGTTCGCCTTGACACAAAATAACACCGCTTGCCACCAGCTGTTGCAAATTCCCCTCGGACTATAGGATTAGTCCGGTAGCGTATGAGAAGAAATTTACCCACTGAATCAATTTAAGGGATTAAATAATATTTATTTACACAAAGTCTTATTTAACTAATAAAATTATTCAGTATCGCATTTTTTTAGGGGTGAGGTTCTGAGTCTTGTGCGAGTGTTCCCGGAACACAGAAAGTTTTCAATTGTAGTATTACGGTCTTTAGATTGACCAATTCACGTGTCACAAAGGTCACCGTGGACCTAGACGAATTTTGCTTCCTTCCCTCCTCCTTGTACGAGGAAAATCTTTCTCCAGCATCTCATTGGACTGCCTGTCTGATCCCAGGCTTTTTCACAACACACCACCCCAGGTCTCTCCTCTGGTCTCCTCACTTGAAAAGCAATCTCAATAGGGAGGGACCCTCTAGAACCTATTAGAGCATCTCCACATGATGTAAGTCTTAACTTCTTCTATAATTGGTCACCTGAAAATGCTGATGTCACGTACGAACTACCGTGAGAAAAACTAACACCTGTTGGGTTTCAACATGAAAGTATTCGGCGGCACCTTTACACAAATTCTGAGAAAATATTTGCTGTCTAAACCAAAGTGCTCTCTTGTCAACGAAAAAAACTTCAACTTGTGCGGCCCAATATTTCTAAGAAACAGCACAATGACAAGCTCCCACGTAGGCAATTCAATCTGTAAAGTTCAATTCTTTACAACCGGCTAGGATGGCAGAAAAAAAATGAACGGATTTACTGGCTAAATATAAAACCTTAAACAAAGGTGATGAAATATGAGCCATTTTCAATGAATATAACTTTTCTGCGAATAATTATAAATGTGAGTCACGAACCGATGCTAATTTGACAACATCAATGTAGAAATGCAACATGTTCACGTTCAGTCTAGAGATTGACATCGGAAAGTTACATTGGTAGTTTTTTTTAGCAGTCTCATGTGGGACTGAGATCAGCATTGCATTTTTTCTACATAGTAGGGCTGGGCTGGAACCGGACTTTCTCATCTACTATGATAATGGATATTCTGATGGAAAGTAGTCCATCAAAAATTCCTAGACTTTTCCCTTTTTTTTTTTGTCCAATTTTCCAAATTTCTCTGATTTATAGAACCCTGGAAAGTATCGTCTTCCCGTGATAAATTGAAAAAAAAAATCACAATTTTTTCAAAGTATAATTGACGAAATTCGCAAGTATAATTTTCAATATTAGAACAAAAAATTCTGAAATTCAAAACAAATATTCTCAAAGGTTACAGCATAAAGGATAGAGAGAAAATTGTTTTCCCGATGCAAATTATGCGTTTTTTCCGCGACTTTTTGGCGAAATTGATCTTTTTTTTTTTTTCGCTACCATCCGCAGAATTTGCATTTTTAAGCCATACTTTGACGAGATTCGTTTTTCTCCGCGATTCTTTGACGAAATTAGTGTTTTTTCGGGATCTCTTAGCAGAATTTGTATTTTTTCACAGTGATCCTTTGACAGAAATTTGTGCTTTAGTGTGATCTTTTGCCAGAAATTTGGATTTTTTCTGCGATTTTTTAACAGTGTATTTTTTCTGCGATTCTTTAACAAAGTGTTTATTTTTTCTGCGATTCTTAGATTAAATTTCCGTTTTTACCGCGATTTTATGATAAAATACGTGTTCTTCCTGCGATTATTTGACGTTGTTTCGCGATATTTAAGAAAAATTTGCATTTTTTTCGAGATCCTGTTATTAAATCCTGTTATTTCGAGATCCTGTTTTTTCGCGCTTCTGTAATACAATTTGCATTTTTTGCTATTCTTTGACAATTTTTGCGCTTCTTTGATAAAATTCACGTTTTACTGTGATTTTTTTGACAAAGTTTGTGTTTTTTCTCTCGATTTTTTGGACGAAATTAGTGTTTTTTTCGCAATCCTTTGACAAAAAAGATTTGCATTATTTAACAATATTCAACCTAATTTCCGTTATTTTACAATTATTTGATCAAATTCACATTTTCCCACAATCCTTTATCAAAATTCGTGTTTTTCTACTATAGTTTGTCAAGATTCTAATTGTGTTGCGATATTCAACAAAATTTGCTTTTTTTTCACGATTTTTTGACAAAATTTGCACATTTCTGTTGATTTTTTTTTTCAAAATTCACTTTTTTTGCAATTTTTTTCATAAATTGAGCTTTTTTTTTAAATCCTTTGACGAAATTCGTTTTTGTTTTCTCGATCCTTTGACGTAATTAGCGTTTTTTCTAAGCTTCTTGGGTAAATTCACATTTTTGCCATGATCCTTTCACAGAAATCTGGGCTTCTTCTGCAATTTGCTTTATTGAAATTCGCATTTATTTCTGCGATTCTTTAATGAAATTCGCCTTTCTTTGCGCAATCATTTCACGAATTTCCACTTTTTTTTCGCAGTCCTATGAAAAAATTCACGTTTTTTGTTTGTTTTCGCGATTCTTTGACAAATTTCTCGTTTTTTACGACTCTTCGATGAAAATCGCGTTTTTTCCCGGATCCTTTAAGAAATGTTCGTTGTTTTTCTATTCTTTGATGAAATACGAGCGTTTTCCGAGACTTTTTATTGAGATTTGCACTTTCCGCAATTTTTTGACGAAATTCGTGTTTTTTCAGCTGTACTTTGCCGAAATTATCGATTTTTTATGCGAATAACTAACAAAATTGATTTTTTTTTTGGCGACCATTTATCGAAATTTAAGATTACCATGAAGCTTTCTTATGTCTAACAAGGGGACCACCAGACATGGTGCTCACAGATTTTGATGATTTCAAAGTATGTTGTAGGGGTCATACCACTAATTATTCTGGTAAAAGAGTTCCTTCAAATGGACCTTGGTTTTTGAGAAATTGGGGGTCAAAGTTCAACGTATGTTTCAAATACCTAATTGTACAACATCTGGATGTCGATTCGTGGCGTCGTGCCAAAGCATGTGTTTGTGAATCGAAAGGTTGTTGGTTCGAATCCCTCCTCGGCTTCGTTTTTTCTTTTTTACTTATATTTATATTTTTTACACGTTACAAATTTTAAGTATTTTTATTTCTAGAGCAATTGCTACAACTTTTATATTTTCTTAATATAAAAGTTTTCTTAACATGCATTTACATTTTTGAATTTTTTCATGAAAATTTATTTTTTACTGCAATTTTTAAACTAATATTTCTTTTGATAGCAAAAGTAATTTAAGCCTAGAACTATTTTTTTCTTAAATATCATCTATATTTTTTACTTTATGCCTTTAAAATTATTCTTATAAATGCATAAAGTGATTTAGAAATGTTATTAATCAATTTACGATAATTTTTAAGACTTGACAAACACAGAAATGTCATCATGAGGAAGCAATTAGCAGTCGCGTACGGAAATTTAGTATAAATGCCGAACTTCATAGAATGTTTGACATTTTTCATTTCATAGATTTTTCAAAACATTTTTCAATCTCATAGTTGTCAAATAAGTACACTTGCAAATTTCTCGAGATTAAAATTGCTTTCACAAATGTGTCACATGTTACCTAATTTTGATTTCAGTAGACCTTTTTCAGAATCAGAAAGATTTGCATTATTGAACAAGGAAGGGGGATAAGGATTTAAGGTATGTTTATTTTTTAAAGTAATTTTTAGAATATTTCTGCTGTACAGCACGTGTGTGTATGTGTGGGGGGGGTGTCATGAATCCGTGTCCTCACCTTTAAAAACGCTATTGAACTACGCATATGAAAATATGAGCTTCACTCTACATGTTCTTGAGCGCCCCCCCCCTCCTCCCATTACTCATTTTTAATTATAGCCCTGTGTACAATTATGTATTGCATTTTAATCAGGGCGTAGCTAAGGAGGTGTTACGGGCGCCTCAGCCCCCCTAAAACATTTTAACCCTCCCCCCCGAAAAGATTCCAAGGTCACTAAATGAATTTATGTTCCAAAAACCCAAATGAAATTCTAATTTAGTTTTGAGGACCTTTCATCGTTTTGAAAAAATATTAAATTGTAACTAAAACAGGTGTTTCAACACTTGCTCATTTTACTTGCACAAATAAAGCCAACATTATGTTTAATACTGCACTAGTTATGCGCTCGAATTTTCCATAATCCTATTCTTTTCTTAGCATAAAATGAAGTTATTACAACAGTTTAATCAGAAACATAGTAACTAAACTACAGTGTAAATATGCAGAAATTTATTTATCTGCGTCACAGAGAGAGAGAAAAAAATATATATGAGTCATACCACTACATTTTCTTGACCCCCCGCCCCCCCCCCACACACCCTAATTATTGACTTCTCGTTAAGGCCCTGGTTTTAATATTCTATTTGCATTTTTAAAATAAAAATTCAAAATTTCAATAAATGTAACTTTTACGGATAGATGGCAGCACTAACTAATACGAATTCTAGTGAAAAACACCACAATCACTGGCGATAAATTGATAAATAAACTAAAAAACTTTGTAAAATCACCATAAAATGAAAAATAAAGCAGGATGCGTTTCGAGCTACAACAATAACAGCATGGTGATTTTACAAAGTTTTTTAGTTTATTAATACGAATTCTTCCAAAGATTATTCTACAGTCTATACGATGTATGCCATATGCTCGATGACTGCGAATACCCATTTTCTGAACAGTAACGACTAGCGAAACGAATACTTTTTAACGGATAGAGAATTCTAAATCAACGTTACCATACGGATATTCATTTTGCCGTTATTTTCACAGCACTACATTACATTATCTAAAAATACATGCACAGTATTGTGCAATACACATTTGAAAAAAAAAAGTGATTGGTTAATCTAAAAATATTATTATTTAAAATTGTGGAGATTTTAAAATATTAAAATTTTCTTATTCTTTTTCAAAATTTTAATTAAATACGCATTTTTATTTAAATATTTGTTGCAAAATGTACTTTTAGTTGAATCCTGAACTGCAGTCAATTCACCAATTGAGCCATATTTTTTGAAATAATAGTAATAATAAAATATTGAAAAAGTAAACTGTCCTCTTCAGAAAATATCAAAAAGTTCAAAGCTGTAGAATTCCCAATTCTGCTTAAAATTTGTAACATGTAAAAAATATAAATATAAGTAAAAAAGAAAATAGAAGCCGAGGATGGATTCGAACTCACAACCTTTCGACCCACAGACATGTTCTTTGGCACAAGGCCACGAATCGTTATACAGCGTTGGTACTAAAAAGTATTTAAAATATACGCTGAACTTTGACCCCCAATTTCTCAAAAACCAAGGTCCATTTGAAGGAACCCTTTTACCAGAATAATTAGTGGTATGACCCCTACAACATACTTTGAAAACATCAAAATCTGTGAGCACCATGTCTGGTGGTCCCCTTGTAAGTTTAGGTCTGATGGCCATTTTTTTTTTCTGCTACTGACAAGGAAGGTCTCCATTGGGGGCATACTCAGAATTTTTTGAAAAAAATACGAATAAAACTACCCATGTAGGTAATAAAAGATCAGTGAAAATTAGCGGCGGAATTACATTATTAAATATGTAAAAAAATAAAATAGTTTGGAATAATTGGCGTGAAAAGCTGAAAGCTATGTCGGATTTGGCGAGCAGTGCATTTCCTCGCCAAAAGCAGACGAATTTAACGAATCTGAAAATTGATTTTAATTGACTTCACTGTTAAAAATCTGCAGCATTTACTGCAACGTCACTCCACTACTATTATAGAATATCTCTCTTCTGACCAATGTGAATGCTCCATAGCACGGTGAATTGACCGTGTCATACACTGTTAAAAATCTGCTGCATTTTGTTGCAACGCACTCCACCGCTTGTATATAATATCTCTATTCCAACCAATAAGAAAGCTCCATTTCACGGCCTAGTAACCGTTTTCTATACAAGCAACGGAGTGCGTTGCAACAAAATGCAGCAGATTTTTAACAGTGTATTTTTCAATTTGGAACAATTTTAATCAATTTAAATTGTGTTTTAAATGATAAAATATGTTAATTTCATTTTGTTATAAGTGCATATAAACGTATATGACAAAATTACACTTAAAGTAAAGTAAAAATGCAAAACTAAAATTACTTAAACTAAACTTATTTAAATAAACTGAACATAGAAAGTTTTTTCTTTAAAAAGTATTCGAAGCGTAAAATCGTATTTTTCAAAATTTCGTTTTTTCGCCAACCGGAGATAAATCGCCAAATAAACGAAATTTTTATTATTTTTTTTACGGACGTTATAAGGAGGTTCCGCCGAAATTTTTTTTATAAACATATATAACTATATGAGAAGAACATTCTGTAATTTTTTCAGATTTTTCTGAGTATGCCCGTATGGAGACCTTCCTTGTCAGTGCTTTTAATTTTCAGAAAATTCGGAACAAATCACATGGAAATTTGTGATTTGTTGTTGTATCCGATTGATAAAGCTAGCTAATTTAAACTTAAAGGACTATTACATTTTTGGAAAATTTCAAGCACTTTTTATTCCTTGAGAATGAATATTTTTTATTCTAGCACTTTAACATTTTTTTCAGAGCGTACGAACAATGAAATCGGTTTTTGTGCATTCACAAGTGGTGGTAAGGCAAAAAATGAGATTTTGATGAAAGTTTTTTCTGATTTTTAATTAACAACCTCTCAACTACTTATCAAAAATATAAAATTCTGATTCTTAGGTACATCAGGAGAGGCTTTAGACTATCCTCATTTAAATTTTCAGACTTGTACATGCGATAAATTTTTCTAGCCACCCCGCCGCACACATACCGGAAATTTATTTTATTATTATAGATATGTTTTTAGATTTATGATTTTTAAAATGACACAAATTGAAACGAACATTGAAAAACTGAATATGATAGCAGATTTTTCCATTTCCCTTTAAACTAACTATATGGCTACTTAATTCTAATTTTCCGCTCAACACATAAAAAGTTATTAAAAGGGATTAGTTTTATGAAATGAACATATTCTTTATATTTCTGTTTCTAATGAATATCCCCAGTGACGAGAAGCGTATTTCTATGGTCACTGTGTATTACTAGTGTGTGACTGATACCTTGAAATAGAAGACTATATAACCAGGTATATTCATATAATCATGAGGTTAGAAAATGACAATGATCATAGCCTCGAGAAATAGACAAGAGTTCCACCCCATACAAACAACTCTAAAATGAAAAAGGGCTCATAGATTTAGCAATTCTGGATGGGAAAAAAGAGCAGAAGAAATATTTTTTATTGAACATAGAATGTACCATCAAAAAGTTTGCCAAGTTAAATGTCGGAAATTACTGTAAAGATGTTATTGCTGGGTTTTTTGGAATTATCTAGCATTTATTCTAGTTTGTACTCAATACGTAGCTTCACGTATTTGGTTAAATAAAAAAGAAGAGAAAATCTATTCACTATAAAATAAGAGAAATCAAAATATAAAATTGGTTCTTAACCACAGAATAATGGAAAAAATTGGAGGGGCAAAACGTGAGTCTTGCCCCTGCTCTTGAAAAACTAGGGGGGCAAATGCCCCCCCTCGCCCCCGCCAGATTACGCCCATGGCTCTTACCATGTTCATTAAGATTTTCAATGAAAAACAGTGAAACTTTATTTTCTGTTTCCTAATTGTTTTGATGAAAAGTGTGAAAAAATAATCCAGATTATAAAGCATGCAAGGAGGAGTTAACAAAAAAATAATAAAAGCTTAACTATTATTTATTATTTTTTTATAAACCGAAAACTGTGAGGCGGCCCATTACAAGAAGGCGTTTCATTACTGGAACATCTACCCTATATCCTATTTTATTGTGTTCTGTTTTAGATTAGGCTGATATTTCTAAATACATTTGTTCCCCATTACTATTCTTCTGAGAACATGAAAACTGCAGGCTGAAACGAGCATCAGTAATCAGTTAGGACTCGAGGATTTCATAATAATTCTCAAAATTTAAATAACTTTCAGATATAAAAATATTTCTTATAAAATCAGTTTTCTATATGGTGGCAATTCAGTTATTCCATAGTTTGAAATTAAGAGAGAAAAGCGAAAATAATGGGCATTAATGTATTTTTATTGTCGCCATTTTCTCACGAAGAGAATAAAAATATTTTTATCCTAAATATATAGCAATGTGTATATATATGTTAGGCTCATTCTCAGAAAAAAGAACATTTTATGTCCTTGAGCAAAAAGATGAAAATTAACGAGTCTAACATAAATGTTTTCATTTTATTTTAAGAAATAGCATAACGAATTTCATTGTGTAGTAGTATGAACTTGGGGAAAATAATAATTTGAATATTTTAAACATTAAAAGTTATAAATGTCATTACAAGGATATAAATCAATTTAAAACTATTAAACAATTAAACAATAAAACATTAAAAGTTATAAATGTCATTACAAGGATATATCTCTAACTTCAAAATTAATAGTTCAAAATTATTGTTTGGAGTGTTAGAAAGCCTTAGATCAAGGACGAAGTGTACGTTTATGAAGTTTTACATAATATAATATAGTTAGCATTTAAACTTTAATGCAAACAATAGTTTGATTATCTCTAATTAAAACCATTACCATGGATAAATTCAAAGAAAACAATTTTTTAAGCCAAAATTTCCCCTTTTCCGAGAATGATGAATAGATCATTTAACCTTTCTACCCTGAATGGGTTGAATCGACCCGCTTCTATCATATATTTTATTCGATTTAACCAGAAATGTCTTTATACACTAAGTTAAATAAAAGATTCAGAGAACTAAGTTAAATAAATTGGTAAAATTGATTTAAAGAAAATTCTGGTGTCAAATGTTTTTATCAAATTTGAGTAAATTCCAACAGGGTAGGAAGGTTAATACCGGGTGGCGAGTGGCCAGGGAAAAACACAGTCTAATAAAAAGAATATTGCCCAGTTAAACTGATGGCATTGAGCTCACAGGCTACGCATACTAATTGTACATTACAGCCTTATATTTTCAAGGATTAATTCCGTTCGAAAAAACAAAGATTAAGGAGGGAGGATCCGCTCCCCCCTTTTCCCCTTTTTATACTTAATCATTGAACCCTCTAAAATGATCAGGGACATGCTTTATCATATAAAAAATCCATATCCAAAATTTAGAAATTGGAAAATTCTTAATAAAAACCCATTTATATAATTTAAGAAGAGTTATCCTTCTCTTTTATTTACTTAACCATTAAACTTCCAAAACTATTCAGAGATTTGAACGAAATATGACAATTCTGCGTGAAAAACCCATTTATATAAATTAAGGGGAGGGGCATTAGAACCCCCATTTCCCCTGTTTATATTTATCCAATGAAAACCTAATACCAATCACGGAAGCGCTTCATCAGAATGATCCTATGTGTAAATTTTGAACAAAAACTAATATTTTTACATAAAAAACCCATTCATATCAATTAAGGGGAGGGGCATAAGCCCCCCGTTCCCCCTCTTATACATATCGAATGAACTCTAAAAACTAATCAGGGAAGCGCCTTATCAGGATATACCTATATACAAAATTTCAAGTGGATGGGATATTTTTATCATGAGTTATCGCGTTACGTATGAACCTACGCACATACATACAGAACGGGCGGGCACATAAGCTCTCAGGCTATGATAGCCTGTGAGCTAAAAAGATGTTATATATCAGTATTTTGTTAAAGATAAATTTACCTTCTTTAATCCCTTTAAATTATTTTAAATATTTTCTATAAAAATATACCGGTAGTCTCTTCTTTTTTTTAACTGTGTTTTTCGCTGACCACTCGCCACGCTGTAGTAGCATTGTTCAAGAAAATTCGTAGAAATGAAAACATAATTTTACATACTTAAATTTCATGAATCAATTTATAAAATAGAGAGAGTTTATCGTATTCCAACCAACGTAGAAATCAGTACATCACTTTTTTTTTTTTTTTTTTTTTTTTTTTTTTTTTTTTTTTAATATTACAGTCAATCAAGGATGTTAAAAACTTTAAGCTCCATGAACTGCATGATTAACCCTCTCAGGAGCAAGGCAGCTCCAAATATCTTCAAATAATTGATTCACACCGCAATTTAAAAACAAATTTATTTCAAAACAATTAAGAGCTCTTTTTCACGCATATTATGAGATCGGAATCGTACTAAAAATTTACTGGTGCCAGTTCACAAGTGGAACAGTAAAATTAACCGTTGAAGGCCAAATGACACCTCATCTCCCGAATAGTTTTCTTCACTTTCTTTAATCTCGGAGTATCTTTCATTACATAAGTCGAAGTATACTTTTCAAAAAAGGTGGTAGCAATTATCCTTCTGACACGAGGCACAGTGTGCGATTTTGCAAATCTAGAGGGAAAAAAGTCCAAAAATCGACTTGCAGTAATTTAACTTTTAAACATTTCAAATAACATCTAACACATTGGAAGAAAAAAAGGTAAAGTGATAGCAGCCTAACTGTACAACAACACTATCGAAAATTGGCTCAAAAACCAAATTTTCTTTTAACGTTTTCAGAATGGCGATCGATGTAGTTGCAATTGCCATCGATGTTTTAAGCTGAAATCACACTTTTTTGTAAATATTTTTTTTTATGGTAGCATAGAATCTTAACAACAATGTAGATACTTTGTCTTTTATAGTTACACTAGTTGTTTAATAAATTTTTAAGTCAATATAAAAATTATTAGAAAATTTAACACTATATGATAAAATTTAAAAATCTGCCAAAAATTTTGTCCACGCTGGTTCATTGTAATATATATACATATTTTAAATTATAGATGCATATAAATATTAAAAAAATCAATTTCAGCTGCAACTATTTGCAACTCTTGAATATAAGTAATTTCTTTCAGGAATTTCTTTCAGGCTTGTAGTTTTGCATTACATGTGGCTGCAAGATATCTGGTTTTAAGCATTATAAATCACGACATTAAAATCTGGGTAAGACTATAGAGTGGCTGAAATTCACCCTGAAGTTTTAACATTTATACTTTCTCACAAATAATAAAAGAATAATAAGACAATAAATGACAGTGATTCACTTTATGATAGCACTGGTATCTATAGCAGTATGGAATTATTTATACCTTTTTAATACAAGAGAACTCTTATTGTTGAAAATAAATGTATACAATATTTTAAAAATATGCTTTGAATGCTAACACGACGTAAATGTCAATGTATGAAAACGACATAAAATCTTTTTATTATAATTATAATGATGATGTGACAATGGCGTAAATTTTACTATAAAATATACAAAGATATATTTTTTCATAATACAAAACCATTTTATCTCCAGTAAGATCAACTTTATTACTTTAATATTGGTAATTTTCATAAATTGAATTTTGACCCACTAGATTCGCAAAATGTTACACTGTGCGAGGTTTCACCGTCCCTGATATAAATATTCAATAAATTGTTTCATATTGATTAGTACATGGTTACCGAAAATATTGTACTAGACAACATTTTTAACACTTTTAGTGTCAAAATAATTGATGGTAAAATATTGAAATGTTTAAATGCCACTAGGATTTATGATTTTTTAAAAATTTTTAATAAATATAAACTTTTTTTTCACATTTGCATTATAAAATCGAAAATGTTTTAAAAATCCTGTCAAAATTTTGTTAGTCGAAAATTAAAATTAAGTGGGACGTATTAGTGCTAAAATATTGAAATATGTGACCAGTGTTGACAATATAGCGGTTTTTACCCCCCCCCCCCCAGAAATTCAGGATTTATACTATAAATTCCAAATAGTAATTTTCACTTTATTAAAAAAATATCTGTCATAAAATTAAGCAAAACATCTTTTGCAAAATATAGAGTATTAGTTGAAAATTTCTATTTTAAAAAATGCTGAATTGGCAATATTGCTTTCCACCGCCTTTGAAAGAATTAAAGAATTTCATTACTTGTTTTATTTTATCAACTTCTAAAAATCTATATTAAATTCCCATGAAAATAGATTTGTTTGAATTTTTTTCTATTATTAAGTTCATTTTTAAATTTAATTTTTATTTCAATTTCATATGTTATTCATTTTTACACGATATTTGATTTTAGTTTAATTGTTATATTTATTATTATTTGCTTGTGTTTGAGTTTAGATTTATTGAATAAGTGTACATTTTTTCTATATTTATTTATTTATTTATTGGATTCTAATGTAACTTATCATTGTGCTTTGCGGTCTGTCTTTCTTAATCAGGTCCACTAACAATTGGATTATTTTAGCAAATGTTATTTGTTGCAACAGATGACTTTTATGGTAACACTTAATCATTGGTTTTTATAGTAATGCATTCCTATCCACATTTGCTTGAAACCACACTGTTGTCAACATCTTTTAAAAACCGGGAAGCGGTATCACAGACAATCATTTCATCGAGTTTCCGGATGAAAATCTAGGACTAGTTAAATCTCGATTCGCAAGATAAAACGCAATCGGTCTGTCAAGTCATATCTTGGTAGAAAACACACAAAAACCCAATTTTAGCGATTGACTCTTATATTTACCATTATGTTTTCCTGCTCCTAATCCTCCATGTTTTCATACTTTTGGGTGCAGAAAAGCACAATGGTAAACCTATGAGTCAACCGTTACACTCTAAATAAAAAGGAGTGACTATTAACTCCGGAAGAGTGAATACTCGCTCTATCGCAGACTCAAAATATGTCGACCTCTTTAGAGTGACTATTCACTCTGAGCAAAAGTGGAATCATTGACTCTTTCAAAGAGTGAATACTCACTCCTGGGAAGTGAATATTCACTCTAAACAGGGGTTAATAATCACTATTTCTGAGGAGTGACTATTCACTTTTGCTAAAGGAGTGCGTCCTTTCACTCCTAGAAGGAGTGAGAAGCCACTTTTTCATAGGAGTGAATGTTCTTTTTTTTTTCAATGAATTCTTTTGTTGTTTATTGCAATTATGGGCACTTTAAAAGAATCGTATCTTTTAGAACTGACAATGAAAATAAATACACTGTAAAAAATAAATGTGTAAATTGGCTAATTTTACACACATATATGTGTAATTATGTAAAATTACACACCTGTAATAAAAATTACACATTTCTTTCGGAAATTTACCTGTTTTTGTGTGTATTTAGCATCTGAAAGTAAGTGTGTAATTTGTTATCACTTAATAAACTCAGACAAGTGTGTAAATTCCGAAAAATGCCTGAATTTACACGAATTGGCGTGTTATTCTAATTTAAGCATAATAATGTTTACTCAGAGAAGTGTGTAAATTTCTGAAATCACCCACTTGTTATAAAATTTACACATTTCGTACAAAAAATTGCCTGTTTTTATGTGTATTTTGTTTATTAGAATGAGTACGTAAGTTTTTATCAGTTAATAGACACACAGAAGTGTGTAAATGTAAAAGGTTACGTGTATTTACGCGAATTGGAGTATTTTACATAATTATAAGTGTGTAAATTTTAAAAGACAGTTTCCAAATGTATTAGAAGACTTTCCAACAAAACTGAAAAGTGTTTATGCATTCGTTTCGTCTGTCCATCTGCCCGCGCTCTAACTCTCGTAAATATACTCTGATTGCCATGAATTTTTTAGATGTTGCTGATGTTCACGCTAGCACAAACCCTACTGAAAATGAAATTACTGAAGTTTCTATAATGATTAATTTATTTACAGGGATAGTCAAAAGTTTCCCATTACATTACGGCCTATGGGAAAAAATAGTTTTGAATGAGTTTTAAATGTGTAACATCCTGTCAAACATATTTAAATTTATATGCACTTGCGAAGTACGTTAAAATGTGTAATTCAAAAAAATGCAGTGGAAATAATAGTTATTATTCATTTACAGGACCACACGAAAGAATTCCTTTACGCAAGAACAAAGGGGCGGGGAATTATTTGCGACAAATTTTAATAATGTTAAACGACTTCGTGTACAATAAAATTGATATGCTGATACGCTGAGTCATAATATGAAGTGCATAATATTTACAGGGAGAGGATTTCAAATAGTATATTCTATTTGAAGTGCTGTATATTATCGATGATGGTTGATGGATGGATGAAATGCATTTTTAATTATGATATGCTTTTTTAAGTTTCACTAAATGTATGCATATTACATGGTGTGTATAAATGCTATATTTTATATACAAGGTTACACAAAAGAGCTCGTAAAGGTTACTGAATATGAGCGTAATTTACTCAAAGGTTGTTTTTAAATAATTTATAAATTATTACGTTGAACTGTTTTCAAATTACCCAGAAATGTTTGTAGAATATAGATATAATAATATACAGGGTCACGTAAAGTACTGGATGCATGGTCACCCTTGGAGGATAATTTCTGGAAATGTTATTTAAGAAGTTTTAAGTGTGTTTTAGTTTAAAATAAATTTTAGGTAAATATTGGAGTGTAATACAGGTACTAGGTAAATTACAGGGCTGAACAAAAGTATTCAAGTATGTTTTCATCTATTAGTATGAATTGCTAAAAGATAAATTTAGCGAAAGTTTAGCGGTTTTTTGCTTAACTAAATTTTCTTATTATACAGTATATATATCAACAGACAGATTAAATACAGGGCTGTTCAAAAGTATTGAAATACATATTTGGCTATGGACTATAACACCTTATTTCATTAGATAATGAAGTTTTTTTAAAGATTTCAGGAAGTGTTGGAAAGTGTTTCGTAATCTAAGCTTAACGCATGATTTTTCTTTCTTGTTAATTGAGATATGAGTTTTTAAATTGACTTTTGAATATTGCGTTCTGTGTATAAATGCTGTAGATCATGTACAGGGTAACACAACAGAAAATGCACAGGTTACAGTATATGAACGAAAGTAGCTTAAAGGTGGTTTTAAGATAAATTCCACATTTTTACACAGAATTGCATTTAGTAAACTAAGATATGTATGTAGAAAAATGATATACAGGGCCACCCAAAGAATTTGATACATGGTTGTCTATGTAAGATAACCTCTGGAAATGTAATTTCACTAGATTTTAAACGTGTTTTTGTTTTAATTAAACTATAGCTAAATAGTGGCATAAATTAGTGCTAAAGGCTTAGGAGGCTAAATAGTGGCATAACACACCTTATGCAAAAATAGTAGGCAAAATACACGGCTGTACAAAAGAATTAGAATTTGCTATCGTCTTTTGCGTATAAAATTCTAAAAGTCAAATTTCAACCTATTAGTTGTTTTATTACTTTACAACAATGTTGAAAATATTTAAGAATTCTGTTTATTTGTCCGTATTCTAACTTGTGTCAATAGTTGTATTGTTCTGTAATTGATATATGTATTGAGAGAATATTTTAATTCATATACCAAACTATGACTAATACAACATATAATTTATAAAGAAGAAACTTTACAATTCATTTTAACAAGAAACTTTTTTAAATTGAATAAAAACAAAAGTGAAATGCATAAAAAAATTTTTAAACAGAAAATTTTAATTAGAGCCACTCTCATGAAAATAACATGCATTTAACTTCCAAATCTAGCATTGTATAAATAAACGGAAAATAACATCTGCGTGCAAAACTTTCACCTGGCAGACGATCACAAGAGTGCGTCTTTGGAATAGAAACAGACCAAGACCGTTCAGATTGTCCGGACATATTGTTCTTTCATAAACGTATATAGTTCGCATGAATTTTAAAAATTTTACGAAAATGTTACAAGAATGCGGCCAAAGAATATTTTACATAAAAGTCCGAAAAAGGTACAGTGTAAGTAATGTTAGTTAATAAGAGCTCATTAATGTCATTGTACTGGATTCGGACATAATTCTACGAAAGAATCTTTTTCTATTTGGATTATCTCAATTTAACACTGAGGAAGGTCATTGATAAGAAATAGGTAAGAAAAAAATATTTTCTCAGTTTCCTTTTTTATTTAATGGTCTTAGTTTTAGTTAATTTCATATAAACATTTTATAAAAGCAATGACTAACATTAATTTAACTTTTATCAATTCAATAAACTTTAATAAATTTAATTTTTATTTTGTTGAAATAAACGGCCGCCTGCCAACGGTTCATTCATTTAAATATCATGTAAATCAGATTTTTTTCCTTTTTTAAACTATGTGGTTGAAATCAAGTTTCTTTAAATTTTAAAAGTTTGCAGTTTTAAAAGCAATTTAATTAATAGTTAACATAATTACTAAACATGTATTATAACATCCCAATAATTTCGCCATTAAACAGAGTTTTTAACTTATATATGAATAATATCACATTATAAAATGTATGAATATGAAATATATGATACGGCAACATGCATATGAGGTATATATAGGCTAGATGGGAAGGTAATAGACAAGCTTCAGTACTTTTGGTTAATAAAAAAATACTTAGTAACAATTGAATTTATCTATATATTTTCAAAACTCCTCTTTACATGATTTAAAATCTATATTATTTTTGATGCTCCTAATCAAGCCAGTTAAGACACAGAAAATAATATTTCAAAAATCCATCGATTTTCAGTGAAAATTTTAATGAATATGCTAAGAGTTGGCTTCATTTAATAAAGTAATACTGTATAATTTTTCTTTCCTTGCAAAATTTGCATATGTTTATATTTCGTTAGCATGAAAGCTTTGAATTTTATGTACTTATGACTATTTGCAAAATATCATTTATTTTTAAGAATTTAAGAAGCGTGTGTTGTTGGAATGCTTAATTATTCAATTTCCAGTACAGAGCAATCCAATGTTGACATAGTTAAAAGGGCAATTTCAGTATTGTTCGTGGTGCATAAAATCGTTAAATTTAATTGAAAATCTAAATAATTTAATTTAATATTTAAATTGCACTTACCATACTGTAAAAACATATAAAAAATCTGCTATTAATTAATTTCGTGTGGTTTATAAAGTTTGCAATATTTTAATCTAAAGATATTTTTATTAATTCCACCTTGTATACTGGCTCGGGAAAAGAGGGAGGCGCTCAATTGCCATTTAAATTTTATAATTCACATTTAAATAAAAACAATTATGTTACAGAAATCGTTAAAAATCAATTGCATTTTAAAAGATCAACTGCATCTATTGTGCGACATCTGTCGCCGGTGACTGAGTGGCGCTCAACGTGTTAATTGTTAAAAATAGAGGGAAATAAACGAATTTGTGCTCAAATAACTATTTTTTCATATTTTATTTTACCCATCTAAACCTCTCAATGTATAAATAATTTGATAACTGTAACTCCCTGACATTTAGAATTTTAAACAATGTATCTAAAATAATTAAAATTTTGATATTGTGATAGTTACAATGATTGATTTAAACAGTGAACAATTCTCAAGATATTTCATTAATTAATTGCTATTCTAATTTGTTAAATTTATTTGAAGTATCTATTTTGTTTTATTAGTATGCCTTCATTAAATTATGGCTCTAATTATTGTTATAAAAATCTATTACTTTTGTGAGGTTCTATTACCGGATTCATACATTCCTGAATCTTTTTATAGTGTCTTTTAAAAAAATAACCTGTATTTTTAATACACTGATACAAATAAATTTTTCACCACATTTTATTCTAAAAATTGTATAGTAATAATTCTAATCCCTGGAACTATTTATGATAGTATCAGAGTTACAGTGGCCTTGGCAACAGACATCTAGCCAGAAATTAAATCTTTGAAAAAAAGAACATAAAAATTTCGCATTATAGGCAAAATAGAGTACACTCAGTTTTTTTAAGATATAAACAATGACCGTTTTTTTAAATCATGTATCAAGAGTTAATATTGGTTTGAATTTATAATTTCATAAACAAGAATGTAATATCGACAATCTATTATTAAAGTTATTTTTTAATAATCAAAATATTGTTTTAAAGGTTTCTTTTACTGCTTAGAAACCCTAATGTAAAATGAATTAATCCTTTGTGTCATCACGTTGCATATCTGCAAACAGAAGGAGATAATAGATTATAATTTCAGAAAGAAAATAGATTAAGAAAAATAATTAAATAAAATAGATTATAATAACAGAAAGATGATAGATTACAATTTGAGACGACCCTGTTTCTTGATTGAGCGTAAATGACTCGTGGTCTTGTTTTAAGATTACAAATTTGTTAGAAAAAAACAAGTTGGAAATTGCACGTTAAACAAAGCAAACGATGTGCGTTTCGTACTATAAAGAAAAAAAAAAATATTCAGATCTTCGTGTAAGAGTAGACAGTACTTCGGATACTGTTTAAGTATCCGAAATCTTTTCTTTGTCTTTGTAAACACTATGTATCTGTTTTATATTATAAAATAAGCAATCTTTAGCAAATCTCAGCAATCAACATAAAAGCATCAATTTTATAAAATGGGAAATATTTTAATATAATTAAAACACGTCCCAAACAATGTTTCCTTCTTTACCTAATGTAATGAAATATTTTAGTATGGCCCTGTAAATTAATAAAAACTATACTTTGCACTACAGATTATACAAAATTTATATTGTAGTGTATACTTCATAGATGAATATCAATTTTATTATGTTCGAAGGCGTGTAACATTATTAAAATGCACGTGAAACTATTTAATCCCATTGGCAGTAATGCAGGGGAACATATTTGACTATCTCTATAATTGAATTATGCATCTCATTTTCATAAAAATTGAAATGCCTTGATAAAATTATGCAACAGCGATGTATTTTTAATTTCAAACGATTCGGTTGAGTAGTTTTTGCGTTGTTATATGCAAACGGACAGATAGACAGACGGACAGACGGATTGAATGACAACAATAGGTGCTACGTACGCTGGTGTGCAAAATTTAAGGACGAGTCCCAAAATGCCAATTTTCAAGCGATATTTTTCACGCAAATATTCAAAAGGAAGTAATATAATTCGAATAATTACTATCCATGCGTAACAGGTTTTCCATATAGCATCTCATTCGAGTCACACATGGTCACAAGAGTCACAGTCACTACGGCGAAACAAAAAGTAGGAAATTCCACACTTCTCTTCTTATGAGTCTCATATGACTACTATATGTGACTCCACTGACAGGTCATTGTGACTGCTGCTTTGTGTCGAGTCCCCAGGTGACTTTGCAATGTCGTTTTATTGAGACTCTCATGTGATTGTCATGTGGAGACTCAATTTCAAAGTCATTGTTAATGTTACATTAGGATATATAACCAAATAATGCTACATTAAATTCACATGGGGACTTTCTGTCCCAAGACTTTGTCAAAGGGTGACAGAGACACTCCTGTGAAGTAACCACTGTGAAAAGTCACCGTGTGACTTTAATAGGACATTATTTGGTAATTTATCATAATGCAACGTTCACAATGACTTTCAAATTGAGTCTCCAGATGAGAGGTCACACGAGAGTTTCAATGAAACGACATTGTAAAGTCACCTAGTGACTCGTCACAAAGCGGCAGTCACAATGACATGTCAGTGGAATCACATATAGTTGTCATTCGAGACTCATAAATGAGACGTATGGAATTTCCTATTTTTTGTTTCGCCTTGTGACTGCGACTCTTGTGACCATGCGTGACCTGAATGAGATGTTATATGGACTAGCAGTTATACAGGGATAGTAATTATTCGAATTACATTACTTCCTTTTGAATATTCGCGTGAAAATTATCGCTTGAAAATCCCTTGAATATTGGCATTTTGGGACTCGTCTTTCAATTTTGCACACCAGTGTATTTACTTAATCACGAACGCGTACTTAGAAACACAAACACGTCAAGCATATACGAATTTGTTCTTCATGTAATTTTGTTTTGCGGTTTTAAAAACCTTTTTTTCGCATTTTATACATCAAAGAATAAGGTAAATCTATGTACACAAAACCTGTGTATTTTAAATATTACTCAAAAATGTGAGTTTTCCATGTTATGTAGACATATGTGTAAAAACAGAATATTACACACAAATCTGTGCATTCTGTATATAACACAAAAAGATGTGTATTTTGCATGTTACACAACATTGTGGGTATTTTCCTATTACACAAAAACATATGTAAAAACAGAATATTACTCAAATATAAGTGTAAAAATAGTACTCAGAAATATGTGTATTTTACTGCAATTCACACATTAAAGTGTGTATTTCAAGAGTTATCAGATAACTTTTACACATTTGGACTTATCATCAAATTACACATTAAAATGTGTATTTTGAAATTTACACATTAGGCGTGTATTTTGGCAATTTACACATATAGACATGTCGTTTTTGTATAATCGATTTACACATTTTTGTGTTTAAATTTACACATTTATTTTTTAGAGTGTACAAGCTTGGTAAAGATTGGATTAAAATACTTTATTGACAATATTTATTTAATTCATATTATGTAACATTAATTGAATTTTTTAAGGGAAAACGTAATTAAAGTTACATATGAATTAAATTAGATTATTGACAGAAATAAATTATTTTATTCCTCTCTTTCTCCTTGTATTTGCTTTCATTGGTAGCCCCATAAATATATGATAGTTTTAAAATGCCCATAAGCGCATGTTATGAAACAATTTAAAAATCTTAAACAGTCAATATTTTTTTTCAGATATCCATTAAGTTTTACATATTATTTAAATAAATCCATAATGCACGTTATCTATGTTTTTTTTTTTTTTTTTTTTTTTTTTTTTTTTTTTTTTTTTTTTTACATGTAATTAAAATCTTATTGCTGAAAAATATATTTTAATACAACCCGTATTTATAAAACATGAGTCATATTTAATTTCAATTTCTTATTCCCGTATATAGAGTAGAAATGCATGTAATGGACACCCTTAACGCATCTGACACTGCCGGCGAAGACACTCACGAGCTAATGCTAATCCTATGGGGCGGGATTTTTCTAATATCTCGTTTGCATTTCGACATTTTATTTATTTATATAACTTATTATGCATTGAATAGCTGAAGTTCGTCTCTATATTGCATCTTTTTTACTTTTTCGATTTCGGTCGCAGATAATTTTAATAAAGTTTCTTTCACTTTGAAAACCGGTACCAAAAATGAAAGTGTTATTCTAAAAAGTAGCTGCTGCTAAAATTGAAAAAGTAAAAGTAAACAAATATTTAAGACAGAAAATATGTTTTTAATGACTTCTGTAACTTAAGTGTTTTTATTTAAATGGTGAACGATTAAGCCCTATAAGCCCCTCTTTGATTGTGCCCTTAAATAATATTATGGGCCTCATGAGTAGTTTGATTGCCAGATTATAAAATAGACAAAACATTGATTCATTTTAAATAATAATAATAATAATAATAATAATAATAATAATAATAATAATAATAATAATAATAATAATAATAATAAAATGAAAAAAAATATTAAAATTTTATTAATCACATTAATATAACTATTTATGAAAGTTTTGGTGCCATTACATTTTGATATGTGTAATTTAAAAATAATATTTGATTATTTAAGTTTTCTTTTAAGTCAATATATTGTATGCACTATAAACATTCCCCAAAATTGCTGTTTTAGCAATTCCTATATGAGATGTACATTACTGGAAAATAACTATTTATAAACTAAATATAATAACTAACTTTATAAATATTAAACTTTAAAATTGAAACATTATTTTCCGCTTCCTGATTGCTTTAATTAAGAATATCAACAATAGTGCAAAATTATAAAATATGCTAGGGGGGAGTTACGAAAAAAATACTAAAAGCTGCATTTTTATAAACCGAAAATATTCAAAGGCGTTTATTACTAGCTTTGAAAAACATTTGTAATATAAAAAGCAGTTATTTATCTCTTTAAAAATATTCCGTTTTATATAAGTCACACTACGAACTTTTAAAATTAATGAAGCAGTTTCAATAAACATCAGACATAAAAAAGCACTTTGTTTCAATACTTAAATATCATGTTTTATTTTTAAATGTCTAGAAATACATACGTCACAAACAGAAGTTTACAACAGATATAAATTTTATAACGGAATAAAATTTATTGTTAGATTCAACAATTTCTCAAAAATATTGCCATAAGAGAAATTCCTATTCGAATTATACATTTAACTTCAAAAAGAAAAAAAAAGTAAGTACTTTAAGATAAGACTGAGTCAGAATAATAAAATCACGTAATTGCTAATGATGTTTATATTGTATGACTTGTGTCAGCATTTTCTTTCCTGAGGAGTTAGAATGGCTGACACATAGCAAATGATTTTCTGCATAACGTGATACTGAACTGAATATTCACGAACTTTTGGGAACAAAAATTGAAATTAAACATAACTTACCTTGTTAAATAATATCCCTTTTTTCATAAATGATAATCCCTTGTTTGGTAAATAATATCCATGTACTGTGACCTCTGTTATTGAGTATTTATGAAGTATTATATCTTTTTACTGATTTTTTTTTTCATTGTGATTCCAGAAGAAGAGATTAATCTAATATTTGGATTATTTCATAGCATACATATCGAAGTATATCATTCAAAGATCGAAATTTAAAATACGTTTGAATATTACTAATAAAAATGAAATGAACGGAGATCCACATATGTGCAACCGAGGAAACGAAAGATTAATTTTAAAATGGCGGAAACGTTTTTCTTATCAGTAAAGGAAGTGCAGGACATTTCTGATTGGCTAATGAGTCACTATTGTTGGCGGAGTGAGTATTCACTCTTCGAAAGAGTTAACAGCTGATTCTTAAAAAAGAGTGCGTTTTAAAACCAAATAAGCCTAATTTTTCAGGTTATATTATGAAAGGGAGTTTTTGAAAATGAAAAATTGACATATTTTGGTGTTTTTCATTATTTTACTCCATATATTGGATCAAAGTTTAACGGATTTTTTTTTTTAAAGTTTATAATGCCGGACTTTCACTCTCGTTGGTGGAGAGAGATATTTCACTCTCTACAACGGGGTGACATACTTCACTCTCTACAGCGGAGTGACATTTTTCACTCCTTTCTAGAGAGTGGGAATTTCCACTCTTTAAGGAGTGTATTTTTATAAATTGCACTCTAAAAAGAGAGAAAATGTCTGTCACTCTCACAAAGAGTGAGCATTTAACTCCTTCCAGTTTTAGAGTGTAAAATAGGAGTTTTAGATATTTTCCATCAAGTTATGACTTGGCAGACCGATTGCGTTTTAACATGGGAATAAAGATTTGACTAATCCGAAAATTTTAATAGTGAACTCGATGAGGTGATTGTCTGTGCTGCCGCCTTCCGTACCATTATGCCTGATACCAACTCATGCTGATAAAATTACACAAGTTTCTAAGTCTATTTTACTGGCATTAAAGGAATGTTTCACATGATTGTCTGACATTTTACGGAATTTTTAGTTCTAATACTTTGAAGCACTAATTATTCTCCCGGGTGCTAAAACTATGACGTATATATTTTTCTTTTTACATCTATTTCCCACGGTTTAAATATTAGCTACGCATTTTTTTCTCTTGCTCTTGCCTTAGTCGATTTTTCATAATCGAGCTCTAAAAACATTAACTTTAATTATTCTCACATTTTACTTTATGTCAATGTGTTAGAATCAAATTTATAAATTTTCGCTGTAAATTTGCCAGCTTTGGAAAATGTGTGGACGCGATGCAATGGTGCATGCCGAACCAATTGCTATTTTTCGGATATCATAAATCACCCTCTGTGACAGACACTCCTCAGTAATGACAAGCTACACGTTTTCTCCTTCTGGAGAAAAAAAAAAAAAAAAAAAAAAAAAGGCACACCAGAAGCAAATGTTCTGAATTGCAAGTAGAACAAAACGTTTTTCATTCTTGCTAACCTGATAGGTTGATTTAGTACATTGTTACTTCATGATTTCGAACAGTTCTTTCCAGAATTGTTCAGAATTATCCAAGTATCAAATAGTTTAGAAATAGAATCAAATTTTACGATAAGCAGTAATGAAAATGCAATTAATTGGTTCCCCCTCCTAAATTATACTCTGCATTTAACTGTTTCAAACTATACACTTTACAGTAAAATGCAGTAAAACGCATAAATACGAAAAAAAAAAAGCATTACAGTTTTGTACATTATATGAGACAAAGAAAATTTTATAATATTTTAATAGAAGTTTAAGAAAAAAATTATAAATACTTTTATTGGCGACTTCGGATTAAACAGGTGGAGGGGGAGTGATCTAGTCTTTTTCTTCTGTTTTTAGATCATTAAAACCAGCAAGTTAATTTCCTGCTTTTTAATTTCAAAATGCATGAAATTTATTCGAACCAAAATCACTGTATTTCATGTATAGGTGCTTCCTACCTACGAAAGTTAAAACAAACACTCAAACAAACAACAACAACAACAAAAAAAACAGTCTTTGGGAACCACTGCAATACTTATACCCATCATGGATATGCATAATATAAAATATGAAACGACAACATGTGTAAATTATTTATAAAATGCATTGCAATTCAAAATAAAATTTAAACGTTTTTAATATATTTAAATATTTTTAATATATAGTTATGCTCCATTACGGAATTGTGGGTACTGCTTGATTATCCCATCGGCCCATTTCGGAAAAATTATTTAAATCGCCAAACTACTTCTAAATTATATACAAATTGGAATAATTTTTATTTTAATTAAGAAAAAGACAAATAAATTAGTTAAAGATGAATAAAAATACGAATTAAACATCGATTTAAAAATCGCTTGATGATGTAACAAACAGGTGTAATGTGTTTAATGTCAAGTAAGTACGACATTTGCGATAAGCTATTATTGGCATTTAATCTTATAGTTTGGCGAGAGCTTTTTAGTCGACGGGATAATTAATAGTACTAAATTAAGTTAAAGAAACATCCTTGAAACTCAAAAAAAAAAAAATAATAATAATAATAATATTAACTAGCAGTATACTGTGTCGGATTAAGCATTTTATATCCAATTAAAATATATCTTTGAATTGAAATTTGAGTGAAATACAGGGTCATGAAAAATAGGATTACAAATATCTCGGCAACTATTAATATTATGCAAAATTTATGTTTTTTTTATTGCCTTTTACGTTTACTACTTAAACTAAAAAAATTCGAAAACTTTTATATACTTTTCATCAGAACGAATATTTCGAGAGTCCGAAAAAATAGTTCCGGATAATCGAGGTTACATTAAATAGGCTTGTTCCCATTATACTAAGTACACAACAAATTTCAAGTCTCTATCTCTATTTTTTAGGGAAATAGAGCGGACGGACACACAGACGGACAGCAATGTTTTCTTCTAAAAATATTTTTTTCGGAATTTAAAGGGTCTGAAAAGTGTAAATCCTTTAAATTTTTCTTTTCGATTTTCAAAACGATTTTCAAACAAAAATTTTACTTTTTTGCTGTCCCCCCTCCCCTTTTGGCTTTGCGACAACACTCTTCGTAAATAAAATTTTTCTGAAATTTCGTGTTAGAGAACCGATTTGTTTGACAACTGGTGGTGCATATTATACTTTATTGTAAAGTAGATACTTTATTGTGTATTAAAATACTTGAGGCAATAAAAGAATTTAAGACTTTATTTTTAAGGAAACGGTCTAAAAATTTTAAGAGTGTTCCCTCTTTTTTTTTAGGGTTTCGTTCATCTGACGAAACCTTATTCGTCTCTGCAGTGTTCTCGCTGACATTTGACTAACGTTATTAATTTGGCTAAATTAAAATAAAAAAACATTCGCCAAATGAAAAAAGTATTAGTAAAATAGATTCGTCATATAGAACTAAAAAAAAAAAAAATCTTTTAATCCTTTAATGTACCCCTCCCTTTTTTTTCCAATATGTTCTAAAATACTCTAATTTTTTATAATTGCGACAACGATTGTTATTAATCTAATTTAAACTATCCACTACAAATATATTAAATATATATGTATATATGCATGTATATGAAAAACGAAAAAGAAAAGAAAGAAAAAGCGAAAATTGAGCACTAGCAATTTGGTGAATCTAATTGTTTGTTTACTCGCCAAATGAAGAATTTAGTCGCAATTTGGCGCAATGGCGAGCGACAGTGAGAACCCTACGTCTCGGTTCTCTGTCTGTCTGTCACAGAGTTCGTACACAAAAACTATATGAGTCAGAAAGCGCAAATTTTGTGTACTTACAGCTGAATATTTCTTGTCACACAACAAATCATAAAATTTTGAAAAAGACTATTATTTTAATTAAAATATTTTTTTTTAATATCATCAATTTATTTTTTTTCTTCTAATTGTTGCACGCAAGTTTAAATAGATAGAAGAATTATTATGCATGCAACATAAATTAATGGATTAAATAAATCCTGTGAAAAACGCGCTTATTTGTTTTTACTTCATCATATTACATGATATTTATCATCTATTTTGACACGCGAAGTGAATTTTTTTTATTTATTAAATTCTTATTCATTTAAATTACTAGTCGCCTCTGGTGACCAGTTTGTTTCCTCTTAAATTTACGCTAAGCTTTGCAATATTTTGCTTTTATTCATAATTTTACTTACTGGCGTACCTTCACTAAATCTTCATATTCTGATACAGAATTTAACAAATCTATGCGATCAAGGCAGCATTTAGAGGAATAATTCAGTACTCAGTTCTGGCTGGAGCGATTGGCAAAGAAATCCAAAATGGCGCCGAAAAACCGTTTAACAAACTCTTTCAAGAATTCGGAGTGAGAATGTATCAAAATTTTTTGAAGGTATATTGCATGATTCTAGGTCAGTTATTACTAATGTTATAAGTGTTTGATTAATACACATCCTTCGCTAAAGCCTGGTGCAATTCTGGCTTCAAAAATGGAGTTTATTTAATGATAAAGTGTTTTGAAAGCGATATAAAACGAAACTCTCCGTGCGATCTGCGATCACACTTACCCATTTGTTTAAACTTTCCGCAATATAATTTTTGCTTGTAGTATATGTTAATATTACTAGTTAAGTGATAGAAAATCATACAATTTCTGTCAGGGCAAATATGAGACAAAATTGGGACCGATGTGAAACATACGAAAAAGGCACCAAATTTTATAATAATAAAATTAGTTTTGTGATTAATTTTAAAGCAATATATCATTTTATTTATATTTGTTAGGAATACGCTCAAAATTTAAAGGAAAAATATTTAGAAAAATATTCCTTACATAACTTTACTTTTTCGGTAAGAAAAACTTTAAACTCATATTTCCAAACTTTTGTTGCACAATATTTAAATAAAATATAAGGTAAAATATTCTAATTGGCATTTATTCAGTAACTGATGGTGAGTCTTTTTAGTCTTTTATGTTTTGAAGAGTTTTAACGTAATCTGAGTTATAAATCAAGAAACCTTAAAACAATATGAGACAGCATATTGGACTAACATGAGAGAGTAATTGGGTTCGTGACAATACTATTCTATCATATACACAATACGACCAAAGGTGACCGATCACTTGCAATTTTAGACATTTTGTTAAATATCTAGAAAAATGCATGAGGAATTATCCTGAAACTCTAAGTGTGTAAACATAATAGTACATGTCATACATTTCCGTGAAGATTTTTTTCCGAAACTCCATAAGGGATCGTCCACAAACTGGAAAAGAACGAATATCTTTTGGATAACCTTGTCAAAACTAATGTAGCAAAAGCGTTCAAACTGTAGATTATGATTAAGTGGTTTATTGTAATAAACTGTGTTCATTTTTATGTGGATAACATGTATACTCGCAGAAAAATTAAGCTTTTTATAAAAACAGTCCCAAATTTCACCAAGTTTTTTTTTGTTTATAATTTGCAGAATTTTTAATAATTAAATTTTTTTTCAGACATTATGACAAACAACATTGTACACAATACCCAGCAATCAGAATTAAAAAATAATAAAAAATGGATGAAAAATGTGCACGTTTACTAAATAACGTTTCACTGCGTTCAAAATATTAGAATAATACATTACAAATAACGCATTTTTTTTAAAGAAAGAAAAATAGTTATTCTTTAATATTTTGTACATCACCTTTACATTTTATCACAGCACGAACTCACTTTGCCAAGGTAGCTAAGTGGTTCACAAAGTTTTTTGCATTTACATGACCATGTCGACTTTATGTTGGAAAGAATCTCAATTGACGCAATATCTTGCAGTGTTTTCTTCATTATTTTCCACAAATTCTCTATTGGATTTAAATCAGGCGAATTAGCCGGCCAGAGAAGAAAGATAATACTCTTATGCATAAATGATTTTTCCTATTATTCATTATTCACATTTTTTTTTTTTGCGATAAATGAAAATCCATTATAAAATAATTTTATTATTGTGTTGCATGCTAGCTATTATCTGCCCACAAATCAGATCTCCAGAAATGAATGCTCAAAATTTTTTCCTTAGTAATGCAATGATTATCTGTATTCATATGAACAGGAACCCCGTATGCATGTTAGGGTTAATTTGGTGTTGGCTAAGCCAGTTTATGGTGGACTCTGACCCAGAGCCTGATTACTAACGGGGCACTCTCCTACCAGTAAAATTTTATGGAAAGTTTCAACTTGTTTAAACGCCTTTTTCATTCGAAATTACTGTCATAAATAAGGGAAAAAATTCTATTTCTTTTTACTGGTAGGAGAGTGCCCCGTTGATAATCAGGCCCTGCTCTGACCTGTGTGAATCATGTTAGAAAATAAAATCCTCACCATTTAGAACTTTTGATGATATCATAAAATTCTCAAAGATTTTTTGATATATCTTAGAATTAATCCTTCGGTTAACTATACATAGTCTTCCAGGAAAATATGCAATCATTCAAGCCAATTCCTTTACAATGGCTTCCATACCGTTTCATGCGGTCCTTATATATTTATTGTTTCATTCGCTCGACATTGATCACTATATGTTACGAAAAATACACTTTTATCATTAATCAATATCTTTTTCCAATCATTCAGATAACATAAAAGCCTTTCTGTTTTGCACCATTTCACTCTGTCTCTTTTCTGTTTAATAGTCATGAGGGACTTTGGATTTATCTTTGGTACACGAGATTGAAATCCAAGTTTATGGAGATGTCTTAAACTTGTAGATTTACTCATATCAACCCTGTTTTATTTCCACTTCCGATGCAGAGATCTTACACTTCTAAAATGCTTTTTATCAATACTCTTTAGATTTCAATCATTTCTCTGGGTAATTTTTGGCTTTCGGCCGCTATTCTTAAATGTCCGTCGGTAACCTCTTAGATACTGAGTATTAATGTAATATTATTCATTATTACTGAATTATTTCTTCTCAAATTCGACTTCAGAACAAAAATTTCAATTTGGAAATCCAATTTACTCATTTGGAATTTTAGACATTGAAGCATATTATTCGACGATCGATTTTGCAATTATCTTCGAGTATTATTAAGAAAACTGTAAAGAATAAAGATGCACATATATGGACCCAGGTAGTGAAGAGGTTAAAATACTGCTTTATTGTTCTGCTAACATTTGGTTGCGAACATCTTATATATTGCTGATTACGACCTTCTTTATGCAAATCCATAGTATGATGCTTTGTTAACTATGTTTTGTCGAACGAAAGACTCATGTTTCACACAAAATGAAACGACGATATAAAGCTTTTTTATAGCTTAAAAAGTCCTGCAGAAGCTAATTTTATGCTTAATTTATGCAACCCTGATTGGTTTAAATCAGGAAAATTTATAAGTTTTTTAATTGTTTGAACTACATATTATAGTATTAAAATATTTTGAATAATAAAAACAATTAAAAAAACCCCTTGTAATTTAATTTTTTATAGTTTTAATTTTTTTAATAACATTCAAATTTATTGGAATATGAATCGTTGTTCTTTTTCAGTTGTATATTACATTGATATAAAGCTAAATGCAATTCCAAATCCAAATGAAATGAATTATTCTCATTTTTTTACTTGGAGTTATATGTAACATGTAAACATTTTAAATTTTAGTTTATTGTATACCTAGTTGTAAATTAACATTGGAATTATGGTTAATATTAATTACATATTAAAATCTTTCTTTCTTTCAATCAATGCAGAGGAAACACAGTCCCAATATAGGGCTATTACTGGACCCATATATTCTGTAATAACAGCAATAACAACAAAAATCTGGGTCCCTGCAACTTCAGCGACGTTACACTTTCATTAGGCTTGCTTTTAGAACAAGGGAAAAAAGATATAGATATGAAAAGAGAGAAAAAATGATCTATTCAGTAATCTTCTATTTTCCCCCTCTAAATTTGTAAGTTACATAAACTGGGAAACTATGTTTAAGAATAGACAATGAAATAATTTTCTAAATAAAGAACGAGGAACAAACATTCTAAAATGATGCTTCACAAGATAAGAATATCGTGGCCTTCAAATTTCACTACATGAATCACATTCTCTGGAAAGAAAAATAAAACACGTACTTGCTGCGTCTCTACTTCAATTTTTCGTTTACTGATTGATTGAGAGTAAGTTTCGCAATCAAAAATATGCAGATTGAGTTAGGTGGTTTATAACAAGAATTAATATATGCATTAAAGCTATTGGTCTAAAGTTAAACTGATGACGGCGTTCTTTACAAAATTTTCATTTCCAATTTTGAATATTGAAATACAAACGAGTAAACAGAGTACTGTCATTGGTTTGCCGTTCGCTTGAGAGTGTCTTAATATTACTAAGAGAGGATCAAATACGCGCTAGTTAGGTGTCATAGATAACTTCTGTCAAACTTATCCAATGTTGCCAGATTGGGGGCTTTTTTAATTCAGATTATTTGACTGACGCCACTTTTTAAAAATAGTATAATTCACCTTACTTTTCAGCATTTTTCGTCTATTTTTAAGTAGGCCGAATATTTTTATTTAAAAAAAGCGGCTACAATCAAACAATCTGGGGTCTTTTTTGTCCCCAATCTCGCATCAGTGCACTTATCCTTTCTCATATGGAACTTTCATAATGGTGTCCGGGTGGAGGGAGGAAAACCTGAGAAGCGGTGGTATAACTATGAATCACTTAATTTTAATTCCTAAACGCCGCATTGGCACCCGAATTTTGGTAAAAAAATTCGTTTTATTAGATGCGTGAAACATCGCTTTTTCTTATTTACAAATAAAGTTGTTTTCAAATTCCGATGTCATCCATTAATTTCAACACTTAAGGCGCAACACTAGTCACAGAAAAACACCCGGATGATAATGTAAAGTCTATGCGAGCGTTCTTTTCAAATATCTCGCTCAAATTTTAATATTTTTACTTTTTTTTTTTTTTTTTTTTTTGCATAGGATAGCTCAAGGCGATCCACATCCGGCCTACTTTTAACTTTTTCAATTTTGGCTTCAGATTAAAAAAAAAAATACTTTAAATTTCAAAACCGGTTTAAACCGGTTCTGAAATTGAAACTATCATAATTTAAAAAATATACAAGCAAAATCGAAAAAGTAAAAACTAGGCCGGTTGTGGGCCGTCCTCAGATATCCTATGAAAAAGAATCATGTAAAAATATTAAAATTTGAGCGTTATATTTGAAAAGAACGCTCGCATAGACTTTTCATTATCATCCGGGTCTTTTTCTGTGACTAGTGTTGCGCCTTAACCCTTTCCGGCGCAGACAAATTCTGTTCGTAAAATGAGAAATTGTTGACTGACATCGGGATTTATAAAAGACTTTTTTAGAAATTAAGAATTCCCTGATTTAAGCTGACATTGTAAAAGTAAAATTTTACTAAAATATTATTGGTGCCGTTTGTAAGATCGGAATTAAAATTAGGTGTTGCCGGGAGTAGTAACACGGCGCCGGAAAGGGTTAACCCTTTCCGGCACACTGTGCCCGGTCTGGGATACCTAATTTAAATTAAAAACTTACAAACGGCACCAGTAAAATTTTAGTAAAATTTTGGTTTTACACTAAAACCTTAAATTAAGTTATTCAAAATATCTTAAAAATTCGTTTGTGAATTCCGGTGTCAGTCGATAATTTCTGACTTTGCTAACAGATTTTGCCCGTGCCGGAAAGGGTTAAGGGGACCTGACGTGTTGAGTACCTTTTAACACACAGTCTTACGCCTACCGGTATTACTCTGGCTTTCTGAATTTAAAAACCAGGACATCAAGACAGTTTAGACCTCAACAGTTTCTCCATCAAGGAGCTTGGTGGCCCCGCCAAGACACTGCAACTCGTTCTATCTAACAGGAAGAAGTCTACGAAGACCTCTTGAGAGTGAAGCTTTCAAATTCAAAAGAGTTGTGAGAGTTTAATAAGAAATGATTGAAACTTTCAATCTATGCTCTTGTTGACCGTAAGGATTATCAGCCTAGGACTGAAAGGCGAATCCTTAGAGGGTGGTAATGCACTACCAAAAACCGCAAGTAACTCTCCTGAAAGCTAGGGTTCTCGTACCGGTTAGACGCCAGGTCAGGGCCTGATTATCAACGGGGCACTCTCCTACCAGTAAAAAGAAATAGAATTTTTTCCCTTATTTATGACAGTAATTTCGAATGAAAAAGGCGTTTAAACAAGTTGAAACTTTCCATAAAATTTTACTGGTAGGAGAGTGCCCCGTTAGTAATCAGGCTCTGCGCCAGGTAGTTTCCCAACCAGTTCCCTATTAAAGTAAATTTCTCTAATAAATGTGAAAGTGTAGATTTAATTGGCCCTTATCCTTTATCTAATCCTAAAATTTATAGATTTGCATTAGTAATAGTAGATTATTTTAGTAAACGGGTGGAGTTAGTCCCCTCAGAAAGGCTTCTGCACCTGCAGTTGCCGATGTTTTTTTTTAATAATTATATTTCAAAATATGGTGCACCAATTAGGGTAGTTAGTGATCATGGCCCTTGTTTTGTACTCCTTCTGTCCCAAATTAGTTGCTACATTTTCGTCGAAAATTTTGTCCCAAATTAGTTACTACATTTAGAGTAGGTGGAGTCATAAGTAACTTCCGATGCAATTTAGTAGATCGACACCAGTAAAATCATACTACAATGAATATAACGTGATATACTGGGCATTCGATACAAAATCGCTGTAAACAATGGAAATTATGAATAATAATTATGAAAATAACCTAATGAAAGGTATGAAAAGTAATAAAAAGTTCAATTCTGTATTGCAATTTTTATTGCAACATTTGAAAAATGATATACTGAGCTATAAATGCTGCAGCAATTAAATTTAATGCTCATCGTAATAGAATATCCCTTTTGTGGAAGAAGGCAAAGACGCCAAAAACAAATGATGCTGAAATTTAGAATTTAAGTTTACAAAGAATAGATAAATGCGAACGAAAAAAAATTCCTCAGCAAGTAAGTAAAATCAAAAATGTCCCAATAAAACGACAACATTCACTGCGGAGTTTACCATATCCTGTTTGTATTCCCAAATCAACATAACACAAGATTCTCAAGGAGGGAAAAATTTTGAAGCGTATTCCATCCGCGAAGCCTAACAGTAAAAAATAGCTAATTCGATTTTGTTTAGATAGGGATGAGAATTTTCCGCGTTTTTTCCTACCAGTGTAATCTTAGAGAAAATGTTATTTTACTCATTCAAAAGATGCTGCAACTTAAGAGAACAATATTTTCTCTAATATTATTCTGGTATGTAAAAAACGCTGACAAATCTCATCCCTATATAGAGCATGTTCAAACTAATGGATACTTTTCGGAAATGTTGGATCGTAATCATATCGATTAAAAATAGTTTTGTGTTAAGAAAGCTAGTTATTCATTTTACATCACCCTAGATGAAATTGAACCTTTCAGAAATCGCAAAAACATAAGGTGTATTACTAAAGTTCTGTTTATTACAACGCCAAGATGTGACCCGAAGAAAGACAATTTTCTTCCGAATGAATTCACAATTCATTAGCTCAAAAATAGTTTTATGAGATTACTGTTGGGAGTATATTTACAAAATGGGGTATGGCTTCAGAGCGTGTGAACCCAGGATTTTCTTAAAACTAATTTGGTACTGATTCAAGAAGAAACGGAGGAATGCTAAGTAAGTAAATGTTGTTGACTGATATCATAGCACTCTAAAATCTCTGAAAAATGTTCAAACAAATTCACAAAACCATCAGTAACAATAATCAGTATAAAAGTATTCAAATGTAGCAACTAATTTGGGACAGAGGGAGTATCTGACATATTTAAGGCTCTGTGGGAGAAGCTGGGGATAGACCGCTCTTTTACTGTTCGTTACCGTCCTCAATTTAATATGGCTTAACGAGTTAATCGAACTTTAATTGGGAGGATCTCTTCTTATGTAGGTTCACATCTTTCGAATTGGGGCCAGTTTCTTCAGCACTTTGTGTATACACTTCGTACGGCAGTTCATGAATCAACAGGTAATACAGCTCATATTCAAAATATTAGAATAATTACCTTTTTTTTAGAAATTGAAAATATCGTTTGGTAATTTAATGTCTTTTAATGAAAATATGCAAACGATATTTTTATTAAGAACTTATTGTTGATTAAACTTACTTGTTATCTTAAATTTAATATCATTTTTGAAAAGATTAATTGCAAAAAAAATTATTTTGAAAAGTCAAAATATTAGAATATTTATTCAAGTGGTTCAAAATATTAGAATATTTCACATTAATTCTCCTTTAATTATTACCAATTCTTAACTGGTGGCATCATTGATTAAATTCAGACTATTTTATTTAAAATCAGTTTTCTTTTTTGCAGTTTGTTTCTTTTCGTCTTAAAATGGGCCGTGTGAGTGATATTCCTGAATCTACTAAACTTCGTATGGTTGATTTGTATCGGCACGGTAAAAATCAATGTTTTATAGCGAATTATTTACATTGTTCGCAATAGAGCGTTAGTAAAATACTAACACAATATTCAAAAATTGGAAAATTTCAAAATAATCGCCGAAATGGTGGCCGAAAACCAAAAACATCTGCTAGAGATGACAGGAAACTGAAGCGTATAGTTAAGAAAAACCGTTTTAAAAGTGTGCGATTCTTGCACCGAAAATGGAAAGAAGAAGGAGTTAAAGTTTCTACATCGACAACATTAAGACGTCTCCATAAATTTAAATTTGAATCTCGTGTACCGAAAACAAAACCTCTCATGACTGCAAGACAAAAGCGTATAAGATTGAATTGGTGTAAATCAAGACGTTTATGGAGCAATGAAGATTGGAAAAATATATTATTTAGTGATGAAAGTATGTTTTGTGTTTCATATGGTAATCAAGGTATTCGAGTTTGGAGAATGAAGCAAGAAGCATTTGATAAAGAATGCCTTAAACGTTCCGTAAAATTTGCTGCTAGTGTCATGGTTTGGGATTGTATGAGTGCAGAAGGACCTGGAAAGTTATGCATCGTCTACGAAAAGGTTAACTCTCTAATATATCAAGAAATTTTAGAATATTACATGATTCCATCATCAGAAGATTTATTTGAAGATGATTTCATCTTTCAACAAGATTTAGCGTCCCCGGATACCTCGGTGTCAACTAAGAATTGGTTCCGCCAACGCAACATTAAGGTAGTTCCTTGGCCACCAAATTCACCAGATCTTAATCCCATCGAAAACTTATGGTGTATAATGAAGAAAAAACTTCAAGAAAATCCTCCTTCAAGTAAAACTGAGTTAGTGGAACGTATAAAGTCTATTTGGGCTAATATTGATAGAAATGTTTGTAAACACCTTGTATATAGTATGCAAGATCGATTGTACGCTGTTATGAAAGCTAAAGGGGATGCTACAAAATATTAACTACCATTTACTTCATATTCATAAGGTAATATTGTTGCTTAAAATAAAATATTCTAATATTTTGAACCTATCTAAATTTTATTCTAAAATTCTGGTGTGTTTAAGGAAGCTGTATACCTAATTTATTGTGCTGTATTTTATATTTTATAAATGTTAAAATCTTATCTAAACATTCCAGATTTAATTTATAAGAAATTTATTTGCATTTACTTAGTAGAAAAAATAAATAAATAACAAATAATTTTTTCTTATTACTTTTTTTCAATTATTCTAATATTTTGAATATGAGCTGTACGCCTGCTGAGTTATTTTTGGGTAGAAAAATCATTACTCCATTTCAAAGGTTAATTATGCTATCGGATGCAGGAAGTCAATTTAATGTGCCAGGATATTGAGATGTTAGTTAAGGAGGCACAAGTTCAGATGAAAAGAGCACAAGAGAAACAGGCTCAGTATTATAATATGCGTAGAAGAACGTTAGAAGTGAAAGTTGGAGATTTTGTTTTGGTGGAGAAGCATTGGTTAAGTTGAAGTCGTCAAAAGAGGATAGCTAAGTTTGGTCCAAAGCTTGTGGGAACTCTTCGAAGTTCTAGAAGTTCTAAATATTAATAATTTGGTGTAAATGTGGATGGCGAAAGGATGACGGTTAATCTGGATCAGGTTAGAATTTATAAGTTTACAGAAAATAATAGTGATGAGTCTCATTTATCGAACGTTGTTTCGCAGAGCTTTCGGTCCAAGGAGTTGGCCGTGATTAATTTGTCTTCGCGTAGTAGACATTATTCACAGCAAAATTTTAGAAATATATCAACAAAAACAAATAGTGACAAGAAAAAGACTATTCATCCAAAAGCAAAATATAATCAAAAATCTAAGAAGCCAATTTCAACTATGTCAGAATCAGTTTGCTCTAAAAGGCAGAAAAATGTTAACAGACCTGTTCCTCCAGTCCTTAGACCTCCATCTTAGAAACACAAACTTTCGAGAGGTTCCCCGTCGTCAACACACAATCCTGCCAAAAAGACTTTCATGGACACTCGTACAAACAAGAAACGAACTTTTAATCCTAACTCGGACTTTCCAGTAGTGAAAAGAAAGCGCAGGTCTGGACAAAAGCGTGGCCTGGCATCAACAGTCTTTTTCAGGTGGCAGTGGTTAAACTTGGCAGTGTGTTAAGCGCGCTTCGAAAGGAGTTACAACGTCGTCTTGGACCGTGTCGCGTTTTTCAAAACAGGTTTTTAATTAACTTTCAAAGACACGGGAGGTGTTTTGAGAGGTCTATTCAATTTAAACTAGTCACGAATTCCATAATATTCATGTGAATAATTCTAATTAGTCTGCTTTTAACAATTTAACGTTTAATGCTTTTATTCTGGCATTTAATTACACAAATATATTATTCAAATTTGTCATATAGGCTTTAAAAGCCGATGATACACAGACTACGCCATTTTGTATGTCCAATTTGTCTGTGTCTTTAAGGTTCCCCACCTCAACAAAATATGTGTAAAATCCCTATGTCCCCCATCTCGACAACACTCACTCAATAAATTATATCTCTTATTATCTATTGGTACGACGAAAGTGAAATAGAGCCTTAATAATAATTATTCATTTTACATATTCTAACTTATTAAAGAGGTGAAATTTCTGTCAGATATGTGTTTTTAACACAATTCTACATACGGAATAAGGCTATACATCTTGGTCTTTGTGCCAAAAAGAGTTTTGTCGTTGTATTCCAGCTTATCTCATTGTTAAAGTAAAGTGTTATACAATCTGCATTTTTATCTTCACAAAATCTCACGAAGAGTGACTAAAATTTAGCATTTTAGAAATAGCAATTCATTTTTGTAAGTTTTTAAATGTTGGTGAAAAAACTTTGGACACAAAATTTTCTTTCGATGTTTAACACAAGAAGCATTTCAAGATTCTCATTTTTATCAATTTAAGATGCCATTATTCTTATCAGAACACAATTTTCCACTATTCCAATATCTTTATTTTTTTTGCATGCATTATTTGATTTTAAAATTTAAAATGTATATGCCATGACCATATTTATTTACTGTGTAGGATGCCTATATTGGATCCATAGATATTTACAGCCTTTTCTAATGCTATTTAAGACTTATAAATTTTAAAAAGTTGGTAATACGTCTTTTAGGTATATTTTTTAGGTTAAATATGTTCAAGATTTATAAATAATTTTACATAATTTCACGTGTAAAAGATTCTTAGTTTGAAAATATAGGAAATCGAATAGAAGTAAGAAAGTTCATTCTATAAATGTTTGAAAATGTTGCAAAAAATTTTAAAATACAATATCATCCAGAAGTACCATTTGAAACTGTCAAACTGTTTGAAAAGATTATTCTTATAATTATTCTGGAGTAGGTTATAATTTAAACTTTTGACTGGGACCATTTTAAAAAATTAGTTTAAAAAAACCTAATTTTTAAATTTTATTTGTAATTTATTTATTTTTAGCCTGCAATACTTTTTCATAAAAAAAATGCGTAGAAAATGACTGAGTATAAAATTTGGAATTATACCCATAAAAAGTCAAAATGCCCCCCCCCCCCCCGGTGGGCCGTACGTTCCACTTTGGGAACCACTGCTTTAAGGGTTAATATCTCAGAAAAGTTTTCTTTTCTAGTTCTTTAATTAGCCCCTATATATTTTTCCTAAATACGTATATTTGTGAATATTTAATAATCTGCAAATATGTGGGTCAATAGTCTTTATTACTTCTCCCAATTTGAACTTTCCACGTTCAATACTTTACGTGCAAAAGGGCTGTGACAGACAGACAGACACATGATTGATCTTATAATGGTTTTGTTTTACCTTTCGGAACCTTAAAAATCGTTTGAAAATATACAAATTTAGACGAGAAATTTGAAACCAACCTGCTCATAGGTTTAACATTATCAAGCAGATGTTTTTAAGTGAGTGAAAAGTTCCTTAAAACACTTTATTCTTAAATTCAATTATTATTATTATTATTATTATTATTATTATTATTATTATTATTATTATTATTATTATTATTATTATTATTATTATTATTATTATTATTTACTATTATTATTGCTTTATTATTATTGCTTTATTATTATTGCCGTTTTTATTTAAATGATAATATTTTTTAAATCTATGCATGCGTAGGATTATTATAAAAAATTATTTTGTAAATGAGAATTTCTTTTAAAAAGGGAGATGTTTACTATGTTTTAAAATTAGCTCATAACGTACCAAATGACATAAAATAAACCAATTATTAATCCGAAATTGACACAAATCATGTACAGAACTTTTCATATTAGAATCTTTTATCATTTAACTAGGATATAAACGCATGCAGCTATTGATCAATTGCTAGCTTTTACTCTCTTGATTTCACGATGTTACAAACGCAAGCAGCATCATTTTACCGCAGTCGGTAAAATCAATAAATAATATGTAGTGCTTATTTGTTTTTTTACTCAAGAGATGGCGTTAAACTGTCAAGAAATTTCTCTTTTCTAGCTGATGGGTTTTTCTTTCTTCAGTTGGTGATGCGTGCTCAGGTAATTGAAAATTCATTCATAAAATAGACATAAACAAAAGGTTTTCTTTCTCTTATTATTAAGATTTTAATCCTTGATATTATTCACCGCTATGTTCGGAAAAAGTAATGCGAAACGAAAGTTTTTTGTGAATTTTATATTTTAATAGCACTAATTTTTCTCCCAAATGCATATAAAGAGACGGATTATACATTTTTTCATTTAAAATTTATATATTGCGATGTGATATCATAACTGATAGTTTCTAATTATTAATAACAAAATAACTTTGTTTTTTAATATTTTATAATAATGTGCTTTGTCTGAAAGTGTATTCAGAAATTCAAAAACAAATAATCACTATTCCGCTTATCCCTATCAGGAGCAGACCACTTCTATTCATAAAATGCATAAATGATTGAATGACACCAGAATTTAAAACCAAATTTATTTCAAAATAACAGCTTTTCTTCACGTGCTTGAGAAAACTAAAGTTTTAGTTTCAGAATCCAGCTGTCAATGTGGCATAGGCCAGTTAAAATTAAGTGGGATACCCCACCGCTCTTAAAAGAGAGAGAGAGAACAGGAAATACTGCTCATGCTAAGTTTTATCAAAATTGAAACTATAGAAAAGTGTAAATAAGAGATAAAAATGTTTTTGGTTTTAGCTTTAATGGTATATTTCTTTTCTCGTTTCGATGCGTTTATAACAGCATGTGTCTATGCAATGATGAGCTTTTGTTTAAAATTTTGTTGGTTAAAGACCTAAGTTTGCTAAACCTAAGCTACACGACTCGTCTGAATCATAGAAGTAAGAAATATGGTCTGAATGGGATATAATTAGTGAACATTTGTAAAAATTGTCTTTTTTTAATGACAAATAAGGGATCACCTACTCATTTATCAAATACAGAAAACTCATTATTTTTTACCAAGTTATAAAAAACACCTAAATATAGATGAAAATGAAATTATACAACTGATTGATCTAAAAAATGTAAAAATAAAAAATACTCATAAACCATCCAAAGTTAAAAAGGAAACATACCATCTAACTCTTCCATCTGCGACAATTTTTTGGGGTTATTGTAGGATTTTTTTTATGAAAAGATAAATTTTAACTGCTATGTTTTTTTAATTCTTTTATGTTTATTTTTAAATGCGTTCGTAATTATGTAAATACGTAGCACCTATAGCCATCGTTCAATCCGTCCGTCTGTTAGTCCGCATATAACAACGCAAAAACTACCCTACCGAATTATTTGAAATTTGAGATATATATTTATTACATAAATTTGTCGAGTCATTTCAAATTTTTTGAAAATCAGATGCATAGTTCAATTACAGGGACAATCAAAAATATTACATTACATTACGGCCAAATCAAAAATGTTACATTACATTACGGCTAGTGGGAAAAAATAGATTCAAGTGCATTTTAATGATGTTACGCTCTTTCGAACATAATACAATTCATATGCATCCATGAAATCTGCACTAATAAAAGAACAAAACGCTCTGTCTGTATGTCTGTGTGTGTGTGTATCTGCCTGCGATGGCTTGCAAAATCTACGGCACGTACAAGGCTCAAACGTTTTTTTTAGAGTAGCCCAAAGTCTGTCCTGATGTACCTGATATTCAAAACTTCAAAATTATAATTACTAACTGAGTAACTAATTAAACTCCAGAGCTCACTTTCATTAAAAATAGCTCTTTTTACCGCTTTTTTCCATTCGCTTGCTTAGGGTTGGTTGGTTGTATACAATTTCCGCAGAAATATTTAGAAAAGCTGAGACAGAATTAAAGAAACCAATTGTGTTTAACCCATTCGTGCCCAGCATCTTTTGCGTAAATTTTATTTGGTTGGCTATTTTTAGAAGATTTTAGTTCATTAATCACGAAAATGCATCATTTAAATAAAATAATTATTGCTTTTCTTTTTTACCGGTGTCAACAAACAGTGCTGAATGCGCCTTTTGAAGCGTCCTTAAAAAGGGACGCTAGACACTAATGGGTTAACGTTTCAAAAGTGATCGTTTTTTTTTCAAAGACCTTTAAGACTCATAGACCGTCGAACTCTCAGTTTAATTAAGAATTTTTTATCACAGTTGTTGTACGTCAGATTGTTGGCGCTTCGTACATTCGAATGTATGTTTGGTTAGCTGTGATGCAGTAATATAGTCAGGGTGGCGAGTGGTCAGGGAAAATCATAATCAAACAAACTGTTAAAAACCAGTATCTTGTTAAAGAAAAATTCGTGTTCTTTAATAACGTGATAGTATTTGAAGTATATAATAAAATACTGGTAGGTTCCTCTTTTTTTGACTGTATTTTTCTCTGACCACTCGCCACCCTGTATATACACTATATTGCCATTGAATATTGGACACTTGCGATTTTAGACATTTTACTAAATATCTAGAAAAATACATGAGGAATCATCTCGAAACTCTTAGTGTATAAATATAATAGTACACGCCATACATCGCCGTGAATATTTTTTACCGAAACTCCATAGGGGACCGTCAACAAATTAAAAAAGAATGAATATCTTTTGAATAACCCTGTCAAAACTAATATAGCAAAAGCGCTCAAACTCTAGATTATGATTGAATGCCTTATTGTAATACGCCTTGTTCATTTTTATGCAAATAGCATGCATACTCGCAGAGTAATTAAGGCTTTTATAAAAATGGTCCCAAATTTTTCCAAGTTTTTTCCTTATAATTTTCCGAGTTCTTAATATAAAATATTTTTTTCAGAAAATATGACAAACAACATTGCACACAGTACCTTGTAATCAGAATTAAAAAATAATGAAAATTTTGTACAAAATGAGTAGGTTTACTAAATAATTTTTTACTGCGCATGCGTCAACGATATCAAAATTTCATTTGCATATTATGTTAGTTAAATGCATAGAGCAACTTTTGTGAAAGTCACAAAATCATAACTTGAAAATTCTGAAAATAATCGTCAATTGAATTAGTTGAAAATCCATTATTCTCAAAATGAAGCAAAAACAAGAGGGGTTGTATCCATATATTCATTGATTAGTGTCAATATAGAATACACAATACGGGATGTACTACTACATTTGGATAAAATCCCTCATTTTTTTGCTTCATTTTGGAAACAACAGATTTTGTCCTTTTTCTATAGACGATTACTTTCAGAACCGTAATTACTCTGCGAGTATGCATGCTATTTGTATAAAAATGAACACGGTATATTACAATAAGGCATTCAATCATAATCTAGAGTTTGAGCACTTTTGCTACATTAGTTTTGACAGGGTTATTCAAAAGATATTCATTTTTTTTTAATTTGTTGACGGTCCCCTATGGAGTTTCGGTAAAATATCTTCACGGCGATGTATGGTGTATACAATTATATTTATACACTAAGAGTTTCGAGATGATTCCTCAAGTATTTTTCTAGATATTTAGTAAAATGTCTAAAATCGCAAGTGTCCAATAATCAATGGCAATATAGTGTACACTATATTGCAGTGCATTCAATCATAATCTAGAGTTTGAGCGCTTTTGCTACATTAGTTTTGACAGGGTTATTCAAAAGATATTCATTATTTTTTAATTTGTTGACGGTCCCTTATGGAGTTTCGGTAAAAAATCTTCACGGAGATGTATGACGTATACTATTATATTTATACATTAAGAGTTTCGAGATGATTCCTCATGTATTTTTCTAGATATTTAGTAAATTGTCTAAAATCGCAAGTGTCCAATAATCAATGGCAATATAGTGTATATACGAGGCTTTTCTAGCAGTTTTCAAAATCATCGATTAAATTTGAATGTATTTTATTTAATTTAAAATTTTATTATGGATTTAATTTGTTTTTAAAACGAAAATAAAATGGCTGTCTGGCGTACAATTGTTAAAATCGGCAGACGATTCATACACCATAATAAATTATCAAATAACAAAGTAAATTATATATCAGAAATACTCACTAAAAGAATAGTAGCAAAACTGGTTACAACTATCATGGTTAGGCTTTTTAACACATAGCCCGATCCCAATCCGAAAAAAAAACAGACCATACTCCGATCTGAAAGAGACAAAAATTCCATGAGCATAAACCCAACTCGAACCTAAAAATTCCATTTGAAAAAAAATCTATAGATTTGATATCTGACCCGAACCAAACGTGAATCCCACAAAAAGGTTCAAGAGAAGCACAAACCGATCCGAACAAGGAAAAAATAATTTCGTCGACATGCAACCCCACCCGAACCTAAAAATTTTCTTTGACCCCCCCCCCCCCAAATATGACCAGAATTAAATCTAAAACCGATAAAATATTCAAAAGAACAATAAGCCGATAAGAGCAAGACAAAATAATTTCCATGGACAAAACGAACCTAAAAAAAATTGTTTGAAAAAACCTGAAATAAGACTGAAACTGACAAAAATATGCCAAAGAACAATAACCATATCCGAACAAGACAAAATAATTTCCGTGGACATGAATACAATCCGAACTTAAAAAATATTTAAAAAAAAAGAAATAAGACCCGAATGAAATCTGAAACCGACAAAAATATGCCAAAGAACCATAACCCGATTCAATCAAGACAAAATAATTTCCGTGGACATGAACCCGATTTGAACCTAAATATTCCATATGAAAAAACCCCGAAATAAGATATGAACGAAACCTGAGAGCGATAAAAATATTCCAAAGAACCGTAACTCGATCCTGATAATCAACAGAAATTTCTGATTAAAAAAATTTTATAACATAAAAAGAATATTTTTTATACTAATAAAAATACATCTTCTATCAAAAACTCATTTTCTATATTTGAGTAAATAATTTTAATTTGCTTTTTTTTTATAATTTTAGATCATATTTTTAAAATAAATTATTCTTTTATGTTAAAAAAATGCAAAAATTTCTTTTTGCGACTAACATTTAAAACAGACACGGACGTAGGTAAGTTAGTGTTTCAAGATTGTAACAGTTAAGGTTCTTTTAGAATAAGAACTGGTACTTTTTCGCACATATATGCGTTAATTTGCATTGGTAAGCTCATAAGATTAACAGATGCTCTTATTCAAAAAATTAATGTCTTTCTATTGTTATTAAAATGATGCTGACAAACTTGGCTTTTTGAACCAAATTTCCGGACGCGAAAATACCAGTGAAGATCGCTATGAGACAACAATCGCAAAGATTTTTTCAAATGAAATTCTTATGTTCGGATTGGGTTCATGTCCATGAAAATTATTTTGTCCTGTTCAGATCCGGTTATAGGTATTTGGAATAATTTTGTCCGTTTCAGAATTGGTTCGGGTCAGAATTCGGGATTTTTCAAATTGAATTTTTATGTTCGGTTCAAATTACATGCAGAAATTATTTTGTCGTAAGCGGATCGGGTTATGGTTCATTGGAATAATTTTGTCCAGTTCAGATTTGCTTCGGGTCAGATTTCGGTTTTTTCATATTGGATTTTTAGGCTTGATCCGGGTTGCAATTTTGTCTTGCTCGGATTGGTTTTTATGTTTCATTGGAATGATTTTGCCGAGTTTAGATTTGGTTCAGGTCAAAATAATGTCACTAAATTTCTTAAATTCTTAATTAATTTCCCCACCCTCTCGACTAATATATCTACGGATAAGTTTTATAACGAAGTTTCCTTCGGATATAGATTTGTTAAGGAATGAGTGTGCTACTGGAGGTGAAAAGTGGAAATAACATATTTTACAGAGCGTGCGCAGCTTGCCTTTTGTTTGGTGAAGCAAATTGCAGCGAGTCGAGTAGGAGGCTGTTATAGATCAATATTTGGCCCTTAATTGAGTGGTAAATATTATTTCCGAATAAAAATTTCTGAAAATTTCTTAAATTGCTATTTGTATCCCCACCGTGTCGGGCAATATAGTTACGGATAGATTGAAAATCGGAGATCGTTCAGATTTAGGTTTGTTTATGAAAGTGTTTATGAAAGGTGAAACTGAAACATTTAGCAAAGCGTGAATAGCACGTCTTCTATTGGAAATTGAAACGGCCTATAAAAGCGCTGCTTGCAGCCTTCGGTTTAGGAAAATTGTCAATTTGGTTCATTTCGGGTTCATGTCAACGGAAATTATTTTGTCTTGCTTGGATCGGGTTATGGTTTTTTAGAATTATTTTATCCGTTTCAGATTTCATTCGGGTCTTTATTCGTTAAAAAACAAACAAACAAACAAAAAAAAAACCATTTTTTAGGTTCGAGTCGGATTTATATTCACGGAAATTATTTTGTCTTGTTCGGATCTGGTTATTGTTCTTTGGGATATTTTTGTCAGCTTCAGATTTCGTCTTGGTTACATTTCAGGTTTTTTTTTCAAAAAATTGTTTAGGTTCGAATTGGATTCATGTCCATGGAAATTATTTTGTCTTTTTGTCTGTTGTGGTTCTTTGGAATATTTTTGTCTGGTTCAGATTTCGTTCATTCCACATTTCAGATTTTTTTTTTCAAATGAAATTTTTAAGTTCGGGTCGGTTTGTGCTTCCACGGAAATTATATTGCCTTATTCGAATCACGTAATGCTTCACTGGAATATTTTACTTAGGTTCAGATATCGGGATTTTTTTTTCAATTTTTTTGCTTCGGATTGGGATCATGTCCATGGAAATTATTTTGTCCTGTTCGGATCTGGTTATGGTTTTTGGAATATTTTCGTAGGGTTCACATTTGGTTTGATTCAGATTTCAGGTAGTTTTTCAAATTGATTTTTAAGGTTCGGGTCCGATTCATGTCCACGGAAATTATTTTGCCTTGTTCTGATCCGGTTTTGGTTCTCTGGAATATTTTTGTCGGGTTCAGATTTCGTTCAATTCAGATTTCGGGTTTTTCTTCACATGGAATTTTTAGGTTCGGGTCGGCTTGCGTGTCCACGGAAATCTTTTTGCCTTGTTCGAATAAGGATATGCTTCAGTGGAATATTTTTGTTAGGTTCAGATATGGTTCAGTTCAGGTTTCGAGATTTTTTTCAAAGAACTTTTTTAAGGGCCGGATTGGGTTTATATCATTGGAAATATTTTGTCTTGTTTGGATATGGGTATGGTTCTTCGGAATATATTTGTCAGGTTCATATTTGGTTCGATTCGAATTTCCGGTATTTTTTACAAATGGAATTTTCAGTTTCGGATCGAATTCATGTCCACGGCAATTATTTTGTCTTACTCGAATCCTGGTTCTTCCGATTACTTTGTTAGGATTCACATGTGGTTTGGATCAAATTTCAGATTTTTTCAAATGGAATTTTTTAGGTTCGAGTCGGGTTTATGTCCACGGAAATCATTTTGTCTTGCTCTGATAAGGTTATAGCTCTTTGGAATATTTTCATCTGTTTCAGATTTCATTCTGGTCAAATTTCTGTCTTTTCTTCAAAGAAAATTTTTACGTTTGGGTCCGGTTGCATGTCCACGAAAATTATTTTTCGTTGTTCGGATCGGGTTGTTGTTCATTTGAACATTTTTGTGGGTTTCTCATTTGTTTCGGATCAGATATCAAATCCATAGATTTTTTCAAATGGGATTTTTAGGTTCGGATCAGGTTTATGCTCATGGAATTTTTTTCTTGCTCGTATCGGAGTATGGTCTTTTTTTCGGGTTGGGATCGAGATACACTGTAAAAAATTTTGGTCAGAAAACACGGTGGTTATACCGTCAACTTTGTGACACTTCCTTTTACCGTAATTTTACTGGACGGTATATATACCGTAAAATACTTAAAGTACATGTACCGTAATTTAACTGAACATAAATTAAAACATTTTGTGGTATATGTACCGTAAAATATTTAAAGTATATGTACCGTAATTTAACTGAACGGTATATGTACCGTAAAATATTTAAAGTACATGTACCGTAAAAAATACTTATACAGCACATATACCGTATGTTAAATATACAGTATGTATACCGTAAATTAAATATATGGTATATGTACCGTAAAAAATATTTATACAACATATATACCGTAAATTAAATGTGTGGTATATGTACCGTAAAAGCAGTTGTAATCAGTATGTGTACCGTAAATAAAATATACGGTATAGATACCGTAAAAATACAAAATGATCCAAAAAAAACCCTCCCACATTTGACAGGATAAAAAAACACAAACGACTCCAATGAGAAACTTATTTGTTAAAAATATAGACCAAGTATGGCGAGAGTTTAAAATGATTATTTTTCAGAAATGACGTCAGGAAAGTGTCGTACCAAGCATCATTTCTAAAACATAGTCATTTTAAACTCTTGTCATACACATTGTATATTTTAAAACAGACAAGTTTCTCTTTACAGTCCTTTTTTGTTTTATATTATCCTGTCAAACATGGGATATTCTTATGCGTTATTCTCTAATCAGAATCGCCGAATATACATAGTGAACACAAAGTCTTACTTATTATAAAAATTTATTTTGGCGGAAAATATTAGATATGTGAGGATAAATTAAAAAATTTTTTATAAGATATTTGATAGAACATTGAACATTTGATAAAAATTTTAATAAGACCATTTGTGGGCCACCAAGTTGTGCAAAGATATGTATACTGGTAAAAAAAAAAAAAAAAAAAAAAAAAAAAATATATATATATATATATATATATATATATATTATATTTCTTTTTTATGAATGTTAAATTTTCTTTATTTGTTAAGGAAGTTTTTTTTGTCATTATGTACAATTGTAAAAAAAAAAAAAAAAAAAAAAAAAATGGTAAAATGTAACTAAAACGATGAATTACGCAATTATACTTACATAGCTACCAACTTCTACACCTTTTTATATATTTATTTTTCATACCACTATTTTAAAACAGCTACTGCTGTTACATTTCAGGTTTAAATATATAACAAAAATTATTATTTTAAAATATAGGCATAAAAATGCTATAAAAGTAGTATGCACTTAGAGAATAAAAAAAAAATTACAAAGAAGTGTTTACATTTGTGACCGCTATGATAATGTGAGATGATATCTGATAAAATAAAATGCTAATATTAAATTTCTTTCTTACATTTCTATAAACTATTATAACTTAAAATAATTAATAGATCTTACATTATTTTTATTAAATTGTAACAATTTATTAAATTTTATTAAATATTAACAAATAATTCAAGAATACTGACAGACAAAAAATTATTTCACACTTCTTTTGCTGTTTGAAAGTCATAATTATAAAAACTAAAGGATCAGAAGCAGGGCTCGAAAAATCTACATGCCCGACATCAGTGTTGTTAGACGGCGACTTTTTAAAAATTTGATTGGCACCACTTTTATTAAAGTATAAAATTCCTCTTGATTAATATGTCATTAAACGAAACGTAATTTTACCAATCCGAAGAAGTGGTGCCAATCTGTATTTTTAAAAAGTCGCCGTCTAGCAACACTGATGTCGGGCATGTAGATTTTTCGAGCTCTGATCAGAAGGGCGTAAAGAGAATACAAATCACATAAATTTTTAAAAAATAAAGTAAAATTAATAAAAGTGGTCAAAATTATATATATTGATATTCTTGTTACTTACTTGGAAATTAGGATTTTTATTTTTTTTTCTCAACACACAAATCTAAATTTTCTTACATTCAGTTAAATATTTAGAATGCCACTGTCTAGCAAATCACCGCTTTTGTATTTTTTATTTTATTTATAGATTTTTTTTACGGAAATGTGGTATTATGCTATTCTTACAAGAATTGATATGTAGTTTATAGCTTACAATCTTAATAACAAGCTTTAATTTTCCACACAGATCAAGAAAAGTAAAAAACTAGTTGTCGTGGCAAAATTGCTTATAACGCGAAAAATAATTAATAAAAAATGAAAAATATAATTTAATTCCATATTGCTAAATAGTCAAGACTAAATTTATACATTCATGCTTAAAAAATTTTTAAATTGTATCAAAGCTCTCCATTGTTAAGGAGAGGGTTTGAAAATCATATTAAAATTCAAAATATAAATGTTTTAGAACGTTTACAAAATAAATTAATATCATTATGATTCAGACATATTTAAAACAAGCAACTAAAATATAAAAAAGATATTTATTATAACGATTAAATTACATAAACACACTATATCATAATACATAATTATAATATATATGTATACAATTTATTTTTTTCTACACAGTGTGTCATTTACTTTTATTTACAAATTCCAATAGTTTTGTTCACGTTCAGCATTATTATTATTATACGCCAATTGATTTGTTGTAGTTTGTACCAAACACAGGGTTGATCAACATCAAATACCTGAAAGAAAAAATTTCATTCAACATGGGTATAAGCGTTAAAATAAATTATCCCATTAACGCCCAAATTATTTTCTTCGCTAAAATTTAAATTTTGTATTTCCCACCACTTTAAAAATCAAATTAACTTTTATCTAAATTTATCGAGGATTCTGTCTCGCGAAAGAAGGTATATATTTCTCTTCCTCTTTACTGGTGGGAAAACCGCTTTCATGCTGTTTTTGTAACCGTTCTCAAAAGAGGACGCTGGGCGTTAATGGGTTATTGAAGAAAATACAAAAGTAATTTGTAGAAATGGTTTCACAAAATTATCTTAAGAGGTTATTTCAATATTCTGAAGAAGGAACAAGAATGCTAATAATAATTCTAAGGGAGCATTATTTTAATTTTTCTCTCTTTCATTTTAATATATATGTATATATATATATATTACATAGAATAGATGAAGGTGATCTACAACTGGGCTAGTTTTCTTTTTCCTACATTAATTATTGATTTTTTATATATATTTGGGTAGTTTCAATTTCAGAACCAGTTCTGTAAGTGAAGAACAAATTAAGAAAATATCTAAAAATTATAAACTACACCGGGTAGATCGTCTTCATTTATTCTACACAAAAATCATTTAAAAATATTAATATCCAAATTAAATATCTGAAAGTAACGCTCCCATAGAATTTACATTAGTGTTTTCATTTCTTCCCATGACTGGTGTGGAACCTTCCCATGACTCTTAAGAACCTACACCAGTACCGTGGCTAAATTCCAATATTAATTTTAAAATCACGGGGAAATTTCTTACAAATTTCTCACTTGTATTTTAATATTTTTATATTATTATTTTTTTGGATGTGATACTTTAAATTGATATCTATTTTTGTGTGTATGTACTTTTTCAACTTTTGTAACAATTTATTTATGCAATTTATTTATTTTATTTTCAGAACTGCTTTCAAAGTAGAAGCATCTGCATATAAAAAAAACTGTAACAAACAGTTGAAAAAGTAGAAATACATAGTAAAAAACAGATACTGTATCCTGTGTAAAAAATAAATAAATAAATAAATAAATAAATAAATAAATAAATAAATAAATAAATAAATAAATAAAAATTAAAAATATTAAAAGGGGAGGGGGGTGGCAAGAGGTCTGTAAATAACGCTACAACAGGATTAATATTAGATTGAACATTTATTACCGAGCCGAGTGTAGGCTATGTGTTTAAACAAAAATGGAAATGTCGGAGCTTAAATCCTTAATTTAATATATTCACTCAATAACGCACATATTTTCAAGTAACTGTTATTTATTGAGTTAAAATTTTGATTTTTTTTTCTGATAGTTTACCATATCATTTGGAAACAAAAGCACGTGACTTAATTTCTCATAATTTTTTTTTAATTTTTAAATTTAATAGTTATTAAAAAGTGGGGGTAATTTAAAATCTTTATAACTCGAAATATTATTCGTAGAATTTCTTTTCATTTATATGAACAGAAATATATAAGCTTTAATTCTGATTTAGGAATTTAAAAAATATTAATTTGAATAAAATTTAAAAATATTTAAAGTAAAAAATTGAAAAAATGTAATTTTTTAAAATCATATTTTCAAATTTAAATATTTTTTTGAAATTTGCTGAATTAAAATTAAACAATTGCAAAAGACATGTTCCAAATTTAAACAAGTTTTCTTTAACAGTTCTTCAGTTATCGCAGTTTAAATACAGGAAATGGTGAAAAAAACTCACCAAGAAAAAAAGTATTTTCGAAAAAAGTCATTTCTATGAGAACGATTGCTTTGAAAGCTAGATTTTAAAAAGAAACCAAAATGAAAAAAATATCTCTTAATTCAGTTAAAAAAGAAACCATGTTTTATCGTTAAAGGTTTTTAACGTCATTTTAAGAAGAATTTTTTTAATGCAATAAAACTGTTTAATAAAATTTTAATATTTTTGTGTCCCACGCACCCTTAAACAACAGAAGTTACAAGTCGCAGGAAAAAAAATAGCCGTGAGTGGCATCTGGCGACAGTGAATTTGTAATTATAATGAAGAGCAGGGTATGGAAAAGAAATCAACTTAATAACTCTGTTTATTTGGAGAATGGAAGAGAGGTTAAAAAGTTTTTTTTTTAAATTCTAACTAGAAATAAATAAAAAGTATGCGTATAACAATGATAATACTGAGACGCTATTTTAGCTGAATTATGTGTGAATTTAAAGTACCTACAAATAAAATTATGGTATTAGTAATAACTAAAAGTCATTATTTTATCATAAGAATTATGGGTTTGAAATATTACAAGAAATGTATCAAGCCGTTAAAAAAAAAAAAAAAAAAAAAAAAAAAAAAAAAAAAAAATCAAATATCGATTTTAATTTGTGTTTGATTGTATTTCTTTTTGAAAAATTAAAAAAAATAAACTGTGATTAGTATTTATGCAATAAAAAAGTGTTGATATTCAGTCATATCCACTATTTGTTGCAATTATTATTTATATAACAAGCCATTTAGCAGAAAGTTAAAGAATGTAGACGGGTGTTACAGATTTTTTTTTCTTCTTTGTAATTTTTTTTTCATGGATATTTATTTTGCTCTCTATTACATTTAACACTTTATTACTTAATTATTGCCCGGAAATTTTACTGAAGTTTCATAATAATATTCCACACCACAATTTTTATTGGAAATTATTTAATTGACTTATTTAACGCAATACTGCGCGTTTGCGATTTAACTTACTTCAAGAAAATATTTCTGGCTCGAAATGAAATTTAATTATATGGTTGGAGTCGAATCGACTCCTTTCGGGCGTTCTAATGTTAATCCAAAAACTTGAGTTAGTAATTAATAGAAGTGAATAAAACGAATAAAATCGTTACAAGAAAGTGTTTAATTAACGTTGCAACTGCAAAACATTTTACCTATGGATTATTTTCTGCCTCTGTAGCAGTCTATCTGTCGCAGACCATCGAGATATTTTTTGCCACTGGGTAGTAGATAGTTCCAAGTCTACTCCTCCACTGTACTTCAAAAATGAAATTGGGTAGCCATATTCCTTCTCCATTTCAAATTTCCTGTTATTGAAAATAAACATATATTATTTCTTAATGACTTAAATATACCAAAAGAAAAAAATCTTTATACCAGCCATTTTATTAGTAAATATCAATATTTCTTCTGGATTGCTTGTCAAAAACTGTGAAAACATGTTTTAATTCCAAAAACTTTTGAAGAGTTTTGGACGATAATGACTGTAAAATAAATAAATAAATAAATAAAATACCAGATGAAGACCCCTGCCTTTTCCGTCAAATTAAAATTACTCATTATCGAAAAGCAAATGTAATTAAAAAATATATACATATATATAAACCATATTCTTTCACTTCTCTAAATAATCAATAAAAAAAAATCACACAAGGTTTTGACGTGTAAGAAACTAAATAGTTATGCTGTAAATCAATGTTTTTTACAGTTATTAATATTTAATGACAAAAATTACGCAGGCTGATTTCGAAGATCCCAAATAGATGATAATTATAATTTACACTTCCCGTAAACCTTCCAATATTGAAAAGATGTGATAAAATGTGGAATGGAAGGTACGGCTAGGGAGTTCTCAACTGCTCCGCTCAACAAGCACAAAACATTTTGATACATATACAAATTCATTCTTAACAGAAAGATATAAAATTGGAAAGCCTGACTATGGAATAGATTTCAAATCGAACTTAATTTTCCATTTTATGTAAGTAAATTACCTGTCTAGTGCTTAGCTATTTCAATCTCGTAATCACCCTTTTTTTCCCGCTTTTCTACCGGTTTTTCTGCATTCGTCGGGGAATGTGTTCAAAAATGTCAACTTTGAAAGCTTGCTATAAAAGATCTATTGCATTTTTTTTGTTTAAAAACAGAAAATTGAGTGCAATTAGACACTTTCTGAATAACAACAGCTGCTATTTTCATGCATTTCCGAAGAAAAATAAATTAAAGCATATTTCACAAAGTTTCTCTCTAAAAGTCTTTGCGCCAGTTACTCCCTTTAGTTGCTCCTATGCTATTACTATAAAATTTATTTCGTTTTCTATCATCTAATAATTTGTATACATTACTTGATAGAATGCTATTAAATATTAGTGGCGCGTGAGTGACTCTGCTGGTGCCTATATTTTTGCACCCCTGGTCTAAGATCTAAATGAGTGAAACTCTAAATTTTGAATGTAAATTTACGTAATCAGGCTCAATTGAAGCAAAATTTGGGGCCTATTTAAGAAAAAAATTCATTTAATAATAGGCCCCTTCACAAAATCAGACAATTCATTATTTTTACCATCCAAATTAAAAAAAAAAGGTTTAACAGAAAGTAAACCTTTAACACGAAGACTTAATGTATAAAATTAAAGCTGGTGTTATACACAATTGAAGTGAAAAAAACTTCGTTAAACACCATAAAATAAGTTAACTGCGCAAGGCCTTTCGAAAGAACTTAGTCTTTCTTCGTCAGGCGCAAAAAAGACGTGCGTCTACTATGAATTTAGCGGCACGACTGAAGGGGAATGCGGGAGGGAGAGGGAGAGGGAGCAAGCAGAAGGAACAGCCAATAGGAAAGTAGAAGGCAACAGCCAATCACGGAAGAGCATAAACAAAACTAGATAAACAATGAAGGAGAGGAAAGGAAGAAGGGGGGAAGGGAAATGGGAAAAAAGCGGGGTAAATTAAAAAATTAACTAAAAGGAGAGATTAAAATGAAATAAAATGTACGCAAAAAATATATAAATTAGTAATAATAATAAATAAGGAAAAAAAATTAAAAATAAAAATAAAAATACATAAAAATAAAAAATTGATTACAATTATAAACACACATATATAAACCAGAAAATTGTATAAATATATATATATATATAAAAATAATAATAAATAATAAACTTATTTATGAAGCAGTGCTGAAAAGATTCTTCCAGGCAACGGAGAGCGTTTTAGAATCAGATTTATCATTAACAATAATATCACGATTAATATAAATAGCTAAATTTTCATGAAAATCTAACTCAGAGGAACTATTGGCATTAAAGATAATTTTAGCAGTTTGAAAATTGAAACTATGGTCGGAATCCCAAGAGTGTTTAGCAACAGAAGATTTAGAAATTTCTTGATTAATGACATACCGAGAGTGTTCTTTTAGGCGTTTTTCGAGATTTCTTTTAGTTTGACCAATATACGATAAATCACAGCCATTACAAGGAACATTATAAATACCCCATTTTTGGAGGTCAGGGACAGGACATTTCATGGAAGGAAATTTTAATTTATTGACTGGTTTAAAGATAACATTAAAATTGAAACGTCTTAAAACTTTAGCTAATTTAAAACATAAAGGAGGATAAAAAGGGAGGACGACCAAATTATCAGGTTTACTTTTATCAATATTAGAAAGAGTGGAATTGTTAGGGGGTCTATTGAATTTGCTCACAGCAGTATTAATGATAGAAGGATTGAATCCACGTTTTACAGAAACAGATTTTAAGTAATTGAGTTCATTCTTAAGATATGCAAAATCGGAACAAATTTTGAGAGCAGGATAAACATATGTATAAAAAACACCGATCTTTTGATTGACAGGATGATTTGAGAGAGCATGGGGTGGATTAGAGACAGAAAAAGGTTTTCTATAAACACAAGTTTTGAAAGAAGAATCACATTTGGTAACTAAAACATCAAGGAAAGGGAGTTTATTACAATTCTCTAACTCAAAAGTAAACTGAATATGAGGATCAATAGAATTGACAGTTTGAAGAATTGTAGAAATATCAAATGGATTATCCAATAGGACGAAAGTATCATCAACATAACGTATCCAACATTTAAAATTGATCAGATTTAATAATTTATCTTCAAAGTAATGCATATAAATATCACAAAGAATGGGAGATAAAGGATTACCCACACTTAAGCATTCTAACTGTTTGAAAAATTTATTATCGAATTGAAAAGTAGTAAGGGTTAAGCAAATTTTAGTTAAATTAACATAATCTTTGACCTCAATATCAGACAAATGAAATTCACGTAATCTTTTTTCCAAGCAAGAAAGAACGCCTTCAATCGGGACATTAGTAAATAAAGATTTGACATCAAGAGAAAGCATAGAACAATTCGATGGATTAATACTTTTTAATTTACTAACGAAATCATAAGAATTTTTTACAGTATGAGAATTAGAAATGCATAAAGGCGAGAATATGGAAGCTAAAAATTTGGCAGGAGGATAAGTAACAGTACCAATATTAGAGACAATAGGTCTTAAGGGAAATTGGTTTTGTGAACTTTGGGTAAAGCATAAAAACGAGCAAAAATGGGTGCAGAGGGAATAACACAATGTTTAGTGTTGTCATTTAGAACAATAGAATTCTTAACAGCTTTAGTGAGAGTGGCAAGATGCGAATTAGTGGGATCTTTTTTAACTTCAATATAAGGACCTTCAGATAATAGAGCATGAAATTTATCAGAATAATCATTTTTATCCATAAGAACAATTTGACCCCCCTTATCAGCTTTAGTAATAATAAGATTATCATTGGACTTAAGCTCATTCAGAGCAATATGCTGAGGACGTGAGAGATTAGGTTTATATTTAGAAACATTAGAAGAAATAGTATCAGCAAGAATGTGACGAAGGGTTTCTTTTTGAAAAGGAGAAACTTTACTATGTTTAAAGGAAGACTCAATAGGAGCAATCAATTTGGTGAGAGAAGGTTTGCAAGATTGAGAAAAATTTAAACCAAGATCTAAAATGCTTTTTTGCTCAGGAGTTAATGTATGAGAAGATAAATTTACAATATTGTTTTCATTAGAAAGATCCTTATTCAAAAATTGATACTTGGAATTCTTATTACATAATAAAGAAAACTTTTTATCAAGTTTATTTTGATGAGCAGATTTGAAAGAAAGCAGAGAAGGTCAAAATTTGTTTTAAATATTACAAAAATTATCAAGATTTTTACTGAGAAATAAATGCAGATCATAAAGTTCTTCTTCAATTTTGGAGAGAGTATGCCGAACATCCTGAATGCAAGCTCTTAAAACTATAAAGTGTGAACGAAACATAGCTTTAGAAATTCTAAAAGAACTATTGGCAGAACACTTAAGTTGAATAAAATTGGGGATAACATTATTTTTCTTGCAATTTTGAAGAAAATGTAAGTGATTGAGAAATTTAATACGTTTGCGTCTAAGTTTAGTAAACCGGTTTAATTGAGCAGTATACATAACAACGACAAGAAAATAAACAATATACAAGTACAGAAAAATAAAATATGAATAACACAAAAAGGTGAAAAATAAAAGGATAGATAAAAAATGTATAAATAGGATCATAAATGAAAATATAAATGAAAAACAAATAATTTTTTTATTTTTATGTATTTTTATTTTTATTTTTAATTTTTTTCCTTATTTATTATTATTACTAATTTATATATTTTTTGCATACATTTTATTTCATTTTAATCTCTGCTTTTAGTTAATTTTTTTATAATTTACCCCGCTTTTTTCCCATTTCCCTTCCCCCCTTCTTCCTTTCCTCTCCTTCATTGTTTATCTAGTTTTGTTTATGCTCTTCCGTGATTGGCTGTTGCCTTCTACTTTCCTATTGGCTGTTTCTTCTGCTTGCTCCTTCTCCCTCTCCCTCTCGCATTCCCCTTCAGTCGTGCCGCTACATTCATAGTAGACGCACGTCTTTTTTGCGCCTGACGAAGAGAGACTAAGTTCTTTCGAAAGGCCTTGCTCAGTTAACTTATTTTATGGTGTTTAAAGAAGTTTTTTCACTTCAATTACGAAGACTTAAATCCGATTTAATAAATTCTCACTGTGTGCAAAAAAGACAACACGTTCGCTGCCGCTTACGTAAAGATGTGATGCTAGATAATGCCGCACTGTAGAAGTGGGTTTTTCCCAGAAGCCGATTTACTTTTTATAACAAAGAACCAGTAAAAGAATTTCCCGCACGAAAACATAGCTTTAGAAATTCTAAAAGAACTATTGGCAGAACACTTAAGTTGAATAAAATTGGGGATAACATTATTTTTCTTGCAATTTTGAAGAAAATGTAAGTGATTGAGAAATTTAATACGTTTGCGTCTAAGTTTAGTAAACCGGTTTAATTGAGCAGTATACATAACAACGACAAGAAAATAAACAATATATAAGTACAGAAAAATAAAATATGAATAACACAAAAAGGTGAAAAATAAAAGGATAGATAAAAAATGTATAAATAGGATCATAAATGAAAATATAAATGAAAAACAAATAATTTTTTTATTTTTATGTATTTTTATTTTTATTTTTAATTTTTTTCCTTATTTATTATTATTACTAATTTATATATTTTTTGCATACATTTTATTTCATTTTAATCTCTGCTTTTAGTTAATTTTTTTATATTTAACCCCGCTTTTTTCCCATTTCCCTTCCCCCCTTCTTCCTTTCCTCTCCTTCATTGTTTATCTAGTTTTGTTTATGCTCTTCCGTGATTGGCTGTTGCCTTCTACTTTCCTATTGGCTGTTCCTTCTGCTTGCTCCCTTTCCCTCTCCCTCTCGCATTCCCCTTCAGTCGTGCCGCTACATTCATAGTAGACGCACGTCTTTTTTGCGCCTGACGAAGAGAGACTAAGTTCTTTCGAAAGGCCTTGCGCAGTTAACTTATTTTATGGTGTTTAAAGAAGTTTTTTCACTTCAATTACGAAGACTTAAATCCGATTTAATAAATTCTCACTGTGTGCAAAAAAGACAACACGTTCGCTGCCGCTTACGTAAAGATGTGATGCTAGATAATGCCGCACTGTAGAAGTGGGTTTTTCCCAGAAGCCGATTTACTTTTTATAACAAAGAATCAGTAAAAGAATTTCCCGCACCAGCGCGTGACTGGCTATTGGACATAACCCCACATACCGCATTGGCGCATGAGTGGCCCCTTAACGTTGGCGCTATATTACGCACTTTTGCGCGAGAGGCAGCTAACGTGTTAAAAAAATATATATCACTCCAGTAGTTAGATTTTAACTGCTTCCTTTTTATTTCCTAGGGAGGAGGGGGAGGGATCAATATTGGCCGTAATTCGCATTTATTTAGCGAAGTATTTGAATTATAATTAACACGTTTTTAAGTGTTTTTTAATTAGTTTAATGACACGTATATTCGTGTATAACATGCTGAATCCCAAAATACCGAATCGACTATTTAGTCAAACACTAGTTTAAATGAAATTTAATTGACTTAGAATTTAATAAATAACCCAGTTTCTAACTAGTGAAAACATAAATACTGTTAATAACACGTAGATATGAGCTGTCAGAGAATTGTAATCATAATTGCAAATATGCCAGCTGATTTTTAAAAGTTCCATAGAAATTGGTTTATTCTGGTTTAAATTGACTTACCCCCCCCCTCTTTTTTTCTGCGTTTTATAAAATTAAACAAGACGATGACTCTACTTTTAAGAGCAATTAATCGACAAGTCTTATTCTATATTTTATAAACATTTAAAACCAAACAAAGTCTTAATATAAACTCCATTTCTCACTATTTTTAAAATCAACATTATGAATGGCATATGAATGAATATGCACGCTTTTAAATAGCAACTAAGGTGTAAAACAATCATTGTTTTAAAAATATCTATGTATATTTTTATTTAAATCAGATTTTGTTTTAAATTTAAATCGGGTTTTTAGGATCTTTTTCGTGTGTTAATATACTATGTTTTCAAGCTTTAATTAATTATTGTTATTAGTAGTACGGGATATATTAGTTAGTACTAGTTCTAATATCAGTAATAAATAGTACTAATATTTATTACAATATTAGTTAGTAAGGAAGAATGGGATGGAATGGGACAGAAATTTTTTCTCGTTATGTATTATTCTAAGCATCAATCACATACTAGATAGACGGAGTGGCGTAGCTAGTGGGGGGCGGTCCGAACCGGGTGTTATCCTTTAAAGGGTGTTACCCGATATTTATTTGCAAATAGATATGTATAATCTCATGTGATTTTGGAAAAGAATTCTGAAATAAAATTAAATTTCTAGCGTACGACGAAATAGAGTTAATTTTCTTTTCTTAGAGAAGTTGAAATTTTATGCAGACCGGAGTGCTTAAATAAGATATATGCACCAGGTAACAAAAACTAACCTATCCAACGAGTGGATAAGAAAAGCAAACTTTAAAAGAAAGAATTTTCTTCTACATACAGACACCACATTGATTTATACGAATTATGGGTTAAGAAAAAGTCGTTACTCTGTTTTGTTTTTTTCATTAGTAGTGCAAAGCAAAAGGTAAATGAGGAATGATATAGTTATTTGTTATAATAGCGTACAATTGTGCATGAAAAAATATAACGGATCGGCGGGGGGGGGGGATGAAACCATGGTGGCTGGGGGTAACACAATTTACATCCGTCCCGGGTGTCACCTATCCTAGCTACGCCACTGAGATGCAGCTATATTCTGTTGAAAAAAGTTGCTGATCAACATAAACTTAGATTTGTATTAAAAAAAGTGTTTATTAAAAAAAGTAAATTTGCTTCATTTAATTTTAATGTTTGCTGTATATTAATGACTTGTTTACATGTAGCTGTAATAGTTCCCCTGTTTAGAAAACCTAATATTATATATTATCCATAATTTAAACTAAATTTAACAGCAGCACTGTTGTTTATATAAGCAGTTTAACATAAAAACAATAGTGGAGGGGAATGGGACAGTCTAGCAAAAGGAGGAATGAAATAAGTCAAATTCCTTCTTTTAAATAAGATAAGTGTAAATTACTAATATTATGCAAATATTCTAATTAAAAGGATTAAATTTAAAGAGAAATAGTTGAAATGTTGAACAGAAAATATTCTAAAACTTACAGCTGTCAATTTTCCTATTTAAAAAAAAAAAAAAAAAAAAAAAAAAAAAATTAATCCTACGCGCACTTTTTATTAACAAAGTGATTTATTTTCCATTTCTTAGGTAGTGTACACAAACAAATGAAGTGCATACTTTTAAGACTAAGAAATTTAAAATATATATAGTTCAAATTATTTATCTAATTATGTAAGTTATAGGAAAAAAAAGAAATATAACCGAATAACTCACTTTGAATAACTCAGATCGCAAGCTGCCATTGATCTACAGTCGCTCAAAGAAGTATTGGGACATAATAAAATTGCACTAAACTTTATTTCCTATATGACTGATATATGCGAAGAAAAAAAAAGAGAATATAGCAACATCATACTTTGATGAATGCAAATCATAATCACAAAAACAAAATGTATATTTTACTACAATTATGGTTAATATTTAAAATAAAAGAATTAAAGTCAAAAAAAGTTCTCAAAAAATTTTTGGGACACTATCCAATAAATCAAGAAAATATTATGAAAGAAATAGTTAATATCGTGTTGGGCCACCATTATGCTTTTTATGACTTCTCGTAGTCTATTTGGCATAGATTTTACTAATTTCGCGCAAAAGGATGGGTCAATTTTGGCCCATTATTTGACAAGATACTTTCTTAAATCTTGTTTGTTAGAAACAAAGTGCTCATAGATATTTTGCTGAATGTAATCCCAAATATGCTCAATGGGATTAAGGTCTGGACTCTGGGCAGGGGTCTGAAACACACCAGGACAATGATAAAGAATCCACAACTTGCAAATGTAAGCATTATATTTCGGGTCATTATCCTGGTACAATTTAAAATGTTGTGCAATTCCCAAGTTATTTGCACTTTGTATTAAATTCCGTTTCAGAATGTCAAGATAGACATATTTGTCCATTGTACTATCAATAAGTTCTAAGATTCCAACACCAGTACTCGCCATACAACCCCACACCATTTGGCTGCCACCTCCGTATTTTACAGCAGGTCGTAAATTTTTAGTCTACAATTCTGTATTTGGTCTGCGCCAAATTTTTTGTTTGCCATCAAATCCGAAAATGTTATATTTACTTTCGTCCACAAAAAGAACATTTTTCCAAAATTCTGCTGGCTGCTTTACGTAGGTTTTAGCAAATGTCAGTCTATCACGTCAGTTTGCTTCGCTGATATAGGGCTTTTTCTTAGGTACTCTGGCATGAAACTTGTATTTTCCCAAGATATTCCAGATAGTTTCAACATTTGCAGATTTTCTTAATCTTTTTTCAGTTTCCAGAGTTAGTTTAACGGCGCTAGTTTTGGGGTTAATGTGAACTTGTTTCACAATCCATATCTCTTCGCGTTCATTAAATATCCTTGGAAGCCCTGATCTTTGTTTGTTTTCAACAGTATTTGTTTGCTATAATCTGAATATAATATTAAACGCAGTAGATTTACTCAGTTTTAAAATTTCTCCTATACAGCGAACTGATTTCCCATTTTTCCAGTGATTTATAACCAGATTTCGCATATCCACAGAAATATCTTTGCTTCGCACCATTCTTACACGAAAAACACAAATACGTATACTGATATTTAACATCTAACATGTACTTAAAATGTACTTAAAAATACTGGTGGCAAATTAATTTTATTGATACGATAAATGTTTTAACTCCCTGTTTTCGAAAGTGTCCCAAAACTTTTTTGAGCCCTTCTTGAGATTGTATAATATTTATAAAGCTAGAAAAAGCTGCAATTGTAAAATATTTAAGATTTATTTATACATAACGCTTGCCAAACGCTAAATCATTTCATTTTTAATGTTGTTTTGGCGTTAATGTTATTAATATTTTTATAAATAGCCTTAACATTTGATATTTTCCAAGTGTCCCAATACATTTTTGAGTGACTGTATATCAACAAGTTGACACCATTAGGTTGGTTGGTTGGCAAACACTGAGACTTATACTACTACCCGTAAAGGAGGCTTTTGACTCGAAAATCTGATACCAAGACTTCCGTCGAAAACAACTTTCGTGTACTGCATTATCTTACCTATAATCTAGACATTTTCATGGAAAATGTTTTGATTAGTCAATAATTACGATGGTTTTACTAGAAACAAGAATGATAATTTTTTATTAGGGGCTGTACATATATAACATTATTATTTGGGGGGGGGAGGGGTTGTCTGAAAGATAATATCGTAAGATATCTCTAGGGAGAGGGAGGGGGTTGTCTTTTGATATTGATATCATTTTTGACCCAATCAAAACTTTCTTTTTTCTTTGCAACGTGGATTTTTGTTGAAAAAAAAATTACATTATGTTTTTTTTTTAAATTCAGTTATCTATTTTTATGAAAATACAAAGCTATCATAAAAATCACTAAATTATAATAAAATTATCTAATTCTAAAATATGGAATACCCCAACGTTTTGACATTCCTATTCATCTTCATATGTGTATGCATATATAAACATGGATCGAGAAACCTTATGTGAAATTTATTTGAAATGTAGCTTGTGTTTTCTAATAAATAAAAGCGAAAGAATGTTATCCACTTGTTCTGTTGATAAGAATTTCTACGTCTCCCCCCCCCCCTCATCCCTCCTTCGTTCGAAGGGCAAGTTAAACAAGACTTAATTACTGTTAAATGCACTATGTAAGAAAAAACTATTATAAAATAATATAAATTTATAAATAGTAACTTTTTTTTGAAATTTTATTTGAATAAAGCGATGTTTTATTAAATTATCTTCATTTGAATCAATAAAGTTTGCGAAAAATAAATTTAACCAGTTTTGTATATTACTCCAAACAAAAGAACTAAATCCTAAAAATAAAAATTTTTTACACTTTGATAACGATATCATTATCGGGGGGGGGGGGGGGTTGATGGATGATAACGTATGATATCCAAAGGGAGGGAGGGGATCCAAAATTAACAATTAGCCCCTTACTGGTCGAATGGAATTTTTGTAAATTAATCGTGTTTCTATATTTTACTTGAAAGATGGTAAATTGAGAACAAAATATACGATCAGAGAATCATTATTTTACAGACATCTTTAACAGTGTGTTAAGAAGAACAAGGTCGATTAATCGTTCCATACTGGTAGGAGCAACACCCGCTATAGGGGGTGTTGGTAGGAGGCGTAGGAGGCAAAGCATCGATGGTACTTTTTGCGTCAAAACTCGAATGATGAACACTGAAGTAACATAAAAGTATCATTTACCATCTAGGCTGAATAATTTATCCAAGACGGACGAAAGAGCGACCGCGGGAGGGGGGGGGGGATTGCCGAAAGTTTAGAGACGAACGGATAAGATTGAGAATTAACTTTAACTGTCTAAATGGTTTTTAATATTAGAATTCTCCAGAATTTAGGGGGGGGGGGTAGAAAGAGAGTGAGTTACCGTAGGAGAGACCCTTTCATGAACGAAAATAGCAGTCTCGCCGTATCAGTGTTGAATTCATGAGGTGCCCGGGGGGAAACACCCATTCCCTAAGCAATGAAATGTCCCCCGCCGGAAAAATTGAGTTTTTGTGTTTTTACTGGTGAAAAAGTGCCATTACCCCCGGAATTCTATAATGTCCTTCCCCCGGAGCCACTAAAGTTCCTTCCGGTGAAAAATGTATGAATTCGACACTGCGCCGTATGGCGAAATAGCATTATTGTCAGTATGTTGAGTGAGAACAAGGTTCTAAAATTTTGATTTAAAATTTTTAGAGATTTTGAAATTTTCCCCCTTTTTAAAAATTAGATCAACAGGATTGTTAATTACTAAGTCTCTGAGCTCATCAAGATTGTGGCCTGAGGTCGTTAAAATTTAAACAACGTATGCGAAAAGAATTTTTGAATTTTAGCTACTTATGAGAATGGCAGAGGAAAGGGGACCGGTGTTTGTAGTTTTACCGATGGATTATACATAAATCTAAGCCAACTGACTGTTTGGTATTTTAATATACAGTTGGCAAAAAAAGTATTTGTACACTCTAAATTTTTTTATTTTTAAATAAATAAAAACAGATATTTTGTCAAAAATAGTTTTAATACAGTCTGTTTACCGTGCGTTTTAAATTACACAACAGAAAATTTCGATAAAGATGTAAAATAATTTTCTAATAGAAAAAGTTTAAAAATTTCTTGCAAAAAAAGTATTTGTACATTTCTCCATCCTGATATGTACTGTTTTTTTATGGTGTTTACGGTTCAAAGGACTACTTTTACAGAAGCTGTTAATAATTTTGAAGTTTATATTATATTTGTCTGACATTTAATCTAATTTGCTCTTGAAGTATTTGAGTATAGAACCTAATACTAGAGAGGCACCTCTAGATATATGAAATCCTATGATTGAGCATAATAAAAATTTAAATTCGCAACAAGAATTTGTAAAAGCTATTAAATTACCATTTACAACTATTGGATGTATAGTGAGAAACTATGAATAAATTAAAAGAATCGAAATTCAATGAAAACCAGGACATCTTAGCAAACTAACAATGAGGGAAAAAGGGAGTGTTGTTAAAAAAGCTTTAAAAAATCCTGTGCGTTCGGTTCAAAAATTTGCTGGAGACCTTGCGACATCTTCTCGCATCAGAGTAATACCTCAAACAATAAAAAATATTCTTCTCAATGCAGATTTAAAAGGAAGAACCTCAAGGGAAAATCCATTCATCAGCGAAACAAATAGGCGAAAACGCATAGTATTCGCTTTCGCATAGAGAAGTAAATCATTGGATTTTTGGAAAACAGTAATTTTTTCTGATGAGGAAAAATTCGGACTTTTCTTACCATCAAGCATTTGAAAAAAATTGGCGTAAAAATAAAAGTGTTCTAGATCCAAAACGCATACTTCAAACTATGAAGCATGTTGGGGAGAATATTATACTTTTGGGGTGTATAGCTTCTAATGGAGCAGGACATTTAAAATTTTTTGTCAATGGAAGGACAGGTTTAACATACATTGATGTGTCGCGCCGTAATTTATTAAACTGTGCCAAGAAATTATGCATAGAGGAAGCTTTTCACTTTCTGCAGGATAGTGACCAAAGCATACTGCTGTGATCACCAGCACATGCTTACGACAATACTCGAAGATGACTGGTAACTCCTCTAAAATCTCTAGCCTTGAATCCAGTAGAAAATTTGCAGATGCTATTGGATGCAAAAATCCGAAAAAAAAATATGTATTAGTAAAGAATAGTTTTAAAGAAGCTCTTATTATGTCATGGAATAACATTAACCAGACCACTACAAAAAAGTTGGTGGAATCTATGTCACACTATCTAGAAGTAGTCATAAACGCTAAATGAATTCGCACAAAATATTAATTTGTATCATTTTACTAAATTTTCATTAATTATATTACATTAATATAGTGTACAAATACTTTTTTTGCATTATATTTTTGTATATTTGTTTATTATAATGTAAAAAATCGATTCGTTTAATTTTGTTTCTGCTTCTATAATATTATAATGCATTAAATTAATGTATTACAGTATTTTTTTGCTTAAATCTTTTGTTTAATTTCATTATAATTTAAAAAAATGAAGTGTACAAATACTTTTTTTGCCAACTGTATTTTTCTAATAAGCATGTATTTTTTTCTGCTTTTATGATAATTTTGTCTAAATTTTAACGGGGGTTATTCGCGGGAGGTGGGTATTTATAGTCTCCAAAATTTCCCCATCTGAGCACACCCGATACCATTTCGTTTTTTTCTTAAGGCCCTACATCAGTAACGCTCCGAGATAGAACGGCTAATGTTATTTCAATGGAAGAAATTTATCGCTTTCATTCCTTTGCATTTTGCTCAAATTTAATAATTTTTGTTGTTTTGCAAACCTGTAGGTTTAAAGTATGCACGTCATTCTGAAATTTTATTTCTTTTTTGAATTTTAAGGCGATACAAGTGCGTTATTTTATAGTCTTTAAAATTCACCTTTAATGTCTTATTACGAAAAATCTGTTTGACATTTTAAAATTTGGTAAAACAGCATGCAGAGTTTAATTATTTAGCTTTCAGAAAATGTTTTTTATTTTGATTTTAAAAAAAATTTAATCTATGCTATTTGTATAAAAAGTTGAAGCACTTTGATTTAAAAGAGTCGAAAATGGTGTTTAACTCCGCCTTTAAAAGGGAGACGCCTTAAGAGTAATTAGGGTGAAAGACGATATGGGTTTACCCTGTAGGGAGCCTTACAGGGACGAAGGTGTAAAATCTTGCCTGTGGCTATTAGTAAAATGTTGTTTGCTGCTTTAGGATGAAAAAATAAAAACATCCTTTTCTGAATGCATGATATCTCACGCAAGAAGTTCGATCAGAAATGAATTTCAGAAATGATGTAAATACATGTTGATTTCAAAAAGTTTGTTTAATTAGGCATCTAATCTCAAATGTACTTTAAAAGCATTATTGATTTCGAATAAAAACAGATTTACCATTTTTATTATTTTTCTTCCATATATTTGAAGTTTAATTTCTAAAAAAGATTCTTTAATTGCGTACAACATCAAAGTGATATATTCGTTAATTCATAAAACATAACAGAATTAACTTTTTGTCATCTGCAGTCGACAAAGGGAAAAGAAGAAAGGGCAGAAAGAAAATAACAATGGTTCTGACATTAAAAATGAATAGATATATTCGCGAATAAATACATTTGTATTAAATTTTTCTATGTCTTTTTTTTTTTTTTTTTTTTTTTTTTGTATCATTCTTTTAGACAATTCTTAATGAATTAGTTTAAATGTTCCTTTTCATAAATATTTCATAAATATTTCTATTTTAATCAATAAAAGTTTGCAGTATACCCACTCTAAAATATAAAGTAATTATTATGCAATTTATGATTAAATTGGATAACACTAATTTAAAAGATAGAAATATATTTATTTTGACACTTCTATCGAAAATTATGACTAATTTACAATACTTTAGCAAATATATTCTGTTGCGGTAAAATTCACATCCGTAAATGATACATTTATGCTTTATTGTATATAAATTGTCTTTCCTGTCTTTTTCCCTTTCAGAAAGATAAACGAATGATTTTTAAAGTTCTTATACTATTTAACTAAATAATACGTATATATTCCAAAGCCTGTCATAGTCTAACTGATCTAAATTTTAGAATAACGGTTTTTTCAGTCACGCGAAAAGACAAACTCAATTATACTAAACCTACGGAAGATTTTTATAAAGATGCCATATTTTCATTCCAATTTTTAATTATTTTTTTTTCTGCATAGTATAGGTGACGATGGTTAGTATAGAGGCCGATTTTTACTTTTTTCGATACTGATTGTAGATTTTAAATATGAGGATAATATCACTTTTGAAAACGGTTCCGAAAATGAAACTGTCCTGTAAAGAAAATTAAAAAAGTAGAAAAAGGCCTTTGAAGAGATCGCTCTGAACTATTAAAGGGGGAAAAAAATATTAAAATGCAGACGAGATTTATTTATAAATTTCGACCGTTGGATTATCGTCGAAAGAATTATTATAAGCTAGTAAATTGTTTAGCTTGATTAAAGTTTTTTTTTTTTTTTTTTTTTTTTTTTTTTTTTTTTTTTTTTTTTTAATACCTGTAAAATAAATCGAAAAATAGAAAATGGCCTTTGTGCAAATCGATATCAACTAGGCAAAGTAAGGAAAAAAAAATACTTAAAACTATTAAAACACAGACGATAAACTTTTATAAATTTCTTTCATAGCATTAGCTTTAAAGCGAAGACATTGTTTCGTTTAACTGCAGTAGCCTCTTTAAAATAAATGAAATCGTAAAGGCTATTCAATGTAAGAAAAAAAAAATAATTTTTTTAAATGTAGGCGAGATATTTTTATAAATTTCTACAATGGGATTTCGCTTGACTGAAGTAAGTCACTTTAAAATACCTGTATCGAAATCAAAAATTGTAATACGGTCTTTGTACAGAAAGATCTCAGCTGTTCAATATAAAAAAAATTATTAAAATATAGACGAGATATTTCTATAAGTTTCTGTCATAGGATTTCACTTCATTGAAGTAAACACCTTTAAAATACCCGTAAAAAAATCGAAAAAAATATAAAGAGGTATTTGTACAGAAATATCTCAGAAATTCAATGCTAAAAAAATCATTTAAAAAATTAAAATGTTGACGAGATATCTTTATAAATTTCTATAATGGGATTTCTCTCTATTCAAGTAAGACACTTTAAAATACCCGTAAAAAATCTAAAAAATGTAAAAAGATCTTTGTACAAAGAAATCTCCGATATCTAATGCCCCCCCCCCCCCCGAAAAAAAGTTTAAAGACAATTAAAATACAAACGAGATATCTTTAAAAATTTCTAAAATGTGATTTAGCTCTATTGAAGTAAGTAATTATAAAATACCCGTGACAAAGTCGAAAAGATATAAAACGTTCTTTGTAAAGAAAGATATCAGTTATATAATGAAACAAAAATTACAAGTATTAAAATGATCTATAGAAATGACTTTTAAATGATCTTAAAGATATCTTTATAAATTTCTACCATGGGATTTTACTTGATTGAGGTAATCCTCAGTTTATATTTACTTGTAGACGAGATATCTTTATAAATTTCTAACATTCAATGCTAAAAAAATCATTTAAAAATATTAAAATGTAGAAGAGAAAAATATATATTTATATGAAATTCAAAACTTCATAGGATTTCGCTTGATTGAAGTAAGCCCCTTTAAAACCCCCATAGCAAACTCGAAAAAATATAAAACGGTCTTTGTACCGCAAGCTCTCAGATATCCAATGCCAAAAAATCATTTAAAAAGATTTAAATGTAGAAAAGATACATTTATAAATTTCTACTACAGGATTTCGCTTGACTGAAGTAGCCTCTTTAAACACCTGTAAACAACACCAAAAAAGTACTAAACGGTCTTCACACAGAAAGATCTCAGCTATCCAATGACAGAAAAATTATTTAAAAATATTAAAATGTAGAAGAGATATTTTTATAATTTTATGCAATTGAATTTCACTTGACTGAAATAGCTTTTTTAAAATTCCCCTAAACAAAGACGAAAAAGTATAAATGGACTTTGTACCGAAAGATCTGAGATATCGAATGCCAAAAAATAATTTAAAAATATTAAAATGTAGAAGAGATATTTTTATATATTTCTACCATTGGATTTCACTTGACAGAAGTAGCTTTTTTAAAATGCCACTAATAAAAGTCTAAAAAGTACAAAACGGTCTTTGTACTGAAAGATCTTTGCTATCCCATGACAAAAGAATCATATAAAAATATTAAAATGTAGACGAGATATTTTTATAAATTTCTACCATTGGAATTCACTTGACTGAAGTAGCCTCTTTAAAACACCTGTAAACAAAGTCGAAAAATAACAAAACGGTCTTTGTACCGACAGATCTTAGCTATCCCATGACAACAGAATAATTTAAAAATATTAAAATGTAGACGAGATATTTTTATAAATTTCTACCATTGTAATTCACTTGACTGAAGTAGCTTTTTTAAAATTCCCCTAAATAATGTCGTAAAAGTACAAAACGGTCTTTGTAACGAAAGATCTTAGCTATCCAATGACAAAAAAATCATTTAAAAATATTAAAATGTAGAAGAGATATTTTAATAAATTTCTACCAATGGATTTAACTTGACTGAAGTAGCCTCTTTAAAACACCTGTAAACAAAATCGAAAAAAGTAGAAAACGGTCTTTGTACCGAAATATCTCAACTATCAAATGAGAAAAAATCATTTAAAAATATTAAAATGTAGAAGAGATATTTTTATAAATTTCTACCATTGGATTTCACTTGACTGAAGTAGCTTTTTTAAAATTCCCCTAATAAAAGTCTAAAAAGTACAGAATGGTCTTTGTACCGAAAGATCTTAGCTATCCCATGACAGAAGAATCATTTAAAAATATTAAAATGTAGACGAGATATTTTTATAAATTTCTACCATTGGAATTCACTTGGCTGAAGTAGCCTCTTTAAAACACCTGTAAACAAAATTAAAAAAAAAGTACAAAACGGTCTTTGTACCGAAAGATCTCAGCTATCCAATGACAACAGAATCATTTAAAAATATTAAAATGTAGACGAGATATTTTTATAAATTTCTACTATTGGAATTCTCTTGACTGAAGTAGCTTTTTTAAAATTCCCCTAAACAATGTCGTACAAGTACAAAACGGTCTTTGTACCGGAAGATCTTAGTTGTCCAATGACAAAACAATCAATTAGAAATATTAAAATGTAGAAGAGATATTTTTATAAATTTCTACCATTGGATTTCACTTGACAGAAGTAGCTTTTTTAAAATTCCCCTAATAAAAGTCTAAAAAGTACAAAACGGTCTTTGTACCGAAAGAACTCAGCTATCCCATGACAAAAAATATTTTAAAAATATTAAAATGTAGAAGAGATATTTTTATAAATTTCTATCATTGGATTTCACTTGACAGAAGTAGCTTTTTTAAAATTCCCCTAATAAAAGTCTAAAAAGTACAAAACGGTGTTTGTACCGAAAGAACTCAGGTATCCCATGACAAAAAAATATTTAAAAATATTAAAATGTACAAGTGATATTTTTATAAATTTCTACCAATGGAATTCACTTGACTGAAGTAGCCTCTTTAAAACACCTGTAAACAAAATCAAAAAAGCAAAAACGGTCTTTGTACCGAAACATCTCAGCTATCCAATGACAAAAAATCCCTTAAAAATATTAAAATGTAGAAGAAAGAATTTTATAAATTTCTACCATTTGATTTCATATTACTGAAGTAGCTTTTTAAAAATTCTCATAAACAAAGTCGAAAAAGTACAAAACGGTCTTTGTTCCGAAAGATCTCAAATATCAAATGAGATGAAAACATTTAAAAATATTAAAATGTAGAAGAGATACTTTTATAAATTTCTACCAATGGATTTCACTTGACAGAAGTAGCTTTTTAAAAATTCCCCTAATGAAAGTCTAAAAAGTACAAAACGGTCTTTGTGCCGAAAGATCTTAGCTATCCCATGACAAAAGAATCATTTAAAAATATTAAAGTGTAGACGAGATATTTTTATAAATTTCTACCATTGGAATTCACTTGGCTGAAGTAGCCTCTTTAAAACACCTGTAAACAAAATTTAAAAAAAGTACAAAACGGTCCTTGTACCGAAAGTTCTCAGCTATCCAATGACAAAAAAATCATTTAAAAATATTAAAATGTAGAAGAGATATTTTTATAAATTTCTACCAATGGATTTTACTTGACTGAAGTAGCCTCTTTAAAACATCTGTAAACAAAGTCGAAAAAGTACAAAACGTTCTTTGTACCGAAAGATCTTAGCTATCCTATGACAACAGAATCATTTAAAACTATTAAAATGTAGACGAGATATTTTTATAAATTTGTACTATTGGAATTCACTTGACTAAAGTAGCTTTTTTAAAATTCCCCTAAATAAAATCGTAAAAGTACAAAACGGTCTTTGTACCGAAAGATCTTAGCTATCCAATGACAAAAAATCATTTAAAAATATTAAAATATAGAAGAGATATTTTTATAAATTTCTACCATTGGATTTCACTTGTAGGAAGTAAATTTTTTAAAATTCCCCTAATAAAAGTCAAAAAAGTACAAAACGGTGTTTGTACCGAATGAACTCAGCTATCCCATGACAAAAAATCATTTAAAAATATTAAAATGTACAACTGATATTTTTATAAATTTCTACCATTGGAATTCACTTGACTGAAGTAGCCTCTTTAAAACACCTGTAAACAAAATCAAAAAAGTAAAAACATTCTTCGTACAGAAAGATCTCAACTATCAAATGAGAAAAAATCATTTAAAAATATTAAAATGTATACGAGATATTTTTATAAATTTCTACCAATGGATTTCACTTGACAGAAGTTGCTTTTTTAAAATTCCCCTAATAAAAGTCTAAAAAGTACAAAACGGTCTTTGTACCGAAAGATCTTAGCTATCACATGACAAAAGAATCATTTAAAAATATTAAAATGTAGACGAGATATTTTTATAAATTTCTACCATTGGAATTCACTTGGCTGAAGTAGCCTCTTTAAAAGACTACTCTAGTTTCATTTCTCTTTCTATTTACTTCTATAAATTTAATATTATAAGTATTTTGTTGTGTACAGAGCAGTTTTGTCAGAAATGAATCATGAAATATTTAAGACAGAAAATAATATATCTTTAACAACTTGTATAACCTAAAATAAATAAATAAATAAAGTTACTGAAATGGCACATCTACCCTATATATATATATATTATTTTATTTTGTACTATAAGTAATGCATTCTACATAAAAATGATTTTTAATTTATTCTTTTTTTTTATTACTCTGTTTTCGAAGGAGATTTCAGATGGAGACAAAATACGAAAAATGCTTTGCACATAGCAAAATTTGTAATTTCGTGTTTGTTTACATAATAGAAAATAAATGTGAAGTAATATTTGAAGGGGGGGGGGGGACACTTAGTAGAGCTATTGAAAACTGAAACTCTCAGAATTTTAAAGAAAACTAAAATGTTTTAAAATATTTACATTTTGATAATGATATTTCAAGTGCTGTTCGTAAGTCTAATAATGCTTTAGATTTGTTAATATTTAGAAAATGTAAATTTTTAGAAATTTTTTATGTTTAGAAAGTGTAAATTCATAGATATTACCAGAATTATTATTAAATACGCTAATCTGATTTCCAAAATGTAGCAAATATGCCTTTGTGGACGCAAATTGTGTAAATAAAATTTGTATTATCTTTGTTTAGCTTAACATATTGTATATATCATTGAAAGTGTTCATAAACAAGATATTTATTTTTCTTTGTACCATGTAACTACTGATGTAATTAATAAAAATATTGAAAGTTCAAATTGTGATTACGTATTTAAATGGTTATTTATAAATATATTTACATTTTATTCTGTTAGTTATTAGAGCAAAATCATATATAAATAAAGTCATTATCATATTTCATTAAAATCAATAAACAGGCATAGAAACCGCGATTAAAAGTTTTTTCTCTCTCTTTCTTATTAGGTACTAATTTGGAATTAAGGTGATAAAATGAAGCAATTTTTTTACAATTATTACTATTAATATTATTTTTATTTATTTATTTATTTATTTTTTAATTACTAGCAATGACAGCCCCGGCAGACATATGGTAAAACTTTCTTGAAGCTCTTTAACATTTTATTTTTCTTTAGTAGTCAATTACAGTCTGTTTATCGATCTCAAAAATAAAATCTCAGTAACAAATTGCTAAGCGAATAACTTTATTTATTCATTCATTTATTTAAATTTTACTGTTTTAACGTATGCTATGAAAACTAAAATATTTCCGATAAAAAATTTCTTCTAAAATTGAGAAATGTCAATGATTTGTCAATTTAACTCTAATGGCTATGTGGGGCACTTGTGAACAGACTAGTTGAGGCAAATACGAATAGTTCATAAATGCGCCAATAATAGTTCTGTGATCCTGTTTCTTTGCCAAGTTTCCTGTTTCTTTAAAAATATTAAAATATAGAAGAGATACTTTTATAAATTTCTTTCATTGGATTTCACTTGACTGAAGTAGCTTTTTTAAAATTCCCTTAAACAAAGTCAAAAAAGTACAAAACGGTCTTTGTGCCGAAAGATCTGAGATATCCAATGCCAAAAAAAAAAACATTTAAAAACATTAAAATGTAGAAAATATTTTTTTTTTTTTTTTTTTTTTGTTATTACTACCATTTGATTTCACTTGACTGAAGTAGCTTTTTTAAAATTATCCTAAACAAAGTCAAAAAAGTACAAAACGGTCTTTGTACCGAAAGATCTGAGACATCGAATGCCAAAAAATCATTTAAAAATCTTTAAAAGTAAAAAGACATATTTATAAAATTCTACTATAGGATTTTGCTTGAATGAAGTAGCTTCTTTAAAACACCTGTAAACAAAATCAAAAAAGTACAAAACAGTCTTTGTTCCGAAAGATCACAGCTATCCAATGCCAAAAAAATCATTTAAAAATATTAAAATGTAGAAGAGATATTTTTATAAATTCCTACCATTGGATTTCACTTGACTGAAGTAGCTTTTTTAAAATTCCCTTAAACAAAGTCGAAAAAGTACAAAACGGTCTTTGTACCGAAAGATCTGAGATATTGAATGCCAAAAAATAATTTAAAAATATTAAAATGTAGAAGAGATATTTTTATAAATTCCTACCATTCGATTTCACTTGCCTGAAGTATCTTTTTTAAAACATCTGTAAACAAAATTAAAAAAGTACAAAACGGTATTTGTACCGAAAGATCTAAGCTATCCAATGACAAAAAAAAAAAAAAAAAAAAAAAAAAGTCATTTCAAAATATTAAAATGTAGAAGATATATTTTTATAAATTTCTACCATTGGATTTCACTTGACTGATGTAGCCTCTTTAAAATACCTGTAAACAAAATATAAAAAAATACAAAACGGTATTTGTACCTAAAGATCTCAGCTATCCCATGACAAAAAATCATTTAAAAATCTTTAAATGTCGAAAAGACATACTTATAAAATTTTACTATAGGATTTCGGTTGACTGAAGTAACCTCTTTAAAACAGCTGTAAACAAAAAGGTCTTTTTACCGAAAGATCTCAGCTATTCAATGACAAAAAAACATTTAAAAATATTAAAAGGTAGAAGAGATATTTTTATAAATTCTACCATTGGATTTCATTTGACTGAAGTAACCTCTTTAAAACAACTGTAAACAAAATCAAAAAAGTACAAAACGGTCTTTGTACCAAAAGATCTGAGATATCGAATGCCAAATAATGATTTACAAATATTAAAATGTAGAAGAGATATTTTTATAAATTTCTACCATTGGATTTCACTTCACTGAAGTAGCTTTTTTAAAATTCCCCTAAACAGAGTCGAAAAAGTATAAAACGGCCTTTGTACCGAAAGATCTGAGCTATAACATGACAAAAAAATCATTTAAAAATATTAAAATATAGAAGAGATATTTTTAGAAATTTCTAGCATTGGATTTCACTTGACTGAAGTAGCTTTTTAAAATTCCCTTAGAGAAAGTCGAAAATATAAAAAACGGTCTTTGTACAGAAAGATCTCAGCCATTACATGACATAAAAATCATTTAAAAATATTAAAATGTAGAAGACATATTTTTATAAATTCCTACCATTGGATTTCACTTGACTGAAGTAGCTTTTTTAAAATTCCCCTAAACAAAGTCGAAAAAGTACAAAACGGTCTTTGTAGAGAAAGATCTAAGCTATCCAATGACAAAAAAATCATTTAAAAATATTAAAATGTAGAAGAGATATTTTTATAAATTTCTACCATTGGATTTCACTTGACTGAAATAGCTTTTTTAAAGTTCCCCTAAACAAAGTCGAAAAAGTACAAAACGGTCTTTGTACCGAAAGATCTGAGATATCGAATGCCAAAAAATAATTTAAAAATATTAAAATGTAGAAGAGATATTTTTATAAATTCCTACCACTGGATTTCACTTGACTGAAGTAGATTTTTTAAAATTCCCCTAAACAAAGTCGAAAAAGTTCTGTAAACGGTCTTTGTACCGATAGATCTGAGATATCGAATGCTAAAAAATAATTTAAAAATATTAAAATGCAGAAGAGATATTTTTATAAAATTCTACCACTGGATTTCACTTGACTGAAGTAGATTTTTTAAAATTTCCCTAAACAAAGTCGAAAAAGTACAAAACGATCTTTGTACCGAAAGATCTCAGCTATCCAATGACAAAAATTCATTTAAAAATATTAAAATGTAGAAGAGATATTTTTATAAATTCCTACCATTCGAATTCACTTGCCTGAAGTATCTTTTTTAAAACATCTGTAAACGAAATTAAAAAAGTACAAAACGGTCTTTGTACCGAAAGATCTGAGCTATAACATGACAAAAAAATCATTTAAAAATATTAAAATATAGAAGAGATATTTTTAGAAATTTCTAACATTGGATTTCACTTGACTGAAGTAGCTTTTTTAAAATTCCCCTAGAGAAAGTCGAAAATATAAAAAACGGTCTTTGTACAGAAAGATCTCAGCCATCCCATGATATAAAAATCATTTAAAAATATTAAAATGTAGAAGACATATTTTTATAAATTCCTACCATTGGATTTCACTTGACTGAAGTAGCTTTTTTAAAATTCCCCTAAACAAAGTCGAAAAAGTACAAAACGGTCTTTGTAGAGAAAGATCTAAGCTATCCAATGACAAAAAAATCATTTAAAAATATTAAAATGTAGAAGAGATATTTTTATAAATTTCTACCATTGGATTTCACTTGACTGAAATAGCTTTTTTAAAGTTCCCCTAAACAAAGTCGAAAAAGTACAAAACGGTCTTTGTACCGAAAGATCTGAGATATCGAATGCCAAAAAATAATTTTAAAATATTAAAATGTAGAAGAGATATTTTTATAAATTCCTACCACTGGATTTCACTTGACTGAAGTAGATTTTTTAAAATTCCCCTAAACAAAGTCGAAAAAGTTCTGTAAACGGTCTTTGTACCGATAGATCTGAGATATCGAATGCTAAAAAATAATTTAAAAATATTAAAATGCAGAAGAGATATTTTTATAAAATTCTACCACTGGATTTCACTTGACTGAAGTAGATTTTTTAAAATTTCCCTAAACAAAGTCGAAAAAGTACAAAATGATCTTTGTATCGAAAGATCTCAGCTATCCAATGACAAAAATTCATTTAAAAATATTAAAATGTAGAAGAGATATTTTTATAAATTTCTTCCATTGGATTTCATTTGACTGAAGTAGCTTTTTAAAATTCCCCTAAAGAAGGTCGAAAAAGTACAAAATGGTCTTTGTACCGAAATATCTGAGATATCGAATGCCAAAAAATAATATAAAAATGTAGAAGAGATATTTTTATAAATTTCTTCCATTGGATTTCACTTGACTGAAGTAGCCTCTTTAAAACACCTGTAAACAAAATCAAAAAAGTACAAAACGGTCTTTATACCGAAAAATCTCAGCTGTTCAATGCTAAAAAAATCATTTTAAAATATTAAAATACAAACGAGATATCTTAAAAATTTCTATCTTGGGATTTCGCTTTATTGATGTAAGCCACTATAAAATACTCGTAACAAAATCGAAAAAATATAAAACGGTCTTTGTACAGTTCAATGATCTCAGCTATTCAATGCTAAAAAAATCATTTAAAAATATTAAAATGTAGAGGAGATTCTTTGGAAAATGTTTAATGTGCAATCTCTGACATAATAATCACGATCTCGATCTGTATGTTGTCTTTTAAAATTACATATAAATGATTCAATTTCACTTGAAACTATCTAACAAAAAAGGTCAATGTCGACTTGTTTTAAAACGGATCCGAGTGTTTTGGTAAGAAATTATCTCGAAGAAACTATCCAAATGCACATATCCCTCGGGCTATCAGTATTGAAAAGGTGCGAGAGTTTTTAGCATTTGCTAATGACTTTTTTCTTCCTGGGGTATCTTATCCCCTTTTTATCGCCTGGAGGTAAAGGGTGGCGTGAGATGACCATTTTCTTATTAATTACAAGCTTGGAAAATATCATTGGTCTTTTAAAGTGTCAATCTTTGGGTTCGGGATACGCCTTCCTGGTGGCAACACGCATAGGTTTGTGATAGGATTTTCAGTTTCGGTTTGACTGATGCAGGCTCTTAAACAGGCAACGTACTAGCCACCGATCTTCAATATTGAGCGATGCGACTTTCGATGCATTAGTATTGTAAGGACGTTAAGAAATTGTGTTGCTGAATACGGAAAAAAGAAATGGTAAAACAGTCGTGCTGCCCAGCTTGGAATTTTCGAAAAATAAGAAATACCATATTTCGGTGCTTCTCTTTATTTTGCTTCTTGGATTAACTCAACTTTGAACGGAAATTTTTAACATTGTATTATTAGCTTTTTTCAATAAATTTTGAATTTTAAGTAATTTTTAGCTGGCAAATTTCTTATTTGTCATACCTAAAAAAATGTCTTTTAGAGCTAAAATAAATTAATAAGACATATATATAACATTAAAGAAGAACTTTATTAAGAATTTATGCAAGTTAAAAATGTAATAAAAATACTTGCATACTAATTACTTTCACTTAAAAATAATTAAAATGTTACATACTTCTTTGTCTTGCACGTCCGGTAAAAGGATCCAACTGAATGAAACAAAAAGAGCATACAAAGATGAATAAATCCTTTTAATGTATATCACTGGTATATATTCAATGGTACACAATATTATAATTTTAATTACATGACTTTGAATAACTGATTAATTACACTAGTTTAAAATTCTAGAGTTCCACTTCTATGAATGCTATAATTCTTCAATGAAAATTAAGGATTGGTTGAACTCATTCAATATATTAGATTGAAATTTCGTACTAGAAAAACGACATCTATCCAGGCCGTCGTGAGCCGTGACGTGCCCAGGATCAGTCACTCACCTTCCCTCTTATACAGAGTCTCAGATACATAAAAAGCATGTGAATCTTTAATAATACCTCCTCGACTTTGAAGACTACTTTGTTCGTCTCTCATAAATTAAATTGTTTATCTTCCTGAATCTAAAGATACTAATTAGATATTAATACTATTTAACAAAAGTAATTATATATTTTTCCTTTTTTATTGTTACGTTATGGTATACGTAAAAATTATAATGTACGATGTGTATTGTAACTATTGGGCTCCTTTGAGCTTCTTGGTCCTCCAAACAATTTGCCGGCTGAATCCCCCCCCCAACCCCTTCTCTCCTCAGATCTGCACTCATTAAGCAGCAAGAACATCATTTGATAAGTTGCCGTTCACCGAGGCGAGAATACCATTTTTTCCCTTACTGAAATATAAGTATTTTACAGTATAAATGGCGTTTTTAATGAAAAAACATTATTTTATGGTACAAATACTGTTTATAATCGAAATAGCATAGATACTGGATTTTTTTATACCTAATATACCTTAAAAATACGGTACTCATATCGTAAAGAATGAAAGCAGTAGAAGCACCGTAAAATTTAGGTACATCTATTGAAATGCTACGAAAATGTTTAGAATGTCATTTATCTTACTGAAAAATAATTATTTTACGGTATAAATACCGAGTTTTTACTGAGAAACAATCATTTTACTGTGTAAATACCGTTTTCAATCGAAAGAGAACAAACTCTATTTTTTTACGCTTAATATAACTTAGAAATACGGTATTCATACCGTAAAGAGTGAAAATGGTAGTAGTACCGTGAAATTTACGGTACATCTACTGGAATTTTACAAAAAAATTTTACAGTGTATGTTTTAAAAAGCCTAAACATTATGGTTGTAACCAGTTTTGTTACTATTCTTTTAGCGACTATTTGTGATATATAATTTACTTTGTTATTTGATCATTTATTATGGTGTATGAATCGTCTGCCGATTCGAACAATTGTGCGCCAAACAGCCATTTTATTTTCGTTTTAAAAATAAATTAAAGCCATAATAAAATGTTAAATTAAATAGAATACATTCAAATTTAATCAATGATTAAAAAAACTGCTAGAAAATTCTCGTATAATATACATACGTATATAGTGAGCTCTCGATTTTAATTAATTACTCAGTAATTAGAATTTTGAAATTTTTAATATCAAATACATGAGGACAGACTTTGGGCTACTCTAAAAACATTTTTGAGCCTCGTACGTTCCCTAGATTTCGCTATCCATCAGAGACACACAGACAGAGCGTTTTGATCTTTTATTAGTATAGATTGTTGGTAATGTTTCTAGGTGTTCTGTGTAAATCGGGGTTCTAAATGCATTACCGTAATTTCCTGCGTATAATCCGCGGATCAAACAATTATTTTTCGACCCAGAAATTTTATTTAGTAATTGAAACCAAATACTTGCCGCGATCTAAAAGATAACATTTTATTTTAAATTTTTTCTGGGTCGTAAAATGATTGTTTGATCCGCGGATTATACGCAGGAAATTACGGTACATATTTCTTGCAGTTTATTTCGCCATTTTCAATAGGATCTAACTTTGTTATTAGACAAAACGAACAAAATTACTTTAAAATAGTAGTATCAGAGCATTTGAGGACCCAGTTTACGCAGGAAATCAGACAACATTAGTTGTGTGTCTAATAAAAATAATCGTCTTTAAAATCTTAAATTCTTTATTACTAAAAAATAAAGAGTATCAGTTACTCATTTTGAATATATTAATCTCCGTTACTGGCGGAAAAGATTCCTTCGAGAATGTCCGGAACGTTATGGACCCGATCAAGGTAGATAGGACCTTAAAAATTTGAAAGTTAAATTCAATGACTTTAAGACATCAACCAGCGGGTACACGCAGGAACTTGTTGTAAAAGAGTGAATGGTTATTCAATACATATATACACTTTATATATACACTTTAAGGCGAAATCTTTATTCATTTTGCATTTATCGGGTAATTTTGATATTGCGTTATAGATGTGTATTAAAAAATAAAGCAGAAAAAAATTTCGAATGCAGTAACTGCTAAAAACATTGATGAAGGAACCTTTTGTATGGCTTATATCTGGTAAACACTTTTCAAAATTGAGGTTAAAATGTGAAGCATAGACTTCTAAGGAGATTTTATATCTGGGAAATTTCTGAAATATAGCCAATTATGGAAAGTATTCAGATTATTAGAATATTCTGAAATCTTAAATACTTCAGCTCTTTTGCAAATTCAATTTTATTTACGGATAGTTGCAGCATTTTCAGTTCTAACTTTTAAATAATTTTGTTGGTTAATAAAATATTATTTTAACGTTTTATTAAAATGTTGTGTTTATCTTTTTACAATGTTTTCAGCCGAAATTTCAGAAACTGAATTCTAGCTATCTAAATGCATTAAGAACATTAAATTAAAATGTCTTTAACCATTTTGCCGCCAAATTTTCAAACTGGTCAAGTAATACATTCCGAAATAATGGTGCCAATTTTTTAGTTGATGAAAAGAAAAATTAAAGAAATAAACGAGAAAACAATAACAAAATTGCATTAAAAAAAAAAAAAAAAAAAAAAAAAAAAAAACACTGAAAAAAAATCAATAATGAAAATAAGATGCTACTTTTTTTGGTTTAATTTTATCTTAATTTTTGCATTTTCATAATCACGCTGTAAGTAATCGCCAAGAAGTCAAAAAGTAAATCTGAAATGTAACACGTTACCCATGACTATTTTGTAGCAATGAATGATAATTCACCGAAATCCTCTTACGGGGAAAAATGTAATGTGGATATTTGGGTATGTGAGAGTAATTTTTGTCTTTTCTGCCACTTATTTTTGTAGTTTTCTATTTCTTTTAAAATTTCTTTCGCTTTGTTTGTTTTTTCAGCTAAAATATTACTTTTTATAGTTCTCCTTAATATTTCCTGCAAATGCTTTTTTTAACTACTCAAACAAACTTCTAAAGCTAGAACCATCCCATTAATTTATCATATAAAATTTTTCCAAGAGAAGAACGTTTTATTGGAACAAAACATTTTATTTTTCCTATTTTACTGATGTCAGAAAGATATTTAAGATAGTATATTAAGGCTCATATTACAGATCATTGTTATTCAGCATCTGGGTTTTATTGAGAAATTTGTGACACATACATTTCTTAAAATAACCAAAATTTATACTTGTGTGTGTGCATGCTTTAAAAGACCGTGATAATACAAAAAGATAACAAAATGGTTAATTAATAAAATTATTTATTAGCTTCTTATTAAAAGAATATGAACTTTTATTACATATTTACTAATTATTCATTAATTAATCAGGTACGCACTTTTAGCTAGTTTTAATTAGTTACTTAAGAGTTAGTAACTCAGATTATGTTTATTTGAATCCTCCCGAACAGGTATATATCTTTTATAGGAGCCTTAGCGATTTTTAAAAAAGCTTTGTGCAAGTAGAGTTTTAAAAAGCTGGAAATTGCACGTGAAGCTCAGCAAATGAGGTGCGTTCGTACGATAACGAAGTTTTAAAAATATCACTCTCATATATCAATCTCATAAAACTGTAAATAGTTAATTACAATTAAAATGCGCACCAAACAATGTTATCCCTATACCATTATGTACTGGAATACATTTGTGTGGCCTTGTAAATCAATAGCAAATGTTCTTTGCACCACAGATTATACAAAATGTATATTATAATATATACTTTATAGATGCATATCAATTTTATTATGTTCGAATGAGTGTAACACCATTAAAATGCATTTGAAACATTTTTCCCCATTGACCGTAATGTAAAGGAATACTTTTGATTGTCCCTGTAACTTTGCATCCGATTTTGATAAAAGTTGAAATAACTCGACAAAATTATGTAATAATTATGTATTTCAAATTTCAAACGATTAAAATGCATTCGAAACTTTTTCCCCATTGACCCTAATCCCACACAACACAGATTCGTCCAATTTACGCGTAAAGTACGTAATTTGGATCAACGGACGTGTCCAATTGAAGTCTAAAATTTCTCCGGACTTCGTATATATTTCGTCAAAATTACGTCCAAATGTCACCCCTCTTTACGTAAAAAGTACGTCTTTTGGGTCGCAAAATGAGCAAAGAATGAACATAAAATTTACGTAAACTGGACGTCCAAAATTTGTTCTTATTGCGTCCACACTTCGTCAATATTTCGTCATAATTACGTCCACATATCACCACTCTTTACGTAAAAAGTACGTCTTTTGGGCCGCAAAATGAGCATAGAATGAACATAAAATTTACGTAAACTGGACGTTCAAAATTTGTTCTTATTACGTCCAGACTTCATCAATATTTCTTCAGAATTGCTTCCAAATGTCACCCCTCTTTATGTAAAAAGTATGTCTTTTGAGCCACAAATAATGAGCATAAAATGAACATAAAATTTGCGTAAATTGGACGTCCAAAATTTGTTCTTATTACGTCGAAAATTACACCCATACTATGTCTTATTAAATGTATATATTAATGTATACTGGAGCGGAGGATCCTCTATTTAATTTATTTGGTCAAAACAGCATGAACAAATAAAGAGATAAGGAAATTGTTCACTTACCTCATTTATAGTCATCCCAGATCCCAGTAAACACGACCCACGAAATATCCGTTTCAGCCACAGCGTTGGGCTTGCAGCTGTAAGAAACTTAATTATAGCATTAATAACTGTGTTTTTGTAACTTCAGTGCACACATCAAAGACGGATGTCATTGCTTTCAATTTTATATTTAATGTAATAAAACCACATAATAATTTCTGGATTGAATAATTAAAGGGTAACAATTTTAAGGGAGAGAGAAAAGGAACGTCTCTCCGACTGCATATTTCACAAAAAGAGAGAGAGAAAGTGCGTAATACAAAAATATGATGAGTCAAAGTGTTTCAAAGTTCAATAATCAGTTCTCTTACTGTTCGGAAAAGGGTAGATGGATGTAAACCGCAAAGTGGAGAATTTGAGGCTTGGCTAATTGAAAGAAATAAAGTATTATAACAAAATCTTGAATAATGTTCTCAGTTCTTGTTTTCTTCGATTCGAATACAAAATACCCCCCTGAATCGGAGGAAGAAGTGTTTGTTCATGGGTTCAACAAGCTTTCGCGGTGTAATTCAAATTGAGTCTTTGGAAGGGGCTTTGTTAAAATATCTGCTGTCATTGCAGCAGATTGTAGATACTGTAGCTTAATAATTCCCTCTTACACTAAATTTTTGATTAGATGATATCGAATGGAAATATGTTTGGTCCTGGTGTGACCTTTTTCGGATTCAGTTAGCTTAATACATGACTGGTTGTCCTCGAACAATATTATGGGTAGTTTCTGATTAAGATCGAGCTCTTTAAATAGTTCGAGAATGTAAACAATTTCTTGAGCTGCACATGCAGCTGCAACATATTCGGACTCTGCGGATGATAGAGCAATGTAGCTCTGCTTTTTCGAAGTCCACAAGATGGTATTTTTTCCTAATTTGAAGAGATTTCCGGATACTGACTTCCTGTCCGATTTATCATTGGCCCAGTCCAAATCGGAATATACTCTCAAGACAGGTTCCTCTAAATTAGTGTAAGTTAATTTTAAGTCTATTGTTGTCTTAAGGTATTTAATTGTTCTTTTAACTGCTTCCCAGTCTTTAACCCTTGAATTTTCATTTCTGCGGCTCAAAATGTTTACTGCTGCGGAAACGTCTGGTCTAGTCACAGTCGCAATATAAAGTAGAGCCCCTACGGCCTGTCTGTAATTTGTGTTATTTGGAAGAAGATTTTCATTACCTTCTAGTTTTACATATCCGGGTTCCATCGGTATGTTGGTTGGTTTCGCATTTTCTAAGTTAAATTTATTTGCCAATTCATTGATTTTATTCATTTGGTCGAGTGTCATTGTGTTCTTGTCGGGTTTATTTATGTTTATCCCCAAATAGTATTTCGCCTCACCTAAATCAGTAACTGGGAATTCTTTATTTAATTTGTTTATGAGTTCGTCAATATTTTCATCTTCCCCAGCTATGAGGAGATCGTCAACATAAACAATTAGGTAGGTCGTTGAGTTATTGATTGTTTGTTTGTATAGACATTTATCAACCTTACTTTGGTGAAAATCTGATTTTGTTAGTGATTTGTGCAATGTCAGGTTCCACGCCCTGGCTGCCTGCTTTAAACCACAAATGGCCTTTTTAAGTCTGCATACCTTATGTTCCTCTCCCGGAACCATATAACCCTCAGGCTGATGCATAAACACGTCTTCTTGTAATTCGCCGTGTAGGAAAGCAGTCTTAATGTCAATATGTCTTAAACTCAAATTTTTATATAATGCCATTGCTAAGAAACTTCTAATTGTCGTATGAGATGCGACTGGTGCAAAGGTCTCCTCATAATCAACCCCATATTTCTGGGAAAAACCCTTTGCAACTAGTCTAGCCTTAAATTTCTCCAACACACCCTGGCTATTGTATTTAGATTTAACCTCTTCAGACCCCAGGGTTTATTTATGTACTTTTCTTAATTTCAGTTACGGATTTATATTATCAAACCGATACCTAAAAAAGATTGATCAGCAAAAAAAATTAGAATTTATTTTTTGTTGATAAAAATTAATGATACATCGGGACTCAAAAAAGACATTTTTTGACAATTTCTTTGGATTTTTTAATTTATTATATTTTTTTGCATTGTAAAATTACTGAAAAACATAAAATAAATATATATTTGGTAATTTTTCATTACTAATGGACTCTACAAATGATATCTTAACGCACAATAAAATTATTTGAGTTTTCATCTTTGTTCATTTCGTACAATTTTGCCTCAAGCCAATTTTATATAACACGTAGTTTACTAAAAAAGAGCTATAACAAACAAAATACTATTTTGTTTACTTCTTTTATCTGTTAGGCCTTCATTTACACCAATTTCTCTTTTTTTACATTATTTATTTACGTGAAAAAAAATTGTAAAGATATGTATCCTATAAGATACATCAGGTATGAAGAGGTTAAACGTCCACTTACAACCGATTACTTTAGTCCCTGGCGGGGCTTCGACTAATTCCCACGTATGATTCTCGCGAAGAGAGTTCATTTCTTCTAAAGTCGCTTCTATCCATTTTTCCTTTTCAACCGGGTTTTGCATATTTTTTATATCGTTCCAACTTTTCGGGTCTTCTACCTTAACATTTTTTGTTAGAAAAGCAAACCTATCAGGAGGAACCCCCCTGTTCGATCTGTTTGATCTACGTGGGACGATCTGCGTGGTGTCTGAATTTGCAATCTGATTTTGCTCTGTTTCTTCGGTACATACATTATCTTCGATCAATTGCAGTTTCGGTTGCAGATTATCATTATTAGGCGTTTCAATAGTTTTATTCGACATGTTATTTTGGGTTGTGTTTCGACCTTCATTCTCTAGAAATTTTACAGTTCTATTTATTATTATTTTCCTGCCATCCGTACAAATTCTGTAGCCCTTACTCCTATTGTCGTAACCTACGAATATTCCCTTGATCGCGGTATTATCCAATTTTCTTCTAAGGGGTTTTTGTATGTAGGCAAATGCGCGACACCCAAAGGTTTTTATGTTCGAAAGGTCTGGTTTACGACCAGTCCATTTTTCGTAGGGTGTACGGTCGTTGGATGAGGTTGGGAGTGGATTCTGTAAGTACGTTGCGGTGCAGATAGCTTCCCCCTAGAATGAGTTAGGTAAACCACTATCTTTTAGTAGGCAGCGAGCCATTTCCGTCAAGGTACGGTTTTTACGCTCCGCAACCCCGTTTTGAGGCGCAGAGTATGGAACTATAAGCTGGTGATCGATTCGCTCATTTTTTAAATAACTATCAATTTCCTTTCCTAAATATTCACCTCCGTTATCGGAACGGATAGCTTTTACTTTCCTACCAAATTTATTCGTAGTCATTGCTACATATTCCTTAAGTTTCGGAAAAACTTCATCTTTATTTCTCAATAAATACGTGACAGTAAAACGGCTAAAATCGTCTATGAATGTCAGAAAATAGTATTTTTCCCCAACCGTCGCTGTTTGCATGGGCCCGCACAGATCAGAATGCACTAATTCTGTGGGCTCTGTAGCTCGAAAACTAGCGGCTTTGGGGTATGGATCACTAGTGAGTTTAGAGATGATGCAAGTTTCGCATGTATCGCCGTGTTTACATTTGTCAATTTCAATCCCTAACGCCATGTCATTGTTTACTAATTCCTTAATATGGTTAACATTTCTGAGGCCTAATCTTCTATGCCATTTGTGCAAACAATTTTTATTTTCGCATTCATTTATGATATTTATATTGTGAGATGTATTTTGTTTTATTTTACATTCATACAAATTGTTGTTTACATAGCCCTCGAGGTATATGACACCTTCGTAAGTTATTTTGCAAGATTGTTTTTCAAATATGGCTTTACAACCGTTTTCTGTGGCCCTTTTTATAGAAATTAAGTTCGTTTCTATCTCTGGAACATACAATACATTTTTTAATGTTATCGTACTGTGAGTGTTATCCGACATTACTGTATCTAATTTTATAGTCCCGTAACCCTCAGAGTATAACTCTTGACCATTCGCAATTGTTACACTAGAAATATTGTCATAAAAATCATTAAATTTATTTCTATCATTGCAAATATGAGTTGAGGACCCAGAATCAATTACCCGTAAGTTTTTTACATTATCCCCAACAAAAAATGTAACATATTTATTATTGGGTGTTTCCTTTTCGATATTTTTATTTTTGTTTGTTCTCGCACCTGCACTGCCTTGAGAGCATATAGCCGATTTTTGTGACTGGTTTGGAAATCTATTGTTATATTGTGGTGGTTTTGAACCACTTTTTTTACTTTTTAAGTGCCAGCATTCTTCAATATTGTGCGAATTCTTTTTGCAGTATCTTCAAAATTTATTTACTTTCGGTTTGGCACTTTTCACTTTGTACACTGTGTGAGATGGTTCATTTTCACTTTTGTTATCATTCCTTTTTAAGTATTCATCAGTAAGTTTGCTGCGTATAAACGCAGCACTAAGATCACATTCGTCTCTAGCCTCCAGTGCAGTTATGAGAACATCGTAGCTGGGAGGCAGGGAGCACAGCATTAATGCTGCAAGATGTTGATCATCGATTGTTTCGCCTATGGCAGCGAGTCGATCGCGTATTTCATATATATTATTTAAGTGTTGTATGAGGTTGCCACCTTCACTTAATTTTGACGAATACATTTTTCTTAATAAGGAAAGTTTGCTGCTCAAATTGGTCCTTTCATGGACATTTTTCAAGGCAGTCCAGATGTCACGCGCGCTCTCTAAATTTTTAACGTGTATAACTTGTTCGTCGTCGATAGATAAATTAATAATTGCACGTGCTTTTCTGTTTTTATTTTCAAACGTATCTGTCATGGGATCTGGGGGTTCATTGATTATAACACTATAGAGGTCCTCTTTTTGGAGATGCATCTCCATCCTGAATTTCCACATATGATAATTATTTGCATTGAGTTTTTCAATGACAGTATTATTTATGATACTCATTTTGTAACGATATATAGACGTAAAAGTCTTATATATTTTTATTTTATTTATGTAAATTTTTGTGCTTCGAATTCGGAGTTGCTTACGTTTTTTTTTTTTGGTTTCTGTCTGTCTGTCTGTCTGTCAGTCAGTCTGTCTGTTCCGCGATAACTAACGCAAAAAACATCCGATTGGCTTGAAGTTAAGTGGGTATGTTAGTGGGGCACTGGGATTAAGCTGTATAGTTTTTTGTTAGATTTGATTCATTCGTTCGCAAAATATAGAATATTTTATTTTGCGCAATAATGCTTTTCTATGGCAAATCCAATAATTTTCAATTTTTTTTCCTTGAGAGAAAAAGACACATTTCATTAATGGAATTCAATGATAAATGGACACTGAAAGTTACCGGTTAAATTATTCATATTGTTTTGAAAATTTGTCTACTCATTTGTAAGATTTTTAAAGTTATTACTGTAAATTTTGGAGATTTTTTATAAATGTGTTCCAATAATATAAGCTAATTTGTTTTAAAGATTTACTTATTTAAAATGTATTTATTTCATTTTCTTTATTTTCTCTTAATGGTTGCTAAGAAACCATCCATCCTAATCCTTATTATATTTTAATGCTATAAATTTGAAAGCATGCACGAAAATTTAAATGAAGTCCGCGTCAAAACTGATGAATTAATTAATATCTTTGTATCTTTGCGGATAAATATAACATAACCCAGAAAAGAATATAGGCTACGTTTTATTAATTTTATTCAAATATTTTCCTTAATAATTCAAAATTTCTTTCTTTTTCATGAATCAAGAGCGATTTTTTAGATAAAATTTAACCAATTTCTTTTATCGTTGCCAAAAAAAAAAAAAAAAAAAAAAAAATCGGGAATAATTTTTCAACGGCAATAAGTTTCAATTGAGCAATTTCCATACGAAAAATTAAACTAAGAAAAAATAAATATGACGTCAGAATTAAAATAAAAATAAAAATAGTACTTTTTTAATAGTTTTTTTTAATATTAAACATGAAAATTTGTTTAAGAATAAGAATATTTCTGTGGTAAAATTTGACGTCATAATTGAAATAAAACAGGTATTTTATAGTTGTCGTTAAAAATACAAGAAACATGGACAGCAATAACTCATGAATAATGACGTCATTGCCGAAACTTCAGTGAAGGCTTATTTTGGCGACACAAAATTTATTGTTTTCCATCTCTCAGTCTGTTCTTCTGTCTATCTGTCAGTCCCCGATAACTGCCACAAAATGCAATCAAAACTTCTTTTTTTCGTAAACAAAATTGTAAAACCCTAGATTACTGAGTTTACACTTTCAAAAGTTCCTGATACATCAGATTTAGGTGTTTTTGGTGGGCAGGTATCTAGAAGTATGAGGATAATGAAAAATGCTTAATAAAACTGTCACTTATCCTTATAAATCAATATGTAGAAAGAAATATAAGATATACGATAACCATTAGCAGATTGATAGAAAGTTAGAAATTTAAATTTAATGAGACTACGGGGGGTTCAAGGGGGCGGAGCCCCCTTGAAGAAATCTACTGTGGTATAATAAAAAAACAAAAATAATAGATCATGAATTTTTCAGAATATCCTAACATAACTAAATCTTTAATTTAACGGCTTTTGATGGCTTCAAATTTCTTATTCTTATTTTATTCTTATAAATAATTACGTAATTCGAAAATTTTAAATTACAGTTTCCAGGAAGTTGAATATTACGCTAAGTGTGTTTTAAAAAAAAGATGTGAAAAGCTGACGTTGAGGCTCTTGATCTGCAGATTTACTAGTATATTATATTTCAAATACTGGAGCGGATGATCCTCTATTTAATTTATTTAGTCAAAACAGCATGAACAAATAAAGAGATAAGGAAATTGTTCACTTACCTCATTTATAGTCATCCCAGATCCCAGTAAACACGACCCACGAAATATCCGTTTCAGCCACAGCGTTGGGCTTGCAGCTGTAAGAAACTTAATTATAGCATTAATAACTGTGTTTTTGTAACTTCAGTGCACACATCAAAGACGGATGTCATTGCTTTCAATTTTATATTTAATGTAATAAAACCACATAATAATTTCTGGATTAAATAATTAAAGGGTAACAATTTTAAGGGAGAGAGAAAAGGAACGTCTCTCCGACTGCATATTTCACAAAAAGAGAGAGAGAAAGTGCGTAATACAAAAATATGATGAGTCAAAGTGTTTCAAAGTTCAATAATCAGTTCTCTTACTGTTCGGAAAAGGGTAGATGGATGTAAACCGCAAAGTGGAGAATTTGAGGCTTGGCTAATTGAAAGAAATAAAGTATTATAACAAAATCTTGAATAATGTTCTCAGTTCTTGTTTTCTTCGATTCGAATACACAATACTATGTACAAAATTTGTTCATATTACACCAGAATTTATTCTTATTACATCCAAAAATTTGTCCGTATTGCGTACAAAATCTGTCCATATTACACCCAAAAACATGGGCATCCGGACGAAATATAGACACCTTTTAGCCGTAATATGAGTGTTTATAGATCAAAAACACGTACTTTAAACCATAAAACGAGACGAATATGTGTTACCTTCTCATTAAAAAGATGACATCATATTAAAAAGCAAATAAAGTAAGTCAAACATGTTAATTATTTAAAATATCTAGAAAAAAAAATAAATCCATTTTTTCCATTTCATATTAGAAAAAAAATAGTTAACTAAAATGTAAAAATTTTTATCTTGCGAATGCTAGTATGCATATATATTTACATACATAAATATATATATATATATATTTTTTTTCACATCCATTAATTTTAGATAAATAAAACAATGTTTTAATTTAACAACATACTTTTTTTTTAAATAATAACAAATTATTTAAAGGATAGTAAATTTTCTTGTGGCTTTTAAAAGCATTTATATTTAAAAAATATTATAGCTAATAAAACTTATTTTTAGCTTTTTAAAATTTTTAATTGTGTAAGATCTTTACTACTTTAGTTACTAACCTTCATCTCTATACAAAATAGGAAATAAAAAATGCAAGATACCTATCAGCACGCCAGTTTTTGTTTTGTGCATTTCTAGATATCTATGCATTTTTGCTCTTCATAACTTTTCTATTTTATATACAGTCAATCAAGGTAACATTGCTCCACCTTTACGAAACTTTGATCCATTCTGCTATGGTGGAATCTTGACAAATTATTTCCAATGAATTGCCAAATTCACACTACTGCAAATATCTATATTTTGAGACCAAAACTTTGCCATTAACTCAAGTGATGCAGATCATTTAATTTTTCTTTTTCTCTTGGTCAAAGTTACTCTGATTGACTGTACTATTTCTCCTGAAAAAAAAATCTTCGTTTCGATTTATATTATCATCGATAATGATAATTATTCTAAAAAGGTGATATTTACACAACAGACAACAGCTACGATTTTTAGCTTTCACTAATTTTTAATATAAATCTTCGCTTTATGTAATCCTTTCACGATGAGAGCCTTTTAATTTTTAATATTTTACCACCAGTATTTCAATACAGAAAATTTTCTATAACTGAATCTTGAAAATGCTCTCATTATAGAAGGTAACTTTTATAATAAAAAGTAACTGGTGAGAATAAGGTAAGATTTTGAGCAATTTAAGGGGCAAGTATACTGATCGTTCGTCTCCAAGGGGTTAATGAAAGATATCTGGAATTTAAAAAGGCGAAGATTTTAAAAAGAAATTAGTGATGACTAAAACTCGCATAATTTTGCAATTGTATTTAGAAATTTTATCATATTATCCATTATCATACAGTATCATGAACTGAAAGGTTTCACAATTGGTGAATAATAGACTTTTCTTTTAAATTCTAAGTAAAATCAGTAGTTTTATATCTCATTTTACAGTGTACCAGAGATTGAAGCTGCCTAAATGGAAAATTCAGTGTCAGACACTGGTGTCTGTCGTGGCACTCAACATATTAATTAACATCAATGTTCTTTTTTTTTCAACATAATTGAATGAGAAAAAATCTTGTGAATTATTTAGGTATTATAAAATTAAGTATTTATTTAATGTCATATATTTCAGTTAAATAAAAAAATGTAAAAAGAGTATGATTATATAAAAACAACTATTTAAATTATATTAGAAAAAATTTGAAAAAATACAATGCCATGATCAAATTGTGAGCAATATAATTAGTTAAAAAACCAAAATATGTACAAAATGAGGATAAATCTAATTTATTATAAATTATATTTAATAATTTCATCAATGTTATAAATGAATACAATCTTTGGCACAAAGTTTCCGATCATTACCCCAACACTACCATTTTTATAAGAAAGCATTATTTATTCTCACTGCATGAATATTAAACATTTATTGAAGATAATAAATTTGTATTGTATATCATGAACAATAATATGCAATAAAGAAAAATCATTATACTTCAATTTATAAACATAATAATAGTGATTGAAATTTAAACACCAAAGATAAAATTAACCGATCACCCTTTGATTTGGAAAAAATAACCGATCATCATAATCCATACTTAGTAAATCCACTTTTAGCTCGGGTGATAGCCTAAATTCTTCGTGTAATGAACTCAATAAGCTTTTTATACTCATTGGGTGCAATTTCACACCAATATCCCCTTATAGCTTTACGTAGTTCTATGATATTTGTGATCCTTCAAAAATAAGTTTTTCTTTTAAATATATTCCACGAGTTTTCGATTGAATTAAGATCCGGACTAATGGGCGGCCAGGTCATGGTTTTAATTGGATTATTACCTACATTTTGTAGGAATTTTTTCACTGATTTGGTGCGATAGGGAGCTATGTTGTCATCTTGAAATAAGAAGCCATTTTGATTCCCGAACCATTGATCGATGCTGTGAATCAAAAAATTCTCTAAAATGTCAATTGGGGTAATTATTGTACAGTAAACTTTGAAACTTTACTGTACGTAATACAATACACAACTTGCTAAACGCCTTGTGATGTAACACAACTCCAAACTGCAAATGCAGGTGAAAATTTAATCTTCGCATTGAGAAACTTATCATTGAACTTCTTACCAACTCTCCTCCAAACAAATGTTCCACAGTCATCACTTTTACCGAGAGATATGCGAGATTCATTGCTAAAAATAACTTTATTCATTTATCATATGGCTAGTGCACATGTTTTTTACACCATTACAGGCTCTCTTTTCTATGCTTCTTTGTCAAGTAAGGTTGTGTTTTAATTTTACAGGATTTAAATCTTGCTACATTTAGACGATTACGTAGAGTGCGGTCACATACTTTTACGTTATACTTACAAGGGCACCACCAAACATGGTGCTCACAGATTTTGATGATTTCAAAGTATGTTGTAGGGGTCACACCACTAATTATTCAGCTGAAAGGGTTTTTTTCAAATGGGCCTTAGTTTTTGAGAAATTCGGGGTCAAAGTTTAGCGCTCATTTCAAATAGCCGTTCGTATTACAAGCCGATTGTGGCTGGGTGGCGCTGCGGTAACGTTCGAGATTCCAGACCCGGAGTTGGCGGGTTCAACCCCAAGTTAGAGCTTTTTTTTTTCCTTTCTTTATATACTTTTTTACACGTTGCATATTTAAAGCAGAATTGGGAATTCTACAAGCTTTGAACTTATAACTATTTTCTTATGGGGATAGTTTATTTTTTCAATTTTTACTGTTCGATTTTTTCGGAATGAAATATAACGTATAAATACATCTATATATATTGCTAAGTAAAAAAAATTAATACCTTTGTAAATTCTTCATTCAATATCAGTTCATCTGCTTCAATAGTTTGTCGATCATCTAATATTTTTAATATTGAATTATGAAATTCTTCAGCCATAGTAATAGAAGCACAGGAAATATCATGCGGTAGAGAATTTGTAAGCAGATTAACATTTTGTAACAACGTCTCGCAATATTTTAATGCATTCGTAATTTCGCCTTCATACCAATATTGCAAATCTTTTATTTGTCTGCAAAAGAAGGTAAACGACATTAGTAAAAAGAATTTCTATTTTTGCGTTATTTACCGAGCAAATAAAAGCAGACGAATAAAATAAACACATATGCATATTTTTTTTATATATCGTAAATTTTATCTTATTGAAATCATTAGCAGACGATTTTTCCGATCTAGTTTACTTTTTTTATGAATAGTGTTTTAGTTTGTTAAAATAAAAATGTATTCGCGTTTGAAATGAAATAGACGCCCTCTCGCGGACAAAGTCTGAAACGAAATAGAACTGATACCGTGAGCATCTTCCGCTGAAATCAGTGTTTAAAAGGCCGATAAATAAATAAACAGTTCTATAATAAATAAATAAATAAATAGTTCTATAACGCATGCAACGTTGGGTTCTTTGTAATAAAATTATCTAAAATCAAAATTTTATACACAAAGTTTAGATCTATAATATAAAAAAGTACATTTGACTTACTCATGGCAAAATAACATGACAGCAACACAATGCTTGCATGATTCGCTTGCTCCAGCTTTGCAAGAGCAAGAAAAATTTTTTATTTTAAAATTTTTGTTTTCCTTTACTAGCAAACCTGAAATAATATGGGGATTTCCTTTTGTTTGGCTTGTTTGTAAACACGAGCCTACAATCTCTATTTCTTCTTCTTTGCATTCTAAAGTAAACAAACGATTATCAGGTCTATACAACGCCATCTTTCGGTCATTACAAACGCGAATATATAATTTTTTAATGTAATCTGTCATTTCTTATTTGTGCAAACGATAAATAATGTTTAGGTTGAACATTAGAGATGAATGTATTTAAAGATCAGTAAAAATTTGGATAATATTTTAGCTCTGCTGCATTAATATTTTATTGCACTTTCGAAGATATGCATTATTTGAATTAACTAATCCTATAAGTGTTTGAGAAATTGCACCTGAAAATTATTTTATATAATTTATACAAAAAAGGATAAATTTTCATTTAAAAAATTCCACAAAAAAAGGCGATAGAAAAAAGAAAAATTATTATTTCAGAATTGTGCTTCATAAAAAAAGATTATTATTTATAATAAAAAGGAGTTCTAGGCATAAATTAGTTTTGCAGTTTTGTCAATAAAAATATTAGTTTAAAAATTGCACAAAAAATACATTTTTATGAAATAAATTCGAAAATATAAATTTAAATTATTAAGAAAATATTAAAAAGTTCAAAGCTTGTAGAATTCCCAATTCTGCTTTAAATATGCAACGTGTAAAAAAGTATATAAAGAAAGGAAAAAAAAAAAAAAGCTCTAACTTAGGGTTGAACCCACCAACTCCGGGTCTGGAGTCTCGAACGTTACCGCAGCACCACTCAGCCACAATCTGCTTGCAATACGAACGGCTATTTGAAATGAGCGCTAAACTTTGACCCCGAATTTCTCAAAAACTAAGGCCCATTTGAAAAAACCCTTTCAGCTGAATAATTAGTGGTGTGACCCCTACAACATACTTTGAAATCATCAAAATCTGTGAGCACCATGTTTGGTGATGCCCTTGTTAGACCATTCGGAATACAGTTGTTTTGAGGTTGCTCACCGCTTCCTGTTTGCTATTTCCGCAAGTTTTCTTTTCCTTCCTAGGTATTGACATTCGTGGTCGTCCACTTCGAGGTAAATGTTCCACGCTGTTAGTCAAGTTATATTTTTTCCAAATATAGCATACCGTAGTTTGAGCACAACTTAATTAAGCAGCCGCTTTCCATTGTCAATTTACTTCTTCCAATAATTAAATCATGAGGATTTTTAAATCGCGAGACAGGTTTTTCACACGAGTCATTTTCCAGCAATTCAGAGCTATACTTTTGATCTCGCAACTGGAAGATTTCTTCTTTTAAATAGGATTCAGATATCATACGCACGCACAGGCACTCTAATATGTTTTCAATATGCAGATTTCAAACTTGTTTCCTCAGTAATCGATTACTATTTTCCAACTTCCATCTTGATCGGACATTTTTTTCTCAAGAGGAAACATTTTTGCCTGCATTATTATTATATGATTGTAATATTGAATTTATTTTTTATTTATATTTTAACACGTTTTCTTTTATTTGGCATATTGTAAAACGCTCCTACGCTCTTGAATCGTGAAGTATATGCTTCGAAATACAAAACTCATAAACTCGATAACAGTGATCGGAAACTTTTTGCCAAGGGTTGTATATATATGAAGGAAAGTTTAAAAAGTTATTGTGTAAGATCATTCAACTTTAAAGAGAAACATACAATAGAAAAGTGGGAAAAAAGCTTTATTTTTATTTACAATCTGTCTCTTGCAAGTCGCAACAAATTTGCTATAAATTTTCCAATTGGCAATCTGATGTTCTACTCCACAAAACATGATTCTTAACAGTAGCTAGGAGAAAATAAAATAAAAGTAACCATAAAACACATGCTTAATAAATAATATATAAATGGAAATAAAAGATTTTATATAAAAAAAATATTCATATAAGAAATTTATTATTTGTGCTTTAATTCATGCTCGGCAGCTTTGAAAGAAGAACAGAAATTTTCCTATTTTTTCCTTTACTAATTCTTTGTGTTTTTCATAGTTTTGATTTAATATTTTTAAAAAGTATCATAAAAAGTTTATTAAATGTATTAGATTTTTAAATCACAAGATTTTAAGAACTTCACCTTTTATATAAACATTTGAATGAACAATTTCATGTTACTTGAGAGAGGTGTAACAAAAAATTAAAAGAAACAAATAGTATTATTGATATGTTTCGGTCCTATTCAAATAAAAACCATAGTCATAATAAAAACAAAAATACAAATTGTTTCACGGTCAATACAAATGGCATGCGACAATGAGATGTAAACAAAACCACACGCTCTATTGTAAAAATAATAAATTAAAAATAGACCATGATCTAAAATTTCCAACTTAGTTTATACTATTGAAGCTTTCAAGAGGAATTTATTTATAAACTCTAACCATAATTTAAGAATAATAAAAGAAAAATTATCATTGCTAACAAAATTTTTACGCAATTAAATTTTAATGCACTCTATTATAATGGATTTACGACAACAATTTGATACGAAGCATAATTTGCTTACATTAAACAGAATTTTTACCTTCTCATTTAAATATAATCTAGATAAAGCAGTGTTAGTACAACCAAATTTAAAATCAGATTCATGTTCACCTTTTCTAATTCCAAGTTTTCTCCTAGTCATGCCTTTATTTCTTCAGAAGCGCGTGGTTTTTTGTTTACATCTCATTGTTGCATGCTGTTTGTATTGACTGTGAAAAACTTTGTATTTTTATTTTTATTATGATGATGGTTTTTATTAGAATAGGACTCATGTCAATAATATGTTTTAATTTTTTGTCACATCTTTCTCAAGTAATATGAAATTGTTTATTCAAATATTTTCAAAAAAGGGCCTTTTTTCGTAAAACATTTGGTCCATTATGGGCAATGCACTTCTAAGGCATAACTTCAAAGGAATCAACAAGCCAAATATATGGTTTTAAAGCTAAAACCTAATTGATGGCGTTTTAATATGATTTTTAACTTTTTCAAACACATTGGTAAATGTTGGTGATTTTGTACCTATGGAGACTATTTTAAATTTTATAGAATATATATTAAATTTTATGCTAAAAGTAACTAAACATCCATACTTTAACACATCTTTTTACAATTTTGCAATAGACCAGATTTACATCACCTAAAAAAAAATTCTAAACGTTCAGAAAATGGAAATAATTTTTATAAAATAAAACATGGGAAAATTTTGATAAAATCAAAAATTTTCTCCAATTTTGAGATTTTTTTGGTCACAATTCAGCTAAGTATTTCTGGAGAAACCTGATATAACAATATCTGGGCTGAACACATTTATATTTTATATAAACAAGGTGGAACCCGTCGAAATTTGATGAAAGAAAAACTTTCAGAAAGAACTGTTTCATTGATTTATAATAAATCTACAAAATTAGTTATAGTAAAAAATACATCTTATATTGGTCAGTCTAACTCTCAAACAAATATTATTTTAAGTTAAAATTAACAAAATACTATAAAACTTATTTATCCAAACTATTAAACGAAATAAAACCGAAATTCAAGAGATTTTATAACAGACGGTATTTTTGAAATAGTATACGCATTTTAATTTCTATTTTTTTCCTCTCTCCCCTTCTCATATTTTGCTATGAGATACTTGTGTAGTGTATTCGTGTACTTGTAAGAGAAAATGAAGTGATTGATTCGGTACCCACAATTACAAAATTGGTACTAAAAATTATAAAAAAAAATTAATATCTCAAAAATAAACTGAGATACAACTTTGAAACAAATTGCATTTAAAAGTACTTTTTTTTTCCTCTACACGAAGGTTTAAAAATATAAAAAAGTACGACCCTTAGAAGTGTAAAATTTGCAGTCCGAAAATTGTAAAACCGAAATTGCATGGGAAAGTGTTGGGCATTTAACTTCTATTTCTATTTTTTTTTCTTTTTTTTTCCAATTTTAAGAGAAAATGGAATGATTCTGTTGCCACAATTACAAAATTGGTACTAAAAACTATAAAAAAAAATTAATATCTCAAAAATTAATTCAGATACAGCTTTCAAACAAATTACATTTAAAATTACATTCTTTTCTCTATACGGCAGCTTAAAAATTGAAAATGTGCGATATTCAGAAGTGTAAAATTTGCAGTAGCGAAAATTGCAAAACTAAAACTGAAATTGCAGAGAAAGATGTTGCCATTCGCAAAATGACGTATGCATTACGAACACATACGTTTGGCCTTATAATATAGATATATATGCATATTACAAAATATTAATAATAATAAATGGAAGATTTTCAGCTATTTTAATTTAGTAAATTAAATGTTAGTTTTATACATATACAGGGTGTTTCGCTACCAGACCGACAAACTTTGAGGGATGATAGTAGACATGAAAACAAACATTTTTAAATAGGGAACCATGGGGCGCAAACGTCTTCTGTAGGAGCTAGCGGCCATTAAAGTTTGAGGTCCAAAATTTCAAACGATGATAAAAAACGGAAAAAAGGGTCGATTCGTTTGCGGTTTTCACTAAAACATTCTTTATATCACGTTTTTCTTAGAAAAAAATTTCAAAGGTTATGTTCAAAAATTGTCGATAGAGGGCGCTTTAGACTTTAGAGTAACGAACAGTTACTTTTTACCGCTATTTTGTGTATGGGGTTGAAATTATTCTAAAGTTTAGACTTTAACTTAAATTTTAAGTTCAAAATCGGAAACATTGGGATTAGGTAACTAGCGAAAATTAAACTGTGAACAGAGGGGGAAATTTTAAACGCTCATAAATATTGGACAAACAAATCGATTTTGTTGCAGTTTCCGTGTAAGTCATTCCCTTGGTAATTATTTTATTCAAAATGATGTACAGCTTTGGTGCCCTCATATTTTGATAGAGGGCGCTTCCGACACATCTGACATTTCAGTGGATTCTCCTGAGTGTTTTACTACCAGACCATCATACTTCCAAGAAGTGTTAGGGATACAAAGACGACTTGGAATCACATAGGAATGTAACGTTGGAAATGCATTTTTTGCAAGTTACGGTTAAAGGAAGCAGAAAAAAAAGTAACAGAAACAGCAGAGAAAGAACGACACGTTAATGTGACAGAAAACAGTTTATTTAAAGGTTTTACGAGAAAAGGTGTTCAAAATTACAACAAGAAGTAGTCCGGTATGCTTGACAGCGGCGTCACGTGGAATTCCTCACGCTTTGAAAGTTTCCTGACATCTCTGATAGTTTTCTGGCAGCTACAGAAATACCAACTGCGAGGTCTTCAACTGATGGTACGGGAGTCTCATACACCCAATTTTCTGTTTGACCCCAGCAAAAGAAGTCCATACATGATAGATCCGGCGATCTGGCAGGCCAATGAACAGGGCTACCACGACCTATCCATCACTGTCCATATGTTACTTTGAACTGTCGGTAAACGTCATTGGTAAAATGTGGAGGAGCCCTATCATGCTGTTCATCGTTCAAATACTTCATTCTGATACCTTTGGAACCGGTTCGCGAATGATCACTTCAAAGTGATCTTTGCGCAGGCGCATTACCGTTTAGCGCCATCTACCGTCGCTGTCAAACTTGCCGGACTACTTCTGGTCTTAATTTCAAACACCTTTTCTAGTAAAACCTTTAAATAAACTGGTTTCTGGGACATTAACGTGTCGCTCTTCTCGCACTAACGTGTCTCTCTGTTTCTGTTACTTTTTTTCTCTGCTTCCTTTAACCGTAACTTGTAAAAAATGCATTTCCAACGTTACATTTCTATGCGATTCCAAGTCATCTTTGTATCCCTAACACTTCCTGGAAGTATGATGGTCTGGTAGTAAAACACCCAGGAGTAATGCCTTTGAAATGTCAGAGATGTGTCGGAAGCGCCCTCTATCAAAAAATGAGGGCACCAAAGCTGTACATCATTTTGAATAAAATAATTACCAAGTTAATGACTTACACGCAAACTGCAACAAAATCGATTTGTTTCTCCAATATTTATGAGCGTTTAAAATTTCCCCCTCTGTTCACAGTTTAATATTTGCTAGTTACCCGATCCCAATGTTTCCGATTTTGGGCTTAAAATTTAAGTTAAAGTCTAAACTTTAGAATAATTTCAACACCATACACAAAATAGCGGTAAAAAGTAACTGTTCGTTACTCTAAAGTCAAAGCGCCCTCTATCGACAATTTTTGAACATAACCTTTGAAATTTTTTTCTAAGAAAAACGTGATATAAAGTATGTTTTAGTGAAAACCGCAAACGAATCGACCCTTTTTTCCGTTTTTTATCATCATTTGAAATTTTGGACCTCAAACTTTAATGGCCGCTAGCTCCTACAGAAGACGTTTGCGCCCCATGGTTCCCTATTTAATAATGTTTGTTTTCATGTCTACTATCATCCCTCAAAGTTTGTCGGTCTGGTAGCGAAACACCCTGTATGTACATTATATCATTGTTAATAAAAGGAATTAGTCTAAAAATATAAATCCATATGGATTTTAGAGATGTAAGCCCCAGAAACAGGTTCATTTTTAGATTTGTGTTGCAAAATATAAAATTAATAATGATGAATGAATATCTGGACTGAACACACATTTTATATACTTTACCAGCTGTCCTGCCCGGCGATGCCCGGGCCCGTGATGTTCTTCAGTTTTCAAATAAGTCATTTGCTTTCTAAATGACCCTTAAATTAAACTCAAATTTCTATGATTTTATATCTTGAAGTCCATTTTGTAAAAATTTATATTTTTAAACTGAAAAATCTCGAAAAGATATTGAATTTGAAAGCACATGCTGTTTGGTATTTTGTTTTCCATGTAATTTGATTTTTTGGAAACTATGCGAACCGAAAGCGAACGAAACCGCGACGGAACACTCAGGTTTTTACTGAATTCGTAAAAAAATTCACACATTTTATTTTGTAAAAAAAGAATTCTATCCATACGAAAGTTCCAAAGTTTTTGAAGGTAATGGAAATCTGGTTTATTGAAAGGCTCTAAAAGATTGTGCTAAAATACAAACAGCCGGGGATTGTAATTCGCGTTTGCCGGTGTATTTGAACGGGTTAAATCTCATATATTTTTTTAAACAAATTGCAACATAAATTATGAGAATGTTTCAGCTTTAAGAAAATATTTTCGGTTTGTCAGAACGTATATAGAATTGCGCCCTGCAAAGGCAAAACCGCAATGAAACGATCTGGTTTTTATTGATTTCCTCAAATTTTTCGCACTTTTTATTTTGTAAAAATTATTTCTACTCGTCCGAACGTTTCAAATTTTTTAAGAAGGTGTAAATTTGATCTATTGAGATGCTTTTAAAAGTTTGGGCTGAAATATGTACGCTTAAAAATACTTTTAACATAGAAAAAATATTCTATACGTGAGTCGCAAATTGCCTCCTTTTGCCGGTGTATTTGAAAGCGTTAAATCTTATATTTTAAAAACCGATTGCATCATAGATTATAAAAATGTTTTTAAGCTTAAAGAATATGCTTTTTGTTTACCGGTACCTATAGGATTGTGTTTTGCTAAGTCAAAATCGCAATGAAAACGATCTGTTTTTTATTGATTTCATCAAATTTTTCGCACATTTTATTTTATAAAAAATATTTCTATCCGTCCGAACGTGTCGAAATTTTTGTAAGGAGTATAAATTTGGTCTATTGAGAAGATTTTAAAAGATTGAGTTAAAATATGCACGTTAAGATAACTTTAGTACGGAAAAAAATATCCTCTCTGCGAGTCGCAAAATGACCTTCTTTTGCCAGTGTATTTGAAAGGGTTAAAATCCAAATATTTTAAAACCAATTACACTATCGGTTAGAAGAAAGTTTCAACTTTAAGATTTTTTTTTGGTTTGTTTATACCTTAAAAATTACGTCCTAGAGTGGCATTGAAAAAAAGGAGAAAAATAGTTTAGGAAAAAACGACCATTTTTGAATATTTGTTTTCAAAGGGTTAACTGCAACATTTTTTCGAATTGGTTATTGCATTTGAGACTTAAAAATATAATCTTTCGAAATATGTCTCTTAAGTTTAACTATGTCGAGCAGTTTGGTTGATTTAGATTTAAACAAAATGATCCACAAACAGAAATAAACGGGAGAAAAAGGTTCTTCCTCCGTTTAGGTGCGTAATTGAGTTTATACGCATGTGCAAACGTTTTCTTTCCCCGATCATTAAAAAAGTGACTTTTTGAAGAGAGTGAGTTCCGCTTCATAATTAATATCTATGAAACTAATCAAAAAATTAAAATTCTGAGCTTCAGGTGCATCAGGAGAGATATTGGGCTACTCTAAAAAAATTGAGCTTCGTACGTCCCGTAGATTTTGCTATCCATCGCAGACACACACACAGACAGAGCGTTTTGTTCTTTTATTAGTATAGATTTGACCAAAAGTGACCGGCCACTTGCGTTTTTTGACATTTTGTTAAATATCAAGAAAAATACATGAGGAATCATCCTGAAACTCTAAATATGTAAACATAACAGTACACGTCATGCATTTCCGTGAAGATTTTTTTCAAGAAACTCCATATGGGATCATCAACAAATTGCAATAAATGAATATCTTTTGGATAACCCTGACAAAACTAACGTAGCAAAAACTTTCAAAATATGGGTTATGATTAAGTTGCATATTGTAATAAACTGTGTTCATTTTTATGCAGATACCATGTATAATCGTAGAAAAATTAAGGTTTTTATAAAAACAGTCCCAAATATTTTCCTGTTTTTCGTTTATAATTTGCAGAGTTCTTAACATAAAATAATGCTCTTTTCCGAAAATATGACAAACATTGTGCACAACACAATCAGAATTTAAAAATAATAAAAAATGTATAAAAAATGAGCAGGTTTACTAAATAATTTTTCATTGCACATGCGTAAGGGCTAACAAAATTTCATTTGCATATTATATTAGCTAAATGTATAGAGCAACTTGCGAAAATCTCAAAATCATAGCTTGAAAATTCGGAAAATAATCATCGAGACAATAAGTTCAAAATCCGTTATACCCAAGTAAAGCTAAAAGATGAGGGGTTGTATCCAAATATAGTAGCACATGCAATATTGTGTATGCTAGACTGGCATAACCAATGGATGTATCATATGGATACAGTCCATCTTTTTTTGCTTTATTTTGGGAATAACGGATTTTGAACTTATTTTCTCGATGATTATTTTTAGAATTTTCAAGCTAAGATTTTGAAATTTTCACAAAAGTTGCTCTATACATTTAGCTAATATAATATGCAAATGAAAAGAGACCTCCAACAATGGGTTCAGTTTAAAAGATTTTCATTGAAAAATTTAAAAACATTCAAAACACATATATTAAGGTTATTATCATGGAACCAGGCAAGTAAGTGTATGTACAATACAAAGTATGTGTACAATACAAAGCTTAAAAAAGTTTACTGATGCTTACAAAGTATTAGTTTGCATATTTCTAAGGACTGGAATTATCTTTTTTCTCGGATCTCCGGGAAACTGAATAAAGTTGCAAGCTTATCTGCTATCACACTCTTCAACATCAGTTTTGTTCCCTGTTTAAAACTTGCACTTACTAATTTATTTAGAAATTGTACCATGCAAAAAGGGAATAGTTCTATACAATATTTTTTCCTTCGGTGCTGATCCAGAGTATCAGACCAGATTGTGTGACCATTGAGGTTAGTTAGGTGAAATAGTCTTCCAGTATTCGTCCTGGGTGGCTCAGTTGAAAGAGCATTGGCGGTTTTAGCCTATAAATCCCTGGTTCGAATCCTGGCTCAGACATTTTTCACCCACCTGAAAAATTTACATCGATTAAATTCATTTACCGATTGAATAATCTCGCTATAAAATAATCTAATATATTTGTAAATATTTAATAATCTGTAAATATGTGCGTCAATAGTCTTTATTACTTCTTCCAATTTGAGCTTTCTACGTTTCATAATTTATGAGTAAAATGGCTGTGACACACGGACAGACAAACACCATAGTGATCTTACAATGGTTCCGTTTTCACTTTATAAGTTTGGAACACTAAAAACTTAAAGCAAATTGTAAATAATAAATAAAATAAAACAAAATACAAATTCTTTCACTCATCATTACATTTGTAATACAAAAGTTTAATGAGAAACAAGAACACAAAAGAAACCATTTTATTTTAAAATGTAATCATTGTTCCTCATTCATTATGCTCCCCCCCCCCCCTTAAAAAAAGCTGCAATTGGGTAAGAAAAAAAATACACTTAATATAATTTGCACCGGGATAACATAAAAGTACCATATTACTCACTGTCATATTACCTTATTTACTCGTGTATAAGGCGCACTTTTTTTCCAAAAAATTAGGGCAAAACTCCTAGATGCGCCTTATACACGGAATAATTTTTTACTGTTGGATGCAGTCGAATGATATACATATGAAACAAAAAATTATTCAAAGAAGATATTAAAACTCGGAAAATGTTACTTAATTGAAGTATTACTGCATATTTATTTCATTCCTTGCAGTTTTTTTATACAACAGAGCTAATGACATTATCTAAACGCTAATTAGCAATTATCTTTACCGTCACTCATTCCTATTTCCCGTCATTCTCTTACAACTCGAAGTCTAAAAATACATTTGCGTATCAAATTTATGGTGCGCCTTATATACGAGATTTTAAGAAATCTCCATTTTTACTTGTAAAGTAGGGATGCGCCTTATACACGCGTGCGCCCTATACACCAATAAATACGGTATTATTATTATTCAAAATCATAACTGCAAAATCAAATATCTACAGATATATATAAAACGAAATTTTATTTTAAATGATTTATGAATTTTAATGGAAAGTTTACCTTATTCAAAGTCAGATCCTTCTTGAAAAATTGGGATCCATCTTTTATACTGCTATCAAACCATGATTTTTCTATAGAGGGGTGGTAATCATTTTTTCAAATCATTTCAACAAAACTATGCTTATCTAAGATCTTCATCCACTAGACAGTATATTTACCAAGGAGCTTGCAACTATTAGTTGAAAAAAAGGAAAAAATTATATATATAGTGGATCCAGTAACTCTATTCTAAAGCAATTTTAAAATGCATAAATTTTCCAAATGCTTTGGATTACTTTAACTCATATAGCTACAAAATAAATAAGTAATATTAAATTCAGTTGTTTTATTCACTATTTTCTCTTCTCCGATTCAGAAAGGAGCATTGATTGATCGCCTCGTTTACAAAACAAATTAGCACTCAATAAATGGGCATTCCACAACCAATGTTTTATGTACATTGCAATATAAAAGAACATATATAAGTTGCTTAATGAAATTTATAGCAAATAGTTGTCGACTCTACGCCAAATTGGTAAGGCACAGTGCTTGGCAACACTTTTTTTATACTTTATGCACCCAGAGCCCCTTTTAGCTCACAGGCTATCACATCAAAGCCTGGGAGCTTATGTGCCCGTCCGTTCTGTATGTGCGTAACGAGATAACTCATGATAAAATATCCGATTCACTTGAAATTTTGAATATGTGTATATTCTCATAAGGCGTTTCCCTGATTAGTTTTTAGAGGTTATTCGAAATGTATAAGAGGGGGAATGGGGGCTAATGCCCCTCCCCTTAATTTATATAAATGGGTTTTTCATGCAGAATTATCAGTTTTCGTTCAAAATGTTTTATATGATTACGCATATCCGTGATTAGTTTAAGGGGTTCAATGATTAAGTATAAAACAGGGAAATGGAGGGAACTTCCCCCCCCCTCCTTCATTTATTTTTCGAACGGAATTAACCCTTGAAAATATAAGGCTGTAATGTACAATTACTATTTGCAGCCTGTGAGTTCAATGCCATCAGTTTAACTGGGCAATATTCATTTTATTAATTATTTTACATACCACGCAATACTTAATCCAATTTTTGGCATGACCTGGAATTACTTTTGTTCAGTTGTTAAAGAAAAAAAAAATCAGAAAATATATCTATTGATTGTAAGAAGTAAATTGTTAATTTAATCATTTGATCACAGGGAAGTTATGTGGAATATATCAATCAGCTTTACTTGAAAAAAATCCCTGTCGGCTTGGCCTATAGGCGGAGGTAGATTTCGAAGAGTGCTCATTTCAACAATAAAAAATAAATTTGATTACAGATAAACCCAGTTTAACAACTTTATTTGTCCCCTTTTGAAAAATTTTTAATTTCATTTTTCTGTAAGAACTGATTCTATCAGAATCATCTTAAGCTAAATTCGGATCAAATGCCCATTTTGACAACATATTTTGAAATAATTCTTCATTAAAAAATCGACTTCATTAAACTTCATTAAAAAATCGACTAATACAGTACATTATATAGTTCCTAAATAAAAAAAGACTGTCAATTGAATGCGTTTCAGAGCAAAATGAGTTATAAAATAACCAATTTTGAATACAACCTCAACTCCTAATCATGATAGCTTCGGGAAATTTGGGGCCCCACCAGTGGCCGAGAGGTACGGACCTCTCAACTGGTAAACGGCAGGTGCTGGGTTCGAACCCAATCGCGGCTGTCGGCCTAACCGTTCGGAGTTTTCGTGGTTTTCTTCGAACCTTGCGTAAATACGGGTTAGGTTCCCTTAGAAAGACCCCCACGAAGGGCACTCCCCCCTGGTCCTATATCCCTAGCGTAGATAATCGGACGACAAAAATAAACCAAACCTTCGGGAAATTTTGCGCGAAGTGCTCACTTTGACAGCATTTTAAAAAATTTATTCAGCCTTTATCAAAAAACTGACCAATACGGGACATTATATAGCTCCTATATAAGCGAACCTGTCAATTGGATGCGTTTGAGAGCAAAACTAAATTTAAAAATGAGTCAGAAAAAACGCAATTTGTTATTTCAATGCTTCCTCAAATTTTCAATCACGATAACATCTCGAAATTCTGCTCAAAATACCCTTTTTAGCAGCCTTTTTTGAAATATATTCTGTCTTTATCAAAAAATTAACCAGTGCGTCACATTATACAGTTCCTAAATAAGAGGACTTGTAAATTGGATGCATTTGAGAGTAAAAATGGATTTAAAAATGAGTCAGAAAAAAAAAAAACGCAATTTGTTATTTGAATACTTACTCAAATTTCCTATCTCGGTCATTTTGGGAAATTCTGTTCAAAATACCCTTTTTGGCAGCCTTTTTTGAAATATATTCTGTCATTATCAAAGAACTGGCCAATGTTTCACATTATATAGTTCCTAAATAAGAGGATCTGCCATTTGGATGCGTTTAAAATAAAAAATAAATTTAAAAAACGATTAAGAAAGTAAGCAGTTTGGATTAGAGATTTTTTTTTCTCCAACTCCAATTTTTGTTTAATTTATTTTTGCTATACGAATTGGTCCTATGAAAAACTTGTCAATATAAAAGTTGTAGGTATTATTGAGAAGATGTAAAATAAATTTAATTGGATTTGATAGTTTAAGAATTGACAAAGTTATGGATTTCTTTCTTTTTCCAAACCCCTTTTTATTTTCGTTTTTAAAATTTTACCGGTAAGAGTTAGTCCTATCAAAAACTTGCAAATACAAAAAGTTTTAGATAATTTTGAGACTATTTATAAAAAATTTAGATGGATTTTATATATGAGAAATTGACAAAGTTATGATTTTTTTTCTCCCAAAAACCTTATTTTTCTCGCCCCTTGAGCCCATTTTTAACTTTATCAAAAATCTGTCATGCATAAACTTTTGGCCCATTATTTAGAAGTAGAATTAGAAGAGTACTTTAAACGGATTCGATATCTATTTTCATTAAGAAGTTATGGGGTTGTTTAACAAAAGTTTAAAATGTTTAACAATGTATCGCAATGCTAGGCATTTTCTATTATAGAATTTGATGGTGATTTCCTGGAAGAATTCGATTGTACGCCGAATTATACTTTATTTCATACATGATCCATTTACTGCAGCGTCACTTCACAGCTTTTATAGAATATCTCTTTTATGACCAATGAGAATGCTCCGTAACACAGTAAAGTAACCGTTTTCTATAAAAGCGGTGGAGTGACGCTGCAACAAATGGATCAAACTTTTTACAGTACACATAAATGCATAATCCATATTTTACAAATTCGTGGACATACAAGGACGAGATAGCACAAGGAAATATTACAACACAAGAGAAGTACAACTGGGAGCTGCGCACAAAGAGTGTGTGCAATGGAGGCAGTGGGATTCAAACCCACAATCTCCTACGCTCGCAAGCGATTAGCAGCGTGGTGCCTTAACCATTCGGCCACAGAGACCCCCTTGATGACTCGTTTTTGTCCAGAATCGTTTCAATCAATCGTATACTGTGCTCCTATTCACATCGAGGAATCCTACATGAACAAAATCTGAAATCATTCTGGTGTCTAATCCGTTAACCAAATCGGAATCTAAAGATAATTTTATATATACATTTTATTGTACATTGATATGTAGAGATAATGTTTTCTTACGGAACAAAATATATACTAAAGGATTTCATCTTTTTAACAACTATTACGGATGTCGATTGGTATCGATATCTATTTCCGCTTTAGTGGAAGCAAGAACTTGTCCAGTTAAGATTTAACATTTCGGAAATTTACCGCATCCAGCAAACTTTAAGGTCCATATTGAAATCTACAGACTTCGGAAATGGGCGTTGAAAAGCTGACAATTCATTAATACACCGTTAAAAATATTGTGAAAATTTACCTTTGTTTTTAAAGCCTGACTAATGAGAAGGATCTAAAGACGCCTATGGAACGTTTTCATTGTTCAGAAAATAGATAGCCTTTAAAAACAGAGGTAAATTTTCACGATATTTTTAACAAGGTAAAGTACCTTACACAATCAGAGCACGTCATATTGTTTCCATGATTCAATGCATAGCAAAGTAATTCTATATGTTCGTACGTATTAAAATACCTTTTTCAGTCATAAAAACTAAAAAGCAAGATATTATCAAAATCACACCATGATTCAACATGCCTTTATATGAAAGTAGCAACATTTGAAGTTAAGACTGAACAGAAAATTTAAGAATTTCTATTCCAGAACTTGGCGGTAGTCGCCTGAACGACTTTGTTTTATAAGTTAACAAGTTAACTAGCTTAATTTTTATGGTAAGTTTATCAATATTTTTCGTCATTTGTATTTGTCCAAATGTAAATCTAAAGACAGTGTACATACACATAGCAATGTACTTTAAACACTTTGTGAATCAGGCATAACAACACTAAAAAATTTGACCCTTTTGTTTCATTGTCACTCCACTGCTTTTATAGAAAACGATTACTTCAGCCTATCATGGAGCATTCTCATGGGTCAAAAGAGAGATATACTAAAAAAGCTGGGGAGTGACGATGCAGCAAAAGGGTTCAATTTTTTTACAGTGAAGCACCCTGATACACAAACACTCGTGCTTTATCGTATAAGGCTCCTTAGAGATGAATTTTCAGCTTTTCGATACCAATTTTTCATGTCTCTAGGTATTGATGTGGATCTTTCACTTTGGTGGATACGAGAATTATTCCAGCTAAGATTTCATACTTTGGAAAAAACTCGCATCTCAGCATCGTTGCATATTTAAGGAATAGAACATTTTAGCGCTTTTTTAAGTGTTACTTAGACAGCCGATTTCCATGTTACACTGTAAAAAGTTTGACCCATTTGTTGCAGCGCCACTCCACCGCTTTTATAGAAAACGGTTACTTTACTGTGTTACGGAGCATTCTCATTGGTCATAAAAGAGATATTCTGTAAAAGCTGTGAAGTGACGCCGCAGGCATTTTTGCCGATCCCACCGAAGCTAGGATAGGGGAGAAAAATACGCGCTTCTGATTCGTTGAATAATTTTGCTTTCCTTCATTTTTGAGTTTACGTTTATTTAATCATCAATTTCTGTTTGAAATGCTTTTGAAAGCTGGATTTTCCTTCTTTTTTTACATATTTATTAATAAATAAAGAAATAGATAATTCGGAATTTATAATTAAAGAAATTAATCAGGATGTTTAACATTGTTCTGTATTACTTTTAGAAAATAACAAAAATAGAATTGTCATTTCTTCTTTCTATTTTTTTAACATGATATGCACATATATAACCAATCAGAACAATTTATTTAGAAACAATAGTAATTTCATTTTACGCCGTCAAACTCAATTGTTCCATATTACTTTTAAAAAATTCAATTTCTTCTTTTTATTATCATTTTAATGATACACTATATTGACATTGATTATGGGACACTTGCGATTTTAGACATTTTACTAAATATCTAGAAACATACATGAGGAATCATCTCGAAACTCTTAGTGTATAAATATAATAGTATAAGTCATACATCTCCGTGAAGATTTTTTCCCTAAATTCCAAAGGGGGCCGTCAACAAATTAAAAAAGAATGAATATCTTTTGAATAACCCTGTCAAAACTAATGTAGCAAAAGAGCTCAAACTCTAGATTGTAATTGAATGCCTTATTGTAATAAGCCTTGTTCATTTTTATGCAAATAACATGCATACTCGCAGAGTAATTAAAGTTTTTATAAAAATGATCCCAATTTTTTCCAAGTTTTTTCCTTATAATTTTCAGAGTTCTTAATATAAAATATTATTTTTTTCAGAAAATATGACAAACAACATTGCACACAGTACCCTGTAATCAGAATTAAAAAATAGTGAAAATTGTATAAAAAATGAGTTGGTTTACTAAATAATTTTTTACTGCGCATGCGTCAACGATATCAAAATTTCATTTGCATATTATGTTAGTTAAATGTATAGAGCAACTTTTGTGAAAGTCACAAAATCATAACTTGAAAATTCTGACAATAATCGTCAATTGAATAAGTCGAAAATCCGTTATTCTCAAAATGAAGCAAAAACAAGAGGGGTTGTATCCATATATTCATTGATTAGTGTCAATATAGAATACACAATATGGGATGTACTACCGCATTTGGATAAAATCCCTCATTTTTTTGCTTCATTTTGGAAACAACGGATTTTGTCCTTTTTCTATAGACGATTACTTTCAGAATTTTCAAGCTATGATTTTGAGACTTTTACAAAAGTTGCTCTATACATTTAGCTAACATAATATGCAAATGAAATTTTGATATCTTTGACGCATGCGCATTAAAAAATTATATAGTAAACCTACTCATTTTTCATACAATTTTTATTATTTTTTAATTCTGATTACAGGGTACTGTGTGCAATGTTGTTTGTCATATTTTCTGAAAAAAATATTATTTTATATTAAGAACTCTGAAAATTATAATGGAAAAACTTGGAAAAATTTGGGACCATTTTTATAAAAACCTTTATTACTCTGCGAGTGTGCATGCTATTTGCATAAAAATGAACACAGTGTATTACAATAAATTATTCAATCATAATCTAGAGTTTGAGCGCTTTTGCTACATTAGTTTTGACAGGGTTATTCAAAAGATATTCATTCTTTTTTAATTTGTTGACGGTTCCCTATAGCGTTTCGGTAAAAAATCTTCACGGAGATGTATGACGTATACTATTATATTTATACACTAAGAGTTTCGAGATGATTCCTCATGTATTTTTCTAGATATTTAGTAAAATGTCTAAAATCGCAAGTGTCCCATAATCAATGGCAATATAGTGTATACCCATATACGCTCCTAATACGTATATTAGCAATCAGGATTATCTATTTGCAAACAATTTTTCGACCAATCAGAAGCCCGTATTTTTCTCCCCTATGCTAGCTTCAGTGGGATCGGCAAAAATGCACGCCGCAGTAAATGGATCAAATTTTTAACAGTGTATATACCCTAGATGCTATACTTCCGGTTTGGTGGATAAGTGAACTTGGCCGGAATCCAAGTAGAATTTGCGCTGCTAGCGAAACCAGATTAACCAATCAGAAGCCTGAATTTTTGCAAAATGTTCACTGTATTAAGTAAATTTTAGGATCCAGAAGGATTATTCACTGTTTAGCAAAACAGGATTGACCAATCATAAGCCTTCATTTCTGAGAACTTTTCATTGTTTGAAGGACAGTGTCTGGAAAAGATGGAGTGAAAAACTGTTATCCAAACAGTGCTAAAAATTTGTATCCTTTAAATGTGCAACGATGCTACTGAATTCCAAAGTGTCAATCACAGCGACATCTAAGGCATTTTCGTATTACATTATCTAGACTAGCAATAATTCTTGCAATTTTAGAAAATGTCCTACAGCTGTCGCTTCTATCTTTAGATTTCATCAGCATCGTTGCATATTTAAGGAATAGACCATTATAGCGCTTTTTTAAGTGTTACTAAGATAGCCGGTTTCCACACTACACTGTAAAAAAAATTTACCCATTTGCTGCAGCGTCACTCCATCGCTTTTATAGAAAACGGTTACTTCACTGCGTAATTTTTTTTCCAAGCACCTTCGTCGTCCCAAGCCCAAGCTCGCACTCTGATTGGTTGTTGCTCTCGGCACTGTTTTCATGTAACTTGGCGATAATCATACTTGGCGTAGCGATAGATGCTTCCGTCGAGTTTGATTTCCTTCCGAACCGAGTACAAAGTAACTTTTCTCTTGCAGCATTGGATTGGATGGAACGTGTCTTACTGAAAGCTGTACTCTTTAAAAGTTTTTACACACAAGAGCACAAGACCACGAGGATAAGAATGAAGGAAGAATAAGAATTAGTAGGTTAGGTTTTAGGTTTACTCGTTCACTTACGAGCGAAGTATTTTTCGCCAAGTATGGTTATCGCCAAGTTACGCGAAAACAGTACCGAGAGCAACAACCAATCAGAGTGCGAGCTTGGGCTTGGAACGACGAAGGTGCTTGGAAAAAAAATTTCGCTACTTTACTGTGTTATGCAGCATTCTCATTGGTCATATAAGAGATATTCTATAAAATCTGTGAAGGACGCTGTAGCAAATGGTTCAAATTTTTAACAGTACCCTAGTTTATATACCCTAGATGCCATACTTCCACTTTGGTGGATAAGTGAACTTGGCCAGAATCCAAGTAGAATTTGCGCTGTTAGCGAAACGAGATTAACCAGTCAGAAGCCTGAATTTTTGCAAAATTTTCTATGTTTTAAGTAAATTTTCTTATTAATTAATCTCGTTCGCAAACATAGCAAAATTTATGTGAATCCCTGCCCTTGTCCAGCTAGGATTTTGCACTTTGAAAAGATCGTGTGTCTCTGGGCGTGTTCAGCACAACTTACCGGTCACTTACCGATTGTAGACAAGGACGAAATGAAAACCAAAGCGAAGTGTGACGTCAGCTACAGTTCAACAGGATAGTTTTCATTGGTGCCACAATTCGCTTTCGTACTGCCCTATAATCGGTCGTTGGTTACTTTGGTAAGTTGCGATGAACAGGCCCATAGTAACTGTAACATAAAAGCATGAAAAAAAATGGACGCTTCTAACTGGTCGATTGCTTCAAAATGAATTTGAAATTAAAGTTTTTATTTTTTTAAAAGTTCTATTCATCAGATTTTTATGCAATTTGAATGGGACCACATGGGTCCCATACCCTTTCAAACAAAAAAAGAATTATCAAAATCGGTTCATATTTGCGAAAGTTATGCGTGAACAACAAATACATACAGGTTGAAATCATAACCTCCTCTTTGAAGTCGGTTAAAAAAATGTCCATCGATTGCATGAAAAAAAAAATAAATTTCGAGACATGAAATATGTAACATATTATGTATTTCAATTGCATTAAATACAGGAAAAAATGTCCATTGATTGAATGGAAAAAAAAATAAATTTCGAGGCATGAAATATGTAACATATTCTTAAATCATTTTAAAAAATACATTTTTACTAAATATACTATCACATAAATCTGAAGTAATACATATCACTTTTACTTATATTCATAACATAAAATAACATTGCACAACAATAGAAAATAACAAATTATTCAAAAGTAAACACCTATTTTTCTCAATTTCATTTTTTGATACTTTTGGTTTGAAAACAGTGCTCCTCTCCCCCTCATTTGAGAATGAATCGACGAACAATCAGAGTTTATCGCGAAATTATAATTCATGTATGACATTAAAATAATATATCATATGCCCCAAAGCAGAATACTTTGCAATGTTCTGCAACGAAATTTAGCTGATCAAATATATTCTGCGGGAATTTAACGAGATTTTCTTACGACCAATTGGTGAGTTTCGCAAACTTTTTGAATGAACTGTTAAAGAATTTTGAGATTTTTTTTCCTGACTATTGAGCGATGACTTTCCAGAGGTGATTCCGAGTTTTTAAAAAAGAATTATGAAATTATGATTTTTTTTTCTTTTTCACCTCTTTGATGAAATTTGCAGTTTTTTACGCGATCTTTCGATGAAATATTCGGTTATTATGTAAACGTTTGTCGAAATTTGCGTTTCTTTCATGACTTTTTGTCAAATTCTGTGGGCTTTTTCGCCGTCTTTTGAAGACTTTTGCGTTTTTTCACGATCTTTTGACAAAATTTGCTGTTTTTGCTATCTTTTGATGAAATTTGCGGTTTTTTCGCAATCTTCTGGTGAAATTTGTGGTTTTTTCGCGATCTTTTGAAAAAAAATTAGGATTTTTCCGTGATCTTTTGACGGAATTTGCTGTGTTTTTTTGCGATCTTTTGATGAATTTTTCCGTTTTTTCACAGTGCTTCGGAAAAATTTGACATTTTACAGCCATCTCTTAACGGAATTTGTCGTTTTCCCACGATTTTTGGCAAAAAGTAACGTTTTTTCATGATTTTTTTTGCAAATTTTGCCGTTTTAAATTAATCTGTGATTAACTATTATTTAAAAAAATTCTATTAGATAAAAAAATTCTCAGAACTTTTTTCTCAACCTAATAATTATAGTGGTTTAAAATCTTTATACAAAGGACTGTTTTATACAAATAGTAGAATTATGCAGACTAGGAAAACGATTTGTTTTTTGCGTTTTAAAATTATTAAACTTTTATAATGTTTGCAAAATGCTATGATAATAATTATAATCGATAAGGATTTTCTTTACAAGTTACTGTCAGCATGAAATTTTAACTAATGTAATATTCTCATAGAATTTGTTATATGAAAGCTTTCCTCTCCCCCCCCCCCTCTCTCTCTCTGAATCTTGCAACAACATGACAAAAAACCATTCGAGTTCTATTATGAGCAATTGACATCTTCGAGTTCAGGACTTCTCTTGATAGTTCCTACTGCTTATTTATTTTAAGTGTTGTATGCATGGATACAGCTGTTGGTGGTCAGATACGACCACCTTAATTTTCCAAGCACAAAGACTAATATCTTATGTATTTTTATTTTCTTTATTTTTACTGGTGTACGTATTTATATTGCCTTGGCGTAAAAAATGTTCTCATGGGATTCTTGACAGACCTCCCAGGTTTTATGACTATCTTAGAAGCAGGACTGCGTAATTAAATAAATGCATTTGGACAGTAAATAGCTGGAAATTTGTGAGGAGTGCAGATACCAGCCCATAAAACTACGATGGGGGTCTGACAGAAGGGGCTGAAAGGGTCAGAGTGGATCTTGGGAACTTTTACGTCCACCAGAGAAGAAGCAAGGCCCCATTTTTATCAGGTCCCAATGCAATTGGTTGGGGTTGAGATGAGGAGAAAACACTTATTTTAGGCCCCTGTTTTTTTTTTTTTTTTTTTTTTTTGGAGAGAGACAAAAGGTTGCTCTCCCGATTGATTCGGGATGGGTGCTGAAAGTTTGCAGTTTTGAAGTTGAAAGTTTGCTGAAAGTTTGCCTGATCTGTTGAAGAGATGTCCACTGCCTTATGTGCCTGATCGGCTGATGAGAAAAGGGATGCCCATTACCTTGGAGATGACTGCAGACCTGCTGATTCCGGGAATCTCCTTACTGCCGAACGGAGCATCGATGACTCGCCCAGGTTTGGACCCCATCTTTAAAAGCACTCCTAAGCTCCAAGTACGCAATCTAAAATTCTCCACTATGTTTCGTAATTAAACTAATGGTTAGGGAGGTCATCGAGGGTATAGGAATTGTCCTTTATTAAATGTGCAGTATTATTTTTAAAATTGTGAGGAATTGTCTTTTATCTAATGTGAAGTATTATTCTTAAAATTGTGAGAAAGTGTCTGTTATCAAATGGACAGTGTTATTTTTTCTAATTTGTTTTTGTCTATAGATGTAAATAATGTAAATAAATTTTGTATTATGTTAACTCTAATTTCTTTTTAATTTCTATGGGGATAACTCCCAGCTAACATCGAGTAGACTCCTTTTCTTTAATTATTTTTTATTTACTTATGTTGATTTACAGGAACGGACTTCTGGGTGTCAAAGTGTTTAGCGCTTAGATTAGTCCTGACTTCATACGATAAAGGGGCAGCGAAAAAAATAAAATACAACACAACTAATCAATTATTTATTTATTTATTCATTTACTCATTCATTTATTTTGTTATTTATTTATTGATTATTTTTTTTGGGGGGTAAATTTCACCCCTTCTAGAAGTTACGATCATGCATTTTGCTTATATACCTGTAAATTCGACACCCATGAATCTCGTCAGGTAGTGACCCTTATCAAAATGACTTAGTGTAGGTGGGGTTATTTTTAGTGGCTGTAACTTCTCCAATCAGGAGGCCTATAACTCATCAGCAGCTGTTTCTTGGCCATCAGTATAAGGTTATAAACAAACATATAATACCCAGTGTTCTCGCTGACATTTGACCAACGTTAGTAATTTAGCTAATTAAAAATAAAAAAACATTCGCCAAATGAAAAAAGTATTAACAAAATAGTTTCGACGTGTTGCACAAAAAAATTACATTTAATCCTTTAATGTACTTCTTTTTTTCAATATGTTCTAAAATAACTGCTGTTTTTATAATTGCGAAAGCAATTGTTATTAATCTAATTTCAACCATCCGCAACAAATATACATTAAAATATGTACATACAACAAAAACTAAAAAGAAAAGAAAGAAAAAGCAAAAATTGAGTACTGGCAATTTGGCGAATCTTATTGCTTGCTTACTCGCCAAATGAAGAATTTAGTCGGTATTTGGCGCAATGGCGAGCGACAGCGAGAACCCTGATAATACCACAGATGTCTTGAAAACAGAGTAAGACTGAAACTTCTTAAAGTAGTAATACAGTCTTGATATCGATGAGAAAGATGCAGTTTTTCAGCTGCATACAAAGTCATTACATCATCAATAAATTCGGTGAACTATTCTTTATCAAACAAGTTTAAAACATTAAGGTGGACTCCACTAACAACCCTTGTTTGTATTTGTGCATTTAAGAAAATATCTAGCCCATTAGAAATGCTCTTTTGATACTCTTCCAATGTGTTGAATAGAAATTCTTTACAACTCAATACAGTTTTTTTCCTGTGTATATCAGCGCCTCTTTTAGAGACTAATGAGTTGTTAACATTACGTCTGTGAGGATTTTTTTACATATCTGAATAATTTTCTTCCTAGGTACTGCATTTTTTTCGCCAACTGCTCTTCGTATCCACGTATCTTAGATAAGAATCAAACCTTCCAAAAAAGGATTCTTTAACAATTCTATATGAATTCTACTCTGCTCAAAACAATTAGGAGAGCACATGGTTTTAACGAAATTACGCAAATACTTACACCGATAAGTAAATAAAATAAATCCTCCATAATTTAAAGCCCAGCAGGAAACAGAAGAAAAAAACTTACTTGCAAATCAAAGTTCATGACATTAAAAACCAGAAAAAGAACACAAGGGCACAAATTGGGGATTTCTCAGCTTTTTTGTTTATTTATTTATTATTATAATTATTTTTTTTGAGAAAAGGTGACTTGAAAATGTCTCAAATACGTGGTGTAGCACGTGGCATGGCATATTATATTTAGACTCGAATCCAGGAAACATAAAGAAGTGTTGCGGAGGCTGTTGGAGTCGCCAGAAGTGTCGTTACAAGGCTGTGGAATCAATTCAAAGAAACAGGGAATGTTACATCGACCAGGGCAAGGTTTGTCACGCGCCAGTACAGCAGCTGATGTCCAGTACATATTGTTAACATCTCGTCAAAACAGAAAAGACAATGCTACTCAGATGCAAAGACAATTGCTCTTGGTAACAGAGCGAAGGGTGTCCAGCCAAACAGTGTGTAATAGGCTTAATCAGGGATGCCTCAATGCATGTAGGCCAATCATCTCCATTCCATTGACCTTAAGCCACCGTGCGACCCTAATAGTCTAAGAGTTAGGAACGTTTTCGTCACTTGATTTTATCAAGGTTCATTTTTTTTTATATGTTTTTCCTTTTTATGGTAGAATACGTTTGCAAGCGGTCTGGCAGTCGGGAGACGTTGCGTTTACCTGTGGCAAAAAGGGTTATGCAGGCCAAAAAATTTCAAAATTACGTCATTTTATCAAAGCTCATTTTTTTAGTATGTTTTCCTTTTTATGGTAGAATACGTTTGCAAGCGGTCTGGCAATCGGAAGACGTTGCGTTTATGTGTGGGAGAAGGGGTTATGCAATTCCAAAAACTTTAATTACGCCATTTTAGCAGATTTTTATTTTTAACATTTGTTTATACAAATTATTTGTGATATTAATCAATTATTGCTAGACGGTACGGCTAGACTCTGGCAGATCAATACTTATAGATAAAACATTACTTTTTGGATAGCAGAGAACCTTTAATTAATTTGCCAGACACAAATTCGCTTGCACAGTTAATGTCAGACGGCTTTAAATATGGCAACGAAAGTGCCTGTTCCAAGGGTGGTTTATAATTTAAAAATTATAAGACCTCTTTATGTCATTTTATCAAGCTTAAATACACTCATGTCCATAAATTAAAGATAATGCCAGTTTTAGCAAATGAAGGCACCGAAACAAAACAAATGTGACTGCTTCGTGAAGCCCATACATTAAACAAAAGAAAAAGAATAAAAACAATTCTATATGTATGATAACATTCACAAAATCTACAATTGTTGCTTCCTAGATCAATTACAAAAATTACCCCTCTTAAAAAAACTTAACATTATATGGTTGGTATAATGGTTAATAAATTGCACGCCTCCCAGAGAATGAAATACAGTCCGAGCAATGCCTAGGCATGCTGAGTATGAATTTATCAAGCTGATTTTAGGAAAGATTACTCCAATTACCAAGCAATGCTCTCCCATGTTCCGGCATACATGTAGGAGGTGATTGGCGGGCTGGCAACTCTTCGGCCAAACATATTCCAACCATGCTCTATCGGATTTAAGTCAGGCAAAAATGCTGGCCAATCCATACGAGTGATATCCTTAGCTTTAATGCATTCATTTACGATGTTTTCTCGGTGAGGACGGCCATTATCATCCATAAACACTAATGCTGAGCTCATAGCACCTCTAAACAGACGTAAATGTTCTTCCAGAATTATGTCCCGATAAATTTGACCTGATATGTTTCCGGTTTGAACATGTAGATCTGTTCTGGAGCCCAGTATAATTCCACCCCAAACGAGCAATCCTGCACCACCGTAGCAATGTCGTTTAATGATATTGTCTTGGTGGTAATGGGTGCCTGGCGTTCTCCATATGAAAGTCAGACGTGAATCAGACTGCAAGCTAAACTTGGACTCGCCAGAAAACATTACACAAGCCTTCTGTGACGATGTCTACATTGCATGTTCTCTACTCCAGACTAACCAAAGGCGAAAGCGAGTTGCAGTGAGCGGAACACATCTTACAGGTCTGCGAGCATATAGACCAATACTTCCCAAACATCTGTACACAGTATGCCTTTAAACAGTCGTACCCGTGGCAAAAGATAGCTGACAAAACACGTCTGATGCTGTGTTCCGTCTTTTTATTTTGGCAGTTACTGCCAAATAACGGTCTTCATTCGTGGTTGTAACTCGGGGACGACCTGTATAGTAACGTCTACCGACATTTCCATCATCATGGAATCGTTGCCAAAGTCTAGATATTACACTTTGGGCAATTCCAAGCTCTCCGGATACTTCCATCTGAGTACGCCCACATTCCAGACGGCCGATAATTCTACCACGTAAAATATGATCCACATGTGTCCTCTGTGTCATAACTGTTCGGTTTTGGCTTTGGGAGGCTTAGAAAATGATTGTTAACTGTTTTACTTCTTTGCCGCCGTTCCTTATATACAACTTTCTCACACTTTCGGCATTCTGACGTACTATCGGCGCCATCTGGTGGCTTTCTGAAATTTGCATATTAGTCTTGAAGATGTGTGTGATAATTCTGCAAGTGAAATTTTTACTTTAGAGTTTGATTTCTATGTGATTCTGAATTATCCTTAATTTATGGACATGAGTGTATTAGATATTACTCTTTGGATAGCAGACAACCTATAAATTATTTGACAGACACAAATTCGGTTGCAAAGTTAATGCCAGACGGCTTTAAATATGGCAAAGAAAGTGCCTGTTCCAAGAGTGGTTTATAATTTAAAAATTATAAGATATCTTTAAGTCATTTTATCAAGCTTAAAAACTACAAGATATTACTCTTTGGATAGCAGACAACCTGTAATTAATTTGCCAGACACAAATTCGGTTTCAAAGTTAATGTCAGACGGCTTTAAATATGGCAACGAAAGTGCCTGTTCCAAGAGTGGTTTATAATTTAAAAATTATAAGACATCTTTACGTCATTTTATCCAGCTTAAAATTACAAAAGCTGAAAAATTGCGTTACTGTCATTAAGCGTTGACTGTAATTAAATGAAGCCAAATCCCTACAAAAGATGCCATTTCTTAAAACAGGAAGTTTCGTTGCCATATTTAAAGTCGTCTGGCATTAACTTTGTAACCGAATTTGTGTCTGGCAAATTAATTATAGGTTGTCTGCTATCCAAAGAGTAATATTTTCTAATTTTTAAGCTTGATAAAATGACGTAAAGAGGTCTTATAATTTTTAAATTATAAACCACTCTTAGAACAGGCACTTTCGTTGCCATATTTAAAGACGTCTGGCATTAACTTTGCTACCGAATGTATGTCTGGCAAATTAATTATAGGTTGTCTGCCATCCAATGTATCTTGTAATTTTAAGCTTGATAAAATGACGTAAAGAGGTCTTATAATTTTTAAAATATAAACCACTCTTGGAACAGGCACATTCGTCGCCATATTTAAAGCCATCTGACATTAACTTTGCAACCGAATTTTTGTCTGGAAAATTAATTATAGGTTGTCTGCTATCTAAAGAGGAATAACTTGGAATTTCTAAGCTTGATAAAATGACGTAAAGTTGTCTTAAAATTTTTAAATCATAAACCACTCTTGGAACAGGCACTTTCGTTGCCATATTTAAAGCCGTCTGGCATTAACTTTGCAAGCAAATTTGTGTCTGGTAAATTAATTAAAGGTTGTCTGCTATCCAAAGAGTAATATTTTATCTATAAGTATTGATCTGCCAGAGTCTAGCCGTTACCGTCTAGCAATAATTGATTAATATCACAAATAATTATTATAAACAAATGTTACAAACAAAAATCTGCTAAAATGGCGTAATTAAAGTTTTTGGGATTGCATATTCCCTTCTGCCACAGATAAACGCAACGTCTCCCGACTGCCAGACCGCCCGCAAACGTACTACATCATAAAAGGCAAGAACATATAAAAAAACGAGCTTTGATAAAATGACGTAATTTTGAAAATTTTTGACCTGCATAACCCCTTCTCCCATATGTAAACGCAAAATCTCCCGACTTGCAGACCGCTTGGAAACGTATTCTAACATAAAAGGGATAAACATCTAAAAAAATAGCCTTGATAAAATGACGTGATTTTGAAGTTTTTTGACCTGCATAACCCCTTCTGCCACAGGTAAACGCAACGTCTCCCGACTGCGAGACCGCCCGCAAACGTACTACACCATAAAGGGGAAGAACCTATAAAAAATGAGCCTTGATAAAATGACGTGTTTTTTGACGTTGCTAGCTCTTAGACTATAAGAAGATGCGCTGCTGAATATCGAGATTGGGAGCAACACAATAAGAGCTAAGTGGTGTTTACAGATTCAGTCTGGAGTATGACACCCGACCTGTTATGGTATGGAAGGAAAGGGGCATTCGAAATAACCCCATATTCTGTCGTGAAAGGTTACAATACAGACGAGGTGATTTGATGGTATGGGGTGGAATCAGCATAAGTGGACGTACGAACCTGCGTATCATTCGAAATGGTACTTTGTCGGCCCAAAGGTATACAGAGGAGATACTGAGACCTCATGTCATACCTTACACTGCAACCATTGGAGATTCCTTTGTTTTCTAGCATGATAGTGCCAGACCGCATACAGCTCGTCTTGTGGAGAACATGCTTGAAGCTGAAAAAATCAGTGTTGGGTATGAACGCGCTCACTGAACGAAAACTGACGAGTTTCGCTCACTATTTGTGAACTTTGAACTGAATTTCGCTCACTATTTTATAAACGAGTTTGAACTGAACTGAAACTAAAAAAAATAGACGAGTTTGAACGAAACTTACGTTCAAATTTACTTTCAGTTTTTTCATAATTTATTTAAAATTTTTCTAGAACTTAGTACATTTTTTCCCTCTTTCAAATGCCATTTAGAGGTCTACACGAGCCTCAGGACGGGTTAAGTCTGGATATCACTTCTCTGGGTAGTATCCTAGTCTTACTTCTTCTGCAGACTCGGGTCGCGCCGAACCGGACCTGGGCTGTATACAAATACAATTTCGCCGAAAATAGATATATACAGTAAATTCTCTGTACAAGGTGGACTGTGTAAGGCGGAAATATGTCTAAATCGGAAATATTTTAAAGAAATTGGAAAGATTTTAAAAGAAAGCATAAACATTGCATCCTACGGCACTTCTGCATAAATGGAGATTATAAACAGACTAAGGTAAGTTATTTTTGGCCAGAACTCTTCCGTAAGGGTAAATATCAATGTCCTGTAGAAATGTACTCTGGGTCGGGGCGAAATTTCAACTTTTTTTTCCGGGCCGGGTCAAGCTCGGGCCTTGTTTTTAGCTATTATATCGGGCCGGGTCAAGCTCGGGCCTTGTTTTTAGCTATTATATCGGGCCGGGTCGAGCTTTGATTTTAGCTATTATATCGGGCCGCTAAATTTTCTCTACGAGCCGGGCTGGGCTCGGGCCGAAATTTTTATTTTAATATCAGGCCGGACATTTTTTTTTCTATGGATCGGGTCTGAAATTTCCGTCCGTGCATACCTCTATCTTACATATCGAATAATCAATGATTAGTTCACAAAATTTTGTAAATTTGGACAATAATATTTAAAAATTAAAAAAAAAAAAAGTGAACTTTTTAGTGAACTTTGTTCACTTTTACAAATGAGTTTGATTTGAACGAGTTCGTTTGAAAATTTTTGAATTTGAACGTGAACTTAAATCACTTTTCAGAAATTGAACGTGAGTTTGAGTTAGTTCGTTTATTTTGTGAACGTGCCTAACACTGGAAAAAATACAGCGTATGGAACGGCCAGCGTTCTCTCTTGACTTGAATCCGATCGAGCATGTTTGGGACATAATTTGATTTTAGAACACCCTTACAAAATTAGTTTTCATGTTTAATTAAGAAATATTAATACATAAAAATTTATAATTTCTTATGAGGACCAGGCGCACCAGTGAAGATTGGCACGAGCCGCCACTGAATCTGGAACACACTTTATTTTCTTCATCCATCTGTCTAATTATTAGGTCTTTTGGAAAATTCCTGTAATTGTGGAAAGTGAACCAAAACAAGACTTTTTCATACTTCCGAAATGGATTGTTGAGCCGAATTAATCTTTTCCGCAATCGCCTGTGTTATAAAAAAAAAGAATCTTGCTCATGATCTTGACAATACCGTCATCGATCAGTGACAACCTTCCAAAGCATGGCTTATCATTAAGGTCGAAATCACCCTTTTCAAATATTTCAAACAGCCTCCTGAACGTTTTAATGTCATTAAATAAGGAATTTTTCCATTTTAATATAGCATCGCCAGTCAAGAAATCTGAATTTAATAAAAGCAGCCCACTGGCAACAATGCTCTTATATCCTTTGTGATTGATTTTAAAACTGCCTGAAAAGAAAATAAGGAATATTTTAATGTTTGAATACAATTAATCCAAGGAGAAGAAAACCTTACAATAAACAAAATTTACCGGGTGTCCCAAAAATAACTGATGGATTTTAAAATTCAATAATTTGCAAACGGTGACAGCTGTTTAAAAATTTTTTGCAGGAGGGTTATGTATAATGTCAGGAGTTTTTTTACCGTAATTTTTTATTTTAGTTCGAATTTCAGACAATAGGTGGCGCTGGAGGCGATTGAAGGCCAGGTGATCAGTGCTGAGTGAAGCGTCGACTTGGCCTTCAATCGCCTTCAATCGCCGTCAGCGCCACCTGTTGTTTGAAATTCGAACTAAAATAAAAAATTACGGTAAAAAAACTCCTGACATTATACATAACCCTCCTGCAAAAATTTTTTAAATAGCTGTCACCGTTTGCAAGTTATTGAATTTTAAAGTCCATCAGTCATTTTTGGGATACCCGGTAAAAACATTGCTATGAATATTTAACTTCAACAAATCAACTATTTCTGTGGTAATATTTTTGGCCTTCCTTCTTGAATAAAAGTAAAAAATAAATAAATAAAAGGAATGACAAAGATTAAGTTTAGGGATGTACCGAATAGTGATTTTGGCCGAATTCCGAATATCCAGCTTACAAGCGAACCGAATACCGAATATTCGTCTAGCCGAATAGTAACTATTCGGCCAAACACGGAATATTAGTTTGGCTGAATAATTTTATATTTCAAAGTTTAAATGCATTAAAATGTTAAATTATATATCAATTTTGCCTAATATTTAATACAAAAATTTACATTTGGATAAAAAAGAGTATTTTATATCTAAGTTTTATACTGAAAAAAAAAAGATTTGAGTTATTTGAGAAGAGATTAGTTGCATAACTTAATAAAATTTTAAATTCCACGGCTTCTTCTGTGAATTAAAACAAATTAATATTCTCTTAAATTCTAAAACAAATATTTTTAAATCAAAGAGAAATTAAAATTCATATAAAGCACAAATAAATGTACTAAAATTAGTTTCAGGTGAAAATTTATAATATAAATTTATTTAAAATACATTAAATTGCCTAAAACTTTTTTAACCATTTCACGGCCGTAACCAGTAGGGATTCAAATTATGTTTTCTTAAATTCTAAAACAAACATTTTAAAATCAAATAAAAATTAAAATTCATATAAAGCACAAATAAATTTGTTTGTACATATTCGAGAATGGTTAAATTACTCTTGTTTTCGCGTAAATTAATATGTTACTCCCTCTGTCCCAAATTAGTTGCGACATTTGGATACTTTTGTACTGATTATTGATAATAATGATTTTATGGTTTTGAGTGAACATTTTTCAGATACTTCAGGATAATATGCTATCAACCAATAACATTTACTTACCAAACATTCCCTCCATCTTTTCTTAAATCAGTATCTAAATTAATACAAGGTTTGCGCTCCCTTAAGCCACGCCCACTTTTTAAGGATTCTCCCATCAGTAATCACACAAAACTATCTTCTGTCTAATGGATCGGGGTTTCATTAGGAAGAAAATTATTTTTGGCTGATATAATGGCTGCGGAATCCTTGGGAAATGGCACATGGGTTAAAAGCGTGCGAACCCTGCAAATTTTCTTCGAAAATTTTGTCGGAAAAAAATGTTCTTTTTGCAGAAATTAAAAAATGAGAATAAAAATACTATGTTGTAATAATTTTAATCACAAATAAAACAAAATTTAAATCATATTTAAAGAATTTTTTGCACATAATATAGCTTCGGGGTTACATACCAGGTTTCGCAGAAGAAGATTTCCCTTGTTGAGATGGGTTATTTTGTAAGAGTTGCCTCCACCTGACATCATAATGTTTTCCATAACACGTTTTTAGGGTTAAAAAAACATTATCAAGCTTTTCTACTTCTATGTTTTGAAAAGCAACTTTAACAGCATCAATTAAATTGTCAATATTGTTTACGGCATCTGATGTTGCAATGATTGTATTGCGTTAAAAAAAACTCAGATCAAGCACATTTAAATCCGGACTATTTGGAGGTTGACACTGTAATTGTAAATTCCATCCATCTTTTAAGCATTCTTTTGTGATACTAGGATCATTTTCTGACAAATGGGGCTTGGTATTGTCCTGTTGAATGTATATGGGACTCGATTTTTCGCCAATTGGAAACTTTTCACGTATTGCCGGCAAAACTTTTTCTATAATCATTTTTCGGGTTTCTTCCTTATTAACACATTCGACAACTTTTGTCACAACAGTTTCTTTTGCACGATTTTTAGAATTTCTTTTGGCATTTTCAAAGTAAACAAAAGGCCATATTCCAATTTTTCCATCAAACATTTCGTTTCTATTTAGATCCCATCTTGGCCTTGCTACCGCTGTCATAAACATTACTTTGGTAAGAAATCTTTTGCTTTTGCAATGCCTCAAAGGTTCGGTTTCATCCAGAGTGATGTAAAGCGAATTACTAGTTTTCGTAATGTAAAACCATTTTTCATCGTTATGCATACGATCCAACATTTCCGAAAAGTGTCCATTATTTTGAACATGTTGTAAACGAAATCGTATTCTGTCTAGCTTGTTTTTTTCTGTTAGACTAGGCTTGATTGCTGATGAAATACGCTTCAAAACGTTTCCATCTTTTACAATTTTGTGTAATGATGATTTAGGAATATGAACAGCACACGATAAACTTCGCAATGTTTGTCTTCTTCTAAGTGGGACATCTTTGATTTTGTTCAGTCGTTGAGAAAAATCTTTTTTTTTCGTCCGCATTTACCAGTTTTTTGTGATTTTACATTGTAAATTTCATTACCATTTATTTTTGATGTCTTTGCCACCTTCCACAAACGGGAGATAGTACTACGATGAACATTAAATTTGATCGCTGTAGCATTTATAGCACCATGACTTAATCGATCATTCTTGAAACATTGGAGTAAAAAGTGCAAAACAGAGTTGCGTTCTCTATCATTTAGTTCCTTCTTTACAGCAATTTTTAAATTATTATTCATATTTACTGTCATCATCACATCACTTTTTATCGCAAACACTTCATATTCCACTTAACATCGCATTAAACAACCAACATGCCTCGTTATACTCATTGTAATAAAATTTTACTGGTGTATATGTATTAAACTGCATCGAAAGTTATTTATGACTCCGCCTACTTGAAATGTCGCAACTAATTTGGGACAAGATTTTCGACCCAAATGTCGCAACTAATTTGGGACAGAGGGAGTATTAAATAAGGAATTTTGTCATTTCAAAAAAGTGGTGCGATTAAGAAATATGAATTTAATAAAAGCAGCCCACTGGCAACAATGCTCTTTTATCCTTTGGGATTGATTTTAAAACTTTCTGAAAATAAAAATAGTCTAATGTTCGATTACACCTAATACAAGGCGAAGAAAGCCTTTCAATAAACAGAATTTAAAACATTGCTATGAATATTTAGCTGCAAAAACAAGTCCAGGATTTCTGTGTTAAAAATTTTTACCTTCCTTCTTGAATTAAAGTAAAACAAATAAATAAATAAAAGGAATGATAAATATCAAGTTTAGGGATGATATTAGGGATGATTTTTATTCATCAAAGAGAAATTGTGAAAAAATTTAGAAGGAAAACTTTACAGGGTCATATACTGTTTATTTGACAGGAAGAGACTAAATTAAAAATAAATAAATAATACAATCTATTTAAATGGTGGCAATTCTCAAGAATTACTTTTCTACTTCCTTTAACCCTTTAACGTTCATTGGTTTCGCCACGAAACCACAAAATTTTAATTCCGATACGCAACACTGATACCGGTATTTTTATCGAAAAATATCTCTTTTATTTTGTATGTGAAAAACCACGTTTTCTTATTTAGAAATATATTTGTTCTTAATTACCGGTGTCGTTCATTTATTTCGACATCTTAGCAATGAAAATGCTATGATCGCTAAAGGGTTAATTAAGCAAAAAAGTTTTTAAATGCAGCCTAGATCAGTGTGTGGAATTTGCGGTCATTTTCAGAGATTGCAAACATACAGCTTGCAAAAAACTTTTCACGGACATAATATCGTGATTTTTTACCAAAACAAGAAACAAGAAAATATAATAAGGTACCCTGGGGTAATAACGCCACGTTAAGGTTCTACCAATTTTCACGGCTTAGTTTTAGATTGTATTTTTCAAACAAATATAGGATCTGATACAGCAACTCATTGACTATCTATATACAATAAAATAATTTAACAGTTATGTATTCATAAAATGTAATGGCGTTTTTTCTTGACCAATGCTATTTGGCGTTAATACCCACCTATATGGGTAATAACGCCATGAAAACAAAATTATAAAATAAGATGGAATAATGGCATGTAGATTGCCCAATTCTAAAAATACAAACTCTACAGCTCTAGAAATTGACAAATTGCAATCTAAGCTATTGAAAATGTACAATTTTTTTGTGACTCTGAAAGAAAAAGAAAGCTGTGGTGATGGCGGGGGGAGGAGGCAAAAGAATATCAGATTCTAAGCTATGTTTTGCTTAAAAATGACCATTTAAATAGAATTATTAGAAACATTGCACGGATTATTTGAATCAGTATTTATATTCCCATATATGCATTCTATGCGATAGAAAATATTGATTTTTTTGTTAAAGTGAAAGAAAAAGGAGTGAGGGGGAGCTTCAACAGAATATAACACCCTGTGTCTCTCTTTGCTTAAAAAGACCCGCTTAAATATGATTATAAGAAACATTGCATGGTTTTAACCATTCATAATGTAATATTTTAATCATGTGAAGTTTTATAATAACTAGAGTTATATGTAATAAATATTTTTGTTAAACCTTAACTGCTGTTAGCGTCTCACATACCGCTGAGTTTTTCAAGTTTCAGAGTTTAACTTGCAATTTTTAGTTTAACTATAGATACCGGGAAAATTTTGTTTCGTTTTTAGTCCTATTACTATCTCTAGAGACTTTTGAATAGTTGAATTTTATTTATAATAGTCCTGTATATAAGGTTCAATACAAAAATAATATTCTAAAAGTTAATTTAACATTTTATTTATCGTTAGATTAAGCGGTCTGACAGGCCGCTCACAGTAAGTTCTGCGACAATTTTTGTCACCGCAGTTAAAGGTTAATACTATTATAGTAATCTAGTAAATAGTTTTTAACCCATAGCTCCACACTAATGCGGATTCTCCAAACCTACAGTTAAATTGTCGACGTTTTAAAGAGCATGCTTTAATAAATTTTTAATAAATTGAATAAAATCTTTGATTAAAAAATATTATCCCAAAGAGATCTCTTATTCAATTTTATACATAATTCATATGGTTATATATCATTATCTCTATATTAGCAACAAAATTAACCTTTAACTGCTGTTAGCAATCTGACTGAACACTGTACCCCCTCCCCCCCTCCAAAAAATAGCGTTTGTTAGAGTTATTTGTCATTTATGTTTGGAATCTGGCATCACATAAGTTCGCTAATGTATGTAACTATAGAAATGTAAATCGTCTGTGTTTTCTTAGTTGTTGTTTTGTTTTGCTTGAAGAGACAGCACCGCTTCGCATATCTTAAAATAAAGTATGTTACAGTCTACTTAAGCATGTGAGTTTATTAATTACGTTAATACGCATCGCCGCAACATACATTTGGTCCGTCGAGCCGGAGTCTATATATCTTTTTTCTTCACTTCGAAAAGAAAAGTTCGACAATAATGAACTGTTTTCGTCATTAAATTTTATTAGAACATTATTTCACAAGCTGGCCTGATGAAAGAAGGAAGAAAAAAAATCGTCTGCCCGCAGCAATCAAGGTAATGAATAATTTATTATTAATTTTGCTATTGTTATAAGTTTTTGATCGTGGAAAATATTGAAAAATTAAAAAAGAAGCGTGCAATATTACGCACTTTAATTACGAAATTAATTAGTAAATTAAGCATTAAGAAGCATTAAGAAGCATTAATAAAAGATAAAAATATTGATATTGATAGTTATTTAGAAATTTCGGAACAATTAAATGACAGGGAACAAACTCTTAAAAACCTAAATAAAGAAATAGAATCTGGTATTAGTTTAGAAAAAGAATATGAAATCGATATTAACGTTAGTGAAGAATACCAAGAAAAAATTATAAAGGCCAAATTTCAAATTAAAAAGCAACTTAAACATTTAGAACAAAGTAAGGTTTCCAATGAAATTCAACCAAATTCTACTCAAATAAACAACGCGATAAATATTAAATTACCCGATATATCTCTTCCGAAATTCTCCGGAAAACCAGATGAATGGGGTCTATTTAAATTACAATTTAACAACTTAATAACTTCAAATGAGCAACTATCAGATACGCAAAAGTTGCATTATTTATCTGCAGCATTAGTAAGTGATGCAAGAGCTTTGATTAGCACAGAAGACACTTTTTCATCTTTATTTCAAACATTAAAAGACAGATACGAAAATGATAGAATAGTAACAGAAATACACATCAATTCACTACGCAGATAAACTTACACAGCCTTCCGCTAAAGATCTTCGAAATCTAGTCGATAATGTAAAAAAAAGCATTCGCGCCTTGAAGATTTTGAATTATAATAGAAATAATCTTTTAGATGTTTTAATATTGAACATCATTCTCCAAAAGTTAGATAGAGATACTCGAAAAAATTATGAAATGACGATAAGCTCAAAAGAAGTTCCGAAGTTAGATGAATTACTTTTATTTTTAGAAAAACGATCTCAATATTTGGAAAATATTCATACAGTCACGTCTATTAAACCTTTCAGTAAGGATCAGAAACGTTCATTTAATTCTAAGTCATTGACTTTGTTAGCAGAAGATCCACACATTTGTTTAATGTGTAAAGGTAATCACATTTTAATGAGATGTTCCCAATTCTTAAATTTACCTGCAAAAAAAAAAGGTTTAATATTGTTAAAATGAAAAAATTATGCTTCAACTGTTTATCATCAGTTCATAACATTAGCCAGTGCGAAAGTTCAAGCACGTGCAGAAAATGCAACAAACGTCACCACACATTGATCCACCTGGAACGCGGTGAGAAAAATATTGATACTAATCAGACTATAGCAATTCAAGATGAAAATACTATTAGAAGTAATTTATCGCCAACCGCAAACGCATTTACTCCTCATTGTTACACAAATAATATAATCAGATGTCTGTTACCGCTTTGGGTGAAAATACACATTCATTTGATAACACGCATTCAACTATTAACAATACTGTAATGAGTATGACGTCTTCTTCTAGTAAACAAGTACTGCTTTCAACTGCGATAATATATGTACAAAATGCTAGACGAGAATTAGTTCCTCTTAGAGCATTGTTAGATTCAGGATCGCAAAATAACTTTATAACGAAGGCATGTTCTGAGTTATTGTTCTTGAAAGGAAGGAAAATAAACGCATCAGTTTCAGGTCTAAATGGTTCAGTTATGAATATAAAGGAAAGTATTATAACAACCATAGCAAATAAAAACAGAAGTTTTAATGAAACATTGCAATTTTTTGTTGTTCCTAAAATTACGCGCATAACACCAGCTACATATCTAAACATCATGCCTATTAAGCATTTACAAACTTTTCAGTTAGCTGATCCACAATTTGATAAACCAGGTCCAATACATGTTTTATTATCAAACGAAGTATTTTTTTAAAATAATCGGACAAAATAAAATAAATATGCAAAATTTGGTTTTTCAAGAAACTGTTTTTGGCTATGTTGCCAGTGGTTCTACGTCTATGCCGCAAGAAAATTTTAATAATTATTGTGGTTTTGTTCGATCCGTGGATGATTTATCCAACGCCATGCAAAAATTTTGGGAAATTGAAGCGGTGAATGATAAAAACCCAATAAAAAGTAAAGAAGAGCAGTATTGTGAGGAACATTTCTTGTGTACACATACTAGAAGAGAAGATGGTAGGTATATTGTGGAAATGCCAATTAAATCTGGTGGGCTTGCATGTTTAGGAGAATCAAAGGAAAACGCACTTAAACGATTAAATCACTTACTTAAGCGATTTGCGCACAATCCAGCCGTGAAATTGTTATACGAAGGATTTATTAACGAATATAACGATTTGGGACACTTAGAAGAAATCTTGCTGGAAAATAAGCCCGAAATTTCATATTATTTGCCGCATCATGGGGTATACAAACCCGAGAAACCAAGCACGAAATTAAGGGTTGTCTTCGATGCTAGTGCAGCTACTACCAGTGGTGTTTGTTTAAATGATATTTTATTAAACGGAGGATTAGTCCAAGATGAGCTCTTCGATATCATTTGTCGATTTCGAACTCATAAATTCGTCTTTACTGCTGACATCATAAAGATGTATCGCCAAATATTAATTTCAGAAAATCAAAGAGATTTGCTTCGAATTGTGTGGAAAACTGGTGTAGAAGAACCAGTCAAAATATTTAAGTTAAAGACGATTACATACGGTACATCGAATGCGCCTTATCTTGCCACGCGGACTCTGAATCAGTTTGCAATTGATGAAAATGACAATTTTCCGCTAGCATCACACGTAGTTCTTCAAGATTTCTACGTGGACGACGTATTAACAGGAGCTAACACTTTAAATAAGGCTCAACAAGTGCAAGCACAATTAATCGCATTGCTTGAACGTGGTGGCATGAATTTGCACCGATGGTGTGCTAATCACCCCGAACTCTTGAAAATCGCAACTAGCAATCAAGAGTATACATTCAATGATCGTAATGCGGACCAGAGCACTAAAACTCTAGGATTGTTATGGAATCCAGTTCGTGACTGCTTTTCGTTTAATTCATCAGTTAAGGAACCAGTTGTATACTCAAGAAGAACTGTTTTATCCGACATAGCGCGTATCTACGATCCATTGGGATTACTCGGTCCTGGAATAGCTAAGGCTAAGATTTTCATACAAAGACTCTGGCTGTTAAAGCTAGATTGGAACGATCCACTTCCAGATGACATTAAGGTTGAATGGCGACGCTTTATCAGAACGCTTCAGAATATAAACAATTTAAAAATCAATCGTTTTATTTTAAACGAAGGACATTCGGAAGTTGAACTGCACGGCTTCTCCGACGCATCCAAGCTCGCATATGGAGCAGCCATTTATCTACGCTGTTTCACAACATTTAATACATCTTTAAATTTACTGTGCAGCAAGTCTAGAGTTGCACCATTGAAACCTTTGACAATCCCACGATTGGAATTGTCCGCAGTTGCCTTATTGTCTCAACTCGTATCTAAGATAGTGAATGTACTAAGGTTGAACATCAGTAAAATAATATTATGGTGCGATTCAACCATCGTCTTAGCATGGATTCAGACTCCTCCTCATCTGCTTAAAACTTTTGTGGCCAACAGAGTTTACAAAATCCAAGAGTTGACCCAGACTTTTCAATGGAGACATGTACGCTCAGAGGACAATCCAGCAGACCTTGTGTCTCGAGGTCTAACCTTCGACAAATTAATTGATTGTGAACTTTGGTGGCATGGCCCTCTCTTCTTGAGAGAAAGAGACAATGAATCCAAACAGAACATTGATTTAGAACAAGTGAAAATCAATATAGACTTTTCAGCAGAATTAAAATTGAAAAACAGTGCAGCATTAATAAGTTTAAATTCTAGTGAATTTGTAAATGAAATTTTAAATATAAGTAACAATTATACTAAAATATTACGTGTTTTAAGTTATATTTTCAGGTTCTTAGATAACACAAGAAAATTAGCTGAAAAAAGAAAGGGACACGTAAATATAGAAGAATTATCACGATCAGAAATATTTTTAATTCGGGAAATTCAAAAAGTTGAATTTAAGGCAGAATATACTGCATTGTTAGAAGGTAAGCAAATTTCTAAGAAAAGTAAATTGCGATTGTTAAACCCCTTTTTAGATGCAGATAATGTGCTAAGAGTAGGAGGGCGTTTAGATAATGCAGACCTAAAATTTGCTGAAAAACATCAATATATTCTCCCAGCTAAGGGTAAATTGTGTAGCCTAATTGCAATTTACTATCATAAAAAATATCTTCATATAGGTGCACAAGCATTGTTATGCTACTTGAAGCAAAAATTCTGGCCGCTACGGGGATGAAATTTATCTAGAAAAGTAACGCATGAGTGTGTAACTTGTAGTAAAAGTAACCCCATAACCATACAACAAATCATGGGTTCCCTACCCAGAGAGAGAGTACGTCCTAGCGCACCATTTAATTACGTGGGAACAAATTTTGGTGGCCCCTTTTTCATAAAATATAAGACCCAGAGAAAGGGAATTCTTAATAAGGTGTATTTGGCAATCTTTGTTTGCTTTGTAACTAAAGCAGTGCATCTCGAACTAGTGTCAGAATTGACTACGGATGCATTCATTGCCACCTTAAAAAGGTTCATTGCTAGGCGCGGAAGGTGCGCAGTAATCTTTTCGGATAATGCAAAAAATGTTGTTGGTGCTAACGCCGAGTTACAGAGACTCCATAATTTACTAAGACATCCTGAGGAGAAGTTAACGAATTATTTGTCAGAAGAGAATATTATTTGGAAATTTATTCCACCCAGAGCACCTAATTTTGGCGGGTTGTGGGAGGCAGGAATAAAATCGGTAAAATATCATCTAAAGCGAACGGTAGGTAATGCAAGGCTAACGTTCGAAGAGTTATTAACTGTAATTGCTCAAATAGAGTCTATATTAAATTTACGGCCAATCACTCCATTGTCTTCAGACGTGAATGACTTGGAGGCCTTAACACCAGGCCATTTCTTAATCGGAAGGCCTATGACAGCCATCGTTGAACCAGAATTAATTAATGTTAACGAAAATAGACTATCTAGATGGCATAGAATTTCAAAATACATTCAATTCATATGGAATCTTTGGAATAAAGAGTATTTAAATACGCTCCAACAACGCTCCAAGTGGCAATTTGAAAAAAATAATGTTAACATAGGAACCCTAGTGCTGATAAAGGAAGATGACCTCCCTACAAATAAATACTTACTAGGACGCATTATAAATATTTTCCCAGGTGCAGATGGTAAGATTAGGGTTGTAGAAGTAAAAACCGCTAGGGGAATACTTAAAAGAAGTATTTCAAAAATTGCGTTATTGCCACAAGTCTCAAAAAATTAATTACAAAATGTAAAAAAAAGAAAAAAAAAGATTTTGTTATGTATTTTTAGTTTTAATTTTCCTATTGTTGTATGTTCATAATTGTATTTTTCATGTCAAAAGAAAATTGTTGTATTGTAGCATATTACTTAAGCATTTGTAATGTTAATATTTTGTATTGTATAATTTATTGAAGTTGACCCTTCAATGTCGGGGGTTATGTTAGAGTTATTTGTAATTTATGTTTGGAATCTGGCATCACATAAGTTCGCTAATGTATGTAACTATAGAAACGCAAATCGTCTGTGTTTTCTTAGTTGTTGTTTTGTTTTGCTTGAAGAGAAAGTAACGCTTCGCATATCTTAAAATAAAGTATGTTACAGTCTACTAAAGCATGTGAGTTTATTAATTACGTTAATACGCATCGCCGCAACATACAGCGTTTAACTTGTATTTTCCAGTTTAACTATAGTTACAACTGAAATTCTCTTTCGTTTGGAATTCTCGTAATATTGTTAGAAATATTTGAATAGATTAAATTTAATTAGAATTAATTCTGTACAAAAAGTTTAGCGCAGGAACAGTATTCTATGATTTTTAATCATGGATCGCATTTTAACCTTTAACTAATGTTACCGGTCTCGTAGACCACTATTTTTCTTTTAATCTTTTAGTTTAACTTGTAATTTTCAGTTTAACTGCAAACACTACCGAAATTTTGTTTCATTTGGAATTTTAGTACTATCACCAGAGACTAAATAGGTGAATATTAAGTATAATACTCTTGTATAAAAAGTTTAGTACAAAAACACAATCCTATGAGTTATTCCCGCCTTTTATTCATCTTTCAATTTTGTGGTCTCACAAACCGCATCACATTCATACGTTACAATTTCTGTCACATCAGTTAAAGGTTAAATTTATAAAGTTTTGGAAAACCAAACGCTGAGAAAGCGGACAGTTAAAATTTCGAACTCAACTGAACAATCCAGTGGAAATTTAATAGAAACCTGATTTTGAAGATGTTCGAATTTGAATCTCGAAAACATTTTGATATAGTTTTATTTACAAGAGTTAAAAATTTTTTTTTACATTAGTAAAAAAAAAAAAAAAAAGGATTTTAGCTATCTCGTTTCAATTTTAAAGTTCCTTTCTCGTTTCAATTTTAAAGTTATCTTCAAACCTTTGAATAAAATTAAATTCTCGTCTTTGAAAGATCCTATTCCTGTTGAGAACCGGTGGGGTGTTTATTTTATTCCTTGCTCTTGCAATTTGGGTTATATTGGTCAGACCAGAAGAGCGTTGAAGAAAAGATTGGATGAACATCAGAGGTACATTAAAAATCAGGAATTATCTAGGTCTTCCATTGCTTCTCACTGTTGGTCTTCCGGTCATTATTTCAATTTTTCCGTGGCCAGAATTATTTCTAATCCTGCCTCTCCTTCTCATTTAGATACTCACGAAGCTTATTTTATTTATAAAAATTGTAATACTCTTGTCAACGATCTCTCTTCATCCCCCTCCCTTTCTCCTGCATGGAAATTACTTTTGTAGTTTATTATTATTACTATTATTATTTTTAATTTTTTTTTATTTAATTAATTATTATTTTTACTTTTTTTTTTACTATTTTATTTTTTTTATTATTATTTTTTAATTTTATTTATTTATTTTATTACATCATTTTTAATTAATTAATTTTATTTTATTTTGACTTTTATTTATTTATTTTAATTGATTTGTTTTCTTTATCTTTTATTAGTTTTTCTCTGCCACCTGTGTTCTTTTAGCCAGCGCCACCTGGGGCACTCTTTGTAATCTCCTCCCTCCTTCTTTGAGTTTATCTTTACTTTTCTCTTTCTCCTTGGCTCTGACAAGCAGCGCCACCTGCCGCACTCTGTGTAATCTCCTCCCTCTTTATTTCACTGTTATTTCCACTCTGTCCGTTGTGACACGTGTTTGGATCAGCTGATGACGAGCAGTAATTTTGAAGCTCGAAACGCGTCCTGCTTAATTTATCTTTTTATGGTGATTTAACAAAGTTTTTATTTATTGATATATATTTATCGCCAGTATTTTCGGTGTTTCTCAATATTCTTATCAATGATTCATGTATTTCACTATTCTGGAATGGCAACAGTGACATGTTGTTTCTTTATGAAAACATGCTAACATTTCTCTTTTATCTATCTGTAGTTATTTTTAATGTTTTAAAACTAATTTTTTACGTTTAGTATGGATATTTCAAATGAAACTCTTTTGGAAAGAAGGCGCCGATTGGCAAGGGAAAGAACTGCACGTTGGCGATCTTGGCAGTCTCAACTGATTTGTCAGACTCACCTAGAAAATCAGCACAAGATCAACATCGATATGCACAGTTGTGTTCGTTTAGTAGTGAATGTATCAGTATTGTCAGGCTGTTAATTAAACTGGAGGAATTCAAAACAGCTGTTATCATAAAAGAAAAGTTAAACTTCCTCCACGTGAAACTTTTCCACTCTTAAAAAAAAAAATATTTTAAGCAACTCAAATGCAATTGACTACAAGCATTTTCATTAAAATATACGCTCCTATAATAGGGCTAATCCCTTGGCATCAAAGGGTGCAAAATTAACAGAAAATGTTCCAGGACGTGGTCCTTATTGCTTTGTAGTTCTGAAAAATGTACCATGTCACATCTCATTTACATCCACGAGAAGATCAGCAAAGAAAATTTGCCCTATTGTATGTTCTGAACACTACTCAAGCTGTAGAAGTGCACTTGACCAACATACCACAAAATGAAAACTGTTTACAACATATTTTGAGGGAATAAGATTTAATCATGCATGACATAAACCCATTTGCTCAAGCCTTCAGAATGATGCTTGAGACAGAGACAAAATGAGGAAGTATCCCGCATAAAGTGTTTACCAATGCAAATGTGTACATGGTGTTGCGAAGAGATAGACACACAGATCAGGCACGGTACAATCTACCGACAGCAAATTATGTGGCAATGGTTTACAAAATGATGATGAAGAGCCACAGTTCGAGCGTGATATAAAAATTTATCCAGTTTGATATAGTTTTATATAGTTTGATATTTGGCTAAAAGAACATTTGTTAAGATGACCAAATACTGAATATATACCGAATATTCTGTGCATCCCTACATAGCAAACACAAATTTGTTAGAAAAGTCACGATCGGATGCCAAACTTATCATGATTGTCAAGTATGTCGATTTTCAAGTAACATTGCGGCATGTTTTAATGACAAAAGAATGTTATGTCATACAATTGGTGCCAATAGTATTAAAGAAAGACGATACAAAATCGTAGTTCTGTAAAAGCGTTAAATACTGTTATCTATCAATTATCCTATACATGACAGTAGTTTAACATGTCACTTATGTATGTGTTTTACGGTATCACCTTTAATACCATGTATATGATAATTTTCTAGCGCGACACTGATTTGGTATCGATTTCCTGCCATATTATTCGTGTATAAGTTTCTCATAATGAAAAAAAAGAGTGGCAACATCGAGACCGGCTTGATTCACGAGACGAGGCTTTGATTTGGAATAATGGCGGCTTCCGCTGTGATTTGTGTTTGTGTGTTGAATAGCGTACCGCAGACATCTTAATTCGACGTTTCCTTGTGGATTTTTTTTAATGTAAAAGGTAAGTGCTTTACTAAATATTCTTTATACACTAATTATTTAATATTTATAACTGAGTAAAAATTTTAAATATTGTAGGTGACTTGCAAACATCAGAACACGTTTTCATAATGTAAACATACAAGCATTTCTTTACTTACCTAACTTTATGAGCAATCGATACAAGTTTTTTTTTTCTTAGGACCCATTTTATAAAAAGTAAAAGTTATTTTTAGATATGTATCACATCTTTATACCTTTTTTTGTGTGTAAAAAACATTGTCCCCAAAAATGAAATACAATTTCTCAAAATAACAACAAATGTTTATTAATAATTACTTCTTTAAATCCTTCTGCTAAAGTTCTTTTTTATGGTAAGTTTAATTTGTTAAAATATTAAACATTTTAATAAAAATAATCAATGAAAGTATATTTTTATCGAATGGAACTTTGAGAAGAGACCTATTTTATTGAAAGAAATTTTGTGAATGGGCCTCTTTTATTGAGATTATTACGAGTACAAAACTGCGAAGGAATTTTGTTTTGAAACATCAATTTAGTTTTAAACGTAAGTCCCATATTTGTTTATTGTTGAGTTTGACTTGCAATAATTTTCAAAAATTGCATTTTGGCATGTTTGGGGAAAAAAAATCAGCGACTTCATTTTGAAGACGCGAAAATTTGTTTGAATAATTTGATAAAGTGCAGGGTATGCCCACTCTTGTATTAATTGAGCCGTTAAATGATTGCCAAAAACTGTTATCAATTGTTTATTTTGTTTACCATTGCTAATTTCCAATCATGTTAAAAACAATTTTTTAATGTATACATTTATGAAATCATTATGTATACTTATATTAACATTTACTGCTGTTTGCCCACTAGAATGAATATAAATAATCAGATTTAATGTTTATCTGGGTAGGGTCACCTGCAGAACGTAGCTATCGCCAGGGCACTGCCCCAAGGCCTCCATGCCTGAGGGCCCCCAAACTGCTGGTTAAAAAACACCATTGGTTTTAGTTTCTTGTCTAACTTCTCATAAAATGCCCAGCACCTACCTAAAAGCTAGTAATTAAATAAATCAAAGCACTAGAATAAATGTTTTTGCATGTCTGTCAATATACTCTGTACACTTCACAACTTCACATCCAAAAGCAGCTCTAGAGCAGACAGCAAAATGTCGACTCGAATGTGTCATGTCGTGTTTGCCGATCCCACCGAAGCTAGTATAAGAAAGAAAATATGAGTTTTTGATCACTTGAATGATACAAAAAGCGTCTAAAAAATTTTAGAAAATCTCTCTAGATAAAATCGAAAAAAAAAAATTATCAAAATTTATCTTTCAAAAGCTTTTTAAGCAGAAACAGGTACTTGCATATTAACGCCGCGGCAGCAGAAGTTATGCTAATGTGCAAATAAAGAGCAATTTTGTTGTTCTTACGTGCATGTAGTTATGTTTTGGTTTCCTTGTTGCCTCGTTTGCTCATTTTTGACGCCATTTTTTGTGCACGTGCGAACAAGAAAGTTCTTCATTATTCTTCTGCTGCGGTGGCATTAATACGCAAGTACCCAGAAACATATAATTAAGCTACATAAACAAAAATGAACCAAAGCAAAACACTCTTTAAAGTATTCAACCAGTCAGAAGTCTGTATTTTTTCCCCTATGCTAGTTTCAGTGGGATTGACAAAAATTTCTTCGGCGCCAGGTACCTGCCGAATTCTATGATTTTAAGCCTTTTTTGGTTTATCATACTGTGTATATTTAAACAGCAGTGTGCGGGGGGAAAAACTGCATCTGGGGCCTCCAAGTTTATAGTTACGGCCCTGGGGGGGGGCGATCGCCCCCCCCCAAACCAGTGTTGAAGAATTCAGAATCTTTTCTGGAAGGGATTTCTGCGACTCCATCGGAGACACTCTGTTGTTCCGGGAAAAACGTGAATTTCATTAAAATGTCACTCAAAAGCGGTAATCTTGTCATAGTGTCGCGGAAACAGAGCGAATTTCGACAAAAGATCGCGGAAAAAGTACGAATTTGTCAAAAGCCGCACAAAAAAAAAAGAATTTCGACAAATGATCACTAAAAAACGAGAATTTTGTCAAATGTTTGCAAAAAAAAAAACCGCTAATTTTGTCAAAGTATCGCGGAAAAAGAGCAAGTTTCGTCAAAAGGTCGTGGAAAAAGCGCTAATTTTGTCAAAGGGTTGGAAAAAGGGAAGGCAAAGTATCGCGGAAAAAGTACTAATTTCGACATAGGATCACTGAAAAAGCACGAACTTCGACATAAGATTGCTGAAAAAGAGCTAATTTTGTCAAAGTATCGTGAAAAAGCACGAATTTCGTTAAATTATTAAGGAAAAAGCACGAATTACATCATAGAGTCGCGGAAAAAATGCAAATTTCGACAGAAGTTCGTGTAAAAAACGCATTCAACAAGGGATCGCTGAAAAAGCGCTAATTTTGTCAAACTATCGCAAAAAAGCGCGAATTTCCTCAAATGATCACAGAAAAAGGACGAAATTCGTCAAAGGTTCGGAAAAAACCGCGAATTTTGAAGTAGGATCGCTGAAAAAGCGTGATTTTTGTCAAAGTGTCACGCAAAAAACTCGAATTTCGTCTAAAGTTAGCTACTTTTTTCAAAGGGTTGCAAAAAAAAAATGCTAATTTTGTCAAAGTATTGCGGAAAAGAATGAATTTCGTTAAAAGGTCGCAGAAAAAGCGCTAATTTTGTCAAAGGGTTGGAAAAAAGGTAGGCAAGCAATCGCGGAAAAATTGTGAATTTCAACATACGATCGCTGAAAAAGCGCGAACTTCGACATAAGATTGCTGAAAAAGGCGCTAGTTTTGTCAAAGTACTGCGAAAAAGTGCGAATTTCGTCAAAGGGTCACGGAAAAAACTCTAATTTTGAGAGAGGTTTGCGTAACAAACCCGAACTTCGACATTGGATCGCTGGAAAGCGAGTATTTCGACATTGGATCGCTGAAAAGTGCGTATTTCGGCATTGGATCGCTGAAAAGAGCGTATTTCGGCATTGGATCGCTGAAAAGCGCGTATTTCGACATTAGATCGCTGAAAAGCGCGTTTTTTGACATTGGATCGCTGAAAAGTGCGTATTTCGACATTGGATCACTGAAAAGCGCGTATTTCAACATAAGATTGTAGGAAAAGAACGAATTTTGTCAAAGTGTCGCGGAAAAAAAAATAATTTCGTCAAAAGATCGCGGAAAAATGATCTACTTTTCTCAAATGGTTGCAAAAAATTGCTAATTTTGTCAAAGTACTGCAGGAAAGAGCCAATTTCGTCAAAAGATCGCAAAAAAACCCGAATTTTGACACAGTATTGCAGGAAAAAATGCGAAATTCGTCAAAAATGCCAAAAAATGCAAATTCCACCAAAGAGCGCGAATTTAGTCAAAAGATCGTGGAAAAAAAGCGTATATCGTCAGAAGATCGCGGAAAACCCTTTCATTTCATCATTCATTTAATAATAACTGTACAAGGAATGATTTTATGAACAGAAATTATGACTATGTTGATTCTATGTTTCTTAGTATCGCCCCCCCCCCCCCCAAAAAAAAAACAATCTTCTGGGTCCGCCCCTGGTAATTCCTGATCAAAAATCAGCATCCAATTACTATGAAAACTATTAAAGGTATTGTTCTTAATTTTTTGTGGAATAAACCCCCCATGATGGTTATATAATAAAAAATCTTAATTAAATATATAAATGCACATAACTGAAAATTGAAATAACTTTTAAAGTGATCAAGAATTGTTCTGGAAACGGAGCAATTCTCTGCTTTTCTGGGGTAATTATTGGTCAGAATCCTTTTTGATGTAAAGAATGTATATTGATAGTTAATTTTTTAAGACTGAGTATTAAAGTAATTATAATCAATCTTGTAAAAGTTTTATTCACCTCATAATTGTTTAATAATAAACTGTAGTTTGTTTTGGTATAGATACAAAATTATTTCATATACAAAAGACTTGTATAGTTTACAAAGCATGAACTAGTCAAAGAATTTTTGTAGCATTTATTAGCAGTATTTATTACTTTTTTATCCAAATGGATTAATCCTTACAAATTTATTGGTTCATAAAATATATAACTAAATGTTTATTTTTTCGATTTTATGACTGAAGTTTCTGGCTCCTTTTTCAAGAAATTTTACATAAATTTTAATATGGATCTTTAACACACGGCATAACCTTTGGATGTCTGTATTGCCGTATATATATGTTTATGCATGATTTCAGCATTGTGCAATAAGACAGTTTTTCTACTTAATTTTTCTGTCATAGGGTGTGTCTTATCTTACCGTTAGAGCACTTACCGTTTTTGCATTTACAGTTATATTTTTAAGGAGGCTTTAAACTTGCGATTAAAAAAAGTTGTAAGACAACAGTTTTTAGGGTCACTTATAATAGATAAAATATCACATATAAATATAGTAAAATTATATTATTAAGCAGTAAGCAGGAATTGTCTCACAAATATGGGGTGAGTTAAGATTGTAGAAAAATAATGAATTTTGTTTAAAGACAGAGAAAAAAATATGCAAATTTTGCTGAAAAATTGCAGATAATATGCGACTTTTACAAAAGGATCAGAGAAAATATGCAAATTTTCTCTGAAAGGGCTGTAAAAAACTGAATTTTGCTAAAGGATCATGGATAAATGCCAAATTCTTTGAATAGACCATGGAAAAAAGTGCGATTATCGTCAAATGGTCATAAAAAACACATTTTGTCAAAATACTGAAAAAAATGGGCATTTCGTCAGAAGTCTGTGAGTTTCACTTAATTAATGCATATTTTGTGACGATCAGCCATTAGCATCCCCCTATCACCACCACCATCCATAGGTATGTACTACAATTTCAGGGCTGGCAAGTTTCTAGGTTAAAACCGGCAGGGCAGAAACTAGTTTCTGCCAGGTAAGTGGCAAAAACTGGCAAAAACTAAGAAATAATACTAATAAGAACTTTAATTTGCAATGATTCATAATTCACATAGGTATTTAATGTATAAAGAATTTATAAGAAATAAAGATTATGAATGTTATTTAAAGTAGCAAAAAGTTTCAAAAGGATCATATAAATGCACTTTGTTTATATAATAATTTTCTGTTACTTGAAAAATTAATTGAATAAGCTAGCACTGCATTAAATGACATTTGAATCTTGCATTTGTGAGTTTCCATAATATTTCTATCATTGAGTGAAGTTAAGCAAATTTTATAAGCAGCTGCAATAGAACAGTCATATCTTCTACTTTTATATAAAGCAGCTGCAATAGAACAGTTATATCTTCTACTTTTATATAAAGCAGCAGCCAATAGCACAGTCATATCTTCTATTTTTATATAAAGCAGCAGCAATAGATTTTAACATTTGTAACAAGTATTTAACTCTTTATAAATTATGATATTTATAATTTTAACAACTGCTATGTCCTTGATATCATTTTCATGGTTTTAAATTATCTGCAAATAATATGGATCATTCTTCTTGAAAGATTCAAAACTATCAAATTCTAATATTAATTTATATATTTTTTTTATTAAAACTATTAACAATATTTTATTTATTATTTATCCCGAATAAAATACATATAAGCAATTTAATATCACTACAAAAGTCTCAGATTATGTCATAAAAAATGAGATTATGCCAGTTGTTGCCGGTTAAAACCGGTTATAACCACTTTTTGCCACTGGCACGGCAGAAACCCAGCCCTGTACAATTTTAATATGTAAATGCCCCCTCTTATTTTATGATTTTATTTCGCGTTTGGTTTGGGGGGGGGAAGGCAGATTAATGGGACTTTGTTTTTAACGATATGAATTAAAAATGGAAGTTTAAATTATCATTTAAATTAGTTCGATAAGGTGTGAAAAATCTCAAATTTTGCTTATGGGAAATAGAAAAATCATGAATTTTGCCAATGAGGTGCAGAAAAAATATCTAATTTCGAAGGTCAGGCACGGAAAAATTGCAAGTTTTGTCAATCAAGCTTGGAAAAATCTAAAATTTTTTCTATCAGATGCATAAAATTGCACATTTCGATGATTGCACAAGTAAAGATCGTCAGCTTTTTTGATGATGAGTCAAAAATTGCATATTTTCTTCATCGGCTGTAATAAAAAACAAATAATTTGTCTATTTATCTCTCAAAAAGAAAAAAAAAATTACGAACGTTGTTTGAAGCAGAAAAATAAGAAATATCGTTGATCAGGCATGGAAAAATCGCAAGTTTTGTAGATCAGGAACGGAAAAAATCACAAATTTTATCGATCAGTGCATGTAAAAATTGCAAATTTTGTCGATGATTTGCCGTAAAGTTGGAAATTTTGTTCATTGGCTGCAGACAATCTCAAGTTTCATCAATGAAAAACGCGAGAAAAAAAATCACGATTTCGTCAATTTGTCGAGGGGGGGGGGGGAATGCAGTTTTCATCAGTCATTTAACAATCTCGAATTTCATTTATCGGGTGCAGAAAAAACCATACTTCGTCAATGGTTGGTGGAAAAATCTCAAATTTTGTCTACATGGGTGCAAGACCTTCAGTCTTGAAGAGATTTTAATTCTAAATTCTACTTTATATACTTAAATAATAGCAGTTTTACTGTCAAGAAAATTTAATCACTTTCTTTTATTGTAAGAAATAATTTTTTCAGCCATAATGCAAGGCTTAGAAACATGGGTGCAAATTTTTCCGTCCTGAGACGGAATTTCGGCTGTTAAAAATTCCCGAGGACGGAAACGAGATGGAAAAATCTCCGAGGGCGAAAGCGGATAGTGAAAAACACGCAGTTTTCATGAAAGGATCACAGAAAAAAACGGATAGTGAAAAACATGCAGTTTTCATGAAAGGATCGCAGAAAAAAACATGATTTTCGTGAAATGATCACGGTAAAAAGTGCTATTTCTGTCAAAGGACTGCAAAAAAAGATACGTTTGCCATCAAAAACTTGTGGAAAAAAACGAGATTCCTGTCGAAGGATTGCGAAAAACATGCTATTAGAATTTCTGTCGAAAGATCGCGAAAAGCACTAATATCATCAAAGAATTTCGAAAAAAGGCATTTTTATCAAAAGCTTGTGAAGAAAACGCAATTCCTGTTAAAAGATCGCAGAAAAGACGTCATCTCGGTCAAAAATGCGAAATAGACGCAGTCTCTGTCAAAGGATCGTAAAGAAAGATGAGTTTTCTGTCAAAAAGTTGCAGAAAAAATGCAATTCCTGCCGAAGAATCGCGAAAAAGATGCTATTTCCGTCGAAGAATTGCGAAAAAGATGCTATTTCCGTCGAAGAATCGTGAAAAAGATGCTATTTCCGTCGAAGAATTGCGAAAAAGATGCTATTTATGTCGAAGAATCGCAAAAAAAGATGCTATTTCCGTCGAAGAATTGCGAAAAAGACTATTTCCGTCAAAAAATCATGAAAGAGACGCAATTTCTGTCGCAAAATCACAAAAAGATGCTATTTCCGGTCAAAGAATACTAAATAGATGCAATTTTTGTCAAAGGATCGAAAAAAAGTGCAAAATCGCATGAATTTAATCAAAGGATTGTGGAAAAGTCACAAATTTTGTCAAAGGGTCGAGTAAAAGAGGAGAATTCCGTCAAATGATCGCAAAAAATTCCACAATTTTCATCAAATGATTGCAGGAAAAACGCGATTTTTGTCAAAGGATCATGAAAAAGATGCGAATTCTACCAAAGCATCGTGAAAAGACTCGATTTCTGTTAAAGGATCGCGAAAAAGACACTATTTCCGTCGAATAATCGCAAAAAAGACGCTATTTCCGGTGAAAGAATACAAAATAAGTACACTTTTTATCAAAGGATCGCAATAAAGATGTGAATTTAATCGAAGGATCCTGGAAAAGACGCAAATTTTGCCAAAAGATCGAGAAAAAAAATAATAACGCGATTTCCGTGAAATGATCGCAAAAAACCTACGATTGTCATCAAATGATAGCAGAGAAAACACGATTTTTGTCGAAGGATCGCGAGAGAGACACGAGTTTCGTCAAAGGATTGTATAAAATACTTGGATTTCACCAAAAAATCGCAGATTTCTACTGAAAACTGTAGAAAAATCGTAAATTTCGGTGGAAAATAGTGAAAAATCGCAAGTTTCGGTTTAAAATCGTAGAAAAATCACAATTTTCAGCAAAATATTGTAGAAAAGTTGAAAATTTTGTTGAAAGATCAAGGGAAGAAGCTAATTTCATCATATGGTCATGGAAAAAAAACACGAGTTACGTGCTTATGTTCTTACTCAGTGGATCAGTGGGAGGGTGGAGTGTCAAAATATTTTCAGTCTTGATAAAATTTCAAACTTGCACCCATGCTTAGAAATCTTCTAACACCTTTTCATTTAGTTACTTCTAATACTCAGAAAAGATTTCAATCTTGATTCAGATAGACTTCTTGTACCTATGTTTGTCGATCGACTTCATAAAAATCTCTAATATTGTTGATCGACTTCGTACGAATCTCAAAGTTTCTCGATCGACTTCGTAGAAATCTCTAATTTTCTCGATCAGGCGTGAAAAAATCGAAAATATTGTTCTAGAGCAGAAAAAATTTAAAATAGCATTCTTCGAACATGGCAAAATTGTGAATTTTGTCAATTAGGCTTGAAAAAATTGCAAATTTTGTTGATTGGTCACAAAAAAGCACATTGTGTCATAAAAGAGAAAGAGAGATAAAAAAAAAAAAAAAAAAAAAAAAAAAGTGAATTTTATCAATTTGCAGCAGAGTTGAAACCCCCCCCCCCAAAAAAACGGTTTTTTTTTAAACATCCCTTTTTATTACATATACATGCATATTTATTGATAAAATTAGACATTGTTGAATTATAAGTAGTATAAATGCATTTGAAAATAATTTAAATTAAATAATTATAGTTAATTGTGTAGAAAATTGAAAAAAATCATATTTTAATTTAAATAGTTATTAGTAAAGTCTTATGTTCAAACAATAAGCTACTCTACACAGTAAAACATTGATGCTTTGAAAATCTTTATAAATAATCTTTTTATTACTTATAAGAAACATTTGATGTAGTTTGTGAATATAATATTTTTTTCTACAATTAAAAAAATAATAATAAATTTGAGATTGATCTTGGATTGGAGGGTTTTGTGTTTTAAGAGACAATTTGAAATCAATATTTATGGTCATTAGATTTAGCAGATAACTGAGGGGGTAAAAATTTGTTATTATTAAAATACTATTACTAGCACCCAATTTTTGAATACTCATTCAACTTCATATTTTGATTTTAATTCTTAAAGATAATATCCCCAATAGAAAAAATATTCTTTTATAGTTTCACTAAAATCTCAAACATCATCTAGTTATAGCTCCATATTCAAAAGCATTGTGCAGGTTATGATAGATTGCTTTAAATAATCTGCATTTTTTAAATGAAAATATTTTATACTAAATATGGAATACCTATTTTTAATCCATTTTATCCTTGATCAATTCACATATTCTAAGATTTTTCTTTAGAGTAATGGAATATGATCCTCAATGCATACTCAATTTCATCCTATACATAAAGAAACCCCTAGAATCACTATATTTAATATGTTTTGCTGAAATAAAGTGTTAAACATAGAAAATATTTATATCCAATAATTTGTAAGTCTTAAATTGTAATTAAAAATGAGAAAATATCATTAGATTTTTTTTTTGAAAAAACTTCTTTTCTCTCCTTCGTTCATAACATTCATATTTTTTTTCTGCACTAGTTACTGTGCTTATTTTTTAGCACTTTAAAACAAAATTTACATTCCCGTATAAAGTCAAGGAATATTATTACATCTTGAAAATAATCTTACCATATCTACAATTCTTTGGCAAAATTTGTGCTTTCGTGAAACTCTGTTTATTTGCATTTTTCGCAATTGTTCAACAAAATCTGCTTTTTTTGTGATTTTTTTCTTTCTTTCTTTTTTTTTTTTTTTTTTTTTTTTTTACAGACTGACAAATTTTTAAGCCTTAAAAGAAATAATAGCAATAAAACAAACTCTAAAAAAAAAAAAAAAAAAAAAAAAAAAAAAAAAAAAAAAAAAAAAAAAAAACATAAGGGATTGTTTATTGTACTCCACTCTCCCCTGTACAAAAATATATAGCAAATAATAATAAAAAAAAATCTTTTAATTATTCTTATACAGACATGTAATTTTAGTAAATCTGATCATCTACTACACTGTTGGTCCCATAATTGGTATTGGTGGATAATTGCACGTTTACAGTGTACCTATAATGAATTTTTAATGTATTTATAGATAAGCATTCATTTTGAATAAACACTACATTTTCAAATAATTACATTTTGCTTTAAAAAATCATACATCTTAAGGTATGCTTGATAAGATAATGCCAAATAAGTTTTTGACTTCATAAAGATGTTAATAGAAATTTAAATTTTTTGTATATGCCTACTGTATTATTTTTTAATTTCTGTTTTTAGATGGTGGTGTTTAGAAATTCAGGAAAACCTTCTTTCGCATCTCAAATATATATTGGAGTATGTGGATATTTCCAAACATGTAAGTTAATTTTTTTTTAATAGAATTCAAACTTTGATAAATAAAATAGACTTAGAATGTGTTATCTTTCAAAGTTCTCTTTTAAATTTTCTAGCTAATAATTCTAAACTATTCTTATTTTCTGTCTGAAATAATTATCATTAAAAGTTATTTTTACTTAAAAAAACTGAAACCATTTATGGTGCATATTACACACTGCCCATGTCTTTAAAGGTTAAATTTGAAACATGGAAACTCATAATGAAGTATAAGGGAGGGGGAATTTTTTTCTGGTGACTAAAATTTAGAAAAATTCTAGGCTACATTTACAGAAACATTTCTGTAAACAGAATTGTCCTAGATTTTTTTAAAAAGCAGAGTGTTACTTGTAGGTAGAAGGCACTGTTATTTAATTCTTAAGATTCAATAGCTATATGTTGAAAGTCTGATTTCTGGCTGCACAAGTTTTATGCAAACTTTCATCCTTACAGTGGGGATAATTACCTAGTTATATTACAACTGAATACTAGGGTTCCCACTTTAGGGTGACATCATGATCAGGATAGATGCTGTAAAGCACTTCGCTATTCAGGGTAAAGTAAATAAGATTACTGTATATACTCGCGTATAAGTCGAGGAATTTTAGACAAAAAAAGAACTTCAAAGTGGGGGGGGGGGGGTGTCAACTTATACGCGAGACAAAAAAAAAAAAAAAAAAAAAAAAAAAAAAAAAAAATAATAATAATAATAATAATAATCTAGCAATAAAATATCGGAAAATAGTTTGCTAGCGAATCGTTGCTGCAGCACCCCATTGTGTTTGTAGAATACAAAATCCGGTATCCTTCCAACCTCGACGATTCCGAATTCAAGATCATTTTTTGTTTATTTTTCAAAAAAATAATCTACCCTGTCCTGTTGCAAAGAACAAAAAAAGTGCGATTAAGTCATTTCGGAATGATTCAGAGAAGTCGGTCTTTTTCGGAAAGATTCTGAGCAGTCGTTTCTTTTCAGGATCGTTTCATTTCGGAACGAGTCAGAGGAATCGCTCCTTTTCGGAGTTGGTGCATTTCGGACCGATTCCGAAGATTCGCTCCTTGTGGGAACCATTCCAAAAAGGATCGAATCCGCGAACTTGTTCCTTTTCGGAATCGTTCCGAAAAAGACGTATTCTTTTTTACAGATTGTAATTGTTTCTTTTGTTCCACTGCCGGAATCGCTCCTCAACAAAAAGGGAAGTTTGACGTCATTGTGCATGACATGCTTTCAGTACTTTTCAGCCAATGGCGTTTTACATAATTTTTCTTTTTCAATGGCAGCACTTTTTATGTAGAAATTCTGTTTGTTTGTTTGTATGCATAAATAAATTTTATTTCTCGCATTAAAAAAAATGAGAATTTTTGAGGGGGGGTTGACTTATACGCGTGTTTTGAATTTTTCCTTATTTTTAACAACATAAGTAAGAGGGTCGACTTATACGCAAACTTATATACGGTAAGCACTGTAGGGCCTGATATGTTCATGAATAGTATAATTCAGTGGTTCCTAACTTGGGGCGCACGCTTCACAGGGGGGCAATTTGAGAATTCCATGAAATTCGGTCATCATTTTATGATCCTAAAAAAATAACTAAATACTTTTGCTTTACTAACATGAAGTAACACATAATTTTAAAAATCATTTTACAATATAAATTTTCCGGTTTGAAATTTACAAGAAATATATTTCAAATTGGTTTTCGATAGAATAAAATATCAAGCTACTATTGCCAGACACTGGACGAAAAGACTTCTGTGAAGACAAAAATGCAGACCACGTTCAGCTTTTACTGCACACAGAAGTAAGATGGCTCTCAAAAGAGAATTGTTTAAAAAGATTCATAGAGTTGTTCGATATTCTTGGTGAATTTTTAAATGAAAAGCCTGACATTAAGGCCCTACAAACCGTTGATGGAAAACCATATGTTAGTTATTTAGCAGATATCTTTGAAAAGTTTAATACATTAAATAAACAATTTCAAGGAGAAAAGAAAACACTTGTTGATGCAAAAGTGAAAATATTTGTTTTTTTTTTTGCGTCCACTGAGGTTTGGCAAAAACATATTTCTGAGAGAAAGTTTTACCTATTTTTCTGGCTAAAAAAATGTGAGGTAACAGACACCGCTATAACTGTCATTGTCGGTCATCTGAAATGTTGGCCTCTGATATGAATAATAGATTCGTTGATTTAAAGCAAATGGATTTTCCATCATGGGTCATGCAGCCAATGTTAATTGATTTATCTAATGTTTCAACACCATACAGAGAAGAAATTACTGAAATTAAAAACGATGAGTCAATTAGAACTCTATTCAATATAAAAGGCAACATGGTGTGGCTTTGTGCTGAGACTGAAACTAAATAGCCTAATTCAACACAATTTGCAAGAAAAATATTGTTATCCTTCCCATCTTCATACCTTGCTGAATGTGGTTTTAGTGCAGTAAACGATTTACTACTAAAAAAAAGAAATCGACTAGACATCACTAAACGAGGGATTTGAGATAAACGCTGACAAAATTTGTGCCTGATATAAAATCTCTTTGCAGCCAACATCAAGCTCAAGGATCTCATTATTTTATTCTATTCATCTTAAATGTTATAATTTGTATTTATTTTATTATATATTTTATTTATTTATTTACTTTTACTATCAGCAATTAAAATGACAAACACATAATCAAGAAACATCCAATTAAAGTTATTTTTGTGTATCAAAGTTCACTATTAAATATTTGAAGATCTAATTTGTTTTTTTTTCATTGCTGCATATAATTATTACAATTATTAGATCTAGAAGCGGCTGCACAAACCATCACCTTATCGAGTTGATGACTGAAATTCATGAGCTAGTTAAAACTCGACTTGCATATCAAAATGCAACTGGTCTACCAAGTCATATCTTAGCAAACCTGATTTTAGTGGTTGACTAGTAGATTTACCACTTGTTTTCTTGCTAGCAGTCCTCTACATTTTTATACTTTTGACTGCAGTAAAGCACTTACCGATCAATCACTAAAATCAGTTCTTTAGTGGTTTCCACCAAGATATGATTTGGCAGACCAGTTGCATTTTAATATACAAATCAAGTTTTGTCTAATGCTGAAACTTCAACAATCAATTCTATGAGGTGATGGATTGTGCAGCCGCTTCCTGGTCTATATTATTAATGATTGCTTCCTGAACACATTTCTTTCGTTTATGTTCATTTTTTCATGATCTTTCTTTTACTTGTTTACGTTTTCTTTTCCATTCCATTTTTAAATGGCTTTTTTACTTTTTAAAATGAAATAACAGCTCAATTTTTAGATAATAAGAATTATTTTTCAGAGAGAGAGGGGGTGGGGCATCAGGGTTTTAGATATGATTTGGTGGGGCATGGCCTGAAAAAGGTTGGGAAACACTGGTATAGTTAACTATTTAATTTAATTCTTAAGGGCCCTTTTGGTTTATGTATGATTTTGATTCTTTCAAATATCAAATGTCATAATATTTTATGGGGAAGTATTGATTGTGCTGTTGATTTCTATTCTTTTAAAAATGTTGAATTAATCCTGAATTCTCCTGTAGAGAGGGGCACTTAACATCCATTAATTCTTAAAAATATCAAATGCCATAATATTTTATGGGAAAGTATTGATTGTGCTGTTGATTTCTATTCTTTTGAAAAATGTTGAATTAATCCTAATTCTCCAGTAGAGAGGGGCACTTAACATCCAGTTACAGGGACATGGGAAATTAATGTGTGATCTGATGTAAATGTGTCTGCTTTTTGTAACAAACTGGACTTTTTTTTGTGTGTGTGGGGGGGGGGGGAGATATTGCAAATGAGGTATTTATTCATTTTCGAACAATACATGACTGTAAGAATTCCGAAATACACATTGTAGTGTTCTTAAAATTTTATGACAGTTTGTAAAGGAATTTTGAAGCAAGATTCCAAAACTTTCCAGAGATAATTAAGTTGTCTCAATTCTTTGTCACCTTAGTTATTCCAGCTGCAAAATAGATGGTTGTGAAGTTGTTCAATCCTGAAAAACTTCAAATGAAAATAATTGTCTTGCAAGAAAATATTTCCTGGCCAGTGTATAAAAATACATCGTCTTAAGAGTTTTGGGGTAAAAATGTTTCAGTAAAGTATGAAAATTATAGCTATTAATCTCGTTACTGTTTTTGACTCTACATGTCTTCATATGTATGTGAAAAATCTTTGTTCAAAATTAATTTTTTGATAAACAAATATAGTTTTTAGATTAATGGATGCCCACCTTCAAGATACTTTTTCCATTATTTATTCACCACATGAACAAAACTGTAAAAATCTGGCTCAAGAAAGTAAGTGCAATTCTTCGCATTAATTTTTCAACAGATGCCTTAAAAATGCCTTTTCTATTTCGGGATGAGAACATTTTTAGACCTTATACCTATGTATGTAGTAATTGTTCAGAACTAATGCATGACTTTTCTATTACATGTGTGTATATCTATAATAATAATAATAAAATATAAGTAGGTAGTACTTATGAAATGTGTTTTGTTCTTTGGATCTCAATAAAAATTTTCAAAAATATTCAGAACCCATTCAAAATTACTTGCCAAGCTCTGCATTGGAATTTCAATAAACTGCTGATTCTCTTCTATACAATGAAAATATAATCAGTGGAAAATGCTGTCTAATGGTTAAATCACATTAAAATAAGTTAGTCTTAAATAAAAATCCTAGTGTAAAATATTTTATATATATTGAATAAAATTCCTTATATATTTAATGTTAATGCTATGTATGTGTAATTTACTTGTTCTCAAGGTGTGAAAGTCAATTATTTTATTTATTATATTTCTACATTTTTAATAATCTGATTTTGTGTCTACCAATAACAATTTTTGATCTTTTTAAAATGTTATTTTATGTTGTTTAAATAGGTGGAGAAATTATCAGGTACTTGGAGCACCCAACTTGGAAGGAATCTGGGTTTGAAGTATACCAGTATTGAGAGTAAAGGATTGAGGACTTCTGTGCCAGTTTCTGAATTTTGAAGAAAATGTATTATGAAAGTGCATGATAACTGTCGATATGAAACATTGTATTGCTAAATCTCATCTTTAAAAAAAATTAAAGGAAAGTCTTTGTTAAAAATATATTAAATATATATAATTTGTATTTTGTAAGCAAAAATTGTAGTTAATAAATATTTTAACACTAGCACTGTTCTATATTGTCTCTGTTTATTTATTTCAGCTATTCTAACATGGTAGGTATTTTCAAATGAAACATAGACAAGAATTGACAGTTGATTTGAAAAAAGACGCATAAGGTTTATCGCAAGCAAGAAGGGGGGGGGATTAAGGAATTTTTTTTTTATGTCTCACCTATGATTTGAGATAAAATGTATTTGGTGTGCGTATGCCTTATTATTAGTATTCTATTTGAAATAGTTTGTACATTCTTAATTTAATTATATTTCCATACAAAATTTTCAGTTGTACTAAAGTCTCTCAATATGAAAGTTTATGAAGCATAAATTATTCCATTTTCCCCCTCCCCCCTTCATTCCAAAATTTGTATTGTTAAAATTTTATTTATATATTTTTTACTATTTAAATGGTTTACGCATCTCAAAGACAAAATGTTGTTAATTTAATTATTCACTGAAACTTTTTTGGAATCCAAAAATATTGAATGTGAAGAGAGAAAAAAAAAATCAAGAATAAAATGGAAGTTTTTAAATGAAAAAATGTTATCTCAAAAGTACTTTCTTACTCAAGTATGTGTGTGTGTGTGTGAAGAGGGGGGGATATGTGTTAACACCTGATAATATTTAAATTAGTAAGTAAGAAGAAAATTTTTTATGTAGGGATTACTGCAAGACAAATGCCATATGAGGAAAAACAATAAAATATCTAATAAGTAAAAATAAACTTTTTATTTAATGCTAATTTGTATTAATTATAAATCTTTTACTTATAGACAAAAGCAATTTGGCCATTGAATAAAAATTTGAATATATTTTATGAGGGGTGCAGAAAAATCTAAGCGCCGTCAGGCAGTCTCTCACCACTAAATTGATTTATATATATTTTGGCTAATATTTTGTGTAAAATTCTTGCTAGAATGTTATTAAATTTTCAGCAAAGAAATTGTTTTAATAATTTTAGTGGCGAGAGACTACCCACTTATGCCTAGATTTTTGCACCCCTTTTTATGCTTTATGATTAGTTAGAAAAGTTAAGAGAAAATTCCCATCCTCCCCCCCCCCCCTCCATACATATGCATTTATATTAGAAAAGTGTTTACTTCTTTGAAACAATATTTGATTTTTTTTTTCAATGTACTACACTTGGAACTTAATTGAAATGCTATTGTAAGGGGGGGGGGATAAAACATTTTTATTGTAAAGAAGGTGCTATTGAATAGTTCAGCAAAAATTAGAATATTTTTTATCCTTCATAATTAAGACAGTTAAAAGATTTTTTTTTTTAACTATTTTCAAAAATATTTTTTTCTTTGGAATGTTTTTTTCTTTTCTCTAAATTGGAATTTCAGGCAAATGTACGATAAAAAGATGAAGGATAACATCCGTAATATATGAAAAAGAAAAAAAACCTATTGTATCATGTTTGCTAGTTTGATGCATTTTTCCTGATCAGTTAAGAGTGGATTTTAGAAAAGTTTTTTAATATGATCAATAGTATGAAACTTGATAAAAAATAAAATACACGTATGAAACTGAATAAAGAAAATATTTATGTTAACAGATTCTCTAAGCAATACACAGAGATTCTGTATAAAATTTAAGTGAAGTTAAATACAACGTTACAAAATGTGCTAATTGCAAAATATAGAAGAAAAAATTCTTCAGTCTTAATTTTCCACAATAAACGCAAGCTTGATTTCCTTATTATAAAATTTTGAGAAAATCTTGCAACAATTTATGATTTTGAAACTTGAGAAAAGGTCTTAAAAATAACTTTGATTGTACCGAGTTTTTTTTTTTTTTTTATCATTCTCCAATTATATAACTGGAATAATTTTTTTTACTCTTTCAAAGGTGGTTCTACATTTATGAAACTAATTAATTTTAATTTCCAAATGTTACCAGAATTTTGATTAAAAAAATAGTTTCTGATGTATGTAAAATTTAGTTTTTTCTTCTTTACAAATATACATGTAAATTCCAGTGTCATTCATTTCAACATATTAGCAATGGAAGTCATTTAGCCCTCAAAGGATTAAAATAATATAGATACTACAAAAAAAAAAAAAAAAAAAAAAAAAAAAAAAAATCGATTAAAAGTATTCCCCGACATGTGTATAAAGTGTCATTAGATTGGCACAAAATGTTATCATATGGGCATAAAAAAAATTTTCAAAATGATTCTCAATCGATATCAGCAATATCAAATTTGTGCCCTTATTTTATCATTTTTATGCCAGAAGTGTCGGAATTCCTACGTATTTGTATCAAACACGTATCATCTACATCGCCGATTTTCGTCGTGGTGCCATATTTCTGGCGCCATGACGACAACGCATGGAAATATCGCTAATGATATCGAAGGAAAGGACAGAACCGATACTTTTAGGTTACGATTCACTGTTATCGAAATAACACCTCTAGTACTTGTCGAAAGATATAATTTTTGTACCATTTTGTTAGTTCTGTGTTTGCTGGGATAATCAAGGTCACACAGAATTGTGTTTATTTCACAATATTCTTTGCCTGATTATTCTTCACATGAATAATAACTTCAAGAAACAGGATTTAAAAGACTCATCAAACAGGATTTTTCCATGGGATAACCCCATTTCAAAACAATTTATATAATTATTAGTATCTAGAGATTAATCTAGGCCTGATTTTTCTGTCTTAATTTGTAGGTAAAAAGCTTTCAAACAAAATGTCACATGACAAAATTCATTTCATCCGGAGAGGTAATGCCATCTAACTGTCTAGGTTCAAAACAGATCCCACCAATCGAAAGTCTATGATGTTTTTTACCTTCGGCTAAGACTTCAAATGAGGTTGAATCTCGCTGTAGCTTAATTAGGAGCTAATTTAGAAAAATGTCATCCTGGGGGGGGGGGGGAGGCGGGTAAATTGGTGTAAGTTAGGAAAAGAAAGATTCACAATGTAAAATTGGTCCATAGGATGTTTCGATGGTATATCATATGACGATTTCTGAAAAAAATTGAAAATTGCTGAGATATGTTAAATTTTTTAAAAATTTTCGACCCGCCCTACGCCCTTAGGGGGGGGGGGGGGGTTCTAAAATCGCTGAAATATGTGTTTGATAGTTTTTTTTAGATTTATTTTCTGGAACAAGCTTCTACCTCTAATGGTTGCTTAGACATGGTTTAATGTACTAAAAATTTCGATCCCACCATTATCCCCTTAAGGGCATTTCTAAAATCGACTAAACAGGTGTTTAATTATTTTTTAATATATATATATATTTTATAATTTTATGCTTTTGCCTAAAATGGCTGCTGAGTTATGGCCACATTTTACATAATTTTCGACATCTTTTAATCACTTAGAGGGGGGAGATTCAAAAATCCTTTCTTAGTGTTCACTTATATCATAATCGTATGTTTCCTCCAATTCCTCCAAGTCCAATTTCATGCTTTTAGGTTCTTTAGTTTGGGCTGTGCGGCTGATTATGAATCAGTCAAGACAAGCTCTTTTATGTATATACTAGTATATAATCCCTATTAAAACATGACGGAAATTTTTCAAAATGCTTACATCATAAAGATAGAATTTAGTACAGGCAACGAAATGAAGATACGTATAGCATCATAGGCCTTGGATTCAAAAATAGTAATCGTTTCGTGGCGCTGCTGCTTCTAACCTAAGAATCACATGATTATTTTAGTTTCGATTTCTGATTGTAGATGGCAGCATCAAATGTCATTGGGTATTTTGTTATTATCATTATTATTGCTATTTTGAAATTAGAAAAATTCAAATGATTAATAAATATGAATGAAAATAAGAAAAACTGCTGGTTGTCAAAGTTATAGGCCTTGTTTTTTTCTTTTTAAATTTAAGTTCACGATAAAACATATAAACTTCTATCAGAAAGTCTACATTTTCTGGGAAAATTTAATCATAAAAATTTCACATTAAAAGAATATTTTTCTGACTAAAATTTAAAAAAGGCATCATTTTATGATTTTTGCTTTTTGTTAATCAAAAAGTCCTTTGATTTTTGATGACTATAATAAATATATTATGTAAACTGTAATTTAAATTCACATTTAAAATATTGCATCATGAAAAAAGAAAAGGCAATCAATATGTAACTAATCTATATATATGTGTGTGTGTGTTTCATGCTGAAAATTACGTTTAATTCTACAAATCTTATTATAAATTATTTTTACACATATATGTACTAAAAATAAATTTTGAATTATTCAGCAATAGAAAATTTTTATAGATTTTAATTTGCATCATTTCTCAAAACAAATTGCAACTATTAATTTCATTAATATCATTTTTTTTTCTCCTAAAAATTTGTTATGCTGAAATTTTATCTGTTTGAATATAATTTAACCTCTTCAGACTTGAGGTACACATTTGTGCACCTCTGATTTCAACTGCGTATCTCACTTAATATTTGAAATTTTTTTATTGAAACGAGATGATGATATTTGTGTACGTTAGCCTTTTCTAGTTTCAGCAAGAAATGGCGCTAGCAATTTAAATTCATATGATTTTAGAGAAAATAAACGAGCAATGGCGAAAAACATAAAACTTCGAAAAAGTAAGTACATTTTTATAATTAGAAAATTAATATTTATTCATAATAATTTTTAAGAATACTTATAAACTCTTCAATATTGGATAAATCATTTAATTTTTTTAGCTAGATCATAATATCTATTTAAACTAGATGTAATTTGTAAGGTACACGTATGTGCACCTCCGGTTTCAATTCTGTGTTTTTGGAAAGAAGTCATCTCACATAAAAATTTTGTACTGAATGATATCTTATTGGTGCAGTGCTAAAGTTCTGGAATTATTAAAAAATTATACTTAAGTATAAATAAGAATTCATTTTGTTGATGTTTTAAATTAAACATTAATTTTTAAAAATCATAATTATTATATCTTTGTAAGAGTAAATAAACTAATGAGGCCAATGGTGATAGTGAGTCTTCTGGCAATGAAAATTTAGATGATACAGATATAACCATTGACAATATTGCTCCAGTACCTATCCCGAATCCATGTAACAATAAAGTTTAACCTAAAAGGCTTTGTTATAGAAAGCTGAAAATAAGTAAATTTTTAAAATTTGTTAGAGCATATTAGAATAATAATGCTGAGAATAAAACCTTATCTTTTCGCAAATATTTATTTAATCTTTTTTTTCTAATATTAGTCCGAGGATCATTGATTGATGAGGATTATCTAAAAGCAGATTTTCCAGCATCGTAAATCCTTTTGAATCATTTCTAGATTAGTTAAATGAAAATTTTGGGGAAAAAGTTTCATATGAAACCTATTCCGTTCAAACAATATCAATTCCGTTATATTTCGTTCAAACACAAAACCATCGCCCAATAAATGCATTTAAATATGACATTATAAAAGTTGCCGTCGTACACATGCTCATGGGAACTTTAAAATATCTCCAAGCAAGCTTATACTGGCAAAGAGACTTGTCAGTACTTAGAATTGCAGCTACTATGTCACGTGATCGATTTTTTGAGATTAAAAAATTTCTTCATTTGCAGATAAATCAAATGATGTTTAAGCAGATGTCAAATTATGAAAAGTAAATCTTATCTTGAATGCAGTAAGAATTAAATGTTTGTCCCTGCCCCGGCCAAAACCTTCATCAGTAGATGAACAGAGATCACTAGATCCCATTTGTTGGACGTTGTGGATCTAGACAGTATGTCCCATCAAAACCTAATCCGTTGAAATTAAAAAAATTTGTTTTATCTGCCAGGGATGGCCATGTTCTTGACTGCCAAATATATCATGGAAAAGGAATTGTACCAGCTGATGATTCAAAATAATTATGATTAGGTCTAGATGGAAGGATTGTCAAATTGTTTTTTAAATTTATACCAAAAGACTCTACACGGGTGATTTACTAGGACAGTTTTTTTACTGGTGTAAAATGTGTCGACTTTTATTGAGGAACCATATCTACCAAACTGGAATGATTATGAACAAAAGACTTGGAGGAGCAGATAAAAAAATCAAGAATGATCGAGTTTTGTAACACGGGAAAGTGGGATGAGAGACTAAGGGAAGGAAAGGATAATATGTATACTGAACTGGAAAGATAATAAATGTGTAACTTTGCTTTCGACTTGCATCGATAGCGATCTCGAGAGCAGTTGTGTTAGGTGGTCTAATGATCAAAACTGTAAAATTAATGTAACGCAACCTGCAATTGTGAATACAAAACGTGCATGGGTGGTACAGTTTTAAAGGATAGGTGTTTAGCTTACTACCGTTGTTCTATTCACACAAAAAAGTAGTCAACAAGAGTTTTTATACATTTTATAGATTTGGTTATTTCCATTTGTTGGATAATATACATCAGAAATTGCAAAATGGTGAAGTTCCGGGAAAAGACAGATTGTCTCTGTGGTATTTTTAGAGATTGCATAAGTACTGAGGAAATATAAGAGCAAAGTAAGTGAAGACCGACGACCATGGAAACCACGCAAAATTTATTCATCTGAAAATGATTTTGATGACGATTCCGCAAATAAACCACAGCGAAAATAACGTAAGGGTACTTAGAAGCCAATTTACTATATTAGATACGACAAAATTGGACAGTTTCCTCGTTCAACAAATGATAACTTTGCTTCAAAATGTAAGTATGAAGGCTGCAAATCAAGAATCAGAGTTATTTATACAAAATGCAATATAAATCTCTCTATATATAAAGAATTCGAAAATAACACGTAAAATAAACTTATATGTATCAATTGTCCACCAAATTCCTCGTTAATAAATTTTTGAAAAATGAAGTGTTTTTTTGTAGTATGAACCCGAGGTGCACATATGTGTACCTGCTAGTAAATAGAAACTAATTATAATTATTTTACTTTTTATTACAAAATTATATTTCTATACGTATAAACGGATGAAGATAACTGTGAAATAATTTTTACGATGGCGTAAAATGTGTCAGGTCTGAAGAGGTTACAAATATTGTACCACGATATTATGCATTCCTTACTTTTTAATTACAATAAGAATTGAAATGAAATATTCATTTTATATGCAAAAAATGCATAAAAATGTATAATTTCAACGGGGATTTTTTAAAAAACTAATTGTCGATAGATGGCAGCACCAAATAATTATTTATCAACGAAGTCAATCAATGTGTGAAGTCAATCAATCTATTATCAATGTATGACAGCTTTTGATAGTTGGTTATTCGTTTTTTATAATTTAGATCTTAAAGTACTGTAATTTGATTATTATTAATGGTTTTAAAGGAAATAAAGTAGAATAGATGTAATACAAAGCAGATTTGCGTATATTTCCATAAGTTCTTAATCGGAATATTTACTTCCGCCTAACATGGCCGCGATAAGTTCGTTTCTTTGGATATGGAGAAGCTGGGAATCGTTACATTAGCGTATTATATAAATAGGTACACTTTATGGTGAAAGGTGACTGGTCACTTGCGATTTTAGACGTTTTGTTAAATATATAGAAAAATACATGAGGAATTTCCCTAAAACTCCAGGTGTGTAAGCATAATAGTAAAAGTCATATATTAACGTGAAGATTATATTTTCTGAAACTTCATAGGAACTGTCAACAAATTGAAAAAGACCGAATATCTTTTTAATAACCCTGCAAAACTAGTATAGCGAAAGCATTCGAACTGTAGATTATGATTAAATGGCTTATTGTAATAAAATTTGTTAAACTTTATGAGCATAGCATGTATACTCGTAGAGAAATTAAGGTTTTCCTAAAACATTCCAAATTTAGCCAAGTTTCTGCTTATAATTTGCTGAGTTCATAATATATAAAAAAGTTCTTTTTTAAAAATATGACAAACAACATTTTGCACAATACCTTGTAATCAGAATTAAAAATAATAAAAATTGTATGAAAAATGAGCAGGTTTACTAAATGTTTCACTGCGCGTGCATGAATGATATCAAAATATATTGGTGTGCAAAATTTAAGGACGAGTCCCAAAATGCCAATTTTCAAGGGATTTTCACGCGATAATTTTCACGCGAATATTCAAAAGGAAGTAATATAATTCGAATAATTACTATCCCTGCATAACAGCTAGTCCGTATAACATCGCATTCAGGTCACACATGGTCACAAGTGTCACAGTCAGTACGACGAAACAAAAAATAGGAAATTCCATACGTCTCTTTTATGAGTCTCAAACGACTAAGATATGTGACTCCACTGACAGGTCCGTGCGACTGTTGCTTTGTGGCGAGTCACCAGATGACTTTATAATGCCATTTCATTGAGACTCTCGTGTGACCTCTCATCTGGAAACTGAATTTCAAAGTCATTGTGAACGTTGCATTATGATAAATTACCAAATAATGTCCCATCAAAGTCACATGGTGACTTTTCACCATTTTTCGCAGTAGTTACTTCACAGTAGGGTCTCTGTCACCATTTGACAAAGTCTTGTGACAGAAAGTCACCATGTGACTTTAATGTGACATTATTTAGTGATTTATTATAATGCAACATTCACAATTACCTTGAAATTGAGTCTCCAAATGACAGTCACATGAGAGTTTCAATAAAACGACATTGTAAAGTTACATAGTGACTCGACACAAAGCAGCAGTCGCGGTGACATGTCAGTGGAGTCACATATAGTTGTCATTTGACATTTGAGACTCATAAAAGAGACGTATGGAATTTCCCATTTTTTGTTTCGCCGTAGTGACTGTGACTCTTGTGACTATGTGTGACCTGAATGAGATATTATATGGACTAGCTGTTATGCAGGGATAGTAATTATTCGAATTATATTACTTCCTTTTGAATACTCGCGTGATAATTATTGCTTAAAAATCCCTTGAAAATTGGCATTTTGGGACTCGTCCTTAAATTTTGCACACCAGTGTATTATGTACATAATGTGTTTCCTAAATTTATAGAGCAATGCTTGTGAAAGTCTCAAAACGATAGCTTGAAAATTTTGAAACTTATCGTTGATAGAATAAGCTCAAAATTCATTGTTCCCAAAATTATTAAAAAGATGAGGGGCTGTATCCATATATCCATTGATTAGTGTCAATAAAGCATACACAATATTGCACGTAAATTATATTTGGACACATCCCATCTTTTTGCTTCCTTAACAAAACATCTAAAATCGCATGTGAACAATCACCTTTGGCCATACAATGTGCAAATATTATATATATATATGAGAAAGAGATGTGCTGTAGAAATAACTGATGAACGTTTTTTATTTTTGAATTGCATTAACTTTGTTAAACAATAGCAAGTTTGAAATTCTTCTTATTGTCTTTCAGATACACAGCTTAGTCATTTTTTAAACCAAGAAGAAATAGTTTAACGAGTTCTAAATCGATAGAAAGAAGATCCTTATTTATAAACTAAATTTGAGTTGCTACCCGAACTATCATACAAAATGTATAGTTATTTTATTTATACAGATATTGAAAACGTATCATTGGGCAATCTGAGTTACAAATAACTTGATTTAAAAAAAAAAGCGGTCTAGTCAGTGCTAATATATGCGAGATGTTTGGCGGAAGATGTTAAAAAGGACTTTAGAAGAATTTTTTTTTTTTTTTTTTTTTTTTTTTTTTTTTTTTGCACGTCGTATTGATGGCTTCAATCTATGCTCAATTTATGCTCTAAGATAATAATACGGATTTGTGGAGCCTGGTAAATTCAATTTCTATCTTGGATATTGTACCTAAGGCTCCATTCAGAAAGGATTTTGCGCTTCCTCTCATGGTAAAGCAATAAAAATGTCACCTGCTCTTTCTTTTTCTGTCCCACTTGTGACTTTTAACATTGGAAGTGCGATACAGCAATGCAAAACCAATGTGAAGATTAGATGGAACTTGGCGCAAACATTTTTCAACTATTTGGTGTCCTTCAAAGACATTAAAGATGAATTTCATCACCTGACCAGAACAAAGAGACCTCGAGTAGAATAATACGTGTATCTAGACCTTAACTGTGTAGCTGGAGGCAATCTGGCTCTTTTCTTCATCAATAAAGACAAATTAGCAATAGCTTGTGTAATATATATGTATATGTAACTAATGTAACTAATCGATAACGTGTGATAAGTTTATATGTATATATTTATCATTACACTGTAAAAAAAAAAAATCTGTAGACCTACAAAACTAGTTTTTGTATAACTAGAGAAATCTGCATGCTTACTAAAATTTCACCTGTAAACAGTGTATAATATTATCTCTCGCATAGTACGAATACATGAAATATTCTAGTTTCACCTGTCAGCCAATCAGAAAGATTTTTATTGGTGACGTAATGCCTATTCACCCAGCAACAGAAGCGTAAAAAGCATCCATGTTGAATCCAATGTTGATAAGGATTTCAAGTTAGGATGTAAGTAAATATTTCTTATTTATGAACTAATTTTGTTATATTTTAGTTTTACTTGATTCATAGTTATTAACACAGTAAGGGCTGTTTCAGTTTGATTTAAAATATAACATGACTTAGCCAGGTATTGATGACTAAGTTTCCCAGTTTATATCTGATAGCTAAATATTTATCACTCCATCAAATGACTTTTATTTACGTTGGTGTTTATCATATTTGTGCAGTTTCTCAAATGTCAGTTCTGAAGTTATATTTTAAAATTCTTTTAAACTTTCAGTCTGCAGTATAGTTTCTTTCATATTTGTAACGAAATTACTATAAGTAATATATCAAGTCGTTTCGGAGAGTTTAATAATACTACTAAAAATACAAAACAGTTGGAAATACAAATGTTAAAAACTCAAAATAGTGTAGTGGCTTTGCTAAAATGTTTAAGTTGAATGCAAAGCATTACACAGTTACATTTTGGAAAACTTTATATTTTTTCTAAGTTAGCTATTGTATAAAATATAATAACTACTTAATTAATATAAGCTATTAACCACTTCACCGTCTGCCCCGAGATAAGTCGGGGGTAAAAGCACTGTTTTCCCATACCCGTCGCCAGTTAAGTGGTTAAACTACCTTTTTCCTTTTCTAATTTTTTAATATGGAACGTAGGTGTATTGATGTTTAAAAGTAGGTGGGTGAGGAAAGAGTAGGGAAGAGTGGGACTGTGGGAGGAATGGGACAATAAGATTTCCTCTTTATTTTTACCATTTCATCCAATGGTACACAAGATGAAGTAATAGTAGCCAAATTTTCAGTAGAAAATTGTTCTGATCTGTATAAGCTTGCAATTGTGTAAAGCAAAAGATTATTTCAGGAATCAAAAGTAAATTTGCTTCATATACTTTTTATACTTGCTGCACATTAGTGACTCGTTTATGCACAGCTGTAATACTTTTCCTCTACGCTAGACTATTTGTGCCTTATAGGTTTGTTTTATTACTGTCTCATATCTCCCTGTCAGTGGAGAAGTATGGGAAATATTTAGAAACTTACAATTTCTTTAATTATAAAATACCTTTTTCATGTTATGTTTATATATTGTTCAGGGAGATTAAAAAGTGTTTAACCTTGCACTCTATAAATTGAAATTTTAGTTTTTGTGTCAAACAAAGTTTATTTTCTTACTTTTGTAAAAAGTGTCCCACACCACTCCATTCTTCCCTATAGCTACCTACTTTTAATAACCAATGTTCTTGTTTCATGAAACGCTTTTGTTTTGAATCTTAATCCTTAACTCCTGTTAAATTTCACCGACCACTGCAATATTCAGTTTTCACAGTATTTGTCAGGTACCCTTTATACAACCCAAAAATCTATTTTTCAAATAGTTTCCAAGTAAATATGATTTTTTAGTAACGTTAAAATGAAATGCATACAAAAATGTCCATTAGAAGAGAAATTATGTCTAATACACTTTAAGCTTTTCAGACACGATCAACGGGTGATTTAATATTTAAACACGAAGTAACTTGCAAAAACAATTACATCATCAGTTTCATGAAACGCTTTTGTTTTGAATCTTAAGCCTCAACGCCTATTAAAGTTCACCGACCACTGCAATATTCAGTTTTCACAGTATTTGTCAGGTACCCTTCATACAACCCAAAAATCTATTTTTCAAATATTTTCCAAGTAAATATGATTTTTTAGTAACGTTAAAATGAAATGCATACAAAAATGCCCATTAGAAGAGAAATTATGTCTAATACACTTTAAGCTTTTCAGACACGATCAACGGGTGATTTAATATTTAAACACGAAGTAACTTGCAAAAACAATTACATCATCAGTTAGAAGATTTCAACTTTTAGAGCATGTAGAGTAGGTAGGGGGGAAAAGATATGCACTTCCATAAATTTTTATTTTTAATGAACACATTGGTCTAAACTTATGTAATGAATGATTAAAATATTATATTAGAACCTTAGGCATGGTTCACGATCAATCAATATGTAGCCAAATTGTAATTTTTAAAAAGTATTGTTTTGCATATCTTTGCCCCATCGGTAGGATAAATGTACGCAGTAATGAGGCAAAGTGCGCAGTGCGTATTTCTCTCGAGAGTCCATTTCTCCTGAAACGAATGTATTATGTAAAAGCATTAATAAACTTCACTAGTATTTTATAGTCAAACTGAAAATTATAAATTAAACCTAAAAAACAGTAGTCTGGGAGATGGTAAATAGCAGTTAACCTCTAACTGTTCAGACAAAAATTGTTCCAAAAATAATATGATCGGTACTCGAGACCGCTTGTTCGTAGAATGAAGAAAAGTGTTGATTGACTCATAAAATTATATTTATGCACTAAGCTTTATGTAAAAACCTATTATAATAAAAACTCTTTCATTTAGAAGTCTCTAACAATTCTACTAAGAAACCAAACGAATCAAAATTAAACTATAACGAGAGTAGTTTAACTGGAAATTACAAACTAAATTGTGAAAACTAAATATAGAAGCTATCTGTGAGGCCGTTAACAGGAGTTAAGGGTCAAAACTTAACACAAAAATATATCATGAAACAAGAATATTGGTTTTTAAAAGTTGATAAATAGATAACTAGGTTTTATATTAAAAAAAATAGAAAAAGGAGAAAAAAGTTAACTAGCTTATTTTGGTTAAATAGCTATTATATTTTATGCAAAAACAACAATGAAAAAAATAGTGTATAGAGCTTTCAACTACGTAATTGTAGAAAGCTTTGAAACTTGTGTGCATTTTTGAACCAAGACAAATGCATACATTTACCCCTATTTTGTAGTATTTTGCTTAACCGGCTACCTTTAATTTTAAACAAATGCGATCAAGGTAATCTACACGATATATAGAAGCTAAGAGCTGCATTTTTTGGATTTGTGAAAATTCAAGATATTATCGGCTAACGAATAAAGTGAAATTTTAAAAATACTAGATCAAAATTCGAAAATTTAAACTTGTCTCATTTTCTTGGCATGAAGTGCTACTTTTTTGACAAGATTTTAATACACAACTACTACACATGTAATCAAACTGCTACGTGGCGGTCATGATCAGACCCGGGCTGGCTCCTTTGGGGGCCTTCGGCAAGAGACTGAAAAGGGGCCGTTTTACCGAGGAATTTAACGAGAATAGAATCATCTGTATAATAAAAGCCTAAGTCATGTGACTGTTATCAACAGTTCCGGGCTACCCGCTTCACCCATGCACTCAATTTTGTACTTTAATATTAGCAGGCACAGGTGATAAGTTGCCAAATACTGTACAGATTATTATTATTAAGCGCAAAGCAATTGGCTGTCATCAACTGTTTGCTGGGATGACCGCTTCGCTTTTCATATGTCAAGCTCCAAGCTGCCAGTTTTAATCAAATATTTTTTTCGGATAAAACTGCATAAATGTTACACTTTTATAGAAATCATTCGAATAAATATTTGAGAAATGATTTACATTGAAGTACACGTATATTTTGAGATTACTTCAGTGAAAATTAAATTAATAATCCAATATCTCTTTCCACCAAAGTAAACAAAAAAGATTCATTCTTCAACGAATGAAAAAAAATACTATTTATAGAGGTAATAATTCACATAGTAAGTTCTCTAAACATGAATTTTGACATGCAAAAATATTTCGAGCATGTAACCCAAACAAACTTTAGTATCATACTGTTAATTCAAGTGTTGTACAACTCAATTTTCAAAAAGTTTTCTTGAAAAAGTGAAATGTAAACAAGCCCATCACATATTATATTAAATTAATCAAATTTCATATCTCATCGTTTGTTAATTTGGTAGCTACATATCATTAACGCAGATCACCGTAATCATCATAACACCGCTAAAAACTTCAAAATATCGTTGAAAACCACTTAAAAACGGCAAACTTCGTAGAAAAAAAAAATCAAACTTCGTCAAAAAAATCCCCTCCAAAAAGACAGATTTCATGATAGGATTGCGAAAAAACGGCAAATTTCGTCATAAAATCCTACAAAAACAGCAGATTTCGTCAAATTATTGCGAATAAACGGCAGATTTCGTCAAAAAAATCCAGAAAAAACGACAGATTTCGCAAGAAAATTCCGAAAAAACGACAGATTTCGTTAAAAAAATTCCAAAAAATGGAAAAATTCGTCAACAAATCCCGAAAAAAGGCAAATTTCGTCAAAAAATCGTGAAAAAACGGCAGATTTCATCAAAAAATTGCGAAAAAAGACAAATTCCGTTAAAAAAATTTCCGAAAAACCGCTAATTTCGCTAAAAATGATAAAAAATGCAAATTTCGTCAAAGAGACATGCAATAAAAAATATATTGTTGTAATTGGATTTTTCTGCTCCATTACTATTTTTTTTTTTTTGGTAAATGATAGATATAGTTTACATATACACATATGTTGCCATAATTAATTAATACTACAATAGCACAAAGAATATATTTATAACGTTACATCTTGCAGACTATTTTTGAAAATATTATTAGCTTTGCAGACATTTAAAGATAGTTCTGCCACTGGGACTGTGACACTGCCCTAATTACAACCATATTGTATGAGATTGGCAAGTGATCGTCGCGATGCACTCTGAATCTCTCTCTGTGATGACTGCACAAATGTCGATGTATCAGTCAGCAGCTCTCTTCCGTCTGTTCAGCGATATGACACGACAAAACTATATAAGTTACCATGAAAAAATGTCAATTGCTTAAAATTTATTGTAAACGCATGGCCAGTCCGGGCCTGGTCATAATTGTGCAAACATTGTGTTTCATGTTAAATCAGCCAGTGCGAGAGGTGGGCGAATGAAAATAGGTGCTAAGGATGTGCCCCAGTGTATTTCTTCTATAATCTTCTGTAGGGGAGAGTGAGGAGGAATGGGATATTTTCATAAAATAAGAAAATCAACTTTGTTTGACACAAAAATTAAAATTTATAGAATGCAAAATAAAGCACTTTCTAATGTCCTTGAACAATATAGAAACATAATTTGCAGAAACTATTTTATAATTAAAGAAATTGTAAATTTTAAAATGTGACCAATACTTCCCTACTATTAGGGGAGGTATGGGGCACCCCTAAAAAGAATATAAGAATTGTGGCCATAAGCCAAAAATAGTCTAGTGTCAGGTAGATATACAAAATAGCAAAGATTGGAGATTTTTAATAACAGTTTCACAACATCAAATCACAGTACCTTCATCAATAAAAGGAAAATTCATATTGTGATCAGAGGTCACATAAAAGTTCATTTACAACTTGAAGGAAATTAATATATTTATAATGTTATAATTAATATACTACCCACTAAAAATATTTGCATGTTAGTAATTTACATTAATCTTATTAAAAATAAGGAATTGGACATGTCTTATTCCTCCCTCTACTCTTTTTTATTTGCAACTTCTTGCATAAACAAAAAAAGCTGCTTTTTGGCATTTTTTAAATTATGCATAACATACAGTATAATGTTCCATAAATAAAGGCATCATTACATCTACTCATAATCAAGTCATTAATAGGCGAAAATCTTAAAGTATATGAAGTAAATTTACATTTGATTCTTGAAATTATCCTTTTCTTTATACGATTGCAAGCTTACGTTGATCAGCACTTTTTCAACTGAAGATTGGCGTACCATTGCTTTATTTAGTGTGTGATTGATGAAGTATTTAGAATGATACATAAAGAGAATAAATAGAATATTGCCCAGTTAAACTGATGGCATTGAGCTCACAGGCTACGCATGCTAATTGTACATTACAGCCTTATATTTTCAAGGGTTAATTCCGTTCGAAAAAAGTTAAGAAGGGGAAACAGCTTTCCCCTTTCCCCTTTTTTATACTTAATCATTGAACCTCCTAAACTATCAAGGACATGCTTTATCATATAAAAAAAATCTATATCCAAAATTCAGAGCAAATCGGATAGTTCTTAATAAAAACCCATTTAGCATTTATGTAATTTAAGAGGAGTTATCCCCTTCTTTTATACTTAACCATTTAACTTCCAAACCTATACAGAGATTTAAACGAAATCTGATAATTCTGCTTGAAAAACCCATTTATATAAATTAAGGGGAGGGGCATGAGAACCCCCGTTCCCCCTGTTTATACTTATTCAAAGAACACCTAATAACAGTCACGGAATCGCCTCATCAGAATGATCCTATATCTAAATTTTGAACGAAAACTTAATTCTGCATGAAAAACCCATTTATATCAATTAAGGGGAGGGTATGAGCCCCCCGTCCTCCCTCTTATACAAATCGAATGAACTTCAAAAACTAATCAGGGAAGCGCCTTATCAGGATATACCTATATACAAAATTTCAAGTGGATGTGATATTTTTATCGTGAGTTATCGCGTTACGAACGTACGAACGTACATACAGAACGGACGGGCACATAAGCTCTCAGGGTATGATAGCCTGTGAGCTAAAAACCTACTGTCCAATTGTTCTCACTGTCCCATTCCACCCCACTCTCCCCTTTAGAGATTGTTAAAAGTGTTGTGATGTGTTTTTTCATATTTTGCGAATAAACTTTGTGTTTTCTTCGAAAAAGAAGCGTTTTGTGCTAAAGTTTTAAGTTTGATAACCTAGGATTACACATGAAAAATTAAGTGCAAAGCCTAAAGGAATATGACAATCTTAAATTCTTTTGTGAGTTCCTGTAAATAAACAGTTACGTACACCCTTTTTAATACCGAATATTTCATAATAAGCTTGGATATCATAATCGGACTTTGTTCCGGGATTATTGTAACTATGGGGCTTGGCAAATATAACGTTATCATTTTAGAAAGGAAGGGGGGGGGGTCCTGGCACACGATATCGTAAGATATCGTGTGCCTACGGGGAGGAGTGTGGTCTTTTTGATGTCAATATCACTTTTTCATCCTACAAAAAATTTCTCTTTTTATTTGTAACAATCTTTGTTTCGAAATAGCATGTTATCCTTTTTGAGTTTGTTATCTATAATTATGAAAATATAAAGTTAATATTAAAATCGCTAAATTATTATAAAATTATCTAATTTTGAAATGAAGAATACCTCCACGTTTGGCATCCATATTCTTCTGTCATATGTATACATATATAATCACTGTTCGAGAAATTATATGTGAAGAATATTTGCACTGAAGCTTTTGTTCACTAATAAATAAATGAAAGCGAAAGAATGTTTTCCTCTTACTTGGTAGATTAGAATTTCTATCCCCCTTCCCCATTTTCCGTGCAGGAAAAGTGCAACAAGACAATATTACTTTTGAATGCTTTATCTAAAAAAACACTAGTATAAAATACTTTCAAATGGTAACTACTTTTTAAAAGTGTTTTTTGATAGACAGTAATGTTCAATTACTTCTCTTCAGTTACATAAATAAATATGGTAAAAATAAGTGTAACCAGTTTTGTATATCTCTCCAAAAAAAAAGAAATAAATTCTAAAAAAAAAAGAAAAAAAAATCCGCATTGATAACTTTATCATTATAAGGGTGGTGGTGGTGGAGGGGGGGGGGGGGTAATTGAGAGATAGCGAATGATATGGAAATCGGAGAGTCCAAAACTTCCAAAAAGCTGATAACGTTATATATGCATAACCCCTATGTTCAAATATATTCTTATTTTATGTCAATTTGTGTTTTCATTTTCAACTTTTTTATTTAGATCCGCCGAAAAATAATAAGAATTGTTATGAGAGATGTATAGAAACATCAAGCAGAGAAATTTAGAAAACAATTGCTAGAAGAAATTGACAATCAAAATAATTAACTACTCATGGAATTCAACTGATCCCTGCAAATTTTAAAGAATAATGATCCTACTTCTTAGAAGATGTAAGTATGTTTGTTTTTCTATGACATGCATTTCAATTATCTTTCAAAATACCCTTTTAGCATATTAGCAAGCAACTAATTCTCTTCTGTGGGATATATATATTAATGGATTATACTCAGACTATATTTTGTACTATTATTTTAAAGATAAATACCATTCTGTATAAATTTAAATATGATTAATTATTTTATTTTGAGTATAAAAAATTTTAATCCAATTACTTATCAGTGATTAAATGGTGTTTTCAATCGGATGATTTTTTTAAATAATTGATTAAAATCATAATTTTTATAAATGTTAAAAATTAGATAAAGTATGAAAATTTAAAATGGACATAATTTCAAAAGTTTTTGTGGATATTTTGCTTTATGAATGAACAATACAAAAAGTGCTATAAATAATTTCCCATCTAAAACTATTCCTTAGACTTGTAAAATATTAAATAAAATAGTTTTGTAAAACGAAATAATTTACCTGGCATAAAATCATTTCAGTTAAAACTGGTATTTAAATCTAACAAAATGTGCTGTATCGTAATTTATTTAACTAATAAAGTCATTCATATTTTATATAAAATAAGTATAGCAAGTATATATTAAATTTATCCAAGTAAAAAAAAAAGGTACGCTTTGGCAGAATGTTATTTTCTCAGCCTGCTTTTGCAATTACAAATTTATAGCAAATTGGGACTAATGAAGATTAAACAAAGTGATAGCTGCTAAAAAACTTTATTAAAGAAATATATAAGAGAAAAAGAACTAATTGGTATAAAAATTGTTAAATATCGAAAAAAACCCTCTTCGGTTGCGGTTGAATGAATGTTTTTATCAAAAAATATTTTGTGTACAAGTTTACATTTAAGCAATTAGCATCAATTTTTCTAAATACAAATGCAAAACGGTCTGAAAGATTTTTCATTGTTATTTGTGATACTAATGAAATTTTATTTAAGTGCACTTTTTATTAGTTCTATAATTTACTTTTTGGTCCCTCTAGGTCATATTGAAGCTTTGCAACAATCTGCTTCTTTTAAAATTGTCAAAATTTACTTTGATTCGAAAAAAAGGGAAATTCACCTTTTGTAGTAACCAGAGATCATTTAACAAGAAATTCTTGCATAATGCATAATTTTAAACCTGTGTGCCTAACACTTTATAAAAATATAGAACTTTATTTAGAAAAAACAGGATTTTGATAAATCATGTTGTCTTTTTTGTAAATCATTAACATTAAAAGATAATGTTACCTTATTTATTATATTAAAATATTATGTACTTTTTTCTTATTTTATAAATAAAGATATTGCAAATTTATTTTCTCAAGAAACAATGTCTTTTGTTAAAAACTAGTGCCTTTATGGGGGAATTAACACATGGCTACTTTTCTTTGTAGAATGAATACTAAATTATCATTTTAGCAATTAAAACATAAAAATAGGTATTGTTTTCTTAGATAATAAATTCATAATAAATTTTATATATAGTTTTAACAATTTAATGATAAATGCAGTGAGTAATTTTAATGCATGTAAATAATAGTTGTATTTAATATCGTTTTACATAATTATTACAAAATATTTATATATATAACATTGTATACTAGTAACTAATGTAAATAATAGCAGTTTTTATGATTATTATAATCACTAAAAATTATGTGAAAGCTTTAAAACATGTTTTATGTTAGTAAATAGGGATTTAATAGTTTTGGGAACCTAATTGTTTCTAGGTTTTACTTCTGGAGGGGGAGGGGATCATAAAAATCAGATTTTTTTAATGTAAAAAAAACATGATTTTTTAACCATATTTTTCACCAAGAAAAGGTGCAAGCTGAATTTTGTTTGCACTATCTTAAAGTTTCAGGGGTTTTTTTTGCTGAGAAATTCATTTAAAATTTGAAAAAAAAAAAAACACTTCCGTGGCATAAATATATTATTGAACTACATTTAATTTAAATAATGCGATTAGAAATTACTTCTAGCATTTGTTTTACAAAACATGCCTATAAATATTATCTATTGAATAAGAAGGTAGATTGTGTCCGAGTATTGTCTAATTATTTAGACATGCTGTCAAAAGACAGTGACATTCAGAAATGTTGGGGAATTTTCTAATCCACAATTTCAATATCATGAATGCCTTCAGGACATTCTTTTTGTACCAGTTGAGCAGTTTTAATGCTACATATTTAGCATTCATAAAGCATATTTAATATTTCTTATGTGTTATTGTACCATGTACCGACAGATTTTATATTTTTATTTAATAAATGACAAGCATGTCAAATTTTTTAAAATACGACTTTTTCGCTATCATATGGTTCTACAAATACATTTTGTATGAAATTAGAGGTGAATAATGACAGTAATTTACGATTTCTTGATGTTATATCAGCAAATGAAAAAGTCTTGAACGAGAAAAAGTATATTTCTGCATGTCTCAAGTGTCGGTCAACAGTTTTGAATTAAAAATTTATTTGCATGGTTTTTCTCATTTTTAATTATTATTATTATTGAAAAAAATCTAATATATTAAAGTGATAAACTTCTTTCTTTAATGTCTTTAAGATGTTTGTGTTCAAGTTTGTCAGGTCTCATTGTCGACATTTTCAGTACGAAGATGAATATTGACTTTTCTATAATAGTATATTTATTTAACTTTTTATGTTAACATTCAATTTTCTTCTTTAGGTGCAGGAGGAAACAGAAATTAGAATTAAATATATTGTGAGCCTTCTTGACATTGAAGGTTTGGTTAAGTCAGATGAGGAACCAAAAGCACTACTCCCACATCCAATTGTGGGATACTCAACAATTATATGTACAGGAATTGAAAAATAAGAGAGCCAAGTTCTCATAGGAGAATTAGATTTTTTGATGCTGCGTTTTGTTTATTTCGTATTACTTCGTATTTTATTTAATTCATGTGTTATTCAATATTCAACACTGAGTTTAAAATGCATGCTGTTTTTGCAGATAGTACTGATTAAATTCTTGCATGAGGAATTCCAATTACATAACTATACAAATTATGTAAGATTTGTAAAATGTGTCACATTAAAAAAAATGTTCTTGTTATTGTAATGAATGCATTAATTTGTTGTTTAGAAATAAAATTTATTCATATTTCAATGAATTTTGTCATTTAATGATATTACACTTATTAATTGTACAAGTATGCATGAAGCATTTATAATAAACTGGCAGCTCATAATGCTTTCTAAAGAAATATAGCTTCCGTTTTGTTTCTATTTATTTTCTTCTTTCAAAAAGTCTCTTTAGACATCTCTATCATGAAATACTACTACGTCCTTAAAAATGTGAAATCAGCTCACAATTATTGTTGATATGTCCAAGATGCATTTTTGAATATATTCATATCGTTCAATCGCAAGAAAAGTGACAAATCTCGCACAAATGCACGTTTACTTTCCTGCGAGCTGAGTTAAGTGCTATAATTTCATGTTACAAAAAAAAAAAAAAAAAAAAAGCAAATGTTCTTTTGCCTATGTGAAATTTATTTTCGTCTAGATGTGTCCTTTTCTTGTGTTTGAGCGATATGTTAAGGTGTGTAAGTCATCTCTGTTGTATATGTAACAATTTTAGTTAGAGATTCTACTTATAGATTCTACTTGGATTCTACTATTTCTTATTGAAGTAACCACAGTAGAATCATACTAAATTCCCACATCCATTTTTATGCATCTTTAAGCAAATTTAGCGTTTCAAAAGTGTGACCTATCAATAATTTAATTTTTTTTAATATTTAAATTTGAAACATACCTCACAAGAAGATAAAGTATTAAAAAATGTGTTGTGTACGTTAATGGAATATAAGTCTAAAAAAGAGACATATCAAAGGAAGAAGAATCCTATTGATCACTGATAAATGTATAGCGTATGCATAAAAAATAAGAAAAAGAGGTAAAAAAAAACATTTCTTTGAATGAGAAATTCAGGGAAAGAAATTTTTCTTCAGATGTCACAACTGTTTTTCTGACATAGAATCAGTTACTGTGCAGTGTTTCAAATATATCGAGGATACTTGTTAATGAAATTTTTATCAGTTGAGAATTGAAAGAAACTCCATAAAGAAAATGTAAAAAAAAAAAAAAAAAAAAAAAAAAAACAAAAATTGCAAGATTAATGTATTTCTACTTCTAGTTTATAAGCATATTAATAGAAAACGAACAGAAAGCATTCCTAATTATATGCAGGTTCCTTAAAGGTTGTAAATTTTATCAATTACATCGAATTACATCGATCCTCAATTACATCGAAATTCTATTTAAATGTTAAATATATTTTATAAACTTACTAATGATACTTTATTTAAATTGTTTCTTTTGGACTTCTTTTTTTTTTTTTTTTTTTTTTTTTTCAATTTAACTGAAAAATTTAACGGAAAAACTTATCTGCTCATTTAGTTCCATTGCTATAATGTTCATTTTAAATCGAAATTATTTGCCTATTTAAATACATAAAATAAAACTTTTGTCAGATTTCTCATGCATAAAATACAAATATTCATGGAAATTGCTGTGGTAATACTGAAACACATGTCAGGCCATATTGCTTATTTTGCATCAAACTATTTTGATACATGACGAAAACACCTCTCAAGATATTTTTAAAAAGTAAAAATGCAACTTCATACTGAAAGAATACCGTAACAACAACTCTAATCAATATAACTTTTAGTTAAAAAATGGAATACAGCTATAAACCATTATTAAGCCACTGCAAAAATTTTATAGTTACATATAACTTTTGATAAGTATAAATAAAATGTTAGATAAAAAAAAAAAAAATAAAATAAAATAAATAACAAATTATTCCATTAATTCTTGCACAGTTGCAAAGAACTTTTCCTGCGTGAGTAGAAAAACTGCTTTAAATACACTACCGAAATTTTAGATTTGAATACTAAGAATTTTTCTGACGGTACCTTAATAAAGTTACCAGAAATATTTTGCTAAAGTACATAAAAAATTTTGGGTACAATACTAAAAAAAAATTGCTGTAAATATACTGTAAAATCTGTCGCAAATTTGCAAAAAAATTCTTAGTAAATACACTAAAAAATTCTTTGTAAATTTACAAAAAATATTAGAAAATTTGCAAAATATTGTTTAGTAAACGCACTAAACAATAGTTAGTACGTTTACTAAATAATACGTAATGAATTTACGAAAAATTCTTTAATAAATTCTCTAAACAATAGCCAGTTACTTTATTAAACATTATTTAGTAAATTTACCAAAACTAATTTGAGAAATATCCTTAAAAATCGTTCATAACTTTACTAAACAACATTTAGTAAATATACAAAAAATTCTTTGGTAAACTTCCTAAATGATCGTTAGTAAGTTTACTAAACAATTTTTCGTAAATTTTCAGAAAATTCTTTAGGAAACGCCCTAAAAAATCATTAGTATGTTTACTAAACAATATTTAGTAACGCTTACTAAAGCAACTTTTGTTGCGGTTACATAAAAAGTTCTAGGCATCCCAGTTTCCTAGGAAATTTTTAGTAACCTTACAGATTTTTTTTACAGTGTATAGGATAAAACTTTTAGAAAAAGATAGTTATTAAATCAAAAGTTAAAATGGCACACGAAAAATATGATCATGTATTAGGTTGAGCAAAAAGTTCTGTGAAATTTTTAATCTAATATTTACCATAATTTGTATCGTACACTGTAAAAAAAAATCTGTAAAGGTACTACACTTTATCTAGGAAACTGGGATTCCAAGAACTTTCCCTGTAACGGTAACAACAAAAACTCAAGTTTTAGAATCGGTTACATGGATTTTTCCTGTTATCGTTACATAAAAAGTTCTTGGAATCCCAGTTTCCTAGAAAATGTTTAGTACCTTTACAGATTTTTTTTTTTTTTTACAGTGTATATACGAGTACTAGTGGTATATGTATAGGAGTTCAGGAATTTCGGCTCCAAAATCCCTATTAAACAGTATGATTTGCATGTCTTGATCCGATATTATTGGAGAAAAGGTCTATCGATTCTGGAAAAACGAAGTTGAAGCATGTCAAGAGATTTTAGATTCCAAGGAGCCGCCATGATCCAGCAAATCCGGAATCTGACAAAACAATGGCAAAAAGTCGTGGACGATGATGGTCTCTACTTTGAAGAATAGTCTGTTGCTTTTGTTGTTAATTTGCACATAACAACCCAATTTTCATTAATTTCTCAGAGCTTTTTACTCAACCTAGTATTAAATTACATTAGAAATAACTTCGATTCAAAAGCTCTAAATGCACCGTATTTATAAAAAAGCTTCAGAAACAAAATGAACGAAGAATGCAATAAGTCACAAGTTGGAAATTGCACGTCAAACGTAGCAAACCACATGCGTTCGTACTATAACAAAGTTTTAAAAATATTCACATCTTGGTTTTATAGTATACAGTACATCGGATACATTATAGCCAGGACCCGATTAACATCTGAAGCTATGTCACTCTGGGGGCTCCTCTCATTGGTAAGGAGTTTTCTTAATTTGACATATCCGGAAACACACCAATACTATATATATATAGAATTTGAAAAGAAAATAGATAAGATTTTAGAATAAAATTAATTCCATATAAAAATTAGGGTCCCTTGTGTTCTCAATTTTGGGGGCTTTCAAAGTGTCCTAAGGGAAGCATGTGCTTCTCGTGTCTATTCAGTAATCATGGCCTGAGTATAGCGGCCGAAATATTTTATGTGTCCCTGTATATACTATCTGCTTTCTATTATACAGGAAGTAACTTGTAGTAAACCTCAGCAACATATACCAATTTCCTAAAATGTGAAATAGTTTAATAGTATTAAAACGCGCTCCAAATAGTGTTTCCCCCTATAACATTGTGTAATGAAATACTTTTGTGTGGCCTAGTAAATTAATAGCAAATATTCTTTGCACCACAGATTGTGCAGAATGTATTTCTCAATATATACTTCTATCAATTCTATTATGTTCGAAATAGTATAACATCATTAAGATTCACATGAAACTATTTTTTTCCATTCACCGTAATGTAACGGATTGCTTTTGATTGCCCTGTAATTAAACTGTACATCCGATTTTCATAAAATTTGAAATGACGTAACAAAATTATGTGTCAATTATATATTTTTAATTTCAAACGATTCGTTTAGGTAGTTTTTGCTCTTTTATATACTATATGGCCAAAGGTGACCGGCCACTTGCGATTTTTGACATTTTCTTGAATATCTAAATAAATACATGAGGAATTGTCCCTAAACTCAAGCTGTGCAAATATAATTGTACAAGTCATACATTTCCATGAAGATTTTTTCCCGAAACTCTTTAGGGGACCGTCAACAAATTGTAAAAAACGAATATCTTTTGGATAACCCTATCAAAACTAATGTAGCGAAAGCTCTCAAATTGTACATTATGATTAATTGGTTTATTGCAATAAACTGTGTCCCTTTTTATGTGGATAGCATGTATACTCGTAGAGATAATAAGGTTTTTATAAAAAACAGTCCCAAATTTTTCCAAGTTTTTTTCTTATAATTTGCAGAGTTCTTAATATAAAATAATGTTATTTTTGCAAAATATGATAAACATCATTGTACACAATACCCTGTAATCAGAATTTAAAAACGTTGAAAACTGTATAAAAAATGAGCAGGTTTACTAAATAATTTTTCTTTTTACAAAGCATTTTTTATAAAAGTCTCAGAAACACAGTTTGAAAATTCTGAAATTGATCGTCTATAAAATAGGCTCAAAATCCGTTGTTCCTAAATGAAGCAAATAAAAAAGGGTTTTATCCAAATATAGTAGTACGCGTCATAGTGTGTATTATATATTGACATTAATTAATGAATATATGTATACAACCCATCATCGTTTTGCTTCATTTTGAGAATAAAGCTTATTCTATAGACGATCACTTTCAGAATTTCCAACCTATGTTTTTAAGACTTTTACAAAAGTTCCTAATACACTTAGCTAACACAATATGCAAATGAAATTTTAATATAGTTTACGCATGAGCAGTGAAAAACTATTTTGTAAACCTGCTCATTTTTTATACAATTTTTATTATTTTTTAATCCTGATTACAGGGTATTGTGTACAATATTGTTAGTTATATTTTCAGGAAAAAAAAAAAACATTATTTTTTATTAAGAACTCTGCAAATTATAAGCAAAAAACTTCGAAAAATTTGGGACTGTTTTTATAAAAACCTTAATTTCGCTACGAGTGTACATGCTATACACATAAAAATGAACACAGTTTATTGCAATAAGCCACTTAATTATAATCTACAGTTTGAGAACTTTTGCTACATTAGTTTTGACAGGGTTATCCAAAAGATAATTGTTCTTTTTCAAATTGTTGATGGTCCCCTATGTATGTTCGGAAAAAAATCTTGACGGAAATGTATGACTTGCACTATTATATTTACACAATTAAAGCTTCAAAGTAATTCCTCATCTATTTTTCTAGATATTTAACAAAATGTGTAAAATCGCAAGTGGCCGGCTACCTTTGGCCGTAAGTTTATGCGAACAGAGGGACGGATTGAAAGACGACTATATGTGCTACGTATGTATAATTACCAAACCACCTAAAAACAGGGATAGCAGAATTTAAATTATCTAAAAACTAACTATATTTCCTCGAATACCACTATATAGTGGAATGCATTTTTGTGGCCATGTAAATTAATGAAAAATATTCTTTGCATCACAGATTGTATAGAATGTACATTTTAGTGTATAATTCATACATTCATGTCAATTCTATTATATTCGAAAGAGTGTAACATCATTAAAATGCACGTGAAACGAATTTTAACGACTAACTGAAATGTAATGGAATACATTTGATTGTCCCTCTAATAAAACTATAAATCCAATTTTCATAATTTTGAAATGTCTCTGCAAAATTATGCAACAATTATATATTTTAAATTTCAAACGGTTTGGTTAGGTAATTTTTGCTCCGTTATATGCCGACAGACAGACGGATGGACAGACTGAACGACGACTATAAGTGTTACGTACGAGGGAGAGTCCGAAAATAAGTTTCCCCTGACGACTGTAGACAGAGGTGTGCATGAAAGGCAAAACATATACTGAAACATTAAAAATAAGACCTAACTTAACTTTTCTTCGTAAGTGCCATGTGAGTTGAGACCATTTGTCATGCCTCTTTATAATCTTCAAAACGACATCCAGGAAAAAAATCAGGGCTTTGCATACGAAATAAGCGTTACACCGCTTATGTGATTTCGGAGTTGCTTCTAAGTCTGTAGTCAGGCATTGCTTTAGTTTATAGTGGTAATGCATGCCCGTGCAAGTCTCGGTCTGTCCGACACTTGTTGATGCCTCTCTGTGGAAGTCTATGGCCAGAATTGATGTAGAAACAAAAGTTGCAGAGATAGTGCCGTCAATTCAGTGGGGAGCATCATCAAGTGTTGGACAGACCGAGACCTAGAAGGGCGTGCACGGCCACCACTGACGAAAGCAATGCTAGACTACAGCTTTGGAAGCAATGTCAAAATCACACAAGCGGTTCAACGCTTCTTTCATATGCAAAACCCTGATTTTTTTCCTGTGAGTCTTTTTGAAGCTTATAAAAGAACTTACTTGGCACTTATGTAGAAAAGTAAAATTATGTCTTATCTTTAATGTTTCATTACATGTTTTGTTTTTCATACATAGCTCTGTCCGCAGTCGCCAGGGAAACTTATTTTCGGATTATCCCTCATATGAAGCAAAAATTCTTTAAAACACCATAAAATAAATTAAATTGCGCAACTTAATTTATTTTACGGCGTTTTAAAGAAGATTTTTCACTTCAATTGATTAACACCAGTTTTCAACTTATTATCTTTATCCCTCGTATTTATATAATTAGAAATGCACCAAAAATATCCTTATCTTGGTGTAATAGTGTACAGCATTTGAGGTACAGTATGGTAGTCAAAATCTTTTGTGTGTCCCTGTATCCTATCTGCTCTCTATTATACAGGAAATAACTTGTTGTAATCCTCAGCAACGTACATCAATTTCATAAAATGTTAAATAGTTTAATATAATTAAAACGCGCACCAAACAATGTTCTTCCTATATCATTATGTAATGGAATACTTATGTGTGGCCCTGTAAATCAATAACAAGTATTCTTTGCACCACAGATTGCACAGAATTATGTTATAGTATATACTTCATAGATGCATATAAATTTTATTATGTTCGAAGGAGTGTAACACCATTAAATTGCACTTGAAATTGTTTTTTCCATTGACCGTAATGTAATGGAATGCTTTTGATTATTCCTGTAATTGAATTATGCATCCTATTTTTATAAAATTTGAAATGACAATATTATGTGTTAATTATATGTTTTAAATTTCAAACGATTCGGTAGGGTTGGTTTTGCATTTTTATATGCAGACGGGTGGACAGACAGACGGACGGACTGAACGAGAAATATAGGTGCTACGTATTTACATAATAACGAACGCACCTAAAAAGGAACTTTACATTGTGAAACACGTTATCCAGGGCAATATTTCATATACATATTATATATATATATATATATATATATATGTACAGTGTATTGGCAAATACAAATAACCACAGACTCGGGACGTATAAGTTGATAGAACTATTTTGTAACCAGTTTAACGATAACCTCTGTTTGAAGATAAGGCCAAAAAAAAAAAAAAAAAAAAAAAAAACTCCGAAAATTGTTGTAATTTATCTTAATTTTTTTATCTTAATTTAATTTGAGTCTTCCCGATTACCTCCTTAATCGCACTTGCGCGGAGATCATGCTCTTTTATTACCTTATTTTATCATTGACATGTTATACTTTAATAATAAGCACAACATAATTTTAAAAAAAACTAAAAGATTTTGCTTTATCAAATACTCGAGAATATGTTAAAATGCGCATACTTTCTTTTATATTTAAAACTTACTATGTAAACAAATATTTCTATACGGTATGTTTCTAAATGAATATCGGGGTATTTTTTATTACATAAAACTTAAAATTATAATTAATACATAAAATGAAAAAGCAACTCAAACAGTTTTACCTACTAGCTTATAAGTGATCAATGTTAGCACCTTTCGTCACACCGCACACACCAAGTCGCTAGCTGAGTTCTTCCCAAACGTTGATCAGTGTTTGTGGGGTCTTTTTTGCAACTGCTGCAATGGTCAGTTGGTAGTAGAGGCACATCCACACGATCCTTTATGAACCCCCACAGGTAGAAATCACATGGCGTCAGATCGAATGAGCAGAAATTCTTTGCTAATCAACGTTTGCGAAGAACTGAGCTTTCAACTTGATGTTTACCGGTGATGAAAGGTGCTTACATTGAACACTTGTAAACTTGTAGATAAAACTGTTTGAGTTGCTCTTTCATTTTATGTATTAATCACAATTTTAAGTTTTATATAATAAATACTACCAAGTGTTAAAACCCTGATATTCGTTTAGAAATACCCCGTATAATAATTAATAACCTGTTTTTATTTTTGGACGAGGAGAAAAGATGATTTAAGTTGAAATTTGTTAACAAAACGCTATTGTTTAAAATTCCTATGGGGGACAAGTAGGATGCGCATGGTTCTTGTTTTCGAATACTTCTATTTCCGAATAGTAGTATTCGCTTTATATAGCTTATCCTTCTAAATATATTTTTTTTTAACAGAAATTATCGGTATGTTTGTCCTGTGCCATTTAAATAATTATTTTCTTGTATTTCAGTAAAGATTGTCACCAAGTGTACGTTTAAATCATATTTTCACGAGAGAAGAAGAAGTGAAACTGACACACAAAGAACATTAGTTAAAAATCTCTAAAACATACCATAAATGACTATCAAAGGTAACTGAACTTTCAAGGAAATCTCCCAAAGAATACCGTTTTCATATTTAAAAAACATCCTATTTCCCTTTTGGGTGTTAATCAAATATAAAGTTTTATCTTTTTTTATAAGAATTTTGGAGTACTTCATTCTGCAACGGAATATTCGAGTCCTCGGAACATCGTGTAACTCATTAACACATCCCAAATGAATACAACCGAGTGAGCTCGTTATTTGAAGCAAGTCTCTATCTCTTTGTAATAATAATAAAAATAGGAGAAAAAGAGAGATGGCTTCCAAGCAAAGGATGAAGAGGTGCCCCGGAATGCGATGCTTATTTTTAAATTTTTTTTTTCTCTTGCCGGTTCGGCGTCGTGTCTGCCGAGGAGGACTCTTCTAATAATGGGTTCGGAGTCTTAATGACAGTGATTTGGGCCGGCGCAGCGCGGATTCGTGACTTTCTCTTTCTGTTCCTCCGGATCTTCTTTTGACCTTCCTACTCCATCTATCTATTCTTTCCACCACTAGCACTATCGCAATTTTTTTTCTTATGTTTGTTTGCTCAGTTACTATCCCCCCTTTCGCAATGTTTTCGCCATTTGGAATCTTAAACTCACTGCATCACTGTCTTTCACACCAGCTGCAAACTTTCAAAAATACCTTATTTCTCGATTCATCTTTCATTTCCCTCTCTTCAGAAAACTAAAAAAGTCCCCTCTCTCCCTTAGCTATCTCAACAGAAGCGTCGCACTTATCTAGACCTGAGGAAAGGAGTTAATTTATGCTTCCTATACCTGGTCAGTTTATGTATTCATTTTTATTATTATTATTTTTTTTTAATTACAGTACCTACAAGGAAGTTTTGTTTGTGGAAATCTACTGCTATTTATTCGTTTTGAATTTATTTTATTTTTAAAACGAAAAAGGAAAATTATGTCAAGAATTAGTTATTTATATGGTAAAACAAAATATTTTATGTTGCGAAGGTATACTAAAGAACAATGTAGAACTATATGCTATTGATACGAAAAGAATGTTCAGTACAATATGGTTTTGTTCTCAGTTTGTTTTCACACAGAGAAAATTATTAGGGATATCAAAAAGCATCCAAAATAAAGACAAAAAAATACAGCGCATGCACAGCACACTCCTTTACGATCGGAATCCTAATATGCATCTACAGAACCGTGTATAATTTTAATACCAGCGATTATAAATGAATGCAATATTTAAGTATTTTAATATTAAATACATTAATGAAAATTTGATTACGAACAGTTGATCACATACCTGAAATCACATTTTAAAATAAAATGATGCGATGATTTGACATTCGCGACATATGAATATATATGTGCGTATACTTCCTAAAATTTCCAACGTGGCAAAACTATTTCATATTAGAAATCTTCTCCCTATTATTTGGAATTTGAGTTTACAGTTTTGCGATTTAATGAGACAAATAATTATATTCTTAGAACTTTACACAAACGTAAGAACCATTACGCCCCATAGAATAATTAATTAGGCTGTTATAATTTAACAGTAAGTTTGGGGGTTGATTAGACTTATTCAGATCACCATCGCTTTCTATGAATTTTAAGATCTTTGAATCGAACTTTTGTGAGGCATGGATGTAACAACTGGCCTTTGTTTTCATTGCCTAAAAACGATGTTCTAAATGAACACATTATTGTTAGACGACTTATTAAATATAAAATACATTATATCATATAAAGGATGGCGATTCTAATTTGGTTCATCCAGTTTTTCTCCGGAAAAGTCCATTTTGAAGGCAACTTTTCATGGTCGCATTACAAAAGAGTCTTTTGCTTAATTAAATCACCCACTTCACTTGCAGATCTTTTCCATTCCTTATTAAATATTGAAGGGATAACACCAATATGACGCCCTGAAATTTAAGGTTTGCCCTGGGTAATTTTAAAGAAAATGTTATGAAAAAGTTATTTCAATTATACTCTGAAAAAAAATGTTGATTTTACAGTATAATAGTGGCAGCTTTGGTGCCAGTTTAAAACCGTAAAATTAACAGTAATAAACTATAAAATTAGCAAGTAATATATCGTTAAGCAGTAATATACTGTTTAATTCCTTTATACGACGGTATATTACTGATTATTTTACAGTATAATACTGGCACTCCAATTGCCAGTATTAAACTGTTAAGTCAACATTTTTTTCAGTGTAAAAATACACTTACGCTAATTTATTATGAATATTAAACTAGAAAGACGCATTCGAATTCATTTGTTGCATTGAGAAATGACGGCTTCACAACTGATGGGCAAAAGCATTTGAAAAAAACAAGTTGGAAATTGCACGTGAACGTAACAAATGAGGTGCGTTCGTACAATAACGAAGTTTTAAAAATATTCAGATCTTGCTGATATAGTAGAGCGTACTTCGGATACAGTATAGTAGTCGAAATCTTTGTGTTTCTGTAAATATGCAGAAAGTAATTTTTATTACACCTCAGAAACGCATATCTTATTCATAAAATGTGAAATAGTTGAATATAATTAAAACACGCCCCAAACAATGTTTCCCCGTATAGCATTATGTAGTGTAATACTTTTGTGTGGTCCTGTAATTTAATAATAAAAATTCTTTGCATCACAGATTGTACAGAACGCATATTTTAGTATATATTTCATACATTCATGCCAATTCTATTATGTTCGAATGAGTGTAACATCATAAAAATGCATTTGAATGTTTTTTCCCATTGACAGTAATATAATGGAATACTTTTGATTGTCCCTGTAAATGATCTATGCATCCGACTTTCATAACATTTGAAATGATTCGATAAAATTACATAATAATTATATGTTTTAAATTTCAAACGATTAAAATGCATTTGAAATATTTTTCCGTATTGACTGTAATGTAACGGAATCCTTTTGATTGTCCCTGTAATTGATCTATGCATCCGATTTTCATAACATTTGAAATGACTCAACAAAATTACGCAATAATTATACGTTTTAAATTTCAAACGATTAAAATGCATTTGAAACTTTTTTCCCCATTGACCGTAATGTAACGGAATCCTTTTGATTGTCCCTGTAATTGATCTACCTATCCTATTTTCATAAAATTTGAAATGACTCGACAAAATTATGTTATAATTATGTATTTTAAATTTCAAACGATTCGGTTGGGTAGTTTTTGCGTTGTTATATGCGGACGGACAGACAGACAGACAGACAGACGGACAGACAGACAGACGGACGGACTGAGCGACAACAATAGGTGCTACGTATTTACATAATTACGAACGCACCTAAAAAACATTGTTAACCCTTAACTGCTGTGACAAAAATTGTCGCATAACTAATATAAACGGTCTGTCAGACCACTTAATTTAAAGATGAATAAAATATTAAATTAACTCTCTGAATACTATTTTGGGGGGAACTGGGGCACATTGATACACCCCCTCTACTGCTCATAGGGTCATTACAGGAAGTTTCAAAACAGCTCCAAAAGGTGATGCTAGTGCACTCAACTATATACAGAAAGTTTTGGAATAATTCAGTTGTTTGATGAAACGGGATGGGTGATTTATTGTTTTTGTAGGTCAAAAGTAAATTTGAGTTGTACAACTGAAATGGTATTATACAGCTGTTATAGCGTTTTTAACCGAAAATAATACTCTCCCTGGAAAGTAAAACTACTCTTTAGTTCCTCATTCTTTTTTGTTAGATAAATTATGAAGTATTGGATTTGAGACTCATTTTATTCAAAATGGCTGTATGGGGTACATTGATACAGTCTTTGTCAGGGCACATTGATACAACCTAAATCCATTTCTAGTTCATTTTATCATTACCTTTATTATGTTTTTTACAATACACTACTTAATCCAACCATTTTCGCTAAAAATTTCTAATATTAGTTTTTATTGAAGTGAAATAGCTCTAATTTCTTTATATTAGAACATTTTACAGTATTTTTGCAAAGAGAAGACGTACGAACTTACCCAACATCTAGTGCTAGTAGAACTAACAAAAGAAAAGGACGGCAGCCTGGAAAATCTCAAATTTATATCGATTCTCCAGAGAAAAAAGTATTTTCGACATGAGAAATGTTAAGTAAGAGAAACAAGCTGCAGAACAGCACAGGATAACTATATTATAAACAGAATTTTTAATATAATTATCCTTTATTTTCTGTTTATTAACCAATTTATAAACAGAAAACCTGGCGATTTTTTCATCTTTCCTAAGAAAGAAGATAATGCTGGGGTTGAAGTACCAGATATGACAAAGTTACCACAGCCAACAATCAGACAAGGAACAGCCGGAACATCAGGTCATTATACATTTCATTTTGATTGCTTTAATATTGCTTACAAAATGAAATCTGGATGATTTGATTTTTTATAAATAATATAGAATGGTTTGCTGACTATCTTTCTATGAAAAATATGCATTGGTGTTATTTTGTCTCCATTTTTCCCAGACGTATTAAAGTGCCCCATGAGGTGTATCAATCTGCCCCGGGGATGGGGCACATTGATACAAAAGACATTTTTTGATTTTTTTTAAAATTACATACAAAAATAATATATAAAACAACGATTGTACATTTTTATAACACACTACACAGGTTTTGCTGACACCATATAGAAAAATAACTTTAAATTTCTGCTTTCTGGACACAAAAAAAATTCTTAGAAAAAAGCTGTATCAATGTGCGCCAGTTCCCCCTACAGGACTATTATAAAAAAAATTCAGTTATTCAAAATTCTCTAGAGATAGTAATATGGCTCCAAACGGAACAAAATTTGACCAGTATCAATAGTTAAACTAAAAATTACGAATTAAAATCCAAAACTTGAAAACTCAGCGGTCAGTGAGACCGCTAACAGTAGTTAAGGATTAAGTGGTGAACACCTTTGTTTTAAGTATCGACTTAAAACAAAAGAATGAGTGTTCATAGTCTAAAAGTTTGTGAAATATGTAGCAGTTTTTTTTTAATATGCTATAGGCGTTTATAGTGAAATGACATCGAATTAAGATAAATTTTCAATCACAAATTTCGTCATTTAAAAATTCCCCAAAACAGCAAAATATCAATATTAAAAAAAAAAATAAATAAAAAATAAAAAAAACGTAATTTTAAAGAAAACTACCTGGCAATTTATTTTTAAAAATATAAATTTTAAAGGGGATCATAACGCGTTCCTGTATATGTATTATTCTTCCTCTCTTAAAAAATTTCCCATAAATATTCTTTCTCATAAATGTTCTAAGATGTTTATATTTTTCTAGATTTGTGATGGTAGCTATTCTCTTATTTCATACTTTCCAAATATTGAGAAAGGCTGTGATAGTCACATATAAGTATGGATCGTTAATGTTATTCACTTGAAGACCCCTGTTATTCACCCTTCGCGACGGGAGCTTTTTACGAAATTTTTAATGCTTTGTCACCGGTTTTTAAAAACAGAAATTTTTGCCTTAGTAAATCGAGAAAATGCTTCGATTAAATAAGGCAAATTTTACAGTAAAATTTTACTGGTTGGATTAAATAAGGATTCTTAAGCCTTTTTGCGGCACGTATACGTGTCGCTCGTCCCGAAGGGGTTAAACCCGGGATGAAAGCTCTGCGCCACAAATGGCTGATTACTTGAACTAAATTTTAAAAATATTCCTCACCCTATTTAATGACAAAATTTCTGAGATTTAATGAGGCGAAAAATATTATTAAAATTTTAATGGTGAAAATCAGCCATTTGTGGCGTAGCGTTTGCATCCATGTTAAACAGATTATCCAATATGTATTAAATAAAAAAATAAGAAAACTCGATGTTGCCGTCGAAATTTCATAATTCTTTTGATAAAGGTTTCAAGTTTTTAGCTAAACTTGAAATATACAGGATGTCCCAAAAATGTGAATATGTTTTAACTTTTACTTGTTAGAGAAATGTAGGCGAGGTTAGTTGCAAAAACTTTTAAAATGAGGTAAATAGTATGGTTATATTAATGAAAAATTCCTGCCATTTATTTTTAAAGTTTTATAAGATCCCTAGACGAAGTTCATAAGTTAGATTCTCTCCCTCCCTCCACCCTTTACTTCAAAACGATTTATTATAAAAGAAATTGTTTGTCTTTAAATTTGAATAAGTTGTGCTTAATTCAAAATTCACCATTGTCAATGAGAATTATATAACGAAATAGAAAAGCTGTGCGCTACTACAAGAGGTGAAACGAAAGATAGTATGTAGTACATGCAGCTGGCATTAAACAAAAGATAAACTATGCTTGCAATAATATTAGTGGCAAAGAACTTCAAAATGTTTAAAAAGCATTATTTAAAAAAGTCCTGTCGGCATGGCCTATAGACAGAGGTAGATTTCGAAGAGTGTTCATTTCAACAACAAAAAATAAAATATGATGGGAGATAACCCAGTTTAGAAACTTTATTTGGCCGCTTTTGAAAAATTTTCAATTTCATTTTTCTGTAAGAACTGGTTTTATCAGAACATCTTAAGCGAAATTCGGCTCAAATGACCAGTTTGACAAGATATTTTGAAATATATTCTGAATTTATTAAAAAATCGACCAATACGCACATTATATAGTTCTTAAATAACAAAAAACAGTCAACTGAATGCGTTTGAGAGCAAAATTGAATTAAAAAATGAGTCATAAAATAACCAATTTGTTATTTGAATACACCCTCAATTCTTTAATCATGATCGCTGAGGGAAATTTTGTGCCAAGTGCCCACTTTAATAGCTTTTATATATATATATATATATATATATATATATTTAGCCTTTATCTAAAAACTGACCAATACGGCACGTTATACAGTTCCTAAATAACTGAACCTGTCAATTGGATGCGTTTGAGAGCAAAAATGAATTTAACAAATTGGAAATTGCACGTGAAGCGTAGCAAATGAGGTGCGTTCGTACGATAACGAAGTACAAATATTCAGATACATAAAAATATTCAGATCTTGCTGTTACAGTAGACAGTACTTCGGAGGCAGCATAGTTGTCAAAATCTTTTTTGCGTTCCTGCAAATATACAGGAAGTAACTTTTATTACACCTTAGCAACATATATCACATTTATAAAATGTGAAATAGTTCAATATAATTAAAACACGCCCCACCCAAACAATGTTTCCCCGCATAGCATTATGCAGTGGAATATTTTTGTGTGGCCCTGTAATTTAATGATAAATATTTTTTGCATCACAGATTATACAGAATGTACATTTTAGAATATATATACTTCATAGGTTCATGTAATTCTATTAGTTTTGAAAGAGTTTAACACCATTAAAATGCATTTGAAACTTTTCCCCCCATTGACCGTAATGTAACGTAATACTTTTTACTGTCCCTGTAATTTATCTGTGCGTCCGATTTTAATAAAATTTTAAATGACTCAAAAAAATTATATAATAATTATATAATAATTATATATTTTAAATTTCAAACGATTAAAATGCATTTGAAACTTTTTTCCCCATTGACCGTAATGTAACTGAATATTTTTGAGTGTCCCTGTAATTGATCTATGCATCCGATTTTCATAAAATTTGAAATGACTCGACAAAATTATGAAATAATTATAAATTTTAAATTTCAAACGATTCGGTTGAGTAGTTTTTGCGTTGTTATATGCGGACAGACGGACGGACTGAACGACAACAATAGGTGCTACGTATTTACATAATTCCGAACGCACCTAAAAATGAGTCAGAAAAACTCAATTTTCTTACTTGAATACCGCAATTTTTCAATCGCAATCGCTTCGGGATATTCTGTTCAAAATACCTTTTTTGGCAACCTTTTTTGACATATATTATGCCTTTATCAAAAAACTACCTTTATCAAATACGTCACATTTAGTTCCTAAATAAGAGGATCTGCCATTTGGATGCGTTTAAAATCAAAAAAGAAATTAAAAATGAGTTAGAATATTAGCAGTTTGGATTTGAGCATTTTTCTCCAACTCCTATTTTTGTTTTATTTATTTTTGCTATAAGAATTGGTCCTATGAAAATCGTGTTTGTAAAAAAGTAGTAGATAATATTGAGAAGATGTAAAATAAATTTAATTAGATTTGATAGTTTAAGAATTGACTAAGGTATGGATTTTTTTCTTTTTCCATCCCCCTTTTTCTTTTCGTTTTTAATTTTTTCATCGGTAAAAGTTGGTCCTATCAAAAACTTGTCGATACTAAAGTTTTAGATAATTTTCAGAACATTTATAAAAAATTTAGTTGCATTTGATATCAAGAGAATTGACGAAGTAATGAATTTTTTTCTCCCAAAAACCATGTTTTTTTCGCCCCTTGAGCCCATTTTTAACTTTATCAAAAAAATATTTGTCCATTTTTTAGAAGTAATTTAAGCTTTAAACTGATTCGATATTTATTTTAATTAAGAAGTTATCGCGTTTTTTCGGTTTTCAGAAAACCCCTCCTTATTTCCTTCTTATTCCCTTGGTCCGATTTTGACCATTAAAGAGCTCGACCAAGATTTTATACCCCTTGATTTTATGTTTCAGTTTGGAGAAGATGGGAGCAGAATTATAGAAATTATCGTATCCAGAATATATATATATGTATATATATAATACCATTAAAAGTAGACAAGATTCATCAATGGATTTTATCAATAAAACAATAAACCAGAAACGAAGAATTTAAATTGAATTATAAAAAAGAAAAAAAAATAGTGAAACGAGTATATCTGAATAAATGAATAAATAAAATGAATTCAAATGTAATTCAAATGTAATTTGTAGTCCTCAGAGCAGAATCATCAGGCCCCAAATGCTCTGGAACTACAAATGAAGTGTGCTGTTTCATCCACGTATTAGCCATGAGATAGTAAAATAATACGTATTTGGGGCTACCAGCACACAAAAACCAAATTATTAAACAAGGAACAGAGAAATAAATAGTTGAAAAAATGAAAAAATATATGTATTAAAACAATAGCGTGCAGCAATTAGTATCAGTAACATGAGCAAAAATTAAACCTATTTTTGCACGTGGAAGTAATAAACTTTACATCCATATATAATTTGGATAAAAAGTGAGAAAACAAAATATTGAGAACAAAAAAACTTATCTGGTTATATCCATTAATGTAGAGGACGGCGCAATAAAAATATTAATAAATTATAAATGCAGGAGCAATAGTTAATTATACGAGCTGAAATAGTAACACTGTTGAAAAACCAGTTCGTTAGAAAAGCACGCAATGGATCTTCGCAAGATCAGTAGGGTTGTTCTTTTTAAATTAAGAATGCCGAGCGCGCCAAATGGCGAGATAAATGATTTGAAAAAAAAAAAACTTGCTATGATTTAAAGTGATACAATATGTTGAAAACAATAAAGAAACTAAATAATAGTAGCAGTATATATATTGTTATTTTACAAAAAGGAGTTGAAAGTAAGTAAAAATAATAGTTAAATCCACATGTAGATTAACCCGTTCGCGACGGCGCGCGCATTTTGAAGTGCGCATATGAGGAGGAGCGGGGAAATTCGATTTCACCTTCTGGGCCGGAGGATTTCGCGCAGTTAAGCCTAACGCTTGTCAAAAATTCTTTAAAAATTAATAAAAAAATAACTTTCGCATGAAACTTTTTGAAATTCACATACATGGAATTTGATGTTATTTTACATATTTATTCAAAAAATGATGTATATTGTGTGATATTTTAATTGGAAAAAAATGTTTAAATGTAAATAATGAATAGTTAATATCCTGTTTTTAGCTTTTAAAATGATATAACATGACAGAAAAATACTTACCAGGCTGTTAAATATCAACCTATGAAACATTTTGCTATAATAGAAAAACAAGCCTAACCATCTTGATATTTAATAATTTTTAACACTTTCAGTAAATAAAATAAATGTTTTACAAAAAACGATTTATTTAGAAATGAAAAATATTAAATAAAACATACAAACAACCTGCTACTGTTGCTTTGTAACACTTATATATATATGTGTGTGTGTGTGTGTAAGACTGGATTAAAAAAAAAAAAAACTTTGTTTAATTTTATAATATTTTTGAAATAAAAAAATATATATAACACATAATTAAAAACAAACAAACAGTCTTGAATAATAATCAGTAATGATGTGCAAATCAGAGTAAAAATTAAAAATTTGCCTTTCCAAAATATGTTTATGTTAAAATTATTTCAGAAATAGAAAATATATTTCCATATGGTATATCGTATAATAAGGTATCTCAAATAAAAATTATTGGATAATTATGAATAAAATTTAATAATGATTTGAAACTTTCAAAACTTTCGTTGATGTTAAAATTATCTTTTAAAATCTATGTTAACATATAATCTAATATATAAGTAAGAAAAAAATCATGAATAATAATGAATAAAGCACAATACTACTTTAAAATACTCTTTAAAATTTAAAACACTCTTTAAAAACTTTTGTTCATGTTACTAGTATTTTTTAAAATGAAATGTATATATATGCAAGCATGTAATCTAAAACATATTAGATAAATATATAGAATTATAGAAAAAAAACTGGTCAGTAACACAGAAAAATATTTTTAATTTAGCTGCACTGAGAAAGAATGTTATCAGCGTATCAGCTCCCACAATCAGTGTGTAACCCTTTTTTTCTTTCTTATTATTTTTTATTTTTTAATTGTGAAGCACTCCTGAAATAAAATAAAAATATAAAAAAGATAAATCTTTCCTTCTACAAGAATGATTATATTAATGACGTCGGTTTTTGCCACTACGATCTCATCGAGATAAAAGAGCGGGAAAAAAAGCAATGAATCAGATGTTCATGTTATCATTCGTAACCTTAAATATGCATACTAATAACTTACTTACGTTAACCGCAAATTTTTCCTTCTGAAGTTCAGTAGCATTATTTCTAATAAAGAAAAATAAAGTTTTACTAGACGTGTAAAAAGATTTATGAAACACAAAGACGTGATGAAAAAATAATCTTTTTCCCATTGTAGTATTTCCATAAAAAACTAAATTCGCGTGGATTAAAAAAAAAAAAAGTTTTCATTAGCTTTCCTAGTTTCAAGGAAAAGTCTTCTTCCTTAATATACATTCAAATAGAATTAGGATAATTTTTTTATATGCTAAACTGTGAAAAACAAAACGTTCCGTTTGATCGGCATCAATGGTAGTCTCGCGGGATGTGAGTACAAACAACGCCGACATTAATTGTAGTCTCGCGGGATCTGAGTACAATCGGTGCCGGCATCTATAGTGGTCGCTCGTCCCCAAGGGGTTAAGTAGTATCCATAGCAAACAAAAAAGATAAAGCTGAATGGAAATATAATTGAACCGGAGAAAAATAATTAATGATCGATATTAACATAAAATTAAATTAATAAAATAATGAAAATTAGAATTAAGTGATAACATTCATATTAACTTATAACTTAAAATACCATTTTGTTACTTTAATCAGTAACATTTATTGTGACTTTACATAGTAAAAACTCATTATCTTAATATAGGATAATAAAAATTAAAATAAAAAATTAAAAAAATAAATAAATAAAAATAAATAAATAAATTAATTAATAAATTAATAAAAATTAAAAAAATATAAAAAAATAAAGTATAATAAAAATATATAAATATTTAAATATATATATATATATAAATAAATAAATAATAATAATAGTAATATTATTATTATTAATAATACCAAAAATTATATCAATAACATTAAAATTAATTTGATAATTAAAATATAGCTATATAACTATAGGTATAACTAGACAAATATCCATATATTGGTGTGAATTAAACCGTTTAAAAATTATGTTAAAATAATGTAAAAATAAATAACCCACTCTTTTTTTTATTTAATAATTAACCTTTGCGTTTTTATCCAGACAACACCACCCTCCTTCCGTACTCTAACATCTACCCACCCAACCAACCTATATATATATTTTTTTATTACTTTTATAACATTTTAAATTTTTTATTATTATTTTTATGTTTTATAATTTTTTATACATTTTTTACGCAAAGAATTAATTATAAGATCATGTAATAGCTAATTATAAGATCATGTAATCTCTAATCATATATTAAAGAATATATGAATGTTTTAGGATAACCATTATTTATAGCATCATATACAAGCTTTTTAATATTAGTATTAATTAAATGGGAAGAACATAGACATTTTATTCTATATAAATGGTTAAGTATTATATTACGATATACAGAATTATGAAGACATGATTTAAAATTAGTAAAGGTATTAACTTTAAAATTAAATTCTTTCCTTTTGTCATAAATATCAGTTATAAATTTGTTCTCTTTTAATATAATTTTAATATCTAAGAAACTGATTGTATTATTAAAAAGTAGGGTTTTTGAAAGTTCTAGATTAGAAGGATAATCAACAGGGAATTGGGATATACAGGTGTTATCAGTATCAATTAATATTACATCATCTATATATCGATATAAATGTATTTTATTATTTAAATAATGACGTTTATAGTAATATAAGTCAGATAATACACTAGATGTACTACCACCTTGTGGTATACCAACATTTTGAATATATATATTATTATCATGCATGATAAAATTATTATAGATAATGAAATTGGTTAAGGTGTAAAAATAATCAGAATCGATATTATGTGATATATCCAACTCGTGTTGATATTTTTTAAAAAGCTCATTAATGATAGTATGTAAATCCGATAAATCGATATTATTAAATAAATCTTTAAAATCATAAGTAGTGATATTTTTTATACATTTAAGTTTTTTCATAATATGGACCAGTTCATAACTATTTTTTATGCAATGTGTATTATCACTTTTTTTTTTGTAATATTATATATTTGATTAAGAATTACCAATAGAAGTTTGTTAGCAGCATTATTATAAGTATTGCAACCAATTGTAGCAGTTCTGAATTTAACAGGATGCTTATGAAATTTGGGTATAAGGACTAGATAAGGATATTTAAAGTTAGTAGGGTTAATGTCTAATAATTTATAGAATCCTTTAATTTTACGATTATTGGCAAGTAAGTTATCGTTAATTTTTTGGAATGTGTTATTATTAGATATACAAGATTTAAGCATATATATATATATATATATATATATGCTTATATATATATATATATATATATATTTATATAAATATATTGCCCTCTCTGAGCTTTTAATTCGAAATTTGTGGAACATATTTTTAATCTTAGTTTCGTAATGTATTAATATTTTAACAGCTAAAGTTCTTTTACTTATTTTATTTCACTTAGTAATAATCTATTGCTTGTTTCTCAAAAAGAGCGGGAAACGATTTCGTAATATTCTTTCAATGTAGAGGTTTATTTTTCCTTTTTAGAATATTATCGAGATTTTAATTTTAATTTTTATTCAGATCGTCTGCTGTGTGTTAATGCGCGTATGTTAACAGGTTAGTTTATTTCCGAGACAGTATAAAGATCTTAAGGGAAGGCCAAAAGACAGGTGCATTCTGAACGCTCTTCCAACTTAGAATGAAACTTCGACACTCCACGAAAAACTAGCTCCTCCCCAGTCTGCGTCAGTAAATTAAAAATCCAATTAGGATTAACTTCAAGGCTACGACGTCAGAAATTATCATCTCTGATTGGTAGACGGGGCGTGGACTTCTCTTAAGATCTTTATACTGTCTCGGAAATATAGACTAACCTGTTGACATACGCGCATTAACACACAGCAGGCGATCTGAATAAAAGATAAAATTAAAATATCGGTAATATTCTAAAAAGGAAAAATAAACCTCTACATTGAAAGAACATTACGAAATCGTTTCCCGCTCTTTTTGAGAAACAAGCAATAGGTTATTACTAAGTGAAATAAAATAAGTAAAAGAACGTTAGCTGTTAAAATATTAATACATTACGAAACTAAGATTAAAAATATGTTCCACAAATTTAGAATTAAAAGCTCAGAGAGGGCAAAATGGCGCAAAATATTTTTATTTTATTACAAATCCCCCATCCCAAAAAGACGAGTGAAAATGTAGGTCTGAGACCTGCAAGTTCACTGAAAGGGAGATGATGCAGACTTAGATCACGAAGTTGTTGATAGAAGTAATACTAACTAGATACTGAATAAAAGAAAATAAAATTAATTTTTTCTCTATAAATATGGAATTTAAATTTAGGAACACTAAGGTGATGCGAGGAATAACTTTAAATTTACATACATTAAAATAGGCATCGACAAAAAAAAAAAAAAAAAAAAAAAAAAAAAAAAAAAAAAAAAACAAGATATGATCTTGTTTAAAGTACACGTCAGAAATTAATTTGAAAATATAAGCAATTCATCATAATGTATTAACATGAAAAATAAAAAACAATAACGTTGAATTCTTTTTTGACAATGCCAAACCTAAATATGAAGAAATTTAACAGAAAGTTCTAGAAATCAATGTTGAAAGTTTGCTTCAAAAATCCATCTAAGAGTCACATTTGGAGTGGTATAGTTCATGATCTCTTTTCAAGTAGGTTTAATTATATCTTATTAATTGTCCAAATTTATCAACTACTGTTATAATAGTAGTTCAGTTTTTGTGTGAGTAAGTCCTTGAACATTCATAACAGTTCCAGTTTTGGAATCTTTGTGAAAATACTTTATAATTGTACTTTTATATAATAACACATTTTATAATATAATAATGTAGTAATAATAAATTTTAACAATGTAATAAATAAACAATATAATAAAGAAACATAATAAGGACAAATATCAATATTAATAAGTATATATAAGTATATTAATAAGTATATTAATAAGTATATTGATAAGTATATTAATAAGTATATATAAGTATATTAATAAGCATATCATAATAAGTATATCTCATAATGGGTATAAGTAAATCTTTCAATAAGTAATAATAAATAGCACAAAAGACATTTTTTAAATTCTAATTTGTATACTTAATCTTGTTTATCTCATCTCATATTTTTGGGATAAAATATAGAGAGAAGTGGAATAGAATAAAGTATATAATCAATTATGTAATCATTTACTTAATCCTGTATTCGAATTAAGCAGAAATATGTACAAAAAATAATATAAAATAAAATTAAATTAAAATCTCGATAATATTCTAACAAGTAAGAAAAATCATGCGTTAAACATAGATTATAAAACACTTTCCATCACTTAATGAAATCTTTAACAAAACTTTGTTATTTAGGGAAATAATAGTATATAGTCAAATATACCCAAATATGTATTCCAGTACTTTTGAATAGCCCTGTATTTCATATGTCAGTTGATATAATGGGGAAATTTAGTTTAGCAAGAAAATACCCAGTAACTTGAAATTTCTTTTTCAGCAATTCATACTATTAGATGGAAACATACTTGAATACTTTTGTTCAGCCCTGTAGTTTACATTGTACCTTTATTACACGTCAACATTAGGCTAAAATTTATTGTTAAAACACTTTTAAAACAACTGAAATCACATTCTCATAAATTATCATTCATAGGCGTCCATGTTCCGAATTCTTTGCGTGGCCCTGTATATCCTTTTATCTATATTCTGCAAACATTTTTCAGTAAATTGAATGAAGCTCAGCGTAAAAATGCATAGCTTATTTAAGAACCACGTTTAAATAATTTACGCTCATATTCAGTAACTTTGGTGAGCTCTTTTGGGTAGCCCTGTATATCAACTATAACATTTATGCACACCATATAATGTGCTTATATTTAGCGAAATATAAACGCGCATATCATAATTAAAATGCATTTCATCTTTCCATCAGCCATCATCGGACACATATACGGTACTTCGGAAAGAATATACTACTTCAAGTCTTTTGTGTGGCCCTGCAAATGCTATGTACTTCATATTATGCAAGACAGTAGCGTATTATTTATATTAAGCTTCAGTGACATATATCAATTTTATTATACATGAAACAGCTTAATGTATTTAAAATATGTCACACATAATTCCCCCTAATGAAATCTTTTTGTGTGGCCCTGTAAATGAATAATAGCTACATTTTCACCTTATATTTTATAGAATGCATATTTTAATATGTTTAGCATCATAACATATGTTTTTAATGCATATTTTAATATGTATAACATCTTTAAAATTCCTTTGAAACGATTTTTCCCCATAGGCCATAATGTAATGGGAAACTTTTGATTCGCCCTGTAGATAAACTGATCATGGTAGAAACTTCATTTTCGATAGGATTCGTGCTAGGGTAAACGTCAATAACGTCCTAAAATTTCATGGCAATCCGAGTATATTAACGATTTCCCCCCATAGGCCGTAATGTAATGGAAAACTTTTGATTCACCCTGTAGATAAACTAATCATGGTAGAAGCTTCATTTTCAATAGGATTAGTGCTAGGGTAAACGTCAATAACGTCCTAAAATTTCATGGCAATCCGAGTATATTAACGATTTTTTCCCATAGGCTGTAATGTAATGGGAAACTTTTGATTCTCTCTGTAGATAAATTAATCATGGTAGATACTTCATTTTCAATAGGGTTCGTGCTAGGGTAAACCTTAATAACGTATAAAAATTTCATAGCAATCCGAATATAATTACGGGAGTTAGAGCGCGGACAGACGGCCATACGGACAGACGGCCAGACAAACCGAATGCATAAGCACTTTTCAACTTTGTTGGAAAGTGCTAAAAAGGAAAAATAAACCTCTACATTGAAAGAATATTACGAAATCGTTTCCCGCTCTTTTTGAGAAACAAGTAATAGATTATTACTAATTGAAATAAAATAAGAAAAAGAACTTTAGCTGTTAAAATATTAATACATTACGAAACTAAGATTAAAAATATGTTCCACAAATTTAGAATTAAAAGCTCAGAGAGGGCAAAATGGCGCAATTTTTTTTATTACACACACATATATATATATATATATATATATATATATAGAGAGAGAGAGAGAGAGAGAGAGAGATGATACACATACATATATATACAGGGTGTCCGAAAAGTCTGGAAACGCCCGAATAACTCGAGAAATACATATGAGATTGAAAACGTAAATATACGTGTTAAATATTTTTAAATAAGCTACTCTGTGATACCAAATTTGACCTTCGAAACCGACCCCCTGGGGGTCAGAGGGGGTCCAACTTTGAAATCTTAAATTATAACCCCCATTTTTTATTGCAGATTCGGATTCTACGGACAAAAATACGTAACTTTTGTTTTTGATGTTTATTTCAAATCTTCGTTTATCACGGTGTAATCGAGCATATTAAATCGATACATATTCCCGCTTTTCCAACGGGATTTTCCCTAATCGAAACTGATTGGGCAGAATTTTTGACGTCAAATTCCTCGTCTTTTGTAGGAATAGCGTTTCCTGAAACTCACCCGTGGCGATTATTTCAATAGTGCTACACTGTTAAAAATTTGACCCATTTGCTGCAGCGTCACTCCACAGCTATTATAGAATATCTCTTTTGTGACCAATGAGAATGCTCCATAACACGGTAAAGTAATCGTTTTCTATAAAAGCGGTGGAGTGACGATGCAGCAAAAGGGTAAATTTTTTTACACTGTACTTTACTGTGTTATGGAACATTCTCATTGGTCATGAAAGAGATATTCTATAAAAGCTGTGGAGTGACGCTACAGCAAATAGATCAAATTTTTAACTGTGTAGCACTACCATGGAGCTAAGAAGGTATATGGAGGAGACATATGTGACGTCACTTGAAGCTTTTCCTACCCCCCCGTTACAACGCCGCGGCCGCCATATTTGACCTGGGTAAGCTGCCTTTTCCCGTCTGCTACCGATCGTCGGTAGCAGTTTCCTCGAGGAAGATCCTCGCGGCGCAAGTCAACTACGGTAAAAGTCAAACATGGCGGATATGAAAGAGGGGGAAAGAACTGGTTTTTCGGCGTCAGGGCTCACCATGATGCTAGATTGATATGTCTCCTCCACATACCTTCTTAGCTCCATGAGCACTACCGAAATAATCGGCACGGGTGATTTTCAGGAAACGCTATTATTGCAAAAGACGAGGAATTTGATGTCATAAATTCTCCCCAATTAGTTTCGATTAGGGAAAATCCCGTTGGAAAAGCCGAAATATGTATCGATTTAATATGCTCAATTACACCGTGTTAAACGAGGATTCGAAATAAACATCAAATACAAAAGTTACGTATTTTTGTCCGTAGAATCCGAATCTACAATAAAAAATGGGGGTTATAATTTAAGATTTCAAAGTTGGACCCCCTCTGACCCCCAGGGGGTCGGTTACGAAGGTCAAATTTGGTATCACTGAGTAGCTTATTTAAAAATATTTAACACGTATATTTACGTTTTTCAATCTCATATGTATTTTTCGAGTTATTCGGCCGTTTCCAGACTTTTCGGACACCCTGTATATAAACTTTTTTACTAATGGTAGTTTTGAGGGTCTATAAATCATGATCGGTATAGATCTGCGAATTGTTTTCAGAAATTCCAACATAGGAGCGACCGAAATAGGTAGTATTTCATACGAAATCTACCTAAAAAACTCAGTTTTATACTCTAAAATCGCAAATTTCAAAACTGAATAAAAAATACTCAAATCTCAATATGTCGCATAGGCAAAATGGCTCTGAATCAAAATTACTCAAGTTTGAACATGTACATACTCGTTTCTGAAAACATAGCAATACTAAAATATGATCACACTAGCTGTTACCCGTGACGTCGTTCACGTAGCATTAAAAAAAAGATAAACGCTTTAATTAAGCAAAACATTTCATTAACAATAATTTAAAAAATGTATAACACATATCTTATACCAGGCTATGAAGTAGTTTTTTTTTATAGGGGACTTAAAGAACTCAGTCAAATAAATGGAAAATGTGTTAGATAATATAAACAATCGCGAAAATGAAATTGCAACCACTTATGCTGTAGAACAACTGTAACGCACCCCCATTGTACAGAAATCATGTTGTAGTGCATTTCAGAATTCCATATCAAAGAAAGAAAAATCATGTGTTAAACCTAGGTAATAAAAAAATATCCAACATTTCCATAATACATAACTTCGCCGGCCCATTCTTTTCTGAATCTGTGTATATGATCTATGTGTTTGTAAATATTCTAAATACAATGTTAAAATTTTGCTTAGTTAGAAAAAGCATAATGAAGATTAAAATTCACCTTTATCAATTTCTAATAATAGACAGAAACGTACTTGAATTCTTTGTACAGTCCTGTATATTACGTGCAAATATTTATACGACCGCATATTTAGCTTAAATTATTCAAACAAAAATCTCGATTCGAATTATTGAATTCATATTTCCGGGAATCGCTATTGCACAGGTGACCATATATCCAGTTTATTGTATAGTCCGATACATGATTTATTTAAATTCTACAAACATCTCTTATGATACCAAATGTAGACCATACTTTGGATACAGTATCTGAGATCTGGATACAGGTCCAAAATCTTTATGCGTCTCTGTAAATGAACAACAAATGTGATGCAAATCATACTTAACTGCAAGAATATTGTAGTAAATTTCAGTATTTTTCATTGTATTGATTATCTCAGTATATTAATTTCATCATGTTTGAAATAGTGCAATGCAATTAAAATACGCTGGGAATATTTTTCCCCGTAGACTATTATATTACCGAACATTTTTCTGTGATCTTGTAAATGAATGTTAAACCTTTTCACCCCATTTTTTACAGAAATCCTGTTTTAGTGCACTTCAGAAACTGATATCAATTTCAATATTATTAAAATAACCTTAATAAAATAACATTATTAAATACGCTGCAAATGGTTTTTCTTCACAGACCATGATATATTGAAATACTTTTGAGCTCCCTGTACGCACACTATAAGTACTATACTTAGCATATTCGATAGTAACCATGTTCTTGTGAACCTTAAAAATGCATGAAAATTACATTACATTTAAAATTATGTAACATTATCAAAATACACCACAAATGATTTTTTCGCCGTAGACCATAATGTAAAGTCTCCTTTTGAGTGCTCCTGTGATTCAGCTATAATTGCTACCTGGTTCATTTTCAAATGCCGCTCATGCTAAGGCAAATCTCAATAACGTATGTTATTTTCGTATGAATCCCACTATATTTACTCAAGTTGAAACACGGACAAACATACGGCATACCCCAGGCACTCGGCATCCCATATACAGACAGGTTGAAGTCGTAAACTCTTTTAGGCCATGTTAGAAAGTGTCAAAAAGGGAATAGTTTCCGTAAAATGAAAAAAAAAAAAAAAAAAAAAAAAAAAAAAAAACAGAATTTTTGAAAACTTATAATTTGTTTCAGATATGACGTTACATTGATATTTTTAAAATTCTTAATGGAAAGTATTCCTGTGACGTCACAATTGGTAAAAAGTTGAATTTTATAGCCTCGAACCGAAAGAAAGAAAAAGGTTCATTTTTATTACGGATTAATATCTGGAAAAACTACTAAAATATTTATATTCTTGTAAAGTGTGAAGTTATATTCTTGTGAAGTCTTTTAAGTGTAAAAGAAATTTTATATAATCGTCTGCGTGATATAAGAAGATAAACAGTATTCCTCTGACGTCACAATTGGTAAAATCGCGGTTTTTAACCACGAACCGAAAAACAGAATAGGGTCCATTTATTTATTTCATTTTGTTTTATCACGTGAAAATCTTTCAGTTGAAAATTAATTACAGAAGAGAATTAATTATTCCGGTTTTTTTATTTTTTGGCAACGAAAAAAGAAAGATGATTAAATAGTATGGAAAATTTTTCAATTTATTCTGTATGAAAAATAGTGAAATGTTGAATTATTAAGAAAAATATTTGAATAAAATAAATAAAAATTAGCCTATGTTCATTTCAGACCAATAATCTATCTTATACAAAAATTCAAAGACATTAATCCATCCGTTTTGATGCCAAGTTCATTCCAATTTTTCGGACACACTTTCACATTTATAACATACTAGCAGTTGCCCGTCACTTCGTTCACATAACATTTAAAGAAGAAATAATTGATCAATCAAGCAAAAAATTTCGATGATGAAAAGCATGTGTAATTAACTTTTTATCGCGAATTTATGGTAAAAAACTTCTGATAATCCCTATTTGCTAATTTGTTTGCTGGTTAAAATTTTCCTTTCAGCGATTAATACTAATAGACAGAAACATTTTTGAATTCTTTTGTTCAGCCCTGTAGTTTTCCAAGTGCCTTTAATACACGAAAGTATCTTTCTAAAATTTAGTTCAAACAAAAATATTTCTTATTGCTACCTAAATTACATTTTCAGAAATTATCATCCGAAGACAACCTTGTATTCAGTTATTTGCGGGACCCTGTATATAATTTTATATATATATATACTACAAACATTTCTTAGTTTACTAAATGCAGTTCAAAATAAAAATGCATATTTTATTTAAAAACCACCTTTAAGTAAATTACGCTCCTATTCAGTAACCTTTCCGAGATCTTTTGCGTAACCCTGTATATCTAAATTTAACTATTTATACTATTAACATTTATGTTCTCCATTTAATATGCATGTATTTAGCGAAACTTAAAAGCACATATCATAATTCAAAATGCATTTCATCCATGCAAAAGTCATCATCCATCATATACAGTACTTCGAATAGAATATATACAATTTGAAATCTTTTGTGTGTCCCTGTAAATGCTATGCACTTCGTATTATGAATGAAATAACTCACATTAAGCCTCAGCAACGTATATCAGTTTGATTATACATGAAATCGTTTACCATAATTAAAATATTCGGAAACTGTTCCTCCCTTTATTCTTATGCAATGGAATTCTTCTGTGTACCCTGTAAATGAATAATAAGTGTCCTTTTCACTACACACTTTACAAAATGCATATTTTAGTGCACTTTGTAAATGCATATAAATTTGAATATGTTTCACAGGGAGTAACATCGTTAAATTTAATTAAAACGATTTTCCCCATAATGCCGTAATGTAAGGAAATTTTTTGACAATACCTGTAAATAAACTAATCATGGTAGAAACTTTATTTTCAATAGGCATTCGTGCTAGTTAAACGTTAAGAACGTCCAAAAATTTCATGGAAATTGGAGTATATTTACGAAAGTTAGAAAGCGACCATACAGACAGACAAACCGAAAGCATAATAACTTTTCGACTTTGTTCGAAAGTGTTAAAAAATCGAGCCAAAAATATATTAATCAGTAGTTTTATTTTCCGCCTTTTAACCCCCCAAAAATTTCTTCCATTGATAATTATGAGTTTTGAATAAAAATATTCATTTGTATGTAACTTATAACTTATTAATTAATATAAGTAAAAAATATTTCTGATTCATTTTAAATATGACGTCATTATGTATCTCGCTCCATTAGCTATTGATATTCATACCCCTTGTATTTTTAACGACTGCTATAAAGTACCTGTTTTATTTCAACTATGACGTCACATTTTCATAAGTGAACCATTTTATTAAAAATATAATTCTTTTTTATTCTTTTTACTTTTAATTTATGTCGCCATATTTTACACAAAAATTCCCATTAATTAAACAAATATCCTTGTTAAATATATTATAAAAAATACACCTTTTATTTTTATTTCAAACATGACGTGATATTTATTTTCTTTTAAATTATTTTATTATAGTTTTTCGCGTGGAAGTTTTTTATTAAAAATTCATTGCCGCTAAAAAATTATTATTCCAATTTTTTATTTTCTGGGCAACAGGAAAGGAAAATGGTTAAATTTTATCTGAAAAATGCCTATTGATTTTGTATGAAAAATAATTAAATTTTGAATTATTAAAGAAACTATTTGAATAAAATAAATAAAAATTAGCCTATGTTCATTCCACTCCTATAATCTATCCATATGCAAAGATTCAAAGACATTAATCCATCCGTTTTGAAGACAAGTTCATTCCAATTTTTCGGACACACTTTCACATTTATGATATATATAAGGATGACGCTTTATTTGTGATGTTTATTCACGATTATATATAACGCTCACCGCAAGAAAAGTGTTCACTTTGCGTTTTATTCCACTTTTAGGTCTGTCATAGGTGAGTCTTTCTTTACAAGCAGTTTCATATATGTAGTTATACGGAAAGTCACTTTATTGCGCTATAAGTCCCTTTGAGACTGCAAAAGAGTGGTGGATTGTGTGGGGAGATAAAATGACCCAACCGTTTAAACCTCATCCTACGTCTTCTTTTTGAAGGGTTTTACACTTTTAATCACGTTTTATATCCTGCAAGCAAAGCTAACTGTTATAGTTTCATTTTACAGTAAAAAAGTAGATAGTACGAACAAAGTAGAAAGTAGAACAGTACGATTTTTTTTTTTTTTTTTTTTTTTTTTTTTGGCCTTTTTTGTTGAAACTATCTTTTGTAGAGATGTTTCACTGTTCTTGGGGATTAACGATATGATATTTGTATTTATATATTGTTGGTTGTTATTAAATTTCACCTGTGAAGTTTTTCCTATATGAATTCACCCATTCTTCGATTTCGAAAGCTGTGAAATAAAATTACGCTTTCGCGATTATATTACGGCAGCTTTTAAATGTTCTTCCGCGGACACGATAAAAATTTAGTTCGCCATTTTTCATGTTATAAATTACTAATGAAAGGAGTGTTTCATTCGAAATCATAACAAATGGAATAATATGAATGAATTCAACAACCCTTGTAAAATGTACTATGTTTAACGAACAAAATGTAATTTTGTTTGAGACTGAGTATTTCTGGTATTTCAGAGATGGAAACATTGAGTCGTCATATTTAAAACAAAAAGTATCATAAAAAATGAAAACATTTATTTACTCAGATTTGAATCCCCGTGTTGCGTGCTAAAACGCAACGCTAGTCACTGAAAAGACCCGGATGATAATGTTAAGTCTATGGGGGCGTTTTTTTCAAATATCTCGCTCAAATTTTAATATTTTTACATGATTTTTTTTGCATAGGATAGCTGAGGACAATCTACAACCGGGCTAGTTTTTACTTTTTCGATTTTGGTTATATATTTTTTATATTATGACAGTTTCAATTTCAGAACTGGTTCGAACCGGTTTCGAAAGTTAAAGTAATTAAAAAAAATCTGAAACCAAAATTGAAAAAGTAAAAACCAGCCCGGTTTTAGATCGTCCTCAGCTATCCCGTGTAAAAATATTAAAATTTGAGCTAAATATTTGAAACGAACTCCCCCATACACTTAACATTATCATCCGGGTCTTTTTCAGTGACTAGTGTGGGACCTCAAAACAGATTATATTTATTTATGAGTAAGTTCAAAATATTAGATTTTAGGAGTGTTTATTTAAGTATAAAAACTTACATTAAAAGTTGAAAAAAAATCGAGGTTCTCTCTGTATGCTTGAAATTTCCAATTTTGATTATTACCTTAGAAATAAGAAGACTGTATCAAATATAATTTATAATTAACTATGAATAATAAGTAACAGTTTAGACTAGTTCCATGAGAACTTGTACTGCAATTAGCATCCTATGATTTTTAGCTACAAGTGTTTTAAAATGAAAATTTTTGACTTATTTTGTCTTAGATACGTTCTTAAAATTTTCACACGTTGCTACCAATATTTTAAATCAAAAATCTTTATGGAAGGTCCGTTCAACATCTACAATAGAATTATACAATAAATATTACCGTTTAAAAATTGTGGTAGGAAAGTACAAAAATTTTAGAAACAGTGTGAACCCTGTAGATATTTCATTAATTGAATAAGGCTAAGTGAACTTTTCGAAAATAACGGTGGACAACATGAATATAGCATTTATCACCTATGTTACTTACACTAAAAAAAACCCATGGAATTAATCTTTATCGTAATTTAGTAATTGTTTTTTATTTTCCTTAATGACAAAAAAAAAAAAAAAAAAAAAAAAAAAAAAAAAACATGAAAAATTTTGAGCAAATATGTAATATTTCTATTATTATTTTTTTTAACACGAAGGAAAGCGCTTAAAGTTTTGGAATTTTTTTCTTACTATAGACAAACGTATATATATTAAATACAAAAGCTTTCATTATTGCCTTTTATTAGTTAATTAAAAAAAATAAACAATGAAAAACTTTTAGGCGAAAATACAATACTACTATTAACACTAAAAAGGCCGGAAATTTTAGTCGTATTTTATGAATTTTTTTTCTCACCAGAATTTTGATTTAAAACAGTTTATCTGTTTTATTTAACTGTTTTCTTCTTTTTGTGTTTTAAACTAAGTTTTATATGTAAATTTCTGCTTTGAACCAAAATATATTCATATGGTAGGGGTCTAAATGACCAATCACAGCCGTTCTAGTGTCAATTGTTTGAAGATAAAAGAAAGCTTTAAAATTTTAAAAAATTCTTTGACATTATAGATAAAAGTGTACATTTTAAATACAGATACTTTAATTCTTGCCTTCAGTATATTTTTGCCTATCTGCATTAAAATATTCTTGAACAAGAATAGTAGACTAGAATTGAAAAAATAAATAAATTGCAATCCTAACTCTATATAAATGGCAGCACTATTTTTTTTCTGAAATTCAGTGCAATATAATAAAAAACGTGCAAATTTTGAAGCGCAAGGGCTCATAAAATGTAGTTAATGTTACCTTTGTTAGCTTAATTTTGTTATGTTAGGAATCAAAAGGCAAACTTGAATTTTTTTGAGCATTTCATGAGCGTATTAATCTTATTGCCTGTGCTAAACATTGTATCTGATATTTCCTTCAGTTGAGTTTTGCACCTACAAAAGAATAAAAATTGTGATTTAAAATTTTTTCTTTTAATTTTTAAGATATTTTGAAGATAGGGGAAATATATGTCAAATTCCAAACTTTTGCAATGTGATTTCCTGGTGTGTAACAATACACCAGGCACTATTTTTAAGGATGTTTTTAAATTCCTTTGCTTTTAAAACGTTTTTAGCTTTCTCAAAATTGACAAATTTACAATTTTTACAATCAATTTAAGATTAAACATAATATTACCAAATTCTTATTGATAAATAAGTTTTGTGTTAACTTTCCAGTGGTTAGAATATTATAAAAAATCTTAATGTATGTAAATAGTTTTTAAGATACGGAACTTCAAACATGCAACTTTGAACGATTGCACACATGCCACTCTCACAAATTTTTAAGGACTGCTAAAATATTTACTTTTTGTCAAGGTATCATGCATAATTTTTTTTGAATAAGAACTAAATTTGTGTATTAAATTTTATTAAAATCGGCTACTTTTTTTTATATTTTGCTTATTTTTCATGGAATGACCTTAATAGCAGAAGAAATAATTAAATAGCTATAATGCTTTTTCAACATTATAAATTTAATCTGCATTTCGTTATAGTTAAAAATATGCATTTTCTGTCTTTAAAGTTACCATTTCAGGCGGGAAAGTTTAAAATTTCTGCACGATCCTGCGCATGACGTACTTTTTGTGCACAACAGCTATAGCAATTACAAATGCAATGTAGTTCAAAACAGTAATGAAAGACATGTTCGAAGACCAATTGCACATATATATAGTAAATATTGAATTTAAATTTAATTACCATTTGCGAGAACAAATTGTATGAAAAATCTCATTTGTCATAAAATTTAAACCAGTTTCTGGCTGGTTAAGCTAGTATTCAGCAAGTACCATCGAAATACCCACATTTTCTTTGTCTAAGAGTTTCAGTTCATAATAGAAGGCTCCACATGAAACCTCCTTGATTTCAAATGTTAATTGTAAGGAAATTACGAGTCCTAGAGTTTTCTGTGTTGTGGTATCAGGAATAGCAACACAAGATTATTTTATTGCATTTTTTTCGAAACAATGTTTATTTTATTTTTATTTATTGATATATCTTGACGACAAACTTATTTTGCTGCAAACATTTATTTGTCTTAAAAAGTTGACAATGTATGCACTTCGATAGGAGCTACGTTAGTAGCTCTGAGAATGTCCAATGGATATTCCCTCTCAATCCGAGTGTTTCGCAGCATAACAGTTGTGAATGAATCGGTAGCTTCAGCAATTTTATAGCAGAGATCATAGACATCATGTACAGGTGTAGCGTAGACCTTCTCTTTGAAATAGTTAAGACATGAAAAACATACACAAGAAGAAATCCAGAGGAATTAGGTCTAGAGATCACAGTGACCAAGCTGTAAGGTGCATATTTTTCGATACATCACTGCGGAAAAACTTCGTCTAAGGAACGACGAAAGTTTGAACTCCAGTGTAGCGGTGCACGTTTGGCTGCAAAGTGAGTAGCTGTAGAAAAACTAACTGTTCCAGGATGTCAAGATAAATGGGACCAGGGACGTAGCTTTAGGGGGGGGAGCCTCCCCTCCCAATATGTTCAGGTAGTAGGGCGCCAAAGAAGGCTTAAGGGCGCCGCTAGGCGCCCGGAAAAAAAGGCTCTGTAAGTAGTAATAAGTAATTATAAAATAACTTAATTTGAAATGTAAAATTACAAAATAAATTACTATTCACTTACAAAACATGAAAAAGGCACTTAATTTTAGGCTTGTTACTACCTCTATTCCCCCACTCCTATCCCGAAGAAAATTTATGCATCCAAAATAAAAAATTTCAAAAACAGGCTTGTAATGAATTTCAGGATAGATGTACAGTTATTTCCTTCTTATAGTAGTTGTTGGTCACCCTTAGAAATAGATAGAAAGGGAAAAGAAGTGTGGAAACGACTGTAGCGCGTTTGGATGGTTCTATAATATGTTTTAGTAGTTGGGCGCCACAAAAGGTTTAGAGGTGCAGTCAGGCACCTAAAAAAGAGGGTTTCAAAAAGGGCGCCATGGAAGGTTTAAAGGCGCCGTTTAGGCACCTAAAATTTTTATTATTAATGTGGCATTCTTAGATTATTTTCTACACACACATACACACAAAAAAAAAAAAGGAAAAAGAAAAAATAATGAAATAGCGGTAACATGATTTGGAATTAATATTATTGTAAATTTATAAGAAAATAAATTATGGTTTCAAAAGAATATAGGCAATCCATTACATTTCAGGCATTGTAAGATTACTACTAGGCGCTATTCCCGGTGCGAAAACAAGAACACAATCCGGAAATGGACATTGTTCGATCACTACATGTAATGCGATTTTTTGGAGAAAAGCTCTTCCCTTATTCCAATTCAAGGTTGGTGGTCCTCGACAGGATCATCTGACCTTAATTAATTTAACTCCCCTCTTGTGTCCTTCCTTGTGTGAGGTTAGATAATATCCGGGCGTCACCTACATACATCTTTGTTGTCCAGTATCTAGTGTTGACAGATTGTACTGAAGCTAGTAACGCGACTTTTCAAAACTAGCGATTTTTTTCGTTTAATTTTTAAAATAAAAATAAAAAGCTGTTTTTCGTAGTCATCCAGAGAGAAGAAATTCAGTCATGAATGATGACTGAAATAAAACATAAAAATTAAAAATCAGGAATAAAAGCGAAAAAGAAGTTATGAAGCGGAGAAATGACGCAAATTTATGAAAAAGTGGATGAAAAACGATGATGCAGTCGAAGGTAAGAAATGTACATATTTTCCTTTAATTAAGCAAGCATGTTCTTAAAGTACAATGTTTGTGCACAATTTCTGACGCAATTGTGAGTTCATTTATTATCAATCATTGCTATTATTACAGGAAAAAAATCGAATAGCATTCTCAGTTTTCCGGTAAATTTAAGTTTTAATGATTTTTATTATTTATTTCCTAAACAGATAGCTATTTTTTGATTAATGGTGATTTCTAAAACTTTTACATTATTAATAATCGACCTAGGGACTGGGCAGGAATGAAGCTTTCCCCAAAAATTAAAAGAAATATATGTTTAAGGGTGTACTCGAAAACATGCTTTTCTACCTTCAACACCTCGAAATTTTCTGATAGAATTTCAGACTCATTTTTAAAAATAGAAACATGAAACTTGCTGGAGTGATTTTTGAAGAGATGTACAAGGTGCCGTATGATCTTATTTTTCGCTCCATTTATTAGAATTTGATTGATAAACAATCATTGCTTCAGCATGGTTCTTTTTTTGTCTCCAGGTCTTCCGCTTCGGAAAATTCGATTCACAACGCTCACTTTGACAGCATTTTTTCCTCTATTTTCTGCCTTTATCAAAATATCGAGATTTACGGCACCTTGTATAGTTTCTGAATAAGAGAATCTGTCAGTCTGATGAATTGGAGAGCAAAAGTGAATTCAAAATTAAATGCGAAAATAAGCAGTTTGGATCGGAATACACCATTATTTACCAATGTTTTTCGAAAAAGCAATCGAACATAGTAAGATGCAATCGAATGGAACCAAACAAATATTCAGTTTTACATGATTTATTATTATATTTATTATTATTTAGGTTTTTGGTATCCACATACTGCATTTTCACAGATTTTATTTTATAAAACACTGTATATTAAATTGTAACATTATAGTTAAAAATGCATTGTTTATGATCAAGTGGTACTGATTTCATTCTTGCAAGGGTTACTGATCATGTGGTAAAAAAATGGTTTTCAAAAACATTTTCAACTGAGCAATTTTTTTTTTTTTTTTTTGGGCTCTATTTTTGTTTTATAATATGATTCCTAAATATAATTTTGTTATGTTTTTCAATTGTACATATGCATTTCAAGTTATTGTCACTCTTCTGATGGGTCTTTTTTCTGCCTTGCGGTGGACATTACAGATTAAATTTGATTTATCTGAAAAATAACAGTTTTCAATTAATTATATAAACATCACGATGTACCGACGTGCAAAGTGAATTCTTCTATCTGAAATTCCAAGCTTTATGTGTATATGTCTTTATTTTAAATCCAGATTGAAATATTCTACGCATCTGAGTTTTTTGCGTCGCTAATTGCTATTGCGGTAAATTACTTTTGACGAAATTTAATGATATCCGGTATTCAGCATACTATTGCTAAATTGAACATGTTGCTTAAGGGGTTAAAAATGTTTTTGTTCAAGTAATTAATTGGATAAAGGGATTTGGAATTAATGATTTTTGCTTTTAAAGTAGCCATTGTCAAAAGAGAGAATTAAATTTATTTTGAACGACTGTCTTTTAATGTTAAAAAGTGACAGGAAAAAAGTATTCGTTAATGTACTGTATAATTAATAGAATAATCATGCAACCGATTTAAAAAATGCACATTAGAAAAAAATAACTACTTTAAAGTTTTGTGTTACAATTGCAGTCCAATACAGGTTATTTTTTACTTATGTGTATTTACTGGGGAACTAAGATTATAAAAGGGAAAACATGTTATTTCATTTTACAGAAACTGGAATATTCAGTATATTTGGTATATAGATCACCGTTACTTCCTTGAAAAAGGGTCGAATGTTCATCCAGAGATTTAACGTTCCTTTTTTACATAGTTCCTTTTTTACTCCTATCACTACTACTATCACTATTACTACTATCACCCCCACCACATTGGTGGGAGTGACAGTAGTGGGCCCGATCTGGGAGGATGTCACCAGAAAAAATTGAAGGCTAAATTCAATTATATTGACCAGTAAGTTTCGAACGGAAGCTGCGGCTTTGAAACCACTATAACTCTATTGTAATTAACATTGTGTTCTGTATTTTTATTTTTCTTCCAAATACAATTGTTCTTATCATGTCAGGAAAATGAATTTAAGGATCTAGGATTCGGATTCTCTTCAAACATTCTACATTGCCTTTTTAGACCATGAAAAAAAAAAAAAGAGCTGGGAGAGATATTTTATCAGCACATGTGCATGCACGGTGGAAATGGAAGTTTAATCATGGCTGCGTAACTTATATCACCTAAATAGATGCCATTACCATGAATAATGAACTAAACATAAAAAGTAGCACAACTACCCCCCCTCTCCTAAAAAATGTGCAAATAATTCAAGGGCGCCAAAACATTAAAAGGCGCCAAATTTTGGTTCTCTTCCCCCCCCCCCAACAAAAATTTCAAGCTACGCCCCTGAATGGGACTGGTTACGGTATTTTTCTGAAGAAAAATGGGCTGATGATTCTTTAACGCATCAGACCACACCACAGATTTCCCTTTTCAGTGTCCTTAACATGCTCCGGAAAAACGTTAGGTAGTTCTGAACCTCAAATACGAACGTTGTACCTGTTAACCATTCCAGATGCGTCAAATTTTGATTCGTCATTGAATATCACATTCCCTAGGTAATTGGGAGTGTTGTCGATCTGGTCCAGAATCCCAATCGCAAAGTTTTTGCGTTTTGTTAGGTATTCCGGCTTTTGTGACTGATGGATCTTGAACTTTATCGGCATATACACACTCTATGAATTGACTGTGTTGTGAAAGCCTCCCTAATTTAGTTAACAGTTTCCTCAGACGTGGGTTTCTTTCTCGACTCAAACTGTCAGTTAACAATACCTGTGTCTAGAAACTTGTCAAAGCCTAACTTCATTGTGTTTACGTCTGTTGCTTCCCGTTTGAGCGTTCTTTGGAAATTCTGTTGAACGGTAATCGGCGATTTTGTTTCAGTATACCATGGCACGCACACTTCAGCACAGCACGCGCTTTGACATATTTACTTATTAGTTAACACCTAAAAAAGAAAAAAAAGGGAACAAAAGAATGACAATTACATGACATTTTAATAATGCATACAACAAAAATTAACTGTTTCAGAAAAAATTGCAGCAAAATAAACTTGTGCTGTTATTTATGATATTGCAAACAGGAAATCCCTAGGACTCACAGTTTTCCGTATCTGCCAACTATAGAACTTTTTTTCTTGCCACTAAAATCTAAAAGAACATTTTTCCTTAATTAATCGACGAAATCTACAATTAAATAAGTTAATTTTTTAAAAAATTTTAATGCTAAAAAAGCGTAAAAGTTAGCATCTATGTTTTCTGCATGATTAACATTTGAAATCAGGGAGGTTTCATGTGAACACCTAGCATTTCCCCTAAAAATTTGCTGGTGTTTTTGAAAAGACTTAAAATTTATTTATTGGTAAAGTGAATTTATGCAATTCAAAACTTGATGAATAACGAAGAAGAATGTGAAGTTAAATATTGTTGACTAACTTTCAACATTTTCATTAAATTTAATAACATACAAAAATTTTTACTTTCTTCTATCTTTACCAGAAGAAAATATTCGATTCGTGAAAATGTTCAAATTTCGGTTTTTGACGGATTTATACGTTTTAGAGATTCCAAAAAACATGTTTTTGCAAGGATAGAGTCTGTGAGTCTCTGACTATGTCTATCTGTATCTGACATAAATTTTGTGGGCACTCTTTCTGAAGAAGTAATGCAGGGAATTTAATAAAAATGTATATACAAATAGTCCCTGATATGAGTTGATGCTAATTAGTTTTGGTGTAAGTCGATCAACAGGTGGCGCTGCTATGCTGTAATTTTTACGATTTATGTAGTAGCTCTATCTCATGAATTAAATCACGGATTTTCATCAAACTTCAGACTCAGTAAATCTGCGATATTAACAAGTTCTTTTTATATTTTGGTATCAATCTCTCAACAGCTGGCGTTACTAAGATGAATTTTCCCGATTCCTGCAATAGCTGTTAGAGGTCTGCACGGGCCGAAATTTCCAGGCCCGAGCCCGGCCCGGCCCGAACGAAAAAAATATTGGCCCGGCCCGAAAGTTAAAATTTCGGCCCGAACTCGCCGGAAAAAAAGTTTAAAATTTGGCCCGAACCCAGCCCGACTCGAGTGAATTTCTACAGAATATTTACGGACTTTTACTCTTACGGAATCTTTACTCTTACGGAAGAGTTCTGACCAAAAAAACTTATATTAGTCTCTTTTTTTTCCATGTTTGTAATCTCCATTTAGGCAGAAGTGCCGTAGGCTGCGATATTTACGTTTTTAATGAACCTTTGTTTGTTGTATGTAAATGTTTCAGTTATCATTAGTATTATTAATCATATTCCATGTAATGGAGACAAAAAAAATCTAAAAAATGGTATATGGTAAAAGTAAAATTTCCTAATACAGAATCTCTTTAGAAAAAAAAAATAATAAAAAAATACGTTCCCTTCTTAACAGATGTAAATATCTAATATATTTTTTTCTCGCGTATTGTTGTATTCATTTTGCATGGATGAACAGTTTAAAAGAAACTTGTAGTTTTCAGTTTAAAAGAAAATTCTGTCATAATCATGTTTTTTTTTATGTGTTTAATTCTATTTTAAAACGCCTAGTAATCTACGATACTTTAAAAGGAATAAATTCTAATGTTTAGTTGTAGAATAATGACGGCTTAAAAGTATATGCCTTTGTTGCAAAAATTTTTGGACAACGCCAAATTTTACTTATTTATGAAGAGCCTAGAAAAGGATTTTCATGTAGGAAGATTCAATAGGAACTGATTATTTTGGTCCGTAAAACTAGGAAGAATGAAATCAGTCTCGGCTTCGTACGGAAAAAAAGTTAGGCCCGGCCCGATACACCCGCAAAAAAATTAAGGCCCGAGCCCGGCGCGAAAAGATTAGTGACTAAGCCCGGCCCGGCCCGGCCCGGCCCGGCCCGGCCCGAGTCTTCAGAAGTAAGGCCCGAGCCCGGCCCGGCCCGAATGAAATTATTGAAAATCGGCCCGAGCCCGGCCCTTGCAGACCTCTAATAGCTCTATCTCAAGAACTAATGCACGATTTTTTTTCATAAAACTTCAGATTCAGGTATAGCTTGATAAATATTATTTATGTTTATGTTTTGGTATAAATCGCGTAACAAGTCGTGAATTCATGTTGCTGTTTTTCCGATAATCGCAATAGTCCTATTTCAAGAAGTAATACACGGAATTTCATGCCTTTAGAATCCTCACGGTGAGCGTAGATTGTCATTTAATTTTGGCGCTGTGATAGCGACTTTTGAAGAATTAATATGCATGATAGGGAAAAAAAATACTGGGTAAAGTCCACAGTATCAGAAAAGATTAAGATTAAATACGCCTAGACTTATCCACATCAATACTCAGGTAATCTCTGATGCTCTCTTCATGTAAAATATTTCCATCATTGGCAGATTTTTTTCTTTTAAAGGTTGCAATGCTCATGCTCAAAAAACATGTATTTTTGGATTTTAAAGTTTTGTTAATAAAATAATAAACAATCATTCTACCTTTCAAGAATTTCTATACCAATGATCACATGACCAATAAAAGTAAATCATCCGAATTTTGAGTTCTGCACTGCATTAGTCTGATTTAACTTTTTCCGATACGGAAAAAACTGTTCGTAAAATTATAAAATGATTGATTGGCGTCAGAATTTATAAACGAACTTCTTAGAAAGTAAAAATGTGTTCTTTTAAACTTTAACTGTAAAAGCAGAATTTTATTAAAATATTATTTGTGTTGTTTATAAGTTTGGAGTAAAAATTAGGTGATCCCACCGTGGAACCACTGCTCTTGAAAGGGTTAATGACAGAAAATCTATGATTAGATAAGGGAAAAAATTATTATTCAGAAATAGTGATAATAAGAGAATTTACGGTAAAAATACTAGATAGCCCTGTTGCAGACTATCAGAAGGTAGCATTAATTTATTTTATCATATATTAGGTTGTTGAAATCACAGTGATATAAATCACATTTTATTAAGTTCACAAAGAAAGGGAATCACTAGAATTACTTTCAAACAATATATATATATATATATATATGTGTGTGTGTGTGTGTATTACGCCATTTGAAGTGTTAAAAGGAAATGAAAAGCTGTAAAATATCTTCTACTGCTATTAGTCCAAGAGCCGACAGCACAAAAACCTAAGATATCGAACACAAGAAAAAAAACCTTTATTTTATGAAATAGTAGTAATAGGGGAATTTAATGATCCATGTCTGCCGGAAGTGAAGTGCATAAGCCAAAATTTAATACCTCTAAAGGTTCATTCGTAGGTTCATCATTGTGTTTGCCATACAATTATTTCAATTTTTGGTTGTACGGCAAAAACAATGATAAACCTACGAGTGAATCAGTAGTGGTATTAATTGTTGGCTTATGTACCACTTTACTCCCGACAAACACGGATTATTAGATTCCCCAATTTCTACACTTCCATAAATAAATGTTTTTTATTGTGCTCGATACCTTAGGTTTTTGTGCTGTCGGCTCTTGGACTGCATCTACTAGTAATTTTGTGAAATTATCAATGTAACACAATCTTTGTTTCTGAGTAATGAAGATCATTTTCTAATTTGTTCCATCATAAAAACATTAAATAATTTTACCTTCCCGCGAAAACATTGCTTTTGTCGTCAGAATAGCAAAAAATTGAATTTGCATATTGTCACTTGAAACATACGGAAACCCTTATGGGAAAAATCTCACTAACTCAATAAATGAAAATTAAAATTCTAATTCAAAATTCACCTTAAGTTAAAAAATTAAAATTCATATAAAAAGCACAAATAAATGTACTAAAGTTACTTTCAGGTGCACACATATAAATTTATTTAAAATACATTAAAATATCTGAAAACATCCACAACGTATTTAATCATTGTACGGTCGTCATTAGTAAGGATTCAAATGTTGTTGTTATTTTTTAACGCTTATTTGAGAATTGTCTAGAAGAAATTATTGTAATTTCTTTATTTTTTTAACCAATGGGCTTCCCTATTTCATGATTACTTTTGAGTGTAAACTAAGTCCGCTTGAGAATATAATTGTGAAAACTATTAGACCAAGTCCGTATTACTGGTTATGATATGTTGATAATGTCTTCATCATATGGAATCACAGCAAAAATGAATTATACTGTTTTTAGATAATATCAGTAGTTTAAACAATAAAATAAAATTCAAAATAGAAACAGAACGAAATCAAAAACTTGCATTTTTGAATGCCCAGCTTTTTAGAAATATAACTAAACAGAAACTTGATCACACAGTTTTTAGGAAGATTAACAGATCTAATGCCACTATTCCTTTTGATAGCAGTTCACTTATAAGTTGCAAATTAGCACCATATAATTATTATGTAAAAAGAGCAGTTGAAGTTTGTTCAAGCCATCTCTAAAAGAAGAACTAGGTGCAATTAGAAAAACAGCAATAGAAAATGCAATTCCATCCCACTTTATTGAAAAAAAATCATGAACAAGTTTGAAACGGATTTTGAAAAACAAAGCACAGTTCCAGAGAAATGATTTAATTTTTTTAAAGTTTACAATATTCAAAGACTTTTCGAAAATATAAGGCATACTTTTTTTAAATATGATGTAAATAAACCAAAAGCTATCTTTCGTACAAATAAATATCAGGAAGCCATAATAAGAGAATCAATTGAAATAATTTCTAATAAAAATATAGCTTAAAACGATGTACTATCATACTATATCTATGGGATATGGAGAGATCTGTTGCATAATAGATAAAAACTCGTTTTGTTTGGAAATTTGAATCCCTATATAGCTGACATCTCATCTGACGAAAAATCTCTGATCTTTCAAAAAATGATCTCTCTTTCTCTTTCTCTAAAAAAAAAAAAAAAGACAATTCTGGAATTAGCGCAATCAAAAATAATAACATTTGAATCCCTACTGATGACACGTTTAGGGTACTTTAAGATATTTAAATGCATTTTAAATAAATCTATATTATATGTATGCACCTGAAAGTAATTTTAGTGTATTTATTTGTGCTTTTTATATAAGTTTTATTCTCAGTGTGTCTACTTTAAAATTAAAGAAAAATCTTTATTAGTATCAGAATTATGAAACAGACAGTAATTAGAATTCAAATAAACATTTTTGACGATTATATTATAATAGAAAAATTTCATTAAAAAATGATTTCAAAAAATAAAAAATATTGTAATTTAACAAATTACAACGACTATTTGGAAAATTATATTTTCAATGACTACAATTTTAACGACTTATAAATAAATTCTATATTTAAATTATTAATAATAATAAAAAACATAATTTTTATGATGATCATAACGAGTCATATTACGTACGCCATGCATTAAACATCAATATTCCTAGACCAGTAATAATAATAAACAGTACTTTATAGATATACAAATTTAATTGTTTAAAATGTGCATTTTTATTGGATGGAGTTAATCACTGACTTCTTACGCCTCATATTACGTGCGACTCGGATTAAACATTAATATTCCTGGACCCATCAATAACAAATTTTGAATGAAATTTCAGTTTTACAATTTTCGGAACCGCAAAATTTTAAACTTCTGAACCTCGCACATTTTTAATTTTTACACTGTTGCGTAGAGAAAAAAATGCTCTTTTAAATGAAATTTGCTTGAAATCTTTATCACGATTTGTTTTCAAATTATTATTATTTTTAAAGTTTTTATTATTTTTTTGTCATCGCGTGACAGAAGAAGTATTCCAGTTCTGGACATCAAAAATGGACCAATCAGAAAACGAATAAAATAAAATAAGTTGCGGTATTCAACCAATAAATAGTTTCAGATATATTTCAGATTTTCCAGTTCTCTACTGAGGACAGCAACTATTTTCCAAATAGGGTAGATGTGCCAGTAATGGGCCACCTTCCAGTTATGGGCCACCTCGCACTTTTTGGTTTATAAAAAATAATAAATAATAGTTAAGCTTTTATTATTTTTTTCTGAACTCTACCTTGCATGCTTTATAAGCTGGATTAATTTTTTTACACTTTTCGTCAAAACAATTAGGAAGCAGAAAATAAAGTTTCACAGTTTTTCTGTTTTTCACTGAAAATCTTAATGAACATGCTAAGAGCAGACTTTACTTACTTAGTTTATATCTTTTTTATTTTCCCGTAAAAATTAAATGTTTTTGTTTGGTTAGCAATATAAAACATTGAATTTAATATACCAATGGCCATTTACAAAATTTTATTTATTTTTAAGCTTTTAGGAGGGGTGGCCCATTACTGGATTGCTTATTTCGTGATTTTAGAGTTATGGACCACCCAAGTGACCAATACAAAAAGTGTTATTTCAGTAGAGATAAAATATTTTGATTTAACTGAAAAGCTAAATAATCAAATTTAATACTTAAATTTTACCCATTAGAATTTAATAAAGGCAATTTCTTTATAAATAGTTGTTTTAAAAAAGTCATCCAAAATTGGTACAAAACACAAGCAGAACATTTGACAAAATCTAGATGTGCCGTTACTAAAGAAGTTGTTTTAAGTTGGTTCAGAAATGTAAAGTCATATTTGGAAGAAGATATTATTAATATTTTCTTCCGAATTCTAAATCATACAGATAGAATTTTCAATAAGGTTAAAACAAGGTTTCTTTTGTGCTCTTAAAACAAGGAAAATTTTGGGATCAAAATCAGTTAAAGATGTGTATTATGTAGTACCAAATAACGAAAAAGAACAAATCACTGTTACGGGATATTTTTCAGCAAATAATGAGATTGCTCCATTGGTGATAATATATCCATATAAGCATCTCTGAAGGGAAATTGTGGAATCAATCTGTGCCAAATTGATGGGCTATATGATTATCTGAAAATGGTTGAATAGTGCAAGAAAATTTATCATTTTAAATGCATTCTAAAATTCCATATTGAATAATTTCGACTATCGGAAAGGGATGATAAAATTGAAGATTTGTTATTTACACTCTCAAAAAAACTTCCGTCTTTTCACAGAAAATGCACTGGCAGCACTGCTGCCAGAAATTGTCTGTATATTGACGATTTTCTGTTTATTTTTTTCTCTGTCAAAAGAAGAAAAATATCCGTCACTTGAAAAAAGTTTGGAAAAAATCAATGCGGAAGAGGCGGGGATCGAACCAAGGATCCCAGGATTACAAGACCAATGCTAATCCACGGCGCTACGGCTGCTCATGATGATTGTGCGTTAAAATAGAACCTTTCATTTTATATGGGTGTGGGTTGGTGTATTTCGTTAAAAAGCTTTTAATTATGCAGTTAATCTCGGAAAGATTTCATCTTTAATGAAACTGTGGCTGGGTTTTTTTTACGTTTAGTATTAATATAGTATAAAAATGAGAATTTTAAATATATTACGTAGAATGTTAGAGAAAAAACATGGATGTTCTATTTGTGAGAATGTTTGAACGAATAAAGTAATTGTTATTTATTTTTAAATTCGAAAACATTTTTGTCTTTTAAAACTAAATTAGACATTTTAATCAATAGAATATTTTTGTTTTTCATTTTAAAAATAAATTCGAACTTATTACTAACAGACCCAATGCGCATGCGTGTGGATATAAACGGAAACTTTTCCTCATTTTTCGACGCTCGGAATGAACTCACAGAACAAATACGTTTTCTGGGAGAACAGAAATTATTTGTGAAAAAATAACGATAACTTAGTGTATATTGACGAATTTTTCTGACAGTGTATATTTCACAGTTGCACAGCACATCATTTAGATAATGATATGAATGAAGATTGGAGACTTTTTTTAATGCCTTATTTTATCTAAACTTGATTTCAGTAAAACATTGTCTTTATCTTATAAATCCTTTAAATTTAAACATTTTGTTTTATATCTTTACAATATAAATCCTTTAATGTTAGTTAATAATAAACAGTTAATAATATCATTAATATTTTGTTTTATATCCACAATATAAATCCTTGATTATAATAAATTCATAACTTAAATTTAAATATTTTGTTTTATGTTTTTTCATTATAAATCCTTTAATGTAATGAATTTCTAACTTAAGTTTTAATATTTTGTTTTATTAGTATGCTTTCATTAAGTTCTGGAGCAAAATACAATTGAAACAAGTTGGAAATTGCACGTGAAGCGTAGCAAATGAGGTACGTTCGTACGATAACGAAGTTTTAAAAATATACAGATCTTCCTGATATAGTAGACAACCCGTAAGACATGGTGACGTCACGGTGACGTCGTTGTGAAGTCACACTGTGACTTTGTGACCGTCGATGTGACGTCACGTGACGTCGATGTGAAGTCACAGTGACTAAAATGTGAAGTCGTTATGGCCGTTTTAGAGCTTGTTTGTGACCACTTTGTGTCGTCACAATGTGACCAATTTGTGAAAAGTGTGTCATTTGTGACGATTTTGTCATTAGCATTGTGACGAAACTGTGACGAAAGTGACAATGCTTTCAAGTCACATTGTGACCAATTTGTGAAATACAGGGTGAGTCCGAAATCATGGAACAAACTTTGAGGGGGTGGTAGGGCTCACTATAACAAATAATGATGGCACAGAAATATATGACCGGAAGTGACCCGTCAAGACGCTACACTAGTCACTAAAAAAGACCCGGATGATAATGTTAAGTCTATGGGGGGCGTTGTTTTTAAATACCTTGTTCAAATTTCAATATTTTACATGATATTTTTTTTTCCATAGGATAGCTGAGGACGATCCAACCGGGCTAATTTTTATTTTTTTTATTTTGGTTATATTTTTTTTATATTAAGATAGTTTCAGTTTTAGAACCTGTTTAAACTGGTTCTGAAAGTTAAAGTATTTTTCTTTTAATCTGTAACCAAAATCAAAAAAGTAAAAACCAGCCTGGTTGCAGATCGTCCTCAGCTGTCCTATCAGAAAAAAATTATGCGAAAATATTAAAATTTTAGACAGATATTTGAAAATAACGCTCCCATACACTTAACATTATAATCCGGGTCTTTTGTGGTGACTAGTGTGGCGTTTTAACGCGTCACTTCCAGTCATAAATTTCTATGTCATAATTATTTGTTATAGTGAGCTCTACCACCTCCCTCAAAGTTTGTCCTATGATTTTAGACTCACGCTGTAGATCATTTGTGACAAAAATTTCGTTAACATTGTGATGATTCTGTGATGATTTAACTTTTCTTAACGATTCTCTAACAATTTAAAAGAAACAGGATCAGCTGAAACTATAACTCCACGCCATGTTTCTGTTAAAATAGGGTTTGAGTCCTAGAATCATATATTGACAATTTAGGAACAAATACTATATAATATATAAAAATAGTTACCTGCAGTAAGGAGACTTTCTTCTAAATTAAAGTTAAAAATTCGATTTATCTCACATGTCTTACAACTCTGGTGTTGTTTTCAAAATTTAAAAATATTACCTTTCAAAAACATTTATATATTTCCCCTCCCTCCACATGCTGAAAATTGCATAGCTTGAATTTTATTTATAACTGACACACATTTTGTAGTATGCTGTTCAAACTGTTTAATCGTTTTGAAGCTTTTTTTAAAAAAAACTTTTACTCGCTTTAATATCTGCAGGTATCAGCACACATGTAAAACTGTACAGCTTGCTAATATTTCTGACCAATAATCCTGATGTCTATAAATATATATATCTTTTTGTAATTTTCCAACTGATTGCAAAAGTGTCCAAGTCAGGATTCGAACTAAGGAGTCTTTCGCGCAAATTGCCAATACTTTGTCGATTGAGCTATCCTGGAAGAATCTGGCAAACACAATTCACACAGTGAATACGAATGCATACTTATTGTTATTATATATACCCTATGTAATAATACTTTAATTTTTTTTCAAACTACCCGTATGAAAAATGCATACTATTTGTATGAGTATATAATGTTATTTCTCCGGGTGAATTGTGCGTGCTAAGTTGCTCTGTTGGAAGAGCATTTGCAGCATACGTCGGGGGTCTCTAGTTCAAATACTAACCTAAACGCTTTCTTAGTCATTTTGGAAAATTAATATTCATTTGATTAATTTACCAATTAAAATCATTCAGTTAAATATAATATAGAATTATCTTTCGATAAAACTACGTGAAGTTTATGCGCAATATTCGTAATATACAGATTTCATTTGAAAATTGAGTACAAATGAAGATGAGGCAATTAGTTCTAGTATTACGCTTAGTAATTTCCTTACTATAGTGGGCTGTGAACATGTATGATTACACCAAGGTTTAAATTCGTAGTTAAACTCATATATATATATATTGTATGCGTCATATAATGTAAATGTGCCGGTAAAGGACATACTTAAGGAATTTCTTTAAAAAAAGTTTCCTTATTAATAATTATAATTATTAGATTTCATTTTTTCGTATTAGATGAATCTATCTATAATATTTAAGTATTCTCACTGTCATTTCCCATTATTACACAAAATTTTATTGAAAATAATAGAAATACATCAAACGCTAAAAATATCAGCAATGTACATCCCATAAATAAAGTACATGTAATTGTTTTTATGACTATTTAGAACTAGGATTTAATGAACACATACTAATGAAACAAAATTGTTATTTTCAACACAATTTAACAATTAAGATATCAAAAATTAATAAAATATATGCGATAATTACTCATTTTTTAAAATCAAAAATTGTTATTATCACAAAATCAATATCTTAGTTATTTTAGATACATGGTTTAAAATAATAAATATCATGGAATTACAGTTATCAAATTATTGGGATTCTGAGAAATTTAGAAAGGTAACAAAAAAGTTAAAAAAAAATTGTTTTTGCAATATTAGTGCATAAATTAATATATTTATCACTATTTTCAACGGTAAAAACAACCCGAAACTCCTATGTATATATTAATTATAACGTTAACTTTTGATTATGTATATATTTTCTAATTTATGAAAATGTGATTTTAAACATGTAATTAAAAAAAATGTGATTAAAGAGCATTTTAAAAATAATGTTATTAGTTTTTTTTAAATCGTTGACATGCTGTTCCGTGTTTCAACAAAATAAACGTTAAATTTATTGAATTGATTGATATTGAAGGTAAGTGAATTCAAAAAAGTTAAATTAATATATTTACTCCTTTTATAACATATTTTTTACGAAATTAACAGAAATAATTATAAAAAATCAAGAAAAATAACTTTTTCTTACCTCTTTCTTATCGACATTATCTTCTAATTTCAGTTTGATAATCCAAATAGGGAAGATAATTTCGAAGTCGGAATGTCCGAATAAGGTACAATGACATTGGCGCGCTCATATTAACTAAACGCCACTGAAATTGTATTTTTTCGGACCGACATTTTATATAAAATATAACCTGATCGTATTTCTGCATAACTTTTTAAAAATTTTCAACTTACGTACTAAATATGCACATAACATCATAACAAAGCTACTAGAGCAGCAGCAAATATTCTAAAGAATAAATACACTAGTGTCAACAATTCTGGTCGTTGCCAAACGATATTTTTTAAGCAGGTGATTTTTTGTTATTATTGTTTGTTTGAGCTTCGAAGATTTGTAAGTTTAATGCGCATGCGCATTAGTTTTATAAAAGTATCCCTAATTAAAATTTTGAGTTTAATTTTTTTTTCTTTTTTGCGCATTTCTTTTTTACTTTCAATTAGTTTTGAAATACAGTGAAACTTCAATTTAACGAAGCCGATATTTAATGAAATTATCTACTTTTTTAATTTTCTGTCGAACCTTCATTTAGAACGCCATTAACATTTAAAATAATATTCATATTACAATATTCAAAAGGATAGATTGCTGTTGAGATTGATTGGTAAATATATTTCAGCGGATTGTATGAAATGAAATTATGTATTTATTTTATCTTTTAAATAAAAAGGAAAAAATGCGAAAAATTTTCGATATGCTAAGAAAGGGATTCCAGTTCCACGAAAATATTATAGGTCCATTCTGTGAATACTTAAAAAAGATGCAAAAGTTTTTATGAGCAGTGTATTTTTCATAAGAGATCGCCACAAAGTAATATTCCGATTTTTTTTTAATTTTTCGATTTGAAATACAAGAGAAAACGAGTAATAGAACGCTGCGATTCAGTTTTTGTTTCCCTTCCTTCATTATGTGGTTTTTTTAGATATTATACTAATGAATTTTTTCTTATGTGGCTATATTGCATAACAAAAATTACTATCCAAATTAAAATACAGTTTTAAAATATTTCCATTTTTATTTGTAGCTTACTATACAAATTTCATGAATTTTCGTGAATTTCTATTCAACGATATTTTTTTTCATAACGAAGCATTTAAGTGTAACGATAGAATTTCCTTAAATAGAAGTTTCACTGATAGGTTCATTGCTGGGTGCTTAGTTTCATATGATGGGAGGTTTATCTCACATATGTGATATGACGTACACGTTACATGCAGTGCATGTACCGTGTGACATAACAGCGATTGCACATTAAATTGCACTGAATTGCCACGTTTTTTACCAGTAAATAACATCGTTTGAAGAATTTTTGTAATTTTCTAAAGTTTTCTAAGAAAGTCACATCTGAGTAACAATGTGACGTCACTGAGTGGTGGTAATTTGGTCACAGATGTGATGTGACCACAGTGACTCACTGTGACCATGCATGCTATGAGGGATGTTTTGAAGGATATTTATAAATTTCTAAAGATTTTTAAAAAAGTCGCATTTCAGTCACAATGTGACGTCGCTGAGGGGTGGCATTTTGGTCACAGATGTGACGTCACATTTCAGTCACAATGTGACGTCACTGAGGGGTGGAATTTTGGTCACAGATGTGACGTGACCACAGTGACTCACAGTGACGTCAATGTGACGTCACTGTGAACATGCATGCTATGTGGGAACATTTCGGATACAGTACAGTGGTTGAACTCTTTGTGTTCCTATAAACATACAGGAAGTAATTTTCATTACAACTCAGCAACGTATATCACATTCATAAAATGTGTCACAGTTTAATATAATTAAAACATGTCCCAAACAATGTTTCTCCGTATAGCACTATGTAGTGGAATACTTTTGTGTGGCCCTGTAATTTAATAATAAATATTCTTTGCATCTCAGATTGTATAGAATTTTTATTTTAGTATATATATATACGTCATAGGTTCATGTCAATTTTATTATGTTAGAATGAGTGTGACACCATTAAAATGCATTTGCAACTTTTTTCCCCTTTGACTGTAATGTAACGGAATACTTTTGATAGTCCCTGTAATTGATCTATGCATCTGATTATCATAAGATCTGAAATGACTCGACAAAATTATGTAATAATTATATGTTTTAAATTTTAAACGATGAAAATGCATGTTAATCTTTTTTCCCCATTGACCGTAATGTAACGGAATCCTTTTGATTTTCCCTGTAATTGATCTATTCATCCGATTTTCATAAAATTTGAAATGACTTGACAAAATTATGTAATAATTATGTATTTTAAATTTCAAACGATTCGGTTGGGTAGTTTTTGCGTTGTTATATGCGGACAGACAGACAGGCGGACAGATAAACGGACAGACAGACGGACAGCCGGACGGACTGAACGACAACTATAGGTGCTACGTATTTACATAATTACGAACGCACCTAAAAACAATTATATGTTATTTTTTGTAGGGTGGTCCATTACTGGAACATAGGCGGTCCATTACTGGAACCTAGGTGGTCCATTACTGGGCTTTTAGGTGTTTAGACATATTTCTATTATTTAAAATTAAATTTTTATTTCTAATAGGAAATGTAACTGTGGAATTAGTTAAATATTGTTCAAAGATTAATCTAATATGATAAAAATTGGAATACAATAATTATAACTATTAATAAAAAATTATTTTTTAGAGAAATTCCTTAAGGGGGCCCATTACTGGCACATCTACCCTAGTTAAAAATATGAATTTGGCAGCTATGTAAATACTACTGTGGCAGCTACATAAGCGAAGTTTCTGCCGGTATAACTACAATTTTATGTATGCTTGCTGCTCAGTTAAACAGAAACCAATGCTGTAAAACTGGAAAGAGAGCTTTTTTTGAAAATTGTTACAATTCTCACTATTAACAGCTAGATACGTCTCGGTACCGTATGCATTCAGTGTCAATTTTTCAAACAATGCTACTTACATCATTATGGCTTTAATAGTCTCATGTAAAATGCTTGTAAAAATAAAATATACATATTAAAGAAAAAACTGCTTCTGCATAACTTGTACACATTTATGAAAAATTATATTTACAGTTTAATTTTTGTTGGTTTCAATACCTTCATCATACAATTGCAGGGCATCTTGAGTAAAACGCCTTTGTTTACTCTGCGCTACATAATTAGAAGATCAGTGAAGTCTCAAACCTGTCCGTGTTCTTATATTAAAACTTTCTATATTTTCTCTAAAAGAATGATCTTTAATGAAATCAAATCATGCTTTATCACGATGAGGTGAAAATAAATTTTCTTTTCTTTGGATAGATATTTATTTTGATTCGAGTATTTCGAGAAAGATTTTTTGTGGCATCCGACAAAGACATGGTCAAAAAGGGTTCATTTTATAGGTGGCGTCTGTATGATGTAAATATACCAAAGGAAATATTTGACTATGCACCTAATGTTCTACCAATCATTTTTCTATATGAGAACATGACTTTCAAAACTCGCATTATCAAATAAATAAATAAATAAATAAATAAATAAATAAATAAATAAAACTCTATCAGTTTATTCCACTGATAAGCTAGCTGCATTAAATAAACATTACAAAATGAAAAAAAAAAAAAAACTAGTTTTATTCTGTATTTCGCCATTGTAAAAGTTAAAGAAAATCAATGGTCACAGTCAGAGGCTTTTCGCAATTTCCCTAAATTTGACTTTCTAAATAAGTTGAGTTTTGAAACTCATGTCCAAACAAAGTATCAGAAAACGGATTAAACATTTAAAAATTTAACATCAAATAAAAATTAACATCTATTGAAATTATTCTTGCACGAATGTGTGGTATCAAGAATGCATTTACCATGCTTTTTTGTTTTGATTCCAAATATCATCGATGGATAGCACCGCAATTTCTCAAACTGTGATATCGCGTAAAATAATCGTGAAACTTTTGAAGGCAAATCATTTATTGGCATTTCAAGAGTTAAACAGAATAAAAGATAAAGTTGAATGAACGTTGATCTATTTTTACACGTTAGAGCAAACTGACAATTTGAGACAGCTCAACAGCATATATCAATGATATTTGGAGCTAATACAAGAAAGTGTATAGTAAAGACATTCTCAACTTCGAATATTACTGTACTTTAAGAATAATTTCCATAGGTAACACCGTTTACCTTTTATTAAATTTAAAAAAATATTCAGGCTGTTTTCAGACACTCAGTATCGTATATTAAAAACTTGTGAGATTTTATATGTTATTCATGCGTCCTTATACGATTTACTTAGAGTCACTATAATTTTTGTTTACTTACAATAAATATATTTTATTGAACACTCTTTATAGGACTATGTCTTAATTTATATTGATAATATGACCAAAACAATTTTTCATAGATAGTGATTCCTTATTTGCTGTAAAAGATGAAAAAATAAGTTAAAATACTTCTACATCTCAGATTTGGACCTTAACTTTTTAATTAATTGAATTACTTTCCTTTTTTTCTAAAATATCAAATTATAAAGTAGTTCTATTTCAATAAAATTGACACATAAGTAAGTACAAAGACATTTGACAATATTTCTGACATTCATTTATATGTAAAATTTCAAGATATCTAATCGTTTAAATTTGCTTGTGCTTATGAAAATATTGGATAAACTTCTCAAGAAAAAAAATCTTAGAAAGGAGTAAAAGAAAACGAACTATTTAGTAATGAAATTTCATTAAAATTAATTTTTCTGATCTAGTCATTGAGTTTAAACTTCTTGAGTTTAAACTTCTTGAGTCTCTGAGTTTAAAGTTTTTAAAGTCTATAACTTCTCACATATCTGCATAAAACCAAAAGCTAAATGTTACCAGAAAATATTTCGTTTTCTTTTTTAACAGCTGCCAGGAAAAGTAAAAGAGATGCAAATCGCCTTTGCACAGAAAAAGTCAGCCTTAATAATAAAATTCTAAAAAAACGTTTCCAGAATATAAATATATACCTCATTTTTATTACCACATTTTAATATAAAATGGTTATCGCTTCAGAGGAGCAATTTATATGCAATTTGTGTTAAGTCCCTTATTTTTATTTAGTGTTTCCAAAGAACAGAAAACAGTATAATGAAGTGAAGTAAAAGTAAATGTCATTCATCCAAACACTGAAAACTCGTTCTGCTCCCAAACGAAATGATTCTTAAAGAGCTGTTATTTGATCATTTGCTCATATATCATGTAAAAAAGCGTCTGGATTTATTGGAAACAAAGAGAAAAATGGAGAAAAATGAAGCTGATGCATGATTCGCATTTCTCACTTTTACTAGAAAGAATCGACTTTTCTTCCCCATTCTTTTGGGTTGGGAAGAGAAAATTATTCGTCTGAGTAATGATGGAAACAAATATAAAATATAGAATAAGCTACGTAAACACGCGTTGAAATTAAAACAGATCATGTTAAAAAAGCATTATTATAAAAAGTTAAATATTTTTAATTTTATAATAATTAATGAAGTTAAATTTCTCAAACTACTGTGATTATTGAAAATATTGAACTGCTATTTTGTATCGCATTGCACTAAATGCTTAGGTAAAATTATTATTTTTATTTCTAAATGGTTCGACTTTGTGCACTCCAGGATTGATAATTAGCTCAAATACATATGCTATTGACAAGATTTTCTTTCCATGCAAAACGTATGAGTTTTTGTAAAATTTATTTTAGCGTGGAAATCAGCTCGGAAAAAGGTATATATTATGTACATTTTCTTTTATTTTTACAGAATTATAAAAAAAAAAGAGAATTATCCATAAATTTAGAAAAGTAAAATTAAGGTTTTACAAGGAAAAGTATCGGAAACATTAGAGAAGTAAGAAAGAAATTATACAGAAATTCTAAATATAAAATAAACTCACTTTACATTAAACAAAAATTTTAAAATATTTCTTTTTTTTTAAATTTTTTTTTCGCTAATTTTTTTTATGGCGATGCCAACAATTTAACAGTCTCTTCTTCCTTTTTCTATATCTCGAAATTTAATGATAAAAATGAGATCTAAAAGCACATAGTATGTTCTGTACAACACTTGTTTTTTTAGTTTAAAATAAATGTAGTTCATAATTCATACATTTTTAAATATGAATTAAACAATAACTTTCATGATTAAAAATATTTTTTTAGATCGAAAAAATGTTTGAAATATGATTGAGTCCATTTATTGTACCTCATTAAAAAACATTTCGATCTGATGATTTTTTGGGAAGCTGTAATTTAAAATTTGTCACTCACGTCTAGCATTATCATCTCATAGCGTTTATATCTTCTAACCTAAGCTTTAGGCAAAAGCATAGTCATGGAAAGAAAATGATAATTATAGTAATAGAAGACCTATAGAAGATCATTATATAAAACAGATTCTGGTACGATCGATTAGTAAGAACGTTTACTAATTGAAGTCATTCTTAAATTTGACATAAGAGGTCGTGTAACATGTTGAAATTGTAAGAAATTTTTCAAATTTAGTTCAGAGTCTTAATTTTTGCATATATTTGGATTCTTCGTTAAATTTTACCTTCGGATACCAACCAGGAAGCCAGTTGGTAAAGTAGTTTAGGAATTATGCAGGTTTAAGCTTTGGAAGTCTTAATTCATTTAAATTGTTGCAAAACAGATTTCAATGCAGGTGGTTTTTTTATGCATAACTCAAAAACTATCTGGAAGAATAAGCAATAGGTTTGGGTCACCAATTTGGATCACCGGAGAGCTCACTTCTTCTTTAAGATTGAAGTCAATAGTCCGGATACAGCGCCTAGAAGACATAGTGTGGAAAACGGCAACAAAATAGTTCTAAAAAATTGTATCCGATAAATGTATGACAATCACATTGGCAATATGCTGATACGAGCGCCATCTGGTACCTTTTTTTAACATAAATATTGTACGAGAGTTCTCTCTCTCTCTCTCTCTCTTATCTCATTGTCCATGAGATAGTTATGTAGTGTATATGGCGCGTAGCGCCATGTATACTAATATGATCTGTAATCAGTTTTTACCACGTCCATGGTCTGTCTGTAACACAGACTACAGGGATTGAGCATATATTAAAGATTGTTTACACGTAGGTTGGACACGCAGTATGGAGAATCTGTAGATATTTTGCTAATTGTAGCATGAAATGTCTATTTGTAGCCGCTTTTTCGAACAGTTCGTCTTATGAACAATCCGTAGGTATATTGAATTCTCTCCAAAGTTTGTTCCTAGAACCCGCAAACATGCGACACTGAAAGACTAAATGATCCTCGGTTTGTTTACACCCTGTGCAAAAGCTGCAATTCGAATTTGATGTGCTTTTAAACTTGCTCAATCTGTCTTTGGTTAGAACAGTTCGTGTTAAAAATCTACTGTAAACTGTGCCATTACTTCGAGATAATTTATGATGATGATAATCCTTAGAGTAACCCCCATATCGTCTATTCTTGTTGGATTTATACATTTCCCAATCGTTTAGTTGGTCAGCCTTAGTTTCATACTTAATATTTTGAATCCAGTCTTCCGGTGCTATCCAGGGTATGTAAAAAGTGAAAGCACCTGTAGAGGCAGCGATTCTGTCAGCCAATTCATTAATAGTAATATTACTATGACCTGGTATCCATCATGTACGAGAGTTGAATTCAGAAAACGTTACATTCCAAACTGTTCCAAAGCTGGATTGGATATATCAAGTTTAAATTTTATTTAAGACAAATGACACGTTTTAAAACAAAACTTAGATTTAAAAAAAAAAATAGCGAGTTTCAACTGAAAATATTGAAAGATTAATACGTTTCAAAAATATGCATTAAAATAGATTAATACGTATTTAATCTTAATAAAAATAATTTAAAAAAAAACCATTTAAATATTATGCGTTTTTTAATACAAAAACATGGAGACTTCCTGCAAGGATGTGTAAAACATTAAAATATTTAAATATAGGTCAGTTAAAAGTATTTCTATTGATATTTATGTCCTTGTGCATATGTAAGTAACAAAATGTACAAATTTCAATGTAGTTTATTTATGGAAAGATTTGAAAAACGACTATTTCGTGATTTTAGTAACAATCTCAATTGTTTATATATGGGTGATTCTCCAATAAGTGGGTAATTTCACTCATTGATTTGGTGAAAAATAAAAGTCAAATTTTAAGCAATATTTTTAAATAATTAGATACAGCATATGCTACTGAGTAATAAACAACACTCCGGCATAAACTTTAAACTTTATATATTTTTGTAAAAATTATTTTATAAATTATTGGATTGTTTGGAAAGTCCTTTCCGTTTGGGAAATTCAATTCGCACCGGAAAATTCTGCTAATTAATTATTATATATTGTTTCCGATATCAAATACTTAGATATTAATGAACAAAATTTTCCGGTGCGAATTGATTTTGCCAAACGGAAAGGACTTTCCGAACGACCCAATATTTTGGTAGTCAATGTCACTATACTGTCCCCAAGATAGTTGTTTACTTTATAAACCAGGATTTTAGTAAAATTTAGATTAATAGATGTGGAATAGATGGTATCACTGTATCCTTTGTCTTCAAGTCATATATGGCATTAATATCTGCTTCGGAGATTGACTTTTCCTCAAATAAATAATTTGAAAGGGGACAGAAGTGACAGGGACAGTAGTGACAAAATTAAGAAAATTGCTTCTGTGTACTATAGTAAGTTAGGCTTAGTAAGACTGCAATATGATATTTTGTACTATGCAAAATTATGTTATATCATGACAAAATAATAAATAAATAAAAACAATAACAAGGACAGTTTAAGTAGGGGACAGTAGTGACAAGTATAAACATATTCTTATCTTCCTATCCATTTTGTAGCTTGTAACTATTGTTGAAGTCCTTAGAATTGCGCCATGTGTTTTTCTGGGCAATTAAGATGGCTCCTTCTACTAAGTGCACCTGTTCACCAAATTTTATCTGGCGACCTGGTGGTCATTTTCGATGTTTTATACATAGGGACAGTAGTGACATTTAAACTAGGGGACAGCGTTTCTCTGACTCAGAACAAATGTAAAACTACTTTTAATTTACAATAAAAATACTTTATTATGTATTCTTTATTGTGTAGTCGGTGCCAGCCAAGCCGTTATTATTTTAGGATTTGCATTGGATACTTAATTTAATTTTAGAAATTGGCTTGGCTGGCACCGATTCAAAAAAATCAAATTAATGTACATAAATATAATAATACGCATGGTAAATATATGCTTTTAATTTAATTTCTTATTACTATTATGTAAAAAAATTATTTTTCACTTTGTAGTAGTTTTTGAAGTCGGTTCAATTTTTGGTAGAAAAGTTTATTTTTCTCTTTTTAGTTAAAAGTTAACGATTTTTTGAAGTCAGTTAATAAAAATTATAATACGAAAAAAAATTGTAAATTATCCATGGATGTAAAATTGTCAGGAGTGGGGTTCGAACGCACGCTCTCTTTCCAGAACCAGAGCTTAAATCTGGCTCCTTAAACCGCTGGGTCATCCTGACTGCGCTCCAATCGGCGAGCTTATTCAAAGTCCATGTTATTTTTAATTTGCGAAAAATCACCAATTTTATTAAAATTTGCCTATTTACTAAAAAAGTACTGACCAATTTCAATGAAATGGAAGTGGTACCAATTCGAGAGTAGCCTCTTTTATTTAACACAAAAACCAAATTAATCGGCTGGATAGTTTCAGAGTAATCGGTTAACATACATAGAAAAAAAATACATACGCGTCGAATTGATAACTTCTTTTTCCTTTTCTGAAGCCGGTTAATAATAAAAATTGTAATACGGAAAAAAAAAAAATGTAAATTTTACATGGATGTAAATTATGTCGAAAGTGGGGTTCGAACACACGCTCTCTTTCGAGAAACCGAACTTCAATCTGATGCCTTAGACCGCTCGGCCATGCAGTCTACACTCCATTCAACAAACGTATTCAACACTTTTAATTAGCGAAAAATCACTAATTTTATTAGTTTTTGCCTAATTACTAAAAAAGGTACTGAACCAATTTCGATGAAACGGAAGTAGTATCAATTCGAGAGCATCGTCTTTCATTTAAAACAAAAATAACAGAAATCTGTTGAATAGTTTCGGAGTAATCGGTGAACATACATAAAAAAAATTACATACGCGTTGAATTGATAACCTCCTGTCCTTTATGAAAGTCGGTTAAAAAAATACATACGCGTCGAATTGATAACTTCCTCTTCCTTTTCTGAAGCCGGTTAATAATAAAAATTGTATCTAATACGAAAAAAAAAATATTGGAAATTTTACATGGATGTAAATTATGTCAGGGGTGGGGTTCGAACCCACGCTCTCTTTCGAGAAACAGAAATTTAATCGGGTGCCTTAGACCGCTCGGCCATGGCTTCTACATTGCATTCAGCGAATGTATTGAACACTTTTAATTAGCAAAAAATCACTAATTTTATTAGTTTTTGCTTAATTACTAAAAAAGTACTGAACCAATTTCGATGAAACGGAAGTGGTACCAATTCGAGAGCATCGTCTTTCATTGAAAACAAAAATAACAGAAATCTGTTGAATAGTTTCGGAGTAATCGGTGAACATACATAAAAAAATACATACGCGTTGAATTGATAACCTCCTCTCCTTTTTGGAAGTCGGTTAAAAAGGAAATTTTTCTTAAAATATAACTGGTGCCTTTTGCAAGTTTGCAATTAAAATTAGGTATCCCTGCCTGAGCTCAGTGTGCCGGAAAGGGTTAAATGAGTATTTTTTGAGGCAGTTGGAAGGAATGGGAGAATTTTACAATTTAAAAAAAAATCAACTTTTTTAAACAAAAATTTCGATTTATAAAATACAAAATTAATCACTTTCTAATGTCCTTGAACAATATAGAAACAATATTTTCCTAAACAATTCTATGGTTAAAGAAATCGTAAATTACAAAACGTGTCTCATGCTTCCCACTAACAAAGAGATATGGGACAGCTGTAAAACAATGTATGATAAGAAGGATTGTATATAGATAATGTCTGTGCTACAATATCGAATTGCAGGAAATTCATAACTGGAAGGAAAATTCAAGATTGTCAGTCAGAGATGACATTAAAAAAACATCAATTTTACTTTTTTATATTTTAAAGTAAGTGAATATATCTTCAATGTTGTAATTAATATATTACCCTCTAAAAATATTTGCATATTAGTAACTTACACTCATCTTATTAAAAAGAAGGAATTAGACTTGTCCTATTCCTCCCTTAGTTAGGATGTCCCATTTCTTCCTCTACCCTCTTTTTTGTTAAACTTCTTGTTAAATTCAATTGTGCAATCTAAATCTTGTGCAATTCTAATAAAAATGCTGCTTTTTGTTATAGTTTAAGTTATGTATAATACGCGGTATAATGTTTCATGAATAGAGAAACTATTTCATCTATGCATAAAGAAGTCATTGATATACAGAAATTATAAAAGGTACCTGCAGCAAATTGACTTTTGATTCTTAAAGTAATCTTTTTTTCTTAATACATTTGCAAGCAAAAGCAGATCAGCTACTATTTTCAACTGAAGTTTGGGGTACCTCTGCCTTATCTAATGTGCGTTTGATGAAATGTTTGGAATAATATGCAAAGGGAAAAAAATATCTCATTCCTCCGACTATGCCGTTCGACCCCACTCTCCCCTATATAATCTAAAATAGATCTGTTTAATAGAATACTGTATCAATCCAGAACAAAATATTTAAAAATTCATCCACAGCTGTTATCTTTTTTCTCAATAATTTGCTTTTATTATATTTTAAGGTACATATATTTTCTTTTCGATGAACAACACTTTTCTTATGTAAATTTTATACTAAAAAAGAAATCTATACATTGAGTTATTATTTATGGAGATGACAGTCTGACCACACTTTGTTTATTAATTAAATTTTCAACTTTATGACTTCTTCTGTGAATTAGAATAAATTTATAAATCTTTCTTTTAGTCTAAAATTTTAAAGAAAAGAAAGAGTTAAACTTCAGTTGTACCTGATTTTTCAAAAGAATGTCTAAAATAATTTTTAAAGTGATAAATTAAATCTATGTATAATAAAACCTCCATAACATACACTCTCAAGAAGAGAATTCCTTTATTTAGCAAACACTTTTTTAATTCTCATTTATGTATTTTTCAGTGTATAAAAAATGAAGTATTAATAATATTTTCCTTACTACTAGAGAGAAAAAAGTATTCTTGACTGTACCAAGTAAAAAAAAAAAAAAATCTATGATTATTCATTAATTGTATACATTTTATGCCTCATGTTGCAAATTGAATATATATAATCATTCATAATCAAATATAAATTTATTTTCATCTGAAATATAATCTTGCTCAAACTTTTGTGAAAATCCTAACAAATCAACTTGCAAAATTCTAAATCTGATTCTCATGAAAAACTCTAGATTGAATTTGATCGGCAGAAAGAAAATTAGTCACCTCCCCCCTCCAAAAATATTACTCATCCCAATACCAAATACAGAAAATTAATCACCTTGACCTAAAAAATATAAAGAAAATTAGGTAAGCCGATGCAATACTTTTTCAATGTTCCTGAGGTATCTGTTATTCAGTGGTTTTATACAGGGTGTCCCATAAGTAATGGGACAAACTTTAAGGGGAGGTAGGGCACATCATAACGATTCAGAATTACATAGGAACCTATGTCCCCAAACGTCATTTTAACCATGTAAAATTTAACTGTGTTTGGCTATTTTTTGACACATGTGGGCGTGGTTTATGTATGTTAAATTTAAAAAAGATATTCTATGATAATAGTTTGACGAAAAAATTGTGAAGTATAATATCGCTGCATCTATTCGAATATTTAGAGCGCTGATTGTATTAGTAAGAATAATAACCATGAAAATGTAAAATATTAGAATGTAGAAACAACTTATAATAGGCGGAGTTTTAAATAAATCAAAAATACTTAAAGAAAGAGACACAAGACTGAGATCATCTCAAATATTTATTGGTCATAAATATTATACGTACTTTGGTAAGTGACATGTAAGAATGTCATAAAAGGTGTTCAAAGTTTCCACCATTACTAGTGATGCAAGCGTTACAACGTCGGACCATGGACTGGCGGACTCGCTCAAACACACCTGGATTTTCTTTAATATCTGCAGCAGCGCAGGCGATTCTCGCAACCAGATCCATGTCTGTATCAATCGGTGTTGCGTAAACAGCACCTTTCAATGCACCCCACAGAAAGAAATCGATGCTGCTTAAATCAGGAGAGCGTGGTGGCCAGATAACCGGTCCACCACGCCCAATCCATCGATGACCAAACGCCTGATTCAAATGCTGACGAACACATCTTCCATAATGCGGAGGTGCCCCATCATGTTGAAACCACATATCACGTGGTACTGGGTCAAGTAACCTTGGTAGCATCTCTTGCAAAAAAATAAGGTAATCTCTAGATGTCAGAGGCGCTGGCAACAAATAAGGCCCAACTAAGAAGTCGCCAACAATACCAGCCCAAACATTCACTGAAAAACGATGTTGGGCAGCATGTGGTCTCATTCCTTGGGGATTCTCATCAGACCATAAATGCGTATTGTGATGGTTGAATACACCATCTCGAGTGAAATATGCCTCATCCGTAAATAAAACTTTGGATGGGAAATGAGGATCTAGACGACATTGGTCGAGATACCAACTTGCAAAACTTTTACGTGCAGGATAATCTGTAGGAAGCAATGATGGTACTCTTTGCAGATGGTACGGGTGTAATCCTTCAAGTCGCAAAACACGATGAACTGTACTTCGAGATCCTCGTATGGCAGCAGCGATGTTTCGTACGCTGGTACTTGGATTGCTACCAACGATATCCAACACATTTTGTTCCATACTTGGAGTTCGAGACAGTCGTGGCCGTCCCACATTACTCCTATCACCTCGAAGTGAACCATAATTACTTAAATTGTAATGTAAATAAGCAAATATTCGGCGGTCCGGTGCAACTCTCTGTGGAAACCTTTCGCAATATAATCTTTGTGCAGCCCTTGCATTTCCCTCGGCCAAGCCATATATGAAGTGCATATCCGCCAGTTCATTATTGGTGAAACGTTGCATACTCTTCAGCGGGTGGTGACAATTCCAATCAGCGTAATTTCTGCAAGGCTACTGTGGAAAGAAAAGCAAAGTCTAAAGATTAAACGCATTATAAATTTCCTGTCCTACAAATTCTGGAATACAATTTCCGGTGTGGATACTTATTTCTTAAAGTATTTATTCTCGCCTTCCTATGATAACTCCGCCTACTGTACATTTTTAAAATCTTCTATGTTCCGACATTTTAAAATTCTATACTTAATTGTATATTAATACAATCGGTGTGTTAAATACGTCGAGTAGAAGCAGCATTTTCATTTTTTATATTCTTTTTGTTTAACTATTAGCATATAAAATACACTTGTTGAAAATTCGACATTCAAAAGCCACGCCCACATATGTGGAAAAATCGACAAATAAAACTGACTCTTAAAGGGTTAAAATGACGTTTGGGAACATGGGTTCCTATGTAATTCTGAATCGTTATGATGTGCCCTACCTCCCCTTAAAGTTTGTCCCATTACTTATGGGACACCCTGTATATTTAAATGTTAAGGAATATAGATAGGTTCATTTTTCGATAAAAGAGATAAAATTGACATTGAATAAATGCAATAGTGGATTACTTCTCATAACTTTATCAAAGCATGATTTAATTTTCATTCATAGCGGGTTTGGGTGGTGGTGTGTTTTAAAATATTTCGGTTTGGTTTAGAACATGTCAAGTTTCAGGTTGATTTAAAATGGAATTTCCAGGTTGCAATAAGACACAATGAGACCTATGAAGGATTATACAAAAAAATTTAATTAAACAGTGTGTTTATTTTGAATTGGGATATTTTCACATTTTTGGTATCGATTTTTAAAGTATCATATAGTTTGATGTTTGCTTTTTCGACCAATACAGGGTGTCTATAAAAGAACTCCGTGGTTTTGAGGCAAAATATTTTAATGAAATAAAAAACATACATACATGTTTTATACATGACGGAAAAGCTCACATTTTCAAGTTTTTTTTAACACTTAGTAAAGTTCTATATGAGCACCGTTAGTGGCACGGCAGACGTCTAAACGGTATTCTACCTCTTCCCATGTCCTGGAGAGCATGTCTGGGGGGACGGTTGCCACACAATTGACTATTCGTTCCCTGAGATGTTGAACATCACGAATTTTCTCTGCATACACAAGATTCCTCATATACAGACTACAGACTACTACGGTAACTACAGACTTCGTTTCTATGAGCCAAATAACACAGTGAGCCTTTTGTTGCGGAGTCGCCATCATTTCAAGGTCAACGCCTTGCAGCGCCGCCAACAGTTGATGCAAACATTCCCAATTCGTATGAGTAAAACTTTTTGAGCTACTCTTTTCAGAGAAATCGACTAAATTTTGCTATCTTTTATAGTTAGTGAGACATGAATTTTTAAAACCCCGGAGTTCTTTTATAGACACCCTGTATTTCCATGTTGCAAACATTTTTAAAAATTATTATTGATTGTGTTGACTTCTAAAGAACTTTTGCCCTGGCGGTGGCTTTTTTAGCCCGCACCCACCCTAATTCCCCTCATCACTAAAAAAAATCTTCTCAAAACTTCACATTTGAAGCTACGTTTTTAAACACAATCAATAATTATGTGGGAGAATATTTAGTTAGAACAGCTATTGAAAGTTCAACGGTTAAATTTATTTAAAAAGTTATTTACAGTTTCATTAGACTAAATATTCTTTGTTCAATTTAAACACCTCAGCAGGTTAGTGAATGAAAAAATAGATAAACTCATATTTATTTTGAAATTTATTGATAAAAATAAATTATTTTGAAATTTTGTTGCATCAAACATAAATTTTGAGATTATATGCTACAAAACATTAACACTTAACTGCTGTTAGCGGTCTTACAGACCGCAGAATTTTTCAAATTTCAGAGTTTAACTCGCAAATTTTAGTTAAACTATAGATACTAGTCACATTTTGTTACGTTGAATCCTATTACTATCTAAAGACTTTTGAATAGCTGAATTTTCTTTATAATAGTCCTGCATATAAAGTTTAATACAAAAATAGCATTCTGAGAGTAATTTAACATTTTATTCATCTTTATATTAATTGGTCCGACAGACCGCTCACAGTAGTTATGCGACAATATTTGTCACAACAGTTAAAAGTTAATACAAAAATGAAACTAAGTATAGCACAGATATGAATTGCACTTCGGTCACCAAAATGTTTCGTTCAAGTTTTTAAACCGTTCTTTACTTAACCGTTTTAGGTAGATTTCGTATGAAATACTACCTATTGTATTCGCACCAGTTTATATATCTATCTATCTATATATCTCACTTTTTTATGGACACGATAACTTCTATAATTCTTCACCAATCTTCACCAAACTGGTACATAAAATCACAGGGGATAAAATCTCGGCTAAGTTCGTTAATGGGCAAAATCGGACCAAGGGGGTCGAAATAGGGGGCGTTTTTGTGAAAACAGAAAAAACCCCATAACTTCTTAATGAAAATAGATATCAAATCAGTTTAAAGTTTATATTACTTCTAAATAATGGGCCAAAAGTTTATGCATGACAGATTTTTGATAAAGTAAAAAATGGGCTCAAGGGGTGAAAAAAATAGGGTTTTTGGGAGAAAAAAATCATAACTTTGTCAATTCTCCCGATATCAAATCCATCTAAATTTTTTATAAATATTCTTAAAATTATCTAAAACTTTTGTACTTGCACGTTTTTCATAGGACCAACTCTTACCGTAAAAAAATTAAAAACGAAAATAAAAAGGGAGTTTGGAAAAAGAAAAAATCCATAACTTTGTCAATTCTTAAACTATCAAATCCAATTAAATTTATTTTACATCTTCTCAATAATATCTACAACTTTTACGTTGACAAGTTTTTCATAAGACCAACTCTTATTGCAAAAATAAATTAAACAATTATAGGAGTTGAAGAAAAATCTCAAATCCAAACTGCTTATATTCTGACTCGTTTTTGAATAAATTTTTTGATTCTAAACGCATCCAAATTACAGGTCCTCTTAATTATAAACTATATAATGTGATGTATTAGCCAGTTTCTTGATAAAGGCAATATTTATTTTTAAAAAAGGCTGCCAAAATGAGTATTTTGAACAGAATTTCCCGTAGTGATCGTGATTTCAAAATTGAAGAAATATTCATGTAAGAAATTACGTTTTTTCTGATTCATTTTTAAATCATTTTTTGCTCTCAAATGCAGTTGACAGGTTCTCTTGTTTAGGAACTGTATAATGTGGCGTATTGGTCAGTGTTTTAATAAAAACAAAATATATTTTTAAAAAAAGTTGTCAAAGTGGGCACTTCGCACAAAATTTCCCGTAGCAATCGTGAATTAAGACTTGTTGATGCATTCATATAACAAATTGCTTAATTTATGACTCATTTTTAAATTTAATTTTGCTTTCAAACGCATTCAGTTGACAGATTTTTCTTATTTAAAAACTGTATATTGTGCTGTATTGACCGATTTTTTAATAAAATCAGAATGTATTTCGAAATATGCTGCAAAATGGGCATATGAGCGAATTTCAATTAAGATGATTCTGATAAAATTTGTTTTTACAGAAAATTGAACATCATTTTCTTTTTCAAAAGTAGCCAAACAAAGCTGTTAAACTGGATTTATCTCTAATCCTATTTTATTTTTTGTTGTTGAAATGAGTACTCTTCGAAATCTACCTCCGCCTATCGGTCAAGCCGACAGGGATTTTTTTAATTTACTAGATCAAACCTCCTTGAAATTTACAGGTTTAACGGAAATCACAGACACATGAGAAAAAAAAATAGAAAAACATTTAGTGTTTTTTCAAAATTGTGATGCTGTAAAAAGATACACCATAATATGTCTCTTTCCCATGAAGCGCAGTGAGATAGTATGTAAAAGGAAAAAAAAAAGATGAGGATTTTAGTAAAAAATAGATCGAACATTCGCAGTCGTCGCTATATATAAATTTAATTTTATAACGGCATTTTTCATACAAAAGATAAAATTTTTATTTGCAATAATTAAATATTTCTAACTCAGTGTATACATGAATTGCTTTAATAAATTTAAAAGGCATTTTATCCCACAGACTACGACTTTAAAACCACAACGGGATAAAATTGTGCATGTGAGAAAAATGCCGTAAATAAGTTCAGACAAATATTCATAAAGATGATGTGTAAAAAATTTCTGAATAAAAATCTCTTTTCATTTTTCTGATGTCGATTTATAGAATTTTCTTACATGTACAAGTGTCGATATTTTTTCTGTATAGAGAAAATATATCTTCAAGATTTAATTTCATGTTATAAGAAAATAAACATACAATAATTTGCTGAAAATGATTAATTAATGACATCTGACTGAAAATCGAACTATTTGTTTTTGTTTGATAACCCCTTCCGTTATCTTCAAATAAACTGTTTTCAACGCTACGCGTATCTATACAGACGTCAAAGCGACACTCAATTGATCTCAGATTAACCTTTTCGCAAAAAGCAGTTTCATCTTTACCTGAGTAGTTATTTAACACTTGTAAAGGTTTCTAAATCGTCGTGTAATGATTGTCATTAAATTACGATCAGCATTGAGGCACAGACCGCACACCCTCAAATTACCGCTTATATATATTCTTGAAATCTAGAAGAAGCGAAACGTGCAAAGAAGCATCACGAAGTTTATTTTCAGTGTCGAATAAGGTGGCGCCGGATATAATCCGAGATATCGTCTAATGAGATATTTTAAATCTGAAAAAAGTTAATTTTGATTTATAGAATCAGCAATGAGACTAAAAATAAAACAACCGAAGGAAATTTATGTGAATTAATTGCTAACTTTATCGCATGTAATTTTTTCATTTTTCTTTTTTAACTATATGGAAAGTTGGAAAGAAAATAATTGTAGAGTTGTGTTTTTCTTTTTTTTCAATTTGTTGTCGTTACTTTTTACCTTTTCAGTAGGAAATTAATTTTGTCGCTAAACTGCTAAAGTGATTAATAGGTACCGGAATTTATGAAGAAATTGATTTCAAAACAAATAAATTGTACTATTCACTTGCATTAAAAACTAATTTTTTATTTTAAATTTATGTCAATTAAGAACTAAAATTAAGTTGCATAACTAATTTACCACTGCCGTTCAAAAATTTAAGCCTATATTCATATCTCTGATTAGATAAAGAGTAGATATATGTATATAGTAAAATATATCAGAGAATAATCTTTTATTTTGTTATAGTTCGATTTTTAATTATTGACTTAATCCTCATTCTAACTTTATGCTATATGATGTGCTTTGTTTTTTTTTTAATTTTATTTACGCCTTTTTTAACTAATTATATGGAATTAAAAAAAACTAATATTTTAGAGCTCGAGCACTTTTAAATCGATAAAATACTTTAAATATATAATTCATATCTTAAATTAGAAATGAGCAGAAACTAATTTGTAAATTTTAAATTATTTGTTTTGTTGCAGCAAAATTTTAAACTTGTTAAAAAAACTCTTTCGCTGTTATTAAACCTAAGCTGGATAATTGAATGGGTGAACACCTAGCTCCTCTTAGTTGCTGGATTATAATTTTAGTTCTAAATGATGTAAGAAAAAAATATTGTGTGGCATATTAATTAAAAAATTCTGTAAGTGTGTATGGCTTATTTATCCATACGAGATCATCTATATTTTGAAACTAAGTAAAATCTTCAAAAGTCAAAAGGCTGCATTCTCATTTTGTTACATACTTAAATTATGAAAAAAATCAATACCCTTTCGAATAAGCAGTTAGTGAGAGAAAAATTATTAAAATATGGGTCAGTTCAGGAAACATCATCGGTTATTTAGTCATAGGTTCTAGAATAATGAGTGTATTTCATTATTTTTTGCTTCGTATGATGCATTATTAAACCTAAAATATTACGCCCATGCACATCTTGGGTTAATCTGTCTTTAAAATGTTAATTATCAATGATCAATACGACTAATAAAATTTTACAAAGATAAATATACAGTAGGGTCAATTAAGTCCTTTTCCACCCTCTTAACTTCGGAACAGCTGCTGTTATATTAATAAAAATGGTGTATATGCGGTAGATATAGTGAAGTAATTATGCGTTGCAGAATGAAACCGCCTGCGGCGTCACCTGGTGGGGAACTACAGAGTTAGCATTCCTATCTTGAAAACGAAAAATGATAGGATAAAAGTTATTTACAAATTCGTAGAGTATCATCGATTTTGTACGAAAAAACAACTTATGGACATAAATACGAAAAATAGGACAATTAAAATGATCATTTGTTTTTTCGTGATTTCCTGCACTGTCACGTAGTAAAGCGATCTTAAAACGAAAAAAACCCAACTAGTTATAACACTATAACTTTATTTGAGATGTTCAAACCTTAGCTGCAAAGCACATTTGGATCCCTGTTTGAAATTTACATTGAACAGATTGGAACATAGACGGTGACACGTTTCTACAAACGTCATTAATGCACTTTTCATGATCCTGCAATGTTTGTAGTTTCATATATCCTCACAGGAAAAAGTGCATGGGAGTCATATCAGGTGAACGTGAAGCCAATCTTCGAAACTGCCATACCCAATTATTTGGTATTACAGCTTCACAGAAGGTGTTTTGTGAGCAGGTGTACCACCATTTTCAAATCAAATTTCGATGATTAGACAACAGCAGGTTCTCCATAACATCTGGTATTTCATTTTGTAGCAGTTTTTTTCCGTGCGTCCGTTAATGCACCATCGTAAAATATTTGACTGATCGGGTTGTTATTGTAAATTGCACATCAAACGTTAATAGCAAATCGCATTTGATGTCGAATGTTGGTAAAACATCTAGGATTTTCCAGAGCCCAGTAATGGGTGCTCTGTCTACTGTATATGCTATACCGTGAAAGCATGCTTCCACACTATACCTGCGAAGAATGTTGGCTGGACTTCTGTCTGGTTCATGACGGAGTGCACCACGTATAGCAAAGCTTGGCATCCCTGTCCAGTAAAACTTGTTGAGGCGTTAGTCGGCATGGATGAGTGCCTAATTCTCTTTGGATTTTCCAAACCCAACTTCTTGAGAGGCCTCAGTTTTTACTGATCGTTCTTGTGCTGTATTTTGGATATGCGAAGGCGTATACTAAAACCTCATCCGGTTGAACTTGCCGTCCTATCTTAGCTGGTTTGCCATACTGAGGTCGACTAGTCACGCAGGCTGTTCCCCTTAACATTTTACAACAGTTAGGATAGTTTGATCAGCGGGAAGGGAAACGTTGCTGGTACATCGTTGATGCTGATCGTGACTTCCAACCACATTTACTGTAAAGTAAAACCATCTCACAATATTCAGCTTTGGAAAATTGCTCCTTGACCATAAGCATCAACATACAATCCTAGAAAGATGTCTCTTTTATAACTGTTTCAGGTGAACAGGCGTAACGTTTCTTACGTATTTACATATTGCAAAAATGTTGAATAAGTGCAAGCTGCGTTGTTTTGATAGGATACTATTTTACATGATCTACAGATTACCCACTCTGTTTATAATGACAATCGGTACAACGATGCAACCTTCGGTGTTGAACTACAATCCTCTTGATTGGGAATCACAAGCGATACCACTGTGCCACATTGCGGTGTCGTGTTTTGTGCGAAAGATAATAATTTCTCCTTCCATTCAAGTTTCGTGGTGTCACAGTGTAATAAATCACGAAAAAACAAATGCGGATATTAACACTTCTATTCTTTGTGTTAATATCCACAAGGTGTTTTTCTGTACTAAATAGATGACGTTCTACAACTTTGTACATCACTTTTTCCCCTATCTCTTTCGTAGGAGGTTTCATTCAGTAGTGCACATCTACTTCATTATATCTAGACACCACTTTTATGTAAATAGCAGCAGCCATTCCGAAGTTACCGGGTGTCCCAAAAATGACTGACGGATTTTAAAATTCAATAACTTGCAAACGGTGACAGGTATTAAAAAATTTTTTGCAGGAGGGTTATGTATAAGGTTGGGAGTTTTTTTTTACCGTGATTTTTGATTTTAGTTCGGATATCAAACAATAGATGGCGCTGACGGCGATTGGTGCTCAGCCGACGCCGAAACTGGAGAAGGAGATTAAGGATATGGAGTGTGTCTCATTCGAAAGTACAATCTTGCTGTCAGGCCCCGATTCTGAACTTATCCGATATGATTTCAATGGAATGCGTTATTGCCATGGAAATAGCAGATTCTTCGATAGTGGAAGACAGCGTTCAGAAGTGGGCATAAATTTCACAAGCAGTATTCGAGTATACAGGAGATTTTACATTTATGAAATTTTATTTTCCCGGATTAAATTGCTTTTTATGGCATGATTTAAAGAGTATTTTATGCATCGTATTTTAAAACTACACTGTTAAAAATTTGAAACCTTTGCTGTATCGTCACATCTCCGCTTTCATAGAAAACGATTATTTCACTGCATTATGGTGCATTCTAATTGGTCAACATTCTATAATAGCAGTGGAGTGGCGATCCAGCAAAAGTTTAAAATTTTTAACTGTGTAGGTAAAGATATCTTGTTACAATCCACGGAGTAAGAAACAGGAGGGGAAACTTCATGCGCATGACTCTTCGAAAATACAAAGTGAAATTTTGGTAAATAATGAGGGGGTTGCGATACGATGTAGGCTGGTTTTTTAGCTGTCTTTCAATATGATTGTATGCTTAAGATGAATATGTTCGAATTAAAAGATATTTTATTTTATTCGTTTATGTTTCATATTGATATATCATAAAATAAATTAAGATGGGATATAAGTGCTGTGTTCCTGGATGTAAAACAGGCTATAATAGTAAAAAAAAAGACGAAGGGAAAAAAATTAAGTTTATTCCGTGCTCCACAAGTGAGTGATGTTTTTTAGGCTTTAATATAAAGCTATTTTCTTGTAATTATATTTAAATTGAGAATTTTTTATTGCGTATAGATCTTAATTTATATGTTTTTTAAATGTTATGTGGAATGTTAAAGCACAGACTTTGTTTTGTGTCTAAATACAAACTTATTTAATATGAAAAAAGACGTGTATATTTTACAAAAGATTAATTAGCCAAAGATTTTTTATACATTTTTATAGCATTTGTAAGCAGTATTTATTACTTCTTTACCCAGTGTCTATGGATTAATTAATATTATACAAATTTATTGGTCCATAAAATCAATGTTGAATTCAGACACTTTTCTCCGGGAGGGACATCAGTGGCTTCGGGGAGGAGAGACATTATAGAGTTCCGGGGGGGGGATTGTTCTTTTGGACCATTGAAAACACAAAATTTCAAATTTTCCGGGGGGGGGGACATCCCCCTGGGCTACTCCCTTAATTTAATACTGCATAAAATATAAAACTGTTTCGATTTCATCTCGCCAACTGAAGTTTCCGATTCCTTTTTCTAGAAATTTTACACAAGCTTTAATACATATCTTGAGATACAGATGTTGCGTAAACCTTAAAAAAATGCAGCATAACAGTGCCACCTGGTGAGCGATTTACACCAAAAACTGATCAGCGTCAGTTTAAATAAGGGACTACCTAAATATAAATTTTTATTAAAATCCGTGCGTAGTTCTTGAGATACAGGTGTTGCATAAACCATAAAAAATGCAGCATAACAGCGCCATCTGTTGAGCGATTTACACCAAAAACTGATCAGCATCAATTTATATCAGGGGCTACCTAAATCTAAATTTTTATTGGAATCCGTTCACTTGAGATACAACTGTTGTGTAAATCGTAAAAAATGAAGCATAGCAGCGCCACCTGTTGAGCGATTTACACCAAAACTGATCAGCATCAGTTTATATCAGGGACTACCTATGAGACTATACTATTTACATTTTTATTACAATCCGTGAATTAGTTCTTAAGATATAGCTGTTGCGTAAATCGTAAAAAATGCAGCATAGCAGCGCCACCTATTGAGCGATTTGCGCCAAAAACTAATCAGCAACAATTTATATCAGGGGCCACCTAAATATCAAATTATATTAAATTCCGTGTATTTTTTCTTCAGATGGAGCATCCACAAAATATATTTCACAGACAGATATTTTATAAGAACATGGTTTTTTTTTTAATCTCTGACCCCTAAAACTTGTAAAATCCGTTGAAAACCGGAATTCCAAAATTTATACAAATCCAATACTTTCTTCTTGTAAAGATAGCAGGAAATAAAAAAAGAAATTGGTGTTGGTAGAATAAATTTGGTGCTCCCTCAATCTCCTCGGATGGGGCGACCCCCCCCCCCCCATTTCACACGGGCCTAAATTGTCCGGTTGGAGAAGATGGGGATTTAAAAACAAATAAAAGATAGAAAAAAAAAAACTATGTTTAAATTATTTTAAATGTGTAATCGGGAGATCCTATAATTTACAAATTTTTTCCCCTCCGAATAGTTAAAATAAAAATTTGCTTTAATTCTACATGTACTAATTGCATAAATATCCAATGTTATGAATTATTAAATTATTCAAAGGTTATAAAAACTATACGCGAAATTAAAATTTACTCCAAAATATTTGATTAATACTTAATTTCTAAAAATCATAAGTCTATTTCTTTGCGATATTCAACTTACTTACAACAGTCATTTTAATTCGCAATATTCAGTGTTTTTAAATGGCCTGCCCTTTGGTTTTTATCAGAATGATCTCGTATTTTAAATGGCTTAAAAAAGAAAATGAAGCCCCGAATACCTTTAAAAAATATGTATGTTGTGAAGAAAACTTCAATTAACCAGATTTTCATTTCTACAACTTTCTAAAAATTCAGATTCTTCGTAATTTTTTTTTTTTTTTTAAATGACCATTTTTTCCATTGAAAAGCATTGCAGAAGCATCGATCGACAGCCCAGAAGCAGCGGTATCGCCTCTTATCGTCAAAAAATCCGCATGGAATGTGTTGTTGCCATGGAAATAACAAATTCTTCCACAAAAAATACGGTGTTCGGAATTGGGCATGAATAAAACAAGCTGAATTCGAGTTTGAAGTCCATTTTACATTTATGAGCATTTGTGGAAATTTTATCGAACCAATTTAGAAATTTAGTGAAAATTTCCAAAATTTTAGTTTGGAATAAAATATTTAAAAATTTAGTTAAAAGATCTAAAATTTCTTAGAATATAACAAAAATTATAAAATTTTACCCCCCCCCCCCAAAAAAAAAAACCCTTCCATATTTAGTTTTAAAATACGATGCATAAAATATTCTTTAAATCATGCCATAAAAAGTAATTTAATCCGTGAAACTAAAACTTCATAAATGTAAAATGTCCTGCAAACTCGAATACTGCTTGCGAAATTTATGCTCACTTCTGAACGGTGTATTCCACTATCAAAGAATCTGTTATTTCCATGGCAACAACTCATTCCATTGATATCATATCGAGTGAGTTCAGAATTGGAGCCTGTGAGTAAGATTGTACTACCGAATGAGACGCATTCCATAGCCCAAGGCACGCCACACACCAGTGAAACAATGGACGAAAAAACGTGCGACATGCGACAATTTCACCCTGATAACAAAGAAAAAACCGGTTTGACTGCGTCATGTTGCGCGAATTTTGACGCATGTCTCCCTGGTGAGTGGCGAGCCTTAAGAGCTCACAATAGTCACAGAAAAAGTACACAAAAAGACCCGGATGACCATGTAAAGTCTATGGGAGCGTTCTTTTCTAATATCTCGCTCAAGTTTTAATATTTTTGCATGATTTTTTTTGCACAAGATAGCTGAGGGCAATCCACAACCGGGCTAGTTTTTACTTTTTCGATTTTGGTTATATATTTTTTATATTACGATAGTTTCAGTTTCAGAACCGGTTTAAACCGGTTTCGAAAATTAAAGTAATTTTTTAAAGAAGATCTGAAAGAAAAATTAAAAAAGTAAAAACTAGCCCGGTTGTGGATTGCCCTCAGCTATCTTGTGCAAAAAAATCATGCAAAAATATTAAAATTTGAGCGAGATATTAGAAAAAAACACTCCCATAGACTTTACATAATCATCCGGGTCTTTTTGCGTACTTTTTTTGTGACTGAGCCCACAATAGTCACAGAAAAAGTACGCAAAAAGACCCGGATGATTATGTAAAGTCTATCACAATAGTCACAGAAAAAGTACGCAAAAAGACCCGGATGATTATGTAAAGTCTATGGGAGCGTTCTTTTCTAATAACTCGCTCAAATTTTAATATTTTTACATGATTTTTTTTGCATATGCTAGCTTAGAACGATCTACAACCGGGCTAGTTTTTACTTTTTCGATTTTGCTCATATATTTTTTATATTATGATAGCTTCAATTTCAGAACCGGTTTAAACCGGTTTTGAAAGTTAAAATATATATATTTTTTTAAATCTGAAACCAAAATCGAAAAAGTAAAAACTAGCCCGGTTGTAGATCGTCCTAAGCTAGCCTATGCAAAAAAAAAAAAAAATCATGTAAAAACATTAAAATTTGAGCGAGATATTAGAAAAAAAAGCTCCCATAGACTTTACATAATCATCCGGGTCTTTTTGCGTACTTTTTCTGTGACTATTGTGGGCTCTTAATCTCTTTCCTCAGTTTAGGCGTCGCCTGAGCGCCAATCGCCGCCAGCGCCATCTATTGTTTGAAATCAGAACTAAAATAAAAAAGTCACAATAAAAAACTCCTGACCTTATACATAACCCTCCTGCAAAAAAATTTTAATAGCTGTTACCGTTTGCAAGTTATTGAATTTTAAAATCCACCAGTCATTTGTGGGACACCCGGTAAGTGGGTGGAAAGGGACTTTAGTGGACATACTTTATATTTATGATTTCTGTTAAAATCAACATAATCGGAGAGCTCTCGAAACGTTTTTTTTTTTTTTTTTTTTTTTTTTTGTACATTGACTGTAAAGCTACGATGAAATATATCAAAAGAGAGCATTAAAGACCCGTATATTAGAAAGAACTAAAATTCATTTCCTGTAATTTCATAAATGCTAAATGTTAGCGAATACTCTATTCATTTAAGACCTTCACAGGAAGTACTTTTATTCTCACAAGGTCACGCTTCAGATGATTTTAATACCAGATATTTCGTAAAATTACATTTACTTTATTTAATAGAGAATTTGTATATTTAAATAACGTGACTGTTATTTTACGGAAATTACGGTACTCAAATACCTTTAATTCCCTGAGGCGTACAAACCCTGTCTCTCAATAACAGATGACGGGCATATCCTTTTTTAGATAGTTTTACTCGTGTTTCCAATAAATATTTAGCAATGCTTCCCAGAAAACTGATGGAATACTCAAGCACCGGGTGACCAGTTTGCCCTCCATTTTCATAATAAATTCTGAGTTCATACCAGAAATCAAAAATGATTTTTTTTCTTTATTTACTAACAAGCATTTCGTGATTTCACTAGGTAAGTGTCGCCCAAGTGGCGTGATCAGTAGCGGCAGCTACTGCCACGTCGAGGGGTTAGGGTTTGAATCCTGTTAAGACATGGATGTTGTGCTGCCCCTTTGTAGTGATACATATATGTAATAGATTCAAGAAATAAAATTGTTCTGATTTGTCGTTGTTTTTCTGTGTATTATGGAACATTCGAGGTGAAAGCCATATTTGCTATAGGCCCCAAAGCAATTATCTGTCAAATGTCAAATAAGTCACGAGATAAATATTTTTCTTTTGCTAATTCGGGTACGAACTGGAAATTTCGAAACAAAAATGAAGGCCAAACTAGCAACTTTGCTCAAGCACATTTTAACCCGAATTTCATGATATTTAAGAGATTATTTAAGAGATATAAGAGAGTTAAAATAATAAAATAGGGCATCATATGGAAAATTTAGAAATTACAATAAAATAAATGTGTAAACAGTCTCCCAAGAAAACAAAACCGTAACAGGCGCTTAGAAAATCTAAACAAGAAATAGGGTTCAAAACAGAATTGAAGTTATGATTTCAGTTCAGGTTCTTTTCCAACACTGTACTGTCGTTGGAAAGAAAAGTAAACACCTCCTACTAAATCTACAACAAATTATTGTATAAGAAAGTTACTGGTACCAAACGAATAGAAATAACGTTTACTTTTTAATGGTGCATATAAAATTTTCTTAGAAGACTATCTACATATTCAAATGACCCAAACTTTTTTTTCTCAAAAGCAATACCCAAGTTTGACGCCATAAATAAATTATATGCCCTTCAGTTAACCTAAAAACAAGTTTCTATTATATTCGCACGATTAGTTAACAAGAAATTATTTTTAAATGAACATATTTCAGGGCTGTGTCCAAATTAGTGTTTGGAACTGTTTGTTAAAAGAAGAAAGGGAAATCCGAGCGTTTACCAGCGCACTGCTGAAACCCATTTTTTCGTTTAGTCTTTTGAAGGCAGTTTTAAAAAGAATTTTCCTTTTTCGTTTTGTTGAAATAATACACATGATTATGTCAATCCTATTAATGTATTACTTCTGGCTATTATGATTATTTTATCGCTTAATATATTTTGACGACCGTAAAAATGTTTCAATAAAATGAGTAAAATATTTCTTTTCAAATAATGCTTTTCTGCATATCATAGAAGGACACTTAGACCATCACTTTGAAGTTTTTTTAATCGTAATTCGAAAACTACTTGGAAGAAAAATTTTAAATTGTGAATTCACAAAAAGCAGGACTTATAAAATATAAATCACCAAAATAATCTATCAAAAAATTACAGGTTGCAATTTATATTATTTTCGTTTATTAATTTCATAATTTATATAAAATTTTTAAAATTACAAATTCAATGTATTTATGTTTGAGTTTTCTAGTGTTATAACCACACAAAAATTATCACATTAGGTTTATAATTTCAAGCGATATCAATAAATATATGAAAATGCAAGTTAACATTAAAAGCTGTAAATTTCGAATGTTTACAACTCAAAAACTTATCATCCGAATGAATTGAAATTTCATTTTCAGGCAAAGTTTGAAACAAAACTTAAAAATGCATTGCCAAACTGGAGTGTTGTCTTAAAATGGTCGGATTTTTATTTGTAGATAGCCCCTTAAGCAGACTTTATCATTTAAAAGAAAACTTTATTTTCAATCATTTGGTACCAGTAGCTTATTTCTATTATAATTAGTTACTAGTAGTGCTTGCTTTTTCCCACGATTGTACATTACAACTAGAAAATGATAAAATGCTCTTTAATATAAAACTTCTTCGGTAACTTTTGACAAGTTTAATAAATTATTATATAATTTAACAATGTTTTTATATATTAAGTTTATTTCATCGTGAATTTTAACTTATATGATACATATATTTTTTAATTATAAAAAGTATTTATCGAATTTTTCTAGACAAATTTCAACACATTAAAATTTGTTGGTGTAATATTAAATTCATTTTTAAGTATTTTTAAGAGTTTATCGAGGTGAGACATTTAAATAGTATATTTTTGTGTTATTTTCTCTTCAATCTATTAATGTAAACCTGTAAATGTAGCATCTTCTAGAATTATTTCCATGAAGTAATATATGTAAAAAAAAAAAAATCATATAGCATTTTAATGATACATAAAAAAATAAACAAAAATAAAAAAATATTTTTAAACATCATAATTATTTTCTAATGCATTAACAATAATGTTTAATTAAGGAAAACTAATGTGTATCTAAGAACTTACATTTATACTAAATTTTAAAATTTATAAATCACAACCTGATAGTTTTTACTGTTTTTTAAAATCTAGGTTCAAACACTAATCTTTTAGTTATACCTAAAACGTAAAGATTCTAAATGGATCTTTCTGAAGATTTAATACGATATGTTTCTTGTGATGCCTTGTGAAGTATACATTGCATACCGCAAAATGATTCTTGTCACAAATTTTGTTCAATTTTGTATGCTATAAGAGGATGCATTATAGTTTGGCGCGAATATCTACCAAATTATCATTGTAATAAATGATTTTTGTTTAGATTTAAATTGTATATATTTGTGAGAGTTTTAGCTTGAGTATGTAATTTCATTCTTTTTAGTGACTTTGGGAAAATTTGTAATTTAGAGAAAATGAGAATATGCAAGCTATGTAAAAGCGTATCGCACGTTAGGTTGTAATAAGTGATGTTATATCAAAACTTTCTACAACCTATCTCTATTGTTTTAATAGGTTGAAATTACGAAAGTCCAAATACATTTTTTATTAACTAGAAGTCTATAAGTCTACAGACATAAAAAGTACAAAATAATGTAAGAATCTTCAGACCTGTGTTGAGGATCATTTTCAGCAAATGAATACATTTCGATAGACCCAGAAATGTCTTTATAAAATAAGTTAAATATATATTATATAGAAAAAAATATAATAGTTTTATTAAAAACTTTGGTATAAAATATTTTTTTTAACTTGAATAAAATTTACACCGTTCTAGTTTTAATAACCTTTAAAATAGGGATAAAGCATTGGGATTTTTTACTTTACTTTTCCGGCTAATTGGTAGAATTTTTAATAATAATATCTCTTTAGTTTTCACAAAATTTATATTTTAAAAGATTAATTAAAACTCAGTCGAATGAAGTTATTACAATAGAAGTAGAAACATTATAAAAACATTGCTTTTTATGAGTGTTTCTCATAAAAAGCTTATTTAATTTTGATCACTGGAAAATATTTTAAATCGAAAGATTTTGATAGCGACCTTACACATACACAATGCGCTTTCTTTAGTCTTCAAAAACTCTTTTTTGTCGTCATTTAGACTTTTGATTTTTTCTCTGCTTCAACGTTTACCCATTTTCATTTGCGTTTATCCTGTTTATGGACAAACCAAATATTCTTTGATTCCAATGATTCGGGACCAAAAGAAAAGTTGAATTCCTAAAATAAACTATCCAATTGATTTAGCTGCATGTAATAGAAGAACTACTATGTTATTTATGCTGTAAAAATATGAAATAGTTATCAGCTATAGTAATGAATTTTTTTTTTGCTTGCCCTGAATGGATAACTGTTGTGAATATATTTATTCAACAGAACCGTGTATATAATATATGTAATTCAAAGTTTCTATAATTCATGTTTCAAATCATATTGGTATTTATTGGTCTTTATTTCAATTTTTTATGATCTGAAGGTCATCTAGTCTATTAATTGCTTTTGAATACAATTACTCTAACGTATTTTATTATTTGTTTTAATTTTTATTGTGTAAATTCTTAGACGTTTATTAAAAACAGGCAATTTAGAATTTAGACTATGTTAAGTCACAACGTAGCGCTTGGAACTTGGTTAATTATAAGGTTAGCAATATATCGTTATCCCACTACCTATTTTTTGCTTCTTCACTGAAGTCGGAAAATTCACTTTCAGTTTAAGGAGTCGGCAATGTTTCTCGTGAAATATTCCAACAGATTTCACCATGATGAGAGATGAGACTAGCTCTATATAGAGATTTTCTTCGTGGTATCGGATAAAGATTTCTGACGGCACCTAGCACAGAGAAATTTGGCAGAAATCTAGTTTACTTCTATACCTTTCTAGGAGAGCTTCAATAGTTTTTGGTCTCGAATAAATGCTCCCAATCTAGATCTTCTGCATGATTCTCCATGAAATGTTTTTACAGTTTCTGATACTTAAGAGATAACGGGCCAGTCGTCCGATTTTGCAAATTCTTGAATCAATTCTTCTCCAACAGCTTTGAAAACTGGAGAACAAAGCTAAACCTCAGGTGGTTTTTTATATTGCGGATGACATATTCACATTGTTTAGGAAATTCTTCTCAATTTACATTTGCCATTTATTATACAGTGTATCCACTCTCAACGGTGACCAATGGCTAATTTATAAACCGTTATTCATAGACATATAGTTCCAAATGCAAAAATGCTTTTAAAAAGGAAAAGAATTGTTTTTCAAGCAATTTAGGTCAAAGAAAATTATTAAAATATTACGAAAATTAAATTTTTATACGGTTTCCCGGTTTTATAAGTGATATTTAGTAATTTTTTATGACTACTCCAACAAGTATTACAAAAAAATTCCCATTCATCTGCGATTAAAACTGACTAAGTAATAGGGTAAAACCAAAAATGCAGGTGCTTTTCATGTCCAAAACTTTAATATTTTTTTTCATTAAATATACAAAGAAATTCCAAATTTTTTGTGCCATTTTTCAGAAAAAACTATTTTTAATTAGTCTAAAATTTTATCTAGCCAATTTTATTGTAATTATTGTACAATTTATGCAATTTATCCATTCTTAGCTATGAAATTTCGCTGTCCAAATCACTAGGGAGAAAACTTCAAACAGATTACAATTCTAAATATTATGAACAAAACAATATTTAACTACACTCTTAAAACGAAAGAGTTTATTTGGCTTCTCAAGAAAGAGCTGTAATTTTTTCGATCATAAATTACTTGTTTTTGAAACGATTGAATTTTCTTGATTTAAATTGGTTATTTAAATAGCTCATCTTGATGTAAATTGCTTAAAAAGAGCTCGTTCACTCGAGCTATTTCAACTCTTTTCGAGAAGCTGCCTTTCAAAACGTGAGATGAGTGGATTTCGGCTCAACTTGAGTTATTTCGTGGCTGACTTTTTAAGAGAGTAAGGTATTTGTACCCTATATGGACAGGGCTCTCAATATGGACACCCCTAATATTTTTAAAGGTAATAATTTTGATCGAGAGATGGCTAAACATTTTCGCGAAGAAAAGCAGTTGAAAAGATAATTAAGTCTGGGAAGTGTAAAAAAGCGCGCTGTTCGCCATTTAGGAGGAAACTTGTTATTTCGAGATGTGCTGATCTTAATTACTTGTAAGTTTAAATTCTTATTAGATATGGTAAAATTAAATTAAATGTTGGAAAGTGGAGTATTTTAGAAAGCTTATAAAACATATTTTCGATTGCTATTGCACATTTTGCTTAAAATAATTTTCCCTATTCATTTGGTACAAGATTTAGTAAAACTACGCCCGGTTCCCAATATGGATAGCTTATGTCCCCATCGACTACAACTGTAAGAAAGAAAAAAATTCAATGTTGCCAAGCAATAACTTGAAAAGTCATGAAAGTGGTAAAATCTTTGTTCAACAAGATGCTATTTGAACAATCCCCCAAAAACCTTCCTCCAAAAAACCCTTGCAGAAAAATAAAAAGAAGCTCCCCCCCCCCCCCCAAGTAGGATATCCGTTGGCTAAATCCTAGGTACCAATGGTATGACTTCCTCAACAAAGGAGAACAAAGGGCACTGCTTCTTTTGCAGTATTGATGCTTTTACAAACATGCGGCCATGCATCACATGTGGCAGATATGTTCATGAGGATTATGTGGGACTTACTGCCCATGGTGAAAAAGTTTCTATTTGTCCATGCTGTGAGGGCCCCACCTGTGGCCGAGAGGTCCTGACCTCTCAACTGGTAGACGGCAGGTGCTGGGTTCGAACCCAATCGCGGCTGTCGGCCTAACCGTTCGGAGTTTTAGTGGTTTTCTTCGAACCTTGCGTGAATACGTTTTAGGCTCCCTTAGAAAGACTCCCACGAAGGGCACTCCCCCCCCCCTGGTCCTATATCCCTAGTGTAGATAATCGGACGAAAAAAAATAAACCAAACCAAACCATGCTGTGAGGACTGAGTAATAACAGATGTAAATTCGCAGACAGATGCAATAAAACTAAGCAAAACCAACAATATTACTTCATAATATTTACTAGTAACTAAGGGGCTTTGCATGGGTCTTCGAAGGGTAAAAACCGAGAATGCCCCCCTCCTATATAAATGCATGTTCTGAAGATATTTACTGTCCCCCCTCCTCTTCGGAATACTTTAAGATACATTTTTTTATCCCCTTTCCTTTAAAATCCCTTGGAAAAGTGGCTCTTCCATACACACTGTGTAGAAAGTCAATAAGGAAGCACCTGTCCATAATAGGGACAGGTAGTTGGATACTTGTAAATTTTTTTTTGTTTTTATCATTTAAATTATACCAGAATAATTACAAGGTCGCTAATTTAAATAATGATAGTCAATAGTCCAAGGATAGTGGTCACATATTTTTGGAGTCCTATGACTTGTACATGGGGGTGAAAAAAATACATTTTCTTTAGGGTGTCCATATTGGGTACAGGTACCTTATTTTTATTTAATTAACAGATATAGTAGTTTTATAAATTTGTAATAATGAATTAAGATATGCATTTTTTAACTGCATAAGTTAAATTTAACATTTGTCCATGAAAATGTAACTTCTGTTACTTTATTTACATTTAGCAGAATAAATAATAAAAATTTTGTCTATCAGAGATCGCTACTAATCTATATTGATCAAAGAACTTTCTAAAAGAGAATACAAGTGCCATTTTCACTTTGTCTGCCACATATTTAGAGTATAGAGCAGTATTATCAAGTTCTAAGGTGAGTGTGTTTTCTCTTTGTAACTTCTGTTACTCCAATTTTAGATTTAAATAATGTTTTAAAAATAAAATTTCTCTTTAAATCACAAAACTCTAAATAAAATAAGTTTATTTAAGTAACATAATCATTTTTAGAATATTATTATTTAAGAAAGAAAATTGTTTTTCCTTAAATGTAACCTCTGTTACAAGTTACCTCTGTTACTATATTTTGGTAACAGATGTTACATAAACAGAGATTACATTTTATAACTGAATATAGATCTTTTATGGTAATAATATATATATATATATATTTATTCATAGTAGAAAAAATTTACCTATCATTTTTATCATTTGTTTATATTTGTTTTTGCATTAGTAATTATTATTTATTTGTGGTATTTTTCAGATCTAAAAATGTCTTCTAAGAAAACAAAAAAGAAGAATCTGTACCTGATGGTTTGCCTTCTGTAAAGGATACTATGAACATACATCATATTACTACAGTACAAAACCCTAAAGTCATCAAGTATAGAGATGTCAGCTGTTTCTGTGGTGAAGAACGTGGTCGGTGTCATTGTTTTGACTACAAGAGTTTCCTGATTGAAAATTTTTGCAATAATGAGAAAACTGTTCGAAATGATAATGAAGTATACATTGGTGAAACCTCTACGGAATCACAAATTTTAAATTCTGAGTATTCTCATGTTCTTGAATCCACTTTTGAAGAAAAAGAATTTACAGATTTAGCACCAAATAAAATAATTAAAAGAACATACATACTAGTATCTGATAAAAAAAAAAAAAAAAAAAAAAAAAAAAAGAAGTATTACTACATAAGCTGTTACACAAGGTGATTTAGAAGAAGTTGATGAAGTGCAAGTTATGTTTTTGAAAGCTTGCGATGATACATTATCTGTTTTTAGATTAGATGACAATGATATTGCATACATACATTTCGAACAGATCCAAAAAATTTGCCTATGCCAACTGTAGTACAGAAAGGAAACAGATTATTTTACAAGTTTCCTCACACTGTTGAAGCATTTGAAAAATAACTGCAGCATTAAAAATTTGTGGAGATATCTTTAAAAAATAAAATTGTCATATTTATTCGATGTGTCTTTGTTAGTTGCTGAAAAGTCGGTTTGTTTACATCTTATAAATTTTTGTAACCTCTGTTACATGAATTTTTCTATTTTATTTTAATAATTGTAAACCGTTAATAAACCAAATGTATTTAAAACAAAGAATATTTTTTGTACTTTAAATTAAATTAAAAAAATCTCTTTAAAACTGAAATAAGTGATAATTATGAACTATTAACTTAGTTTTTTTTTTAAAACAAGATAAAATTACGCATGTAATGATGATTAAATTTTATTATTTATTGTTTATCTCTCTATAAGTATTGTTTTGAACTAAAGGACATCTTTGCTAAAGTAAAACATAAAAATTATATTTTTTGTTAAAGTATTTCTATCATAAATTAAGCAAATAATGTCTAGTGACAGAGGTTACATTTTTTATGCTAGATATGATTTTAAAAAGTTATATTTTAAGTGTAAAATTATTTTTTTTTCTGTGCGGATGCTAATTTTGTACAGCTTAAACACATATTTTAACAATATTATTGATATTTAATAAAATCTAGATCATAAAAAAAACAATTTTTTTTTTGAAAAGAGCAAAGAAAATTGGTTTCACCCAATAGCTGTTTAAAGTTGAAGCATCTTTTTTTGCTGCAAATTAAGGATCATTCACAAGTTTACTGGAAATAAAAATAAACGCCAGATATAAAATTTAACATTAAATTTTGAGAGTAAAATAATTTTTACAATATTATTTTTAAATTTATATTGATGTTTACATATTCAAGCAAAATTTGTACTAAAAATATAAGTAAAAATAACAGAAACTTTGTTAAATTAAATTAAGAAAAGCAACAGTCACAATTCGTTACAAAATTACACATATTTAAAATTCTATTAGATTACTTAACCTAACAGAATTTGATGTAGTTCTATAAAATAATTTAAATGGTACGCACCTAAAATTTTATTAATATTGCATTCATTCATTATTTCTTTGGATATAAATAACTGTACAATTTAAACCTCGATCGGATATTTGAAAGTGAGTTAAAATTTGAATACAAACTTTGAACTAGGAGAACATACATACGATCGTTTTAAGCAAAATAGAAGTTTATCGAAATAACACACCTTTTAAAATTAAAATCGCGATTTCTCAAAATTTGATTTTCTCGATAAAGATAATTTTAAAACTCACGTCTTCAACTATTTTAACCAATTTAGAAGTTAATTAATAAAAATTAACACTACCATAAAACTTATACGGTGGCAGCACCTTCAGTTAAATCGCTTTAAAAATATTTCTTTATCTCATTTAAAACATTTTTTTAATTGGAACTATATGTCTGTGACAAATTATTTAGGAAGCAGCATTGAAAATGGGCGCTCTTTATAATAATTTAAGCACTTAGTGTACGTTCCCTGAAAACTTAGTCTAACTCATACATTTTCAGCTACAGAAAAGTGGTTTAAGTCATGAAATTTAAAGTTTCATCACTCGGTCAATTTTAATGTTAGATGAAAGGGACCTTTTTTGTATTGCTTTATAGGGTGATGGAACATTTTTTCTAAACAACACTTATAGGACCAGGGGGCCGTATAAAAAGTTTATTTTCGTAATTTTTTAATAAAAATTTTTTTTTACCTAAATCGCATAAAAAACAATTCTTTACCTTTTTTAAAAACATTTTTGAAATTGGAACCATATGTCTATGATTAAAGGTTTAGAAAATATCTACCGTTGAGAGTGGACACATTGTATATACGAGAAATGGCAGTTCAGATATATTCAGATTGTTTCCATATTCGGTGTCTGGGACGGCGAAACGCGGTGTGATAACTAACTTTAGCCCATCTTTTCGACTTCCCTCTAATGCTAACAGAATAGTTTCTAAATACAGATTCTGAATGTACAATCTGTTTGAAACTATCTCCGAATCCTCAAGAGATAAGCCCCTAAAACTGCATTTCTGCTTTTTAGTGTTCCCATGTCCTTATGGTCACACACCATCCAACATCTTGCGATTGTCGTCGTGAGCGGACAATCCAGCTTGTTTAATTCTTCGGAGTAAACTTCCAGTGACTTATTCCGAATCAGGTTTATCCTCTTGTACTGCTCGGTTCTGTTGAAGCAGGACTTGTAATTGCCAAATGAAATCGATTTCTTTAACACTTTCTTCTACACGGATTTGAACATCTTCGTGACTTTTTCTTCAATCCGCGCTTCGTACGTCTTTGATCTCAACCCTATGAACCCTAACAGTACTTTTCCACCAGTATCGTCTTTTATCTTATCAAGTACCTGTTACTTCACACTAGGACGATTATATTATTTGCAAAATGCCTCCTGATATTCCGAATTGTTAAAGAGCTTGATTATCCCTTTCATGTCTTCGTCAAAGTCAGGAGTGCATACACCCTAAATGAAACTGTCCGTTCCATGTACAGCAACTTGATCTCTAACTGTATCGGAGTTCCAGCAAGTCGCAGCAGAAGTTGTTCCTGAATATCTGCGAAAAGTCCAAAATACTCGTTCTGAGATAGTTGATTTTTTTAAAGAGGGCCTGGTCTTTTACATGTGCACCCATAAAGAGGTCCTCGCCTTGAAAAATCAGGCTTGATCATCAACTTCTCGGCTTTATTTACATCAAAATAGCCTCATGTTAATTCGCTTTCCAATGTTTTCCATCATGGTTGCCGAAAACTATGTCGTTCATCAACTTGTAAAATTCCTTCTAGAAAGTATTGCTTGCATGTTTCCGCATCTTTGGTTCAGGTCTATATACATCAAGCATAGGGAAAGGTCGAATTCCAACGCTTGTTAGACCTTCCCAAACTTTCGATCGAACTAGAAGTACTGCTTAAGACTTAAATAGTGGAACACATATCTCTCTTCGTAGAATAGGATGATAAAAAAACTTAGTTTGATCAGATGCTGACGGGGATCGTTTTTCGAGAGCGAGAGGTGAGTCCGATTGTTTATCGTGTAGCTCACTCGGATATTATATATTCACTTCCAGTATACACTTCTTATTCCAGTCTTATCCGATAGTCCCACATACCGGTGATTTCCAAACAAGCTGAAGCCTCCGGACAATAGCGGACTACTCATTGCTTAATTGTAGAATTTGCTAGCTTTGAATACACCAGATATTTCGACTCCCGGATGGTATCCTATCGCTTCAGATACTTTTTCGTATCTCCGTACTTGCGACAACACTGCCAAACATCCGCTGTAAAAACCTCTTAGGTATCAGGATCATGTCGTAGTATTTCAGTAGCTGGAAACTGGCCATACTCTATTTCAACAAGACGTCCCACGTTGGTTCGAATACCGTGAAATACCTTGAAGATCTAATCTGTAACTCGTCTCTGAAATTCTTGAAGACGTCTGGCAAGATCAAGACGAACGACTTCATGGAGAAATACGAGTACTTTTCCATGTTTAGGATGTCGAACATCATTAAGATTCTCTGTGATGCTCACAGTCGAAGTCCTAAATGTCTTCTCTGCTGCACAAAGCATCTTCGGATGATAGTTGGTACACCTCACATAACATCTACGAATCTAAATAATCGGCGGGACACACCCCCTTCTTGATTAGAGAATCTTACGTATTAGGAATTTATCTGTTTCTTGGGACATGTTTTCCCTTATACTTCGCCAGGGTATCCAAAAAAGCCTTAACCTCTTGCGGCGCAGTGGTTTCATAGATATACCACTTAATTTTAATTCCCAAACGCCACATTGGCACCGGAATTTTGTTTAAAAAAATTACTGTTTATTAAATGCGTGAAATATAGCGTTTTCTTATTTACAAATAAAGTTGTTTTCAAATTCCGGTGTCATCATTAATTTCAACACTTAAGCAATGAATTTGCCCCGCGCCGCAAAGGGTTAAACCGAAATGTGTTCAAGAACATTTTCCTCTTCCGTGTTAGGAAACGCCTCGATATCTTCTTTATATTTTCTAGACGCTCATACGAAAAAATTGGCATCATATTCCGACAAGTAGTGTATAACAACTAGAATTAAGTCAGGATTCTAGTAAATTAGATTGCAGTCCTAATAAGTCTGTACTCTCCAATGAGATGATTATAATCTCTCACATTGATTTTATCTAAGTTGTTAAATCCTGTTGTATTAAAGCCTTAGATATAGCGAATTTCCGTATCATCAAAATTATCTTTGTACTCTTCTTCGGTTTTATGTGCTAGTATTTGCTGTATAGATGTGTGTTTCCATTACTTTTTCCCTCAGCATTTCGACGAGCTTTTCACAAGCTTGCGGTATTCAGTACACGACTGGTTTCTTGTTGTGCTCATGGGTGTATACAACATATTAACGAAAGCTCCTGGTACCTTTCTTCTGATACATTTTCATGTAAGATTCGGACGTATAACAAAGGAGTATCATCGAAAATCCAATCATATACGACCAGTTATGTGGTAAGGAAAGCTGTTGCATGTGAACTTTGTTCGAAAATAAAACTGAAGCTGAGAGGTCCAACAGACTGTGATCGAAGTGGGATAGCCACGGATTATTTTATTGTGCCTATTTCCAAATGCAGATAATTTGAAATTTAAAGCCTTACTGAAAGTCATTTATTTTGACAATAACAACTGCGAAATCACATAATAAAAAAGCCAATAACAATATGCTTTTTTTCTGAGCAATTACTAAAGCGATTTTAATATTCTCTCAATGGTGATAAAATTAGCTATATTTTGGTCGTTTCATTTTTCTTGAAAATCAGTTATTTTGCGTAAAACACATGTAAAGGTTACCTAAAAAATCTACAATAGGTATGCGAAATCACTTAATTATGACCTTTATTTTTAAAACTTTTTTTTTTCCGAATAATCAATTTGTAGTTTTGCTACCGCAAAAAATATTCAAAACAAACACTGAAGTCGCATTCCAACAAAAAATTTCTCCAATATCAACTGTTTACCATACGATGTCATATGTTTTGTTGTTTTCTTAACCCCTTGAGGGGCAAAGCATTTATGTTCCTAAAATGTTCAAATGATTGATTGACACCGGGATTCACAAATAGATTTATATGATAGAATGTAAAAGCTGTTTTTCGCGTACATTGTAAAAAGCAAATCTTAATACTAAAATTCCGGTACCGATGTGGCATAAGGGAATTAAAATTAAGTGGTATATATAATATACCGGTGCCCTTCAAGGGGTTAACTTCAGGGCCACCTTTTGCTGGTCCCTTTACGAGTCTCTCCAGCGAGCCTCGCTGATCATAAAATCCTACATTAATCTACCAAAAATTTTAAACAGTATTATTTATTACCTCATATATTTCTCAAACACAACATAAAAATTACTAAAAAGCGTAATGAATATGCTTTTGAAAAAATTTCTTACATTTAAATGTACTGTAATGTAAAATATAATAAATTTTTATGCGTTTAAGAAAAAAATATTTCTTGCCTTTTCAAATTACGTGCCATTTTGAAAAAAGTAATACATCGAATTGGAATTTAATTTTCTTTATAGTGATAAACATAATTTTAAAAAAATGAGCAAGTAATGAATAATCGTTTCACGGGATAACGCGATCTGTAAGTAGAACATCCTGTTTAGCTAAAGTGTCTCAGACCTATTCACAAACTTTTTTCTTTTCTAAAGAACTGTCAATTTGTATGAATAAACACTTATAATGGGGATGCATATTTCGTTTGGAGGCGAATGGATCTAGGGGATTTTTTTGGAAAATAAATCAGTTAAACGTTCAGATTTTCACGAATCTCTGCAAATTATAAGCAAAAAAACTCGCCAACATTTGGGACCGTTTTTATAAAAATCCTAATTTCTCTACGAGTATACATGCTATTCGCATAAAAATGAACACAGTTTATTGCCATAAGCCACTTAATCACAATCTGCAATTTGAACGCTTTTGCTACATTAGTTTTGACAGGGTTATTCAAAAGATATTCGTTCTTTTTCAATTTGTTGACGGTCCCCTATTGGATTTTGGGAAAAAAATCTTCTCGAAAATATATGACTTGTACTATTTTGTTTATACATCTTGAGTTTCAGAGTCATTCCTCATGTATATTTCTAGATATTCAACAAAACATCTGAAATCGCAAATGTCAAATTTTTTTTTGCGGTGACTGTATATATATATATATAAAGTTAATTTTTCGATGACCCGAATATGGCTGTCTCGAAAAAATCGGACGGTAATTAGCGACGAAATTAATTAAAAACCTCATTTTTAAATGATTTTCAGCTTAATTGGATCAACAGCAGGTGTCAATTTAACAGAATTTATGTACTAAGCAAATTTTTAAAAGGCGATATCTTTCGTTCTAAAAAAGTCACGAACACGCAAGTTGCACGAGAGAACGTGAAATTGAAAGAGCTTTCAAAAATTTTAAAGCAGCAGAAATGCTAACAGCCCATTTATTTTTCGAAATATACTTAAAAATGGATTGAAAATTCATTTTATTTCATTAATTTTTTTAACATTGGGTAGATGCAATGTCAGAGTGGGAAGAAATCAAATTTTCACGACAGCTGCGCTATCACGTGACATCTGTTACTAGGAGATTTTTGAGGGAGGCTGTAACTTTTTTCTATACATCGCAGAAATTCGAAACTTGCACTACTAGACATATAAAAAATCGACTTTTATATTTTCTAAAAATCGTGTCCATAACCCAATTAGAACTCAATTTATGAATTTTTATCGAAATCTGAAAAAATTATTTGATTTCCCTGCATCAATTTCAAGTCAGGCTTTAAAAACAGGTGCACTAGTGGACTCTGAATTTTTATATGGAAACAAAAACTTTTTAAACATCCATTTTTGAGTTCGGATTTTTTCTTAATCCGATGTAAATTTTCATTCTGTTTAAGAATATGTCTTTATTTTTTCAATCAGATCAAAACTTTCTGATTTATGAAAATATCCATTTTTAATTCGGTACAGATATCAATTTTCGCACAGATCAATTTACGTAAAATTGTTGTGATCGAAAAATCCTAACCCTTTTGAACATAAGAAAGAGCTTAAATAAAGTATGGCACTCGAAATTTAGGATGAAGTGGGGTGGGGGAAGGAGGCACTAGATTTTTTAAAAATACCTCAATGTTTCTTACCGTTTTAGCTGCTAATTAAATATACCATTATTAAGCGATCTGTTTGAAACTTTTAGATACATAATAAAAGTTGATGAAAAATATTTAAGAAAAAGGATACCGCGTCAAATACCACTATTTTCTAATAGTAATTTTTGTAAAAATGTTAAATTCTTACTGGAATTGTTTGAAACGTTACGATAGTTTATGATACATAAAATAAATTTATAAAAAAAGGCACATTTCGGGGGAGAGAGAGGGGAGGGAGCGTTCAAAATCAGGAAATATAACAGAAATTAATATTTAGGATAATTTATGACACAGGATATAAATTTATAAAAAAACAAACATTCCGCGTTAAATGCCACTATTTACGAATAGTAATTTTAGCAAAATCTTAAATTCCTGTTTTAAAGCGCCCCCACCTCGAGTAACATATAAGTTTGAATCTCGCTAAAAAAAGGAGGGGCACATTCGGCAGTGCGTGCGAAGTAAGCCTGCTATACGCTGCCGCATGTAGTGTCTACACGGTTCCAGTATTGGTCGAAAAGGAGAATAATATCCTGCGGTGTGTGCGCAGCATGACTGCTACATGCTGCCGTAAGCAGTGGTGACACGATTCGAGCTTCGTTCGAAAAGTCAGGGCACATCCGGCAGCGTGTGCATAGCACGCTGCTAAAGGCAGCCGGGACACCGTGTGAGGTTCGTTCGCTTCGACATTCGTCCGTTTCGAGATATTATAAAAAAGAAGAGGCCCGCTAGCGGGCGAAGCCAGCTAGTGTAATTATAAAGTTCCTAACCAATGCGTTTCATTGGCAATTATTTTGCTTTAATGTAAAAAGTTACCTTTTCAATAGGCTTAAATGTAGTTCAAAATGATATACAGTAGAACCCCGTTAATCCGACTAATTGGGACCTGTGCCTTATCGGATTACAAACAATTCGGATTATCCGACATTCCAATAAAAATAGAAAAGGAAAAGATGCGTGCTAAAAAAATTTAACTTATAATTACTCAGTAGTACAGTAAATACATCCTCTATTTCGGCATCCTAAAGTCCGGCATGCTGGATAATCCGGTAAAATTTCTAAATAAAAAATAGTATTTCTTGTTTAATCACCCCTAAAGATTGTTATAATAACCCAATTGAACTTCAAAATAAGAATTACGTAACAACCCATTACAAACGGTTCAAAATCGAGAGAATCTACAAATAGCTCATTCACTACATCGACGAGTGTGGGGGGGGGGGGGGAGAAAATACATTTCTGTAAATAATTTGCGAAATCAAACTATTGAATGGAAAAATAATTTTTTAACGTCCAAATTAAATATTTTTTGCATTTTAGAAAATAATTTTATACTGTCTGGCAAATGAAATGATATTCGAGAATTTTTTTAAGATGGCTTCTACGAGCAAGCCTGCAGTGAACGTTTTCATTTTATGTTTGTGTAAATATGTTGCATTTTTGTATTATTGAGAATTTTTTAAATCTATTAAAGCTGTTGAAAGAATAAAAAATATACTTTATTTCCAGTGTTTGTTTAATTGTGACTTGTACAAGTCTTTATTGACTTTCATTTTATTATCTGGAAAATTTCGTAAGTTCGTAAGGTCTTTTCAGTTAATCTGTTCAAGCATAATTTTCAAAAATAAAATCGGTTCGGATTAATTGGAGTTTTGGATTATCCGGGTTTTACTGTAGCAACTAATGGAACATGTCGGATTGTTGCAGTTCAAAGTACATGTAAACGCTACTTAGTTTTGCATTTAAAATTTATGATAAATGGTACACATTTTGTGCACAAAAATCTTAATGTGATATATTCTTTTGCATCTTTATGTAAATAATACCATGTACCAAATTTACTTTCAATAAAAGCATAAGATAGAAAAAAACGAAAATTATTTTTTTTAAATCAATGTTTTTTCATTAAATGTGCAATAGTACCGATATAAATCTTGAATTGGATCTTCAGAAACATTTATAAACATTAATGTGTGTCTAGTATAATACATTGTGTCTAGTATAATACATTAATAAATGCATTATTCTAGACACAAGGCAAATTTTTATTTTACAAATTAAAGCTTTTTCAATTTAAATAATTAAGCTATGATTTAAATTTTTATCTATTAATAGAAAACTGTTTAAATTAATTATCTATACATATATAAGGGGAATACATTAATTGCACTTTTCACTGTAGTAAATGTAAAGCACATGAAAGTTTTCAGGAAAATTTATTGTCTTGATAATTGGCATGTTTTATACTGCTTAGTTTTTTTAATAATTATGAAACTTTTATTCATGCGGCTTAAAATATTTGTCCAAACTTTACAACAGTTTTCATTATAACTATTTTTTCCAGCATCTAATATATTTTTAAATTTCATTTCCACTCTGAAGTTTTATAAAGCATCATTTTAGTCATTTCCTGTGAAATTACATGGATTGGGATAGTTACAATATTAAATTACACTCTTCACAGTATGGAACTGTAAAACATGATCCATTAGATCCGCATCTCCCCGGATTTTTAAGAATTTTTTTTGGACAAATTTATTGCTGAAAAAATTAGCATTTTTTAATTAACTAGTTCTGTTAAAAACGACGAAATCTTAAGCATGCGGCCAAAATTATTTGTATAAATTTAAAAACAGTTTTCACTGTCACTCTTTTTCGCCGTATCTAAAAATATTTTTCCGTTTGATCTCCCCTCTTAAGTTTCATGAAACTCTTTATACTGGTTTCCTTTGATAGTTGCACGCTTAATGATTTTTAAAAGGACATTTATAAATTCATTTCATTAATATATTTCTAAATACTTTTACTGATATCCAATTATTCTTGTGATTATAATATAATCGGTGTATTAAAGTATTATAATAAGTAGACTTCTACATGTTGCAGTAATTAAAATTTTACTATTGATAAACACCTATTAGTCATTAATCATATCTTCTTTTGCGTTTGACAAAAACTAATAACTTTATTGCTTTCAGGATTGTTTGTTTACTTTTTAAACCAAACGTGAATCATTCTGAAAGTTTATTTTACATTTCTTCCAATTATTCATAGATGGCGTTACTATGTAATATTTTATAGGAAAAGAAAACTGTTCATCTACCTTTAGGCGGGAAAAAAAAAATCAAGATAGATTCGACAGCTTTGCTGCCAAAGAGCAAACGTATTAAGCAAGGTTACATCCAACCAAACGTATTATTTTGAATGGAACATTAAATTGGATATTGATAACAAAAATAAGAAATTTAAAATCATGTGTTGATTATAGTGCACATAAGGAGATTTCTGTGTTGCGCAAAAATTTTTCTCTTCAACTTCAACTTCAACGGAATCATTTTATTAGACCATAAAATGAATTACAGTGCAATATTGTTAAACAGACAAGCTTGAGATTCACCGGATTTAAGCTAGATAACAAAACTAGCGAATTACTTTTTAGCACTTTCCAACATTGTTGAAAACTGTTAATGAATCGGTTTTTCTGCTCGTGTCTCTGTCTGTCATTGAGGTTTAAAATATCGTAGTTCATATTGAAAATGGAGTACGTAGCATTTACATTTCGTTTAAAGGGACAAACCAAATAAATCCATTACATTATGGTACATGGCAGAGCTGCCAACTTTTACGCTTTTATCTTACTACTAAACTTTAAAAAAATATTTATCAAATCGGAAGAAAAGAGCGGAAAAAGTTGGCAGCTATGCATATGAGAAAAATCGTTTGCAGTGTATTTTAGTAAAGCTATGTTATTTACATTATTTCAAACATACTGAAATTGATATACATGATTAACATGCAGTGCAACATTATTTCTGTAGAGTAGTCTTATATTACGATCTATAGGGGGACTTTTTTTTTTTTTTTTTGCAATGTATTCTATTAACATGTTTCAATATACCTGAAAACGGTTTATGAATTTCGTTTGTCTATTTTTCTTGTGCAGGTCTGTCTATGCTGATACTCGCGTAAATATAGACAGATTGCCATGCAACTTATACACTAGCTACAATAAGTATTTGGACACTTTCAATTTTTGACATTTTGTCAAATATTTAAAAATATACTTGTCGGGTTCTTCTGAAACTTCAGGATTATGAAGATTATGTTTGACGTCATGTTTATCAATATCCATTTGATAAGCAGGGCAATTAGGGGGCCGTCAAAAAATCAAAGAATAATAGAAATATTTGGGATCACCCTGTACATGAAAATGCACAAGACGATTTATCGCTGCAGAATACAAATATCTGGATACTGTACGACATGTACACTGATTTTTGTAAGAATAGCATGCATTTTCATACAGAAAGAGCGATATTTTTAAAAATATTAAAAAAATTCCGGTACGTTTTTTGTTTATATCATGCAGGGTTTTGAACAAATTTAACGCGAATTTCAGAAAAACTAGCAAAATGTAATAGAAAAAATATAGTGCAACTGGAATATAGATATATTAAATATTTTATGAAGTATGAGTAGTTGTATGAACTAATTTTTATCTGCGCATGCGCGAACGATATAAAATATTTTTTTACGTCATTTAATAGTCAATTCTATGGAGTAACTCAAAAAAAAAAAAAAAAAAAAAAAAAAAAAAAAAAAAATCCAAAATTCAAAAAAAAAAAAAAAAAAAAAAAAAAAAAAAAAAAAAAAAAAAAGAACAACAACAACAACAAAAAAAAAAAAATGAAAATTCAAAAAGATATCATTATTATAGTAAGCTGTTTTTACTTTGCTCAATAAAAATGGCTGAATGATAAGGGATTCTCCACAAATTGACATTTTTTATTTACTGATTTTAAGGAAAAGATAGTGCCCTTCTTCCTTCCCTCTCTTAGTTTTGGCCCTGTATGTAAATAAAAGCTCTTTCTCTTTTCTATCACAGGTGTCACGATGCTTATTAGCAGCAATATTGTATTAGATATTGTATTCATTATATACTATCTTTTCCTTAAAGTCAGCTAATAAAAAAAGTCAATTTGTGGAGAATCCGTTATCATTCGGCCGTTTTTAGAGAGCAAAGTAAAAAAAAGCTTACTATAATAATGATATCTTTTTGAATTTTTATGATATTTGATTGGATTTTTTTAAGAGTTACTCCATAGAATTGACTATTAAATGATGTAAAAAAATCGTTTTTATCGTTCGCGCATGCGCAGATAAAAATTATTTCATACAACTACTCATATTTCATAAAATAATTAATATATCTATATTCCAATTGCGCTATATTTTTTCTATTACATTTTGCTACTTTTCTTGAAATTCGCGTTAAACTTGGTCAAAAAGCTTGCATGATATAAACAAAAAACATACCGGATTTTTTTGAATTTTTCAAAAAAAAAAATCGCTCTTTCTCCATGAAAATGCATGCTAATCTTACAAAAATCAGTGTACATGTCGTACAGTATCCAGATATTTGTATTCTGCAGCGATAAATTGTTTAGTGCATTTTCATGTACAGGGTAATCCCAAATATTTCTATTATTCTTTGATTTTTTAATGCCTCCTAATTGCCCTGCTTATCAAATGGATATTGATAAATATGACATCAAACACAATATTTATAATCCTGAAGTTTCAGAAGAATCCGACAAGTATATTTTTAAATATTTGACGAAATGTCAAAAGTTGAAAGTGTCTAAATACTTATTGATAGATTAGTGTGTATGCTATGAAAGTGTGCCGCGATATGTTAGATATTGAAAATGGAGTGTGTAGAATTTATAGTTCGTTTACAGAGCATTAAAAAAATTCTGTTACATTATTGTCTACGGGGGAAAATCATTTGCAGAATATTTTAATGATATTTACATTATTTAAAACATACTGCGGTTGATATGTATCCCACATTTGCACTATAAGATGCTTATAGAATACAGTGCTCATAATATTTATTATTCATTTACAGGAGCACATAAAATAATTCACTTTAAATTTTATTACTGTCTATTAGCAAGAATTGCTGGTAATGCGATTTCAACTGGCTATGCATTTTTTTTTAAATATAACTAATCTTTTGTATATTATCTGCTGTACCTATATACATTCTAAGGCTTCACATACAGGATTTTACAAATTTCCGCATGTTGACAGGAATTGCTAAACGGGAACTTTCAACTCTGTAATGCGTTTCTTGTCAAATCTAGATTTTTGCATACAATGTGGTACATATACAAAGCTATAGATCATATACAGGATTACACGGATTTATTAAATGGTGAAATTTTGTTACCTTATTTTAAATGTATTAAAAACTGTTTAATAACCTATGTTTCACGTATGATTTTTCTCGTTTTTCCTTGCAATTAAATTCGTTCATTTATTTTTATTGATATTGGATCCTTATATATCAGCTGAAAGTTATGTTAAATCTCTTGAATTTCAAAAAGTAACGCAATTAAAATTTTATACAATCCTTCTAAAAATAAATTATCAATTACATAATGTTTCTTTTGCTGCAACAGGATAATTATAAACTTCTGTATATCTGAATCTTTAAAATCGAACGAGTTTAAAAATCGAATATGTTATCATTCATATGATAAACCATTTAGAAAATCAGTTTGATTGTGTTAAAGTTATAGTTTATCTACATACACATCATTTATACGGAGTTCTTTTACTTGCGGTTTATTCTATTGGGCGGTTTACATGACAGACCAGATGTTATTACCAATAAGGTTATCTGAGCGAGATATGATTGCCGGTTGTCGGACCAGTTAGTTCAAACGGTAAAGCATTGGCCCTGTGAGAAAATCTGGCTTCGATTCCCGGCCAGAAATTTTTTTGCTCAGATGGAAATATTCAAGGTTTTTATATGAAAAGCTGGGAGAGTCCATATTTTCCTTTTTAGGTAGCTTTCATTACAAAAAGTAAAACGCTACCTATTGCAGCCGTCCGGAGGAAAGCACTTCCGGAAAATTTTGGTATAATTTCACCGATCATGAACCCCAGACCCCAAAACCACCGTCCGTTCAAATGTTGACATATACATATATATATAACCATATATGTATATATATATCTGATTTTTGTCATGCGATAACTAACGTATTTATGAACCGATTTGAATGAAACTTGGTATGTACATAGTATATACAAATGTCTCGACTGAGTTCGTTGGTCAGCATCATCCGCCATTTTGTTTCAAAATGGCGGCCATTTTAAATTTTTTAAAAAAATTTAAAATTTAAAATTAAATGCGAAAAAATTAAAAGTTGAAAAATATTTTTCTTTTACGTGTTAGAACTTAAAACAAAAATTCTAGAACACTTTTTATTTTGTCTATATCTTAAAAAATGATTGAGTTATAGCACTTTGAATTTTTCTTATGGCTGACATTTTGAAACGATCTGATTTTTGTCACGTGATAACACGCGTATTTATGAACCGATTTCACTGAAACTTGGTATGTACATAGTACATACAAATGTCTCGACCGAGTTCGTTGGTCAGCATAATCCGCCATTTTGTTTCAAAATGGCGGCCGTTTTAAATTTTTTAAAAAATTTTAATTTAAAATTAAATGCGAAAAAATTAAAAGGTGAAAAATATTTTTCTTTTACGTGTTAGAACTTAAAACAAAGATTCCAGAACACTTTTTATTTTGTCTATACCTTAAAAAATGATTGAGTTATAGTACTTTGAATTTTTCTTGTGGCTGACATTTTGAAACGATATGATTTTGTCACGTGATAACACGCGTATTTATGAACCGATTTCAATTAAACTTGGTATGTACATAGTACATACAAATGTCTCGGCAACTTCGCTGCCAGCAGTTTTTGCTGTAAATTTAACGGATTTTTCGTTTCTTTTCTTTTCTTTCTTTCTTTCTTTTTTTTTACTTTTTTTTTTTAAAACAGTGAATGAGAAAGACAAAAGCAGTAAGTTTTGATTACGTCCATTAATAACTATATCCTAATAATAATAATATATATTCTACAATTAAAAGGTAAGAACTTATATTATAAATAAGTATTTTGCTTATAAGACGTTACTTTATTAATAAAACATTTAAAATATATTAAAAATTGACATGTTTAAAAATATATTAAAAATTGACATGTTTAAAAGTATATATTAAAAATTGACATGCAAAAATGTTTCCAGCAATTTTTACCATAAATTTAATGGAATTTTTTTTTTTTTTTTTTTTTTTTTTTTACAATGTATTAAAACATTCATATTTAATAAGTAATAAAATAAATACGAAAGTTAATTTTGAGTTATGCCAAATTAACGCATACTTCTTTTTAGCATTGACAGATTCGATTTTCGGTATTTTATACAGTGCTCAGCAAAAGTTTAGACAATGATCGATTACGCTTCTATTTTCAGAAGTATGTACCGAATGTTTGTAATTCCTCTGTCATACATTACTTGTGACTTATCCTTTATTCACACACAATAAATTTTGAATTTTACCTTTTACATAAAATATAATGACAAAACAATAAAATTAACATTGTGGCAAAAGTATAGACAATTTGTGTATTTACAGAAAAATAACTACAAATTAAAATCGAGTTGCACCAGCATTGTTTGAAGTTAGTGCAAGAATGTAATTTTTCATCGAAAAAACTAAATGCTGCGTCACTTGGGGGTTTATTTCGTACCAAACATGTTCAACAGCAGCTCGAACCTCATTAAAAGCAAATTATAGCAAAAATTTGCATAAACATCACGGCATATGATGTTACAAAAGCTTTCGATTGGGTCCGGATCAGAACTACACGCCGGCCAGTTGAGATCAATAGTATTTTCAGAATTAAACAAAGTTCTTCTTTTGTATGCAACATGAATAGATGCTAAAATCCATATTCTAGATCAGCAAAAGTTCCCCAAATGACTAAAAATTAATCTCCAACGTATGTACGTAGTCTTGTGTTGCTTGGCAACCAATGAATAACTCCACAAATACACGAGCATTAAAGCTAAGTGAGAACCAAATTATTTAAAAGTCACCTTCTTTTTGTCGACTTAATTAAGAACCAAGATCTTTACCCTTAAGTCATTTTAATAGTATGCCCACTTGTTTGGGCCATTCAAATTCCACTTTTTTTTCGTTACTGAATATCATAGCGTACCATTTGGGTCCATATGACGTATGTTTGCAAGTTAATTGAATTCTCGCCAATTTATAGCGATATTTTAAAGCTAATTGTTTTATTATTTTCATATAAATTGATTTACCTGTTTCTTTAATTCATCTACGAATCATTTCCGACGACACAGAAAGTTCTGACTTATTTTTAATGTGATTAGCAATCATTATTATGTAAATGTCAGTTTCTGGATCCTTTTGTCATCTCATTTTCTCGTCACACAAGATCTTCCAGATTATGTTTTGTTTTGAAGGACTCATCCTTAGACTATACTTCATAGACAGACCGCTTTGGACGATTCAATGCTGCTGAAATTTTTGCAACAGTCTTCCCTTTACATTTGAGCTTTCCTACTTCAATTACCTCATCTAATTGAATATTTTTTGCTCGCGACATCTTCACTAACTGATGCTATATCGAGGTATAGTTAAATACGTCAGACATGTGACATCATAACTTAGAAATTTGCATTTTTCCATGAACAGTTGCCTAAAAATCAAAAAGTGTCTAAACTTTTGCAATATGCAAATTTTACTTTTTTTAGTTAAATTAAATATTATCTTATATTATAACCATTATTTTTATTCTACATTATATAAAATATATTTGAAAATAAGTATAGCCATTTGTAAAACTCACGTATTCGTATTTTTTATTTAAAGGTTAAAAAACACCAGTGTCTAAACTTTTGCTGAGCACTGTATTATTTTAACTTTTATATTACTTTCATGATGGATGATGAATATTCATTTAATTTTTTTTATCGGGCTAAACTTTAATAGGAAGTATAATTATGTTATACTGAACGTAGCAATGTTGACTTCAGTTTTAACATGTACGTAATCTCTTACATTATAATAAACAAGGTACTTTGTAAGATTCGAAAGAAAACTTTTATATTTCATAAAACTAAAGTTAAATGAGTTGAAAATATTTTATGCAGTTTTTTATATATATGTTTTTTAACCCTCGCACATCCTGATTAGTATTTTTTCTTTCTTTTATAATTATTTTATGGATGCATTACCTGATAAATAAAAACGAATATTTATTGTTTTATGCATGATAATTTTTTTAAAGCGAGTAATATGTGTTAGATTTATAAAATTTGGCTTTATATGTTAGAGAGAACATAAACGTTTCATATTTTTACAATGATTTAGAAGAATATATATAACGGTCGGCTCAAAAATACCGGTGCCGACAAAGAAAGCAACATTAAAAGAATTTTTTTTTATTTCTTCTTAGAGATAATCTTCAGAAAGACTAATAAATTTGTCATATCGGTGTTCTAATTTAATCAAACCATCTTAATAATGCGATTCACCGAGCAACTTCAAAACAGTTGCTTGCCGCATCAATTACCCCCCTCGTTCCATGGAAATCTTCGTCCATCAAGGAATCTTTTGAGGTTATGGAATAGGGGATAGTTACTGGGTGGTAAATCTGCTGAATAAAGTTTGAGCAATTCGAACTTGAATTCGTAGATTTTTACCCATTGTGATGACTGACCGATGTGCTGAAACAAGATTGTTTTCCGTCAAATGAGGTCCTTTTTTCTTTACCTCGTCACTCAAATGTTGCACTAAACTTACGTAGTACTCATCAGTGATTTTTTTTATCCTTTTCCATAAAATCAATATAAATAATTTCTTTTGAATTCCAGACAATACCCGCGATAACGTTGTTTACTGACAAAGTTGACTTCGCCTTTTTTTTGGAGCTGGTTCATCTGGCGCATTCCACTGTTTTGACTGTAATTTGCTATCAGGGTGTAGTGATGAATCCAAATTTTATCCATACTTATAAGACATCTCAAAAATTCTTTGGTATTTTTACGGTAAAGCTCGAAATTTTTATTTAAAACGGTTTTCCAGTGCAACATTTGGTCAGGGTTAAAAAAAAGCGGCACCCACATTGCACAGACCTTATGAAAGCCAAAAATATAAGTTTAAATATTACATGCTCTTTTGATATGTTTACAGCCCCAGATATTTCGAAAAAATCTAATCAACTGTCTTCTCGGGCAATTTGATGAATTTTTTCAACAATTTTAGGAATTGTGACGTCCACGGGACGTCCAGAGCGAGGCTCATCACTCGCGTTCGTCCGCCTCATTTTAAACTCTGCAACCAACCTTTTTACCATTTAATATGATGGGGGCAATGTCTTGATTTCTTTAGTAGGTTAATCCCTTCAAATGGAAGTTTTTAATTTATCATTCGTTTTTCCGAATCTTCCATTTTCTTAAAAAAATTAAAATAGTCTTAATTTAAATGATGTCAATCAAACAATAACCAAGCTACAAATCTAAAACTGTCGGTTTAAAGTAGTCATGGATAGTACTATGCAATGCTTGCGTATAACTGTCTTAGGGGCTCGATTTCTGTGCCGAGCCCGGGACTTTTCATCCGATCCTCATACATACAGTAATGGTCAAAATTGTGGAAACTTTTTAAAACAAATATATTTTTGAATATTTATGGCTCATAATACCACTTCCTGTTTAAGTAATATCATAATATTATATACTAGTGGAAATATAATTTAATGAAGAAGGTAATGAAGTAAATTTCGTACAGTTATTAGTAGTGTCAATCCATTTCAAGTGGTCCAAAAATATGTTTTATTGGTTGCTTCACCATTTAAAAAAAAGAATCAGATTTCTTTTGTGCAATAACTATGTGAGGGAGTGACCTTTCCATAAAGGCACTCTAGTGTTTCTGAGATCGTGACGTCAATAATTTAACAAGTGTAAGCGTAAAAGCGACATCTATCCTCTCTTTTACTTTAAGTTTCTAGAGTGTGTGTGCTCTTTCGGATTTTACAGTTAGCTTGCGGTTATTAGTAATATGTTAATGTGAAGTATCTCAGTTTGCAGCATATAAAAGCTTGGGTTTGTGTGTTTCTGGCGTGTCTCTGGCATTAGCCAGCAGCCAGCGAGTGAGGATCTCTAGTATTAGACAAACGAAGTGAATTATTGTTCAGCGAAGTGCTAGCGAATAGGAAGTAGCAACGGCCTCCTGTGAAGTGGAAAGGAGTTTGGAAAATTGATTTGAGATTCGGCCGTGGTAAGAGAGTTTTTATTAGTTCCATTTTTGATTATTTGGTGAAATAAAGAATTACCCACAGCCACGGGCTGTTTAATCAAGCTTTGTTTAGCAGATCAGCCAGAAGATAGTAAGAAGTGTTAGGCGGTGCCCCGACTGAGCTAGGCCGAAGCCTGTGAGTATGATTTAGCTGTTCATAGTGTTTTCAGTTGTGTAAATTTGAAGACTTGCTCCACTTCCCTTCAGCCATTATCACTTTAATAAACTTTGTTATTTTATCCTAAATTAATGAGTATGTCTACATTTAACCTCCACCACGACCAACCCACCGTTACAAATGACGCTCACCGTGGGTTTACCGTTACAAATGGCGCCCAACGAAACATTGGACATTGTGAGATTGTGCCACGTGTATATTTCACCGGTGAAGGTGATATTAGTGAATTTTTAGTTAAATTAGATGATTATATTTTGTTCAATAATATACCTGAAAAAAGTAGGTACGTAGTGCTTAAATGCTCGTTGAAGGGCGAAGCACTTTTGTGGTTGGAAAATATAGGAAAGTTTTTGATTTCTGATGAAGCGAAAAGATTTGAACAAACTGTGATTGAGTTAAAGAAGGCATTTCCTCCCGTTAAAGATAAAAGTATTTTGAGTAAAGAGTTCTATTGTAATAAGCAGAATATTTATGAGTCGGCGTCAAAATTTTATCTTCGTAAGCTTGAACTAAAAAATAAATTAAATTTAGATATCACATTTGAGGAATTGTTGGACATTGTTTTTCCTCTTTTTAATCCAAATATACAGGACTTTATTGAAGTTAGAGCACCGAAGAATTTTGCAGAAATGCATCAGATATTATCGAAGTATGAGACTCGGCATAGCTCGGATCAACGGGATTTGCGTAACCCTCGTCAGAGACCGGTCACAGATAGTAATTTGAGAAATGAGGGGGAACGTAATTTTGTGAGAGGGGGGGCAGCGATTTCCGGATAGTAATTTACGTAATAGAAATGATGGATTTGGTCGTAATATGTCGAATACGAATAATGGTAATAGGAATTGTGATGGTGCTAATAATTTTAGAAGTGGTGGGAGAAGTATGTATGGAAATAGACAGAATAGTGGTTATAATCGTAGTGGGGGAGGACGGGACAGGAATGTTTCTTCGCAAGTAAGGAGATTGACTTCGGATGAGAATGTTGAAAATAGGTCAATGCAAAAGAGATGTGTTCAGAGGTCGGGTCAGTTAAACTGGTAGGTGACTGTATTTCGGAAGGTATGCAGTCACAGATTAAATCGGAAAAGCCTTCTGTGAGTTTGAATAAAATTACTATTAATCCGGTTGAGTTACCTGAAGTGTTAATTGTGTTAGATGGTATTGTCGTTAAAAGTGTCTTCGATACAGGGGCAGATAAGTCGTTCATTTCTTTTGATTGTTATCGGAAATATTTTTCGTATAAGAAGTTGAAGAGGTTAAGTCTGGTGGTTCAGTCGGCACAGGGAGTAGCTTGCGATAATAAAGGTTCAGTAGAATTGGAAGTTGAAATTCGTTCGGTTAAGACATGTTGGGAGTTTTGTGTGTTAGATGGATTAACAGTGCATTGTATAGTTGGTGTGGATTATATGAAGGATAGAGGAATTAGTTTGGATTTCATTCAAAAGTCGTTAATCGTGAATAATGATGAGAATGTGAGTAAGAAAGAGCCAGTTTCAGTGTCAGTTAATTTGGAGGAGTCGGGGTTAAGTGAAATCGAGAAGGAGGAATTTAATAAGTTTTTGAATGAATTTGGAGAGGTTTTTTCTGATAAACCGGGTTTAACGCATGTTGCGTGGCATGAGATTGATACTGGTTTGAAAGCACCTGTTGCTAGTAAACCCTATCGTTATGATAAAGTTAAACAAGGTATAATTGATTATCATATTAAAAAAATGCTAGCGGACGATATTATAATGCCAATTGAGTCTCCTTTTGCATCTCCAGTAGTGTTATGTCGTAAAAATAATGGGAAAAGTTTAGATAATCCAGAGGCATATAGGTTTGCAGTAGATTATAGAAAGTTAAATGCGATAACGCAATACCCTCAGTACCCTATTCCAGTAATTGACGACATTTTGGCTAATATAACGAGTACGAATTATATGTCAACGTTAGATCTTACGTCGGGTTATTTTCAGATTGCAATGAAGCCGGAGGACATACCTAAGACTGCGTTTATTACTCGGGACGGTTGTTTTGCTTTTAAGAGAATGAGTTTTGGTTTATCGGGAGCGCCGGCAACGTTCCAGAAGGCCATGAATAATATCCTTAAACCTTTGCTTGGTAAGGGTGTCTTGGTCTACCTGGACGACATAATTATAATGGCAGCTACTTTTGAAGAGCATTTAAGATTGTTGAGGGAAGTATTTACGTTGTTAAGAGATGCTGGGTTAACAGTTAAGTTAGAAAAATGTAAATTTTTGAGAAAAGAGATAAAGTATTTAGGAGTTAAAATTACGCGTGATGGTATTAATATAGATAATGAGAAAATTGAGGCAATTACGTCAATGAGTCCCCCCAAAAATAGTAAGGAAGTGGCGACATTTTTAGGGATGGTGGCTTGGTTTGCCAAGTTCATTCCACGTTTTTCGGAGTTATGTGAACCGTTGTATAATTTAAAAAGGAAAAGGGTGAAGTTTGTATGGTCATCAGCGGCTCAGAGATCGTTTGAATTATTAAAAGAAGCAGTAGTTTCCCCTCCTGTTTTGGCTCACCCCGATTATTCATCTCAGTTTGAAGTGTATTGCGATGCGAGTGCAGTGGGGGTTGGAGCGATGTTAGCACAGAAAGGTCGACCTATAGCGTTTGCGTCAAGAATTTTAAATGCAGCGGAAAGGAATTATTCGATTACGGAAAGGGAGTGTCTTGCAGTAATTTGGGCTTTGAATAAATTTCGTTGTTTTTTCACTAATACACCGGTTAAAGTCATTACGGATCATTCAGCTTTGACAAAGTTAACTAATGGAAAGGGTTTGTCGTCTCGTATGGTCAGATGGTGTTCGAAGTTAGCAGAGTATAATGTGGTTATAGAACATAGGGCTGGCAAGGAGAATGCGGTAGCGGACGCTCTGTCACGAAACCCGCATGGTAGTTTAGAGGTCACGGAGGAAGTTAAGTGTTGTGCATTGTCTTCATTGGTGTTAAGGTCGCGAGAGCAGTTGATAAGGGAACAGAAGCAAGATGAAGAGTTTGGTAGTTTGTATCGTTTCTTGGAAAATCCTGATGATGTCCCGAGCGCAGATGTGCCTATGTTTGAGAAATGGTCCCAATCTTTTAAGCTTATCGATGGTCTTCTTTTTTATTCTAAAATTGTAAATTCACGTGGTGAATTAAGAGTTTTTATTCCGGCTAGTCTTCGTAAGGCCATCTTGAAAGAATTTCATGATAATCCATTAGCAGGTCACTTAGGAATCAGGAAAACTTATGCTCGAATTTGTGAATCCTGCTACTTCCCTAAAATGCGGGAAGCAGTGCGCGCTTATGTCTCCAGCTGTAGCACATGCCAACGTTATAATTATAAAAATGTAAGTCCAGCTGGCAAATTAATTCCTATTAAAGTAGACTTTCCTAATGAATGTGTAGGTGTAGATTTAATCGGTCCTTATCCATTGTCTAATCCTAAAAGATATAGATTTGTGCTAGTTATAGTTGATTATTTTAGTAAATGGGTAGAGTTAGTCCCCCTCAGGAAGGCTTCTGCATCTGCAGTTGCCGATGCATTTTTCGATAATTATATTTCTAAATATGGTGCACCAATTAGGGTAGTGAGCGATCATGGCCCTTGTTTTATTTCTGATATATTTAAGGCCCTGTGTGAGAAGCTGGAGATCGATCATTCTTTTACTGTTCCGTATCGACCTCAGTCTAATATGGCTGAACGTGTAAATCGTACATTAATTCAAATGATTTCTTCATATGTTGGTTCTCATCATGCAAATTGGGACCAGTTTCTTCAGCATTTTGCGTATGCACTTCGTACAGCAGTTCACGAGTCAACGGGGAAAACGCCAGCTGAATTGTTTTTGGGTAGAAAAGTCATTACTCCATTCCAAAGGCTAGTTATGGTGTCAGATGCGGAAAGTCAGTACATGTGTCAGGATATTGAGAGGTTGGTTAAGGAAGCTCAAGTTCAGATGGGAAAAGCGCAAGAAAAGCAGGCTCAGTATTATAATATGCGTAGGAGGGAGTTAGAAGTGAAAGTTGGAGATTTTGTGTTAGTAGAAAAGCATTGGTTAAGTTCAAGTCGTCAAAAGAGAGTAGCTAAGTTTGGTCCGAAGTTTTTAGGTCCGTTCGAGGTTTTGGAAGTTCGAAATAATAATTTGGTTGTTGATGTCAATGGTGAGAGAATGACTGTTAATCTGGATCAGGTTAGAGTGTATAAGTTTAGAGAAAATGGTAGTGAAGGTTCTCATGTGTCGAGTGGTGTTTCGCGAAATTCCCGATCCAATGAGTGTCCCGAGTCCAGCACTTCTTCATCTAATTCTTTTCATCAATATTCAAGAAGAAAATTTGGTCAAGCAGCTCCAAAAACTGTTCTTGAAAGTCGAAAGCCTAGCAATCCGAGAGCAAAGTATGATAATAAAAATAAGAGAACTGTGTCAAATACATCGGACTCTGTGTGCCATAAAAGACAAAAAATTATAAACTGTCCAGTTCCTCCACTTATTAGACAGCAACCTCACAAACATACATTATCTAATAGTTCACCATCTTCGGTACTTAATCCCCGGAAAAGATTTCGTATGGACACTCGACAAACTGTTAAACGAACTTTAAATTCGGAATTTTTGCCCAATAAGAAACAGCGTAGGTCTGGAAAGAAACGTGGTCTAGGATCTTCAGTAACTTCGGGTGCGTCTAGAAAGAGGAGACAACGCTCAGATTACCGGCATCAACAGTGTGAATCTCGCCGTGGAGTGACCCCAGCGAACCGGCCAGAGCAGAGTCGTCGAGCGGAACCTACAAGAATCCCACGGCATCCATTCCGAACCAGGTTGCAGGCACGACAGTCAACTGTGGCGTCACCGTTCAGTTCTGATGACGAAAGATCCTTCGTACAAGGTTTCTGGGACAAGAGGAGAAAACCATCCTGTAGTATGAAGCCAGCCAGCAGCGAATCATCTCTATGATTGGGTGATAATGTTCTTTATTAAATTTCTATTAGAGTGCATATATGTGGTAGCAATGTGAAAGAATAGAAAGCAGAAAGACTGTTTGGTACTTTTTGGCCATTTTTGGAATTTTTTGACGGACTCACGATTGGTGCTTAATTGTGTTCAAAATTTGTTTGCAAAATTGTTAGTTTTATGTATGTTTGAGATTTTGGTCTTAACTGCTTTTAAAAATTCTGGATCTATTGTTAAATTGTTGTGTTATTTGTTAAAAATGTTACTATATTGTTATATTGTTCATGTGTTATAAAATGTATGTTAATGTATGTTTAAATTTTCAGAAAGTACAGATAGTAATTTGGGTTATTTTGTACACGCGCCGCGGTTCAGACGCGCACGTGTTTTGCGGTCAAGAAGTCCTTGACACGCGTTTCTCTCTCTTATACTAACATTTAATGAATTAACTTTCTCCTTATCGTTCGTGTTTTATGTGTTGCGTTTGTACTTTAGTTGGGAATGGTTTCCGCAAGTTGCGAATTTTTAAGCTGCGTTTGAATTTGAAATTGTATTGTATTAAAATTGAATGTTAATGTGATTTTCTTGCAGGGAAGTATACCTGTGTTATGTATTGATTCTGCTATTTTTCTTTTAGTTAATACAGATGAAGAGCATGATGACGTCATTTTGTAAATTTTTGATTTTTTTTTTTATTGTTGCATAAGCACAGCGATATGACGCTGTACGTATGTTCCCCAATTATTGTTAAAGTGGAGTTAAGTTTTGAAGAATTTTGGGAGTTAGTTCATTGGCTAATGGGTATGTAGGTATTACGTAATAGCAGAGTTATTTTGAGTATGAAGTAAAATTTAATTTTAGATGAGTTCGGTATTTGGATGAGGAAAATTTTTGCGCATTGGGTTTTTTGGACTTGGTGCGAATTTTAGTATTAGGAAAGTTATGGACAGATAATTTTTGGTAATGTTATAGTTGTATTGCAATATTGAGGAAAATTTCGGAAGTTTAGTATTTTGAGAAATTTTAGCACTCCCAGTGGAGTGGGCTGTTTTGAAAGAAGAAGTAATTAGTTTTGAAAGTTTTACGAGTTTTTGGAAGTTTTACGGAGGCTATTTGTAAGACAGAAGAACGATTGGATTGAATATGTGAATTTTTTGAGGCAAACTGAGGTTTTTTGGTTGTGATGGGTTAAAGTTAATATTTTAAAAGTTATGTTTCGGCGCTAAATTTCACCCATCACTGTGTTTATTACGGCTCGAAATTTATAACAAGAAAAAGTTCTGGGCATGCATTTGACCCAGCCCCTTTTCTCTGTAAAATCCGAGGGGGGGTTGTGAGGGAGTGACCTTTCCATAAAGGCACTCTAGTGTTTCTGAGATCGTGACGTCAATAATTTAACAAGTGTAAGCGTAAAAGCGACATCTATCCTCTCTTTTACTTTAACTTTCTAGAGTGTGTGTGCTCTTTCGGATTTTACAGTTAGCTTGCGGTTATTAGTAATATGTTAATGTGAAGTATCTCAGTTTGCAGCATATAAAAGCTTGGGTTTGTGTGTCTCTGGCGTGTCTCTGGCATTAGCCAGCAGCCAGCGAGTGAGGATCTCTAGTATTAGACAAACGAAGTGAATTATTGTTCAGCGAAGTGCTAGCGAATAGGAAGTAGCAACGGTCTCCTGTGAAGTGGAAAGGAGTTTGGATAATTGATTTGAGATTCGGCCGTGGTAAGAGAGTTTATATTAGTTCCATTTTTGATTATTTGGTGAAATAAAGAATTACCCACAGCCACGGGCTGTTTAATCAAGCTTTGTTTAGCAGCTCAGCCAGAAGATAGTAAGAAGTGTTAGGCGGTGCCCCGACTGAGCTAGGCCGAAGCCTGTGAGTATGATTTAGCTGTTCATAGTGTTTTCAGTTGTGTAAATTTGAAGACTTGCTCCACTTCCCTTCAGCCATTATCACTTTAATAAACTTTGTTATTTTATCCTAAATTAATGAGTATGTCTACATTTAACCTCCACCACGACCAACCCACCGTTACAAATGACGCTCACCGTGGGTTTACCGTTACAACTATAGCATGATGGAAGTTTAAAACGACTATTATTTCAATTTTATTAATTTTTGTTTCTGCCCGGCGGCCATCTTTTTTTCATCATGTGAAGTATTTTCTCACATCCTAGGGCTTACGAATTTTAAATAACTTATCTTTTATTTTTCCAATTCGAGTGGCGTTTAAAGCAATTTGTTCAGAATAAAATGGGCTAAAAGTGTAGTAATAAAATAGTTTCTTAAAATAAATCTTTACTAATGAAATTTTAGCATAACGTTTAAGATTTTTTTCAAAATCTGTCCGTTTATACAAGAGGATGCTTTTTAAAAATTAATGCTGTGAACATGACAGATTTTTTTTTTTTTTCTTTTACAAATAAGCAGAAAGTACTTGTACTCATCAGCCAGTTCCAGATCTGGGACTTGTTTTCTCTTCAATGGAAAAAATCCCAAAAATTTAAAAAATCGCACTTTTAAGGCTTTGATATCTCTGGTGGGGCACAAGATAAGAATCTAAAATTCTAACCTCTGATAGAATTTAATGTAGTATTATGCACAAAAATATTGAATATGGAGATTTGATTGCAAGCTGAGATTTGACGAGGACAAGATGTCAACAAATACTATTACGAGTACCTTAGAATGAATTAGAATTATCTCTTTTATTACGATGTTTACTCACAAAGTATAGTTTGTTGAAAACAGTTTAATAACAAATACTTAATTTACTAAGATACTATATATGTTCAACAAAGATCTGGAAAATATCTTCAGGCATTTTTTTAGAGATGTTATTAGAGATTTATTAGAGTTCAACTATTATTGTTGGCAGTTCCATGAGGGTGATTTTTCTCAAAATTTTGTTTGGAGAAACCAAATGTTATCATCCCTTCATAATATGAATTAACCCATTAATGCTCAAAATATTTTCTTCATTAAAAATGAAATTTCGGGTTTCCCACCACTTTTAAAAGAAGGATAACTTTTGTCTTAATTTATTGAGGAATGTCACTCGTGAAAAATAGTGCTTATTTATCTTTCTATTCACTGGTGTGAAAAGAGTTTTATTGCCTTTTTTATAATCGTCCCTAAAAAGGGACGCTAGGCACTAATGGGTTAAATTCTTTACCCTACTAGCTTATAGATATGAATTTTGAAATCCCTATGTTCAAGGTTTACTCCTTTAATAATTTCAAGATACCGCAAAAGGGCTTTGGATATCTTTATTTCCTAAAAATTGCTTGAAGCTTATGCATAGTAACATCGTATAAAAATTTCATTTACAGAAACATGCTTGTGGTAGGAATGCATTTCAGGGTGTGGCACGAAGCATTGAAATTGTGAACTTGCAGGAATACATTTTAACCCTTTCAAGGGCGCCGTTTGCAGTCTGCAATCGGTCAAGTTTACTGTTTCAATTGCGAACTGGCACCAGTAAATTTTTAGTACAATATAGGTTTCACAATATAGGTGAAAAAGAGCTCTTGGTTATTTTCAAATAAATTTATTCTTAAATTGCGGTGTGAATCAATTAGTTAAACATTTTTGGAGCAGAAATACCTTCCCCTGAAAGGGTTAATACGTTTGATATGTCTCAACAACTATGTCAACAATACGGGCAGCTTTCTCTTTCCTTATTACTTTTTTGCTTTAGTCCGATGTCTTTTATAAAATATTTTTTATGTACAATAATTGAGTTTTTTTTTAAACTAAAACTACTTAAAATATAAATTACTGAAACAATACAAAATTTAGATCTTAGGCATAATTTTCTTAAAATTAATTGCTAAGCTTTGCAAAAGGCTTTTTTTTTCTGTTACTAGATAATAATAAAAAATAAATTTAAATGACACTCCTAATACTTTAAATGACACTTACCTGTGACTGCAATAAGCAGTAGTTTAGTAATATTGTTTTAACATATTTCCTTTACCATATCTCAGCTTGTAGTCAAATCTACATCTTGAAATTTTTTGTACATAACACTACCTTAAAATACTATCAGAAACCACAATTTCAGATCTTTAACTTGTGTCCCACCAGAGATATCAAAACCTTAAAAGCGTAATTTTTGACATTTTTGAAAATTTTGAGAAATTTTTTAATGAAGAGAAGTCAAGTCCCAGATCTGGAACTTAGCATGTGAACGAAAGTATTTTTGGCCAAGTTGTAAAAAAAAAAAAAAAAAAAAAAAAAAACATATGTTTTATTTAAAGATTTCCTTACTAGAAAAGCTCCCTCTTGTAGACGGACAGATTTTGGAAAAAAAATGTATGCTGAAATTTTACCAATTAGGAATCTACTTTATTAATGAATTTTTCGATCATTTTATTCTGAACAATTTGCTTTAAACCTCATTTGATTTGAAGAAATAAAAGATGAGATATTTACAATTACGCAAACCCTTCAATGTGAGAAATTTGCTGCACACGGTGAAACTAAGATGGCCGCCATGCACAAACAAAAAAATAATATTAAAATTAAAATAATAGTTATTTGAGCTCCCATCATGTCCGGGTTGTTGTACAAACACATTCAGATTTTATAAAAATTGTCAAGCAACCAGTGCCGGACCATTTGAAATTAATTGACCCAGTACTTAATCAAATGTCATAGGGGTGAATATGAAAAAATACGGAAATTGCAGTCCGCACAGTAAAATCCCTATTAAATGTTACATAATGCATTTTCTAGTGATAAATTCTAATAAAATATATCCTTAGAAGTAATGTTAAGAGACATTACATTTTTAATTACATAAATAAAACAATTAAAAGATTTACAATTTCAGACTGTCATTTTCCTGGCATGTCACACTGTGATATGTGCAAAGTAAAGTGCATTCTGCTATACTGTATAAGAATCTTTTCCTAGATTTTTTAATTTCTAAAATAATATTTACACTTTATAAAACAAATATATGAGGAAAGTAACAAATTCTGTATTTTACAAATAACTTTTCATAATTAAAATATGATTGTCACTGAAAATGAATATCATTTTCCTGGCCTGCATTTTAGTTGTTTATCATGTATAAATACTGATCTGCAGAGTAAATCTTCCTATTTTTGACACAGTTCAAGTCAGAAATAGTAAAATTCATAGCTACCAGCAAGGTATTTTAGATATTTCTTTGAAAATAATGTGATTAAAGTCTTCTTAAAACTTGAGTAGACTTTTATTATGTCATTTTCTTTATTTCCCTAAATTAACAAATAAAACCGAGCATTACATAGAATTTGAGCTACTATATTGAAAACATGTTTTTTAAACCAAATGAAAATTTTAAACCTAAAAAAACAAGAATGTAAAAGATGTTTTAGAATGAAATTGTCATTATCCTGGCATGCATATGCCAAGAAATGACACGTAGTTACATAAAAATTAATTGATCAGAATAAAATTAAGGCTTTCAAAAGTTAGCAAATTTACATGAAAATAAATTTACCTCTTGAAATTTTAAACTCTTTTCAATGGATATTTTCAATATCTCAAATGATGAAAATCGGACATTTTGTGATATTGATCTTTAGACAAATAAACACACACATAAATATAACTTGCTTACGTTAACATGAAGTAGATTCCATTTATTTAAATGCAGCCAATAAGTACAAGTGTTTAGTGAGACAATCTGATATAATGTTGTTTTAACAGTGAATAAATAAGGTAACAGTAAGGTTCAACAGTTCTTGTCATGTTTCTGGACATTTCTTCGTCAGTGCTTCCATGAGATTGAAAATAAAGTTGGGAGTAAAACACAGTGTTGACAAGTAACAAAGAAAGAGATGTAAAACAGTACCATTAAATGAAAACGATTACAGTTATGAAGAAATTAGTAGGAAACTTAGGGAAATCTAACCAAGGATGTCAATTTAAAGTTTTAAAATGATGTCCAATGTGAGGTAGAGGTCTGCACGGGCCGGGCCCGGATCTGGAAATTCCGGCCCGTGCAGACCTCAGTTTAAATTTTTATATTTTAGGCCCGACCCGTACAGAAATCAGTGAAAACAGGCCCGGCCCCCCGGCCCGTTTTGGCCCGTTTCAGTTTCTATGATTTCTAAAAAATCCAGATTTTTATCATATATTTAAGATTTCTTTAAAGAAAACTGCATACATATCTATGGAATGATTTTACAATATATTTTACAGGAAATACACATTAAAAACATTATTGATTACTTAGATTCTTAGGCTTTCAGCATTCGAATAAAGATTCATTAAAAAAATAATATGGCTTAGAATAAAAGAAGAAAAAGGAAAGCTATAAAAATCGTTACTTTTGAAGCTGTTTAATAAAAGAATATTGATAAAAATATTTCTATATCATTTTATTAAAGATTTCAAATCCAAATTCATTCTTAAATTCAAAGAAGATCTTATCTGATACATTTCTAAATTCATTTTTTTCTCAGAAACGCATAAGATTAGCAGGTATCTTTATTCATAAACTGTATAATCGAATGGCGTTATCCATTTTTTGATACAAGCAATTTAAGAATACTGCAAGCAAATAAAATATTGTCATAATTAGCGTTTTGAATAGAATTTCCGGAAGTGATAGCATGGGAACGGAGAAAAACCTGCAATCATTTGAGAAACTATTATATATCAACAAGGTTATACAAGTATTTTATTTATCAAAAATGAAAAACGCTTTTCGATTCCAAATCCCTTCAATAGTTAGGCTTATCGCTTTTATACTTTTACAATTTAAAATTAATCAGAAAATGTGTCAAACTTTCGCATTATTGAGAAATTAATTTAAAAACCATCAAGAAGTATACATCCAAAGATTAAGCTAACGTAAGTTCTTTATCGCTGTTAATAATTTTACAAATCATGTTTTCTGACCTACAGATCTTGAGAACAATTAAGTCTAGTTCCGGTCCGGCCAGTGTATGTGTAGAAAAATAATGCAAGCTTGATCTCGGCCCGGCATGAGTTAGCTAAAAAAATATTAAAACGGGTTACATACAATGTAACTCTCTGATACCGATGTCTACACTGTACATTTTTATATTGATGCTGTCAAACTAGTATGGCGCACATTTATACTTATTCTCGGTAAAACCATTTTCGTTGAAAACAGCTCATATTATATCTTTTCTGCTGAAATCTTCAGAACGGGCCGGGAGGCCCGAAAATTTTTTATCGGCCCATTCAATGTTTTTGCCGGCCCGGCCCGTTTATGTTGTTTGTCGGCCCGGCCCGTTGAAAAAACTATTCTTTATCTGCCGGCCCGGCCCGGGCTCATACAGACCTCTAATGCGAGGTGACTATATCACTATACAATCAAGCTGATAAATCGAGAAAAAGATGCAAGAAAGCAAGTGATGATAGAAGAAATGGGAGATTATGCAAAGGCAAAAGAAGAAAATCATCTGAATGTGTACATGGTGAAAGGGCACAAACCGATGTAATGTTAAGTAAAAGGTTTGCTCGGTGAAGACTGCAAAGATTTGGATAAAACTCTGCAATTCCGTGTAAAAAGCCATTTTTATCTCGACAAAAAGTTTGAAAAGATTAAACTGGACAAAATTCCCTGGTAACTGGACAGCGGAAAAATGGAGCAACGATATTTGGTCAGACGAGGTCAAAATCTTCCTATTTGGGAGATTGGCATAGAATATTGAAAAATAGGAATCTGAGAAGATTTTTATCCTAACAACATTACACACATTATGAAGCATTCAGTCAGTGTTATGAAATGGGGATATATGACATTAGATGGTTTGGGCAGTATTTGTGTGATTAATAGTATTATAAGTGCCACAAAATACATAAATGAAATACTTCAATCTTAAATGAAGCTTTTCGCACGTGATATTTTCTAAAAAAATGAAACATTTATATTTCAAACGGATTCAACTCCATATCATGTTGCTAATGTGCGCAAAAGTGTTTTCATTATGATCATATCTCAGTGTAGAAACAGCCTGGGATTAGCCCTGACCTTAATCCAATTTAAAATTTGTGGATCAGGCTAAAGAAAATTGTTACACAAAAGCAATCAGCAAGAAATTCCATTATATAGAAGCAATAATACAATCTTGGTATTACATTATAACATCTTCATAACTAAAAGGCTTGGTTAACTCCATAGGAAGACACTGTAAAAACATAAATACGAGTATAAGCTACCCAATTAAGTATTAACTGATATTTTGGTAATTTGTGCATCTCTTATTTTTTAGACACATTTCATTTTTCTCTTTTTATAATTACTGTTCTATTAAACATTCCTTTGTAAAATTTATTGCTCTCTTCATTAAATTATCTTACCATTGTTGCATAATTTTATGATATTACTTAAACAGAAAGTGGTGTTATGAACCATCATACTTTAAAAATACACCTTTACAAAAAAGTTTCCACAATTTTGTATACAGTAAAACCTCCATAACGGACACTCCCGAATAGCGGACACATTTATTTAACGGATAGTTTTTCAATCCCCACTCCCAAAACCTGAATTTTTGTATGTTTAACCTCTGAATAGCGGACATTCCGAATAGCGGACACTTTATACGGCGATAAAGGATGAAAAAGTATGTTTTAAAGAGAAAAAAATGAAAAAAAAAGCAAAAAGGCCTCTGAATTTATCAGGACAACGAATTTTGTGATCACAGATAAATGTAGATAAAGAGCTGTGGAAAATCCCCCCCCACACACACACACACACTTTCAGTACTAAATTCAGGGTGTTGCCCGGGAGGAATATCTCTCAGAGCATTGAAATGTCACCCAAGAATATTTTGAGAGGTTATGCTTTTAAAGGTCAAAAAAGGTAATCCTTCCCTCTCCGCCGGAACTCTACAATGTCCAATAACTTCACATAGAAAAACAAATTACATGCAATTGCAAGCAAAACTAAACTTTTGTAACAGATTATTTCACGAGAATATAATAAACAGTGGATAAAAGTGTGCACAAATTTATTTCAATTTTATTGATAAAAAAATATTTTTAATTTCTGATTAATTATCTAATAGAGGTTTTGGGACATATAAAAGTAAATTAATGAAACATTAAGCATTTCTTAGCGATTTTTGATTCTCTGAGGTTTTCCCAATAGCGGACAACTCCGAATAGAGGACAATTCCTGCGTTCCCGAGGTGTCTGTTATTTAGAGGTTTTACTGTACTACTACAAGGAATGTTTCCTAAAATTCCACACAAACATTTCTTCATGGAAAGCTATGACAAAACGATACAAAGAACAAAATTTGCACTGTAAGGTAGCTTTAATAACCACATTACACTTTTCTAAACTTTTATCCAGTTTCAATCATACCATTTCGTTGGACATTATCGATTTTAATTTCGGTGGTACGTTGTACGAAATTTAGGTGCATGACTTCTAGATAGTACTTGAATCCATTGATCAGTTTCTGGATGTTATCTGTTTTTCCAGCATTTAGTCTTTAGAACTTTGGACTTAAGATACGCTCAAAGTAGCTCAATTGGTTGAATTTCGGGAACGTTAACCGGGTTTTTGAACTTTTCGATGAAATATATGTTCTGCTGGCAGAAATGCCTTGGAATTTCCAGAAATCCCTGATGGACAAATCTGGTTCATTTGGGGACATTTTTGGTAAAAAACTGTTAAAGATGTTTTCTTTCCTAAGATGAATGTTGCCTTTGTAAAGCTTGTATGCGCGCATACAATTACACCCCTCTTACGACTCCATTCTCGAAAAACATAGATTCCTAAAAGAACTCGCGTCTAACGGACGTACCTTTATATACGACAACACAACTCTCCACCCGAAGGTTTCGTCTGATTCGTATTAGGTAGATTTCGTATGAATACTACCTATTGCGATCGCTCCCATGTCGGAATTTCTGAAAATTTTTTGCAGATCTACACTGATCACGACCCACAGACCCCAAAACTACCATTTGTAAAAAAGTTAATATCTATCTATTTATCTATCTATATATATGTACCACTTTTTTATGGACACGATAACTTCTTTAATTCTGCTCAGACCTCTTCCAAACTGATACATAAAATCAAGGGACATAAAATCTCGGTCGAGTTCGTTAATGGGCAAAATCGGGCCAAAAGGGTAGAAATAGGAAGGATTTTTGTGAAAACTGAAAAAACCAAATAACTTCTTTATTAAAATCGATATCGAATCAGTTTAAAGTTCACATTACTTCTAAAAAATAGGCCAAAAGTTTATGCACAACAGATTTTTGATCAAATTAAGAATGGGCTCAAGGGGCGCAAAAAATAGGGTTTTCGGGAGTTAAAAATTCATAACTTTGTCAATTCTTAAGATATCAAATCCAACTAATTTTTTTATAAATGCTCTTAATATTATCTAAAACTTTTGTATTGACAAGTTTTTGATAGGAACAACTCTTATTGCAAGAAAATAAAAATAAATAAATAAATAAATAAAACAAAAAGGGGGGTGGAAGAAAAAAAATCCATAATTTCGTCAATTCTTAAGATGTCAAATCCGATTAAATTTATCATACATCTTCTCAATAATATCTACAACTTTTGTATTGACAAGTTTTTCATAAGACCAATTCTTATATCAAAAATAAATTAAACAATAATAGGAGTTGTAAAAAAAATCTCAATTCTAAACTGCTTATATTCTCACTCATTTTGCTCTCAAACTCATCCAATTTGCAGGTTCTCTTATGTAGGAACTATATAATGTGGTGTATTGGTCAGTTTTGTAATAAAGGTAGACTATATTTCAAAACATGCCGTCAAAATGGTGTTGTGAACAGAATTTTTGAAGCGATCGTGATTGAAAAATTGAAGAAGTATTCAAATAACAAATTGCTTATTTTCTGACTCCTTTTTAAATACATTTTTGCACGCAAACGCTTTCAATTCGCAGGTTCTTTTATTTAGGAACTGTATACTGTGCTTTATTGTCCAGGATATTGATAAAGGCAGAATATATTTTTAAAAAAGCCGTGAAAGTGGGCAATTCGAACAGAATTTCCCGACTTGATCGAGATTGACGAATTGAAGTGTTTTAATGTTTGAAAAGCAATTTAGCCTGATTGGAATTAACTTTGAGTATTTGAAAAAATTCACATAAAGAAAGTGTGTAAATTATTCTTTGAGTTATGTTTGAATAACTGACGTTTCTCTTTAGCATTGATTAATTTCCTTTTTAGTATTTTTTATTACAGTTACTAATCATCCATGAAGGATAATAAAAAATCATTTAAAAGTTACATAATTGACAATTTTTAGTTTTAAGATATATTAAAATTATCTTATTACTATTGAACACTGAAAATTATAGATTATTTCTTATAACAAAGTAAATAATGAAGAATTCTGGAGGACTCTGTAAATATTAAAATAATATTTTTGTTTATTGCAATAACTAGAACTGAAGTTACTACTCGCTGCGTTTAAATTTCTTTTACAACATTAACCCCATTGTATCTCTTACAGAATTTATGCACATACTTTTTTAATATGACTCAATGTAATACTTTTTGGAACAATGTAAAACATTAAAAATAATGCTACCATATTGTTTTAAATATTTTCTTAATTATGTTTCATGTTATATTATTTAATACCAGTCGTATTTATTTATCGTAACCATTCAATGCACCGGATTTCGATTAATAGGGGGAAAAAGTCACTTCTGTCACTTTATTCTGATACACGTCCAATGTTTTCGAGACTATTAAATTTCCTTAAGAAAATGACACGTTTTTAAATTAATGAAAACCAATTTCTTTGCTATAAAATCTATAAAGATTAAGTCGTTTTTAAATAAATATCCAGTTATATATATATATATATATATATATATATTTCAATGTACAGTTTTAAAGAAATTTTTCAACACATCTTATACTTGTTCAAATGGTGATTATTTCAGTCGTAGAACATTTATTTTAAGTTAGTTCTCAAGAAAATACTTTTCTCCTATTAACAACACAAAACTTTCTGGACTCATTTTTAAGCACAAAAGCATGTAACTTCGAGGCTTGACTGTTGAAAAATTTGGAATCAAATGGTGTTATCGTTTTTGATAAATGAATTACTAATCGAACTATAAGCGAATGTTATTACGAGACGACAGGTTTCTCTCTTTCCTATACTATCGTGTCCGAAAATTCGATTCAAAATGCCAACTTTTATCATTTTTTCTGAAAGATGTTCTGCATTTATCAAAAAATGGAAAATATCGTTTGATTACATACTTTCTGAATAAGAACACTTTCCAATTTCATGCATTTACGAACAAAAATGAATTCAGAAATGTGTAAAAAAGTAGCTTCCTCTTATTCGAAAACAGCTTTAGGATATTTCGTCAGTTAGATCCCAAATGCCACTCTCTAATGTTAAATATATGGGCGTACCATACATTCATAATTTGAAAACATATTTCCAGAAAATTAATATTCTTAAATTCTTTTTTCTGTGTTCTTTTCTTGATTTTTTTTTTTAAGTTTTCTTAGATTTACTAATATTCTACTACAGAAAATTATAAATTAGCTGCTTCCTTTGCAAATAATAATAATAAAACCATCACATTTTTGACAATCAAGTCATTGCATTTCCTCTTTTGCATTTCATATCACAAAACTTTAAAAACTGGCAACCAAATACTAGATATAATTTATTATTGTATATAAGAATATTTCCTTTCTTTTTTAAGCTTCAAGTCGAGTAAGAACGTGATAAACCAAATCGTAGTGATAAATTATGCTAGGCTGGAGTTTTCTCAGGAAATAAATTGTCATATATTACGAATCCGAGATAAACTCAGGTAATAAATCAAGTGGTTAAATTCTATTTTTAGAAATATTTTGACAATAAATAAATAAATAAATAAAAATAAAATAAATAAATAAAAATAAATAAGAAAGAGGATACTCTTAAAGAACAATTCACAGTAAAAACAAGTTAAAACTATTTAATATTCTAAGGAGATATTTTAATATTAAGATTGCATCGCATGCCCATAGAACTAAAATTAGCAAAGAGAAACTTGAGATCTCATTGAATAAAAGCTTTAAGAATAATTCCGAAAACTTTCAAAGGAAATTTTTGTTTGTGGTAAACTTTTGGATAAAAAAGTATTACATTTGAAAGTTTTTACATGGTTCTAGATTGATTACCTTTAGGTGGTACAGAAAAGCAAGAGGAAATGTTAGGATTTGCAAAGAATTTAGAAAAGTTTGATTTATCCGATATTTCACTTTAGCGGCAATCGTATTACTTCAAAATTACTTTATTTTAAAATTGTCGTTGTACATTCTACTGTACATCAAAATATAAACTCTAAACAAAAATAACAAGATCGACAGATTTGCTCAACATATTTGGTATTTTATTTCAACATATGTATTTCGCTGAAATCACTAATTATTTTGCAACGAAATAAATACATCTATGAATTTTATGCTTTATAAAAATGTGTTTTTCTTTTTCTTTTACATAACATATTTTTACATTTTAAATTACACGCACATGGAAATTTGTTAAAACTATATCCAACGTAATGATTTCTATTTGATGATTGTTTCAAAATATGAAGGTCCACTTTGAGACCACTATAAGTCCACTTTGTCATTGAAATTGTCTTAATCACTATAGCCTGCAATAATTCTAAAAATGTCGCAGGTTTCTCTCAGCACCTGTTAAATTTCAACTCTTGGAATTGAAATAGATTATTAGAACTTGCCACCTTCATCTTAGAAAAATGCTACAAGACGAAATATGAACATGTGGGTAGAACCACACCAAATCTTGCTTTTTTACCTCTCCTTCTTTCATGATGCAATTAACTTTCGATCTATCAATACCAATATACAGTTTTTCAGCATTTATAAGAATTATAATTCATGGGCTGGGAGATAAATTTCATCATGAGATTTTACTTGAGAGTTTTCTAGATTACCGCATCTCTTTCAATGCTACAAGAAGGTAGAGGAAAATGCAGCCTAGAAATAATTTTATTGATTTAGAATATAATTTTTTCTTAAAGAAACAGGGGAGTCTCTATTGAAGAATCCTTCTGTATGCATCATGAAACTGTGATTAGGAAAGCAAGGGGGAGAAACTAGAAAAAAGAAAAAAAAATTCAAAGTGAAGGAACGTTATGAAAAAGAAAAAAATATGCACGGGTGCAGGGTGTTATGAATGAATAAATGAGAAAAAGAAAAAACCCAGTTTTAAATGAAAAACCTAAGAATGCATTTTTATTTAACAAGAGCTTTTGATGAGGAAACTATATTGCAAGGAGCCACGTGATGTCAAAAACTGTTTGTTTTAAATACAGATTTTCCCTCAAGAGTAAGTGTAGTTATTCTTTTTTTAAATAATAATAGAGAAAAATAATGATGTCAAACTAAGTATTTGTTATGTGTCATATTAATATTTATATGGTTTTCTACATGGTGTTTGTGACGATCGATTATAAGCACGAGGGAAAAAAGCCGAGGGTAAATGTATTGCTATCCGTGGGTGTATATTAAAAATAACCTATTCCATATATACGCAGGTTCTAAGAAAACACGGAAAACTCCAAACGGTTCGGTCGACGAGTACGACTAGGGTTCGAGAGCAGAACCTAGCTGCTAGTGGGCTACAATATTAATGTAAAAAATCTTAAAATGTTTAGAATTGTTTTGTAAGATATTGGAAAGTTAGACATCTATAATTTGATATTTGATTAAAACAATTTATCAGTGTATATAGTACATATTTTGCGACATTATGCTCTTAAATAACCATTCAGAAATCAATAATGTTGTCTAAAATTATATTATGAACTAAGAAATTTGTTTAAGCAACTTAGGTTATAAATTCAGTATTTGTCAATAAGACAATCAATTTACAAATGTCAATGATAAAAAGATAAAAGTTATTCTTGTTTTAAAAGTGGTGGGAAAATGCAAAATTTGAATTTTAACGAAGAAAATAATTCAGGCATGAATGGGTCAACCCTTCTTTGCATAGTGATGCAAATTTACATCACCTTTTATTTAACTTTAAAATAATAAATAAAGTTCTTAACAACCACTATATTTATAATAGAAATATTAATTCTGTAAAAATTAAAAAATACGCCTCTATATAAGGTTAAAAATCTATCTAAAAATTTCTGGTGTCTAATCCTTAATATAAGAATAAAAAACAATAATAAAAGAATAATTCATGCATTTAAGGGTTAATCACGCATGGTCGCCAAGATCTCCCGATCTGACATCCTATGATTTTTTGACTGTGGGGATGCCTGAAGTCAAAAGTGTACCGCGACCAATCGGCCTCACTAGCAGCATTGAAAGACGCCATCCACCAAAATGTGTCTGCCATAACTCAGGAAATGCTACTAAATGCATTGAACGGTGTGGTGCCTCATCTCACAGCTGTACTTCTGAATGATGGACAGTACATTGAACATTTACTGTAGTACAGGTTCAGCCAGGTGGGAAGGCCTACCAGTTGGTTTTAGCACAACAAGTCCCACCCTTACTGTAGTACAAATTAACTGTAATTAATCTGACTTTTAAGCTGTCAAATTTTTTTCCTTTGTAAAACAGCTTTTGGTGTAATAAAACACTATTGCGCCATCTGTTGGTCGTCAACAGAACTATTTTATTTTTCGTTGCCAGACAAAACCCGGTTTCTTTTTTCATTCTTTTGATGCAAACCATATCTTTGTATCTTGATACGTTTTCCAATTATTCATTTTTAAAGTTCTTCCTGACATTTGGATCACCCGGTATTTCCGTTAAGATTTTTTTCTGGAAATTCCATAGGGGACCGTCAACAAATTGAAAAAGAATGGAGATCTTTTACATGACCCTGTCAAAAATAATGCTGCAAAATCACCCAAATTGCACAGTATGATTACGTCGCTTATTGTAATAAGCGAAGCTGTGTTCATTTTTATGAGGATATCATGTATACTCGCAGAGAGATAAAGGTTTATATAAAAACAGTCTCAATTTTTTTCAAAATTTTTGCTTATAATTTGCAGAGTTTTTAATATAAGCATTTTTTCTTTTCTAAATATATCACAAATAGTAATATACGTAGTACTCTGTAACCAGAATTAAAAAGAAATATAAAAATGTGGGGAAAATGAGTTTACTAAAATAGTTTACAGGTTTACTAAATAAGGTACCGCTCCGCAATGTAATTCACTCCGCATGCGTCACCGCAATCTAAATGTGATTTGCATAATGTGCTGGATAAATGTTTAGAGTAACTTTTGTAAAACTCTCAAATACATAGATTGAAAATTCTGAAAATAATCATGGATGGAATAAGCTCAAAATCCGTTATTCCAAAAATGAAGCAAAAAAGATGAAGGGCTGTATCCATATATACACTGATTAGTGTTAATACAGCACACAAAATGTTGCACGTACTACTATATTTGGATTCAACCCCTCCTGTTTTTCCTTTACTTTGGGAATAACAGATTTTTAGCTTATTCTACCGACGATTATATTCAAAATTTCCAAACTATTTTTCTGAGTTTTAAAAAAAGTTGCTTTAAACATTTAGCTAACGCATTATGCAAATTACATTTTGATTGCGGTGACGCATGCGCAGTGAATCATTATTTAGTAAACCTGCTCATTTTTCCTGCAGTTTTTATTGTTTTTTAATTTTGATTGCACGGTACTATGCAAAATATTGCTTGTCATATTTTCTGAAAAGAAAATTTTTTAATATTAAGAACTCCGCAAATTATAAGCAAAAAGCTTGAGAAAATTTGCGACTGTTTTTTAAAAAAAATCTTAATTACTATGCGAGTATTCATGACATTACAATAAGCCACGTAATCATACTTCGCAGTTTTGACGCTTTTGTTACATTAGTTTTGATAGTATTTTTTGTATTCAAAAGATCTTTTTTTTTCCAATTTGGTGACGGTCCCCTATGGAATTTTGGGGAAAATCTTCACGGAAATGTACGACCTTTACTATTTTGTTTACACGCATGGAGTTTAAGGATAATTCCTCATGTATTTTCTAGTTATTTAACAAAATGTCTAAAGTTGCTAGTGGCCGGTCATCTTTGGTTCTATAGTGCATAAAAGCAATGGATTAATATACTCTTTTGTTTTATAAAAAATAAAAGTCAAAATAATTCTGTAAAAAGAAAATTCGAAAATTAAAAAAAAAAAAAAAGTTTCCAAAAAAATTAAAAGTATAAAAAAAAATAAAAGTTAAAAGAAAATCTGAAATTTTAAAAAATATTTCATAAATTTCAAAAAAATATTTTGTAACTTAAAAAAATTACAACATACTAAAAATGCGTTTAAATATTTATCTTGTTTGTATGAGTGTGCTTCTTTCATTATGTTATCTTCCGACCAACATCACATTACAGTTATATAAAATCAATGGATTAATGTGCTCCTTTGTTTGACAATGATTATAAAGTTAAACCAAGAGTCAAATCACTCTATTAATAACAGTGTCTTGATGGAATTTTACACATCGTTATTAAACTTAAAATATACCAATAAATACTTAAAAGGTGTTGCAAAAATAGATATTATTTATTTATTATTTACCTTAGATCTTTCGGATGCCCTCGCATCCATTTTCAAAGGAATATAAAAGAAGATAATTGATTAGAAATAGAAAACGTAAAAAAAAAAGAAAAAAAAACCAGAAACAGTCCTCTTGAACAAACAAAGTCACGATGAATTCATCCAAACACCAAGGATTTGTACCAGAGTGCAGGAATATTATAAGAAATGACGTCATTAAAACAGTATCATTGTTAAGCAAAATTTCAATGGATTCACGGATAATTGAAGAGTAATGGTTCGATGTTGAAAATATTATTTTAGCTTTGTCGAAATTTATCAAAATATTTTCCTTTAGTTGCAGTTTATATAAGGTTGTACTTGGCTGATTATATTGCATGTCAGAATAATGCTCTTTCAGCCTTACTTTTAATTTTCGAGAAGTCTGACCAATATAGAATAAACTTTTTTGATGTTCTGTAGTGAATGGAATCATATAAACACCTGCTTTTTCATAATCTGGAATTGGGTCAATTTTGTTATAAATGAAATCTTTTAATTTTGTAGGAGGTCTAGCTATTAATTTAATATTATATTTTAGCAAAGCATATCTCAGTCTCTCGTAAAGTTGTGGTATTATATCCAAATTTGCAATAAATGAACTTATTCAAACTTAATTCTGTCTTCGGTTTGGATTGTTCTGATCGATTAACTAAAAAAATATTAATCAGGGGAGGAGGGAAACCATTCTCCAAAGCAATCTGTTTAATCATATTAATTTCTTCTTCTAGGTATTTATCTGCACCGACTTCGAAGGAATGTTTAATGTAAAATCTATAGGCAGTAATTTTATAAGAAAATGGAGAGTTGGAGTCAAAAGAAATAGTATTGTTAGATCTATATTGTTTTCTGTAAACAGTACGCTCCAATTTATTTTCATAATTGTTTTTTTTTTTTTTTTTTTTTTTTTAAGTAAGGTAAGAAAAGGTAAACTACCCTCTTTCTCAATTTCTAATGTAAACTTGATCCTTGAATCCAATTCATTGTTTTATCAGAAAGTTATTTAAAGATTCTAAATTATGATTCCAAACTATGAAAATGTCATCTACATATCTAATCCAAACTGATAATTTCATTTCAAATTTTTTCATAATCATTGTTTCTAAGGGTCTAAGTTTTAATTCGGCTAGATATCCTGAAATGGGCGATTCCATAGGAGCACCATTTTGCTGTTTGTAATATTTATTGTTAAAAACGAAAACATTATTTTGCGTAATCAAGTTAATTGCTGATTTTAATGTGCTGCACATATCTTGATAAAAATTTGGGTTATTGTCAATAGCAGTTTCAATTAATTTGACAACTTCATTAATTTCTATAGAAGGATAAAGAGAGACGACGTCTAGGCTGGCAAGAATACTATTGTTGTTAATCGAGATACCTTTAATCTTCTTGATGAAATCAGCAGTTGAATCAATAACATATTCTGATCGTGGGAGAATAGTTTTTAAATATAGAACAAAGGCTTTTTCAGTATATTACGTAGGGGCAGAATGCTTAGTTACAATAGGACGGAGAGGGGCGTATCTATAGTCTTTCAGACGACCAATCAATCTTGGAGTAACGGCAGTTTTATTATGATGCAATTTAACTGTAATTTCACAAGGCTAGGTTCCTTTATTAATGCGTTATATAGCTTTCTTAGAAATTTTATCATTTGGATATTTTTTTCAGTTTAATACAATCCATATTATTGATACAAGTTTCCATTTTACTCATATAGTCTTTAATATTCAAAACAGCAAATTTATTCGCTTTATCTGTTTGTATGATTATAATGTCTTTGTTAGATTTTAATTTCTTAATAATTTTGAAGTTGGGATTTCGTTGGTTGAAAGGCTTCTTTAAATATGTTCTAATATTATTATGCAGTAAACGTCTAACTTCGGGCTTCATGGTTTATAGGGCTGCCTGTTCAATTCTTTCAGAATCGTTGATAATAGATTTCAAGTCGATTTTATTTCTAAACATTTATTTTGGACCCAGTTGGACATCTTTCCAACATCGAACCATTACTCTTCAATTATCTGTGAATCCATTGAAATTTTTCTTAGCAATGATACTGTTTTAATGACGCCATTTCTTATAATACATGCACTCTGGTACAATATCCTTGGTGTTTAAATGAATTCATCGTGACTTTGTTCATAGTTCGTACGGATCCTGGAATTTTATGAGCAAAAAATTCTTTGGAATTGTTATCGATTTTCTTATGAAAAATCCCTGATTAAATAAAACGAAATATCACTCTTTTGAACGACATTTCTTTTTCTATAAAGAAATGCTGGTATTTCACCTGGAAAATAACGGCACCCGTACGAACCATGTTGTTTGTACACGCGGACTGTTTCTGTTTTTGTTTTGTTTTTACGTTTCTATTCCTATTCAATTATTATCTTTTATATTCCTTTAAAAGTGAATACGACGGCATCCGAAAGATCTAAGGTAAATAATAAAAAAAAATAATATCTATTTTTACAACACCTTTTAACTATTTATTAGTATATTTTTAGTAAAAAATCTTTGTAAGAAAAAATTAAAAAATTTAAATCAGTTCATGAAATTAAAAAGTTAAATAAAATATTTTAAAGTTAAAACAAAATTAAAAAATATTTCATAAGTTTAAAATGTATCTTTATAAAGTTTAAATAAATTGTGTAAGTTTAAAAAATGTTACATTTTATCAAATGTGAATTTATCGATATATCTATTTATATATGGATGTATGTACGAGTATCTTAGTTTTATTTTATTATCTTCCTACCAAAAATTTAATTACATAGTTATGTAAAAGGAATGGATTAATATAATCCTTTGCTTTATAAAAATTTAAAAGTTTAAAAAAAAACTTTATGAAAAAAGTTTTCGTAATAAAAAAATAAAGTTATTTCAAAGTTTTAAAATATTTCAGAAGTTTAAAAAATATTTCATAAGTTAAAAAAATATTTTGCAAATTTTTTAAAAGATAAAATATTGCAACTAATCAAAAAATGATTTTACCGATTTATCTGTTTGTATGGGCATGTCTGCTACTTTCATTACGCAGTTATATAAAAGTGATGGATTAATATACTCATTTGTTTTACAAAAATTAAAAAGAAAATTAGCGAAAAAAGTTTTCAAAATTTAAAAAATAAAAATAAAAAAATTTAAATTTTTCAAAAATGTCTATAAATGTTTTAATATATCTATACTTTAATGTTCACTCAAAAGCAATATATTAATATATACAGATAAAAAAAAATAGCAATCACACCATACTTGAACTCATAAAAGTTATACTAATCTTATCACGCTTCAAATTGTGACGTAATTGGCATGCGTCATAAGCCTCCCTTGTGCCTTTTGAATGACAATATTATTGTTCAGTATTAAGGTCGCAATTTTACTTCAAAGTTTTAGCCCCGTTTTTAGAGGACTGAACTCAAAATTAATTAAGGGAAAACTGGAAATTGTTTTATTCCCTTCAGTTTATGCTTAAAATGAATATGCTATGTTTTCCTCCTCGTACTAGGTGAGCGTTGTGTACATATTTATGTGTACATATATATATGTACATATTTATAGTCGACAAATAGGTACATATTTATAGTCGAAAAGCACTTTAAAAAATTTCTTAACAGTATATCTTATTGTGAACTTAATATTCAACTAAAATATCATCGTGGGTATTCATTTTATTCAGACTTAGCTCTATAACACTTGTAAGGATAATTTTTTGATATAACTAGCTTTTTTGAGATATTTTTAATGTAATTAGGCCACTCCTAATTTCTCTTGATTAGATATAATGGAAAAAAAATAAATAAAATTGCGATCTTAATTTTGAACAAAAATATTAATATGGGTGCTCATTTTTATTCAGAATTTTAAGTTTCACAACTTTGTATTGATTATTTGTATTATTTTTTTTAATAGATTTAGCTGTTTTGAGATATTCTTAAAGTAACTTTGTCTCTCCGGTCTTCAAGGTCTTGATTATCGATTAAGTCAAAATTTTGAAATAGAATTGCGACCTTAATGCTGAACAAAAATAATAATGTGGGTACTCATTTTATTCAGAATTTTAAGTTATGCAATGTTTTTGATAAAGTTAGCTGTTTTGAGATATTATTAAGAAAATTTAAAAAAAACGTGTTTTTCCATTATAATATAAATATGTACATATTTCTTAACCTTCGCCTAGAATGTTAAGAAAGGCGACATTCTTAACATTTAGGGTTAAGAATGTCGTATCCTGTCGTATTAACATAAGGGGTAAAATATAGCAATTTCATTCTAGACCTAATCTGAAAGTATTAAAATGATTTCCAGTTTTCCCCTAATTAATTCTCAGTTCATCCCTCTGAACACGGATTTAAAATTTTGAAGTACAGTTTGTCCCATAGAAATAAAGCTACTGTGATTTTGTGCCGTAAAAGGACAGGAAACAAACCAATGGAAATGAAACAAATATAATAAGAAAGTTTATATACAAATGCATATTTGCAAGGGCTAACTCACTTGCTGCCTCATCTGGGCAGGTAGAAAATGAAAGTATAAAAAAGAAGAGGGAAGAAAGTGTCCTGCCGAAATAAAACAACTTCTGTTAATAGTCAATATATCCACCATATTTATGTATAATGTGGGATATATGATATGGCTACTATTTACCAATTCTCTGAAAGACAGTAGCATCAATATCATCCTGGGATTCAAGTGATGGTGGTCTTCATTTCTGCCGTAGATTTTAACTGTCTACCAGTGTCATATACGGGTCAACTGGGATACCCGACACATTTTCTTGAGAGTTGAGATGAGAGTCAGGTCAGACCATTCCATGATATGTACCCAACTATCCAAAAACCATTCCTAGGTAGATTTTGCAATGGTTATGAGGGTATTGTTCTACTGGAAAATCCTGTTTAGGCCGCTTGTTCTCTCTCAAAATGGCAGTAAATGGGTTTTTAACATTTCTTGGTATACGGTAGTCTACATGCGTTCGGAGTAAAAAAAGCCAGGTTAAGTTCACCACCATAGTCGAAGTCTCCAAATACCATTAATAAGCCTCTAGCTAACCTTGTTGACTCTGCCCATTTTGAAAGCTATCCACAAGCAAAGCATAATCGATAAGACCAAATATGATCAATCCTGAAAGGACCAGGGGCATATTGTTATATTCCCAGATGAGAAAAAATAGTTTGGATGGCTCAGATTGCCTTGCTTTCTATTGGCATGAAATCAGGAAAATAGAGGAAATTTTCTTCAAAGGACAGCACGATTGCGGCGAATTAATAGTGTTGGGAGGCTTCGGCTATTGTGAAAAACTTAACCTAGTTTTTCCCTCGGACCGCATGTAGATTGCTAATTACCAAGAACCAATTTGCGAACTGGAGAGAGAATTGGGGGGGTCTAAGTTGGATTTTACAGCAGGAAAACGCTCCCAAAACTTGTGCAAAATCTTCTTAGAAATGGTTTTTGGATAATTAGGGACATGTCATGGAATGGCCTGCCCTGTATACTTATATGAATTCCCAAGAAAAAATGTAGGTTATCCTCAGTAGAGCTTTAAAGGCCAATGGCTGACAGCTCAAGTCTGTAGCAGAACAGAAGGCCGCCATCATTGAGGCCTGGGATAATATTGATGCTACTGTCTTCCAGGGATTGGTAAATGATGTGCCTCATCGTATATTCCAAGTCATATATAATCATGTGGATATATTGGCTATTAAGAGAAGTGGCTTTTTTTCGACGGGACACATTTTCCCCCCTCTTTTTTATGCATTCATTTCTTTGAGACAAAATAGGGCAAGGAGTGAGTTAATCCTTATAAATATACATTTCTATATAGTCTTTCTTAATATATCTGTTTCGTTCTGATGATTATCTTTCGTGTCGAATTATGCTACAAATTCATGATGGCTTTGTTTCGGAGGGCACACTGTAGAATTTTGACCTTAATATTAAAAAAGTATTAAGTGTCGGTATTCATTTTATAATTAATTTGAAGCTCTACAACATTTGTGTTAACAAAGTTTTTGAAAGAGTTAGTGATTTCAAAATCGTGTTATGGCATTTAAAAAAATCGTGTTTTTTTGTTTTTTTTTCTTTATAAATCTATGCTTACTTCCTAAATCTCACTTAGTACGAGGGGGAAAGCATAGCATATTCATTCAAGACCTTATCTGAAGGAATTAAAACCTTTTTCAGCTTCTCCCCAATTAATTCCGAATTCAATCCCCTAACCAGTAGGCTATTAATGGGTATCTGAAAAGAAACAAAAAATATTAACTTATTAGGAAAATAAATCTAATGCTTTTTTTAGACTATTTGACGGCATTTAAAAAAATCGTGTTTTTTTTGTTTTTTTTTTTTCTTTATAAATCTATGCTTACTTCCTAAATCTCACTTAGTACGAGGGGGAAAGCATAGCATATTCATTCAAGACCTTATCTGAAGGAATTAAAACCTTTTTCAGCTTCTCCCCAATTAATTCCGAATTCAATCCCCTAACCAGTAGGCTATTAATGGGTATCTGAAAAGAAAGAAAAAATATTAACTTATTAGGAAAATAAATCTAATGCTTTTTTTAGACTATTTGACAACAAAGGTTTCCCTTACAACGCTCTTTAGCTGATATATAATTTACATGGTCTGCCTGGTTTGATTTTTTTAAAGTTATTTACACTTTCTCAAATAGCCCCTGATACTCCATATTAAAAAAAATTCGCTTGGAACACAGGGTCTACCTAGTCTTTTTGCCCCCTTTTTGTGGAGCAAATGGGACCATTAAAAAGAAAGATATGAAATACCTGTATATTTTTTATTTTTAGACATTAAAATTTACTTTTGAAAATTTCTGTCTGATACAGTGAACCTAACCGAACACATTTACAAAAGTTCAGACTTTAATTCAAATGAATATTAGCTTTTGAAAGCTGAATCGTAAGAATCTTCAGAGTCACATTGTGAAATCATGGTTCAGTTGCCCCATGTAACCTTCGGTCAAATGTCGCATTGACTTTGTCAATGAGACAGATGCGACAACTGTACCTTTTACAATGCGACAAATGATTTAATTAGCTTTCACTATTTGTTCATATTTCCATGAAATTTCATCTCGATGTTTGGGTCATTTGAAGTAATGTCACATTTTTTACTCTTCTATGGCATTTAAAAAATTTGTATCCTTATATAATTAGTAATTTTTCATGGAATAAGGGTTGCCACATAATTCAGAATAATTCTTTCTCCAAATGTTTTATCTTCAATGGGATTTAAAAATGTTGTATTGTCTAATTCAGTTTTTTCTTTCGATAGGCAGTAGTTGTGAAAAACTGTGCTCCTTTCCATGTGTTCAGTGATATGACAGCTTTATATTCATATGATTTTTGTTACCTTTTTCCAATGATTTTTCTTATGTAATCTTTCTTCAATTTCATCTTTTCGAATGTAAAATACTTTAGTGCTCTGTGAAAACTGGCCTGCTAAGTCAATTTTTTTTAAGTTTGACCTCTGTGCATTTTGTTTGCATTCATCATTAATTGGTATACAGATGTTTCTATGTTACTACCCACACCGCAACTACATTTCTTCTATGTCAGCAATTTTCTCCCAATCTTTTCATTAAAAAAAGTTTTGCAATGGATTTATGTTTAAACCTGGAGGATGATCCACTACTCCAAGCAATTTCATTCTGTAATGCTTCTTGACTAATTTAAAAGTTTATTAAAAAAGAAATTCGAACAAAGGAAAAACAGTAATTTTGTTTTTATTTGTGGTAGTTAACAAATGGGTTATGTCTGATAGTTACTAACGGAACAATGTTGCCGCAGTGTACAAAAAATACTTGCCCTCGACCACGAAGCAAATTATACTTCATTCTATGATACTCGAAAGCAGATGACATTAAAAAATTAATTTAAAAATGTCATATGTGTCTTTTTTATTATTCATTTTAAATTTCATATATTGGTTTCTTTTAACATTTTAATGGTTTATTATTTTGGTCACTTTTTCATTTATTGCATCAGATTGATTTTCAGTTTGAGAACTTTTGGGTATGCAGTTGAGTTTTGCTATACATACACTACATGGCCAAACGTGACCGGCCATTTGTGATTTTAGATATTTTGTTAAATATCTATAAAATAACATGAGGATTTATCCTGAAACTCTAAGTTTGTAAACATTATAGTATAGGTCATATAAACTTCTGCGAAGATTTTTTCTAAAACCTCATTTCGGACTGTTAACGAATTGAAAAAGAACAAAAATCTTTTTGATAACCCTATCAAATTAATGTAGCAAAAGTGTTCAAACTGCAGATTATGATTAATTGGCTTATTGTAATAAACGGTGTTCATTTTTAGAAGGATATCATGTATACTCAAAGAGAAATCTAGGTTTTTATAAAAACAGTCCCAAATTTTTGCAAGCATTTTGCTTATAATTTGCAGAGTTCTTAATACAAAAACATGTTCTATTGCGAAAATATAACAAATAATATTATACATAATACCCTGAAATCAGAATTAAAAAATGATAAAAAAAATGCAGAAAAAATTAGTAGGTATACTAAATAAGTTTTTTCTGCACATGCATGAAAGCTATCAAAGTGTTACTTGCATAATGTATTAGATAAATCTATAGAGCAAATTTTCTGAAAGTCTCAAAACCATAGCTTAAAAATTCTGAAAATAATCGTTGATAGAATAAGCTCAAAATCTGTTATTCCCAAAATAAAGTAAAAAGATGAGGGTTTGTATCCAAATATGCAATATTGTGTAAGCAGCATTGTGTATGTGCAATATTGTGTATGCTATATTGATATTAATCAATGGACATATGATACCCACATAAGTGGGTTCAATAGATGCTTCTAAACTTAGATACTTTGAAGTAGAAAATTTTTGTCAGACGATCTTTTTAATATATTTACTACAGAACCCATTTTCATGAAATAAGACTAACAGCAGATAAAGTTATAACAGAAATCATTTGCCCGATACAGACATTTTTTACATAAGTGGTGCATAATATATTATGTCAATGGTTTGATCCTTTTTTGAAGAATTGTGTGGCAACAGAAGGTAATCGTTTTTATATAAGTGGTGATGGTGAATGATATATTATGCTAATATTTTAATACTTTTTGAGGAATTGTATGACAGCACAAGGACAGACTGGCAGACTCACAAACAGACATTTTGTGAAAACATGTTTTTCCTAATTACTCCTAAGACGTGTAAATCCGTTGAAAACCGGGTTTTGAAAATTTTCATGAATCCAATACTTTCTTGTAAAGATAGAAGAAAGTTATAAAAAAGTTCGTCATCCTAAGGAATATAAATGTAAACACTGTGTAAAATACTGTGTAAACACTGTGTATAAATGTACACACTGGTATTTTATTATTTTCTTCTACCTTTTTACAAGAAGAAAGTATAGGATTCGTGAAAATTTTCAAAATCCGTTTTTCGATGGATTTACACGTTTTAGGGGCCAGAGAGCCTGGAAAATATGTTTTTACGAAATGTCTGTCTGCATGTATGTGACAAAAAATTTGTGGGCGCTCTATCTCAAGAACTAATGCATGCAATTTCAAAAAACTTTAGATTCTGTTAAACCTTGATATAAACTAGATCTGATTAGTTTTTGGTATACGTCACTCTACAAGTGGCGCTGCTACACTGCGTTATTCCCAATTTCTACAGTAGGCATATCTCAAGAACTAGTGCAAGTATTTTCATAAAACTCTAGATTTAATTAGTACTTGATGTAACATGAAGCTGATTACGTCTTGGTGCAAATCTCTCAACAGGTGTCGCTGTCAGGGTTCATTATTCGTGATTATCGCAATAGCTCTATCTCAAGAAATAATGCAAAGATTTCACAAATTTTTTGATTCTATGAGACCTGTATATTTTCGGTGTGTATCGCTCATTAGATAGCGCTGTTATGCCGCATTACTTACAATTTCCACAATGGCCATATCTCAACAACTAGTGCATTGGTTTTTATAAAACTTTATATTTTAGTACTTGATGTAAGATGGTGCTGATTACGTTTTCGTGCAAATCGCTCCACAGGTGGCGTTGATATAAGATATTATTCATGATTATCGCAATAGCTCTATCTCAAGATCTAATGCACGAAATTTTCTAAAATTTCAGATTCAGTTAGTCCCTTATATAGATTAGTGTTTTTTGTGTAAATTGCCTTACAGATGGCGCTGCTAAGCTTCATTTTTCACGATTTCACAATAAATGTATCTCAAGAACTAATGCATGGATTTTCATAAAATTTCAGATTCAGATAATACCTGATAAAAAATTGATCCCGATTAGTTTTTGGTGTACATCACCCAAAATGCAAGTTTATTCAACATCTGTTTAAAATGCATAAGCGAAAAAATGCAAAATTTTTCCTAATCATGTAAATTAAATAAACATCTTGATTCATAATGTGTAAGTGAAAAAGCTTTTGTCTTCTATTTATGTTTAACAATTTATGGTTTTAATGATTATCTCATTAACTCATAACGATTTTACTTAAATTTTAACTATTTTTTTCAACATCTTATCAAATGAATTACGAGTTAACATTATTTTATTAATTTTATATTAAAAAATCCCGAATTTATGTATATAATTAGCTAATTTTCAATACTTTTAATGTATAAGAATAATTCTTAAATTTAATACATCACTGCTCTTTGTATAAACGATTGTTATTTACATATTAATTATGGATATTACCTTGTGCTGTCATACAATTCCTCAAAAAGTATTAAAATATTAGCATAATATATCATTCACCATCACCACTTATACAGGGTGATTCAGCTCGTCGGTGACAAACTTTAAGGATCGATAGAGCACACCTAGACGAACATTTTTGAATAGGGAATGTAGGGTCCCTGACGCGATGGTAAGGCGCTAGGCGCTTTCGAAAATTTGGGTGCCGAAATTCGAAACGTCATAAAAACTAGGGAAATGGTTAGATTTTCTTGCTTGTTGCGTCGAAATGATTCTGTTTGTTTAGACTTTCTTCAGTACCAATTTGATAAGCGTATCTCTTAAAACATGGATAGGGGGCGCTGCAGACTTTGGAGAGCTAGACAACAACTTTAAGCCCGTTATTTTGATAATTTAACACATGCTCGCCAAAGTTTATACTCTAACTTAAAGTTTGAACCCAAAAGTAGAGCCCTGCAAAAAGCGTAAGAGCCGGAATAAAATGTCAAAGTACAGGGTGGTCGAAACTCGAAGGCTCCTAAGAGATAAACAAACAGATTTCTTGACTTATGGCATGCATTTTCATGATTCTGTTTGCTGGGGCTCTCTGAAACTCAGTTGAACGGTACAAAAAGAAACATCGATAGGGGGCGCTTTGGGCAAAAAACATAATTCGTTGACATTTCGGACGCTAACTGGAAACGGGGCGCTACGATCAGTTAGAAACAAAACAAGAGAGTAATTTACTTATCATAAGAAGCTATTAAAACTGCAGTTTGTTTGTTTTTTTTAACAAACATAGCTGGTTTCAATCATGCACAATGCGCGCAATAAAATTTACATAAGGTGCTTTTTGCTGATTTATGCAAAAGATATCGTACCATATCGATATGCAAAAGATACGTAATGCGTAGACGACAACGCGAGATGACGTAGTTGTATGCGCAGACACGTCTTTTGAACGTGCGGTACCTACTTAAGCTTCGGGTTACTTGTCTGCAGATCGGTAGTAGGATGGAACGGTACACAAACTCTGAATTGGCTGACATGCATTTGGCGTATGGCGCTGCTGGTTGTAATGGACGAGCCGCTCAGCGGTTGTACGCCGAGCGTTACCCCAACAGGCAAATCCCCTGCCATGCCTTCTTCGCTCGAGTACACCAGAGGTTGTCCACAACGGGATCTTTCGACGGAGGCAGGCCTGAACGGGAGCGATCAGTGAGCACCCCCGACAACGAAGAGGCTGTGCTTAACCTGGTTGAGGACAACCCAGGTCTTAGCACGAGAGATATCGCCAGACATGTTGGCATTTCGCAAGCAACTGCGTGGCGCATCTTACGTTCCCGGAATCTGCACCCCTACCACATCCAGCGGGTGCAGTTGCTCAGAGAGCAGGATTTTGGCCCTCGAGTGGAATTCTCAAGATGGTACTTGGCGATGAGATCCAGGGATCCCCGTTTTGTAAACAGCATTTTGTTTACGGACGAGTCCACCTTCAGCCGGGAGGGAATGTGGAACGCCCACAACAGTCATGTGTGGTGTGATGAAAATCCACATGAAACCAGAAGCCGAGCAGCCCAGGAGCGTTTCTCAGTAAATGTGTGGGCCGGCATTCTGGGGGATTGCCTCATTGGCCCTTATTTGTTACCTGAACGGCTGACAGGTGGAAATTACCTGATTTTCCTGGATCAAGTGCTGCCGCAGCTTCTGGAGGAGGCGCACGTACCCGAAGGTTCGCGTCGCCAGATGTGGTTCCAGCACGATGGAGCTCCGGCCCATTACACGAACGACGTGCGTCTCCATCTAAACGCAAGGTATGGCCAGCGGTGGATCGGGCGTGGGGGTCCAGTTCACTGGCCTGCCCGATCACCAGACCTCACCTGCTTGGATTTCTTCCTTTGGGGTTACCTGAAGGCCGAGGTATACCATACACCTGTCAGCAGTGCTGAAGAACTTGTGGCGCGCATTGTGGCAGCTGCAGGGCAGATCAGAGATACTCCTGGCATTGTTGGAAACACACACTCCTCAATGCGATGGAGGTGCGAAGCCTGCATCATGGCCCAAGGTCGAAATTTCGAGCATCTTCTGTAGTGTTATTTTTTGTAAATAAATTTCCAGTATCATTGATGTTTTTGGTCTAAATTTATTCAGAAGCGTTGAGCAGAGGTAGAAAATGTGTTTTCATTATTACTAACTGATCGTAGCGCCCCGTTTCCAGTTAGCGTCCGAAATGTCAACGAATTATGTTTTTTGCCCAAAGCGCCCCCTATCGATGTTTCTTTTTGTACCGTTCAACTGAGTTTTAGAGAGCCCCAGCAAACAGAATCATGAAAATGCATGCCATAAGTCAAGAAATCTGTTTGTTTATCTCTTAGGAGCCTTCGAGTTTCGACCACCCTGTACTTTGACATTTTATTCCGGCTCTTACGCTTTTTGCAGGGCTCTACTTTTGGGTTCAAACTTTAAGTTAGAGTATAAACTTTGGCGAGCATGTGTTAAATTATCAAAATAACGGGCTTAAAGTTGTTGTCTAGCTCTCCAAAATCTGCAGCGCCCCCTATCCATGTTTTAAGAGATATGCTTATCAAATTGGTACTGAAGAAAGTCTAAACAAACAGAATCATTTCGACGCAACAAGCAAGAAAATCTAACCATTTCCCTAGTTTTTATGACGTTTCGAATTTCGGCACCCAAATTTTCGAAAGCGCCTAGCGCCTTACCATCGCGTCAGGGACCCTACATTCCCTCCCGGCTGAAGGTGGACTCGTCCGTAAACAAAATGCTGTTTACAAAACGGGGATCCCTGGATCTCATCGCCAAGTACCATCTTGAGAATTCCACTCGAGGGCCAAAATCCTGCTCTCTGAGCAACTGCACCCGCTGGATGTGGTAGGGGTGCAGATTCCGGGAACGTAAGATGCGCCACGCAGTTGCTTGCGAAATGCCAACATGTCTGGCGATATCTCTCGTGCTAAGACCTGGGTTGTCCTCAACCAGGTTAAGCACAGCCTCTTCGTTGTCGGGGGTGCTCACTGATCGCTCCCGTTCAGGCCTGCCTCCGTCGAAAGATCCCGTTGTGGACAACCTCTGGTGTACTCGAGCGAAGAAGGCATGGCAGGGGATTTGCCTGTTGGGGTAACGCTCGGCGTACAACCGCTGAGCGGCTCGTCCATTACAACCAGCAGCGCCATACGCCAAATGCATGTCAGCCAATTCAGAGTTTGTGTACCGTTCCATCCTACTACCGATCTGCAGACAAGTAACCCGAAGCTTAAGTAGGTACCGCACGTTCAAAAGACGTGTCTGCGCATACAACTACGTCATCTCGCGTTGTCGTCTACGCATTACGTATCTTTTGCATATCGATATGGTACGATATCTTTTGCATAAATCAGCAAAAAGCACCTTATGTAAATTTTATTGCGCGCATTGTGCATGATTGAAACCAGCTATGTTTGTTAAAAAAAAAAAAAAAACTGCAGTTTTAATAGCTTCTTATGATAAGTAAATTACTCTCTTGTTTTGTTTCTAACTGATCGTAGCGCCCCGTTTCCAGTTAGCGTCCGAAATGTCAACGAATTATGTTTTTTGCCCAAAGCGCCCCCTATCGATGTTTCTTTTTGTACCGTTCAACTGAGTTTCAGAGAGCCCCAGCAAACAGAATCATGAAAATGCATGCCATAAGTCAAGAAATCTGTTTGTTTATCTCTTAGGAGCCTTCGAGTTTCGACCACCCTGTACTTTGACATTTTATTCCGGCTCTTACGCTTTTTGCAGGGCTCTACTTTTGGGTTCAAACTTTAAGTTAGAGTATAAACTTTGGCGAGCATGTGTTAAATTATCAAAATAACGGGCTTAAAGTTGTTGTCTAGCTCTCCAAAGTCTGCAGCGCCCCCTATCCATGTTTTAAGAGATACGCTTATCAAATTGGTACTGAAGAAAGTCTAAACAAACAGAATCATTTCGACGCAACAAGCAAGAAAATCTAACCATTTCCCTAGTTTTTATGACGTTTCGAATTTCGGCACCCAAATTTTCGAAAGCGCCTAGCGCCTTACCATCGCGTCAGGGACCCTACATTCCCTATTCAAAAATGTTCGTCTAGGTGTGCTCTATCGATCCTTAAAGTTTGTCACCGACGAGCTGAATCACCCTGTATAAGTGGTGATGGTGAATGATATATTATGCTAATATTTTAATACTTTTTGAGGAATTGTATGACAGCACAAGGTAATATCCATAATTAATATGTAAATAACAATCGTTTATATAAAGAGCAGTGATGTATTAAATTTAAGAATTATTCTTATACATTAAAAGTATTGAAAATTAGCTAATTATATACATAAATTCGGGATTTTTTAATATAAAATTAATAAAATAATGTTAACTCGTAATTCATTTGATAAGATGTTGAAAAAAATAGTTAAAATTTAAGTAAAATCGTTATGAGTTAATGAGATAATCATTAAAACCATAAATTGTTAAACATAAATAGAAGACAAAAGCTTTTTCACTTACACATTATGAATCAAGATGTTTATTTAAATTACATGATTAGGAAAAATTTTGCATTTTTCCGCTTATGCATTTTAAACAGATGTTGAATAAACTTGCATTTTGGGTGATGTACACCAAAAACTAATCGGGATCAATTTTTTATCAGGTATTATCTGAATCTGAAATTTTATGAAAATCCATGCATTAGTTCTTGAGATACATTTATTGTGAAATCGTGAAAAATGAAGCTTAGCAGCGCCATCTGTAAGGCAATTTACACAAAAAACACTAATCTATATAAGGGACTAACTGAATCTGAAATTTTAGAAAATTTCGTGCATTAGATCTTGAGATAGAGCTATTGCGATAATCATGAATAATATCTTATATCAACGCCACCTGTGGAGCGATTTGCACGAAAACGTAATCAGCACCATCTTACATCAAGTACTAAAATATAAAGTTTTATAAAAACCAATGCACTAGTTGTTGAGATATGGCCATTGTGGAAATTGTAAGTAATGCGGCATAACAGCGCTATCTAATGAGCGATACACACCGAAAATATACAGGTCTCATAGAATCAAAAAATTTGTGAAATCTTTGCATTATTTCTTGAGATAGAGCTATTGCGATAATCACGAATAATGAACCCTGACAGCGACACCTGTTGAGAGATTTGCACCAAGACGTAATCAGCTTCATGTTACATCAAGTACTAATTAAATCTAGAGTTTTATGAAAATACTTGCACTAGTTCTTGAGATATGCCTACTGTAGAAATTGGGAATAACGCAGTGTAGCAGCGCCACTTGTAGAGTGACGTATACCAAAAACTAATCAGATCTAGTTTATATCAAGGTTTAACAGAATCTAAAGTTTTTTGAAATTGCATGCATTAGTTCTTGAGATAGAGCGCCCACAAATTTTTTGTCACATACATGCAGACAGACATTTCGTAAAAACATATTTTCCAGGCTCTCTGGCCCCTAAAACGTGTAAATCCATCGAAAAACGGATTTTGAAAATTTTCACGAATCCTATACTTTCTTCTTGTAAAAAGGTAGAAGAAAATAATAAAATACCAGTGTGTACATTTATACACAGTGTTTACACAGTATTTTACACAGTGTTTACATTTATATTCCTTAGGATGACGAACTTTTTTATAACTTTCTTCTATCTTTACAAGAAAGTATTGGATTCATGAAAATTTTCAAAACCCGGTTTTCAACGGATTTACACGTCTTAGGAGTAATTAGGAAAAACATGTTTTCACAAAATGTCTGTTTGTGAGTCTGCCAGTCTGTCCTTGTGCTGTCATACAATTCCTCAAAAAGTATTAAAATATTAGCATAATATATCATTCACCATCACCACTTATATAAAAACGATTACCTTCTGTTGCCACACAATTCTTCAAAAAAGGATCAAACCATTGACATAATATATTATGCACCACTTATGTAAAAAATGTCTGTATCGGGCAAATGATTTCTGTTATAACTTTATCTGCTGTTAGTCTTATTTCATGAAAATGGGTTCTGTAGTAAATATATTAAAAAGATCGTCTGACAAAAATTTTCTACTTCAAAGTATCTAAGTTTAGAAGCATCTATTGAACCCACTTATGTGGGTATCATATGTCCATTGATTAATATCAATATAGCATACACAATATTGCACATACACAATGCTGCTTACACAATATTGCATATTTGGATACAAACCCTCATCTTTTTACTTTATTTTGGGAATAACAGATTTTGAGCTTATTCTATCAACGATTATTTTCAGAATTTTTAAGCTATGGTTTTGAGACTTTCAGAAAATTTGCTCTATAGATTTATCTAATACATTATGCAAGTAACACTTTGATAGCTTTCATGCATGTGCAGAAAAAACTTATTTAGTATACCTACTAATTTTTTCTGCATTTTTTTTATCATTTTTTAATTCTGATTTCAGGGTATTATGTATAATATTATTTGTTATATTTTCGCAATAGAACATGTTTTTGTATTAAGAACTCTGCAAATTATAAGCAAAATGCTTGCAAAAATTTGGGACTGTTTTTATAAAAACCTAGATTTCTCTTTGAGTATACATGATATCCTTCTAAAAATGAACACCGTTTATTACAATAAGCCAATTAATCATAATCTGCAGTTTGAACACTTTTGCTACATTAATTTGATAGGGTTATCAAAAAGATTTTTGTTCTTTTTCAATTCGTTAACAGTCCGAAATGAGGTTTTAGAAAAAATCTTCGCAGAAGTTTATATGACCTATACTATAATGTTTACAAACTTAGAGTTTCAGGATAAATCCTCATGTTATTTTATAGATATTTAACAAAATATCTAAAATCACAAATGGCCGGTCACGTTTGGCCATGTAGTGTATGTATAGCAAAACTCAACTGCATACCCAAAAGTTCTCAAACTGAAAATCAATCTGATGCAATAAATGAAAAAGTGACCAAAATAATAAACCATTAAAATGTTAAAAGAAACCAATATATGAAATTTAAAATGAATAATAAAAAAGACACATATGACATTTTTAAATTAATTTTTTAATGTCATCTGCTTTCGAGTATCATAGAATGAAGTATAATTTGCTTCGTGGTCGAGGGCAAGTATTTTTTGTACACTGCGGCAACATTGTTCCGTTAGTAACTATCAGACATAACCCATTTGTTAACTACCACAAATAAAAACAAAATTACTGTTTTTCCTTTGTTCGAATTTCTTTTTTAATAAACTTTTAAATTAGTCAAGAAGCATTACAGAATGAAATTGCTTGGAGTAGTGGATCATCCTCCAGGTTTAAACATAAATCCATTGCAAAACTTTTTTTAATGAAAAGATTGGGAGAAAATTGCTGACATAGAAGAAATGTAGTTGCGGTGTGGGTAGTAACATAGAAACATCTGTATACCAATTAATGATGAATGCAAACAAAATGCACAGAGGTCAAACTTAAAAAAAATTGACTTAGCAGGCCAGTTTTCACAGAGCACTAAAGTATTTTACATTCGAAAAGATGAAATTGAAGAAAGATTACATAAGAAAAATCATTGGAAAAAGGTAACAAAAATCATATGAATATAAAGCTGTCATATCACTGAACACATGGAAAGGAGCACAGTTTTTCACAACTACTGCCTATCGAAAGAAAAAACTGAATTAGACAATACAACATTTTTAAATCCCATTGAAGATAAAACATTTGGAGAAAGAATTATTCTGAATTATGTGGCAACCCTTATTCCATGAAAAATTACTAATTATATAAGGATACAAATTTTTTAAATGCCATAGAAGAGTAAAAAATGTGACATTACTTCAAATGACCCAAACATCGAGATGAAATTTCATGGAAATATGAACAAATAGTGAAAGCTAATTAAATCATTTGTCGCATTGTAAAAGGTACAGTTGTCGCATCTGTCTCATTGACAAAGTCAATGCGACATTTGACCGAAGGTTACATGGGGCAACTGAACCATGATTTCACAATGTGACTCTGAAGATTCTTACGATTCAGCTTTCAAAAGCTAATATTCATTTGAATTAAAGTCTGAACTTTTGTAAATGTGTTCGGTTAGGTTCACTGTATCAGACAGAAATTTTCAAAAGTAAATTTTAATGTCTAAAAATAAAAAATATACAGGTATTTCATATCTTTCTTTTTAATGGTCCCATTTGCTCCACAAAAAGGGGGCAAAAAGACTAGGTAGACCCTGTGTTCCAAGCGAATTTTTTTTAATATGGAGTATCAGGGGCTATTTGAGAAAGTGTAAATAACTTTAAAAAAATCAAACCAGGCAGACCATGTAAATTATATATCAGCTAAAGAGCGTTGTAAGGGAAACCTTTGTTGTCAAATAGTCTAAAAAAAGCATTAGATTTATTTTCCTAATAAGTTAATATTTTTTCTTTCTTTTCAGATACCCATTAATAGCCTACTGGTTAGGGGATTGAATTCGGAATTAATTGGGGAGAAGCTGAAAAAGGTTTTAATTCCTTCAGATAAGGTCTTGAATGAATATGCTATGCTTTCCCCCTCGTACTAAGTGAGATTTAGGAAGTAAGCATAGATTTATAAAGAAAAAAAAAAAACAAAAAAAACACGATTTTTTTAAATGCCGTCAAATAGTCTAAAAAAAGCATTAGATTTATTTTCCTAATAAGTTAATATTTTTTGTTTCTTTTCAGATACCCATTAATAGCCTACTGGTTAGGGGATTGAATTCGGAATTAATTGGGGAGAAGCTGAAAAAGGTTTTAATTCCTTCAGATAAGGTCTTGAATGAATATGCTATGCTTTCCCCCTCGTACTAAGTGAGATTTAGGAAGTAAGCATAGATTTATAAAGAAAAAAAAACAAAAAAACACGATTTTTTTAAATGCCATAACACGATTTTGAAATCACTAACTCTTTCAAAAACTTTGTTAACACAAATGTTGTAGAGCTTCAAATTAATTATAAAATGAATACCGACACTTAATACTTTTTTAATATTAAGGTCAAAATTCTACAGTGTGCCCTCCGAAACAAAGCCATCATGAATTTGTAGCATAATTCGACACGAAAGATAATCATCAGAACGAAACAGATATATTAAGAAAGACTATATAGAAATGTATATTTATAAGGATTAACTCACTCCTTGCCCTATTTTGTCTCAAAGAAATGAATGCATAAAAAAGAGGGGGGAAAATGTGTCCCGTCGAAAAAAAGCCACTTCTCTTAATAGCCAATATATCCACATGATTATATATGACTTGGAATATACGATGAGGCACATCATTTGATTCGATGAGGCATGTCTGGCGATATCTCTCGTGCTAAGACCTGGGTTGTCCTCAACCAGGTTAAGCACAGCCTCTTCGTTGTCGGGGGTGCTCACTGATCGCTCCCGTTCAGGCCTGCCTCCGTCGAAAGATCCCGTTGTGGACAACCTCTGGTGTACTCGAGCGAAGAAGGCATGGCAGGGGATTTGCCTGTTGGGGTAACGCTCGGCGTACAACCGCTGAGCGGCTCGTCCATTACAACCAGCAGCGCCATACGCCAAATGCATGTCAGCCAATTCAGAGTTTGTGTACCGTTCCATCCTACTACCGATCTGCAGACAAGTAACCCGAAGCTTAAGTAGGTACCGCACGTTCAAAAGACGTGTCTGCGCATACAACTACGTCATCTCGCGTTGTCGTCTACGCATTACGTATCTTTTGCATATCGATATGGTACGATATCTTTTGCATAAATCAGCAAAAAGCACCTTATGTAAATTTTATTGCGCGCATTGTGCATGATTGAAACCAGCTATGTTTGTTAAAAAAAACAAACAAACTGCAGTTTTAATAGCTTCTTATGATAAGTAAATTACTCTCTTGTTTTGTTTCTAACTGATCGTAGCGCCCCGTTTCCAGTTAGCGTCCGAAATGTCAACGAATTATGTTTTTTGCCCAAAGCGCCCCCTATCGATGTTTCTTTTTGTACCGTTCAACTGAGTTTCAGAGAGCCCCAGCAAACAGAATCATGAAAATGCATGCCATAAGTCAAGAAATCTGTTTGTTTATCTCTTAGGAGCCTTCGAGTTTCGACCACCCTGTACTTTGACATTTTATTCCGGCTCTTACGCTTTTTGCAGGGCTCTACTTTTGGGTTCAAACTTTAAGTTAGAGTATAAACTTTGGCGAGCATGTGTTAAATTATCAAAATAACGGGCTTAAAGTTGTTGTCTAGCTCTCCAAAGTCTGCAGCGCCCCCTATCCATGTTTTAAGAGATACGCTTATCAAATTGGTACTGAAGAAAGTCTAAACAAACAGAATCATTTCGACGCAACAAGCAAGAAAATCTAACCATTTCCCTAGTTTTTATGACGTTTCGAATTTCGGCACCCAAATTTTCGAAAGCGCCTAGCGCCTTACCATCGCGTCAGGGACCCTACATTCACTATTCAAAAATGTTCGTCTAGGTGTGCTCTATCGATCCTTAAAGTTTGTCACCGACGAGCTGAATCACCCTGTATAAAAACGATTACCTTCTGTTGCCACACAATTCTTCAAAAAAGGATTAAACCATTGACATAATATATTATGCACCACTTGTCACCACCTGTCTGTGTGTATGTGACAAAAATTTTGTGGACGCTCTATTTCAAGAACTAATGCAAGGAATTCTACAAAACTCTAGATTCTGTCAGCCTTGACTAACTAAAACTAGATCTGATTAGTTTTTGCAAGAGCGACTTAAATCCTCTTTTGATGAAGAAATTTCTTACACATTACTCATTTTAATTAAACTACAGAACAGCACCTAAATTCTTCATATGACTCGAAGAACAAACAATAAGAAACATTTATGCTGATTCACTCGATGTTATTGAATTCTGGGAGGCACTCTTGTTTTTAAAAAATAATAAGATTCGTTTATAGAGTTGATTGATAATTATGAGATGAATAATCACGTACTTTTATTAAGATGACGTTTGGTAAGTAAAAATCATTATTGTTTTCTTATTGTTTTTCTATGTGAAAACTTGTAATTCAAAATACATTCTATTAAAATTCTTTTGAAATTCTGTTAGACATATTAAAGAAGAAAATTTTGTTTAAAAATAGTCGTTTAAAAACTTAGAATATTTCAGAAATGAAGAATGATCTTTTCCGAATTAGTGGGTTTTTTTTTTCGACAATCACATAATTACGATAAAAGGCGTCTTCCCGCTGTCAAGGGTCTTGGGTTCAACCCCAGGACGGCTAAGTAAATTGTGTAAAATTTAAATGATATGCCAATTCAATTTATCACTTAAACAAATACTCGAAAAATGATAATTCTTTGAGGTCTCTAAAGATTGAGAGATTCACTAATTTTGAAAACTTAATTAAATTTTAATAATTAAAAATAAATTTACAGAGTCTTGTGTATTTTTAAGGATATTAATTTGCAGAGTCTTTTGTAAATTTACCAACTAACGTCTCTGTTATTTAACATAATCTAACTTTTGCTACACTGTAAAAAAATTTCCGTTAAAATACGGAAAATGTACTGATAATCTAAATGACAGTACTATTTTCGTATTTGAAAGGAAATTTTTTTTCCATAAATTCCATAAATATTTCTGTTCTTTTCACAAAATATTTCCATTTTTTTTTCATATTTACTTATATAAAAATTTTCGCTTGAAAGGCAAAAAAGAATTTTTCAAGGACAACCTGACATTTTTATGATTTTTATTCTTCACCTTACAAAGACACATTAACATCGGGTACAGAACACACATTTAATTCAAACAACAGTGAAGAAATGTCTCTTTCCATCGATGGGGATCGAACCAGGGACCTGTCCTATGGTAGCTTGCTGTCGTGTAATACCGTTACGCCAGAGTTGCACAAACCGCGCTTACAAATGTCTTTACTTATTTCGGATGCATTTTATAAAGCAAAGGGCTTATGTTGAACGCGGCATTTATTTTTGAAGAGAATTATTTTTCTATTGAATGTACATTTCTAAATATTTAACAGATTTCATTTCCATAATTTCGAGCATTTAGTTTTTAATTTCAGCTCTATAAAAAATATATTTTAGTCTTTAAAATATTACATGTATGAAGAGTTGAATGTATTAAAGAGTTTTCTTTCCTTCATTTTAAGGAGAGTTTTAGAAGTCTATTGTAATATTATTCATATTTATTTATTTATTTATTTTTGAAAGGATACTAACATACTTCTTAAAAAAACATCTATTTTAACAAAGTATTTGTATGACGATCAATTTTAAACTCAATAAAGATAGTTATTACGGGTTATTAAAGTAAATTTCCTTCATTGTTTTTATAACTTAGATAATCGTCAACATTTTAATAATTTCGTTAATAGATTCAGATGATTTAAATCTTATGTGAGAATTTCTTAAAGTGAATAGATTAAAAAATATTTTAAAATTAAAAGTAGAATTTTTTTTCCATTTTAAAATATCCTACGCACTTTTAAAAAAAATGCTATAAATGAATTAAACATTATTTTAAAATCATAATGAAAATAAACTAAGTTCGCCTATCTCAAACTTAAAAAAGATTAATAAAATTTTTTAATTATTATTATTTTTTTATCATCATAAAAATATGTTAGCTTTCTATTAAAACAGAAAGAAATTGAGAAAATTATTATAGCAAGCTGTTCATAAAACAATTCGCTATAATACTTTTCTAATCCAGACATAGATGGCGCCACGAGATTTTTTGCTTAGAATATCAATGTAACATTAAAACTGTTTAGTAAATAATTGGGAATGATTGAAATGAATTAGACATCCAACCTTATTTAGCTAATATATAGAACTTTCATTGAAAATAATATCACTATAAGACAAGTATTACAACAATTACTTCACTTTCCTAACAGAGCAACTATTTCTAAAAGTTATTTATGGAACTTATGTTGTTTTAATTCGGAACTTCTACTGTTTTCAGAAAATTTGCTGAAAACTTACTGCATTTATAATCTCAAAATGTCAATAACGGAAGTTTTACTGTTTCTTCGAAAAAATGAAACTATTCCGTAAAATTTTACTGAAATATTTGTGTATATTAAAGGATTTTTTTACAGTGTAATCTCTAAGTTTACATGAGACCTCAGATAATCGATTAGATATAGATTTTCTTTAATTTCACAGAAAATGTTGTAAAAGTTTATAGTGAAATAAACCGTTGTATGCCTCATAAAGGACTTATTTAACTAAAAAAACATGTGGAATGGTTTGTAATCAAAAGTTAATCAGAATAAAAGGTATTTCTCTTTGACTTAAATAAATATGAGACAGTATTAAAAAATAATGTACATAGTTAATTGCAGTGTTAAAAAAAGTCTTCTTATAATTGACATTAGTGTATGAGTGAAATCAGTGGATATCGTTATTAACCGACTTCAAAAAGGAGAGGAGGTTATCAATTCGACGCGTATGTATTTTTTTTTTTTTTATGTATGTACACCGATTACTCCGAAACTATCCAGCCGATTAATTTGGTTTTGGTGTTAAATTAAAGAGCTTATTCTCGGATTGGTACCACATCCATTTCATAGAAATTGGTTCAGTAGTTTTTTAGTAATTAAGCAAAAACTATTAAAATTAGTGTTTTTTCGTTAATTAAAACTGTTGAATTAGTTCCTACAATTGAGTGAAGTCAGGATGGCCGAGCGGTTTAACGCGCCTGATTTAAGCTCTGGTTCTCGAAAGTGACAATGGGTTCGAACCCCACTCCTGACATACGCGTGTACAATAACTTTCCGTGTTATAATTTTTACATATATATTTTACAAATTAAATGCTAATTATGCTATTAAGAATATTTTTAACCGACTTCAAAAAGGAGAGGAGGATATCAATTCGACCCGTATTTTTTTTTTTAATGTATGTTCACCGATTACTCCGAAACTATGCAGCCGATTAATTTGATTTTGGTGTTAAATTAAAGAGCTTATTCCCGGATTGGTACCACTTCCATTTCATAGAAATTGGTTCAGTAGTTTTTTGGTAATTAAGCAAAAACTATTAAAATTAGTGTTTTTTCGCTAATTAAAACTGTTGAATTAGTTCCTACAAGTGAGTGAAGTCAGGATGGCCGAGCGGTTTAAAGCGCCTGATTTAAGCTCTGGTTCTCGAAAGTGACATGGGTTCGAACCCCACTCCTGACATACGTGTGTACAATAACTTTCCGTATTATAATTTTTGCATATATATTTTACAAATTAAATACTAATTATGCTATTAAGAGTATTTTGTATTAAACCGTTAGCACAGAGTATCAGAGATCTTTTATCAACTCAATACTTTATCAGTGAAAGGGTGCTAAATTAATTGACTTGCAAAAAGTAACATGACATTGAATAAGTTTCCGAACCTATTGCGTAATATAATTTTTACATATATATTTTACAAATTAAATACTAACTATGCTATTAAGAATATTTTTAACCGACTTCAAGAAGGAGAGGAGGTTACCAATTCATCGCGTATGTATTTTTTAAATGTATATTCACCGATTACGCCGGAACTATCCAACTGATTAATTTAGTTTTGGTGTTAAATTAAAGAGCTTACTCTCGGTTTGGTACCACTTCCATTTCATAGAAATTGGTTCAGTAATTTTTTAGTAAACAGGCAAAAACTATTAAAATTAGTGATTTTTCGCTAATTAAAACTGTTGAATGGGTTCCTGCCATGGAGTGTAGTCAGGATGGCCGAGCGGTCTAAGGCGCCTGATTTAAGTTCTGGTTCTCGAAAGAGGGCGTGGGTTCGAACCCCACTTCCGACATGCATGTATACAACAACCTTCTACTTATTATAATTTTACACCTATATTTTTCAAATTAAATACTAATTATGCTATTAAGAATATTTTGTATTTAACCGTTAGCACAGAGTATTAGAGAAATTTTACCAACTCAATACTTTATCAGTGAAAGAGTGCTAAAATAATAGAATTGCGAAAAATAATATGACGTTGAATAAGTTCACCGAGTAGATTGTAGTCAAGATAGCCGAGCGGTCTAAGGCACCTGATTTAAGCTTTGGTTCTCGAAAGAGAGCGGGGGTTCGAACCCCACTCCTGACATGCATGTATACAATAACCTTTTTCAGCATTATAATTTTTACACATATATTTTACAAATTAAATACTAATTATGTTATTAAGAATATTTTGTATTTAACCGTTAGCACACAGAATCAGAGATCTTTTATCTCCTCAATACTTTATCAGTGAAAGAGTGCTAAAATTATAGACTTGCGAAAAATAACATGACCTTGAATATGTTCCCTGAGCTGATTGCAATCAGGATAGGCGAGCGGTCTAATGCGCTTGATTTAAGCTCGGGTTCTCGAAAGAGAACGTGGGATCGAACCCCACTCCTGGCATACATATATACAAAAACCTTTTCCGTATTATTCTTTTTTCACATATATTTTACAAATTAAATACTAATTATGCTATTAAGAATATTTTGTTTTTAACCGTTAGCACAGAGTATCAGATCTTTTACCAACTCAGTACTTTATCAGTGAAAGTGTGCTAAAATAATAGACTTGCGAAAAGTAACATGGCGTTGTTCACGGTTTAGATTGCTGTTAGGATAGCCGAGCGGTCTAAGGCGCCCGATTTAAGCTCTGGTTCTCGAAAGAGATCGTGGGTTCGAATCCCATTCCTGACATCCATGTATAACACACAGTATTTTTTCCGTATTATAATTTTTCTAACTGACTTAAAAAAATGAACTTTAAAAAAATATATATAACCGACTTCAATCAACGCTCTAAAAAGAGTTAAATAATTCTTTAAAATACCCTAATGATGAATTGTTACCTAATAACCACACATCAGATATCATGTACCGACAAAAAAAAAATGGTTACAAGTTTAATACATAGAATTTAATATCCAACAAACATGGTTTTTCGACAGAATATTTTTACAAGAGATTAATTTACATATTTTTGATTTAATTTATGAATATATACATATAAAAAGTAATGAATTACTTTTTGAAGTTGGTGCCAAACAATCACAATCAATAATGATTTTTACCATTTTATTTATGGTATTAGGCATAATATAACCACAATTCTTACTATACTTACAATAGTTTGGCACCAACTTCAAAAAGTAATTCATTACTTTTATATGTATATATTCATAAATTAAATCAAAAATATGTAAATTAATCTCTTGTAAAAATATTCTGTCGAAAAACCATGTTTGCTGGATATTAAATTCTATGTATTAAACTCGTAACCATTTTAGTTTGGCCCCACCAGTGGCCGAGAGGTTCGGACCCCTCAACTGGTAGACGGCAGGTGCTGGGTTCGAACCCAATCGCGGCTGTCGGCCTAACCTTTCGGAGTTTTCGTGGTTTTCTTCGAACCTTGCGGAAATACGGTTTAGGTTCCCTTAGAAAGACCCCCACGAAGGGCATTCCCCCCTGGTCCTATATCCCTAGCGCAGATAATCGGACGTCAAAAATCAATCAATCAACCATTTTTGTTTGTCGGTACATGATATCTAATGTGTGGTTATTAACCGACTTCAAAAAGGAGAGGAGGTTATCAATTCGAAGCGTATGTATTTTTTTTTTTTTTTTTTTTTTTATGTATGTTCACCGATTACTCCGAAACTATGCAGCCGATTAATTTGGTTTTGGTGTTAAATTAAAGAGCTTACTCTCGGATTGGTACCACATCCATTTCATAGAAACTGGTTCAGTAGTTTTTTAGTAATTAAGCAAAAACTATTAAAATTAGTGTTTTTTTGGTAATTAAAACTGTTGAATTAGTTCCTGCAATTGAGTGAAATCAGGATGGCCAAGCGGTTTAAAGCGCCTGATTTAAGCTCTGTTTCTCGAAAGTGACAGTGGGTTCGAACCCCACTCCTTACATACGTGTGTACAATATTTTTCCGTATTATAATTTTTACACATATATTTTACAAATTAAATACTAATTATGCTATTAAGAATATTTTGTATTTAACCGTTAGCACAGTGTATCAGAGATCTTTTATCAACTCAATACTTTATCAGTGAAAGAGTGCGAAAATAATTGACTTGCAAAAAGTAACATGACATTGAATAAGTTTCCGAACCTATTCCGTATTATAATTTTTACATATATATTTTACAAATTAAATACTAATTATGCTATTAAGAATATTTTAACCGACTTCAAGAAGGAGAGGAGGTTATCAATTCATCGCGTATGTATTTTTTTAATGTATGCTCACCGATTATGCCGAAACTATCCAACTGATTAATTTGGTTTTGGTGTTAAATTAAAGAACTTACTCTCAGATTGGTACCACTTCCATTTCATAGAAATTGGTTCAGTAATTTTTTAGTAAACGGGCAAAAACTATTAAAATTAGTGATTTTTCGCTAATTAAAACTGTTGAATGAGTTCCTACCATGGAGTGCAGTCAGGATGGCCGAGCGGTCTAAGGCGCATTGATTTAAGTTCTGGTTCTCGAAAGAGAGCGTGGGTTCGAACCCTACTTCCGACATACATGTATACAACAACCTATTCCGTATTATAATTTTTACACATATATTTTGCAAATTAAATACTAATTATGCTATTAAGAATATTTTGTATTTAACCGTTAGCACAGAGTATCAGAGATCTTTTACCAACTCAATACTTTATCAGTGAGAGAGTGCTAAAATAATAGACTTGCGAAAAGTAATATGACGTTGAATAAGTTCACCGAATAGATTGTAGTCAAGATAGCCGAGCGGTCTAAGGCACCTGATTTAAGCTTTGGTTCTCGAAAGAGAGCGGGGGTTCGAACCCCACTCCTGACATGCATGTATACAATAACCTTTTTTAGCATTATAATTTTTACACATATATTTTACAAATTAAATACTAATTATGTTATTAAGAATATTTTGTATTTAACCGTTAGCACAGAGAATCAGATATTCTTTATCTCCTCAATACTTTATCAGTGAAAGAGTGCTAAATTAATAGACTTGCGAAAAATAACATGACCTTGAATATGTTCCCTGAGTTGATTGCAATCAGGATAGCCGAGCGATCTAATGCGCTTAATTTAAGCTCTGGTTCTCGAAAGAGAACGTGGGTTCGAACCCCACTCCTGACGTACATATATACAAAAGCCTTTTCCGTATTATTCTTTTTACACATATATTTTACAAATTAAATACTAATTATGCTATTAAGAATATTTTGTTTTTAACCTTTAGCACAGAGTATCAGAGATCTTTTAGCAACTCAGTACTTTATCAGTGAAAGTGTGCTAAAATAATTGACTTGCGAAAAGTAATATGGCGTTGTTCACCGTTTTAATTGCTGTCAGGATAGCCGAGCGATCTAAGGCACGCGTTTTAATCTCTGGTTCTCGAAATAGATCGTGGGTTCGAACCCCATTCCTGACATCCATGTATAACATACAGTATTTTTCCGTATTATTATTTCTTTAACTGACTTAAAAAAGGAGAGAAGGTTATCATCAATTCGACCGCATATGTACTTTTTTTTATATATGTTCACCGATTACACCGCAACTATCCAACCGATTAAACTAAGTATTACGGTATAAATAACTAAAAAGTAAGAAATAAAATAAACTTTTTCAAAAAAAAAATATAACCGACTTCAATCAACGCTCTAAAAAGAGTTAAATAATTCTTTAAAATACCCTAATGGTGAATTGTTATCTAATAACCACACATCAGATATCATGTACCGACAAAAAAAATGGTTATAAGTTTAATACATAGAACTTAATATCCAGCAAATATGGTTTTTCTAACAGAATATTTTTTACAAGAGATTAATTTACATATTTTTGATTTAATTTATGAATATATACATATAAAAAGTAATGAATTACTTTTTGAAGTTGGTGCCAAACTATTGTAAGTATAGTAAGAATTGTGGTTATATTATGTCTAATACCATAAATAAAATGGTAAAAATCATTATTGATTGTGATCGTTTGGCACCAACTTCAAAAAGTAATTCATTACTTTTTATATGTATATATTCATAAATTAAATCAAAAATATGTAAATTAATCTCTTGTAAAAAATATTCTGTTAGAAAAAACATATTTGCTGGATATTAAGTTCTATGTATTAAACTTATAACCATTTTTTTTGTCGGTACATGATATCTGATGTGTGGTTATTAGATAACAATTCATCATTAGAGTATTTTAAAGAATTATTTAACTCTTTTTAGAGCGTTGATTGAAGTCGGTTATATTTTTTTTTGAAAAAGTTTATTTTTTACATATTAGCTTGATTTGCTTATCGAATGTTTGAAAAAGTCCGTCACAATCTGCTGATAAGAAAATGGAGGAAATTATTTGAAACATATGGCTTACAACAAAAGTTTAATCCTCATATTAACCTTCAGAATTTATGTCTGTAACAATCAATCTAACAACTAGTCAGGTTTAGCAATCCCAAAACTTTCTTCTATCTCATACATGAAATTTGCTATCACAGTGTCAAAATTAAATGACCCATCATAAGAATTCTAATAATATGAAATTACGTGCGTTAGTTCTTCAGAATTGACTATGGCTAAAATCTTGTAAATCCTATAAAATTCAGCATAGAAGAGCCAACTGTGGGCAATTGATACAAAAACCAAGCAAAACGAATTCATGTCAAGGACTAACTGAATCTGAATTTTGATGCAAAGCCGTGCATTAGCTTTAGTGATAGAGCTGTTACAGGTGCAGTATAGCTGTGCCATTGGTGGAGCTATTTGCAACAAAATATAAACCGCATCAATTCATGTTAAGGAATAATCGAATCTGGAGTTTGATGGAAATTCGTGCATTCGTTCTTGAGATAGAGCTGTTGCGTAAATCTTTAAAAATAAAGCATAGAAGCGCCATTTATAGAACGATTCATACCAGAACGTAAAAAAAAAGCCAATTCATATCAAGGACTAGCTGAATCTGAAGTTTGAGGAAATTATGTGCATTGGTTCTGAAGACAGGGCTATTGCGAAAATTGCACAAAATGCAGCATAGCAGTGCCACCTGTTTAGCGATTTACACCAAAATATAAAAAATTTTCATTTCATGCCAAGCACTAACCCAATCTAAAGTTTCATGAAAATTCGTGCATTAGTCCTGGAGAGTGAGTGGTTACGGAAATTTTAAATAATCCTGCCTACCAGTACTGCCTATCGAGCGACTTATATTAAAAAACACACATCAATTCATGTCAAAGAATAGTTGAATCTAAAGTTTGATGAAATTCCGTGTATTAATTCTGATTTTAGAGCTATTTCGGTAATCGAACAAAAGGCAGCGACGCACTGCTCCTAATGAGCGATTTATACCAAACACTAATCAGCACTAATTTAAATGAGGAAATACCTGAATATAATTTTTTATTTAATTCCATGCACTAGTTCCTGAGATAGTGCCCACAAAATTTATGTCACTTAAAGACAAACAAACAGACAGACGGAGTGAGTCAGAGAATCCCAGAGTCACAGAAAGACATTTCTTTAAAAAAAAATTTCGGGTTCTTTGACCCTTAAAACATGCAAATCCGTCGAAAACTGGAATTCGAAAATTTTCACGAATTCAACACTTTTTTCTTTTAAATATAGAAGAAAAGAAAAAAAGATGGTTCATTTACTAAAGAATGTCTAAAATTAATTTAAAGTATTCCTTTTATTTCCTTTTATTTCGAAGCACAAATATGGTGCAATAAAGAGGGAGGTGTTGGATATTAGAAAGAAGATAGTGTTGAAGAGCATGGATGTTAACGTTGGGGGTACAGTGGATTTGTACAGAGGATGGTATTCCGTAAGAAAAATAAATTTGAATCGAACTTTACTGGTTCGAAACCAGGGCGTGGTAGAACCATCAAATTCTAGTGCATAATATCGATAAAAATTCTCAAATTTGCAGTACAAATTAAAACAGGTGGCATTCACTTAAGAAACCATCAAACCAAGTTCTCTTTAAGTATTAATAAAGGTAAAAAAAAAAATCAAAATTATTATTCAAATTTCTCCTCCAACAAAACAATTTCAATTCGGTTCAACGGCCACAGAAGCAGTGCGCAATCAAATATTCGAATTAAATCTAAAAATGGTTACATCAAACATTTTTTTTTTTTTTTTTTTTTGTTTGCTAAAAGGAATGGTGGTTTTATCAACTTCCGCATTAAATTAAAAAAAATAATAATAAGCCTTCTTAAAAATCAATCCCTCCCCAAAAAATTAAAACCTGCCTTAAAAATTTAACACTCCTCTCCTCAAACTCCGCTCGAAAAGACTTACCCTTCTACATTATAGATTAAGTTTATGCCTCTATACGATACTTCTTCTCAAAGCAGACACTCTTGTGTTCTAATGTGATATTGTCGTTTAATTGCCGTACCTATTCTAAGTCGACTCAATAAATAAATAAATAAATAAATAAATAATCCTGTCTAAAAATTAGCCCCCTCAAAAAGTTGATGGCAGCGCCAAAAAATTTTCTTCAGTAAAAAGAAATTGTATGGGAATGTTACAGTCCGTCTTAATTTCCGTTCGTATTCTAAGTTGATTAATGAAATTAAGCCTCTCTAAAAATATCTAGTTTTTTTTCTCCATGCTTCCTCTCTCTCTTTCTCCTACTTATAATACCCTTCTCCTCTAGTACGATCTCCCACAGCAGCAGCAGGATCTTCCTCACCCTTCAGCCTTTTGCTGGTGGTGGTGCAGAACTGTCCTTTTTATGCTATTGATTAGGCTCCATATATTGATTCAAAGTTGAACGAAAATTATTTAAAGTGTATAATACCAGGCATTCACTCTCATCAGCTGAGTAAGATATCACTCTCATCAGCGGAGTGAGATATTTCACTCGCGACAAAGGGGTGGCATATTTCACTCTGAACTATGGAGTGCAATATTTCAGTCCTTCCAAGGGAGTGAAAACTTCCACTCTTTAAGGAGTATATTTTTATAACATTCCCTCCAAAAAGAGTGAAAAAGACTGACAGTCTTTCAAAGAGTGTATTTTTTACTCCTACCAATTTTAGAGTATATTAAGGTATTATATAATTTTCTTTATTCCGAGGAAAAAAATGGTAAAATTATTTTCTCGTAGTAAGAAATACTCCAAAGAATTTCTTATAAGTATTGGAACAACTGAATCCCACATGATCCAGTTAGCCGCCGTGATACATGTCCCTGTTACACCAGTCTTGAAAAATGTATGGGATGACTGGAACACCGGCCTTACATGTGAAACATGAAGGAAATGCGTAATAGATACCTAATAATAATAATTATCTTTTTTAAAATGATTGTTAATAAAAGTACTTTCCCTATTTTAATAAAAAGTATAGAAAGTTCAATCAAATTGACGTTGTTTGTAAAAAATAAAGAAACATAAATTTTCTGAATCATATCATATCAAAGACAGAGTTACGATAGAATTGACACAGGTTGTTTTAAGAAGTAGAGATGGGCGGGAGGGGGGGGGGGGGTAATGTTGACAAAATTTAAAACTTAACAGACATCACTGTTTTTTTTTTATAAAATAGCCCAAGGCAAAATTATCTCCTGGGTCCAATTACCTCAGTTTACAGTATGCCATAGTTGCCAACCTCCCGATTTTTTGGACACCAGTAAAATTTTACAGAAATGTTTGCTTTATTTATAATTGCGTAAATTTTGCAATTCTATAAAGCAAGTATTTCTGCCGAAAAATCAAGAGGTTGGTAATTGTGACTTCTGCATTTGAACTATAAATTCAAACTTGTAAAACAAAACAACAAATCTTGCTTTGTCATAATTACTTTACTTTTATTTTTTGTTAATTTTTTTTCTTACGATTTGTATTCATAAAAATTTTATTTAAAAATGTTCAATTTTTGTGCTTTATACATACTTTTTATATTACCATTGAAACTTTATTAAATGGTTATTAAATCAACTTTTCCAACGAATAAGCATTTGAGATCTTTTTTCTAGAAATTAGAATATCGCACATTGTTCCACACGTGACAAGAATGACCCGCATATGATATTTATTAGAAAAAAAAATTATTATTTATACTAAGTTTAATTTAAATAATAATAATAATGATAATGACAATAATAAAATAAAACTACGCAATACATTTTTAATAAGGGGTTTGAGTATTTAGTAAAAAAAAAAAATACAGCTGTATTGCATACACACAGCAGATTCAGAGGATTTCTTTTTAGAAGCAAAGTATTTGAAAAGTCATGTCCATACTCGCGTATAAGCCGAAATAATTTGACCTAAAATTGTCTTTTAAAAAAGGTCGGTCTGTTCAGATTTTGGGGGGGGGGGGGGGGGAAGTGCTAAACCATACAGCTTTCTTACTGACGTGGCGCAGTAAAATAAATGTTTGATCAACAAATAGTTACTTATCAAATTTTTCTTTCCGCCAATTAGCCACAAAAATTAAAAATAATACACACAGTAAGAAATTATTCTTAGTTTTCTGAAATATCGTTAAATGTTTTTTCATACATTTTCGAATTATCTCTTATTAAAGCAATAACTCAAATGGAAAAATATCATATTTTAATGCGAGCATAATTGATATTGTAATATTTGAAATAAAATTCTAAATGGTAACATACACTGAACAATTAGTTTTGTACCATGATAAAACAAATATTTTAATTTATAATGAAATCTTTTAAGTTTTCGTGTTATCCAAAACGATAAATTATTGTATTATAACTTTTTTTTTTTTTTTTTTTTTTTTTTTTTTTTTTTTTTTTTTATACAAGCAATGTAAAAGCCATCAACGCTCAAGTGCCAACCTCAAATTGGAAGCAGGAACCACCCCAATCTACTACCTAATAATTTTTATGTTTACAAAATCAATCGCGAGAATTATAGTCTTGCAAAATTGTACTTCTAACTGTATCTCACACTTTACTGAGTTCATTTTGTTATATGAGAGGTATGTTTTGTAGTTGGAAATTCATCGCAGTTGTGGGGGAGGGGGGGATTCTCGCACGTTTCTGAATAACTTAGAAGCCCCGAAATAAAACAAAACTTTATCTACACTTTACTTTGATATCCGAATGGGAAAAAAATTCAATTTAAAAAATAAGGCGGTGGGAGGGTCACAGAGATTGATTGGTTGTATGTGATGTAGTGGAAAACCAATGGCCAATGAGAGACGGCCATTCTCATTCATTCTAGAAGAGGCTTGAGTAAGACCGCGGATGAAAACAGAGCCGGGAGTGCCCACGAAGAGTGGCTCAACTACTTTTCATCTTTATGACGTTCACTAAGTAAAAAATGACCATTTTCTTAGTCGCCCTACTCATCAGATAAACCATGTTTCCCCCACTCTAACATATTATTACTGGCACTTCATTTTTATCCAGCACCTTCAGGTAAAAGAAAAAAAAAAAAACAGGCCACAGATGTAGGAGTTTGAAAGAGTAAATTAATAGAAAATTTCCATTATTACTCGGTTAAATGAATCATACGTATCGGGATTAAATAAACATAATTAGCATCATACTACGTGGTTTCATTTAACTGACTATGCTATTTGTAGTTAATTAAGGCAGCTAAATAGTCCTATTAATTTATTAAGTATATAATTTTATAATATTATTAAGCATTGCTAACAGATTTAAGTATAAAAGCTTTTGTATTTTCATTAAAAATATTTCGTTAAAAATTGCAAGTACAACAGCGAAATTTTATAAGATTTTCAAAGCAATTTAAAAAACAAATTTGTAATATTTAAGGATAAATAGTTTCAGTGGATATTTGTATGTTCTTTTTCGCCCTTTCTCTTCTTTTTTTTCAAAACCTCATTCAATACCTGGAAGATGGCATAATACACCAATAGAATTCTCATGATTAATATCTAATATTGTTAAAATTATATCAGTGACAGTTTGATGATGCCATTATAGTTGCGTTTTACTATTACTTATGAAGTCCCAATTATAAAAATGATATCACAGAAGACTCAATAAATTTTATTTTACTGCGATTGAACGTATATTTTATTATTAGGAGAAAATATATTAATATGGTCCTAAAGATTTAAATTCATAAAAGAGATAATCATACACTTTACAAAACATGTCCGTTAATAAGTTATTAGTGTATTTATTATGTGTCCGCTTATTTAAAGATTCAGTGTCCATCTAAATGTGTCCATATGGTCCAAATGTGGTCATAGTGTCCATATGGCCCAGGTACCAAATTGATATCTTTAGATGTGTTTACACTGAGAAAAAAAATATACCGCCTTCACCTAGAATGAATAGTTAGTCACTTTCTGAATACCTAAACTAGAACTATAGATGACGGAACTATGCGAGTAGGTTAAACAACAAAGCTGAATAATCGAAATGACCTAGCATTTCTAGTTTCTTATTTTCTAGTTGATGAAATGATATTGAATTGCTTCAGTAACAAGAAATTATCGCTTGATTTTGGGAATGGTTTCATAAACTAGAAAAACATCTAAATCAAACCTCCTGTGATCGCATCTATTTGCAGGGATTTTTAAACGAATTTTATGATGAGAATACAGAAAAACGCTCTTGAATTCTAATAAGAGACTCTAGAACTCTCGAGCAAAGGGAGCTAGAACTTATGAGGATGACATAGAACTATTTTTTCTAGAGCCACAATTTAGATTCTATATGCCAGAACCATATTTTTTTCTCAGTGTAGTTACAGTATTCGAATGCTGTCATAAATTTCCCAGTGCCAAAAAATGAATAAATAATTCATTGTCAATAAACGGAAAAAAAAAATTAATTATCCATATATAAGGCAAGGACTAGACCAGGCGTGTTAAGAACAAAGTTTAGTGCCATGGGGTTCCTATCCTAGAAAACATCATATTTCTCAGTATAAAGCAATATTTTAAAGTAGTTTTAAAGTTGCATTGCTACAGAAAAAAAATTGCAAAAATAAGAAAAGTATTATAAATATTTTAAGAGATGTAATTGTGTAAGGCTCAATTGAAGGTCCAGGAACTTACATATTAGGATTTTACAGGTTAAGTTTTTTCATATATTTTCAGAAATATGTGTAAATGTTTGTAAATGTATGCCCCAAATATTTCATTTTTCATTTTTTGTTTGACTTTGCTTATATTTGTTTTTGTGGTTATTTATTTTATTTTTATTATCTTTTGGTTGCTGTTGTTGTTCACAGAAGGTTTTTCCTAGAAATGTGAAGAATAAGAACAATATGAATTTAGACCCCTTACTTATATACCAAACAACTTAGTACCCGATACAACTATTCTTTTCCTCTTTCTCTTTGTATGTCCCTGGGCATACATTTGACAATTTATAATTTCATAATATACCAGCAATATTGGTAAACCATTTATAGCTACAATTTCCAAAAACATTTCCGACAATCAATGGAAAATTTACATTTTACAAAAGCCTTTTCTATAATAATAAAAATCTCTGTATGACTCGTATAAAGTCACTATGGCCAGTATTCTGCATGGGCGAACATATTAAGTTAAGAAAGGGCATCTTAACTCATATTTTGTGAGTTTTGTTTCGAGTTCGGTAGGCTTTTAGGAAAGCAGTACATTAAAACTCCGTGTGTTTTGAGTCAAAATACACGTCAAACTAATTTCAGTCCTCTTTTTTTATACAATTTCATAGAATTTTTTCCACGTTAAAAGCACATATCAAATAGGTTATAAATATTCAGTACAACAACATAAATTTTAATTTTATTAAAGTTTTAATTTTATGTATCAGAAAATAATATAGAAACCATACACATTTTTTTATATATATATAATTACTTAAAATAATTTAACATTTCTTTGCTGTGGATGATTTATAATTTCGTTAGTCTTAAAATGAGAAAGACATGAAAACAAGATAAAACTTAATTTTAAAACTATAATTAAAAAGATAAATAAAAAGATATACCTCTTTAATATTATTGGTGGTAGGTTATACATTTTGTAGAAAAAAGAACCCGAGAATTTAACACTAAATTGTATTAAATTAATTTAACAGTTTAACTGACAGAAATTAGTTATATTAATTATGAACCTTCAACTATACCTGAATATTGAAATTTCGCGATAAAACATATCATGATGATTTCGGAGCTAAAGGTTATAGCCACTTTGGCATGACAGAGTGCTTGACCATTCGGTATCATGATTGCATGTACGTGGGGGTATCGTAAAGTACCATTTACAAGCGAATATTTTTTAATTCTACCTCACACCACGTCTTTTTCGAAAAAAAAAAAAAATTCCATGCGCTTTGAGAACATTTGCAAGAGAAGTATACTACGAAATGTATTTTTTAAAAATAGTGATGTGAAGAGAATAAAAAAAACCGTCGCCTGTAATTGAAACTTTACGATGTTCCCAAGTATGCACATTTACAAATTGCACACAGAATTTGTTTTGGGTATCAGTATAAAAGAACAGTAATAGTTGATTTTTTTTTTATTAGGGCATTTTCATGATTATTTAAGGTAAATTAAAAAAAAGTGGTGTCAATTGAATAAAATTTGTGTAAGAGCTGCCAGTCCCGAAGAAATTAATTATCTGTTATATCTGATGACTGATGCTGTTAAAAAACATATCTTTATGTTACAACTTTCAGTAAATCAGGGAGAGTAAGAGAAAGACTGCGTATACAATGTTTACGCACGAGGGTAAGCATGTTCCTGTCACAAACTTGTGTCAGTTTAAATACTTTTTATCGCATATCAAGCCAAAAAGCAATTTAATTGTGTTTCTAATCTTTGCATCGGGTGATTCTTCATTATGTCTATTTTAGAAATGAATGATAAATGCATGACAAAGAAAGTGAAGAGGTGGTGTTTCACGGAACTATTATCCATATATTTGTAAATGTGTTAATTTTGTGGCATCGCAAAAAAACCCAGAAAAAATGTCGAAGAAAAATTGGATTTCTCCTATGCAAATATTATGTGATTTGATCCTTCATTACAAGTCAGTTTATAATTTTTTTTCATTTGAGTGTGGAGGCAGCGGGGGGGGGGGCTTTTATTTAATCGTAATTATTGATGACTTGAATCCCTGTTTGCCTACAGTATCGGATTAAAATATTTCTCGATTTGGCGGAACAGCGTGAGAAAGGAAAATCCTTTTTCCCTTAACCGCCACCCTACCCCGCCTCCGGTCTGATGGTGGCGAGGAAGGGGGGCAGAGAAATGCGATCTTCGGGGCCGGAGCAAGCGAGCTAGGGCCCCCTTTTGCGACAACGCCGCTATCGACACGTAAATGATAGGCGAGCGCCCATGATTTATTGCGATAATGGATATGATAGAGAAAGTGTCCGCGAGCGCGAGCACGCTCGCCCCCCTACCCATGGCTCCCCTCCTATTATTTGAAAGACGAATGGTTTCATTCGTCTTCATCTCCCCGGCTGTGAGGCTTGTGTAAGCAATTAAAGTCATTTAGGTGGAGTTCTCGACGCCGAGAACGCAAAGGAGGGGGGCATTAGATCCCAGTGGAATGGGGGGGGGATGCCACGCCCAAACATGAGTTAGTCTCTCTCTCTCTCTCTTACAGTTCGTGAGTTTTTTATTCTTATTTTTTACTTTTTTTAGGAACAGAATAAATACCTGCACCAAGATCAGATTTCTTTATCGATTGCATTGCCCCTGCCACTACATTATACAAGGCTGATATCGTTTAGTAACAAAAAGCCAGAACTATAAATAATATTCATAGAGTTAGACATACAGCATAACAGCTATGTGAACTATGAACTTCAGCAGTGAAACCACATTATCCGTTAACTGAGTGGTCATGCATATTTATAAGTTTATGAATATAAGACATAATTCGTAACTGATTTGTGACATGTAATGTTACTGATAAAATATTACTTATAAGCATGCTGTTATCCATTAACTGTAACATTTTTATAAGCCTTTATTTTCAAAGGGATTTTAATTCAATACATATTTGGTTCTCATTTTAAATATAGGGGAGAATGGGGATGAAAGGAACACTTTGTTTTTAAAAGGTTATAAAATTATGACATTAAAAGATACCATTCTCATGTTTACTCCAAATTCTCGTCTAGAACCTTTGCTTTGATTCTAGTAAAACCTCTTAGCCTCAAGTACAGTAATTTAAAATCTGTGCGCATTTATAAACATTGAGAAAAACGCCTCTTTTAACCCCATGATAGGGGATGAAAGGGACACTTTGCGGGGCTGAAAGGAATACTCATAAATAAAATTCTTTTATGAACATTTTTCCTTTTCATTTGCAATTGGATTATTCGAAACTGAAAGATAATAATATACAAATAAAAATAAAATATACTGAAACATATTATAAAGCAAAAATAAGTGTCTCACCACCAGTTATGGATTTAGGTAACTTCATCTAAATATCATTAACATGTTGGCAAGTGGTCAGGAAAAAACACAGTCAGAAAAAAAAAATCTTCTAGTATCTCTTATAGTAAATTCTTAGAATAATATAAATGGATTACAAAAGGCGAATTTCTCTTTAACAGAATATTTATATTTAATATCTTTTTTGACTGTATTTTTCCTTGATCATGATCACAAGCCACTCTGATTAATATTTACGTCATTCATGTCATAGTATCAATAAATACAGAGTTTACTCTTTTTTCCTGAAAAAATGTACTTTTCCAAAAAACGTCGTTTCCAAAAGGAAGCAAAATGATGAAGGGCTGTATCAAAATGTAGTAGTACGTGTAATATTGTGTGCGATATATTGACACTAATCAATTGATATATGGATACGGCCCTTCATCTTTTTGCTTCATCTTTAAAATGACGGATTTTGAGCTTCTTCTATCGACGATAATTTTCAGAATTTTTAAGCTTTGTTTTTGAGACTTTCACAAAAGTTGCTCTCTACATTTAACTTATACAATATGCAAATTATATTTGATTGCATTCACTCATGCATTGTGAAACATTATTTAGTAAACCTGTTCATTTTTAATTCAATTTTTATTATTTTTTAATTCTGATTACAGGGTATTATGTACAATATTGTAAATAATATTTTCTGAAAAGAACATTTTTAATTAACAAATCTGCAAATTTTTAGCAAAAAACAAAATTTGGGACTGTTTTCATCTGTTTCTTTCTGTTCTCTTCTAGTATTCATGCTAGCCTCATAAAAACGAACACAGTTTATTACAATAAGCTACATAATCATAATCTGTTGTTTGAATGCTTTTGCTACATCAGTTTTGTCAGGCTTATCTAAGAAATCTTCGTTCGTTTTCAATTGGTTGACGGTCACCTATGATATTTCTGAAAAAAAAAATCTCCGTGAAAGTATATGACCTGCACTATTTTGTTTAGACACTTGAATTTTCCGAATAATTTCTCATGTATTTTTCTAGATATTTAACAAAACGTCTAAAATTGCAGGTGTCCGGTCATTAATGACCATAATGTATCAGGTGATTCTTTCAACCATGTCCTTTTGCACCCCTCAGTTACTATCCCTTACAACTCTAAACCCACTTAGCGAAATTAAAAATGTATTTAGGCATGACAGAATTAATAAACAGACAGTATTAATGACAGGCTAATAAAATATACTGGTATTCACATAAAGTGCATACTTTATAGTTCTAAATAACATGTATGCTATTATTCTAAACAAAATATTAACCTTTTTACAGGAAAATAGAAAAGTGAGATAAAATTTTACATTTTATTATCAAAAACAGGTTTTGAGTGTTCGACTGATTAGAGTTCTATATTCGGCAGTTGAAGCACTGCCATATATATTCTATAACGTGCACGAAAAGTCCGCGATATGAAGAAGTCTGTTGCTTATTAAGCATGCAATTTTGAGAAATTATCCCATCCCAATAATGATCAAAATTATGGGCAACCACTTGACTAAGAAATTTTTTGATAAACCTGTCAGGTCGGGTGCTCTGCTGAGTTAACTTTGTGATCAGGATCAATATAAACTTCTTTGTCATTAATATATATCATTAATGACAAATATATATTATTTTTTTTTACAATATATGTTATTATTTTTGACATTACACTTTTTAAAATTTTTCTCTAGTTTGAACCAAACTTTGGTGCTCAGTAGCTGCCACCATAAGATGGTAAAATCTCGCACGAACATGTGAAGTTTCCTATTTCAACCTTGTTCAAACTATTGGAACTATACTTCAACAGGATCTCCAAACATTGGTTCAAGATTGCACCATCTTACAGTGGCAGCTATTGAGCACCAAAATTTGGTTCAAACTAGCACAAGATTTTTAACAGTCTTTTTATTATTGCAGGGAATTAGAAATTAATAGAATTTTAGGAATTTTTCCTAAGATTTAGTATATTTTAAAGTGTCATCTAGGATAGAATGTTTTTTATTTGAATTACAAATGTGTTCAAATTCGAATGTATTCATATGTTAACACGTTGAGTGTCAAGTCCGTTTTGTCTATGCTTCCGTTTAGGCCCCGAAATAAGATTCCTGTTACACATTTCCAATACTGTCTGTCACCGGAGACTGACGCGTTTTAAACGGAAATTTCTGTGTCAGTCACTGATGACTGATGTATCACGCAACGTGTGAATGACCTATTTATTTCGTATAAGTGTAAGAAAATACCAAAAAATGGTTATATATGTAAAAAAGTGTACAATTGCAATTTAGACACATGAGTGGCTAATAGAAGTACATAACATATATTACTTGAACTTGATCTATTGCAGATATAAATTTGGTCATGAAATATTTGACATACAGTGCAAGTCAAAAGCTTAATCTACTTATAATAAAATGCGACTTCAGAAACTGCAGGAACGGTTGCGGCATGAACCTCTCCTATCTGGATATCGACTGCAGCTAAAGCGCCACGTTAGGCTTAGCTGAAAACAGATACTAAAATGATGCATTTAAAATTTCTTCCATTTGAAATAATGTTTGTTCAGCATATTTTCATATAAAAAAAATGTATATCCCAATTATAATACATAAAGATAACAACGGAAGTGTGAACTGAAGTTTTTATCATTTTAAAGTATGATTGCATTTCATCGGCTCAAAGCGTCGTTTTACTCTGATCTCACAAAACTTTAGTGCTGCCATCTATGAACTAAGAAAGGACTCGCAAACCTGTTATTAAACCATTGTGCTACTCAAATATTGCGGATTTGAATTTAAATTTAGTTTCCTATTATAAATAAAGTAAGCTTCCCCCCCCCCTCCTTCAAGTTGTAATGGATATATAAAATATTATCACAGCTGCATTAGTATAACTGAAAATAATTTTTTCACATCCTCTTAAATCAGAATTTTATCTGCTTATATAAATAATATATTTAGTGCATGATATGGTACAGAGGACTTACAGATGTGCACCATAAACTTAGAGATTTTTTTCGCGCCAAAAAGACCTTTTCGAAAATGGTTGGCAAACTATAACTGCATGAGAAACCCGTTTTCAAATACAGCGATCACTTTCAAAACTCCTGAAAAATTGCATTTTTGTAAATGTAAAAGATGAATAATTTACAGTATGTCAAGGGAGTTCCGCCCCCCCTAAACCTTCCTTTTTTTTTTCCAAAAGAAAAAATTTAAAATATTCAAGTGATCGCCATATTTGAAAACGAATTATTTTGCCAATAATAGCGTTTTATTTTGCTAATTATTATTATTATTATTATAAATACTGCTCTTGGATTTGAAATTAAAATTTGTTCAAAAACTAAATATCAAGTAAAAAAAAAAAAAAAAAAATCTTTATCATTTGTATTTGTAGAAATGTATTGCTATTTTTAAAATGTGATTTTCTAGAATACAAACTCTTCAATAATAAAGTCTTCATTCTCTTTGTTTTTATGAAGTAGTATGAAAATGAAATGAAAGTGAAAATTCCGTCATTTTTGACGGGGTTATATACTAGTCACAACATAAAATTTGAAAAAAAAAAAATTATTACTGACTGAAAGTTATTTTCCTTTTCACATGACCTAAAAATTGTAGCTTTAAAAAGATATTTCACAGGTTTATGCTTTAAAATTTATCTCAAATTATAGAATTTATCAAAAGAACAAAAATGAGTACGTCAAAAGTTTAAGCACAGTAGTTATTTGATCTATAGTAGAATAAGAATAATAAAAAATAATAATACTTGTTTATTGCTCCATTGTGCTGAATTACTTTAAATATACGGTCTTGCATTGATAAAATGAGGTTCTCTATTATTTCTGGTTCAATTTTGAATCACGTGTTCTCAATGACATCTTTCAAATCATTAATTGAAGAATTCTTTTCATGCTTTTCATTTTGATAAACTGTATGGATGAAAATACTCCACGTATTTTAAATAGGCTTTAATCAGAGCTAATTTCCAACAATTTCAAAACAGATACTTTTTTCGACTTAAGCCACGTTGAAGTTGAGTTTGAGGTATGTATCGAAGCATTATAATATTAAAATAATCATTTATCTCCCTTTAAAACCTCGGCAACCGAGAGCAAATGACTGGTAAGTTTCTCTTGCCAGTTTTCAGTGTTTTTACGACCACTGATCAATGCTAGAGATGTCTGAATATTGAAAGAAATAGGTCCTTATCCCATTACACAACCACTGCCATGTTTTCGGTTAAATATACTCCTACGTTCTTTGCTGCGATCACATCAGTATTTCATGACCATTGAGGCTCAATTTTTTTTCATGCAGTTTTATCATCAAATGAGATGGGATTTGGTCCACTATAATGTAGCTTCTTTATGATGTCGTTTCTGACATGGTAATTGAAACATTTTACGGTTTATGAAGTATTCGCTTTCCAAAACTCTTCGATGAGCAGAATTTTTATATTTGTCTTCCAGCTGCATGTTTTATTTTCGAAAGAGTGTAATTACCAGTTGAAGACGGCGGTCTTCAACTGGCTTCAAATGTTAAATTAAACAGGTCCTCCATCTCGAATATTAGCAAGGGGATGATATTCAACAAAGTATCCTATTTCAATAGCTGTTTGGTTAGTGGGATTAAAAGCAGATTCAATTTGGATTTGGCTGGGGGTCTCTTCATACTCGAATGGTAGGTATGATTATAACTTCTTAAGAGGTCATCCAACACGTCGATAAAGTTATAGGTATGATGATGTGTGCAATATTTCCATATTTTAGCTTTCAGTGTTCGGTTAAATCGTTCCACCACCGAAGCCTTGGTGTTATTATGCGTCGGGAAAGAGCGAACTACTTCTTGTTTTAAAACCTTTGAAACAATTGGTTCTTAAATTCTTTTCCAGCGTCTGATTGAAGAAACTTGGGTTTTCTTGCGATGAAAATAGTTCGGAAATCTTATACCATCTCCACCCCTCGTTTTGTTTTTAAGGGAACCGCACATGCATATTTAAAGCGAATGACCATACACGTCAGGAGATATCGTAATCCCTGATTGTATTTTTTTTATACTGCTGAGATCCACCAGGTCGGTCTGCCATTGCTGATCTATGGTGTACACGATCACACGGTTGGTCGGGAAATTTCTCCGAATCGGTTTGTGAAGTGTATACGAATCGACGCAGCTCAGCCTTTTCTGAATCGCCTTCTTCGATATTTTTCCTTCTGCAACACGAAATAAAGCATTTATACTACAAAAACTTGGTGTGCGACTTGGAATCGGAAATATCGCCTTCATTACAACATCAAATTTGATTATTCTTCACATTAAAACGCATCATCATCTTTAATTTCTACAATTTTATTTTATGACGTCATCTTAGACAATGAACTAGCTTCTAAACACCTTTTCTTTAAATACTCTTTGCAAGACATGGAAGGATGGCTTAGTGTTTAAGATAACAGCTAAAATTATTAAACAATCCTTACATTTTACGAAGGTTCATACCTCATCTCAATTTTTAAATATTTTTAAATAAATCCGAAATGAATACAACTTTTCTCCACTAGATGTCGCCACCAAGATTTAATTTTCTTAAAAATCCGAAATTCTATCTCCGAAATTTCATCTCAACCTAAAATTCGATTTTTCTCCGCAAGAGAGTCACCACCAAAAATTCCTCCCTCCTAAATGAATTATCTTCAAAATTAACCTCATGCTATAGTTCGCTGAAAAAAATATCAATCTCGGAAATTAACTCCATGTTATAGTTCGCTAAAAAAATTTTATTCTCCAAAATTAACCTCATGTTATAGTTTGATATAAGAAATTTCAATCTTAAAAAAAATCCTTTTCGACCTCTCGTCTTGGGCCTCACCTTCTCCGCAGGAGGAGGAGGAGGAGCAGAAGACGGAGGCGTTGCTCCCTCCAAAAGGAGCAGGTGGTGGAGGAGGAGGAGTTGCTCCTCTGTTCTCACCTCCACCGCCAGCTGGAGTTGAACCGGAGAAAAAAGATGGTTTGTGCGAGAGTATCATTTGCAATACTATAGGGGTGCATTCAGACTTGTTTTACCATGCTCAGAAATTTTACGTTGTTCAGATGTCAATGTTGTTTTCTAAAACTGTTTTTGAAAATATGTATTGAAGAACTTTTAATGAACAATGCCTGGAAGTCAGTGTCGTTAAAAATCTTGGCGAAAAATAAATTGTGATTTTTGCATTTTTTCTAACAGAAAAGTATATTGTTACCTAAATGTTCTAAAAATTGCGATCTACAGAATGGTTCTAATTTGTTCTCTAAATGCAAATCATGTGCATTTCAAATACTTATGGCTCAAAATATTCCTATTTCTTCGTCTGAAATAATAATGAGAGATTATCCGTCAACGAGTACTGCCAACAACTCCACAAATAAGAAACCTAATATCCATTTACAAACACGGCCTGATTAACCCCTGAAGCTATGGGAAGCACAGTGTCATTTCAAGGCCCCATTCAATCAAGAAAATTTTTCTAAGTTCAACATCCCTGGAAATCTAACAACGCATCCGAATATTATTCCAAATAGTGATTCATTTCAATTCACATATATTTCATTAAACAACTTTTGTTTTGTGTGTGTGTTCCTCTTGCACATAAATTGAATATAATTGAGAAAAATATGTAAAAAGGATTTTGCATGGTATGAGCGTAAAAATGAAAGATGAATAAAAAGGTTGAATTCAGAATGTATGCACAACATAAAATATAAATATTTGGAAATACTTCTCTCCATTTTAGTAATAAATTATCAATATGAAAGCGAAATGCAGCATTATTTAAACTCAGTATACAAAATAAACATGAATCTAAAATAATGGACAAACTGAAGAATTTCGATCAGATGATTGAATTTGATCTATTACATGAAAAAATATTTTTTTTATGAAAGCTATTTATATTAAGCACTTCTTATGTATATTATAAGATTGATAATTTGAGAAGAAATTAGCTTTTTGAAATAGAATTAATTCAATGTAAAATTTTGGGCCCTCTGTTTTCTTAATTTCGGGTCCATTCAGAATTTTCTAAGGGAAGCATCTGCTTCTCGTGCCTATTTGGTAATCAGGGTCTGTTTACAAATACCTCGTTGTCACAACTCTAACTCTTGTATAGTAAATAAAGGTAAGAACTGCCTCGTGACAGTTCTAAAAACAGCTCACAAGGAAGGTCTCCATTGGGGGCATACTCAGAATTTTTTGAAACAAATACGAATTAAACTACTCATATAGGTAATAAAAGATCAGTGAAAATTAGCGGCGGAATTACATTATTAGATATGTAAAAAAATAAAATAGTTTGGAATAATTGGCGTGAAAAGCTGAAAGCGACGCGGGATTTGGCAAGCAGTGCATTTCCTCGCCAAAAGCAGACGATTTTAACGAATCTGAAAATTGAATTTAATTGACTTCACTGTTAAAAATCTGCAGCATTTACTGCAACGTCACTCCACTACTTTTATGGAATATCTCTCTTCTGACGAATGAGAATGCTCCATAGCACGGTGAATTGACCGTGTCATACACTGTTAAAAATCTGCTGCATTTTGTTGCAACGCACTCCACCGCTTGTATATAATATCTCTATTTCAACCAACGAGAAAGCTCCATTAAAATAGCAAATAAAGCCTTTGTGCACAAATGTTTAAGGATAGAGAGCCAACGAATATAAATGCACAAATGAAGTATGAGAAGGTAGCAAATAGCTATTTCGAATCTACTAACGAGATTCTTCATCAGTGCAAAACTCAGCGAGCTAAAAGTAGCAAAACTGAGCGAAGAGACAGAGAGACTCAGGCTTATATACCCGCTATGGGAACAATCCCGCCTAAAGGAAAGCAACCAATGAGAAGAAAGTAGCCAAAACCAACTGAGTGGACAAGTAGCGACATCTAACGGAGAACAAGCAAAACAAAAACTAAAAAGCGAGTGAAAAAAAAAAGTATTAAATTAACGATTTCCAAATACTTGGAAAATAAGGAGTACTAGATAAGTCATTGACTAAGGAGTGAGAATTTTTTATGATGTGGTAAGCTTCCCAAAAATCAAGATCAAGAATAGAAGGACATTTATGGATGATGGTGGCTGAAGAAAAGTTAAACTTATGTTGAGAAGACCAACAATGTTGAGCAATAGAGGAACGTTTAAGCTCCTGATTTTTGACATACCTTTTATGTTCCATTAAACGAAATCTGAGAGCACGTTTAGTCTGACCAATATAAGAAAGACCACATTGGCAAGATATTTGGTAAATACCCCAGTTATCTAAGTGATCAATGGGGTGCTTAAGATTTGAAAAAGCAATTTTATTAACAGGAGAAAAAGTAACATTGAAATCGAACCTTTTTAAAATTTTAGCAACTTGCTGACTTTTGAAACTGAATCGGACAATTGCCTTCCTTTTCTGGATGTTCTTGTTATTCGCAATGAAGATAATTTTCAGACTACTGTCTTTCGCAAACCTTTTGCGGTCAGTCTTCCACCTCACAGATATTCTTCTCATCCTCCTAACCAGAAAGTTGCGGCTTTTAAAACTTTTGTTTTCCGGGCTTCCAATATTTGTTCAACTCCTCAGTTACTCAGTGATGAACTTAATTACCTAAAAGCTATTGCTGTTGATCGTGGTTATTCTCCTAATATTATAGATTCTATTCATAGAAATTTGACAAAATCTACACAATCTGAAAGTAAGAACTTTAATTCGAACTCCAATGCTTTGGTTGTTTTGCCTTTTTACCCCAAAATCAGTCAGCAAGTTGCTAAAATTTTAAAAAGGTTCGATTTCAATGTTATTTTTTCTCCTGTTAATAAAATTGCTTTTTCAGATCTTAAGCACCCCATTGATCACTTAGATAACTGGGGTATTTACCAAATATCTTGCCAATGTCGTCTTTCTTATATTGGTCAGACTAAACGTGCTCTCAGATTTCGTTTAATGGAACATAAAAGGTATGTCAAAAATCAGGAGCTTAAACGTTCCTCTATTGCTCAACATTGTTGGTCTTCTCAACATAAGTTTAACTTTTCTTCAGCCACCATCATCCATAAATGTCCTTCTATTCTTGATCTTGATTTTTGGGAAGCTTACCACATCATAAAAAATTCTCACTCCTTAGTCAATGACTTATCTAGTACTCCTTATTTTCCAAGTATTTGGAAATCGTTAATTTAATACTTTTTTTTTCACTCGCTTTTTAGTTTTTGTTTTGCTTGTTCTCCGTTAGATGTCGCTACTTGTCCACTCAGTTGGTTTTGGCTGCTTTCTTCTCATTGGTTGCTTTCCTTTAGGCGGGATTGTTCCCATAGCGGGTATATAAGCCTGAGTCTCTCTGTCTCTTCGCTCAGTTTTGCTACTTTTAGCTCGCTGAGTTTTGCACTGATGAAGAATCTCGTTAGTAGATTCGAAATAGCTATTTGCTACCTTTTCATACTTTATTTGTGCATTTATATTCGTTGGCTCTCTATCCTTAAAAAAGAGAAAGCTCCATTTCACGGCCAAGTAACCGTTTTCTATACAAGCAAGAGAGTGCGTTGCAACAAAATACAGCAGATTTTAACAGTGTATTTTTTAATTTGGAACAATTTTAATCAATTTAAATTGTGTTTTAAATGATAAAATATATTAATTTCATTTTGTTATAAGTACATATAAACGTATATGACAAAATTACACTTAAAGTAAAGTAAAAATGCAAAACTAAAATTACTTAAAATAACAAGGAAGGTCTCCATTGGGGGCATACTCAAAATTTTTTGAAAAAAATACGAATTAAACTACTCATGTAGGTAATAAAGGATCAGTGAAAATTAGCGGCGGAATTACATTATTAGATATGTAAAAAAATAAAATAGTTTGGAATAATTGGCGTGAAAAGCTGAAAGCGACGCGGGATTTGGCGAGCAGTGCATTTCCTTGCCAAAAGCAGACGATTTTAACGAATCTGAAAATTGATTTTAATTGACTTCACTGTTAAAAATCTGCAGCATTTACTGTGACGTCACTCCACTACTTTTATAGAATATCTCTCTTCTGACCAATGAGAATGCTCCATAGCACGGTGAATTGACCGTGTCATACACTGTTAAAAATCTGCTGCATTTTGTTGCAACGCACTCCACCGCTTGTATATAATATCTCTATTTCAACCAATGAGAAAACTCCATTTCACGGTCAAGTAACCGTTTTCTATACAAGCAAGGGAGTGCGTTGCAACAAAATGCAGCAGATTTTTAACAGTGTATTTTTCATTTTGGAACAATTTTAATCAATTTAAATTGTGCTTTAAATGATAAAATATATTAATTTCATTTTGTTATAAGTACATATAAACGTATATGACAAAATTACACTTAAAAATGCAAAACTAAAATTATTAAACTAAACTTATTTAAATAAATTGAACATAGAAAGTTTTTCTTTAGAAAGTATTCGAAGCGTAAAAGCGTATTTTTCAAAATTTCGCTTTTTCGCCAACCGGAAATAAATCGCCAAATAAACGAAATTTTTATTATTTTTTTACGGACGTTATAAGGAGGTTCCGCCGAAATTTTTTTATAAACATATATAACTATATGAGAAGAACATTCTGTAATTTTTTCAGATTTTTCTGGGTATGCCCGTATGGAGACCTTCCTTGTCAGACGAAAGCCTTAACCTGAATTATGTTCTATAGTGTGTCGAAAAAACGATGCTGTAATACTCATACTATAGGATCTGCATTCAGTGAGTTGGCTCTGAAAACTTTATCCTCTGTAGGTGAGAATACATTAATGTATGAAAAATACAGTGAAAGTCTTTTAAATAACATCAGGAATGTATCAAACAAGAGAGCTCTCGATTTTGACACACTGGGACACTTTCCCGGATTCGATTATTATACACTCATTGGCATGTCCATGTCTGATTATAATAATATTTTTGAACTTGTAAAGTCTAAAATGAGTTCCTCAAAAAAGGTATAATCTCGTACTTGCTTGGCAATGTTCCTTCTAAAGTTTAGAACCGGTCTCTCTAATGACGCTTTGTCCACATTATTATAAGAAAAAGAATCTTCAGTGAAGATCTTCAGTGAAATATGGAAGTCAGACTTTGATTGAGAACTTTGTTCTACTACACCATGGAGCAGAACAAGTCATCAGAACATCGGCTATTGAAAAATATACGAGGCCTTTAGCAAGATTACTTTTTCTGGATGACGACAATGATGCTGTGATGCATGTTGAAGATGGCATGTACATTTATAACCAGAATAGTGTAAGCTATTCCTATCAGAAAATAATTTTCCTCGTTACAAAAAGGAGAATCTTTAATCAAGCCTATGATGTTTGTAACTACTTCAGGTTACATTTCTGTGGTCTTTGGACTTTCCGGATTCAAAGAACAATGGCGCTAACATACTTACATACACATTTAAAAAGATGCATACAACATCAGAGAGTGGCTTTAGCCAAATGATGTTAGGATTATTGGCAGGTAGTTCCCGGATTATTAGGAAGTACTGCATGAATGGATAATGAACATGAAATATCTACATTCCTAAATAAGCAGAAACAGTTTTCAATATTTGATGCCATGGAGACAAGTCTCGTGACTAAATTTCAACTGTTCTACACATAAATACTAAGAACTATAACATTTGCATAAAAACAGAGCAAACAATATCACACTATAGTATCGTCAATGTAAAGTTGACGCAAGTACCGTAGAGTATTGTCCATATGGGGCTTCCTTATTACGGTTTCTTGCTTACTGGTGCCATAACTTAACCAAAGTTAATTAAAAAAGTCTTGAATAATACTCATATACAACAAGACGCCGCCGCTGGATGGTCCAGTAGTGGTTCGGGTGAAGAAATCAAAGAAGACTTAATCTAAAATACATAACCAAAAGTGTCTGAAATTAGATGATTAGTTTCGGTTATTGATTATTTCCGATATGCCATATATATTGAATATATCGAATATATATATCATTACATATATTGAAATAATAATCTTAATAAGCTTTATTCATCATAATTTTGCATATAGTGATGAATTTACTATTGATTATATGGATTGAAATTAATGACAATGGTATTTATGCTCATTAATGTACATAATACTTAATTAATTATATATTTAATTTTTTCGATAACTTTTAGCCAAAATATTATATATTTCTTATTTGTTATGGTGTAAATTAATGAAAAAAATGAATGTCACATGTTAGGGCTGATGGGCGAGAAAATGGCCCTTATCAACTCACCTCCTTTATTGACTGTATTATTTTCAATTAGAAAAGCAATAAAAAATAAAAAGCTAAAGCATAATTTGTTTTGAAAATTATGATTTGATTTAGATTTCAACACATCATTTTTTTTTAATTTAACATTAGAACGCCCGGAAGGAGTCGATTCGACTCCAACCGTGTGATTAAATTTCAATTCGAACCAGAAAATTTCTCTTGAAATAAATTAAATGTAATCCACGCAGATTTGCGTTAAATAAATCAATTAAATAATTTTGAGTAAAAATTCTGGTGAGAAATATTATTATAAAAATTGAGCAAAATTTCCGGGCGTTCTAGTGTTAAGCATAAATTATGCTTTAAAAAAAAAATAGTAACCGACTTCAAAAAAGAATCAAGCTTGGCGACAACTTGGTGCTAACGCATATGAATGCATAGTTTTAATATGCTTATGATTTGAAAACGGTTGCAACAATGAAAAATTATTTGCGACAAATCATTTTTTTTTCAAATCCACATTTTTTGTTTAAAAATATTCTAATCATCAGAAATTAATGAAATTAAAATGGGGCGGGCATCTTATACTTTCTAAAAAAAAAAAAAAAAAGAATTATCAAAATTGGCTCATTTTTAGGGAAGTTATGAGTGAACAAGAAATACATACAGATCGAAATCATAACCTACTCCTTGAAGTCGGTTAAAAAGATCTCCTATCGGTGTAAGAGTGATAGCCTGAAATTTTATTTATTTATTTTACACACATATCTGACTTGTATGCTCGACATGAAAGCCTGCGATTACCTGAAAAATGAAGGCTTTTAATTGGATGACTGCTTTAAAAAAATTGGAATTATAATGTTTTTATTTTTAAAAAGTTCTAATCGCAAGAATTTGATAAAATTAAAATGGGACCTGTGGGCATCTTACACTTTCTAACAAAAAAAGAATTATCAAAATCGGTTCATATTTACGAAAGTTATGCGTGAACAACAAATACATACAGGTCGAAATCATAACCTCCTCCTTGAAGTCGGATAACCCCTTAACGTTCATTGGTTTCGCCACGAAACCACAAAATTTTAATTCCGATACGCAACACTGACACCGGTATTTTTATCTAAAAATATCTCTTTTATTTTGTATGTGAAAAATCACGTTTTCTTATTTAGAAATATATTTGTTCTTAATTACCGGTGTCATTCATTTATTTCGACATCTTAGCAATGAAAATGCTATGATCGTTAAAGGGTTAAAAAGCAGACGTAAACATCAAGTTTCTGTTAAAATTAACCGTTTAAAGATACTAGGGTAGATGTGCCAGTAATGGGCCACCTCGCACTTTTTGGTTTATAAAAAAATAATAAATAATAGTTAAGCTTTTATTATTTTTTTTCTGAACTCTACCTTGCATGCTTTATAAGCTAGATTAATTTTTTGCACTTTTCGTCAAAACAATTAGGAAGCAGAAAATAAAGTTTCACAGTTTTTCTATCTTTCACTGAAAATCTTAATGAACATGCTAAGAGCAGACTTTACTTACCTAGTTTATATCTTTTTTATTTTTCCGTAAAAATTGAATGTTTTTGTTTGGTTAGCAATATAAAACATTGAATTTAATATACCAATGGCCATTTACAAAATTTTATTTATTTTTAAGATTTTAGGAGGGGTGGCCCATTACTGGATTGCTGATTTCGTGATTTTAGAGTAATCGACCACCCAAGTGACCAATACAAAAAGTGTTATTTCAGTAGAGATAAAACATTTTGATTTAACTGAAAAGCTAAATAATCAAATTTAATACTTAAATTTTACCTATTAGAATTTAATAAAGGAAATTTCTTTATAAATAGTTGTTTTAAAAAAGTCATCCAAAATTGGTACAAAACACAAGCAGAACATTTGACAACAAAAGAAGTTGTTTTAAATTGGTTCAGAAATGTAAAATCATATTTGGAAGAAGATATTAATATTTTCTTCCGAATTCTAAAACATACAGATAGAATTTTCAATAAGGTTAAAACAAGGTTTCTTTTGTGCTCTTAAAGCAAGGAAAATTTTGGGACCAAAATCAGTTAAAGATGTGTATTATGTAGTACCAAATAACGAAAAAGAACAAATCACTGTTACGGGATGTTTTTCAGCAAATAATGAAATTGCTCCATTGGTGAGAATATATCCATATAAGCATCTCTGAAGGGAAACTGTGGAATCAATCTGTGCCAAATTGATGGGCTATATGATTATCTGTAAATGGTTGGATAGTGCAAGAACACGGAGACTTTTTTTAATGCCTTATTTTATCTAAACTTGATTTCAGTAAAACATTGTCTTTATCTTATAAATCCTTTAAATTTAAATATTTTGTTTTATATCTTTACAATATAAATCCATTAATATTAGTTAATAATAAACAGTTAATAATATTAATATTTTGTTTTATATCCACATTATAAATCCTTGATTATAATAAATTCATAACTTAAATTTAAATATTTTGTTTTATGTTTTTTCATTATAAATCCTTTAATGTAATGAATTTCTAACTTAAGTTTTAATATTTTGTTTTATTAGTATGCTTTCATTAAGTTTTGAAGCAAAATACTATTGAAACAAGTTGGAAATTGCAAGTGAAGCGTAGCAAATGAGGTGCGTTCGTACGATAACGAAGTTTTAAAAATATACAGATCTTCCTGATATAGTAGACAATACTTCGGATACAGTACAGTGGTTGAACTCTTTGTGTTCCTATAAACATACAGGAAGTAATTTTTATTACACCTCAACAACGTATATCATATTCATAAAATGTGACACAGTTTAATATAATTAAAACATGTCCCAAACAATGTTTCCCCGTAAAGCATTATGTAGTGGAATACTTTTGTGTGGCCCTGTAATTTAGTAATAAATTTTCTTTGCATCTCAGAATGTGCAGAATTTATATTTTAATACACTATATTGCCATTGATTATGGGACACTTGCGATTTTAGACATTTTACTAACTATCTAGAAAAATACATGAGGAATCATCTCGAAACGCTTAATGTATAAATATAATAGTATACATCATACATCGCCGTGAAGATTTTTTACCGAAACTCCATAGGGGACCGTCAACAAATTAAAAAAGAATGAATATCTTTTGAATAACCCTGTCAAAACTAATGTAGCAAAAGGGCTCAAACTCTAGATTATGATTGAATGCCTTATTGTAATACACTGTGTTCATTTTTATGCAAATAGCATGCATACTCGCAGAGTAATTAAGATTTTTATAAAAATGGTCCCAAATTTTTCCAAGTTTTTCCTTTATAATTTTCAGAGTTCTTAATATAAAATAATATATTTTTCAGAAAATATGACAAACAACATTGCACACAGTACCCTGTAATCAGAATTAAAAAATAATAAAAATTGTATGAAAAATGAGTAGGTTTACTAAATAATTTTTTACTGCGCATGCGTCAAAGATATCAAAATTTCATTTGCATATTATGTTAGTTAAATGTATAGAGCAACTTTTGTAAAAGTCTCAAAATTATGGCTTGAAAATTCTGAAAGTAATCGTCTATAGAAAAAGGACAAAATCTGTTGTTTCCAAAATGAAACAAAAAAAATGAGGGATTTTATCCAAAAGTAGTCGTAACATCCCGTATTGTGTATTCTATATTGACACTAATCAATGAATATATGGATACAACCCCTCTTGTTTTTGCTTCATTTTGAGAATAACAGATTTTCAACTTATTCAATTGACGATTATTTTCAGAATTTTCAAGTTATGATGTTGTGACTTTCACAAAAGTTGCTCTATACATTAAGCTAACATAATATGCAAATGAAATTTTGATATCGTTGACGCATGCGCAGTAAAAAATTATTTAGTAAACCAACTCATTTTGTATACAATTTTCATTATTTTTTAATTCTGATTACAGGATACTGTGTGTAATGTTGTTTGTCATATTTTCTGAAAAAAATATTATTTTATATTAAGAACTCTGAAAATTATAAGGAAAAAACTTGGAAAAATTTGGGACCAAAATTTATAAAAACCTTAATTACTCTGCGAGTATGCATGCTATTTGCATAAAAATGAACACAGTGTATTACAATAAGGCATTCAATCATAATCTAGAGTTTGAGCGCTTTTGCTACATTAGTTTTGACAGGGTTATTCAAAAGATATTCATTCTTTTTTAATTTGTTGACGGTCCCCTATGGAGTTTCGGTAAAAAATCTTCACGGAGATGTATGACGTATACTATTATATTTATACACTAAGAGTTTGGAGATGATTCCTCATGTATTTTTCTAGATATTTAGTAAAATGTCTAAAATCGCAAGTGTCCCATAATCAATGGCAATATAGTGTATATATATACGTCATAGGTTCATGTCAATTTTATTATGTTCGAATGAGTGTAACACCATTAAAATGCATTTGCAACTTTTTTCCCCATTGACTGTAATGTAACGGAATACTTTTGATAGTCCCTGTAATTGATCGATGCATCTGATTATCATAAGATCTGAAATGACTCGACAAAATTATGTAATAATTATATGTTTTAAATTTTTTAACGATTAAAATGCATTTTAAACTTTTTTTCCCCATTGACCGTAATGTAACGAAATCCTTTTGATTTTCCCTGTAATTGATCTATTCATCCGATTTTCAGAAAATTTGAAATGACTCGACAAAATTATGTAATAATTATGTATTTTAAATTTCAAACGATTCGGTTGGATAGTTTTTGCGTTGCTATATGCGGACAGACAGACGGACAGCCGGACGGACTGAACGACAACTATAGGTGCTACGTATTTACATAATTACGAACGCATCTAAAAAACAATTATCTGTTATTTTTTGTAGGGTGGCCCATTACTGGAACATAAGTGGACCATTACTGGGCTTTTGGGTGTTTAGACATATTTCTATTGTTTAAAATTAAATTTTTATTTATATTGGGAAATGTAACTGTGGGATTAGTTAAATATTGTTGACAGATTAATATAATATGAAAAAAATTGGAATACAATAATTATAACTATTAATAAAACTTTTTTTTAGAGAAATTCCTTAAGGGAGCCCATTACTGGCACATCTACCCTATACCGATTATGGTTTTTTAACTGCAATTTCAAGTCTTTGCTTACTAATAGTAAAATTATTTGACACTGGTTATAAAAGTAAAAGTAAGTTCTTTAATTATCATTAAAAATAGAAATTAAATAAAATATTTTTGGATCAAATTCAATGGATTATAATTATTATTATTATTGAGGAACATATGTCTTATTTAATTTTGCCGACAATTGAACTGACTTGCATAGCAATATCTCAGTTGTGTGAGCCACTTTCAAATAAATTTTTTGAAAGTGGTTCATACACTTTATCACTATCTCTTATAAAAACTAAGTTGTTCAGTTATGATTAAAATATGAAATTAATCAAAAAACTTTACGATCATAAATTATTATTGTTTTTATTAATTTTTATTAACATGTTTCTCACTTAATGATGCCAACATTTGAGTTGGCTTGTCCAGTAGTATTTCTCTTTTGAAACTACATCCTCACACAACTGGCATTTTACAGTCGTTATGCCTACGTTTATTTCGTCCAGTTAAAATACTCTTTGATTAAAACTTGAAATTTGGGAGCGATATCACAGTGAAAAATTAGCAATAATCTAGGACATATATGACGTTTAGAAAATGTTGTGTTGTGTTGTTGGTATGGTGTTTGATAAGAAGAAATATTTTGTTCGAATTTTACTGGGATTTATCCAATAAATTCCAGAGTAAACATTGAGCACCTAGAAATGAAATTCTACAATGGTTTGAAGGCAACAAATTATTGTGATTTATAATACTAGAAATAGACAAAGTTCCTATTTCATTTGTATTTTATTGCTTATTTCAGACTGATTGCGTGGAATGCTATCCAATTTCTTGCAAAGATGAGATTATATGAGATATTATATAGAACCTTTAAGAAATTTCATATGGATACTTTTGTAAATTAACTAATGAAAGTTACCAATAGTCTCCAAAATTTTGGAAACCTTTTCGAAAAAATATATTTTTGAAGTACGACAGTTCATAATACCGCTTTCTCTTTAAGTAATATTACAATAATGCATTCCGATAGGAAGAATAGAATTAATAATGTCATGCAACAAATTTCATGAAGGAATATTTATTACAACATCAGTCACAAAGAAGACAAGTAAAGCACATGAATTACATAACCAAACATTCGAACTATGTCAGATAATACTTATTTGTGTAACCTTTAGGAGGAAATGGGGCACACTGATACAGCTTTTTTTTTTAAAGAATTTTTTTTGGTGTCCAGAAAACAGAAATTTCAAGTTATTTTTCCATGTAGTGCCACCAAAACTTGTGTGGAGTGTTATAAAAATGTACAATCGTTGACTTATATATTATTTTTGCATGTAATAAAAAAAGTCATTTGTATTAATGTGCCCCATCCCCGGGGCAGATTGATATACCTCATGGGGCTCTTTGATACGCCTGAGAAAAATAGAGACAAAATAACACCAATGCATATTTTTCATAGAAAAATAGTTAGCAAACCATTTTATATTTATTTATAGAAATTCAAATCACCGACAATTTATTTGTAAGTAATATTAAAGCAATCAAAATTAAATGAATAATGACTTCATGTTCTGGCTGTTCCTTGTCTGATTGTTGGCTTTGGTAACATTGTCATATTTGGCACTTCAACCCCAGCATTATCTTCTTTCTTAAGAGAGATGAAAAAATTACCAGGCTTTTTGTTTATAAAGCGGTTTATAAACAGAAAAGAAACGATAATTATATAAAAAATTCTGTTTATAATATAATTATCCTTTGCTGTTCTGCAGCTTGTTTCTCTTACTTAACATTTCTCATCTCGAAAATACATTTTCTCTGAAAAATCGATATAAATTCGAGATTTGCCAGGCTGCCGTGCTTTTCTTTTGTTAGTTCTACTAGCGCTGGATGTTGGGTAAATTCGTAGGTCTTTTGTCTGCAAAAATACTATAGATGTTCTAAATATAAAAAAAATAGAGCTATTTCACTTCAATAAAAACTAATATTAGAAATTTTTGGCAAAAATAGTTTTTTAAAGGAGTGTATGGTAAAAAATTAACAAAAGGTAATGAAAAAATGAAAAAGGATTTAGGTTGTATGAATGTGCCCCGACATAGACTGTATGAATGTGCCCTGACATAGACTGTATCAATGTACCCCATACAGTCATTTTAAATAAAATGAGTCTCAAATCCAACACTTCATAATTTATCTAACAATAAAAAATGAGAAACTAACAAAGATTAGCTTTACTTGCCAGGGAGAGTATTCTTTTCGGTTGAAAATACTGGAGCAGTTGTATAATACCATTTCATTTGTACAACTCAAATTTACTTTTGACCTGCAAAAACAATAAATTACCCGTCCCATTTCGTCAAACTACTGAATAACCCCAAGACTTTCTGTATGTAGTTGAGTGCCATAGCATCACATTTTGGAGCTGTTGTGAAACTTCCTGTAATAATCCTGTGAGTAGTAGAGGGTCAATGTGCCCCATGTATCAATGTGCTCCAGTTCCCCCTATACAATAAAATTAATGTTTATTTTAAATTTAAATTTAATGTTAATGTAAGTTAATGTTAATTTTAATGCATTGTTTAAACGAATACTTCAAAAATTACTCGCTTAATAACAAAATTGTTCAACTTTTGAAAGACTTCTTTGTTTAAAAAATACTATTAATCACTCTTTGAAAAAAAGAGTTCATTTCCGAAAGTTACTTTTGTCCAATTTCTTTTAGGTAGCTTTCATTACAAAAAGTAAAAAGCTAAATATTGTAGCCGTCCGGAGGAAAGCACTTTCAGAAAATATTGGTATATTTTCACCGATCATGACCCCCAGACCCCAAAACCACCCTCCGTTCAAATGTTGACACACGCATATATATATATATATATATATATATATATGCACAATAGATGACGTTGACAGCGATTGAAGGCCAGGTCGACGCTTCGCTCAGCACTGATCACTTGGCCTTCAATCGCCGTCAGCGCCACCTATTGTTTGAGATGCGAACTAAAACAAAAAAGTACGGTAAAAAAACTCCTGACATTAAACATAGCCCTCCTGCAAATTTTTTTTAAATAGCTGTCGCCGTTTGCAAGTTATTGAATTTTAAAATCCATCAGTCATTTATGGGACACTCGGTATATATATATATATATGTGTGTGTGTGTGTGGGTGTGTGTGTGTGTGTGTGTGATTTTTGTCATGCGATAACTAACGTATTTATGAACCGATTTGAATGAAACTTGGTATGTACATAGTACATACAAATATCTCGACCGAGTTCGTTGGCCAGCATCATCCGCCATCTTGTTTCAAAATGGCGGCCATTTAAAATTAAAAAAAAATGAAATTTAAAATTAAATGCAAAAAAATTAAAAGTTGAAAAATATTTTTATTTTATGTGTTAGATCTTAAAACACCATATCCAGAACACGTTTTACTTTGTCTATATCTTAAAAAATGATTGAGTTATAGCACTTCGAATTTTTCTTATGGCTGACATTTTGAAACGATCTGATTTTTGTAATGCTATAACGTACGAATTTATGATCCGATTTGAATGAAACTTAGTATGTACATAGTTCATACAAATATCTCGACCGAGTTCGTTGGCTAGCATCATCTGCCATTCTGTTTCAAAATGACAACCCTTTAAAAAATTTTAAAAATTTAAAATTTAAAATTAAATGCGAAAAAAATTAAAAGTTGAAAAATATTTTTATTTTATGTGTTAGATCTTAAAACACCATATCCAGAACACTTTTTACTTTGTCTATATCTTAAAAAATGATTGAGTTATACCACTTTGAATTTTTCTTATGGCTGACATTTTGAAACGATCTGATATTTGTCATGCTATAACTAATGTATTTATGAATCGATTTGAATGAAACTTGGTATGTACATAGTTCATACAAATATCCCGACCGAGTGCGTTGGCCAGTATTATCCGCCATCTTGTTTCAAAATGGCGGCCATTTAAATTAAAAAAAAATTAAATTTAAAAATAAATGCGAAGAAATTAAAAGTTGAAACATATTTTTATTTTATGTGTTAGATCCTAAAACACCGATTCTAGAACACTTTTTACTTTATCCATATCTTTAAAAATGATTGAGTTATAGCACTTTGAATTTTTCTTATAGCTGACATTTTGAAACGATCTGATTTTTGTCACATGATAACACTCGTATTTACATATCGATTTGTATGTAACTTGGTGTGTACATAGTACTTATTAAAGCCTGGACCGAGTTCTTTATCCAGTTCCATTCGCCATCTTGTTTCAAAATGGCGGCCATTTATTTTTTTTAATTTAAAATTTAAAATTAGGTACAAAAAGTGAGAAATTGAAAATGATTTTTCTTTTATGCATTTGACCTTGATACAAAGATTCCAAAGCATTTTTTGTTTCGCCTGTATCTTAAAAAATGTCTGAGTTATAGTACTTTTAATTTCTAGTGTTGCTCACATTTTGAAATGATCTGGTTTCCGTCACGTGATAACACGCATATTTATACACCGATTTGGATGAAACTTGGTGCGTAGATAGGAAATACTGATGCCTGGACCGAGTTCGTTGGCCAGTTCCACCCGCCGTCTTGTTTCAAAATGGCGGATTATTATTTTTTTAAATTTAAATTTTAAAATTAGGTGCAAAAAAGTAAGAAATTGAAAAATATTTTTCTTTTGTGTTTTGACCTTGATTCAAAGATGCCAGAACATTTTTTATTTCATCTATATCTTGAAAAATGGCTGAGTTTTAGCACCTTTAATTTCCAGTGAGATTGACATTTTGAAAAGGTCTGAAATTTGTCACGCGTTAATACGCATATTTATAAACTGTTTTCGATTTAACTCAGTGTGTTCATGGTACATACCAATATCTTGACCGAGTTTACGGGCCAACTTTATTCGCCATCTTGTTTCAAAATGGCGGCCATTTAAATTTGTCAAAAATCTTTTAAATGTATAATGATGTAAACAAAAAAAAAAAAATAGAAATTGAAAAAAGGTTCTTTCTAAACTATTTATCTTAATAATGAATTCCGGAGTATTCTTTGCTTTGTCTTTACCTTGAAAAACGCCTGGTATATAGTTGTTTGAATTTCTAATGTGGGTGACATTTAAAAAAAAAGGCAATTTGCCCGCGACAGCACTCGTATATATTAATCGTCTTCGATGTGAGTGTGCATGTTCACATGAATTAAGATTTCGATCAAGCTCATTGGTTTTTTTTCCATCATCCTGCTTTAAAATGGATATCGTGGAATTTGGCGACCCTATAAATCGCTTAAAATAAAACCAGGTTGAATAAAAGATGACTAATTTCTAAAAATTCCTATTAATATTCAGTATTGATAAAAACTGGTATTCAATCTTATATAATCTTGTTCCAATATTTTGAGTTTCGTATATTTGATTTATATAACTTAATTTAAAAGAAATAAATAAGCATATGAAAGCTGCCTCTTCCTCCCGGCATTGCCGGAAGGACTTTTTTTTTTCGCTTTTTTCCATAGGATTACACAATTATTACTTATGCACAATTTGTTTCTTATAATCGCTCTGAAATTATAAAGTATTATACTAAGAATTTACATAACGATGCAGCATAAATTTGATTTAAAAATTTTGTGATTTATGCAGAAAAATAATCTGTTTGAAAAAGAAACATTTTCCAATAAGGTTAATGCATATGCATGTTTACTTTTATAATTTACTCTTATTTTTTGTATTTTTTGTAGTTTAATAATTTAGAAGGGAACCATAGCAAGACAAAATGCACAGTTTGCACATGCTTTAATCAAATCCCTTTTCGCAAAAAGTCCAATCCTGCGTTAGGTCCGCTAATAAGAAGTGTCCGGTATTCGGGACTGTCCCTTATAGAGGCTAATGAGCATTCTTTGATTTTGGACAACTCTATTTATCAAAAAATCTTTTTTATCCAAAACACATACATATTTGTTTATTTTTACACCAAGAAAGCAGACGCCTCCGATTATCGACCAAATTCCGCATTCATTAATGGTGTTCTCAACTGCTCCGCTCAACAAGCGCAAAACGTTTTGACACATTTACAAATTCATTTTTTAACGGATTGATATAAAATTGGAATGCCTGACTATGGAAACGATTTCGAATTGAACTTAATTCTCCATTTTATGATAATTAAATCTCCTATCGAGTTATAAGATAATATCGATCTCGAGATAGCCCGTTTTTCTCCTGCTTTTCGACCGGTTTTTCTGCTTTCGCCGGGAAAAGTGCTCAAAAGCATCAATTTTGAAGGCTTGTTATGAAAAATTTATTGTTTTTTTTAAAAAGGAAATTGAGTGCAATTAGACAGTTTCTAAATAACAACACCTGCTATTTTCATGCATTTGCGAAAAAAATAAAGGGTAAACTGAGTTTTAACCCACTTCTTGGCGACGTGTTTTCTACCGCGCAATAACTACGCCGCGTCTTGCTTACCTTTACTTTTAGCTATCACTCTTCTCGGCAACCCTGGGAGCAAAGAAGCGATTTTTCTCTCCTTCGTTTGCCGAAGCTTGCGCATGCTCTGTTCGTTCTTTCTTTTCTAGCTTTCTTATTGGACCAGAAAGGAGAAACATTTAAAAGTTTGAAGTCCCGCGCCTTGAAATTAATTAAATTTCTTGTGTCTCATTACAGGCCGTTGGATTTCGAACAGTAACATCGAGTGAGTAAACTTTTTGGGGGGAATATACGAGTGATTTTTTTAATTAGAAACCTCTGTTTTGTATTTAAAAGGAAGTATTTTCTACATTTCTATTGTTTTTTGAGTGTAGAGATCGTGCTTTGTAGTTAAAAGTAAGTGTTTTAGGCCTTTCTTTAGTATTTTAGATGTTTTGAATCTTAATGTTATTTAGTTTCATATTAAATATAAAAAGAAAACATTTTTTGACTTCAAAGCTTAGTATATTTCTTTCGAAAATCCATTATTAATTCCTTTTTTATTTAAAAAAGGCTGGTTTTGTTTTTAAAAGAACGTAAGTACACAATTTCTTTCTTTCTTGAACGGAATTGTTTTGCATGTTTTGATGTTATACATGTTTTAAGGAAATTTATAGCCGGGGGGTTCAGGGGGGAGGGCGGAGCCCCCTGAGAAAGAGTTTTTTTTCTTTTAAAAGCTTTGTATAGCGTAGTGTCTCCCGGACTTAAATCCCGCTCCGGGAGACAAATCGCAAAAGCACGCCAACGTGGCGATATTTTGGAAGCGCGCCAAGAAGGGGGTTGAAACTCAGTCGCGCCAAAACAAATTAATGCATGTGTCACAAAGTGGCCCTTTTTGATTTAAGAACACCTCTAAGTGTCCACTGTTTATTTTGGTGTTTTCTTAAATATAATGTATTTTTAATCTTGTCTTATTATAAAAGTTTAAAACTTTCGTTATAATCAGTCAATGTCAAAAAAGATTGAAGTTATCAGCTTTACAATGTAGCTTATAAATATGTAGTTAATTTTTTTTTACTTTCTTCTACCTTTAGAAGATTAAAGTATTGGAATCGTGAAAATTTTCGAAATCTGCTTTTTGACAGATTTGCACGTTTTAAGATTCAGTGAACCCGAAAAACATGTTTTTACAAAATGTTTGCTTGTGAGTCTGTTTATTTGTATGTGACAAAAATTTTGTGGGAGTCTATCTCAAGAACTAATGCACAGAATTTCACAAAACGCTAGATTCTATTAGACCTTGATATAAACTTGATATGGTTAGTTTTTGTTGTATATCGCTCAACAGGTGGCGCTGCTATGCTGCATTATTTATAATTTCCACAATAGCCATATCTTGAAAACTCATGCATGGATTTTTATAAAAATTTAGATTAAGTTAGTACTTAACATTACAGGGTGCTGATTACATTTTGGCGCAAATCACTTTATAAGTGGCGCTGCCATGGGGCATTATTTATGATTATCGCAATAGCTCTATCTCAAGAACTAATGCATGGAATTTCACAAAACTTTAAATTCTGTTAGACGTTGATATAAACTAGATCTTATTAGCTTTCAGTATATATCGCTTAACAGGTGGGCTTGCTCTGCTACATTATTTACAAGTACCATAATATCCATATCTCAAGAACTGGTGCATGGATTTTCATGAAACTTTATATTTAGTTAGTAACATGGCGCACATATATATATGGTGCAGATTTATAACATGGTGCGGATTGCGTTTTGGTGCAAATCGCTCAACAGATGGTGTTGCTATGGTGCCCTATTCGTGATTATCGCAATAGTTCTATGTCAAGAACTAATGCGCGAATTTTTCTAAAACTTCAGGTTCAGTTAGTCCCGGATATAGAACAGTGTTGTTTAGTTTTTAATGTAAATCGCCTTACAGATGGCGCTACTATGCTGCATTTTTTTAGGATTTCGCAATACCCGTATCTCAAGAACTGATTCATGGATTTTCATCAAACTTCAGATTCAGTTAGTACCTGATAAAAAAATTAATCCTGATTGATTTTTGGTATACATCACCCAACATGTAACGCTGTTATGCAGATTTTTTTAAAGATTTTGCAATAGCACTGTCTGAAAAACTAATGCACAGATTTTCTTCAAACTTCAGATTCAATTATAAGTTGTCATAAGTTGTTTGTGACTAGATTTGGTATAAACCACTTAACCGGTGACGCTGATAAGCTGCATTTTTCAAGAAGTATTAACATGCATCAGATAGAAGAAAGTTTTGGGATTGCCACATCTGACAAGTTTTCAAAATGTACTTTTAATTGAACATTGAACTGGAATGAGTTCAATATTTGAACCATACTTTTAAAAATAAACAATGTTAGTTTTTTAAAAAGTAAGCTATCACCATATCTTTTTCAGACCCCAAGGTTTATTCCTGTGTTTTTCTTTACTTAATTTATAAAATTTATATTAACAAACTGTTGGCTAAGAAAGATTGAAAAGCGAGAAAAAAAAATATTTTTGTATATAAAATTTGATGATATATGGAGATTCAATGAATACTTATTTTAGACTAATTTGATAGGATTTTTTATTCCATTTTTTGCCTTGCAAAAAGAATGAAAAGCATTAAATAATTATGCATATAATAATTTTTTCATCGCTTAGGAACTTTACAGATGACATTTTGACAGGATTCTCACAGCTACCGTTATTTTCCAGGAACAAAATCAATATTTTTTTATAGAAAAATAAATCTTATTTAAATCTGCGAAATTTAGCTTTATTTAAAGAAATTTTTTATATAGAAAAATACTGGTGCCGAAGAATTTCCTGTGCTGGAAATTCCAGGACACATACGAACACTGCTTAACTTATAGAAATTTTTATTATTATTATTATCTTTACACTTTGTGAATTTTTGCTGCAAACTATTTTGTCATACCACACGTATTTCGCGGAAAAAAGTTTTTGTAATATACATTGCTATTTTGTTTATCTCTGCTATCTTTTAGGCTCCATTCACACTATTTTTTTTAACGTTATCTATATTACGTGAAATTTTTTTAAATAAAAATGTCTATCCTAAAAGATACGTTGGGTCTGAAGAGGGTAAGCTGCTTTAACGCCATCATGGCTGGAGCGCCCTTTAAAATTGTTTTAATTTTTAGTTACCAAATTTTTAGAGGAATTTTTCGTTTCATTGAACCTCTGGAAACCAACTATTATATAAAGCGAAGATTTCTATTAAAATTAAATTGTGTTCCAATTTAAAGATCACGCACCAATGTGGCAAGCATACGTGCGACTCGTTGCGAAGTGGTTAAAAACCAGAGGATTAGAAATTTATTTCCAATGCTCGGGGCAACAGCGATTATTAACAACTAGAAAATTCCCTTCTCAAATAATATACTGACGCTGCATTGTAATATGTTGTATAAATAAAATTTATATATATTTTTTAACATTAAACAATGAACACGAACATTATAATATCCACTTAAGTGTGTTATGTTTCTATAGGTTTGTAAAGAACAGGGTTCGTGCGATTCCTGGAATTTTAAGAAATTCTACGATTCCACTATTTTCTTAGAAAATATTTTCTTTAAATACGGCAAAATTTTCCGCGTTTGCATTACATTTTTTTAAATGAAAAAAGTACTAGTATTTAACCCGGTAAATTTTAAAAACTAAAGATTCCCATGCGAATGCTGAAGAAGTAACGCAATTCATTATACTTAGCCTTAACCCTTTCAGGGGCGGTGTTTGCAGTCTGCAAACACTTAATATTACTGGTCCTATTTCGAACTGTCACCAGTAAAATTTTAGTACAATTTCGATTTTATAATATGTGCGAAAAACAGCTCTTGATTATTTTCAAATAAATCTGTTCTTAAATTGTGGTGTGAATCAATTATTTGAACATTTTCGGAGCAGAAATACCTTGCCCCTGAAAGGGTTAAACGAGTCATCATAAGAGAATTTGATAACTGAACAATTTATGCAATTAGTTTTTCATCTAAGTATATTAAAATTACGATTTCAATAAACCTCAAAAATAAGGATTATCTAATATTATACTTTGAACGTCAAAAATCCCTATGACTTCATGATATGAATTGCTTTCTAAAAGAAACAAATTTCTATCTACTGAAGCTTCATCTTTTACTGAATACTGTCAAGATGAATAATTACGTCGATACATTTTCGAGGTTTCCATGCCTGAGATATTAACAATTTATTAAAAGCAAGTATTTGATCTTTTCACCTAAGCTAAAACAATTTTATGGCATTTGCGAAAGTCAAAGAGCGAGCCGATATTCATTTTTGAGCCAAGTTCATTTTGTATGGTAATTTAGCCTAAATGTATACACATTTGACAGATAACGAAGCTTTAATTTACTTTAAAGAGTACCCAATCAAATTAATTTGAGTTTATTTAACATTCAACAAAGGTTTTTAAATGAACTTAACCTTCGTTGAAAATTTATGTTGGAGTTGAATTTAGAAGCATTTTGTGATTGTGAATTTTATAAAATAACATTGGAAATCCAAGCGATAGGTCTGTTAATACCAGTAATTAAATAATTATAAGAGTGTTTAACCCGTGGTTATTATTCCAAAGGATTTCATAATCGGATCTTGTGGCAACATGTTTGAGATTATACGTTCAACGTAGCCAGTAAGGTGTGTTCGTAAATATAAGGGAGTTTTAAAAATATTCAGATATTGATGTATTAGTATATAGTATTTCGGATACAGTAAAGTATCCGAAATCTTTTGTATATCCCAGTAAATACTGTTTGATTTCTATTATACAGGAATTAGCTTGTAGTAAACCTCAGAAACGTATATAAATTTCATAAAATGTGTAATTGTTTGTATTATTAAAACGAGCCTCAAACTGTGTTCAATCTTATACCATTATGTAATGGAAGACTTATGTATAGCCCTGTAGATTAATAACAAATATCGTTTACACCACAGATTGTACTGAGTATTTATTTTAGTGTATACTCCATAGATGCATATTTTATTATGTTCGAAAAAGTGTAACACCATTAAAATGCACTTGAAACTATTTTTTCCCTTTGGCCTTAATGTAACAAAATAACTTTGATTCCCACTGTAATTAAACTATACATACAATTTGAAGTGTCTCAACAAAATTCAGCATCAATTATATATTTTAAATTTAAAATGATTTGGTTGGATAGTTTTTGTTCTGTTATAAGTGGACAGATAGATGGACGGACGGACTGAACGACGTCTATATATGCTACGTATTTCCATAATTATGAACGTACCTAAAAAGTCTGCAAAAAATACTGTGAGCGATCATGCTTGCTAGCTATAATATATAAGGTACCCTGGGGTAATAACGCCAGACGGGGTAATAACGCCAAGTGCTAATATTTTGCATAATTATGAAATAATCTGGTAAATGACACCCATGTGCTCTACGCAGAAGGGTTTTTAGTCATATAAATCGCAAAAAACAGCTTCAAGTTAATTTGTTTCATTTTTAGGTGTTATTGTTTGTACAAGCAGCTAAAAATAGCGCATCATCTAAAGTTTGCGAGATACGTTTTGTGATGTGAAGACTATTTTTTTATCCGGAAATACTTTGTTAATTACATATTTTTGTAGGACATTTCATGGACTTTCAAAATGTTGTTGAAGATTTTGGATATCTTCACGAGATAATTTGTAAATTAAAATGTACAGCGCAATAACTATAACGGGGTAATAACGCCAATCCTTGCAATTTTAACCCGGTTGATTCCCTACAGTGGCCGAGCTACATCCTAAATACTGATTCAAATAAACACAGTTAAAACTGTGCAATGTTTCTAATAATTCTATTTAAGCGGTCCTTTTTAATCAAAAATAAGCTCACGGTCTGATATTTTTTTGCCTCCTCTTTCCCCCCCCCCCCCCCAACACACCGCACCTTTATTTTTCTTACACTTTCACAAAATTTGAACATTTTCAATAGCTTAGGATGCAATTTGTCAATTTGTAGAGCTGAGAGTTTGTATTTTTAGAATTGGGCAATCTACATGCAATTATTCCAACTTATTTCATAGTTTTGTTTGCATGGCGTTATTACCCATATAGGTGGGTAATAACGCCAAATAGCATTGGTCAAGAAATTACGCCATTACATTTTATGTATTCATATCTGTTAAAATATTTTTTTTATATAGATAGTCAATGAGTTGCTGTATCAAATCATATATTTGTTTGAAAAATACAAACTAAAACTGAGCCGTGGAAATTGGTAGAACCTTAACGTGGCGTTATTACCCCAGGGTACCTTATAAGAAAAAGGAACGCATTTTCTTACAAGACATTGACCGATCACTCTTTCTTTTTATATATTGGTATAACGTGTCAGAATAAATGATTCTTTGATATATATAATCCCTCTCCGACTTTTACATATGCATATATTTTTCTCTCGCCCCTCATAGACTGGTTTTCAAAAGTTAAGGGTGTATTTCGATTCAAACTGCTTATTTTCCGATTTATTTTTGAATTCATTTTTGCTCGCATAAGCATCAAACTGGGAAATTGCCTTATTTAGAAAGTATACAAGGTGCCGTAACTGTCGATTCTTTAATAAATGCAGAAAATATCGCAAAAAAGCAATCAAAAACGGCATTTTGAACAGATTTTTCTGAAGCGGGAGATTTGGGAACAAAAAAAAAGGTCATACTGAGAAGATAATTGTTCATTAATCTTATTCTAATGAATGGAGCGTGAAGTGACATCACTCGGCACGTTGTACGTCTCTTCAAAAATCCCCTCAGCAAGTTTCATGTTTCTACTTTTAAAAATGTGTCTGAAATTGTATCGGAAAATTTCAAGCTGTTGAAGGTGAAAAAGCGTTTTTTCGAATACACCCTTAAGGTAGAACTTGTATTTTCTGCTTATTCGCAGAAAAAAGTTCCTTAAAAAAAAGGAAATGGAATATTTACGAGTATTCTAGAACTTGCTGATCTGGATTTCCAAGATTCAATTTAAAAAAAGGGGGGGGGGGGGAGGGACTCCGATTTTGAAAATTTTTATTTTACATCTTGCACTGTTTCTTATAATTTTGCTGAATTCACTAGATGCGACTATAAAAATTAACATATATACATGTCTCCGGTAGACACAGACTCTTTTTTGATGGATTTTATTGTAATCAGAATTTTTCAAATAAGGTTATGCATGAATATAAGAAATTTAAAAAAGTATTCCTGATAATATAAACATAGAAAACTCTCTGTAAGACGGACTCTGTTTATGGCGGAAATCCGTCTAACTCGTAAAGATTTTCAAGTCCATACGAATCCACACACATACAGTAAAATTTGCCTACGGCAGAATATTGTCTACTACAGAACATTTACTTTGTTCCCATGGATTCGGTCTTAGGCAGAGTTTACTGTAGTTTTGTTTTAGTAAGGACTATCTGTTCACATGAAACAGTAAGAAGGTGAATGCAGCCACGTCATACTGGTAAAATAATCTTTGAATATCAGAAAAGTTTTACCTGGTGATCGTGACCTCCCCTTTTACAAACTATACCTTAAAACTTAAAAATATTACCTAAAAGGTGTAATATTGCTTAGATAAGTTATTAAGTGCGGAAAATGAACAAAAACGTCATTTTTATAGTATTTTGTTGCAGCATAACAATGTAAAATAACAATGCCCCATGGAAACAACTAAATTTTAATAAGGAGGTAGTGTTATACTAACAGTTTATGCTAAAACAATTTTGGATTGTTGATGCTTGTCAGAGATGTAGCACTCCAAACATACTAGCATTTCACTTTTCATGAAAAATGGCATTCGCAGACTTGAACTTTGACATTTTCTTTAAGAAAGAGAAAAAATTTTCAGATCTTGAAAATTGCACATTATTCATTAAATATGATCTACTTCAACTTAAAAAAAATCAAGCAAATCAAAAAATACAACTATCGAAATGTCACTTCTTTGTTTGAATTTAAAAATAATGGCTCTTAAAATGCTTCTTTGTTTGAAAGTTATTTCTAACACTAATCGTAAAATGTGCAGCAAATTTTCCAGTAATTCTACCGTTTCATAGAAAATTGTTACATAACCGTAATTTAAATGCATTCTTTCCCCTTCCGAAAGAGAAACGGGATATTTCATTTTTTGATAGGGGGAAAAGTGATCATTGACATTGTTTTTTATGAAACTTTTGTCATTATTATTCTAACAAATTTGACAAAACCCCACTTGTTTTCCTTTTCCATGTTTTTGTACATATGTTGAACTTACTGTATGCTATATTTTGTTTGATTCAACCGTGATGTTTTTTTAATCACCAATTTAAATGTTGCAGATTTTGACAATCTTAAATATTTAACAGATTATATCTGCTAACAGCAACAATATCGCAATGCAATATTATAGTATTTAGCTGCTCCTAGTAAAATATTTTCATATTCTATAAGAAAAAGTTTGGAGAACTATTACTTAGATAAGATATTAAGTGCGGAAAAGGAACAAAAACGTCATTTTTATTGTATTTTGTGGCAACATAACAATGTAAAATAACAATGCCCCATGGAAATAACTAAATTTTAATAAGCAGGTAGTGTTATACAAATAGTTTATGCTAAAATAATTTTGGGTTGTTGATGCTTGCCAGAGATATAGCACTCCAAACATACTAGCATTTCACTTTTCATGAAAAATGGCATTCGCAGCCTTCAACTTTGACATTTTATATAGAAAAGAGAAAATTGTTTCAGGTCTTCAAAACTGTACATTATTCATTAAATATGATCCACTTCAACATAAAAAAATCAAGCAAATCAAAAAATACAACTAAAAAAACCTCACTTTTTTGTCTAAATTTCAAAATAATGGCTTTTAAAATGCTTCTTTGTTTGATGGTTATTTCTAACACTGATCGTAAAATGTGTAAAAAATATGCAGCAAATTTTCCTGTTATTCTATCGTTTTCATAGAAAACTGTTACATAAGCGTAATTTAAATGCATTCTGGCCGTAATATAGACAGTAATAGGGTCAGAATGGCATTAAGTAAGTTGTATAATTGTTATCTATAAGAACGGTCAAATGAACGGAAAATTTACAACAAATATTTAATAGTTTAGAAATGCAAAAAGTGAGATTCATTCTTTTGTGATTCAATAAATTGAGGATCATTGATAAAATAATTTTTCTCATTCACAGAAAGCAATTAATTACCCGTACCTGTCATAAATTATTAACTAATAAAATATATGAGGACATGCGGTGATCAGGTTGTTTCTTTATTTCATGATAAAAACTGTCTACAGTTTTATTTTCCTTTTATTTTTGTATTTCTGACTGTTATAATTATCAAATGCTGCTTCATTCCCCAGTAGGCAAGTCACAATTTTTAAATAGGCACGCTGTGAACCTTTTCTATTTTTAGAATTTCTGATAAGGGAAAGAAAAATATTACTTTTCTCCTTTGAGAATGAATTTTTTCAAGTTGTAAAGTTTTTTTTCTTTAGTTTTGTGGTTAATATTGAAAAAATCCGAAAACATTGAAAACAAGTCAGCTGTGGCAATTCCAAAACTTTCTTCTTTTTTTGCTTGTTAATACTTCCTGAAAAATACAGCATTGCGGCGCCACAAATTAGGTGGTTCAAACCAAAATTTCGTCAGCAATAACTTATGTCAACTTATTACTGAATCTGAAGTTTGATTAAAATCTATCCATTAGCTCTTGAGATAGAGTTATTGCAAAATCTTTAAAAAAATCTACATAACAGCGCCACATGTTGAGTGATATATACTAAAAACTAATCAGGATCAATTTTTTATTAGGTACTAACTGAACATGAAGTTTGATGAAAAAACATGCATTAGTTTTTGAGATACATTTATTGCGAAATCGTGAAAAATGCAGCATAGCGGCCCCATCTGTTGGGCGATTTACACCAAAAACTACAGAACAATAATCTATATTAAGGACTAACTGAATCTGAAATTTCTGAAATTTTTGTGCAATAGTTCTTGAGCTAGAGCTATTGCGATAATGAGGAATAATGTACAATGACAGCGGCACCTTTTGAGCGATTGTACCAAAACGTAATCAGAACCATGCTATATTAAGTACTGAATAAATGTAAAATTTATGAAAATCCATGCAATAGTTCTTGAAACATGACTACTGTAAAAATTGTGAATAATGCAGCATAGTAGTGCTACCTGTTGAGTGATGTACACCAAAACTAATCACATCTAGTATATATTAAGTTCTAGCAGAATCTAAAGTTTTGTAAAATTCTGTGCATTAGTTCTTGAGATAGAGGACACACAAAATTTTTGTTACATACAGACAGACGTCACTGACAAATAGACTGACAGACTCAGAGACAGACATTTGTAAAAACATGTAAAAACATGTTTTTTGGGTTCTCTGACCCCTAAAATGAGTAAATCCGTCGAAAACCAGATTTCGAAAATTTTCTCGAATCCAATACTTTCTTCTTGTAAAGAAGAAAGTAGAAAATGGAAATATTTGTAGAACGCAGATTTTTCATGCAAAAATTACTTTAGGTTCCACAGATAACATGTACGGTTTCATCAGTGCATAAACTAGAACAAGTTAGACAATGAAGAAAAATCGGTACCGTGCGCAAAAAATCCAGTTAAACAAAGTCCCCCCCCCCTAAAAAAAAAGATTAAAAAATATAAATAAATAAATTAAATTAAATGGATTAAAGAAAGCAATTACCAATTGAAGAACTAACTGTTGTAAGCAATGAATTCATTCGGACACAACGCGTTTAAATTTCTTAGGACAGGGTTCGTACTGGTACCGTTATTTTCCAGGTAAAATACCAGTATTTTTTTATATATATCGAAAAAAATCTAGGTGAGACACGCGATATTTCATTTCACTTAAGAAGAAATTTTGATTAGAAAATAATGATACCGAAAATTTCTTGGTTTAGGCTAAGAATAATACAGGACTCGTACGAGCCCTGTAGAAAGATTTGCACCTATTTCCAGAAATAATATAAGAATCATACTATTAATTCAAGCATGCACTGACTTAAAAAAAGTGCAATAATCTTGAAAGAGATTAAATGCAGTATCTCCACTATATTAGAATAAAATACTGCCCTCTATCATTTGATAATATATTTAAATATCACTTCGAAAAAGAGTAACAAAAATTTGATTTATAATGATTGCATATGTAATCTTGTCTTGAAACTTAATTTATAATTTATATATTTAATACAGATGATAACTTGAAATATTTTATATTGATTGGACGTACACATATATGTATATACTGGGTGAGGCATAATTAGAGAAAAAATAGCCTATCTCCTTAAATATTGTCCTTAGCAAATACTTCCAATTGCAAAATTTCATAAAAAAAGGTGCAAAAGGTGAGATATGTTGCAACTCCACGGGAGGTCTATTCGAAAAAAATATGAAAATTAAATTTTTATCGGCCCCCATAGGGCAAAATTCCTAATTCGGAAATTATTTCTTATCCAGTCCTAAATAATAATAATAAAAAAAATTCCATATTTAAAAGTTTCACAAAGATATTAAAGTCCAAAATTCACCAAAATTCAAGACTTATACTACTTAACCATGTCTCTAAACAAAGAGTTTTTGACTCCTCTTGAAAGCAAGTTACGGATCATTTACAAATTATCCGTTATTAAATATCGATTTAAGACGATGTCTATCGTTTGGACATACAAAAGCAGCGTACAGATTTAACACTAAACTTTCTTTCAAAAGGACATGCGGTGAAGAAATCTGATTGATAGTCTGAATTAGAGGTCTGCATGAGTCGAAATATCTAGGACCGGTATATAGGGAAAAAGTCCAGCCCGGTCTAGAAAAATGCCAAAATCATAACCTGGCCCGGCCTGGAAAAAAGTTTAAATCATAGCCCAGCTCAGCCGTGAATTTCTACATAGTTTTTTTTTACTTCTGTATGGTTAAAAATTGTTTCGTAAGTAAGAGTTCTGACCAAAAATACTTTTTATAACTTTTCGTTTTTTTGTATTTATTTGTTTTTTATTAAAGAAGTGATAAGGGGCTGATATATTTATTTTATCAACAAACATCTATTTATATGTAAATATGTATAGCACTTATACTTTAATATCGTTAATCCATATTCCGTGTGTTAATTAGTGTTGGAGACTGAAAAATGTACAGTAAAACCTTTTAACCCTTCACTGCATGATTTTTTCTATTGTTATGAAAAAAATTATTTGAAATCTATATATAGGTCTAATAATGGGGAAAAAAATTACATTTCAAATTTTCAGCTAAAATTTGATATTTTATGACGTGTACCCTGTAAACACATTTAGGGTTTTTTCATACTGTATTACTATATTTTGTAATTAAATGGGCTTTAAGTAATTAATTTTATCTGCTCAACACTCTGCAATTTGCTTTATATTAAAAAAATTATGTATTCAGTAAAAACAATGACAGTAAATTTGGCCTTAAAAGAATGATCATTTTTTTTTCTTTCCGAACGATCAATTCTAATTTTATGTCAAATGTAGCCACCTCACATGGACAAAATTAGTGTTATTCTATTCCTTGAATTCTTCTTGATCAGTTACAGTGATCCTATTGGCCAAATTCATGTCACATAATGAGAATTATTGTGTTTTTAGGTATGTGCCATACATGACCCACGATGCAGTGAAGGGTTAAGACAGAATCACACAGGGAAGAAAAAAATACGTTATAGACAAATTCCCTACTTAGAAGGTGTAAAGGAGTATATTTTTTTATTAGTTATTATTATATTTATTTTGCGTGGATCAACAAATTTTTCGTTAAATACAATATTCTGTGATAGGTATATTTTTTTCATTGGTTTTGGCTTTGAATATACTGTTCTTTAAAAAAATGAATATTAAAGTTTATTCGTAAAATAAAGGCGATTTCAAAATCTATGCGTTTTTTGTACAAATTTTGATTCAGGCTAATTTTACTTATTTTTGCACGTATTAGGTCAGTCAGAGATAGTGATTTTTATACGGATTGTGTCAAGACCGAAATTGAAAACTTCATCCCGTGCAGACCTAGAAAGAAGAAAGCAGTACTCTTCGGTATGAAAAATACGTTAGGCCCGGCCAGACGAGTCTTCAGAAAAAAAAAAAATACTGTACGGGTCCTTATCCGGCATGGGACCAGACTATAGACTTTTTAACAGTCCTTCCAGGATGATGAAAAGCCTGAAATTGTGAGAGCTAAATTTAAAAAAAAGATCTTAATCCGCGTTTTAGAAAAAGCATTGCTTTAAAAAACCGACGGTTATTAAAACAGTACCGAAAGGAGGCGGGAATGGGAAAAGTTAAACTCAATGGGAAGTTTGAGCTACAGAAATCAGTTACTTCACACTTTCAACTTCTTAAAAATCATTTAAATATTTTATTAGAAGCAAAACGTTTTTAAAACTTTAAATGCGCTTATCTGCATGATGAGTTTTTTTCACCCACTATTTCTCGTCTTTAAATTATTAATAAAAGTCAAGAATCTTTAAAGAAAAAAGTGCAAACTTGAAACATGTCTATTTGATTATTTTATTTTACCTTTGTTTCGGAAAATTTGAAAAAATATTTACTTTTGAAAATATAATTTTTTTAAAAAAATAAGTTACATCATTTTTAAATAAATAGTTTTAATAGTTTAAGAATTAATATTGAAAAAAAAAATCCTGGAACAAAACTAAATCAGATTTTCTTCTTTTATTAAGGAGAAAAAAAATGAACACCGATGAATAATGCTTCGAGTTATAACGATTTGAAATTATCCCATTTAAAACAATACTAATCATTGAAAATTTTATAAATTTCATGAGAAATTTTAGGATGTGATTAGCAACTTATATGGCTAACCATGACAAAATAAATGAATAAAAAAATATAAATAAAAATGAATAAAAATTCTCATTTAAAAAATACATTTTTACATGTCTCCAAGAACTGTTAAAGCGACATTGTTTTTAAATTGCACCCATTTCAATTTGTGTCTAATGCCTTAAAACTTAATGATATATTTAAACGGCTATAACTCAGCGAGTTTTGCAGACATGAAACACGCATTTTTTTGTGTTTAATTCAGGACTGGATAAGAAAAGTTTTTCTAAGTGGAATTTTTATCCTACGAGGGCCGTATAAAAATTTAATTTTCGTATTTTTTCAAATAGACCCTCCATGAAGTTGCAACTTACCTTATCAAAAATTTCGCCCTTTTTTTTATAAAACTTTGTAACTGGAAGTATGTGCCTATGGGTAATATTTAAAGAGATAGCATATTGTTTCGATAATTATGACTCACCTTGTATGCATATTTAATGCTCTATTAGCAGGGATGACCGAGCTAAGCTAGGTCAAAATTAATTTTGTGTTTGATATAATATTCTCACTGTACCATTCTCTCTATATTATTGCTATTAAGCATGTTATTTATAATGGTACTCTTTACAAATATAATCTGAAATCTATGTACTTGTTTATAAATTTTACATTATTTACACATTTACAACGAAAGGACTTCAATCCAATTCACATTTTTAGTTCGACTCTGATTGATTTCACTATGCATCTCGATTCCTATTAAGAATGTCTAAAAAATTTCTTCACATTATGAAAGCCAATTTACATTTATTGCCAAATATAGCGAAATTGTGCGACATTCTTTTATTTGACGTCAAGTATATATCTTGGCATTGGTAATCTTGAAAGTCGATTTTTCGGCCAAATGTGGCCATATTTTGTCAAATATCGCAAAAGTGTTGGCTGCTGCCAACTTCTCCTCTTCGTAACCATGACCATTAGTTATAAAAATGAACAAGTTATAAAACTAAACAAATTTGTTGAAATATGTGACTTAACTCATAAGACTTCTGGTAATTCGTTAGGATATAAAATTTAGTTCAAAATCTTTTAAGTCGTTTCGTAGATAAAATTAGCTTGACTTGCAGTGACCCCTCCCCCCCCCCCCAAAAAAAAAAGACTCATTAATATATTTTTCTTGAACATGAGACTCAGCCCTGTGATCTTTTGAAGCCTGAAGACGTTAAAATAAAAAATTCAGTAAAAGATCGCCAAAGCGCTATTTTAGATAAAATAAGATTGCCCCGTATTGACCCAAAAATGCTCATTAATTGTTTGAGCATTATTTAAATTATTAAGTTAAAAATTATTTTATATAAATATTCATATTTCATCTAATGTTCAACATATTTAAAGCCACGAGTTTTAAAATTCTCCTTATCCAAATTAAAAAAAAATTTTTTTTTCACAATCAATCTATTTTATTGATAAACCTGCACCAATAAAACAATTCAATCTGCAAAGAAATTAGTTTTATCGTGCATTTTTGGCACTGTAAAGTATTGGTTCGTGTATGTTTGTGTAAGGAATTGGGGCCTCCGTGTCCGAGTGGTTAAGGCACCACGTCGCTAATCGCTTGCGATCGTAGGAGGCTGTGGGTTCTTGTCCCGCTGGCTCTATTGCATACACCCTTTGTGTCAAGCTCCCGGTTGTATTTCTGTCGTGTTGTACATTTCCTTGTGCTATCTCGTTTCTGTATATTGACGATGACTTATAAATGGACTTTCATGTCAAGCACACAAGTTAGATACATATGTTCAATAAAAATAAATGAATAATTGTGAGGAATCCTGTATTTCTAAGAAAAGAATACTTTAATGTGTAGTTGTAATGAATCTAGGATTGTGCATTCTTTAAAATTAATCTCGTTAATAATTTTTAACTTAGATAATAGAGAGTTTTTTCCTTTTTCAGATCATCGTGCTGATTGGATTAAAACTATTTATTTAATTCAACTTTATTAATTTTATTACTTTTCTCACTTTTAATCATTTAAAAAATATTTCTCGTTTTGTTACTAAATTGTATTGTGGCTTCTTTTCAAGCTGACAGGTCCAAAGGAATATTCACAAAACTACATTATATATCAAACATTCTAAATGAGAACATTGAATGACACTGAATGAACAAATTGATTAACATTAAAAATGAGATTATTTAATTTTTTTTGATATTCCAATTCATATGATCTCCAAAAGAAATATTCAACCTAGATTCCTTGAAAGCAAAAAATACCAACAAATTTCATAGAATAAAAAACAGAACTACCGTTAAAAAAAAAAAAAAGCAAAAAACTCTCGTGCTCCATACGGAACACGCGGGTTTCGGAGAAGCCTAATTATATGCCACTTACGCTAGTTAATTTTATATAATTCCATACTTTCCTTTTCTGTCTCCTCTTTGTGTACCAAAACAATTTTATTGTTTTCCCATGCCTTTCTAATGAAGTTTTCGTTAAAGAGCAGTTAGGGGAATCACGAATATTATAGGATGGTGAGATCTAATAAATGTACAAAGCGATAGACTCTTTTTCGGGAGTAGCCATTAGGAACAGAAACCTCTAGTTAGGAGTGCTTCTAGGGCAAATCGTTTCTTGGAATGAAAAGAAAACTGACAAGATGACATGGATTTGAGTTTTTGCATTCTTCTTCTACCGAATACAAATGATTAGAGGTTTGTGGTTACTGTTATATATATAACTATAGTAAGTATATTCTTTATTATATAATCAAACCACAGATCAAAGAATTTAAAAGCGTATACTTCAGTTCCTTTTAACTCCAGAAGGATATATTAAAGGTAAATACATTTTAATGGCATTTTAATATAATTAGTTCAATTTTAAAAACGAGAAATGTGAGTAATTAATATTATTTGCAATTAATTCCTGTCAGATTTTTAATTTAATCCAATTTTCGGAACTCGGCAATTCTCGGCAAAAATCACCAGAAAGTTTTGTTGATTGTGGTTCAAGATGTGTCGCATTTTTGTAAAATTCGAAAATAATTACTTGCCTCTTCAGTGTCAGCAAAGTTCAGCGATTTATGTCTAAGAAAATTTCATCAATGTTTTGAAAAGTTCATTCGGTTCCGCGGAGATAGGTAAAAATGTTGAGTACTCTTAAGATACATTAAAGTTAAATAAATGGAGAAAGAAATTAAGCAATAATCATGTTTTTTTTTTTTTTTTTTTTTTTTTTTTTTTTTTTTTTTTTCACAATCTATCCAAAAAAGTAATCTAAAGCGATCTGTAAGTATGTTCCATATTTAATTATATGCTGATTATTCTAAATTTATAGAATGCTAATTTCGTATAATGTTTATATATATAAATATATACTATATTGCCAAAGGTGACCGACCACTTGCGATTTTAGACGTTTTGTTAAATATCTAGAAAAATATATGAAGAATTATTCCGAAACTCCAAATACTTAAAGAAAATAATATAGATCATATATTTCCGTGAAAATTTTTTTCTCGAAATCCCATAGGGGACCGGCAACAAATTGAAAAAGAACGAAAATCTTTAGCATAACACTGTCAAAATTAATCCGGCAAAGACGTCCAAACTTTAGATTATGATTACGTTGCTTTTTGTAATAAATTGTGTTCTTTTCATGAAGATATCATGTATACACGTAGAGAAATTAAGGTTTTTATAAAAACAGTCCTATTTTTTCAAGTTTTTTGCTTATAATTTGCAGAGCTCTTAATATATTTTTTTTTCCGGAAAATATGACAAATAATATTGTACATAATACCCTGTAACCAGAATTAAAAAATAATAACAGTTTTGTAGTAAAAATGAGCAGGTTCACTGAATGTTTCACTACGCATGCGCAACCGCACTCAAAATGTAATTTGCATAATGTGTTAGTTAAATGCATAGACCAACTTTTGTGAAAGTCTCAAAAACATAGCGTAAAAATTCTGAAAATAATCGTCGATAGAATAAGCTCAAAGTCCATTATTCCCAAAATAAAGCAAAAAGATGAAGGGTTGTATCCGAATACAGTAGTAATACCGTGGTTGCAATACTGTGTTTGCTATATTGACACAAATCAATGGATATATGGATACAGCTCCTTATCTTTTTGCTTCATCAAAACCCTGGCTAAAATATTATTTTTTTTTACAAACTATACCATTAAAAACAAAGGTTTTCACTAAAATTTAAATAATATCGTGCTGGTAGATTATAACAAACATAATTAAGCTGTGAGCTAAAAACATCGAAATTAATGTATCAAAAGCTAACAAAAGAAAATAATAGAATAAATGCTGTAAAATTTTTTATGATTTTGGCAGAAATAGTCGCAAAGAATTGGAATGACTGTTTCCGATTTTAAGTGATAAAAAGGAAAGTAATCAGTGTTCTAATTTTTTATTTAGCGTTTAGAAAAAATATTTTTTGTCATCTAAATTTTCAGAAATTTTTACGAATAATGAATGTAATGTTCTGGAATCATGTATATAATTTCCGCGCAAAAATATTGACGTTTAATTTTAGAAAACATTAAATTTTGAAACATCACACGATCGAATTGCATTGTACCGCGATTTGTTTAATTACTTCCAGGACCTGACTATCGGCGGGGCACACTCCCACCAAGAAAAAGAAATAAAAAAATCCTTATTCATGAAAGAAAAGTTCGTTTAAAGAAGCCGAAAATTACTGAAAACTTTTACTAGTTTGAGAGTCCCAGCTAGGACAAGTTTGTAAAAAAAGTGTAAAAAAAGTGCACAAAAAGTGAGCGTATTTGGCACCTCTGCGTATACACAAAAAGTACAAACCGAATTGTTGACAAAAAGTGTATACCTAAATTGTTCACTTTTTATGCACAATCAGAGGTGCCAAATACGCTCACTTTTTGTGCACTTAATTTTTTTTACTTTTTTTGCATACCTAAATTCTTCACTTTTTATGCACAATCAGAGACGCCAAATACGCTCACTTTTTGTGCACTTATTTTTTTTATACTTTTTTGGATACTTAAATTGTAGACTTTTTATGTACAATCAGAGCTGCCAAATACGCTCAGATTTTGTTTACATTTTTTTGTACACTTCTTTGCATACTGAATATCCCTAAATTGTATACTTTATATGAATAATCAGAGCTGCCAAATACGCTGATTTTGTGCGCTTTTCCTTTTACATACCAAATAGTCTTACACTGTACACTTTTTATAAATAACCAGAGGTGCAAAGAAAAAATATATGCAGATTTTTTTTTCTGCTGAATAATTAAAATCTGCAGAAATTAAACTTATATCTATAAAAATGCATATAAATTTTAGATTGTGAACAAAAGCATACATTAAGTAAATAAACTTGCAATGAAAATTGAAATATCATAAAAAATGCTCTGTTAAATAATTAATTCAAATCTACAGGGGAAAAAAATCGTTTGGCAGAAAAATTTGAAAAGGACGTGACAATTGATTTTACTTTAGTTATCGAATGATAAATATGTGTGTGCTTATTAAAATGCAAAACATAGCCCCCCCCAAAAAAAAAAAAAAAAATCCACCCTCAGATGTAAGTTTTTTTTTGTGGTAAAAAAAATATTTAAAAATTTAAGAGGATTTTCGAGTAGTGAAAAGAAAAATTATTCAATAATGATGAAAATGTCTCACAATTATACATATCAAAGTGAATTTGGAACAAATAATTTAAAAATGCAAAATAAAGGGCAAGAATGTTTTAACAATTGAAAACCCATTAACAGAAATGCCCGTGCTGTGGTGTTTTTTCTTATTTTAAATTAGGCAATGGTAAGAACCTGGCGGTTCTTTTTAATTACATGCCAGGTGACTTTTTTCATGCCATTTTGACATTTTTTTTCCTTTGAAACTTTTAAAAAATCAGATCCTTTGCATTTGGCAAAATTCACAATTTTTTTTGTGGTACTTCGATAAAATTTGCATTTCATCATGACTTTCTGCAAAATTTAGGATATTTTAAGCGGTCTGGATAAAAAAGATCTCAGAAAGCACACAGATTTTGTCGAAAGATCAGAGGAAAATACGATAATTTTGTCTAAAGATCGAAGAAAAATCGTGAATTTTCTCAAACGATTACAGAAGATAAGAAGATTTTGTCGAAAGATTGTGGAAAATACGAAAATTTTGTCGAAAGATCGGAGGAAAATACAAGAATTTTGTCGAAAGATCAAAGAAAAATCGCAAATTTTATCGAAGGATCATAGAAGATAAGAGAATTTTGTCGAAATATCTTGGAAAGTATACAGATTTTGTCGAAAGATCAGAGGAAAATACGAGAAGTTTGTCGAAAGATCTAAGAAAAATCGTGAATTTTGTCGAAATATCTCGGAAAGTATACAGATTTTGTCGAAAGATCGTGGGAACTACGAGAATTGTGTCGAAAGATCGCGGGAAATTGTGAATTTTGCTGAAAGATCGAAGAAAAATCACAAATTTTGTCGTAAGATCTCTGAAAGTATACAGATTTTGTAGAAAGATCATGGAAGATACGAAAATTTTGTCGAAAGATAACGGGAAATCGTGAATTTTGTTGAAAGATCGAAGAACAATCGTGATTTTTGTCGACAGATCACAGATAAGAGAATTTTGTAGAAAGATCTCAGAAAGTATACAGATTTTGTCAAAAAATCGTGGAAAAAATGAAAATTTTGTCGAAAGATCACGGGAAATCATGAATTTTGTTGAAAGATCGAAGGATAATCGTGAATTTTTTCGAAGGATCACAGATGATAAGAGAATTTTGTCGAAAGATCTTGGAAAGTACACAGATTTTGTCGAAAGATCGTGAAAAATACGAAAATTTTGTCGAAAGATCACGGGAAATCGTGAATTTTGTCGAAAGATCGAAGAAAAATCGTGATTTTTGTCGAAAGATCACAGATAAGAGAATTTTGTAGAAAGATCTCAGAAAGTATACAGATTTTGTCAAAAAATCGTGGAAAAAATGAAAATTTTGTCGAAAGATCACGGGAAATCATGAATTTTGTTGAAAGATCGAAGGACAATCGTGAATTTTTTCGAAGGATCACAGATGATAAGAGAATTTTGTCGAAAGATCTTGGAAAGTACACAGATTTTGTCGAAAGATCGTGGATCGTCGATAGATCACGTGAAATCGTGAATTTTGTTGAAAGATCGAAGAACAATCGTGAATTTTTTGAAGGATCACAGATAAGAGAATTTTGTCGAAAGATCTCGGAAAGTATACAGATTTTGTCGAAAGATCGTGGAAAATACGAAAATTTTGTTGAAAGATCACGGAAAATCGTGAATTTTGTCGAAGGATCACAGAAGATAAGATAATTTTGTCGAAAGATCTCAGAAAGTACAAAGATTTTGTCGAAAGATCAGAGGAAAATACGATAATTTTGTCGAAAAATCGTGAATTTTCTCGAACGATTACAGAAGATAAGATTTTGTCGAAAAATCTCGGAAAGTACACAGATTTTGTCGAAAGATCGTGGAAAATATGAAAATTTTGTTGAAAGATCACGGGAAATCGTGAAATTTTTCGAAAGATCGAAGAAAAATCGTGAATTTTGTCGAAGGATCACAGAAGATAAGATAATTTTGTCGAAAGATCTCAGAAAGTACAAAGATTTTGTCGAAAGATCAGAGGAAAATACGATAATTTTGTCGAAAAATCGTGAATTTTCTCGAACGATTACAGAAGATAAGATTTTGTCGAAAAATCTCGGAAAGTACACAGATTTTGTCGAAAGATCGTGGAAAATATGAACATTTTGTTGAAAGATCACGGGAAATCGTGAAATTTTTCGAAAGATCGAAGAAAAATCGTGAATTTTGTCTACGGATCACAGAAGATAAGAGAATTTTGTCGAAAGATCTCAGAAAGTACACAGATTTTGTCGAAAGATCAGAGGAAAATACGATAATTTTGTCGAAAAATCAGAGGAAAATACGATAATTTTGTCGAAAAATCGTGAATTTTCTCGAACGATTACAGAAGATAAGATTTTGTCGAAAAATCTCGGAAAGTACACAGATTTTGTCGAAAGATCGTGGAAAATATGAAAATTTTGTCGAAAGATTGTGGTAAATCAGGAATTTTGTCAAAATATTGAAGAAAAATCTTGAATTTTATTAAAGGATCACAGATAAGAGAATTTTGTCGTAAGATCACGGGAAATCGTGAATTTTGTCAAAAGATCGAAGAAAATTCATGAATTTTGTTAAGGATCACAGAAGATAAGAGAATTTTGTCGAAAGATCTCAGAAAGCACACAGATTTTGTCGAAAGATCAGAGGGAAATACGATAATTTTGTCGAAAGATCGAAGAAAAATAGTGAATTTTCTCAAATGATTACAGAAGACAAGAAGATTTTGGCGAAAATTCTTGGAAAGTACACACATTTTGTTGAAAAATCGTTAAAAATACGAAAATTTTGTCGAAAGATTGTGGTAAATCAGGAATTTTGTCAAAAGATCTTGGAAAGTATACAGATTTTGTCGAAAGATCTTGGAAAATACGGAAATTTTGTTGAAAGATCACAGGAAATCGTGAATTTTGTCGAAGGATCAGAGAAGATAAGAGAATTTTGTCGAAAGATCGAAGAAAAATCATGAATTTTTTCAAATGATTACAGAAGATAAGAAGATTTTGGCGAAAAATCTTGGAAAGTACACATATTTTGTCGAAAAATCGTTAAAAATACGAAAATGTTGTCGAAAGATTGTGGTAAATCAGGAATTTTGTCAAAAGATCTCGGAAAGTATACAGATTTTGTCGAAAGATCGTGGAAAATACGAAAATTTTGTCGAAAGGTCACAGGAAATCGTGAATTTTGTCGAAAGATCGAAGAAAAATCATGAATTTTGTCGAAGGATCACAGAAGATAAGAGAATTTTGTCGAAAGATCTCAGAAAGTACACAAGTTTTGTTGAAAGATCAGAGGAAAATACGATAATTTTGTCGAAAGATCGAAGAAAAATCATGAATTTTCTCAAATGATTACAGAAGATAAGAAGATTTTGGCGAAAAATCTTGGAAAGTACACATATTTTGTCGATAAATCGTTAAAAATACGAAAATGTTGCCGAAAGATTGTGGTAAATCAGGAATTTTGTCAAAAGATCTCGGAAAGTATACAGATTTTGTCGAAAGATCGTCGAAAATACGAAAATTTTGTCGAAAGATCACAGGAAATCGTGAATTTTGTTGAAAGATCGAAGAACAATCATGAATTATTCATTTAGCATATTTATCATTTAGCATAATTATTCATTTAGCATATATATTTAATTAAATTTGTTTTGGTCCAATGGAATTAATTCATTTAAGATTATAGGAAGAAGATATTTATTATATCTTACAAAATTATATGGTAAATTCTAGCAGAAAAACAATTTCTTCCGGCCGGTTTTTTCCACTGCGGAAGAAACTTGCCAACCTTGAAGAAGATATGCACATAAACAACAACAGAAAAAAAATATATAGGAGTATGAAGAACATTTATAACAAAATTGTAAAAATACTCCTTTATTTTCATAAGATGTGGGGGATGGGTAGATAATTTAAAATATGGTAACACCGGAGATGGAGACACTTTTCATTTAAGGTATATGTTTCTAAGCCCAGAAGCAGACTTTTTAGCATCAGTTTGCTGCAATATTCAATTTCTATTCTTAGAAATGCATACAACTCTCCAAAAGATTTTTTTTACTTTGTTTTTAATGGGAGAAAAAAAAATCCGAAAAGGGACTTTTTTTTTAGAATGACCCATATACATATATATACAGTAGCACCCCGGTTATTCGAAAATCTGCTTAATCAAAATGCCGTAAAATTCCAAGTCCTTTTTAAATATGAAAAATTTTACAGTCAACACTTTTTTACTGATGTCAAATGGCACTTTTCAACATATTTTGATTTATGATTACTGTTTTATTTGTAATTTTATATCAAAACAATTCCGAATAATTTTTATACATCAGACATACTACAGGCTCAGCAAGAAAAAAGCTGAATTTTCGAAATTCGCAGTTTTTCTCACAGTTTTCGAGGAAATTTGCATATTTTCTGCGATCTTTCAAGAAAATTCGCATATTTTCCGGTGTCTTTCGTAAAAATGTGCATTTTTTGTGATCTTGCGAGAAAATTTGCGCATTCCCCCTATTTTTTTGACAAAATTCGCATATTTACCCCAATTTTTCTACAAAATAGATTTATTTTCTGCAATCTTTCCACAAAATGTCTATTTTCCTAATTTTTTTGTAAAATCCCTCGAAATATGTCTATTTTCCTCGATCAAAATTCTAGTATTTTCTGTATTACAACAAAAGTCGCATAATTTTCACAATCTTTCGGCTAAAGTCTTATGTCTTCCGTGATCTTTTAGCAAAATTCCCATATTTCCCTCGATCTTTCGTCAAAACTCCCATAAATTTTCATGATCTTTCGATGAGATTTGGATGTTTTCTGTGATTTTTCGACAAAATTCATGTATTTTCCCAGCTTTTTCTACAAAATTTTCATTTTTTCCCCATCTTTCGAGAAAATTTTCATATTTTTGCACAATTTTTCTACAAAATTCAAGTATTTTCATGATCTTTTGATAAAATTCGTGTATTTTTAACTATCTTTGATGAAAATTTAAGCATTTTTCTGACATGTTTTCACGAAAATCATGTTTTCCCTTCAACCCATTGACAAAAATTGGGCCTTGTTCGTGATTCTTTAACAATAATCACGTGTTTTCCTGCAATCCTTTGACAGAAATCGCATTATCTCCTGCAATTGTGGAAAAAATTATTTTTACCACAATCTTTTAATGAATTTATAGCCTTTTTTGAGCGATTCTTAATTTGGTGCGTTACTTACTCGTGTTTTTGTTGTATTTCATCCGTTACCCCCCCCCCCCCCCATAAAAATATCAACAAATTTTAATACATGTTTGTATCGATCTCAGGGATAATAAAATTCATTGGCGAAAAAGCAGAATTCCGGGATTTCACAGGAAAGTAGCATATCTGATGCATTGAAATTTGTTTTAATACTTATTAGCTTTAAAAATTAGAAGCAAAAATCAAAACTTTGAAAGGTGCTTTTGGCCATTAGTAGAATTAGTGTTACAAAAGCATATTCTTTAGAAAATAAACAGAGTTAACTTACTTATTTGATCCATTGCATAATTTTGAGGTCTTTATTATATAGACATTGTATAATACTTCATTGTTTTACAAAATATGTTGTGATTTTTTTATTATTCTTAGCTTTGCATCGTTTCAATACTGCTTATCAAGCCACTTTTTAAATAACACCATATTTGATGTTGTTGCATCTTCTTGTACTCTAATGTTTCAAAATGACGCTCATAAGATCTTAGTAGCTTCATCAGTGTTTTATATCTACCATAATCTGTAGTACGTTACAATATTTTTATTACAATGCTGTACTAAATTACTATCACAGCTTTTCACCATAAGCTCTTGGTTATTCGAAAAATCTTAAGGAACCCCTGTTAAACGAAAATGCTTTGTTCTCATGCTTTTTGGATAACCGGGGTTTTTAGGTCATTTGAGGGAAATCACATCTTTTTTGCTGACCTTTGGCAAAAGTTGAGTCTTTTCTATGATCCAGTGATGAAATTCCCACCTGTTTCGTGATTTTTTTTATAGAAATTGCATCTGTTTCACAATCCTTTGACAGAAATCGTGTCTGTTTCACGATCTTTTGACAAAAATCATGTTTTTTCTACAATCCTTTGAAAAAATTTACGTCTTTTCTACAAAGCTTTGACAAAATTTGCATCTTTTTTAAGATCATTTAATAAAAATTAAGTTTCTCTACAATCATTTGATGAAAATAGTCTTTTTGTGATCATTAGACGGAAATTGCGTCTTTTTCATGATCCTTTGGCAATATTCCCTTTTTTTTTCGCAATCCTTTGGCAATATTTGGGCTTTTTTCATGATCCTTTTACAAAAATCGTACTTCCTCGGCATTCATAAAAAACGTGGGTTTTTTTTGCAATCCTTTAGCATAGGGGTACACAACCTTTTGAAAAGAAGGGCCACTTTCAAATATGTCCGAGTGATCGAGGGCCACATCAATAACTTGGAGAGAATTCGATTTCGAGGAAATGACCTGTGGCCTGTAATCAGATAAAAAATATGGTTTCAGAGAGGAGTGGGAAGGGGGGTATCCTTTTAAGTTCGCTTACCCAGTCAAAATATCCAATTCAGTTGGTAAGGATATATCAGCAGTTATTATGTTTGTATATATATAACAATTATAGTAAGTATTATTTTCATTATGTAATAATATTCCTGGACTTTATTCAGAAGAGTAAAATTTGTTTTATTAAAAGTGCTAAGAACAAACATAAGTGACTGGTGCTGAAAAAAAAAAATGTGAACTTTATGAACGAATAGGAGAGAAGGAGCCAATCAACAAGATTTTTAAATGCCTGATCAAAGAAATTCTGATTTTTCTGCATCCAAACAACAAAATTTGCACTTTTTATGAAACCGATTGAAAAAATTCATGATTTTTCTACGTCTGATCAACAAAATTTGCAATTCTTATGAAACAGATAGAAAAAAATCACGATTTTCATGAAACCAATTGATGAAATTCGTGATTTTTAAAAATCCAATCAATAAAATTCGTGATTTTTACAAAACAATCAAAAAATGTCCTAATTTTTGCAAAGCCGATTTACGAAATTCGTGATTTTTCCTGATCGATAAAGTTTTCAATTTTTTCATGGCTGATGAGCGAACATTAGCCATTTTTTCGTGTGTGATCAACACAATTCGATATTTTCATGAAGCCGATCGACTAAATTCGTGATTTTTACTAAACTGATCGACGAAATGTGAGATTTTTACGATGCTGGTCAATGAAATGCGCGATTTTTATGAAGCCGATCGATGAAATGAGAGATTTTTACAAAGCTGCTCGACGAAATTAGTAATTTTTCTTTGCATGATCGGCAAGATTCATGATTTTTACGAAATCAATCGGCAAAATTCGCGATTTTTGCACAGCCAATTGGCAACATTCACAGTTTTTACGAAGCTGATTGACAAAATTTACGTTTGAAAATGAAAGATAAAAAACCGAAATACCTTGTGAAAAGAAAAGTAAACAACTTCAAAGAACTCTAAAAGCTGGAAAGGGTATAAGTTTATCATTTGAGAGGGGGAAGGGGGCAGCTCTGGCAAATGATATTGTAAGATATCGCTAGGGGTGGAGGGGGTTTGTCTTTTGATAAAGATATAATTTTTCATTCAGTATCTTTAACAGTACATCACAAAATATAAGATCTTGCTTTGGATTAAAAAATTGTTGGGGATTAAATGAAAATTTAACGTTACTAATTAATGTTATGGTTGATGTTTGTAATAACAATCACACATTATTAATTTAATTTTTATGTTAATTTATTCATTGATATTGATTTTAATCGTTGTTATTAATTTAATTTGTGAACTTTAACATTTACTGCATGCTCAGATTGTTTTTCAAAACAAATGGAAATTCTTATGAAAAATAGAAATTAATTCCTCAGTATGCTTTGCGAGATAAAATCTACACAAACAAAATGTTTGAAATACTGGTGACTGAAGGGACCATCGGAAAGCACAGCAGATGAAAGTTTGAGACGTAAGATGGGCATCGCAGATTTTATTTTCTCTTTTCCAGATTTTTTTCATCAAGCCTTTATTTTGCTTCTGCCATGTTTAGCTTTTTATTACTTAATACAAAAAGTAAAGATTATTATTAATAAACACAAAAAACTATATTTTACACCTAACTATAATTAACCATGAACCGATTTACAAATTTGGGGGCCCTGGGAACAGATGTATATGGGGGCCCCTTGCACCGATACTTACAGAATGATTGACTTTTTAAAAATGAAAAAAGATAGTTACTAAATAATCATTATTGACTTTAAAATATCCATTAATAAATTAAATATGATAATCGATAGCTTACCTTTAAATAATTATTTTACAATTTAAATGGACAAACTTTTTATTATAAACTGTGTGATACTAATGAACTTTTCCTAAGTCTATATATCTGGAATTATAAAGTAACGAACAATTAATAATGAATTTTTGAAAACACCAAGCTGCAATTATTTTAAATATTAGGGGTCTCTGCTGTCTGCAAGCTAAGCTCACCATTCAAATAATTTAACGATAACAGGAAAAGGATTTAAAAAAAAATTAAGAATATAATGTATTTTTAAAGTAATAAAGATAAAAGAAAATATTCACTATTATAAAGTAATAAATGAATCTTTCAGACAAAATATACGACGTTATAAAACTATAGTATGAATGTAACGGAATGTAGAATGAAATGTAAAATTTCATTGGTTGTTAAAACACATCAGATTTTGATAATAATTGAAAAATCTTCAGCAGCATATGAGAGCCCCTGAAAATCAGGGGCCCTGGGCCCGTGCCCCGCAGTAAATCTGGCACTGTAATTACCCCGAAAAATAATAAAGGTAAAAAATGACGCGACATGCAATATCGGTAATATGTTTCGCTAACGCTTCGCGGTAGTCACATGTTGGTAAACACTAAACGGCAGCTCCAAGTCGTGAGTTGAGAAGTATTAATGCTTCTGGTTCATGGAGTTGAAAAGGCAGCTGCATAGCCGACAATAATAAGTAAATTAATAAAAATTAGTGTGCGCGCGCGTGGGGGGGGGGAGAGGAGGGGAGTCCACTGTTCTTCTCTCGATTTTGAAACTTAATTAATTTTTCTTTTTTTGTTAATTTTGAAAAACTTCGTAAAATTTATTCTTTTCGAGAAATTTAAAACAAAAAGAGGAAATAAGAAATTTTCTGATAAGGGGATGAGAGCATGCCCCCCTCTCCCTGCTTTTTAAATTTTGATTAATTAAAAATTATTTTTCCCCTTTTTTGAAATACATAGTCAAATTTATTATTTTCGAGTAACAAAAAAAAAAAAAAAAAAAAAAAAAAAAAAGGAAAAGAAAAACTAAAAGTTTTCCGTTGGAGGAAGGGGACATAGGATCAGCGCCGTTCGAAAGGGGGCGGTCGCCCGGGCGCTTAAATTTAGGGGCGCCAAATTTATGCAGTTAACGTCATTTTTGGTCCGTTATGAGAAAAAGGTGGGTGAAGGGGGGGGGGGGGAGCGCAAAACTGAAACTTTGCTCCGGGCGCAGTTTTCTCTTCGCAACGCCCCTGCATAGGATGACCTTTGCCCCTTTTTCGATTTCGAAAATTAACTATGTTTTGTTTTTCTCCGATTTTGAAAAACTCAGCAAAATTTATTACTTCAAGTAACTATAAAATGAAGCGCGAAATTTCCCGATAAGTAAGAGGGGGGGGGGGGGGGTTGGTTGGCACATTTTGTCCCTCAGAGGATTTTGAAATTTAATTAATTAAAATTATTTTCTTTTATTTTGAAATGCCTAGTAAAATGTAATTATTTCAAGTATTTTAAAACTAAACAGAAACTAAGAATTTTTATGGGGGAGGGGTATTAGAGTCATTGCCCTCACTCAAATTTGTTTTAAATATTATTTAATCTAAAATGCGTCTAAATTTTATTTTTTAATGATTTTGGAAAACACAGTAAGATTTTATCTTTTCAAGAAATTAAAAATAAAAGAGGACTTAAAATATTTTCCGTAAAGTTAGAGGATTTAGGAGAAACATTACCCCTCCCCTAGATTTTAAAATTTATAATTAATCAAAATTTCTATTTTTCTTATTTTACAAAGATAGTAAAATTTATTATTTTAAACCAATTTAAAATATAAGAGGGTCTCATGAAGTTCCCGTAAATGAAGAGGAGGGGGGGGGGGGTATGATTCATTACCACTTACTGGTTTTTGAAATTTAAATAATTAAAATTTGTTTTTCTCCAAATTTGTTAAACATAGTAAAATGTATTTAATTCGTTTACCTTAAAAATTAAAATCTAACTGAGAATTTTTCTTTACTGAGGAAGGGCTCACAACATCACGATATGGAAATTTAACTAACTTATTTAATTTTGTCTTATTAAAACATTATACAATTTATTCCTTTCGAGTAAATGTAAGTTAAATACAACATTAATTTACCTTGAAAATTTTTCACAAATGTAGAAAAGGCACCAGGCATGGAAATAATAATGCCTGTAATGAAAGAATCTTATTTTCACACCAATAAAAAAAATAATACATAATATTTGCAAAATTAGAATCTCTGATTTGTTTTTCAAAAAAAAAAAAAAAAAAAAAAAAAAAAAAAAGTGTGGCACTCGGGGACTACCGCGGTAAAGCTATTGCATAGCATTTTTTATCAACTTATGCAATTATAATTATTTCTTTAATTTTTATTTATGAAGTTTTTTTTTTTGTCTTTGATATTACTTTTAGTTACACTTTTTGAGCGTGACGACCGATAACATTTTTTTTTTCTTTTATTGAACAAACGAGAAGTTAATATCTTTTAAAATATTTTTATTATCTTACTATACATATAGGTTAATCAGGAATTTTTATCATTGAAACTATACGTTTGTGGTGGCTAAAATAAGAAACATAAATTTGAAACTTGATATTCTCAAAATATCTGAAAAGTACCGCGTCAATGTCTGCCGAAGTCTACCGAAGGATAGCGTGCCGAAGCCTGCCAAACTGAAGCGGCGTTAGCCGGAGTGTTAGGTATTTTTTCTCGTTACGGAATTTCTAGAATCTCTCGCCGCGCTCAAAGCCCACGATAAAAGCTATGCAATACCTGAATAAATTACCAAACAAAATTTGGCCGCGCCAACGAAAATTAGATCGCAAGTTATAAACATTTTAAATTTTCCGAACCTCACCGTGGGGGTCCCCTGTCACCAAAAATTAATACTCTCTGATAATAAATTACCAAACAAAATTTGGCCGCGATACGAAAATTAGATTGCGAGTTATAAGCATTTTAAATTTTTCGACCCTCATCGTGGGGGGGGGGGGGTCTCCTGTCACCAAAAATTAAAACTGTCTCATAATTACCAAACAAAATATGGCCGCGCTATGAAAGTTAGATCGCGAGTTATAAGCATTTTAAATTTTTCGACCTTCAACGTGGGGGGGGGGGTCACCTCTCACCAAAAGTAACACTGTCTCATAATAAATGACGGAACAAAATTTGGCCGAGCTAAGAAAATTAGATCGCGAGTTATAAGCATTTTAAATTTTTCGACCCTCACCATGGGGGGGGGGGGTCTCCTGTCACCAAAAGTAACACTGTCTCATAATATATCATCAAACAAATTTTGCCGCGCTACGAAAGTTAGATCGCGAGTTATAGGCATTTTACATTTTTCGACCCTCACCGTGGGGAGTCTCCTGTCACCAAAAATTAACACTGTTTCATAATAAATCACCAAACAAAATTTGGCCGCGCTACGAAAATTAGATCGCGAGTTATAAGCATTTTATTTTTTTCGACCCTCACCGTGGGGGGGGGGGGGAGGGTCTCCTGTCACCAAAAATTAAAACTGTCTTATAATAAATGACCAAACAAAATTTGGCCCCGCTACGAAAATTAGATCGCGAAATATAAGCATTTTTAATTTTTCGACCCTCACCGTGGGGAGTCTCCTGTCTCTAAAAGTAACACTGTCTCATAATATATCATTAAACAGATTTTGGCCGCGCTACGAAAGTTAGATCGCGAGTTATAAGCATTTTACATTTTTCGACCCTCACGGTGGGGAGTCTCCTGTCACCAAAAGTAACACTGTCTCATAATATATCATCAAACAAATTTTGGCCGCGCTACGAAAATTAGATCGCGAGTTATAAGCATTTTAACTTTTTCGACCCACACCGTGGGGGGGGGGTCTCCTGTCACCAAAAATTAACACTGTTTCATAATAAATCACCAAACAAAATTTGGCCGCGCTACGAAAATTAGATCGCGAGTTATAAGCATTTTAAATTTTTCGACCCTCAACGTGGGGGGTGACCTGTCACCAAAAGTAACACTGTCTCATAATAAATTACCAAACAAATTTGGCTGCGTTACGAAAATTAGATCGCGAGTTATAAACATTTTAAATTTTTCGACCCTCACCGTGGGGGGTCTCCTGTCACCAAAAATTAACACTGTCTCATAATATATCATCAAACAAATTTTGGCCGCGCTACGAAAATTAGATCGCGAAATATAAGCATTTTTAATTTTTCGACCCTCACCGTGGGGGGTCTCCTGTCACCAAAAGTAACACTGTTTCATAATAAATTACCAAACAAAATTTGGCCGCGCTACGAAAATTAGATCGCGAGTTATAAGCATTTTAAATTTTTCGACCCTCACCATGGGGGGGGGGGGGATCTCATTTCACCAAAATTAACATTGTCTCATACTAATTACCAAACAAAATTTGGCCGCACTACGAAAATTAGACCGCGAGTTATAAGCATTTTAAATTTTTCGACCCTCACCGTGGGGGGGGGGGGTCTCCTGTCACCAAAAATTAACACTGTCTCATAATATTTTCATCAAACAAATTTTGGCCGCGCTACGAAAATTAGTTGGCGAGTTATAAGCATTTTAATTTTTTCGACCCTTAACGTGGGGGGTCACCTGTCACCAAAAGTTACACTGTCTCATAATAAATTACCAAACAAAATTTGGCCGCGCAACGAAAATTAGATCGCGAGTTATAAGCACTTTAAATTTTTCGACCCTCACTATAGGGGATCTCCTATCACCAAAAATTAACACTGTCTCATAATAAATTACCAAACAAAATCTGGCCACGCTACGAAAATTAGATCGCGAGTTATAAGCATTTTAAATTTTTCGACCCTCACCGTGGGGGTTTCCTGTCACCAAAAATTAACAATATCTCATAATAAATTACCAAACAAAATTTGGCCGCTCTACGAAAATTAGATCGCGAGTTATAAGCATTTTAAATTTTTTGATCCTCACCATGGGGGGGGGGGGTCTCCTGTCACCAAAAATTAACACTGTGTCATAATAAATTACCAAACAAAATTTGGCCGCGCTACGAAAATTAGATCGCGAGTTATAAGCATTTTAAATTTTTCGATCTTTACCATTTGGCGGGTCTCCAATCACCAAAAGCTACATTATCCTACCTTGTTTTATCTTTAGACGATTCTTTTCTATACACATTCTATCAGGAACTTTTATTATTGAAACTATAGATTTATAGTAAATGAAATAAGAAATATAGGTCGCGTCAACGTCTGCCGAAGTCTACCGAAAGATACCATGCCGAAGTCTACCGAAGGATACGATACCGAAGTCTACCGAAACGACGTTAGCCGAGTGTTAGGTTTTTTTTTGTTTGGGATGTGTTAGGATTTTTCGAGTTACTTAATTTTTGGATTCGGTCGCCGCGCTCAAAGCCCGCGATAAAAGCTATGCAATAGCTTAAAAAAAGTAAAAAATTGCACAATTTTTGCAAACATGGAATATTTATTTATTTTTTTGAAAAAATGTGCACCGTTTTTGACAACTTAGAATGTGCACTTTTTTGTACGAATAAAAAATAAAAATATTTTTTACAAAAAGTACATACTTTTTTGAGTATTCAAAAATATTCACTTTTTGTGCACAAATTGTGTACAATCTATACTTTTTTGCAAAAAAAGTGTGAACTTTTTTTAGCTGGGGTACCTCGTTAGTAATCAGGACCTGATTTCTTCTGCTAAAACTTTATGCAACTAAGCAGCAAATCTCAAATTTATATATGATTCTTCAGAGAAAAAAGTATTATCGACAATGTTAAGTAAGAGAAACAAGCTGCAGAACAGTACATGATAATTATATTTTAAAGATAATTTTTAATATAATTATCCTTTATTTTCTGTTTGTAAACCAATTTATAAACAGAAAACCTGGTAATTCTTTCACCTTTCCTAAGAAAGAAGAGAATTCTGGGGTTAAAGTGCCAGATATGACAAAGTTACCATAGCCAACAGACAGACAAGGAACAGCCAGAACATTAGGTCATTATACATTTCATTTTGATTGCTTTAATATCGCTTACAAATAAATTGTGTGCGATTTTAATGTCTATAAATATACAGTGTCTCACAAAAGTGATGGGACACTTGTACTTTATAAAAAGAAACTGCAATAAAATAAATAAACAAACATGTGCAAAAACATTTCGGGTGTGTTTCATATTTAAAGTTAGTAACAATTATTACATAACATACATTTTGTCAAAATATTAAAATATTAATTTAGTAAAAATACAATTGTTCAGAACGGAGCAAAAAATGGCTCACATAAGTGATGGGACACTTACTTTTCCATCAAATATTTATCCAAAAATTTTACTTTTTAAAAGGTTTTAATATTTTGTTGGATTTCCTTTTACTTTTAAAACATGATTTAATCTTTTTGGGATGGATTCGACTAATTTTTTTGTGATTTCTGGAGTGATTTTACCCCATTCTTCTTGAAGCACCGATTTTAGTTGTTGTTTTGAAGAAATGGTGTGTTTGCGAATTCTTGATTCCAATTCTTGCCAAATATTCTCTATGGGATTTAAGTCTGGAGATTGTGGTGGTGATTTTATTATTTCAGGCAGCCAGAGTCTAACGTTCAGAGCAGTGTGCTTGGGGTCATTGTCCTGGTAGAATTTAAAATCGTTATGAAGGTTCAATTTTCGTGCTGAAGATTTCAAATTTTGCTTTAAAATATCAATATACTTGTACTGATCCATTATACTGTCAATAAAAACAAGATTACCAACTCCAGCGGACGACATACACCCCCATACCATAACTCCTCCTCCACCATGTTTTACTGTTGGTACCAAGTTCTGTTTGCGAAATTCTTCCCTGAGTTTTCTCCACACCAAGATTCTACCATCAGAACCAAATATATTAAATTTACTCTCATCAGCAAATATAACTTTATTCCAGTAATCAGAATTCTTATTTATGTTGGATTTTGCGAAAGCTAGTCTGAGTTTTCTATTCTTTTCACTTACGAAGAATTTTTTCCTGGCTACTCTACCGTGATATCCAGCAGATCGAATTACCCTTCTAATAGTCTCAGGATTAACAATTATTCCATATAATGCTTGTAAATCAGCAGCAACTTTTGAAGCACTATTTCTTGGATTTTTTTTAATATTTCGAACGATAATTCACTTTATTCCATTAGATAGCTTTGATGGTCGGCCAGGTCTTCTTTTATCCTGAATCATATGATTCTTTTTATATCGTTTAATGATATTGAAAACTGTTGAACGACTCAAGTTAACTGTTTCAGCAGTTTTTCTAATAGATTTTCCCCGTTCAATATGCAAATTAATAACTAATTTTCGAATTTCAGGTGAAGTTTCTTTTCGTTTAGCATTCATGGCTACACAGAGCTAAAAAACACAAAAATTCCAGAACAAACTGGAGAGAAATACTGCAGACGATTTTATAAATTATTGCCAATTGCTTTTAAGTAAAATTAAAACCCCAAAAAATATTTTTATTGCTTATTTCAGACGATTTTTGTTGCATATATAATGGTGTCCCATCACTTATGTGAGCTATTTTTTGCTCCGTTCTAAACATTTGTATTTTTATTAAATTAATATTTTAATATTTTGACAAAATGTATGTTATGTAATAATCTTTACTAAATTTAAGTATGAAACACACTCACAAAAAATGTGTACATGTTTTTTTAATTTATTTGATTAGTTTCCTTTTGTAAAGCACAAGTGTCCCATCACTTATGTGAGACACTGTATATAAAATGGTTTGCTAACTATTTTTCTGTGAAAAATATGCATTGGTGTTATTTTGTCTCCATTTTTTCCAGACGCTTCAAAGTGTATCAATCTGTCCTGGGGATGGGGCACTTTGATACAAATTACTTTTTTTGATTTTTTTAAAATTACATGCAAAAATAATATATAAAACAACGATTGTGCATTTTTGTAACACACTACACAGGTTTTGCTGACATCGCATAGAAAAATAACTTGAAATTTCTGCTTTCTAGACACCAAAAATTTATTTTGAAAAAAGCTGTATCAATGTCCCCCAGTTCCCCCTATATAACAAGCTCCGTATCCCATGCTGAATAACATTTCACATGTTATATAATGCTGCGATGATTTTGATATCGATTCAAAACACTTAAATAATTCCCTTTATGGACATCTGTGTCATTAGCTTTTATTGATCACGACAAAGATTTCAAATGCCCCGATCAGCCGCTTCGCAACAAGATCTCTAAAGCAAATATATAGAACTGGTTACTTGCGCATGGATCGGAGCGGTCATCCCTGTTATTCCCTGGAAAAAATAATGCCATATGACAAAGAATTAGGCATGAAATGTTTATAGAATGCGTCCCTTTGAAAATTAAAACAAGGTTTATTGCTTGAATTCAGTGTACGAAAACGAAATGAATTTTAATACGGAAAAGACAGCATCAGTAATTGAAAATTGAGTTAGGGAGATGACAAAATACACAAGTAAATTAAATGGGAAATAGTATCTTATACTATAATAATCTTGTGTGTGTGTGTCAGTGTGAATTTTTCTAACGATTTCGTCAAAATTTTGTATTTTCCCATTTTCGGGAACGAAAAGACCACTGGACTAGGCCACATGTTCGAGAAAATTAGATTATGTTAAAAACATTATAGTGTAAACTCTAAATGAAGGTTACAGAAAACAATAAACAATGCCTTAAATTGATTTCATCCATCATCATATAATTTAAACAGCAATCAGGAAGTGATTTTTGCAAGAACAATTTTCTTTTATCGAAAGTGAAAGTAATATGATCATACGCAAAATAAACCTTCAGTTGTTTATAAAAGACGGTAATCTGCAAATAATCAATTTGATTTATAATACATAAGTGATGAAGAACTGTCAAGATCATTATTTTGAGAAGCTTATTTGTTTTAATAAACTTTAAATTACTCTTACATTATATAAACATTTAAATCATAAATTGTCATTTTCAATGTAATATAATAATAATTTTTCTTGTATTTTTCACAGATAGCAATATGTAACATCAGAGAAAGGAGTTGTTGTGAGAGCTACGTAAATATTTAATCTAGTATAATATAATATTCCTTTTTTCTAAATGCTCCGGTGTTTTTTTTATGTGTCATCATAACTTTATGTGATTAAAAGTGGATACACCATACGGATACCACAATCTGGACGGCCTGCCCTGAGATGAAAACAAATTGAAGGTAAGTCAATCTTACCTGGCTTTTCTGTTATATTATTGTTTTTAGTAGAAATAGTGAGGACGTTCGCATGCAATTTTAAATGTTAAGCTAATTATCGCTAACAATTTTGAGGGTCACTTTGGGTTATAATGGGTCAAAGTCAAACTAAATATATATAAAAATCGGCTCGATCAATTTTAACTAAATTTTGTATCAAAACTTTTTGGCACGAGAAAACTGTTGGGTAGATCGCATGTTCGAGAAATTTCGATTAGTGGATCATTTTTGGATCATGATGGGTCAAGCCAATGTTATTTAAAAAACGGCTCTCGTGATTTTGACTGGATTTTGAACTCTACCGTTTTAGATTAAGAGAAGACCATTGGGTTGAGTCGCATGTTAGAGAAAATTAATTCAAACAGTGGTTCATTTATGGCTCGCTGTTTGTCATGCTAATCTTATCTAGAAAATGGCTTTCACGATTTTGACTAAATTTTGTATTTTATCATTTTTGGCCACGAGAAAATCCTTTAGCTAGGTCACATATTCGAGAAAATTCGATTAATGGGTCATTTTGCACCATAATGGTCAGGGTCAAGATAATTACATCTGAAAACGGTTCAATTAATTTTAACTAAATTTTGTATCCGAATGTTTTTTCTTGGTCATTTTGGGGTCACTGTGGATCACGTTAATCTAGAAATCTAGATTTATCTAGAAAATGGCTCTCAAGAATTTGACTAAATTTTGCATATGTCTTTTTCGAGCACGAGAAAATCATTGGGCTAGGTCACATCTTCGAAGAAATTCGATTAGTGGGCATTTTTGGTCAAAATTGGTCAGGATCAAGCTAATTATTTCTTTAAAACAGCTCAATCAGTTTTAACTAAATTTTGTATCCAAACATTGGCTATGTCACATGTTCGAGAAATTTCGATTAGTGGGTCATTTTTCAGTCATGGTGGGTCAAACCAATTTTATCTCAAAAATGACTTTAATAATTTTGATTAAATTTTGTATCCTATTCTTGGTATTGCGAGAAGATCATTGGGCTGAGTCGCAAGTTCGAGAAAATTCGATTAGTGTGGTTCTGGGTCAGTGTGGATCACGCTAATTGTATCTAGAAAATGACTTTAACGATCTTGCTTAAAATTTTTTTATATCGTTTTCTTCAACATCAATACTGTTAGGCTAGATCGCATGCTAAATAACATTCTATTAGTGAGTCGATTTCATGGATCGTAACGATCAAAAATTATGTGTGAGTGTGTAAATTTTATCATAAAAACGGCTCTCACGATTTTGACAAAATTTTGCATTTTACCAGTTTTGGACAAGGGAAGACAATTGTGCTTACATGTTCGAAAAAAGTTAATTAGTGGATAATTTTGGAATGCTGTGGTTCATGTTGATTTTATCTAGAAAATAGATCTAACGAGCTTGACTAAATTTTGTGGTCTATCATATTCGGGCACAAGAATACTATTGGCAGAAGTGGGGAATTTTTAGCAAATCATACCAGCCAAAGATTTACTTTATCAGCCAGCAACATGCAACGTACAATTGAAAATTGTTATGATAAAATGTGATTGCAAAAGTTGTTAATTATTTTTACTATAATTTACATGCATACATATATATTTATAGTAAATTAATAAATTACACAAGGTGTCCATTCTCAACGGTGGACAATATCTAATTCCTTAAACGTTAATCATAGTTATACAGTTCCATTTACAAAAATGTTTTTAATGAAGTAAAGGAATATTAGGTAGCTTTCATTACAAAAAGTAAAAATCTACCTATTCCAGCCGTCCGGAGGAAAGCACTTCCAAAAAATTTTGGTATATTTTCACCGATCATGACCCCCAGACCCCAAAACCACCCTCCGTTCAAATGCTGACATATATATATATATATATATATAGCATATATACAACGCATATATATATATATAATTGGCCAGCATCATCCGCCATCTTGTTTCAAAATGGCAGCAGTTTTAAAAAATTTAAAAAATTTAAAATTTAAAATTAAATGGGAAAAAATTAAAAGTTGAAAAATATTTTTATTTTATGTGTTAGATCTCAAAACACCAATTCCAGAACACTTTTTATTTTGTCTATATCTTAAAAAATGACTGAGTTATAACACTTTGAATTTTTCTTATGGCTGACATTTTGAAACGATCTGATTTTTGTCATGCTATAACTAACGAATTTATGAACCGATTTGAATGAAACTTGGTATGTACATAGTGAATACAAATATTTCGACCGAGTGTTTTGACCAGCACCGTCCGCCATCTTGTTTCAAAATGGCGGCCATTTAAATTTAAAAAAAAAATTAAAATTTAAAATTAAATGCGAAAAAAATAAAAGTTGAAAAATATTTTTTTTATGTGTTAGATCTTAAAACACCATATCCAGAACACTTTTTACTTTGTCTATATCTTAAAAAATGATTGAGTTATAGCACTTTGAATTTTTCTTATGGCTGACATTTTGAAACGATCTGATTTTGTCATGCTATAACTAACGTATTCATGAACCGATTTGAATGAAACTTAGTATGTACATAGTACATACAAATATCTCGACCGAGTTCGTTGGCCAGCATCATCCGCCATTTTGTTTCAAAATGGCAGCCATTTGAAAAAAAAAATTAATTTAAAAAGTCCTTCCGGCAATGCCGGGAGGAAGAGGTAGCTTTCATATACTTATATATTTATTTATTTATTTTAAAGTAAGTTACATTGTTCAAAAATACTAATCTCAAATTAGTGGAAATAATCTTATAAAATTAGTGATTTTATAAGATTGAATACTAGTTTTTGTCAAGACTGAATATTAATAGGAATTTTTAGAAATTAGTCATCTTTTATTCAATCTGGTTTTATTTTAATCGATTTGGAGAGTCACTAAATTCCACGATATCATAAAGTGTATGCCATTTTAAAGCAACATTTGTGGATCGTTCAGATCAGACCGTTTCAAAATGTCAGCCATAAGGAAAATTCAAAGTGCTATAACTCAATCATTTTGTAAGATATAGACAAAATAAAAAGTGTTCTGTAATCGCTGTTTTAAGTTCTAACACGTAAAAGAAAAATATTTTTCGAATTTTGATTTTTTCACATTTAATTTAAAATTTAAAATTTTTTAAAAAATTTAAAATGGCCACCATTTTGAAACAAAATGGCGGATGATGCTGGCCAACGAACTCGGTCGAGACATTTGTATGTACTATGTACATACCAAGTTTAATTGAAATCGGTTCGTAAATACGCGTGTTATCACGTGACAAATCATATCGTTTCAAAATGTCAGCCATAAGAAAAATTCAAAGTGCTATAACTCAATCATTTTTTAAGATATAGACAAAATAAAAAGTGTTCTGGAAGCTTTGTTTTAAGTTCTAACACGTAAAAGAAAAATATTTTTCAACTTTTAATTTTTTCGTATTTAATTTTAAATTTTAAATTTTTTTAAAAATTTAAAATGGCTGCCATTTTGAAACAAAATGGCGGATGATGCTGACCAACGAACTCGGTCGAGACATTTGTATGTACTATGTACATACCAAGTTTCAGTGAAATCGGTTCATAAATACGCGTGTTATCACGTGACAAAAATCAGATCGTTTCAAAATGTCAGCCATAAGAAAAATTCAAAGTGCTATAACTCAATCATTTTTTAAGATATACACGAAATAAAAAGTGTTCTATAATCTTTGTTTTAAGTTCTAACACGTAAAAGAAAAATATTTTTCAACTTTTAACTTTTTCGCATTTAATTTTTAATTTTAAATTTTTTAAAAAATTTAAAATGGCCGCCATTTTGAAACAAAATGGCGGATTATGATGACCAACGAACTCGGTCGAGACATTTGTATGTACTATGTACATACCAAGTTTCAGTGAAATCGGTTCATAAATACGCGTGTTATCACGTGACAAAAATCAGATCGTTTCAAAATGTCAGCCATAAGAAAAATTCAAAGTGCTATAACTCAATCATTTTTTAAGATATAGGCAAAATAAAAACTATTCTGGAATCTTTGTTTTAAGTTCTAACACGTAAAAGAAAAATATTTTTCAACTTTTAATTTTTTCGCATTAAATTTTAAACTTTAATTTTTTTTTTAAAATTTAAAATGGCCGCCATTTTGAAACAAAATGGAGGATGATGCTGACCAACGAACTCGGTCGAGACATTTGTATGTACTATGTGCATACCAAGTTTCATTCAAATCGGTTCATAAATACGTTAGTTATCGCATGACAAAAATCAGATATATATATATATATATGGTTATATATATATATATATATATATATATATATATATATGTCAACATTTGAACGGAGGGTGGTTTTGGGGTCTGGGGGTCATGATCGGTGAAAATATACCAAAATTTTCCGGAAGTGCTTTCCTCCGGACGGCTGCAATAGGTAGCTTTTTACTTTTTGCAATGAAAGCTACCTAAAATTAACGTGAAAAAATTAAAAGTTGAAAAATATTTTTATTTTATGCGTTAGATCCTAAAACACCGATTCTAGAACACTTTTTACTTTGTCTATATCTTAAAAAATGATTGAGTTATAGCACTTTGAATTTTTCTTATGGCTGACATTTTGAAACGATCTGATTTTGTCACGTAACAACACTCGTATTTATAAATCGATTTGGATGTAATTTGGTGTGTACGTAGTACTTAATAAGGCCTGGACCGATTTCGTTAACCAGTTCCATCCGCCATCTTGTTTAAAAATTGCGGCCATTTAAATTTAAAAAGAATTTAAAATTTGAAATTAGGTAGAAAAAAGTGAGAAATTGAAAAAGATTTTTCCTTTATGCATTTGACCTTGATACAAATAGAGCACGCGCATGTGACGTCACGCTTCAGCTGCTCGCTTGTTTGGGTGGCAAAAACGATTCCTTTTCCACTGTAATTACTACAGACTTCTCGTACAAATATCTTTACTTTGAGATATTAACAAACTTTATTAGAGTTATTAATGCACTTTTTTTGTAGTGTGCTGTGGCAAGACAGACGGGGGGCAGAATTATTATTTTTTAGGTGGGGCGGGGAGAAAGGAGATATTTATAGTTATTAGATATCAACGAATACGCTTTTCATTGAAATTTTGAATATTATGGAGGATATGAGAGGAAAGGGAAACGGAAATTTCACTAATGGGGATTATTTATATTACTAATTATTTCTCTATTGTCGTTATAGAACAACAAACAAAAAAATATTATTATTAGTAGTAGTAGTATTAGTATTAGTATTTTTTTTACATAGAAATAAAAATAACTTAAAGATTTTAACTTTAAAACCCAAGAAATCACAATTTATGCTTTTCACTCTTTCCTACTAGCATACAAATATATTTGTATCAATGTGGGGGGGGGGGGGGGGAGCGTAAATGATTGTAGGTTAACGATAATTAAGATTATTTTTCATGTATTAATGACACACAGGTCTGGCATTTTTTTAAATAAATATTTTTAAAAATAAATAATTTTTTTAATCAATATTTTTAAATAACTATTTTTAAATATTTGACAATCAGCAAACTGGGCGGGGGGGGGGGGGGGAAGAGAAGACTGGATGAGAATTTCAGAAACAGAGTATAAGTTTTATGATTAATTATTTTTGCGACTACGGAACAATAAATTGAAAAGATTTTTTATATAAAATAAAGATTAAAAAAAAAAAAACTCCTTTGTATTCCGGAAGGGGGGGAGGGCTACATGGAGAAGCGTAAGTTCGGAATGTTAGGATGTGATTTTAATCATTATTTATTTATTCTTATTAGTGAGCAACAAATATATCGGTTTTCTTTTCAAATGAAGAATATCAAAGTTTTAAAATTCATTCTGCTGGAGGGGGGGGGGGGCAGAGGGAAGAAATTTTTTCGGAATAAAAGAGATGATAAAAAATCGATATATTTGTATTGATATATTTGATTATTTTTTGTCACCGGAGAGAGAAAAAAAATAGTAGAATTCTTTTTATCGAAATTAAAGAAAACTTATTTGCATGATGGGAATGGGGGGGGTGGGGGGTGGGGGCTAAGAATGGAAGCATACATATTTCGGATAAGCTGGAGATAATCTAAATTATTATTTATTTATTGTGATAAGTCAGAAATAAATGCGACAAATTTTATTTAAACAAAATAAAGAGTTTTAAAAATATGAAACTGTATATGATCAGAGGAGGGGGGGGGGGCAAAGGGCGGAAAGTGTAATTTTTGACGGAAGAAACCTAATTTGCTTTATTCATTATTGATTTATTATAAGAATTTTTAAACTATAAGATTAAGAAAATTTTTAAACTATTAAGAATTTTTAAACTATATAGATCAACAATAAATGTTTTTTTTTTAATATATCGGGGGGGGGGGGGGCAGAGGGTGAATGAAACATTAGAAAAAGGTTAAGCCTAGCCAGACAGGACTATATTTTTCCAAAAAATAATCATGATTGGACGAAAAAGTTATGATATCGGGAAGATTGCTTATGGATTTAAACGACGACAAACAAGGAACGGCGAAGTTTCTGCCACCCAAACAGCGAAAATGACAGTTTACTTGCAACCGTGCCCGTGCTCTATATTCCAAAGCACTTTTTGTTTCGTCTGTATCTTAAAAAATGTCTGAGTTATAGTACTTTTAATTTCTAGTGTTGCTCACATTTTGAAATGATCTGGTTTTCGTCACGTGATAACACGCGAATTTATACACTGATTTGGATGAAACTTGGTGCGTAGATAGGACATACTGATGCCTCGACCGAATTTGTTGGCCAGTTCCAACCGCCCTCTTGTTTCAATTGTTGTTGTCTATTATTTTTTTTAATTCAAATTTTAAAATTAGGTGCAAAAAAGTAAGAAATGGAAAAAGATTTTTCTTTTGCGTCTTGATCTTGATATAAAGATTCCAGGGCATTTTTTGTTTCAGCTATATCTTGAAAAATGGCTGAGTTTTAGCACTTTCAATTTCCAGTGAGATTGACATTTTGAAACGGTCTAAAATTTGTCACGCGATTATACGCATATTTATAGACTGATTTCAATATAACTCTGTGTGTTCATGGTACATACCAATGTCTTGACCGAGTTCACGAGCCAACTTTATCCGCCATCTTGTTTCAAAAAGGCGGCCATTTAAATTTATCAAAAATCTTTTAAATGTATAATGATGCATAAACAAAAATTTAGAAATTGAAAAAAGGTTCTTTCTAAACTATTTATCTTAATAATGAATTCCAGAGTATTTTTTGCTTTGTCTTTACCTTGAAAATGCTTGGGATATAGCAGTTTGAATTTCTAATGTGGGTGACTTTTTTTAAAAGTCAATTTGCCCGCGACAGCACTCGTATATATTAATCGATTTCGATATGAGTGCGCATGTTCACATGAATTAAGATTTCGATCAAGCTCATTGGGTTTTTTTTATCCATCATGCTGCTTTAAAATGGATATCGTAGAATTTAGCGACCTTATAAATCGCTTAAAATAAAACCAGGTTGAATAAAAGATGACTAATTTTTAAAAATTTCTATTAATATTCAGTATTGACAAAAACTAGTATTCAATCTTGCATAATCGTGTTCACTATTTTGAGCTTCGTATATTTGATTTATATAACTGAATTTAAAATAAATAAATAAGTATATATGCTAAATTAAAAAAGTCCTTCCGGCACTGCCGGAAGGACTTTTTTAAAAGCGATATTGATCAATAAAAACATTGCTTTAAAGTTACGAAATATAATTTTTTAGACGGTTCCTCGGTTATAAATTATGTTTAGTAAAGTTTTTCTGATACACAGACATCTAATACAAAAAAAGTCCCGTTCTTCTACGATTAATTTAGATTTTACCAAGTAATAGCTGTTTAAAGTTGGAGCATATTTTTTGCTGCTTATTAAGAGTCATTCACAAATTTAGTAGCCATTTTGACAAATATATTGAAAAATGGTTGAAAGTAAAATTAACATTGCAATGCAAATTTGAAATCTTTAATCATTCTGGCATAAAAATGCAAAATATACAATTTGTAATAAGCATATAAAGAGAAAAAAAACAGAATTTTTGTTGAATAAAATGATGAAAATTGACTGCCTAACAAAATGATACATATTTTAGAATATTATTAAATAATACCAACCTGCGAAAGTTGAATTCAACTTTATGTATTATGTACAATCCAAAACCGGTCTTCATTTTTTACCACCACGTAAGATTTTTTCCAAATCATAATTTTTAAAGTTAAAAAAAGAGAGAAAAGTTGTGAAAAATTAATGTAAAATAGATGTGTTTTTAACATTTGATAATTATTTTAAATGTATTTTGTATCGCTGAAACCGAAAATGACCTTCTGTTTTAGTCATTTTGTCAGGATTTTTCCCAAATTGTAGCTAGCAAAAGTTGAATTGCTTAATTTTTTATAGATTTAAATAATTCAATCTTATGTATTATGTACAATCCAAAACTGATCTTCATTTTTTACCACTACGTAAGGTTTTTTTCGAAATCATAAATTTTAAAGTTAAAAAAAGAGAGAAAAATTGTGAAAAATTAATGTAAAATAGATGTGTTTTTAACATTTGATAATTATTTTAAATGTATTTTGTATCGCTAAAACCAAAAATGACCTTCATTTTTAGCCATTGTGTCAGGATTTTTCCCAAATTGTACATTTCAAAGTTCAAATTCAACATCCTTCTCCACCTCATCGGAACTCTCAGATGTTTTGCTGTATGAATTCCAGTATAAAACAAAAAATTGTGTGAATTTTTTCATTAAATTAAATTAAAGTAAGAAAGTTTTGCACCTTTTCTAAAGTATTAAATTTTTGCTATTTTTTAAATTTGATATTTACTATTTACAAAAAAAAAAAAAAAAAAAAAAAAAAAAAAAAGTGACGTAATGACTTATGATGTTATACTCAGATTCAATACTACAAAATATACAAAAATCAAATATTAAAAGTTAAAAAACCCATCCATCCAATTTTTGTTATCTTTTGACTGTGACAATTTATATTTTACGAAAAATGCTGACATGATGGTTAAAATTTAAGGTAATTTGCGATTTCAGTTATATAGTGATATTGGGTTTCAGTAAAAAATACATAACAGTTAAAAGCACAAGCATCGTCGTCTTGTGTTATCTAATCTAAACCTTTTTCTTAAACTTCTTGGCCGTAATTCATCTGAAATATTTTGTGTTGTCCTGTAAAATAAGCATAATGGTAACCACCGAAAATATAATATTTTATTTTCATCGGTTTTACGTCAGTACGTAAAATTTAATATCGATGAGAAAACGGGATACGGAAAAAATGAAAAATTTAGTCAAAATTATTAAAGCCCTTTTTTTATAGATAAAACTTGTTTGACTCGCTTTTATTCCAAGATGATCCATTAATCGAAATTTTTCGAATATATAATTTAGCTTGACCCTGACCCACTGTGACCCAAAATGACCCACTAATCTAATTTTCTGGAACGTGTGACTCAGCTCAACGATTTTCTAGTGTCCGAAAAGATAAAATCAAAATTTAGTCAAAATCTTTAGAACCATATTCTAGATAAAATTACCGTGACCCACAGTGACCCAAAAGTGACTAACTAATTGATTTTTTCTAAAATGGGACTCAGCCCAGTGGTATTCTCATAATCCAAAATGGTAGAATACAAAATTTAGTCAAAATCGTTTGAACCATTTTTTAGATAAAATTGATTTGACCCACCATGATCCAATAATTTAAGTCTCTCGAACATATAACCTAGTCCAATAGTTTTCGTGTGCCAAAAAACGTGTGAATACATTATTTAGTTAAAATCGATTGAGTAGTTTTTTAGTTATAATTAGTTTGACTCTAAACCATTTTGACCCAAAATGACCCATTAATCGAATTTCCTCGAGCATGTGACCTGCACTGTAAAAAATTTTATCATTTTGTTGCATCGTCATTCCATCACTTTTATAGAATATTTATATTTTGACCAATGAGAATGCTAGATAATACATCGAAGTAATCGTTCCTTATAAAAGCGATGCAGTGACGATGCAGCAAAAGGGTCAGTTTTTTTACAGTGTAGCCCAATGATTTTCTCTTCCTCGAAAACGATTGAATACAAAATTTAGTCAAAATCTTTCGAGCCAATTTCTAGATAAAATTAGTGTGTCCTAGAATGACCCAAAAATGACCCACTAATCGAATTTTCTCTAACATATAACTTAACCCAATGGTCTTCTCATAATCCAAAATGGTAGAATACAAAATTTAGTCAAAATCGTTAAAGCCGTTTTTTATATTAAATTGGTTTGACCCACCTTGATCCAAAAAAGACCCAGTAATCGAAGTCTCTGGAACAGATGACCTAGACCAATAGTTTTCGCATGCCAAAAAACGCATGGATACAAAATTTAGTTAAAATCGATTGAGCAGTTTTTTAGTTATAATTAGTTTAACTCTAAACCATTTTGACCCAAAATGACACATTAATCGAATTTTATCGAGCAAGTGATCTAGCCCAATGATTTTCTCTTTCCCGAAAACGATTGAATACAAAATTTAGTCAAAATCTTTTGAGCCAATTTCTAGATAAATTTAGTGTGACGTAGATTGACCCAAATATGACCCACTAATCGAATTTTTTCTGGCATGTGACTTAACTCAATGGTCTTCTCATAATCCAAAATGGTAAAATATATAATTTTCTGAAAATCGTTAGAGCCTTTTTTTGATTAAAATTAGTTTGACCCATAATGACCCCCAAAATGGTCCACTAATCGGAAATTTTCGAAAATGTGACTTAGCCTAATAGTTTTGTGGTGCCAAAAAATGGTTGGATAGAAAATTTCGTTAAAATTGATACAGCCGTTCTTTAGTTATAAATAATTTGATCCTGCCCCACATTATGACCCAAAATAACCCACTAATCGGATTTTCTGGAAAATGTAATATAGCACAATGGTTTTTTCGTGACCGAAAATAGTAAAATACAAAATTTTGTTGAAATTGTTAGAGCCGTTTTTAATATAAAATTTATACACGCATACACACCATTTTTGTAGGTACTATAGTATAAGATTTACACGCATTCTAAAAATCCAACAGCCATTAGTTGCACTAAAATTGTTTGCTTTTGGCAATGAAAAGTGCTGCTTTAAATAGCATTTCGCTTTTCACGCCAAATATTCGAATTTTTTTTTTTTTTTTTTTTTTTTTTTTACAGACTTTCTATTGTAATTCCGTCGCTAATTTAGACTGATCCTTTATTGCATACATAAGTATTTTGATTAGTATTATTTATAAAAAAAATCTGTGCATGCCCAGTATGGAGAATTTCCTTGTAAAATGAAAGGAAAACATCATTGTTTGCTTACAAAAAGAAGCATGATGTTCTCGGAAATTTATATTACGCATTGAAGAATAACATGTCACATTCACAAAAATTGTATATCTTTCTTTGTACTACCTATTTTTAAAACAAACATTACTTACAAGGAAGGTCTCCATACGGGCATACTCAGAAAATTCTGAAAAAATTACAGAATGTTCTTCTCATAAGGATATATACGTTTATAAGAAAATTTTTGGCGGAACCCCGATGGAAGGTTCGTAAAACAATAATAAACATTTCATTTATTTGGCAATTATCACCAATTGGCAATGAAATAAAATTTCAAAAAATATTTTTTTCTATTGCTTTTTAAAGTAAAAATGTTCATTTAAATAACTAGTTTTGGCGGTTTTAGTTTGTTATAACTTTACTTTTGCCATATATACATTTATAATGAAAGTTAACAATGAAATTCTATGAATTAAAATGAAAATTAAAATAATTAAGTTTGTTTCAATCTCAAAATTAAGCCCAATTCAGCACTGTATATTCAATTTTGTTACTATGGAAACAAAAACATCCCCGATATTGAAATGTACTATTGCAACTTTCTTCATCTAGCCTTTATTTTGGAATACGCTTAAATATATGAAAATGTATTTTTCAATATGAAATTTTTTTATATATAAAATTATTTTTACAGTGTTAAAATTAAATAACTGTTGCAACAAGCCATATATATGTGTAAGACAATATAATATATATATATTAAACTTGCTCATTGTTTAAGCTTAAATTAATTGAATACCATTTATACGCATTCTAAAAACGTATTAACAAACATTTTTCAGTTACATAAAAATCGTTTGCTTTTGGCAAGGAAAAATGTTGCTAGCCAAATCGCGTGACGTTTTTGTCTTTTCACGCCAAACCTTCGATAGTATTTTGTTTTTTATTACAGAGTTTTTACTGTAATTCCGCCGCTAAATTTGACTGATCCTTTATTACATACATGAGTAGTTTAATTAGTATTTTTTTTTTCAAAAAATTCTGAGTATGCCCAGTATGGAGACCTTCCTTGTTAGTTATTAACAAAAGTTAAACAAAAGTAACAAAATTTAATTAAATCAAAACATTACTTAATGTTAGTCCCCTTTTATTAGTCCATGAAATTTCTAGAAATGGAATTAAAAACAGTGAAAGTCACAATGAAAACTTTCTCATTCAAATCAAGACGTTATTTTATCCCTAACCATAGTATCTACAGTTGGGGAACGTTGAAGTTGCGAGTATGTAAAAGCCTATACAGACTTTTCACTCCTTTGGCTTGGCGTCTTGGCTTAACCGTGACCTAACATGATTGCAATATCTGGCGTTTTAGCACTCATTTTGGCAACATAATATTAATTTTAAATTGAGTTTGCAAAATCTTATTTCAAAGATTTTTTTCTTAATTTAAAATTGAGTTTGCAAAATCTTATTTCAAAGATTTTTTTCTTGTCGTTTTATTGAAAGATTAAATATAATTGGTTACTGACAATTTATTATCAAAGCACATTATTTAAACTAGAATACCATACATATTTTCCACGAACTTTTCATCTTAAAAAATAATGTTTAGAATTAAGATATTTCGAAAGTTAAAAATAAACATTATTACAATTTAACATCCCTATATATTTTTAAAATTATTTTGTAAAGAAATCGCGATTCTTTCTTTGATAAATGTGTTGTTAATAATCAGGTTTAAAGTTATATGTATGTAATGTGTACCAGGTATCTAACATTGCTCAATGTGCAATTTTGAAGAAACACACGAATTCACATTTGTATTTTATATAAAATCTATTCATATTTTTTTAAATTGCGATGAGAAAACATACTATTAAAACAAAAAGATTTTAGAACGGGTATGATTGTGGTTTGCAGACTTGATCACCCTTTTTTTATTTATTTACATATAGGAGACTGTAAAGAGGACATAAGATAAACTTTTTATTTTATAATTAATCAAAACATCCGCGCAGGAAATTTTTTAAAACATTCCAATAAAAAAAGCAACTTCAAAATTTAAAGTACAAAAAACTAATAACAATAATAATAATAATGAAAAAAATATATAAATATTAAAATGTGAATTTCTACTGGCATTAAAAGGATAAAAAATAAAATAAAAAGAAAGAAAGATAAGACAAATAAACAATAATTTCATTTTCGATAGGGAAAGCTATCCTACTAAAATCCCGTTGAAGATACATTTAAAAATATTGAATGTAAAAAGAAAAACAAATCTAAAAGGAAACAAATTATAGAATGTACACACTATAGAAATATGTAAAATAAACTTTTCAGATTATTTTTTATAATTAATATTTTTTCTTTATTTGTTATTCAATCCCATGTTCACGTTAAAACTTTTTTATTTCAAAAATCTCGTTTCTTCAAATATTTTCAACATTTCTCATCGATCTGAGCTGTAGCAGCTCAAATGAGACTATTTATTGCTATAAACTTCATTGTTTACAATTTATCAGTCATCATTGATTCAAGACTTGAGTGGGAATTATAAATTTAATGAAATTCGTATAATAGAAAATATTTCTGTGTCGTGAATGAATTAATTACGTAATTATATTATGAAAAAAAAAGGTGTTGGATTTAAGACATAGCGAGTCAACTTAAGTCACACAAATAATTAATTAACAATTGTATATATTAATAAATACCTATAATTAATTAATAATTATGTATAGTTAATAAATATGTATAGTTAATTAATAATTATACTAACTAAATAAATACATTTAATTAAAATTAATTATGTATATTTAAATATATATATGTATAATTAATTAATAACTATGCATATTTAATAAATACGTATAATTAATTAATAATTATGCATATTTAATAAATACGTATAATTAATTAATAATTATGCATATTTATGTATGTCTTACTTTATAAATTTTTTACATTCGTTTTTGTTTTCGGCCGAAAATAGAAAGATCCCCGAAATTCGGTTTCAGTTTCAGCCTTAAAAACCTGTTTCACTCGATCCTTAAACTCATCGCTTAAATAGAAACCTTTTTATTTATTTTATTTTGCTTTAATATTTTATTGTCATATTTGGTATGTATTTAAGGTAAATTTTTCCGATAAGTTCAAATCTACAAATATTGTTTCTGTATTTTAGAAAGTTTCAAAAATAAAAACAATATATTGCAGATTAAAAACTCCATTCTTCAAGTAATTATCTCTTAACTGACCGGAAATTGGGGGAGACGCGGGGTGTCGCTATTTGAAAAAGGTTTGCAATTTTTGTACAACACGTGTTTATTACCGCCAAAATTTCGCCAAAGCGAATAAATACATTTTTATATAAATTTTATATGTACAAGTCGTAATACTGACAAATTTTAACTTAAATCAGTTGCATTTAGTCAATAAATCGTTTTCGCATTAAAATTTTGAAGAAAAAACAGATACCGAGGGAGATTTTATTGAAATAGTCAACGCACTTTTTCTTGTCGCGGAAGCATAACACTCACAGTATAAACTGTACTCTCAACGTCTTCGTTCCCCAAGTATACAGTATTTCGGTTTCCGTAGTTGTAGAGACAAACGACGATGTTAAACATTTGCATATCGCTTGAAGATGTGATGCTTGCATAATATGTAATCAGGTGCAAATGTGTGATGATTAATTTAGTTAACTAAACACTGCGAATAAATAATACTTTACAGTCAAAGATTTATCGCATAATAATGCATCAGCGTGTCGGTGATGAGAAACCACTTCAAATGAACAGAGAATCACACAAAAATAGGTAATGTTTTATTAATGATGCTGATTATTAAAACACAGCGTCCTAAACCTGATGTTAAAACGTTCTAACGTCGGAAATAAAACGATTTTAGTTCAGAGTACAGTAAGTGGTATTTTATAAATCTTTAAAAACGAAGGATTTTCTATGGGGAGTGTGTTTGATTAACTGCCGTTTCAATATTTAACCCTCTAAGTGTTTGGAACTTAATATTCCGTTCACTAAGCTCCAGATTTCACCGCAATATAAGAAATATTTAAGATAATATAATTCTACAGATTTAATGAATTTTCATTACATTTTAGAATGAATAATACTCTCAAGGATTACATTCATATTTGTAATTTAGTTATTTTTTATAATGTTGAAAGAATCATTTTCTGAGCATTTATAACAAAAATGCAGAGAAAACAACGTTATAATTTTACCCAATTGCAACACGCTCAGAGGGTTAAAATCACAACGCCCGTTTTTAGCAATTTTATTTTCACATGAAAACGTGGACCTTAATCTACTTTTTAATATAATTTCCGCCTACAATACGGTACTTATCATAGCGTAGGAAGAACTTTTATACCCCATCCTCATAGCTTGGATAACCAAGGTTTCACGGCCGTTTTGACGTCACGTCGTCTTTGTCATTGTAGCACTGACCGCAAATATTCTTTTTGCAGAGGAACAAGTGGTAGTCACTGGACGATAGGTCATGGCTATTTGAAAGGGGATGAAGTTGTAATAAACTACGCACTGTTAAAAAATTTTCTCTAGTTTAAACCAAATTTTGGTGCTCAGTAGTTGTCACCATAAGATGGTGAAATCTCGTACCAACATTTGGAGACTCCTATTTCAACCTCATTCCAATTATTGGAACTATGCTTCAACAGGAGCTCCAAACATTGGTTCAAGATTTCACCATTTTACAGTGGCAGCTAATGACCACCAAAATTGGGTTCAAACTAGGACAAGATTTTTAACAGTGTATAACGTACTGAAATTGCTCGTTCGATGAACCGTGCGAGCGACAAAGAGACTATACCAGTTGTTCCTGCATTTACAGAAGAGCATTTTTGATTAGCACTAAAATGATTGAGACGACGACGTTTAAATGGCAGTGATTCAATGATTAGCACAGCAGACGGCAGATTTCTACGAAGATAGGATACAAAAGCTCTTTCGTTAGATACGATAAGTGCCTTGTTATAGGTGGAAATTGTCACAGCAAACACCGATTTGTCAGAAAAGTCACTATGTGATGTCAAATTTATCATGTTTGTCAAGTATATCGATTTTTATGTAACATTTTGATATATCTTAATGACAAAATAAGGTTATATCGTATAAATGGTGCCAATAGAGTGAAAAAAAGGCGATACGAATTCGGGGCCCTGTAATAGCGTAAAATTATGTTACCCATCAACTATCCCATAAATGATAAATATTTAGCATGCCACTAATTTAAGCTCTCTATTGTGTTCCTTTGACACCATGGATATGACAATTTTGTAGCGCGTCACTGATTAGGTATCGATGTTATGCCATGTTACTCATGTGAAACTTTGTCAGTGAAGAGTGGCAACGCTAGAATTGATATTGCAATGGCGACCGCGGCTGGTGTTGTTGTTTGCGTTCGATCACGGAGCTACGTTCGATGCATGAAGATCGATGGGATAAGTTTTAATTTATATATGCTCATTTTATTAATTTATTTTATTATGCTTTACTAAATGTTATTTGTACTCTAATTATATTTCATTTTATCATTAAATGGACATTTTAATTAAATTTTGTAAATGTGAGTTGCTTACTCACAAATGTAAACTATGTTTACACTTGCCAAAATGTATACAGTTTACATTTTTGCGACTGTTAACACTGCTTTGAAAATGTTCAAACATGCATTTCTGAATACATTTACCTTATAAATTAGTTACAGCGATTGATAAAGTTATTATTATTAGTATATTTTGCTTGGGGCCTACTTTATAAGAAGTAAAAGTTATATAGGATGGATGCTCCAGCTTTGGCCACATTTAGAGAAAAGTTGAAATAATTTTATTTATTTATTGGCTGATTAAAGCATATTAAATCATAATATATCAATTTTTAGTAAATTTAATTGTCTAATTATTGTTTATAATTGTTCATAATTGTTTAATTATGATAACTTTTTATGGAGTATTTTAGATTATGAGTAATAACTCATTAAGTAATTTATTTCAATTTGTACAAATTTTGGCCACCTCAATATCATGCAGTTTGACAAACATTTTAATTGATAATAAGATAAAATAAAGCATTTTTATGCAATATCTATTTTACCACACATATTTTTTTTTTTTTTTTTGCTGTTTTAAGAGAAATCTGCAAATTTCTTTATGAATCGATAAAAATATCAAATATACCCAGAATTGAACTGAAAATTTCAATTAAAAAACAAATGTTTGATTCATAAAGGAGCTTAATCATAAAAAGCTTGTTTTAACATTTTGCATATTTAACCAGTTTTATAATTATCCATGAATTGTAGGCTGTTTAAAATTAAAATACATGAATCTTCACCTAAGAGTTATCTCCCTTGAAATAATTTTCTGATTGTATTCATTTGTTAGTCTGTGGTGTCTTTTTTATCTATTCTGCCACTTTGTAAGGTATTTTAGAATGAGATTTCATTAGGAAATCCTACCATTTCACAGGGGTGCAGAAAATGTTTCTAATCTCAACATTTCCCCCAATCCATATGAAAATTTCTCCCAAATTTTACTGTATGTTATAGATATAAATGCTGTAAACCGTATGTATTGAAAATCCATTTTTCCATTATTTCTAAATTTATGCGCTAGTATGTAAGGAAAAAGTGATTCTGAGTGAAAAGAAAAAAAAAAAAGAATCTGAAATTCAGACCAAATTTTTTAAAAGGTTACAGCAAGAAAGGGGGGTAGGGGGTAGGAAATCCACTCACAGCATTAACATTTTTTTTTTCGGCCCTTTGGCTCAATTTGCTATTTTTAGCGATCATTTAACGAAATTTGTAGTTATTTTGTGATGTTTTAACAAAATTTGTTATTGGATTGTGATCCTTTGATGGAATTATTTTGTGATCTTTTGACGATATTAACAATATTATAACTGAATTTGCAGGGGTTTTTGCCCGCTTTGACAAAATGTGTGGTCATTTAGAGGTTTTGTGACGAAATTTGTGGTTGTTTCATGATCTTTTGAAAAAATTATTGTTTTTTTTTCATCCTTATTAGGTGATATTTGTATTCTTTAGCAATTGTACAGTGAAATTTGTGGTTGTTTTGCCTTGTTTTGATAAGATTTCCCAATTTTTTTTACAAAATTTGTGGTTTTGTGTTCTTTTGACTAAAACTGCAGTTTTTTCGTGATCTTTTGAAGAAATGAACTTTCATTTTGCAGTCTTTTGACAAAATTTGTGCTCCTTATGTGATCTTTTGACAAAACTTGCAGTTCTTTAGGCAAAATTTGAGTTATTTTGCGATCTCCTGATAAAATGTGCATATTTTTCGTAATTCTTGGACAAAATTCATGGTATTTTTATCTGATTTTTCAGATTGATGAATGTTTTTTTTTTTTTTTTAAATTTTCAGAAAGTTCGTAACAGAATTACCTATATGATGACAGACGGTACACATCAATTTTGTGAAGATCGCCAAACGGATCTTTTTGTTTCTAGTGAATTTTCTATCTCAGGGAATTATAAAATTTGTTGTTAAAATCGAAATCAGTTGTATATGTTTCTGCAAAATTTCCCCCCGATCCTAGATCACCGGATCAGAAATATTCTGCACCCCCCAAAAAATGTGCTTTTCTTCAAATGATTGCAGAAAAAAAAAAATCACTATTTTCGTCAAAGTGCTGCAGAAAAAACATGATTTTCATGAAATGAGCATGGGAAAAAGTGCTACTTCTGTCAAAAGATTGGAAAAAAAAGTTATTCCTGTTGTAAGACACATAAAACATGCTATTTCCAGAGTTTCCCCTAGACGGTTTCAGGGGGGGGGGGGCGCTCAGCCCCTCCTGCCCTTTAGTTTAAAAAATTGTGTCCCTCTTGCCCCTCATCCAAAAACTAGCGTCCCTCTTGTCATTCATTCAAAAAAAAAAATAGCGTCCTTTTTCAGAGATTCCCCCATGCTTAAAAAAGGGCAGGACGCTACTGCTCTGAAAAGGGCACTTTTTACATTTTTCAGGGTACTTTTTCATTTTTAAGGGCACTTTTATAGAGTTGAATCAAGAATCTAGCTGTTCAAAAAATCTCGAAAAAACAAATTCAATCAAAAAATTGAAAAAAAGAAAGAAAGGTAAATTTTTTAAAAAGTTCTCGAAAAAATGGCAAATATTGATAAAAGATCTTGAAAAAACGGCGAATTTTGTTAAAAGACCGTAAAAACAGCAGTTTTTGCTAAAAGATCGCAAAAAACGGCATATTTTGCTAAAAAAATCGGGGGGGGGGGAAACAACAAATCTCGTGAAAATATAGCGAAAAAACAGAACTTTTCACAGAATTCTCCGTTTTGTTGTGATTTTTAGACGAAATTTGCTGTTTTTCTCGCAAATCTTTTGACAAAATCTGCCGTTTTATCGCTATTTTTTGACGAAAGTTGCTGTTTTTTGCGACTCATTTGACAATTTTTTTCGTTTTATCGCGATTTTTGGAAGAAATTTGTCGTTTTCCCACAATCTTTTGAAAAAATCTGCCGTTTTGTGACTTTTTTGACAAAATTAGCCATTTTTTTTTTGCAAATCTTGCTGGAAATTAGTCTTTATTTCGCAATTTTTAACGAAAATTGTTGAATTTTAGCGATTTTATGACGAAATTACCCATATGACGGGACGCGTATGAGTCTGTTTTTGCATTCCGTCGCCGATTTCTTGTGTAATTTACGCGCTATAGCGTGTTCGGATCATCGCTGGAGGACTGTGTTTTTTCAAATGTGGGGCAAGAAGGGCGCTATTTTTTTTGAATGAATGACAAGAGGGGCGCTAGCTGTTGGATGAGGGACAAGAGGGGCGCTATTTTTTAAACTAAAAGGCAGGAGGAGCGGAGCGCCTCCCTGAAACCCTCTGGGGGAAACTCTGCCTTCTTGCCACATTTGAAAAAATGCAGTCCTCCAGCGATGATCTGAACGCGCTATAGTGCATAAATTATGCAAAAAATAGCCTTGTACACGTCTTCGTCAAAAAAATCGCTAAAAAACTGGCAAGTTTCGTTAAAAATCGCGAAATAACGACTATTTTCTGGTATGATTCGCAAAAAATGGCTAATTTCGTCACAAAATTTCATAAAATGGCAGATTTCCTCAAAAGATCGTGGTAAAACATTTCTTCCACAAATCGCAATAAAACAGAAAATTTGTCAAATGAGTCTCAAAAAATAGTGATAAACTGCAAATTTGATCAAGATTTGCGAAAAAACGGCAAATTTCGTCCAAAAATCTCAATAAAACAGAATTTTCTGTGAAAAGTTCCTTTTTTTTGGGGATATTTTCACGAGATTTCCTGTTTTTTCACGATTTTTTAGCAAAACTGCTGTTTATGCGATCTTTTAATAAAATATTTCGTTTTTTGCGGTTTTTTTTTTTAAATGAAATTTGACATTTTTTTTTGCAATTTTTTTAACAAAATTTGCCTTTTTTTTTTCTTTTTTTTTGCAATTTTTTGATGAAATTTCTGTTTTTTCATGACTTTTTGAACCGCTAGATTCTAAAGCACACATTTCATTAATATTTTGTGGAAAAACGCCCTCCTCTGTTTTTGTCAAAAGGGCACTGAAAAATGGGAATTTCCTGTGGGATCGCGGAAAAAATGACAATTTCACCAAATATAGCAGATAATATGCTGATTTCATTGGAGGACTGCGGGAAAAAGTAGATTTCGTCTAAAGATTGCAGATATGATGCCGATTTCATTAAAAGATCAAGGAAAAGGTCATTTTCGATAAAAGATCGCTTAAAAATATTTTGCTAAAATATCGCTATCTGAAGTTCACGGGAAACAGTCATTTCCTATAAAGAATCCCCCCCCCCCCGAAAAAAGAAAAAAAAATTCAACCAGAATCCTCCCTGGGCAAAAGCTTGCAAAAAAAAAAAAAAAAAAAAAAAAAAAAACCTCAATTTTTGTCATAAGATCGCACAAAAAACCACGATTTTCATCAAATGATTGTAGAGTTATGAAACTTTTATTAAAGGATCATTGAAAAAATGTGATTGTCGACAAAAGATCGTGAAATGAATGATATTTCTGTTTAAAAATTGTGAAACAGACAAGATTTCTGTCAAAAGGTAATGAAAAAATGAGATAACTGTTTAAAATCCCAAAAAAGACGCAAATTTTGTCAAAAGATCACAAAATCGATCACAGAGAGAATTTGATTTTGAGGAGTTGATCTGTGTAGAGACGGATTACCCATTAGGCTGAGTAGGCTGAAGCCTAGGGGCCCAGAAGAAAACGGGGGCCCGGTGCTAAAATTTTCCAAATATAAAGAACAAGAAAATATTCTTTTACACTGGTCGGATATTAATATTTAATACAAAAGACAAAAGATGAGCGAAATTCTTTGTCGTAATCATTTATATTTTAATCATCAATGATTTATGAGTTAATGAAGCAAGCATGTGTTTTAATTTTTCCAGTATGTACCTCTTTGAAGGAGTGAAAGGGAGCCCTCAGAAAGTCAAGCATAGGGGCCCGGGTGCATATTTCAGATGTGTATATTGCTGGGACGATTACTGTTTCTAAACCAATAGGAGACCGTCATTATCACGGTCAAGTACACGCCCACACAGTTTGATTGACAGGAACTCGTGGACAATTGATCGTGTGTGTTTATTATTTATTTGTACTCGGATTGTTTGAATTTGTACTCGGTAATTAAAAGTTAAAGGTACGAAAGAATTTTTTTTTTTTTTTCAAAATGACTGAATTTTATTTACTTCAATTAGAAATTATACTTCCTCTGATCCTGAAATAAATAAATAAATAAATAAATAAAAATTAAAGTAAGAATTTTGCTTATACGGATATTTTCGCAGAATACTTTTTTTCACATTTGTTTAATATATATATAAATCATTTTGGAACGATATTTAGAATATTAAACGGGTTTGAAATATTTTTTTAAATGTCTTATTTATTAATAAAAGACAGCCTCCAATAATTAAAAAAAAAAAAAAATCACCAACGGACTCTCGGCCCGCGATGGACTCGAACCCATATCCTCCGGTTTCAAGCTCGACGCTCTAACCATTCAGCCAGTCAGCTCACTTTCATCCGCAACAGATTATCGTTATAATTAGCACCGTCAATTGTCCACGAGTTCCTGTCAATCAAACTGTGTGGGCGTGTACTTGACCGTGATAATGACGCTCTCCTATTGGTTTAGAAACAGTAATCGTCCCAGCAATATACACATCTGAAATATGCGGCCCGGGTGGTAGTTAATCCGCTTCTGAATCTGTGGCCTGTAATCTGAAAAAAGTTTAACAGGGGAGTGGGGTGCGAGGTTACACCGTTAATTTCACTTACCCAGTTAAAATATGAAATTTAGTTGGTAAGGTTATATCAGCAGTTTTTACGTTTGTATACATAACAGATATAGCGAGGATTATTTTCAAGATGTAATAACATTTATTTCTTGACATTACTGAGGCGAGTGAATTATGTTTTATTAAAAGTGATAAAAAACAAATATAAGTGGCTGATGAAAAATATGTGAACTTTATCAGGGTTGCCACGCCACCTGGAGAACCTAGAAAACACAGGGAATTTTTAAATCCCCTTTCAAAACAGGGAAAATCCAGGGAATTTTGAAAAAAATCTGGAAAACAAAGGGAATTTTTTTCCCTACTATATCCAAACATAAATTATTATTTTTTTCGGCATTCATTTTGAAAGCTGAATATTATCTTACGATATTTTGTAAGATAAAAAATAAACCAGTGTTGTGTATCAAAGTTAACCTATATTTTAATATAAATATTAATTTGAATGCATAAAGTAAGTAGCTTTTCCTCTTTTCTTTTCTTTATTTCTGCATTTATGTGATATTATGTTCAAGATAATTGATTTCTAGGTAAGACTTTAAAATTTTATATTCTTTAAATTAGGGATGCACAACCTGAGGCCCGCGAACTTCGTCAATTTAGAACTAGAAAGAAAAATGCAATTTTTGTGCAAAAGTCAAAGAAAAAAATTGTAAATTTCGTCAATTTAGCGAGGGAAAATATAAAATTTCGTCAGTGACTTAAGAATCGTAAATTCCGTAGATCGTGCATGGAAAAATCGCTAATTTTATTGATCAAGTGCAGAAAAATCGCACATTTCGTTCATCAGATATGAAAAAATCGCGAATTTTGCCTATGAGGCTCGGAAAAATGGCAAATTTAGCCCATCGGGTACGGTAAAATTGCACGTTTTGGCGATCAGGCACGGAAAAATCGCGAACTTCGTTGGTCGGATGTGGAAAATTACACATTTCGTTGGTTGGGCAAGAAAATATCATCAGATTTGTTGACAATGCACAAAAAATAGCAAATTAAACTCATCAGTTGTGGAACAATCGCATGCTTTCTCGGTTTATCGTGTCAAAAAAACGCGAATTTTGTTGATAGGGCACGAAAAAAATCTCGAATTTTGATGATCAGGGAAGGAAAAATGGCAAAGTTTGTTGATAATGCACGGGAAAATCGCGAATTTTGTGATGATGCGCGGGAAAAGTGAAAATTTCGTTGATTGGCTGCAAAAGAACGTGAGATTTGTAAGTTTATTAAGAGAAAAAAATCCCCAATTTCATCTTGCCGCATAAAAAAATGAAGATTTCGTGAAAATTAGTTAAAAAATACGAATTTCGTTGATAGGACGTGGAAAAACGGCAGATTTCGTCAGTTAAAAGCGAAAAAGCGCACATTTCGTCGGTCGGGCATGGAAAAATCATGAGTTTTATTTATCGGGTTCCGAAAAATTGCAAATTTCGTTGGTCGGACATGAGAATATAGCGAATGTTGTGTATCTCATGCGAAAAAATGCAAATTTCGTTGATCAGGCTCAAATAAAATCGCGAATTTCGTCTATCTGGTGCAGAAAAATAAGGAATTTTGTCAATCAGGTGAAGAAAAATCGCGAATTTTTTCAATCGGCTCTGAAAAATTTTCAAATTTTCAAATTTCGTCGATCAGGTTTGTAAAAATTGCAAATTCCGTCAATCGGCTTTATAAAAATCGCGAATTTGATGGATAAGGTTTGTAAAAATTGCGAAATTCGTCGATCTGGTATGGAAAAATCACGAATTTTTATCAGACATGAGAGAAAATTTTGCAAATTTCGTCGATCAGCTTCGTAAAAATCGCGAATTTCGGCGATCGACTCTCAAATTTTGCTACTTATGCGATAAAAGATAATGAATATCGCTTATGAAAAAAATCGCGAATTTTGACGATCAGGCACGAAAAAATCGAGAATTTCGTCGATCAGCTTTGTAAAAATCGCGAATTTTCTAGATCAGCTTTGAAAAATCGTGAATTTGTCGATCGACTTTGTTAAAATTGCAAATTTTGTTAATCAGGAGCGGAAAAAAATTGGATTTTTCTCGATCGGCTTGGTAAGCGCATATTTCGTCGATCATGCGAAGAAAAATCGCGAATTTCGTCGATAAGCTTTGTAAAAATCGCGAAATTTGTCAATCGGCCTCGTAAAAATCACAAATTTCGTTCATTGGCTTCATAAAAGTCGCGAATTTTGTCGTTCGGCTTCGTAAAATTCGAAAATTTCGTCAATAAGCCAAGGAAAAATCGCGAATTTTATCGTTCATGTGAGGAAAAAGCACAAATTTCGTCGATCGGTTAAGTAAAAATCGCTAATTTTGTTGATCAAGCGTGAAAAAATTATAAATTTTGTTGATCACGCGCGGAAAAATCAAGAATTTTATCGATCATGCGAAGAAAAATCGCGAATTTTGTCGATTGGTTTCGTGAAAATCTGTAATTTCGTCGATCAGCCGCAGAAAAATCGCGAATTTATCCGATGAGCTTTATAAAATTTGCGAATTTATCCGAGAAGCTTTATAAAAATCGCAAATTTCGTCAATCGGATTCGTGAAATTTGCGAATTTCGTCGACCTTCATCATAAAAATAAAGAATTTCGTTGATCGGCTTAGTAAAATTTGCGAATTTTGCCGATTGATTTCGTAAAAATCGCGAGTTTTCTCAATTGATTTCGTAAGAATCGCAAATTTTGTTGCTCAGGCACAGAAAGATCAAATTTTCACGATCAGTTTTGTAAAAATTGCGAATTTTGTAGATCACTTTCGTAAAAAGGTCAAATTTGGTAGATCATTCATGCAAAGTTGCAAATTTTGTTGATCGGGAGTTGAAAAATTGGGAATCTTAGTGATGAGGCACAGAAAAATCTTGTTGATGGGCTACTTCCCTCTCCTTCATTCATAAAATTCACATTTTTTTTCAGCATTAGCCACTTATCTTTGTTTTTTAGCACTTTTAATAAAACAAAATTTACTCTCCTGTATAAAGTCAAGGAATATTATTACATCTTGAGAATAAATCTTGCTATATCTGTTATATATATAAACGTAAAAACTGCTGATATATCCTCACTAACTGAAATGGATATTTTGACTGGTTAAGCGAACCTGAAGGGGTATTCCCCCACTTCCCTCTGAAAACATATTTTTTATCTGATTATAGGTCACAGAACACCTTTGAATTTGAATTCTTTCCATGTTATTGATGTGGCCCTCGACCACCCAGACGTATGTGTAAGTGGCCCTTCTCTTGAAAAGGTTGTGCACCCCTACTTTAAATTATTAGATACAAAGTTTCTTGGTATTTTAACATTCATTTACAAATATTTCAAAGTATTTTTAGCAGAGTGTTTGAGTATTGCTTTACGTTTTTATTATTATTAATGTAAAATGTGGGATTTAATAAGTGTAACAACTTTAAAGGGTTTTTATATTTACTCATATCATATAATGTATTATATTTGTTCAATTAATTGGTAATTGTAAATTATAAGATGTCTAATTAGCATACATACACGCATATATTTTTACACACTCAGCATTCTATGCCTGATCAAAAAAATTTGTAAATTTTCTTTGTATGAACAACTAAATTCGCAATTTTGACAGAATTTGCTACTTTTACAAAGCCTATTGAGAAAAGTTATAATTTTGCAGTGCCTAATCGACAAAATTTACTACTTTTATGAAGCCATTATATTTTCAAATTGTTACCTTTGCTTGAATGAATTTGATATCTTATGCTATGTTTGATAAGATAATCCCAAATATGTTTTATAGTTAAGATGTTAATAAAAATTTAAATGTTTTTTGTATATGCCTGTCATATTTTTTTAATTTCTATTTTTAGATAGACTGATTGAGAAATTCAGAAAGGCCTTCCTACTTATTTCAAAGCATATATTTCCAAACATGTAAGTTTTTATTTATTTCAAACAGAATTGTAACTTTGAATTAAATACTATAAAGAACTTAAATTCTGTTATCTTTCCAAGTTCTTTTATAAACTGTGTAACCAGAGTTGTATAATATAGACGCACGCCGTGCACAGAAAATTTTAGAAAAGAAACAATTTTTATTTTTGTAACTTTTTTTTAAAGTAACAAAAATGTAAAAATATTCCTCCAATTTTATCTACGACTTATTTACTGACAGCACACAACTAAAAACAGGGCCGATTTTCGAATTTTCTAAAAATTTAAAGCCATAAAGTTTAAAAAATCATAAAGTTGATGCCATAAAGTTTAAAAAATCATCAGTCCGAACTTTCGGACACCAAAAATTGCAAATTTTGATAAACGGTTGTCGTAAAAAATCAATTTCGGCAATCGTTCGCAAAAAAAAAATCTCTAATTTCGTCAAATTATCACGGAAAAAAATGAATTTAGTAAAAGTTCCGCAAAAAGAATGCGAAATTTCGTCGAAGAGTCACGAAGAAAATGCACATTTCGTCTATGGATCGTGAGGAAAATATGAAATTGGTCAAAAGACGAAAAAAAATCTTATAAAAAATGCACATTTCAACAAAGGACGGCGTAAAAACTTTTATTTGGACAAAAACTGTGTTTCCTTTTTGAACTTTGATTAAATTTGTATATTTTTTTTTCATCTCAATTTGACAATATTGGTGGTTTTTTTTTTTTTTTTTTTTTTTTTTTTTTTTTTTTTTCTGCGAACGATTGACAAAATTTATTTTTTATGACAACTCTCTGCAGGGCCGTAACTACTGCCGGGGCACTGCCCCGGAGCCTCCTAGCCTGAGGGGCCCCAAACTGATAGTTAAAAAACTATTGATTTTAGTTTCTAGTCTAACTTTCTATAAAAAGATGCTAATAGCCTAGCACCTAGCTAAAAGTTAGTAAAAAAAAAATCAAAGTGCTACAGTAAATGTTTTTGCTTGTCCATCGGTATATTCCATACGCTTCGCATGCAAAAACAGTTCTAAAGCAGAATGTCGCGCCAGCATGTTTACCGATCCCAAAGAAGCTAGTATAAGGAAGAAAACATGGGCTTCTGATCGGTTGGATAATATAATAAAAAGCATCTAGAAAATCTTATTTCTTATCTATTAATAAATACATAAAATTGGAAAAAAAAAAAAAATCAAAATCCATCTTTCAAAAGGTTTTTAAACAGAAATGTATGATTAAGTTACATAAACTCGAAAATGAACCTAACCAAAACACTCCTTAAAGTATTTGACAAATCAGAAGTCCGTATTTTCTCCCTTATGCTAGCTTCAGGGGAATCTGAAAAAATTGCGTTGCAAAAAAACGTAGAATTGAATACCCAATTCTATGTTTTTTAGTCATTTTTGGTCTTATAATACTGTGTACAATTAAACAGCGGCGTGCAGAAGAAAAGAAAAAAAACTGCACCCGGGTTAAAGTTTCAATTTGCCCCTGGTCCCCCACGTTTATAGTTACAGCCCTGACTGTCTGTCAAAATTTGTGATTTTTGGTGTCCGGAATTTCGGACTGATGCATTTTTTTAAGTTTTCTGCAGCAAATGCCTTTAATTTTCAGAAAATTTGAAAGTCTGCTTTGCTTTTAATTGTACGCTAACAGTAAATTTGTACATAAAATTAGGGGAATATTTTTAATTTTTTAATAATAAAAAAGAAAAATTACAAAAATAAAATTGTTTTTTCCTAAAATTTTCTGCACACACTGTGTGTGCGTGCGTCTATATATAACTGTCTCTAAATCCCCAGTATGGAGGGAATAAGGGGGGGAGGTTGAAGTTGTTGTAATGAATGCTTATTTGTTACTTACCCAGATTTTAATGGGAAGAAATTCAATTGAAATATAAAATGTGTGATTGAAATTAACTTTTCTCTATTCCATTTATCCAAAATAATATATTACACGAATCTAGGAAAAAAAGTTATCGGAAAAAAAGTGACCTAAATTACAAAAGCGGAAAAAAGTGACACGGAAAAAAAGTGACACGAAAAAAAAGTGACAAGGAAAAAAAGTGACACGGAAAAAAAGGCACACGGAAAAAAAGTGACAAGGATTGATTTTGGGGAATTATTATTGATTTTGGGGATTCATTGGTTAAGTATGAAAGGGGGATGGGGGGGGCTCATAATTTAGGTAAATGGGTTTTTCATGCTGAATTAACTGGTTTGATTCAATTTTTGGATATACGTTCATACTGAAAAGACGCTTGCCTGATTAGTTTTGGGAAGGGACGATTACCCCCCCCCCATCCGTCCTCAGTTAGATGAATGGCTTTTTATGCAGAATTATCCAACGTGTGTCAAATTTGAATATACAGGGCCTGACTAAGGCAGGGGCATGCGGGGCAATTGCCCCGGGCCCCCGGTTTGAGGGGGGGGGGGCCCAAGGAGAGAAAAGTTTATTGTTAAAAGAGGGCCAAATGATATAAAATAGCAAAATATTACCAAAATTCTCTTTTTACAATTTTAAGGGGTCTTTTTTCTCCTACCCCCTTTGCTTCCCTGCCCCACGTTCCCTTAAAGTAATAGTTACATCATAAAAAAATTAATAGTTAAAATTATTTATCATCTGTTATTATGTATAAAGATGTGAAATATAAATACTGAAATCAGTACTTGGTACAAAATTTATGCATACATACAATAGGTTTGAATTTTGATTTTAGTCACTTGAGTATAATTCACAAACATTTTTAAGATAGAAAGGGGCCACTCTAATAACGTTTGCCCCAGGGCCCCCCACTGTCTAAGTCGGGCCCTGTGAATATAGGTTCTTTTCGATAAGGCTTATATATAGTATATAATGCATGAAGAGTTTTAATGGTTATATATAGAGGGAGAACGGGGGATAACCTTCCAAAATTAAATTAATAACTTTTTACGCATAATTATCCGATTTGCTTAGAATTTTGGACATAGATTCATTATGATAAGACGTATCTCTGATTAGTTATGGAGTTCTGCTTATTATAAAGGGTGGGGGGCGAGCAATTATCTCCCCCTTAAACTAGATAAATAGGTTTTTATGCAGAATTACCCCTTGTATTTCAAATTTTAAATATAGGTTCTTACTGATAAGAAGGATTCCTGAATAGTTTTAAGGATTTGATATCTAAGTATTGAAGGGGAATAGAATATAACCTACCTTAAATTAAATTACTTTTTACGCAGAATTATAGGATTTGCTACAAATTTTGGATTATAGATTCATTATGATAAGGCGTATCCCTGATTACATATGGGGTTATTTTTCTAATTAAAAATTAAGGCGGGTGATTTTCCGATCCCCTTAAATTATATAAATTGTTTTTTATGTTCACTTATACGATATATTTCATATTTTGGATATATGTTTTTTCTCATAAAGTTAGTCCCAGAATAATTTTAAGGGTTTAATGGCTAAGTATACTGTCAGGTTCTGAGACCATCTCTGCTAAAGATTGGAATTTCCGTTATTTCTCTATCTTAATCTCTTTTATATTATACCGGCTGTGTACTAGAATTTTCAAGGTGACATTCTTTCTTTGTTGAAGGGAGAATTGACAGATAATCCTCTACAGGTGGTGAGTGAGAAAGAGGAGATTGCGGAGAGGCGTGTTCATCCGTCAGTGAGGTATGTGGATGATGAGCTGACAAGCAGCATGTCACTAATCAAGAAAGGAATGTGGAATGTGTCCAATGGATAAGCCCCAAAGGGGGTTGACATTGGGGAAACACCGTGATTTGAGAAGAGCAAGTCTTATCTCAGATTAGTTCAGTTCGTATCTGGGTTCATACCTAGAGAGTAGTGTAGAACAGAGGTCCTGATAGGGTGTGCTCTGCGTTGTAGAGCGGAGGCAGTGCGTATCTGGAGAGCAAGGGACACAGACGTCCTGGTGTTTAGTGCTCTGGGCCGAGAAGTGCAGGCCGAGTATCCATGTGTTGGGAGATTCGAAAGTGATCTCCAATAAAGTTAATCTAACGTGCATTGAATGTGAGGTGGAAGGTGTAATTCGAATAGTACACAGCCAACCTTTACTGCATTTAATTTAATGTTGAACCGGATCACCTATATCCGAGTTGTAATTGCATATAATGGTAAATAGCGTATTTAGTGTGTACATATATTCTAAATAAACTGTTAATTCAGTTAACTGACAGCGTCAGTGTTCATTAACACAATCCTCACAGTGGGTGGCCGATATCACCTAGTAATATCGGTGGTGGCAGCTATAACTACCACGGACTTTCTTCAAAGTTGTGCGGGCTGAGAGGAACGTCCGACATATACAGTGGGGGAACGGAGGATAACCCCCCTTAAATTAATAAATGGCTTTTTACGCAGAATTATCTTATTTGATTCAAACTTTGAATGTGCGTTCATTATGATAAGGCGAACTCCTGATTATTTGTGGGTTATCCCCCGTTCATCCCTCTATACTTAGCCATTAACCACTTAACCGGCGACGGGTATGGGGAAACAGTGCTTTAACCCCCGACTTATCTCGGGGCAGCCGTTGAAGTGGTTAAACCCTTAAAACTATTCAGGGATTCACTTTATCAGGTAAAACTTATATCCAAAAGTTGAATTACGTTGGATAATTGTGAAAAAAAAATCTTATTTAAAGAGTGGGGGATTAATCGCCCGCTTTCCCTTATTTAATTAGCAAAAGAATCCCATAATTAATCAGAGATACGCCTTCTTATAATGAATATACATCGAAAATTTGAAGCAAATCTGATAATTCTGCGCAAAAAGCCATTTATTTAATTTAAGGGTGTATTTCGATTCAAACTGCCTATTTCCCGATTTATTTTTAACTTCATTTTTACTCTCATATGCATCAAACTGGCAAATTGTCTTATTTAGAAAGTACACAAGGTGCCGTAATTGTCAATTCTTTGATAAATGCAGAAAATATTGCGAAAAAAGCAATCAAAAACGGCATTTTGAACAGATTTTCCCCTGGCGGGAGATCTGTGAACGAAAAAAAAGGGTCATACTAAGAAGATAATTGTTTATAAATCAAATTCTAATGAATTGAGCGTAAAAATACAGCACATGGCACCTTGTACATCTCTTCAAAAATATCCTCAGCAAGTTTCATGTTTCTACTTTTGAAAATGTGTCTGAAATTGTATCGGAAAATTTTGAGCTGTTCAAGGTGGAAAAGCGTTTTTTTTAATAAACCCTTAAGGGGGTTTATCCCCCGTTCTCCCTCTATACATAGCCATTAAACCCTTAAAACTATTCAGGAATTTACTTTATGAGAAAGATCCTACATCCAAAATTTGAAATAAATCGGATAAGTGTGCATAATTTTTTTTAAATCTAATTTAAGGCCGGGGGTAGTAATCATCCGCCCCCCTTTTTAATTAGCAAAAGAACCCCATAAATAATCAGAAATACGTCTTATCATAATTAACCCATGTCCAAAATTCGAAGCAAATCGGATAATTATCCGTAAAAAGCCATTAATTTAAGAAAGGTTATCCCCCGTTCCCCTTCTATACTTAACCATTAAACTCCTAAAACTCTTCAGGCACTTTATACTATATATAAGCCTAATCGAAAAGAACCTTTATGCAAATTTGACACAAGTTGGATAATTCTGCATAAAAACCCATTCATCTAATTGAGGACGGATGGGGGGGGGGGGGTAATCGTCCCTTCCCAGAACTAATCAGGCAAGCGTCTTTTCAGTATGAACGTATATCCAAAAATTGAACCAAAATAGTTAATTCAGCATGAAAAACCCATTTACCTAAATTATGAGCCCCCCCCCCCCCCGATCCCCCTTTCATACTTAACCAATGAATCCCCAAAATCAATAATAAACCCCCAAAACCAATCCTTGTCACTTTTTTTCCGTGTCACTTTTTTTCCGTGTCACTTTTTTTCCATGTCACTTTTTTCCGTGTCACCTTTTTTCCGCTTTTGTAGTTTAGGTCACTTTTTTTCCGATAACTTTTTTTCCGGTCACTTTTTTTCCGTTTACCATATTACACAATTTCTTTTTAATGGCTCCTTTTCCCAAATAGTTGAGTATTATATCTATAGTTCTCCCTCCTGCTTGTCTAAACAGTATATTTACTAATTTCATAACCTGTAAATTTATCGCAGATTCAGGGTCATGGTCAGGCTAAACTTTTTCTTCCAAGTTGAGCCTGGTCCAGACTTCATTTTTCCTGGACGTCTGCACTGGTCAAAATTTTCAAGGTTGGACTCAGTCTGGAATAAAAGCTGATATTAAGATTTGTATCAACTTGTATAAGCATTATTTTTCGACTGTGACCCATGTGCTCTTCTGTATCTTCTCTTGCCTCAGAGCTCAAGTTAAACTGTCGTCTTACTTATTTGTTTTTTGCAAAAGTTATATTTGTATTGTAAGTTTGCACAATACAAAAATCGCACATTTCATTGATTGAACAAGAAAAAAATCGCCAGTTTTGTTGATCCTTGAAAAAATTGCGAACTAAATCATTGGATGCAAAAAAATAGCATATTTCCTCGGTTTATCGCCTGAGAAAAACTCGAATCTCGTTGATAAAAGACACAAAAAATAGCATATTTTGTCGATCAACGGAAAAAAAAAAAAAAAAAAATTCGTTGATAAGAGACAGGAAAATCTCAAATTTCGTAATGATGTGTGGAAATATCAAAAATTGCATTGATCAGCTGCGGTAAAAATAGAGTTTTCTTCTGTTTTTCAACAGAAAAAAAATCATGAGTTTCATCTTGCTGCGTAAAAAAAATGCAGATTTCGTCAATGTTAGTACAGAAATCGCGAATTTCGATACTCGGTCGAAGAAAAATGTCTATTTCGTCGATTAATAGCAGAAAAAGTGTATATTTCGTCGATTAATACCGAAAAAAGTGTACATTTTGTCGATCGAAGACCAAACAATTGCAAGTTTTATTGTTCGCTTTCTGAAAAATAGTACATTTCTGTGGTCAGAGACGGGAATATGCGAATTTTGTGGATCACACACGAGAAAAATTGCAAATTATATCGATCAGACTCTAATAAAATCACGAATTTTATCTTTCATGTGAAGAAAAGTCGCAAATTTTGTCGATAAGCTTTGTAAAAATCGCAAATTTGATTGATCAGCTTTATAAAAATCGCGAATTTCGTCGATCCTTATCCGAAAATTTGCGAATCTCGTCGATCGGGTGCGGAAAAATCATGAATCTTCTCGATCAAGTGCTGAAAAATTGCAAATTTCGTTGTTCAGGAGCCAAAAAATAACAAATTTCGTTGATCATGTGATGGAAAATAGCAAACTTCATCAATCGACTTTGTAAAAATTGCAAGTTTCATTGATTGGCTTTGTAAAAACAAGAATTTCGTCGATCAGCTCCAGAATAATTGCAAATCTCGGCGATCAGCCATGGAAAAATTGCGAATCTCGTGAATCAGCTGTGGAAAAATCATGAATTTTGGCGATCAGATGCGGCAAAATTGCGAATCTCGGCAATCAGGCGCGAAAAAATCCCAAATCTTGTGAATTAGGCATGGAAAAATCGCGAAATCCGTCGATCGTCGCAAAGGAAAATCGTGAATTTCATTGATTGGCTTCGTTAAAATCGTGAATTTTGCCAATCATACGAAGAAAAATTGCGAATCTCAGCAATTTTGTAAAAATCGCGAATTTTATCGATCGCTTTGTAAAAATAGAGAATTTCTCAATTGGCTTTTTAAAAAACGTAAATTTCGTCGGAAAATTTGAAAATATCGATCGATTAGTTGCTGAAAAATCTATTTTTGTCAATCTGGAGTAAAAAAAATCAAATACTTTGACAATTGGCTTATTGAAGATCACGAATTTCATCGATCTGATTTGTAAAAATGGCGGATCTTGTTGATCAAGCAAGGAAAATTTGTGAATTTTCTCGATTAGTTTCGTAAGAATTACGAATTTTTGCAGATCAGGCGAGTAAAAATTGTGAATTTTCTCGATCGGTTTCGAAAAAAATGCGAATTATGTTAACAAATTTTGTTGATCAGACATAGAAAAATTACAAATATCATTTACCAGGCACAGAAAATCAAGAAATTCATTGATCAGGCGTAAAAAAAAAAAAAAAAAAAAAAAAAAAAAAAAACACTTGTTGATCGGCTCCTTCTCTTTTCTTCGTTCATCTGGAAAATAATTCTTGCTGTATCTGTTATATATAAAAATTAAAGTTTTTTTTTTCGAAAAAAACAAAAAACCTTTTTTTTTTTTTTTTTTTTTGGTTTAAACCAGGTTTTTTAGACATCCGTTCTTATTATCAGACATGTTACTTTTCCGCGAAAAACGCGGAACTCCGCTTTTTTGGCGATGAATTTTATTATCCCTGGGATCGATACAAATATGTATTAAAATTTTTTGCTATTTTTATGGGGGGGGGGGGGGTTGAGTAACGAATGAAATACAACAAAAACGTGAGTACAAATCACACAAAAGAAACTAAACAAATTTCTTCAAAGAATTGCAAGAAAAACGCAAATTTCTCCAAAGAATAAAAAAAAAAACTATAAACTCATCAAAAGATCGCAGAAAAACACTATTTTCTTCAGAGGATCGCAAGAGATAACGCGATTTCCGTCAAAGAATTACGAAAAAGCGCGTTTACCGTCAGAGAATTGCGGGGAAAACCATAGATATAAGAATAATTCCTATTTCGTTTATTCCTATATCTATGGGGAAAACGCGATTTTCGTGAACAGGTTGCAGAAAAATACTCGAGCTTCGTCGAAAAATCGTGAAAAATATTCGAATTTTAACGAAAGGTCGTGGAAAATACTCGAATCTTGTCGAAAAATCGCAGAAAATATTCGAATTTTGTTGAAAAATCGTGCGAATTTTGTCGAAAGATCGGTAAAATACGCGAATTTTGACGCAAATTTTGCCAAAAAAATGCTAAATTTGTCAAAAGTCCATTAGGCCGTAAAAGTTCAGCTTTTTTCTTGCTGAGCCTGTACCATGTCTGTATTATATATACATGCATATTTACTGATAAAAACAGACATTATTGGTTTATAAGCAGTGTAGCTTCATTTAAAATAATTTAAATTTAATAAACTAGCAAAAGCCATGCTTTGTTTGGATTCGCGAAGCATTATTTTATAAAACAGATATTTGAAAGTAACAATATTTTTTATTATTATTATTTTTGCATCTTTATTAAACAAAAACGTTATTTTATGTTTTGGCGCATTTTAATTTTTTATTTATGATGTAAAACTGGCATAATAAGATATTTTCGAAGCAAACTTTTACATTTTTTTAAAAAATTTTCAACTAAAAGCTCTTTTAAAGATGTTTTTACAATTTCAAGTAGCCACTGGTGTTTTTTAATTGTTTGAAATATGCATGTTTCCAATCTTTGTAATCAACATCCGATAATCTTTGATAGCTATTTTAGAATAATATATTTGAAGAAAGCTTGAAGAAAGTTACTTCTTCAAAATCCTATTTTCTGGAAAAAACATTTGAAATCTGCTTTCGTTGATACTATGAATTTTCAACTGTAAAACATTTTATTTTAATTTCTACGTTTTTATACATGTTAGCGTATGAGAATTGCTGTAATTCTCTCCGCGTGGGAGAACTTTTTACTTTCTGCGAATGGCAACTCAATTAAAGGAATTACCTTTTAACGAAGCGCTCTCTCATTCTCGCAGTGACGTTTTCACGAATAATTATTGTTGTGTTTGCGAACTTATTAAAGTCTTATTTTTCTATAAAATCCTTCTGATTAATGAGTCGATATTATTTAGCCACAATACGACCTTCGCAAAATATTTATAAAGAGCTTGAACCAACAACTTCACGCAGATCTTTTGATTTTTCATTTATATAACAAAGTTAAGAATTAATTTTATTTGTTTACAATTATTTTGTTGCCAGTTTACAAAAAAAAAAAAAAAAAAAAAAAAAAAAAAAAAATCCATAATACAATTCTTTTAAAATGTTTAAGTGTCATCTGTGCAAACGATTTTGCGGGATAATGAAAACATGTTTTATTTAATAAATTAATCATGATTCTATCTATAATTATTTACTCCATGATTTAAACTTTTTTTTTTCTGAAAATATACGCGTTTCATTTTTTATTTATTTGCTAAGATGCGTCCGTATTGGAAATGCATGTAAAATAAATTAATTAAAATAATAATTTTTTTAACGTTTTACTGTAAAAAAAATTATATTCTGCAAATCTACAGATCATAATTTATTTTTGTGTTTAATTTGAAGTTAAAATATTGAATAGTTTTTTTTGTAAAGCGTACGACAAATTGTAATTTGAGTGGACTAGTAGAGGATTCGCTTCGCTCATCCTAATAAACTGAATTTATGCTGAAAATTGAAAATTCATCTTTAATTTAAACAGTTTTAGCAAACAGCCTTATGTTGAAAGTTTTAATTGTTCATCACAGTGAACCATTGATGCCTTGCAAATCTTTATAAACTATCTTTTGATTACTAATAATAAACATTTGGATGTAGTTTGATAAATATTCTTTTCCATAATTATTCAAATAATAAATTACAAATACTTCTTAGGTTTTTTTTTTTTTTTTTTTTTTTTTTTTTTTTTTTTTTGTTTCCTGACATGGAAGGTTTCCATACGGGCATACTCCGAAAAATCTGAAAAAAATACAGACTGTTCTTCTTATGTGGATATATATGTTTATAAAAAATTTTCGGCGGAATCTCCTTACGTTGTCCTTAAAAAAATAATGAACATTTCGTTATTTGGCGATTTATCATCGGTTGGCGATGAAAAGCAATTTCAAAAAAATATTTTTCATGTCAAATGCATTTTAAAGGAAAAAAGTTTCATGTTCAACATGTTTAGATAAATTAAATATCTTTCGTTTTGTCAGCTTTAGTTTGTTTTAGGTATAATTTCGTTATATTGATATTTTTATGTATTTATATTCAAATTTAACCATCAAAATTTGAAATTTAAAACGAAATTCAAATTAAAATTGTTTCAAGTTCAAAGTCCAGTTGAGCATTGTCAATTCGATTTTGTTACTATGGAAACTGTCAGGATCTGATAGCACCTGTGCTAAAGAATGTAATGTCTACTCTTTCTCTATTTGAATATCTAGTATTGTATGGTTGTGTACAGAATTTCCAAGGTGACATTCCCTAAGTAATATTTAAATGAAGCAACATTTTTTTTAAAGTTTGAAGAGTGTATAATAACATTTGCTTAGGATTTTAATTGGCCAATAGTAGTGAAAAAAAAAGGCTCAAAAGAGAGCCATAGTGAGAAAAAAAAGGCTCAAAAGAGAGCCATAGTGGAAAAAAAGGCCCAAAAGAGAGCCATAGTGAAAAAAAAGGCCCAAAAGAGAGCCATAGTAGAGAAAAAAAAAAGGCTCAAAAGAGAGCCATAGTGAGGAAAAATAAAAGTAAATATTTTCGGTATATTTGTTTTAAGTGTAAGAACCAGTATTGAGTTCGGAAATATTTTAGTGAGGATAATTGTAGAAATTTATATGTGCATGTTTTACAATTTTTCTTTATTTGGATTTTCTTGATTGACACTAATACTTCTATTCAATTTCAACGTATCAGTATTTTTATGTAAATTGTATGTTGTCATATAAGTGTATAAATTGAAATCTGTATTGCATAGTAATCAAATCGAATTACTGTTTTACCTTTTGTTTTATTGGAAGTAAATTGTGTGATATCAATGGTTGAGAAAAATTAGAGTATTCAGTAAATTAATTAGAAATGAAATGTATTGATTATCTGAAGGGTATTATTTAGTATAATAAGTGGAGAAATATCTGTACTAAGTTAGAAAATTAGGAAATATTAATTGGGTAGGTTTAACTATTCTTGTAGGGTGGTAATAACAATCGGTGAAGGTATGGCTTTCTTATTGAAACTAAAAAAGATTGATCTTCAGGTGATAGCTGAAGAGTTGGGTGTTGAATTCGCGGAAGATGATACCAGAATACAGCTTAAGAAAAAGATAATGGACAGTGATGAGTATGACGAGGGGGTTATTAAGGAATTATCTGACGCTATTGTTGCAGAACGATTAGAACAAGAAAAATTAGAACGCTAAAAGTTAGAAAAACAAGAAAGGTTAGAGCGTGAAGAAAAACAGGAAAAGTTAGAAAAACAGGAAAAATTAGAGCGCGAAAGGTTAGAAAAACAGGAAAAGTTAGAGCGCGAAGAAAAACACGAAAGGTTAGAAAGAGAAGAGAGGATAGAAAAATTACGGATGGAACATAAATTAGAAATGAAGAGACTAAGGGTTCAAGGTTCGGCAAATAATTGTAATGTTTCTAGGGAATCTAATAATGAAAGCAATATAGAAAAATTGATCAAAAGCGTAAAAACTCTATCTATCAAAGTACCGGAAGGGACTGAGGGATGGAATCTATTTTTCAACAGTTTAGAAAGGGCATTCAAAACTAAAAATGTACCGGAAAACCAGCAGGCCGAAATTCTGCTAAATATGTTAGGAGATAAGGCGGATAATTTGTTAATTTATACCACTACGGAACAAATGGAGAATTATGAGGAGTTAAAGGAGTTAGTTCTAAGGGAACATGAGCCGACACCGAAGGCATGTTTGGAAAATTTTAAGAAGGCTAGGAGAAACCAGATCGAAACTCATGTAATATTTGTATCGCGTTTAATAGCGACATGGGAAAATTATTGTAAGATTAGAGGTGCTGACTCTTATGAAAAGGTCAACCAGTTAATAGTTACGGATAAATTAGTAAGTACGTTAGATGAGGATACCGCGTCATATATTGGGTTAACGTATCAAGGTAAATGGTTAGAAACTTCTAAAATTGCTAAAGAATGTGACAATTATTTTGACGCTAAACATAAGTCTTACGCCGTTACGTATAAAAGTTTTAAAGGCAAAGATAAGTATGTAAACAATGAAAAACTGAGACCGAGGGAAGATAGCAAAGTTAATGGTAATTGGAGGCAAAACGGGAGTAATGAGACTAGTTCTATTTCGGATAGGAAAATAGATTTTAAGAAACCTAGTGATGCTTCAGCGCCTAAATGCTTTAAATGTGGTTTGAGAGGTCATTACCAACGTTTTTGTAATAAAGTGGGTAATGAGGGAAATAATGGTAATAAAGGACGAGATCCGAAAGCGGGTGTACATAAGGTTGTGGTAAAGAAAGCAAAGAGTTACCTAATGGAGCTATTGTGGCGAGAATATCGGCAAAGGCCGAACAGAGAACTAACGTTATTGGTGAGAAATTAAACAAACTTGAGAAAATTGAAGTTAGTGTAAATGGGCAAAAAGCAAAGGGATTGGTTGATTCTGGATGTGAAATTAGTGTTGTTCATAAAGATTTGGTACCGGAAGAGAAATTAAAAGGAGCGGGTAGTATTTATTTACAAGGGTTATTCGGTGAAGCAGTTAAATCGCCGTTGGTTAAACTACCGTTAGCTATTCCGCAATTCGGACAAACGAATATAATTCATCAGGAAGTACTTTGCGCAGTGACTGATAATATTAATGAGCAAGTGATTTTACATCCCGAAGTGATTAATGAGTTGTCAGGTGTCAACCGCGAGGAGCCATTGCTAGAGGCCCAAGAATTAGAAAGTTCAGAAATTATTGTTGATAACTTTAATGAAAAGGAAGGTATGAATAACGATAGATGTAATGTTTACGCAATAGAAGCGAGTTCGCAAAATGTACAAACTCAGAATACGGAAAAAACGGAAGTGGAGGAAGGTAATAAAGCTATGGTTAGCAATTCCGATATGTTTAAGGAATCCCAATTAGAATGTAAAGAGTTAAAGAAAGCTTGGGAATTAGCTAAAATGGATAAGGGGGATTATTATATTGTAAATGGTTTATTATATCATAAAGAGAAATTGTTAGGCGAAAATATAGCGCAATTAGTAGTACCCAAAGTCAGAAGGGAAGAAATCTTAAAATTAGCGCATAGTTCGGTATTTGGAGGGCATCATGCAGCCAAGAAAACTTTACAGAGAATCAGGTATTCATTTTATTGGGAGGGGATGGCGAAAGAAGCTAAACAATTTTGTGAGTCATGTTTAGAGTGCCAATTGACTAGAGGGGTTAAAGTAAATGATAGAGCTCCTATTTCCCCAGTGTCGCGCCCGGAACTTCCATTTCAGGTAGTTAATGTTGATTTAATTGGGCCTATTGATCCTAAAAGTTCCCAAGGGCATCGGTATATACTAACCTTAATTGATCAACATACCAGGTGGGCGAATGCGATCCCTTTAAAAAGTTTAACTGCTAAAACCGCGTGTGATGTGTTACTTCAAATATTTATGAGGACAGGAATTCCGAATATAATTGCTTGTGATAATGGAACCAAGTTCACCGCCGACTTAACGAAAGAATTTGAGAAAAGGTTAGGTGCTAGTCCAAGATTTTCGACCCCTCAGTATCCACAGTCTAACGGGCTTGTGGAACGATTTAATCAGACTCTTAAACGTATGTTACATCATACTATTAGAGAAGAAGGAAAAAAGTGGCATGAACAAATACCATTTGTATTATGGGCGTATAGGGAAGTCCCAAATTCTACGACGGGAATCGCACCTTTCCAGTTATTATATGGTAGAACGCCGGAGGGTCCTTTGTCGATTCTCAAGTCATCCTGGGCAGGAGAAAATAAGGGGGCGCAGTTAGATACTACGCCGATTCATGAGTATTTGAATAAACTTAGGGGACGTTTAGAAAGAGCCGCAAATGAGGCAAAATTATCGTCTGAGGTACAACAAAATAGAATGGCTTACCATTATAATTTAAGGTCTAAGGAAAAAACGTTTGAAGTAGGCGATAAGGTAATATTGTTAATCCCCGATTCAACTAATAAGTTATATTCTAGGTGGCAAGGGCCGGCAACCATAGTCGAAAAACGAAACCAGCATTCTTTTATAGTTGAGTTAGCTGACGGGAGTAGGAAGCATGTGCACCAAAATAAAATACGAGAATTTATTGCTAAATGTAATATAGTTAATATTGTTATCGAGGGTGATGAGGAATTTGGAGAAGTTGGGGAAATTCCTATTTTGAACCTGGATCAGGAAGTAGAACGAGATATAGAGAGGTTCGAAATAAAAGGGTTATCTAACAATCAAGTTAAAGATATAAAGTCTATTTTGAGGAGAATAAAGAGGTATTTATGGGTCCTGTACGACCAGCTGATGTAGGGGAGCATCGTATTGATCTTAAACCGGGGGTGGAAAGGAAAAAGCCAAAGATATATAGTGTACCGGTAGCTTATAAAGAGGAAGTAGATAGGCAGATTCAGGAGTTATTAGAATTAAATCTAATCGAAGTGTCAAATGCTGAAATTAGTCATCCAATTGTTTGTGTGGCGAAAAAAGACGCAACTGTTAGGCTTTGTATAGACTATAGAGCATTAAATTCGGTAACTCAGGTGCCAACCTTTCCGATGAAAGATTCTCAAGAAATCATGTATACCGCAGGGGCGGCTAAGTATTTATCGTCGATTGATTTATTGAGAGGTTATTGGCAGTTTAAAATGGCTGAGGAGTGTAAACATTTGACAGCTTTTACAACGCATAATGGAACTTATCAGTAGCGTACAATGCCTTTTGGATTATCAGGGGCGGCTGCCACGTTTCAGAAAGGTATGTATGAGGTTCTTCAAGGTCATCGGAGGTATGCGGAAGCATATATTGATGATGTCATCATTTTCTCCGACACCTGGGAAGAACATTGTGAGCATGTTAGGGCTGTCATTGAAGAACTTAAAAGCAGAAATTTTACGATTAGGCTAGATAAATGTAAATTTGGAGAGAAATTAACTAAGTTTTTAGGTCATGTAATTGGGGGTGGAACGCATGCACCTGATGAGGAAAAAATAGGAGCAATAAGGGATCTAAAGCGACCAAAAACTAAAAAGGAAGTTAGATCTGTTTTGGGATTAATGGGATTTTACCGATCTTATATTCCAAATTATGCTGAAATTGCTATACCTTTAACCGAATTGACAAAAGGGAAGGTTAAAAATACTGTACCATGGGATGAAAGGGCAGAAAAAGCATTTAATACCCTTAAGGATGAGTTATGTAAGGTGACGACTTTGGCTACACCTATCGTAGGCCGGGAATATCAGCTCCACGCAGATGCTTCCGACCTGGCAGTAGGATGTTGTCTTACTCAAAAAGATGAAAAGGGTCAGTTTAAACCAATAGCATTTGCCAGTCAGAAATTGTCAGGGGCTCAGCGTGCTTGGCAGAGTATAGAGAAAGAGGCTTGGAGTGTTCTCTTTGGGTTGAGGAAGTTTGAAAAATGGACCTATGGATTTTAAATTGAGATCATTACGGATCATAATCCATTAAAATTTCTCACCGAAACAACCCCAAGATCACCCAAACTCACTAGATGGGCTCTTGCCTTGCAACGCTGGAGCCTGAGTATTTCTCATCGTCCAGGAGCTCAACATTTAAATGCTGACGCAATATCCAGGCTACATAGAAAGAGCTAGGAAGAACAACCAGTTGTTAGCCCATCAACATCAACGACCCAATAGTGGACAACCTTAAAGGGATGTCGTCACACATTTAATTTTTTTTTTCTGTGTGTGTGTAAATATTTTTTTGATTTTTTTTGTTTATAATATTGTATTAACATGTGTATTGTTTATGTAATAATAATAGTAGTAAAGGTTCAGTAGAAATGTCAGTAGATAGTGTTCAGACACCTGGAAATACCTATGTAATAAGCATAATGAAGAAATCTGTAAAGAGACTATTGAACTCTTCTGCGATATTATTATATGTTTGGGGAAAATTAGCCCCTAAAAGGCATATTTTCCGCTAAGGTGGGGGGTGTCAGGATCTGATAGCACCTGTGCTAAAGAATGTAATGTCTACTCTTTCTCTATTTGAATATCTAGTATTGTATGGTTGTGTACAGAATTTCCAAGGTGACATTCCCTCTTCGTGGAAAGGAGAATTGCTAGCTAATCCTTTACAGGTGGTGTGTTAGAGAAAAGAGATAGCTGAGAGGCATGTCCATCTGTCAGTGAAGTATGCGGATGACGAACAGGTTAGCAGCATGTTACTAAGCAAGAAAAGAATGGAGTATGTGTCCAATGAGGAGGCTCCAAAGGGGTTTATGTTGGGGAAAGCAGTGATTTGGAAAGGGCAAGTTTGCCTGAGATCAGTCATTCGGTACCTAGGTTTCGGACCTAGAGGTTGCGCTGTGTGGAAGTGCGTAAAGTGTGCGTTTTCTGGTGCGCAAAGGACACAGACGTCCTAGTGTTTAGTGCTCTGGGCTAAGAAGTGCAGACCCAGTATACTTGTGTTGGGAGACTCAAGGTTGAGCTCCAAAAAAGTGAATTCAACGTGTATTGAGGGTGAGGTGGAAAGTGTAATTGGAATAGTACACAACCAATCTTTACGGTATCTAATTTAATGTTGAACCGGATCACCTATATCCGAGTTGTAGTTGTATATATTTGTAAATAGCGTATTTTGTGTGTACATATATTCTTAATAAACTGATAATTCGGTTACTAGCGTAAGTCTTCCTTTACACCAATCTCACAGTGGGTGACCGATATCACCTAGTAATATCGGTGGTGGCAGCTATATCTACCACGGACATTCTGCAAAGTTGTGTGGACTGAGAGGAACGTCCGACAGAAACATCTGGCTTTTATTTTTGAATACGCTTAAATGTATGAAAATAATTTTACTGAACAAGAATTTTTTAATATGAAAATATTTTTTCAGAGGTAAATTAAATAACTACAGCAACAAATAATATATATATATGCAATTTGATATGTATATAATATATTAAACTCTCTCATTGTTTATGTTTAATTTCATTAAATACCATTTACACACATTCTAAAAATTCAAAAGTTTTCAGTTCCATTAAAATCGTTTGCTTTTGGCGAGGAAAAGTACTGCTCGCCAAATCGTGTGACATTTTCGTCTTTTCACGCCAAATATTCGAAACTATTTTAATTTTTTACATGTTTCCTTCTGTAATTCCGCCGCTAATTTTCACTGATCCTTTATTACATACATGAGTAGTTTAATTGTTATTTTTTTTTCAAAAAAATCTGAGTATGCCCAGTATGGAGACCTTCCTTGTGAGGGACAATTTGAAGTTATCATTTTTAGTCGTTAGATTCAGCAGATAGCAGAGGGAAAAAATTATTTTTAAAATGCTATAACTAGCAACCAGTCTTTGCTTTTAATTCTTCAAGATAATCTCCCAAAAGAAAAATTTCTTTTACAGCTTGTGCAAAATCTTAAAAGATCATTGTGTTATATTATTATAATTGCATTAAATAATCTGCATTATTAAAAAAATTAAAATATTTAATCTATTTTATCTTTGATCAATTCACGTGTTTAAAGTTTTTTCTTTAGAGCAATAGATATGTTCACCAATGCATACTGATTTTAATCTTATGCATAAAAAAATGACGTAAACCTAATATATCTAATGCTCATTGCTGAAATAAAGTGTTAAAAGTAGAAATTATTTGTATTCAATAATCTGAAACTTGTAAATTATAAAGAAAGAAAATGTCATTAAAGTTCTTCTAAAAAACAATAGAAATTATTTATATCTAATAATCTGAAACTCATAAATTATAAAGAAAAAAAGAAAATGTCATTAGATTTTTTTCTAAAAAACAACTTGCTCTTTTTTTTTTTTTTTTTTTTTTTTTTTTTTTTTTAGAAAAATAACAATTGGCTTAATCCTGTGCATAGAAAAAGACTTAAACCCACTATATATAACACTTATTACTGAAATGAAGTGTTAAAAGTAGAAATTATTTATGTTCAATAATCTGAAACACGTAAACTATAAAGAAATAAAAGAAAATGTCATTAGATTTCTTCTAAAAAAACCATTTGGTTAAAACCAATTGGTTTAAACCATGCCAACCCTGCTTATCAACTGAATTGGGTATTTTGACTGGGTAAGTGAACTTAAATGGGTACCCCCCCCCCCCCCAAACACACATATATTTGAATGTGGCCCTTCCTTTCAAAAGGTTGTGCATTTGAATGTAGTGCTAAATTTTAGTGAAAAAAATACTCTTTTAGGATGAGTCTTCAAAATAGAATGTGAAGCTCTTTGAAAGCAATTACTAAATACTGGAAAAAAGTTAGTTGAAAAATGATGTACTTAGTAGTATACCAGACCCGAAAGGGATAAATAAGTTTCAACGCATTATTTACTGAATTACAAATGATTATTCCTAAATAATTAATATTGGACATGTCATGCCCTTTATGCATTTTTCACTGTATATCACTTTTATTAAAAAAAATATTTAGAGTTTCTTTTCAGAAACTGGGTTAAACCAAGTCCTTTTCAGTCCTTTTCACAAGAATGAAAACCCATTCTGAAATTGAGCTAACCCGAAATAATATAGATCGATCTGACCCAAACTCAATGCACTAGACACAGCTAAAAAACAAGAGTCAATATGACCTACAGGCGAAAAGTAGAAGTCAAGCGAACCCAATTCCTACCTGCAGAAAAAAAAAAAAAAATTTATAACCTGACTGTCAGCAAAAAGTAAAAGTCAACCAGACCCAAACGTGACTCGCACCAAAAAAAAAGCAGAAGCTGACCGACCAGCAGCAAAAGAAATAGAAGTCAACTGGACCCAAACACGTCCACAGTGAAATAAATTAGCTCCAACCCACACATCAGATTGAAGTCTCAAAATTTCCTAAATTCCCCCCCCCCCCCCCTTGAGAACTTTCAGATCTGCCCTTGAATTTTTAATTAATAAGTACTTATATGTTTTGTTCTTTGATCTCAATAAAATTTTTCAAAAATATTTGGATCCCATTTAAAATTATTTGTCGATTTCGCATTAGAATTTCAGTCATTTAGTGATTTTCTTCAATATAATGTAAACTAGTCGTTGGGGGCCACTGTAATACTTACCCATCATGGATATGTATATGAAAATAAAACATGTGAAACTATTTATACAATGCATTGCAATTCATAAACAAAATTTAAATATTGTTAATATACATAGTAATGCTCTATTAAAGAACTGCTGATGTACCAATTTCGACAAATTATGTAAAACGCCAAACTACTCAAGTAGTACCGAACTGCGTAAAAGAAACATCCTTATAACTCCAAAAATAATAATTCTATTAACTAACAATTAACTGCGTCGGTTTAAGCGTCTCATTTCCAATTTAAATATACTTCTGAATTGAAATTTGAATGAAATACAGGGTCATGAAAAATCAAAGAATGTGGAAAACAAGATTACAAATTTCTCGGCGACTAATAATCCGATCGACTTCGTTCTATATGCAAAATGTGTGTTATTTTATTGCCTTTTACGTCCATTCCTTAGAACAAAAAAATTCGAAAATTTTTATGTACCTTTCATCAAAACGAATTTTTCGAGAGTCCGAAAAAATAGTTCCGGATAATCGAGGTTGCTGATATTAAATAGGGTTCGTCCCATTTTTACATACTAACTACATACAAAATTTCAAGTCTCCATCTCAATTTGTTCGGGAGATAAAGCGTTTACAGACAGACAGACGGACGGCAAAATTTTTTTTCTTAAAACATGTTTTTCGGAATCTCTACTATCTAAAACGTGTAAATCCGTCAAAAAAATTTTTCGATTTTCAAAACGATTGCAAGACTTACCCTATACTACGTATGATGGGTAAGTAATATATTCTGTGAAAAATGCTGTCTAGTGGTTAAATCATACAAAAATAAGTTAGTCTTAAATAAAAATCTTGGTATGAACTGTTTTTACATATTTTGAATAAAATTCTTTATATATTTTGTGTTAAGGCCTCTGTCCTTGCCCATGAAGACTTTCACGAGCTAATGCTATTCCTATGAGGAAGCATTTTTCTTAATAACTCTTTTGGATTTTGACATTTTTAAATAATTTTTTTTGCATTTGATAGCTGAGGTTCATCTCAAGATCGCTCTTTGATTACTTTTTCGATTTTGGTAGCAGATATTTTTTATAAAGATAGTTTCTCTTTCAGAACCGGTTTAGAAAGTGAATGTACTTTATAAAAAATACCTTCAACTAAAACCGAAAAAAAGTGTTGATCGTGAGAAAGACCACAGCTATCCAATTAAAAAAAATTATTTAAAAATGACAAATTAGCATTAGCTCACGAGCGTCTTCGTGGGCAAAGACAGGGGCCTTAATGCCGTATGTAATTTACTTGTTTTCAAAGTTGAAAGTTCAGTTATTTTATTATTTCTACATGTTTAATTTGATTCTGTGCACAACTAACATTGTTTGATCTTTTTAAAATGTTATTTTATGTTCTTTAAATAGGTGGAAAAAAATTAGCCAGAACTTGGAGCAATACTTTATCTGACTTGGAAGGAATCTGGGTTTGAAGTATAACTGACTTCAGAGTAAAGGATTGTGGATTTAAGTGCCAGTTTCTGAATTTTCAAGATATGCAGCTCCATATCATGTAAAATGTATTACTAAAAATTGTCTTTAAAAGAATTAAAGAAGAATTTTTGTTTAAAAGAATGATTTGTAAGCAAAAATTGTTTAATAAAGTAGCACAATGAAAACTAGTACCGCTTTATATTGTCCTGTTCTTATCTATTTATTTCAGCTATCCAAGTATGGTAGGTATTTTCAGATGGAACATAAAAACAAGAACTGGCAGATGACAGAAAATGGCTTAAGTCATCTAGTTTAATTCTAGCTGCAACTTGAAAAGAACGTACATAAGATTTATAGCAGTAGAAGAGGGGGGGGGGGGCAAAGATCTTTCTTTCGCACATTTGTGTGTCTAACATTTCATTTGATGTGTGTATGCATAAGGAATTAATTTTGAAATTATTATTGTGTAATTATTATATATTTGAAATAGTTTGTAAATTTTAAATTCTATTTCATATAACACTTTCTGCTCAACTAAAGTCTCTCAATATAAAAGTTTATAAAACATGAGTTTTTCCATTTAATTACCTCCCTCCTTCTTACTGCCCTCTTTCCAAAATTTGTATTGTCAATTTTTTTTTTTTTTTTTTTTTTGGGGGGGGGGGGGGGGCAGAGTGCAACAACATTAAGTGTGGAAAAAAAAATCAAGAATAAAATAGTTTTGCAATGAAAAAATGCTATCACAAAAGTACTTTATTGCTCAAGGGGGGGGGGGGGGAGGTGTTAACCTCTGGTACTATTTAAATTAGTAATAAGTTTTTTTCTCTATTATGCATTGATTATTACAAGACAAATGTCATAAAAGGAAAACACAAAATCTCCAATAAGTATAAATAAACTTTTTATTTAATGCTAAATTCAGCATTAAATATAATTTACTCTAATAATAATTCTTTGTATCATAATCAACAGCAAGTTAGCCATTGAATAGTAGAGTAGAAAATAGAATACTTTTTATACTTCACGATTAGTTTAAAAACATAAAGGAAAATCCCCCCCCCCCTTCAGCATACACACCTGCATCAGAAAAATGTCTGTTGCTTTGAAACAATATTTATTTTTCATGTATTACTCTTGAAACTCTAGATAAATGCCATAGTGGAGGGGAGGGAGAAGTACAATATTTTCATTATGAAAAAGAAATTGCTAATTTTTTTTGCTTCCTGATTAGGAAAATGATTTTGTACTTTTGTTAGTATATTAAAGAAGCAAATATATATATATGAATATATATATATATCTTTTTTGAGTTTTAGGCAAATGTACAAGAAAAGGAGTAAAATCTGCAATATGTTAAAAAAAATCTTTTATATTCAGCATTAATAAGTGTTTTATGATCAAATATAATACAGGTTGGCCATTGAATAGTTTATCAGAAGTTTAAATATTTTTTTTAATGTTTCATGATTTGTTAAGAGTAAATTTCAGATTTTTATTTATTTATTTATTTTTTTGCGATTAAACATATGAAACCTGATTAAAATGAAACTGAACGAAGAAAGGATTTATGTAATATAGCCAAAAAAAAAAAAAAAATGACTTTCTTTAATCATAATACAGCACAGGTAGATTCTGTAATAAATTAAAAGTGTGATTTACGTTATAAAATAAGTTCATAAATGCAAGGTATGGGGAAGGGGGGGGGGGTAAATTCTCCAATCATAACTTTCTGCAGCAAAACAACATTAGTTTCAATTCCCTACTATAAAATTAATTTAGAGAAAATCTTGTAACAATTTATGATTCTGAAACTTAAAAATTTTGTATAAAGTTTTTTTTCTCTTTCCTGTCCAGTTATATAACTCAAATAAAATATTTTAATTCTTTCAAGGACGGTGGTATATTTGTGAAACTAAATTCCCAAGTGGTACCAGACTTTTTATTTAAAAAATATTCATTATATATGTGAAATTTAGCTTGTTCTTGTTTACAATTATATTTGTAAATTTCCGTGTAATTAATTTCATCAATTTAGCAATGGAACTGATTTGACCTTGAAAGAATAAAAATAGGTACCGCAAAATAAATAAAAAATATATTTAAAGTATTAGCCGACATGCATATAAAATGTTATCAGATTAGCACAAGATGTATATTATCATATGTGCATCAAAAAAATAGTACAAAATGATTATTGTTGGGTATCAAATTTGTGCCGTAATTTTAACATTTTTATGCCAGAAATTTCGGAATTCCTACGTATTTGTATCGAAAAGTATCACCCATATCGCCGATTTTCGTCGCGGTGCCATATTTCTGGCGCCACGACGATAACCCATCTGAGTATCGCCAAAGATATCTAGTGAAAGGACAAAATCGATACTTTAAGGTTACGATCCGCTGTTATCGAAATGACACCTCTAGTACTTGTCGGAAGATATCATTCTTGTACCAAATTGTTAGTCCTGTGTTTGCTGGGGTGTTTGAAAGATGATTAAGGTTCAAACTTTCATGAAAATATAAAATTGTTAGAAAAAATTAGCTTTATGCATTTTAATATGAAAACGGTACTTACTAAAAAAACACTCCTCGTACAAAATTCATAATGAATTTAATGGAAATTTTTTTTGTGTTGTATATGAGCTTTTTTTAAATTACATCACTTCAGGGTTCATACGGGTCCCTTATTTTCTAGGTGAAATATAAGTTATATATATATATATATATATATATACAGGGTGTCCGAAAAGTCTGGAAACGGTCGAATAACTCGAAAAATACATATGAGATTGAAAACGTAAATATACGTGTTAAATATTTTTAAATAAGCTACTCAGTGATACCAAATTTGACCTTCGTAACCGAACCCCTGGGGGTCAGAGGGGGTCCAACTTTGAAATCTTAAATTATAAACCCCATTTTTTATTGCAGATTCGGATTCTACGGACAAAAATACGTAACTTTTGTATTTGATGTTTATTTCGAATCCTCGTTTATCACGATGTAATTGAGCGTATTAAATGATACATATTTCGACTTTTCCAACGGGATTTTCCCTAATCGAAACTAATTGGGGAGAATTTATGACATCAAATTCCTCGTCTTTTGCAATAATAGCGTTTCCTGAAAATCACCCGTGCCAATTATTTCGGTAGTGCTACACAGTTAAAAATTTGATCCATTTGCTGTAGCGTCACTCCACAGCTTTTATAGAATATCTCTTTCATGACCAATGAGAATGTTCCATAACACAGTAAAGTACACTGTAAAAAAATTGACCCTTTTGCTGCATCGTCACTCCACCGCTTTTATAGAAAACGATTACTTTACTGTGTTATGGAGCATTCTCATTGGTCACAAAAGAGATATTCTATAATAGCTGTGGAGTAACGCTGCAGCAAATGGGTAAAATTTTTAACAGTGTAGCACTATTGAAATAATCGCCACGGGTAATTTTCAGGAAACGCTATTCCTACAAAAGACGAGGAATTTGACGCCAAAAATTCCGCCCAATCAGTTTCAATTAGGGAAAATCCCGTTGGAAAAGCGGGAATATGTATTGATTTAATATGCTCGATTACACCGTGATAAACAAAGATTTGAAATAAACATCAAATACAAAAGTTACGTATTTTTGTCCGTAGAATCCGAATCTGCAATAAAAAATGGGGGTTATAATTTAAGATTTCAAAGTTGGACCCCCTCTGACCCCCAGGGGGTCGGTTTCGAAGGTCAAATTTGGTATCACAGAGTAGCTTATTTAAAAATATTTAACACGTATATTTACGTTTCTCAATCTCATATGTATTTCTCGAGTTATTCGGCCGTTTCCAGACTTTTCGGACACCCTGTATATATACACTATATTGCCATTGATTATTGGACACTTGCGATTTTAGACATTTTACTAATATCTAGAAAAATACGTGAGGAATCATCTCGAAACTCTTAGTGTATAAATATAATAGTATACGCCATACATCGCCGTGAAGATTTTTTACCGAAACTCCATAGGGGACCGTCAACAAATTAAAAAAGAATGAATATCTTTTGAATAACCCTGTCAAAACTAATGTAGCAAAAGCGCTCAAACTCTAGATTATGATTGAATGCCTTATTGTAATACACTGTGTTCACTTTTATGCAAATAGCATGCATACTCGCAGAGTAATTAAGGTTTTTATAAAAATGGTCCCAAATTTTTCCAAGTTTTTTTTATAATTTTCAGAATTGTTAATATAAAATAATATTTTTTTCAGAAAATATGACAAACATTGCACACAGTACTATGTAATCAGAATTAAAAAATAATGAAAATTGTGTACAAAATGAGTAGGTTTACTAAATAATTTTTTACTGCGCATGCGTCAAAGATATCAAAATTTCATTTGCATATTATGTTAGTTAAATGTATAGAGCAACTTTTGTGAAAGTCACAAAATCATAACTTGAAAATTCTGAAAATAATCGTCAATTGAATTAGTTGAAAATCCGTTATTCTCAAAAAGAAGCAAAAACAAGAGGGGTTGTATCCATATATTCATTGATTAGTGTCAATATAGAATACACAATACGGGATGTACTACTACATTTGATTAAAATCCCTCATTTTTTTTGCTTCATTTTGGAAACAACGGATTTTGTCCTTTTTCTATAGACGATTACTTTCAGAATTTTCAAGCTATGATTTTGAGACTTTTACAAAAATTGCTCTATATATTTATCTAACATAATATGCAAATGAAATTTTGATATCTTTGACGCATGCGCAGTAAAAAATAATTTAGTAAATCTACTCATTTTTCGTACAATTTTTATTATTTTTTAATTCTGATTACAGGGTACTGTGTGCAATGTTGTTTGTCCTATTTTCTGAAAAAAATATTAATTTATATTAAGAATTCTGAAAATTATAAGGGAAAAACTTGGAAAAATTTGGGACCATTTTTATAAAAACCTTAATTACTCTGCGAGTATGCATTCTATTTGCATAAAAATGAACACAGTGTATTACAATAAGGCATTCAATCACAATCTAGAGTTTGAGCACTTTTCCTGCATTAGTTTTGACAGGGTTATTCAAAAGATATTCATTCTTTTTTAATTTGTTGACGGTCCCCTATGGAGTTTCGGTAAAAAAATCTTCACGGCGATGTATGGCGTATACTATTATATTTATACACTAAGAGTTTCGGATGATTCTTCATGTATTTTTCTAGATATTTAGTAAAATGTCTAAAATCGCAAGTGTCCAATAATCAATGGCAATATAGTGTATATATATAAACCTAATTCAAATGCGCGGAATTTCGCCTTATTTAAGAGAAGATTTTCTCACAACACTAGTGCATTATATATACAAACAGAGCATAATATCTATTATCATTTTATAGCATGTATTTAACCCTTTGAGAGGCATGCAGTTGTTTTTCTGTAATGTTGAATTCACACCGGAATATTCGAAAAAAATATTTGAAAATAAAGAAATAACTTTTGAAACTTTTTTTCCTTCCAAAGTTAGAAATATAAAATTTAATTAAAAGCATCTGCTGCGAATCTTAGTTCAAAGCAGGTGGTATATAATATATCTCACTGCCCCGATACACTCTATTGGAGAACTTAATTCAAAAATTCTATCATGATCCTTCATTCCTTTAGGAATTTCTTTGGTATTATCATTAAAGTGTAAAAAAATTTCGGATGTTTTTTTTAATTCTTTGACAGACATTGTCTCTTTAATTGTTAATTTAATAAGATCCCTTTTTTATGCTGTATCTACGTGTCTCTTCTAATGAGATTCAAAAGTTCAGAATTCAATAAAGAGAGAAAATGTTAGGGAGTCTCCAAGCCATAATTTCCGCACTTAAGGAGTTACTTCCTCTATGTTTTCTTTCCTTCGTGATTTTTTTTCTATCAACTCTGGGTCCAGCAAGGATATCTGCAACATCTGAAAGAATAAACAATCTTTCTCTAAATTGATGCTTCTCATTATATACAGTATGTCCACTCTCAACGGTGGCCAATGTCTAATTTCTAAACCGTTAGTCATAGATATATAGTTTAAATTGCAAAAATGCTTTAAAAAAGGTAAAAAAAAAAAATTTAAGCGATTTAGGTCAAAAAAAAATTTTACTAAAAAATTACGAAAATTAAATTTTTATGCGGTGCCCTGGTTTCATAAGAGATATTTAGTAAAAATTTTCCATCCCTCTGACAAGCAACACAACAAAAGTCCCATTCATCTAACACTAAAATTGTCCGAGTTATGAAACTTTGTATTTCATGACGTAAACCACTTTTCTGTAACTGGAAACGGATGAGTTGCGATAAGCTTTAAGGGAGCGTACGCTAAGTGCCTAAAGTATTATAAAGGTTGTCCATTTCCAACGCTGTCTAATGGCTAATTCTTAAACTGTATGTCACAGACATATAATTCCAATTACAAAAATGTTTTAAATGAGGTAAAGAAGTATTTTTAAAGTGATTTAACTGAAATTGCAGCCATCATATAAGTTTTACGGTAGCGTTAATTTTAATTAATTAACTTCTAGATCGGTTAAATAATTAAAAAACTGACATGGGGATCACCAAACATGGTGCGCACAGATTTTGATGATTTCAAAGTATGTTGTAGGGCTCATACCACTAATTATTGTGGTAAAAGGGTTTCTTCAAATGGGCCTTAGTTTTTGAGGAAATGTGCTTAAAGTTTAGTGTATATTTTAAATGACTATTAGTATGGCTTCTCTGTGAGGATACGTTGCGCTGCGACAGCGTGCAAGTCTGCAAACCCGAAGGTTGAGAGATCGAATCCGGTTTGATCCTTTTTAGGTAGATTTCGTATGAAATACTACCTATTGCATTCTCTCCCATGTTGGAATTTCTGAAAAAATTTTGCATATATACGCCGATCATGACCTCTAGACGCCAAAACTACCATCAGTAAAAATCTTTATCTATCTATCTACCTATCGATGTATATCACTTTCTTCTAGACACGATAATTTCCATAATTATGCTCAGTTCTTCTTCAAACTTTTACATAAAATCAAGGGGCATAAAATCTCGGTCAAGTTCGTTAATGGGCAATATCGGACCAAGAGGGTGGAGATAGAGAGGATGTATTCAAATAACAAATTCGTTATTTTATGACTCATTTTTAAATCTAATTTTGCTCTGAAACGCATTCAAATGTCAGTTTTTTGTTATTTAGAACTATATAATGTGCGTATTAGTCGATTTTTTTTTTTTTTTTTTTTTTTTTTTTTTTTTTTTTTTTTTTATAAAGGCTGAATATATATTTTTTAAAAAGCTGTCAAAGTGGGCAATTCGCAAAAAAAATTCACAAAGCGATCATGATTAAAGAATTGAGGATGTATTCAAATAACAAATTGGTTATTTTATGACTCATTTTTATATTAAATTTTGCCCTCAAACGCATTCAATTGACTGTTATTTGTTAGTTAGGAACTGTGTAATGTGCCGTATTGGTCAGGTATTTGATAAAGGCTAAATATATATTTAAAAAAAGCTGTCAAAGTGGGCACTTCACACAAAATTTCCCAAAGCGATCTTGATTAAATAATTGTAGATGTATTCAAATAACGAATTGGTTATTTTATGACTCATTTTTAAATTCAATTTTGCTCTCAAACGAATTCAATTAACAGTTTTTTGTTATTTAAGAACTATAGAATGAGCATAGTGGTCGATTTTTTTTATAAAGTCAGAATATAATTCAAAATATGTTGCCAAAATGGGCATTTGAGACGAATTTCGTTTAAGTTGATTTTGATAAAACCAGTTCTTACAGAAAAATAAAATTTTTTCAAAAGCGGCCAAATAAAGTAGTTAAACTGGGTTTATCTCTAATCATTTTTTATTTTTTGTTGTTGAGATGAAAACTCTTCGAAATCTACCTCCGCCTATAGGCCATGCCGACAGGGATTTTTTATTTTTTTAATAGTTTTTAAATGATACAAATTTTAAGCAGAATCGGGAATTCTATAGTTTTTTTAATTTTCTTAGTAAATTACATTTATATTTTCGAATTTTTTCATATTTTTTTTTTTTTTTTTTTTTTTTTTTTTGTTATTGACAAAATTGCAGAACTAGTTTGTGCCTAGAACTTTTTTTGATTAATTATTTATATTTTTTATTTTAAGCACAGTTCTGAAGTAATAATTTTCTTTTTCCATCGATTTTTTTATTTTATAGAATTTGAAACGAAAATTTTAACCTTTTTTTTCTATAAAAAATATAAAATAATTTTGGAATCAATTTCGCAAATGTAATTTAGGATTAGATAATTCAAATGATGCATATCGTCGAAAGAGTAATAAAATATCAATGCAGTAATGCTAAAATGTAAGTTTTTACCAGTTATCCAAATTTCCAATGCTCTGAAAATACATTTATCTACAAAGTTCAATCTTAACAACTATCCTTTGCACAAATAAGAAATAGCACATTTAAAATGATTACATTTAAAACTATTTTTTTCCCTCAAATCAAAACATTATATGGTTCATAAAAATTCAACTAAATTGCAAAAATCGTCTGTAAATAAGATAAAATTTTTGATGCTTTTTTTTTAATCGTCTGCTTTCTTTTCATCGGTTATATCAGAATAAAAGAAAATTTCTTTTCTGTTGACCTTATTTCCTCTTGTAGAAATGATGAATAAACTTTTTGCTGTTTTAATCTTTTAATGTACTTTTAAATATGTTTATCACGAATCCAGTGTTTAAGGAACATAAATTATGTAAATTTATACAAGTTTTTAAAAAATAAAATTTGAAGTATAAATTCAATCGGACTTGCGTTTATATTAAAAATTTCTGAAAAAATTTATTAATTTTCTTGAAAAATTCATAAACGTAAAGTTTTTAAGGGGTCAGTTTACATCAAAACTGATCAAAAAATCGATATTTGTTTTTAAACATTTTAAACATTAAATGAAAGCCTGTTTAATTGTGGATATTGTACAACCTCATATTTACCCATACGACAATTTGTAAATTTTGTTTATACACCCAGCGCAATTACCACATAATTGATAACTTTAAACGGGTTTTTTTATGTTTATTTTTTTTCTCTGTGTTTACTTTTTCTTCACTTTCATGTTTTAAAAATGCTAAAGTTTATTTTTTTTTTTATTTAATATAGAGATTTAAAATTTTTTGTACATGTTCTTTATTACATAGGGGTTAAATATGTGCATGGAAAGATTTAAGGTTATTATTATTATTGTTGTTTTAAATAAGAGTATATATGAAAATATGTTATATTTCATCACTCTGCACAACATATATCAGTAAAAAAATTATATTAAATTTAATGTTAGATTATCTAAAAATCCATGCACATAATACATCTCTTGTGTAATACACATTTAGCAATCTAAAAAAAGTGATTGATTAATCTAAAAATATTAATATTTAAAGTAGTATGGATTTTAAAATATTTAAATTTCCTTATACTATTAAAAAACTTGAATTAAGTATGCAGTTTTATTTATTACAAAATGTATTATTAGTTGATCACTGAAATGCAATCAGTTCACTATTTCAACCAATTTATTTAAATAATTAAAAAATAATGTAAATGTAAACTGTCCCCTTAAGAAAATATCAAAAGAATCAAAGCTGTAGATTCTACTTAAAAAACTACCCGATTCTACTTAAAGTTTGTAACATTTAAAAACTACATAAAAAAAGTAAAATGAAGCTCAAGCCGGATTCGATATGACAGCCTTCGGGTCTGCAGACTCGCACGCTGCCGCAGCGCCACATGTCCACAGTGAGAAGTTATACTAATGGGTATTTAAAATATACACTGAACTTTAACCCCCAATTTCTCAAAAACTAAGGCCCATTTGAAGAACCTTTTTAGCAGAATAATTAGTGGTATGACCCCTACAACATACTTTGAAATCATCAAAATCTGTACGCACCATGTTTGGTGCTTCCCCAGAGTCCGATCAAACTGAAGTTGGGCCCAGGGCCTGTTAAAAAGTTGGCCCTCCCCTATCTATGGATTTTTGGCGACATTTTCATAAAAAAAAAGGTTTATTTGAAGAGTTGATAAAGTTGTTTGGATGAAAAATACCTAGGTTAAAAGCTTCTAAAAATTTTATTGAGACATTTAGAATATTTAAATTTTACATTTCATATTTTATAAAACAAAATTATTTGAGAAGTATTTGATTAAGGGAAAAAAATCAGCTGCATAATTTGTGGACCCCTGAAAATATTGGGCCCAGGGCCAAGGCCCCGGAGGCCTGTGCATTAATCAGGCCCTGTGCTTCCCTTGTGAGTTTCAAAATTATCTTTAACAAGAAAATCAAATTTTAGGAAATCGCGAAAAACCTTTAAATGCGTCCATTGGTTATTATAAATTTGGAGATTAAAGTGTTACATTAGTGCAGATTAATATAGACTGATAGAGAAAACAAAAGTCCTTCCGGCAATGCCGGGAGGAAGAGGTAGCTTTCATGTACTTATATATATATTTATTTATTTTAAAGTAAGTTACATTGTTCAAAAATACTAAGCTCAAATTAGTGGAAATAATCTTATAAAATTAGTGATTTTATAAGTTTGAATACTAGTTTTTGTCAAGACTGAATATTAATAGGAATTTTTAGAAATTAGTCATCTTTTATTCAACCTGGTTTTATTTTAAGCGATTTAGAGAGTCACCAAATCCCACGATATCATAAAGTGTATGCCACTTTAAAGCAACATGATGGATCGTTCAGATCAGACCGTTTCAAAATGTCAGCCATAAGCAAAATTCAAAGTGCTATAACTCAATCATTTTTTAAGATATAGACATAATAAAAAGTGTTCTAGAATCATTGTTTCAAGTTTTAACACGTAAAAGAAAAATATTTTTCAACTTTTAAATTTTTCGCATTTAATTTTAAATTTTAAATTTTTTTAAAAATTTAAAATGGCCACCATTTTGAAACAAGATGGTGGATGATGCTGGCCAACGAACTCGATCGAGACATTTGTATGTACTATGTACATACCAAGTTTCATTGAAATCGGTTCATAAATACGCGTGTTATCACGTGACAAAAATCAGATCATTTCAAAATGTCAGCCATAAGAAAAATTCAAAGTGCTATAACTCAATCATTTTTTAAGATATAGACATAATAAAAAGTGTTCTATAATCGTTGTTTCAATTTTTAACACGTAAAAGAAAAATATTTTTCAAATTTTGATTTTTTCGCATTTAATTTTAAATTTTAAATTTTTTTAAAAATTTAAAATGGCCACCATTTTGAAACAAAATGGCGGATGATGCTGGCCAACGAACTCGGTCGAGACATTTGTATGTACTATGTACACACCAAGTTACATCCAAATCGGTTTATATGTACGCGTGTTATCACGTGACAAAAATCAGATCGTTTCAAAATGTCAGCCATAAGAAAAATTCAAAGTGCTATAACTCAATCATTTTTTAAGATATAGACAAAATAAAAAGTGTTCTGGAATCTTTGTTTTAAGTTCTAACACGTAAAAGAAAAATATTTTTCAACTTTTAATTTTTTCGCATTTAATTTTAAATTTTAAATTTTTTTAAAAATTTAAAATGGCCGCCATTTTGAAACAAAATGGCGGATGATGCTGACCAACGAACTCGGTCGAGACATTTGTATGCACTATCTACATACCAAGTTTCATTCAAATCGGTTCATAAATACGTTAGTTATCGCATGACAAAAATCAGATATATATATATATATATATATGGTTATATATATATATATATATATATATGTCAACATATGAACGGAGGGTGTTTTTGGGGTCTGGGGGTCATGATCGGTGAAAATATACCAAAATTTTCCGGAAGTGCTTTCCTCCGGACGGGTGCAATAGGTAGCTTTTTACTTTTTGTAATGAAAGCTACCTAAAAGAATAAGGCGAGTTTTGAATTTAGCATCCTCAATTGTATTTTTACATATGTTTTATTTCGTAAGGAAATGAAGCTGTTTCTTTTAATGATTTAAGTTTAAAAAGATGCTTTATTTTGATAAGCTTTTATTTCACTTATGACTTTCTTATGTATTTTTTCCTAGGTCAAAATTTGTATTCAAATTTTAACTCACTTCCAAATATCTGATCGAGGTCCAATTCGCAAAGTTATTTATATCCAATGATTATGTAACATTATTACGATTTTAGGTGCGTACCATTTATTTATGTTATAGGAGTACACCAAGTTCTATTAGGTTAAGTAAGCTAATAGAGTTTTAAATACATATCATTTTGTAACAAATTGTGCTTTTCATAATGAATTATAAAATTATATTTGTAGTACAAGTTGTATATTTTGCTTTAATATGTAAACAACAGCATAAATTTAAAAATAATATTGTAAAAATTATTTTATTCTCAATGTTAATGTTAAATTTTACATTTGACGTTTATTTTTATTTCAAGTAAATTTGTGACTGACCCCTATTTTGCAGCAAAAAATATACTTCAACTTTAAGCAGCTATTACTCGGTCAGTTTTAATCACAGAGGAATGGGACTTTTTTTGTCTAACTTGTTAGAGTAGTGGTAAAAATTTACTAAATATCACTTATAGGACCGAAGGACCGTATAAAAATTTAATTTTCGTAATTTTTTACTAAAAATTTTTTTGACCTAAATCACTTAAAAAACAATCCTTTACCTTTTTTAAAGCATTTTTGCAATTGGAACTATATGTCTATAACTAACGGTTTAGAAATTAGCCATTGTCCTCCGTTGAGAGTGGACACCCTGTATATTCAGTGTTGAATTCAGAGGGTCTGGGAGGGGGGGGGCATTCGTCAAGAACATTGACATGTACTACACATATAATTTGAAAACTTGTTTGTGTAGAAATTCAATCCTCCCCCCCCCCCCCCCACACACACACACTCACACTCCCCGCACATAACAATGTCCCTCTTGCGGAAAAACGTTTGACTTCAATATTGTTGAATTTCACTTATTGATTTTAACTTTTATAAAGTACTTTTAGTGAACTTTAAAATTACTTTAATATTTAATTTGAAAACTTATCTCCTGTGGCAGTTGAATCCATTTCTTGGATCACATTTGTTGTTATCGTGCATTTAACGTCTGATTCATATGAAGAAATAGCATTTACAGTTCTATTTTTAGCTGGAATATATGTTGAAACTTCCCAGCTATCATCAGAAACTCCAAAAGTCTGATCATTATCAGATGCAAATAATATTGCATTGATTTAATCTTGCGTTAGCCCTTAATCAAACGTAGAAGTTTTATTAAAAGAAACTATGAAAAATTGCTATAGAAGCAAGATGAAGTTTAAGAAACTACAAATGGGAATGCTGATAAGAATTTTTATTTCATAAGTAGTGCCCATAGTACCGTAAAATGGGGTGAATCGGAACAATTTTCAACTTTAACGTTAAAAAAAGCAACAACTGATTTTTTCATTTTTTTATTTTTCTACTTGAAACTTCGGTCTTGTTTTGTTCTTATACTTTTTAAGCAAAAACGAAACATTTTTACTGTTTATATGTATATTATTTATTTTTTAATGATGTTCCGATTCACCCCTATCTGCGGGGTGAATCGGAACATATGAATGTTATAATCTTTATTTATTCCGATTCAAACTTTAATAGGGATAATAAAAACAGGTAATAATGATAAGGGAGGAATAGGAACACGTAGTCATTGTGAAACCAAGCCTTTATTTTATATACAAGTAAAGATATGCCTTTTTAAAAATTAGAAAACAACTTTGAAATCAAGAAAAATTAAAATTTATTTTAAGAAATTATATTCGAATTGCAAAAGTAGAATTTAATATAAATTCACCCTGTTCTGTGTTATCTTTTACTAGTAGTCATTGGGTAAGGGAATATATTGAGTAGCTCCAATCGCTGCGCATGTAGTAATACGATCTACTAATACGTCCACATCCCCAGCCCTTAGTACTGTTTGCATCCCTCTCTTTTTTAATTGGTTTTTCATTTTGAGATGTTTGTGTAATGTTGTAGATGTCAGAGAATAATTCTGTGCGGTTTTTCAAACTAATTTGCTATTTTTAAATTATTTTATTATGTATTCCATGTCTGTTGGATTAGGCGTTGCCTTTTTTGTTTAACCAAGTAACTTCTTGGCACCTTTAAACTCTTCAAGTAATTAGAAAAAACAAAATATTGTTACAATGCATATTCAAACATATGTTTTCATATATTACATGAAATTATTTCTGTATAGAAAAATAAAACATGGAAGAAAACGTATTCCGATTCACCCCGTAAATCTTAAACCTCTTATGTTACAAGCCATTTTTCATTTTTTCATTGTGTAGTTTAGACATAAGTAGAATTTAATACAGCATATCGTTTAAAGGTCTATCATTAATTAAAAATCCCCTCTCTTAGGTTTAGAATATGAAAAATACTGTAGTTACATACAAAGTTTTGAAGACGTTGAAAAACATGAGGTTTTTGAGGAGCCTCTTGCAGTTTTTTTTATACACCCCAGTAGTGGTACCAACATGTCAAAACTGAATTTCCCAACTCTTAATGTTATCACCTTCTTATAAAAAAATTGGCAACTAAAAATATCATCACATATATTTATAATGAATTTATTTGTATGACCGGAAAGTTTCGTTTAGTATTCACCCCGCTGTTCCTACACTGTAAAAAAAATTCTGTAAAGGTACTAAACATTTTCAAGGAAACTGGGATTCCAAGAACTTTTCATGTAACGATAACAAGAAAAACTCATGTAATCGATTCTAAAACTAGAATTTTTGCTGTTACCGTTACAGGAAAAGTTATAGGAATCCCAGTTTCCTAGAAAATGTTTAGTACCTCTACAGAATTTTTTTTTACAGTGTATTAACCCCATTTTACGGTAGGTAAATAGAAAGAATGAAAAATACTAAACCGCAGGGATGTAGCAGTCTTAAGAAATTTTAAGTAATCATGCATCTTAAAAATAACATAAAATTCATAAAAACGCTTTAGGAAGGTATATAGAAAAACTTAAACGAGATGAACAAAATAAGATGAAGAGAAATTATATGGAAACTGGTGTACACTTTCCAAATAGAGTGACGCAAAATTTGGGCGTTTAAAATGTAATTTTTCTCCTGTGCCTCAAATTCTGTCTTAAGCAGGTTTGTTTACACATCCCATTTTTCCAAGTATTTTTTTTATAATAATAAAACCCTGTATAGCATAAACTTACTCTAAATTTTTTCTACATTTCCCTTAACAAAAATTTCAAAATAAAACAAAGTGGGTGAAGCCACCCATATGAGGGGAGCCTTGACCTATTATTTCCTTATGATTAAAATAATTTATTCTTCAATTTTCTTATATATTACACTTATGTGCCAATTTTATTTTGATAGCTCATTGTATAATGAATGAAATTATACATTAAAATTTATTCTCGGTTCAATATTTAAATAATAATAAAAGTTCCTTCTGTAATAAGTGGTTCAATCCTTTCTAGTTTTTCTTAGATGAATGATACGAGTTTTTGGTAAAAATGGGTAATGGAGGCCGATATGAAAGTCTCTTCAAAGTGTTCTGCAGTAATTTTATAGTAAAGATACATTCTATGATAAGTAGGACCCAGTTGATGAAAATTTTCAAATCAGCATACACTGCTCTGATAGAAATGAACAAGTCGAAATTGTTAGTCAAGCGTGGCAAATGAGGTCCGTTCGTACAATTACTAGTTTTATATGCATTCAGATCTTGGTGCAATAGCTGTTGCACTCTTATGCAAAAATGTAAGAATAGAAAATTTATTACGATAACATATAAGAAATTCAATAATAATGACTCCATCTTAACCTCTTCGCTACTGGCGATTATTACAGTATTTTTAATTATTACTGAATTATTTCTTCTCTCGTTTGACTTCAGGGAGCGATTTCTGTTTTATTTTCATTAGCTCGAATCTTAGAATTCGAAACATATTATTCTTATATCGAAATTTCATTTATATTTGAGTATCATTAATAAAATGGGACAAAACTGATGTACCCATTTGGGTACTCAGGGACTGAAGAGGTTAAATATGAAGTAATCAACATGACAACCTAATTTTTACCTATCATGGGATGTCAGTGAATTAATTAATTATCATAGGATTTAATAGAAAGAAAAAAACTGTTAATATCTTTTTAAGTTTTGACTCTATTTTCATAAAATTTGAAATGACTCTACAAAATTCTGCAGCGATTACATACGTTAAATTTCGCATCATTCGGTTGGGTAGTTTATACGCTGTTACATGCGGACAGATGGACGGACAGACGGGCGGACCAGACGGTAACTACACTGTAAAATATCTGTAAAGTTACTAAACTTTTTTTTTAGGAAACTGGGATTCATAGAACTTTTTCTGTAACGGTAACAGCAAAAATTCATGTAACAGAATCGATTACATCAATTTTTGCTGTTACCGTTACGTACAAAGTTTTAGGAGTCTCAGTTTCCTAGAAAAAGTTTAGTAACTTTACAATTTTTTTAATAGTGTATGGGAGCTACGTATAAATTTTTTAACGGGATTTTTAAAATAGCTAGAATAAATGTTTCATAATTTTTTAATTGGTTTGTTGTATTAAATTTTACTGTTCTATATGCAACTGCTATAAGGATACGGCTAGTGGTAGGCGATTCTCGAAAATTTACTAATCGAAAAAAATTATCAGCATACACTGTAAAAAAAAATATGTTAAGGTACTAAATATTTTCTAGGAAACTGGGATTCCAAGAACTTTTCATGTAACGACAAACAGGAAAAATTCATGTAACCGATTCTGAAACTTGAATTTTTGCTGTTGCCGTTACAGGAAAAGTTCTTGGAATCCCAGTTTCCTAGAAAAAGTTTAGTACCTTTACAGATTTTTTTTACAGTGTAATAAACTCCATCGATACAGCCCTTGATTATTTCCGAGAATCTATAATCAAGATGTACTACAATCGATCATTAAAATAATTGTTTTACATACTTATAAAGGATTTTAGTAAATACATGGCAATTAAAAACGGATGGAATTAAAAAAACAATACTCCGAAGAAATGATAAAAGGAGTAAGTTTTAAAAGACAAGGAAGTTCAAATATTAAAAATTAGAATTTTTTGACAAAGAGCAGAAAAATGTTAAAATAATAATAATAATAATAATAATTTTAGGAACACCTGTTGGCAAAAACAATAATTAAATGGGATCAAATTTTTTCATTGATTTCTCTACATCATGGAGATAAGTTCGATAATTTCCACATTATTAGAAAACCTCTTGATGGAATACGATAACTGCATCCATCGAATGGGGCAAATTGGAAGGAAGGGCACGGAAAGGGTATAACATGAATAAGTGGTCACAGTGTTCTTCAACAATATATCACATGAGGGGTGTAGGTTAAATGAGGTCAAATTAAAGGGAGAGGCGCTGGGGGTGTATAATTTGAAATAATAGTCATAGAACTTGCCAATGATGTATTACATGAGGGGTGGAAACCGAATTTAGAAAATTGCCCCCTCCCCAGGGTTTCAACTATCACGCGTCCTAAGTATAAAACCTTCCCCTCTCTTTGAAAATTTTATTTGTTTTAAATAATATTTATCAAAGGCCACCGTAAAAAATCCGATCTGTAGTGATAAAACGCTGTAATTTCAAAAAAATTTAAAAACTTCTCCTCGGGTGGAGGAGGCAAATTAGTGTGAGGAATGAAAGGTTCATAATATGAAAGAGCAGTTCGAATGCTTTCCAATGATATCTCACAACGGGTACAAAAAAAAGTTTTGAATTTTTTTACCCGCACTTTAACACCCTCGGGGGTGATTTTAAAATAGCTGAAACATGTCTTTAATTATTTTTAATAGATTTATTATCTGACGCTTCTATTTAAAATGACAGCTGAGATGTGCTAAATGTTTTAAATTGTTCGACCCCCCCCCTTTAACCCCTCAGGAGGACAATTTTAAAAATCGCTGAAATATGTGATTAATTATAGTTTCAGCAGATTTATTTTCTGAAATTTTCACGCTGCTATCTTAAACGGCTACTGACATATAAGATGTTCCAGAATTGCTAACTCCCCCATTATCCCCCGTTAGGGAGGGGGATTTTCAAAAATTCCATTTTAGTGCACGCTTACATGATAAGAAATATATTCCCCCAATTTTCATGCTTGTACTTCAAATAATTTGGGCTGTGCGTTAATTATCAGTCAGTCAAGACAAACTATTTTATAAATGTATAGATAGATAGAATATCGATTTAGATATAGCGTAATTTTACCACATTGAAGCATTCGTCTTATTTTTATGGACTAGATGAGTATAAATGTTTTTATTAATCTATAAAAATATTTTATTTTGCTACCTTAACATTTTAAAACTCTTCAATTTTAAAATTCTTCATTATAAATAAAAATAAATTTTATCCTGTTCTCAGTTAAGCAAAAGTTATAATTTTAGTGATGAAGCTTAGCTTTTCTCATTTACCTTTATTTTCCGTGGTCATTTTAGTCATGTCATTGTACGTTTTACTTTAGGTACACAAATGATGACAGCACCAGACAAATTGTCCGTTTGTTCGTCTTCCTCTAATAAGTAGCTGTTAGTGCAGATCGAACATTTTTGTTTTGCGTTTGGCTTCCATCTGAGATTTTTTTAAATATATATCTATAGCATTTTGTGTTTTTGCTTTGTTTACTTCACTAACCCTCTTTCCATTGCTTTTCGTTTCTTCCCTCTTCAAAGCTTCTTTTTTATTGAATTTGATTTTTTTTTTTTGTAAAAAGAGGAGGGGGATACTAATTCTGAGTCTGGTGAAAGTAACTAGGTGGAGGGGGTTGCAAGGAGTCCCAGTCAGCGGAAATCCATGGCCGAGGACTATAATTTGAGAAGCAATGATTGTCATTTCTCGGTGAACCTGTTTTTGCTGGGCATCTTCTTGAATGACATGCTTGTCAAGGCATCATCAAGGCACCTGAGTGGTTTCATGGGGTCCAAAAAAGAAGAGGGAGAGGAAGGAGGATTCATCTCTCTCTTTCTTTAAATTCTTCAGGTCCATTTTAATAAAGTAAAATGCATGTTATTTCCGAGACGTAATAATCGCTATATCAAGTTGAAATTGAGAATATAGTATACATTAAAAATTGAAATGACTTCCATATTACGCGAACGCTAAATAAAAGCGAACGAAAAAGTTTCTCGTGTATAAATTTGATTTCACGTGTCGCAGTTGGAATTATATAAATATTTTTTTTTTTTTTATAAATAATAGTTCTGTTTGGCAGTTTTATGTTTACTTTTCTGTATGGCAATAATTTTGTATCAATAAAAATACTAATCATGATAGCTCTATTATAGCTAAATTAGTTTTTATATAAACAAGAATAATTTATTCCTTGGTAGCGTACATAATGTTCCAACGAGAAAAAGAAGAAGAATTATATTAACTTGATTTTAAATCAAAATTTCAGTGGGTTGAAACCAAATTTTTTATGATGTGTTGTCAATAATGATTATGAGAACATGTTTTTTCTCTAAGAAAAACTTTTATATTATTCATTGATAAACAGTCAGGTACAAGTATTACTCGCACTTAGAGGGTTACGTACAATAAATATATAAATTATTAACTGTATTGCTAAAAAAATTGTTGCTCAAATAATAATAAGACTTTGAAGAAAACTATACAGCGTAAAGTTGGGTTTAGCTGTGTATATCAGAAAAGTATGAATAGGTATGCCCTAAAATTTCAAAGAGATATGTAGCCTAAATAATTCCAAATGTTGCTAATTTGTATAACTCTTTTTTTAAAATCTTATCCTGATCTGTTTTTCTACGATCTTAATTCGGTACTGTTAATAAAATAGTGCATATTTAAACTTTATCTTGCATTTTATAAAACTAAATTCAGCATAGTAATAATCTTCTCTTTTTGCAAAAGAGCTAAAAAAATCCCTTGTTCGAAGTTTAAACTCATAATTGTACTAAGCGCACTTTGAAAGGAGGTCACAAAGTTGGAACACAAGTTTGGTACGTGTCGCGATTTTCCAGATAGGTTTAAAATTAAATTTTAAAGATACTGAAGGCATATTGAGCGATCCACTGAATGCAAACAAATCGCGAATCAGATAGTATTTATGTGATTACTTCTAATTAAATTAGTTTTTAACAGTTTGACATTTATTTCTTTTATACTGATATTCAGCATTCCATAACATAAATATATCATCATACGTTGTTATGTAAGCTTTAAAATTTGATCATAAGTTTACCGCCATAGTCAAAGCCTCCAAACATCATTAATAAGCCTCCTCCTGTTGAAAGCTATCCACAAGCGAAGCAGAGTCAATGGGGCCAAATATCATCAAACCAGGAAAGACCAATAGCATTTTGCTATATTCCCAAATAAGAAAATAAAAAGAATATTGCCCAGTTAAACTGATGGCATTGAGTTCACAGGCTACGCATACTAATTGTATATTACAGCTTTATATTTTCAAGGGTTAATTTCGTTCGAAAAAAAATTAAGAAGGGGAAACAGCTCTCCCCTTTTCCCTTTTTTATACTTAATCATTGAACCTTCTAAACCATCAAGGACATGCTTTATCATATTAAAAAAATCTACATCCAAAATTTAGAGCAAATCGGACAATTCTTAATAAAAACCTTTCGTTTATATAATTATATCAATTAAGGGGAGGGGCATGAGCCCCCCGTTCCCCCTCTTATACATATCGAATGAACTCCAAAAACTAATCAGGGAAGCGCCTTATCAGGATATACCTATATACAAAATTTCAAGTAAATTGGATATTTTTATCATGAGTTATCGCGTTACGCACACACGTACGAACGAACATACATACATACAGAACGGGCGGGCACATAAGCTCTCAGACTATGATAGCCTGTGCTAAAAATTAGTTTGGATGGCTCAAACTGTCTTGCTTTCTATTGGTATGACATGAGGAAAGGAGAGGAAATTTTCTCCAAAACGCAACACGATAGTGGTTTATTAATAATGATGGGAGGCTTCTGCTATATTGGTAAACTTAACCTGACTCTTCCCTCAGACAGCATGTAGGCTACAAATTACCAAGAATCGTTGGGAATCTATTTATTGCCAACTGATGAGTGAACTGATGGTCTAAGTTGGATATTCCAACAGAAAGACGTCTCCATAACTTTTGCAAAATCCTTCTAGGAACGGTTTTTTGATAATTGGGGACATGTTATGGAAAGGCCTGCCCTGTACCTTCATCTTAATCCCCAAGGAAATGCGTGGAGTATCCTCGTAGAACTTTAAATGCCAATGGCAGACAGTTTAAGTCTGTGACAGAGCTGATGGCCGCCATTATTGAGGCCTGAGATAATACTTATGCTAATATTTTCCAGGGATTGGTAAATGGTATGCCGCATCGTATATTCCAAGTCATATCTAAGCATTGCGGATATAATTACTATTAACAGTAGTGGCTTTATTTCGGCGGGACACACCCTCGCCCCTTCATTTTTTATATATTTTTTTCCCTGATCAAGTGGGGCAGGGAGTGAGTTATCCCTTGTAAATATGCATTCATATATAGTCTTTCTTAATGTATTTGTTTCGTTCTCGTGGTTTTGTTTCGTCTCCGATTACGGCATAAAAAATTATGGCTTTATTTATGTGGGACACACTGTAAAATTTGCCCAAGCCTTCTAAAAGTATCAGAAAGAAATAGATCTGCACAAATTTGCTTTTAACTGAGATAGTGTTTTGATGCAAATTGTTGAGTCTCCATTTTCTCCATCTTAGTTAAACTTGGATTGCCATTTCAGTTAAAATTTTTATCATAATTTTCTGCATCTTTCTATAGTTATATATCATACCAATTAAAAATTAATCAATTTATTAATTTTCAGAACATATTTTTAACATTATGGTTATGCATCAGTTTTGGCTCTTTCGTACTCAGACAACACCTTTCGTTTATAAATCGTATCAAAACTAAGAATGAAAAGTATTGCTCATAGTAAATAACACATTTTTATCGCTACTACGCATGTCACGCTACCTTTTTTAATCAAAGTTTTTGCACATTACTTCAGAATAACCAATGAAATATTATATTTTTTAAATCAATTTCCATGTTTGCATGTTACGAAAATTTAATTTTTAATTTATGTTATTGTTGATTATTATGTACGAAATTTTATTTTTTTACATCATTTGTTGTATAAAGAATTGTATAATGTATAAAATTTCATTCATTCTCAATGAATATTATAGAAGTTTTTTGTTAAAAGCCATATTTTCAAAAATCAGTGGTGAAAACTACTGTGGTGTTGAAAAATAACTGTGTGGTACAGTTTAAAAATTTAAAGGACTTTCATATTACGTGAATGCTAAATGCTGCTTTATCGTATAAAAAATTATCTTTCTTAATTTAATTATATTTATTTATTTAGAAATAATAGATAATAATATTTTGGACGTCTTCTTTTTCCTCCATGACAGTAATTTCGAGCCATTAATAAATAAACTGATCTTTGTGCCTCCCTTGCGGCTAAATAAAGTTTTTCATAAAAACAATAATTTCCTCAAATAAAGAAAAACTTTAGGGGGATCGAAAATAGTATTTTTATTATATTCATATCGAGTTAAAAAATGGCAGCAAGTAAGGTATATACATTCCTTAGAATTTTCATGAAGTAAAGCACAAAGAATTCAAAATTTAAATTACAAATTTTTAATTAACTCATACAATTTGTTATAATTTCTCGCTATTAACTAATGTGCAAAATTATGTTAAAAAAATAGCGGTACAAGAGTATGTACCCTGAGTATGGTACAGATTAAAAGTTTAAATTACTTCCATATTACGCGAATACTAAATTTTATTTCTAGTCTGTAATTTTTTTCTGTATTAATTATAATTTTATTTATTTATTTATAAAAAAGCACCTAGGGTAGATGTGCCAGTAATGGGCCACCTTCCAGTAATGGGCCACCTCGCACTTTTTGGTTTATAAAAAAATAATAAATAATAGTTTAGCTTTTATTATTTTTTTCTGAACTCTACCTTGCATGCTTTATAAGTTGGATTAATTTTTTACACTTTTCGTCAAAACAATTAAGAAGCAGAAAATAAAGTTTCACAGTTTTTCTGTTTTTCACTGAAAATCTTAATGAACATGCTAAGAGCAGACTTTACTTACTTAGTTTTATATCTTTTTTATTTTTCCGTAAAAATTGAATGTTTTTGTTTGGTTAGCAATATAAAACATTGAATTTAATATACCAATGGCTATTTACAAAATTTTATTTATTTTTAAGATTTTAGGAGGGGTGGTCCATTACTGGATTGCTTATTTCGTGATTTGCCAGTAATGGACCACCCAAGTGACCAATACTAAAAGTGTAATTTCAGTAGTGATAAAATATTTTGATTTAACTGAAAACTAAATAAACAAATTTAATACTTAAATTTTACTTACTAGAATTTAATAAAGACAATTTCTTTATAAAAACAGTCAAGTCTCTCTATAACGAAACTCCATACATCGAATTTCTCTATATAACGAATTTTTAGTAGGAATGTTCCCCTTTTCCCATGATTACATTAAAAACAGTCTCTATATAGCGAAATATCTATCTCCATATAACGAATATTTTCATAAAATGTTCTTTATTCAGTTGTAAAAAAATACTTCGAAATCACATGAAATCAAATTTCCATCTCTTATTCCTAATTTATCGTTCAGTGCTGAGTTTTTTTATATTACTCCTCTGCTTGAATTTTCTTGTTCCTTAAGTCCAACAAATTCATCAACCCCCTCCTTTCACACACCTTTCAACATCCTTCTCAAAACAGTGTTAATTGAATAGTTATACATATAAGAACGGGATCAATGGGGGTAATTAAGAAAAAACAATTTACAATTGCTTCAAAAAGGCCGAATTTTGTATACAAGAGGATAATGTGGATTCTGAGGAAGAAGAAGATGCGACTTACGCAGACATAAAAAGAACAAGTTGGAAATTGCACGTGAACGTAGCAAATGAGGTGCGTTCGTACGATAACGAAGTTTTAAAAATATTCAGATCTTGCTTTTATACTAAATAGTACTTCGGATACAGTATATTGGTTGAAATTCTGTAAATATACAGGAATAGTAATTCTTATTACACCTCAGCAACGTATATCTTATTCATAAAATGTGAAATAGTTGAATATAATTAAAACACGTACCAAACCATGTTTCCCCGTATAGCATTATACAGTGGAATACTTTTGTGTAGCCCTGTAACTTAATAATAAAAATTCTTTGCGTCACAGATTGTACAGAATGCATATTTTAGTATATATTTCATAGATTCATGCCAATTCTATTATGTTCGAATGAGTGTAACATCATTAAAATGCATTTGAAACTTCTTCCCCATTGACCGTAATGTAACGGAATCCTTTTGATTGTCCCTGTAATTGATCTATGCATCTGATTTTCATAACATTTGAAATGACTCGACAAAATTACGTAATAATTATATGTTTTAAATTTCAAACGATTAAAATTCATTTAAAACTTTTTCCCCTATTGACCGTAATGTAACGGAATCCTTTTGAATGTCCCTGTAATTGATCTATCCATCCGATTTTCATAAAATTTGAAATGACTCGACAAAATTATGTAATAATTATGTATTTCAAATTTCAAACGATTCGGTTGGTTAGTTTTCCGTTGTTATATGCGGACAGACAAACAGACAGATAGACAGACTGTCAGACAAACGGACAGATAGATGGATAGACAGACGGACTGAACGACAATTATAGGTGCTACCTATTTACATAATTACGAACGCACCTAGAAATAATTATCTGTTATTATTTTTTGTAGGGTGGCCCATTACTGGAACATAGGCGGTCCATTACTGGAACATAGGTGGTCCATTACTGGGCATTTGGGTGTTTAGACATATTTCTATTATTTAAAATATGAAATTTTTATTTCTATTGGGAAATGTAACTATGGGATTAGTTAAATATTGTTGAAAGATTAATATAATACGAAAAAAATTGGAATACAATAATTATAACTATTAATAAAAAATTATTTTTTAGAGAAATTCCTTAAGGTGGCCCATTACTGGCACATCTACCCTATATACTATTTTATGTATCTCAAGTGAAAAAAACACCAGTAGTCATGCTTTGTTCTCCGTTTATTTGTCAAAACCATTTTCTCAGAAAAGACTAATGGTTGAAAGTAGATTGGAAGTAATATCAAATAATAAGGTCTAGCTATTATTATGCAAAACGTGCTGCAATAGAAATTTACGCCCTTTAAACAACGTTTTTGGAAATCTTGATTATAGAAAATCCCGTAATAATTCGACATACATTAATAATTTAACGATTTTGTAAGTATTCACTTTACATGTGATATAAGATTACTCGTCGTGCCAAATCCTAAGGTTCTGTGTTATTCGGAAACAGCCTATAGAGTTTCAGAGCAAAACCTATATGGTACTTTAGGTTGATCTAGAAAATAAAATTCAGCACGAGGGAAGATGTTGTATCACATATTAAAAAAATTAGGTTTTAAATTTATGTCAATTTCTTACGTAACCAATTCCTGAATTTCCATAAACAGGAAAACAGATCATGTAAAAGAAAAACGGCATTAAATTATAAATGAATTATTTTCTGATTTTCCTCCTTTACATGTGTTGCATGACCTTACTCCAGGCCGAATTTTGATGTTCTAGAGCAACCAGAAGTACACTATGTGTTTTAAAAATAAAATCTATAGGATTCTTAGGGTTGACAAAGAAAGTTAAAATATGGCACAAAGAAAGTTATACAGCACAAATAAAGGAGAAGATCCGAATTCGTAATTTAATATTCTATATCGATTTAATACGTAACAAACACATGAATTTTCATAAATGGAAATAACACCAAATTAACGTATTTTAACGATAAATTTTGTATATTGGTCATTAAATAAGATACTTACTAAGATTTACGGTAACTTTGTTGACAGAGTTTAAATTTTTTCGACTCCGAAATGCCACGTAATACTAACGAAAAAATTTAAGTCTAGTCTCTAGTGACTATCAAATCTCCAGAGAATCAAAAACTCGCAAAAGGTATAAACCTGAGCGACTGCAAACAAAACACCACAGGCACAAAATGTAATGAGGGCAAACTCACAAAATTATCCTGTCCGAAAGAAGCTTTGAACGGCTCGAAAGACACTCCGTCACAAATCCACAGTGATATATGCGGCCTAATGAACACGGAAATCTTCACATAAAAAAAGCTATTTCATTACCTTTATAGATGAATATAGCAGATTTACAATGACCTACTTGCTCTCACTAAAGGGAGAAGCCATAACTAAATTGAACGAATTTATCACACTGACCAAAAACATATTCAGCAAACAAATCAAAGGAATCGGGACAGATAACTTGAGAGAATACCTAAGTAACGATTTTGAAAATTACCTAAAAATCAACGGTATCGAACACCAGCTTAGTGTACCGTATTGCTCACCTCAGAACGGCGTGGAAGAAGGAAAAAACTGTACGCTTGTCGAGATGGCGCGCACCATGCTTTTGGTGTCAATTTACCAAAGCGCTTCTGGGGCAAAGCAATTTTAACCTCTACCTACCAAACTAAACGTTTACCCACAAAAGGCAATAATAACATAAATGCGTTTGAATTATGGAACTAAAGAAAACCAAATCTATCCCACATAAAACTTTCGGATGTAAGGCGTATGCCTACATAGAAAAGGTAAAAAGGTCAAAATTTGACGAAAAGGTCATCAAGGGAATCTTTTTAGAAAACAGCGATAGAAGTAAAGGCTATAGAGTATACACTGCAACAATAAAATCGTTATATCTAGAATCGTAAAATTCTTAGAAAATGAGATAAGCAGAGTGGAACAGGATTTAGAGGAAACTGAAACCTCTTCCGGAAAAATTCGAATTGATTTAAACGGTGATGAACAGAATCAAAACACAGATACGCGACACGCTCCTATATAATCTCGAAGGTAATTGCGGAAAAACAGGGGAATATCTCCCGATGGACTCGGGATCGGCGTAAATATTTGCCAAATACAAGAACCAAAACTCTGGGAGGACGTGCAGAACATCGAAAATCTCGAAATCAAAAACAAGTCGTCACCTGAGAATAATAAAGTTCTATCAGTGTTTTTGAAAAAAATGACTTAACGATATAGATAGGTTCTATTTGTATCTATGAAAACATTTTTGCATCAAAATGATGTTATTTATAATTTACATATAACCTTACAATCAGAATGTGACATTATTTTAATCCAGAAATGCCTTCATAGATACAAAAAGAACATTTCTATATAGGTAAGTCAATTTTTTGAAAAACACAGATAGAACCTTATTATTCTCAGGTGACGAAGTGGCTAGCTGCATTTAACGAGGAAATAGATTCATTAAAACAAAACAAAATAAAACTTGGGTGCTAGTGAAGCCGACTCCCGGAAAGTGTATAATGAAATGTAAATAGACGTTCAAGAAATAATGTAGTGCTGACGGTTAAATAGAGCGCTATAAGGCTAGACTTGTGGTCAATGGGTATTCACAGACGTTTTTGTATGACTAAGACGAAACATTTGCCCCGTTTGTAGCATACACAAAGATAATATCGTTCTTACGCCGCAGTGTATAAGAAACCAGATATCACGCGCTTAGACGTTAAAAGAGCATTCCTTCATCGGAATCTTAACGAAGAAGTTTTAATGACTCAGGCACAGGTTTATAAAACAAATGATAATGAAGATAAAGTATGTCAATTAAACAAAGCGATATATGGCCTGAAACAGGACGTGAGAGCATGGGACATAAAAATATGCGAATCGCCGAAACGATTAAATTATCAGCAGTAAAAATCATATCTGAGCCTATTTAAAATAATTAAGAACGACGAAACTATTCCTAAAACATTGTGTATGTTGACGACATCCTGGTGGCTGCAAACGCGGAAGATACATTAAAAAAATAGGGAATTACCGCATAAATTTGAAATAAAAATATTGGGAAAAGTATCCCAGTATCTTGGAGTGAATATCACGTATTTAAAAAACGGAAGCTTCTTGCTGGACGAGGAAGACAAAATTGAGGGAATTATGAAAAAGTTCGATTTAACGGATTCAAAGCCTACATACATACCGATTAGTCCCAACTGTTATAATATCGATCCAAAAAGAAAACTATTAAGCGATATGTGAGGTGTAGGAAATGAGGTATAATGGGAGTTCTGCCATATATTTCAACAGTTATACGACCGGACATTTCAGCTAGCGTCAACATTCTATGAAGGTGCAACGAAATACCATAAAAAGCTGATTGGGTTGCAGTAGAGAAACTGATCTATTATTTTAAACTGACAAAACATTTTTAATTCGTAATTGATAAATGCAGATCCCTGATTCTTACGAGGTATTGTGATTGTGACTGTGCAAGGGTAGTCCAAGAAAGGTCAATTATTAATTTTTAAAATTTTTTACTAGTGCTAACTTCTTAATTTGTTCATTTTAGTTAAAAAATAAATATTATGAAGTCTGAGCTTAAAATTTTAATATTTAGAAGTAGCTACTAGTATCTAAAAAAGATTTATTTACCATACATGGGGGTAAGAATATGAGAATTCTAAGTAATTAAAATACACGGGTGAACTGAGTTTTAACCCACTTCTTGGCTGCGTTTTTTCTGCGCGCGATAACTACGATACGCCTTGCTTTCCTTTACTTTCCGCTGTCGCTCTTCTCGGCAACCCCTTGGAACGAAGAAGTGATTTCCCCCTCGTTTGCGGGAGCTTGCGGAGCATGCTCTGTTCGTTCTTTCTTTTCTAGCTTTATTATTGGACGAGAAGAGGAGAAACTGTAGAATTTTAATTCTGGCGCTTTGAAGTTAATTAAATTTCTTGTGTGTTATTAGACGGTTGGATTACGTATAACGATGAAAGTTGGTCGAGTAATTACATATTAAATATAAATGAAAATGACCATTTTCATTCAAAACTTAATATATTTCTTTAGAAAATCTATTATTGATTTCTTTCTTTATTTAAAAAAGGACTGGTTTTGTTTTTAAAAAAGGTATGTGTACAATTTCTTTGTTTCTTGAACAGAACTGTTTTGAATGTTTAAATATTATACATGTTTTAAAGAAAATGTGACCGGGAGGGTTCAGGGGGCAGAGCCCCCCTGAGAAAGGATTTTTTTTCTTCTAAAAGCTCTGTAAATTAAATTTTTGTTTAGGTCATCCGATTTTGGAATCTTAAATTTTCTGAAATAATTTTGTATGTAAATGAGGTTGTTTAACGCTTAAAAAGAGTGTCACTAGATGGCGCAAGTAGTTCTGAAATTCTCCTCTGAATAACTAATGAAATATGATTTGAAATCAGTCAGTTGTAAGTGAAAGCTTTGAATATGTTGTACGCGGGTTTTAATCTATTGAAAGTGTAAAATGTTATTGATGTCCGAAGATGGTTTGATTATATTAAATAGGTTTAGTTTTAAATATGCATATTTAATGGACTACAGTTACACTGAAATATATCCAGGAATATCCAAGATTGTAATGGAAGAAGTTGCAGTTTGGGGGAAAATTTAAACCGTGAATTTGGGCTTCAGGTTAAAGGAAAGGGAAATAATTTGAATTAAAATACTTTGAATTTGAAGCAAGATTAATCATTTTTGGTGAACCCGTATGTGATATGGATATGCATAATTTCATGGAGATTAAGACAAAGTATAATTAAGGTAAGCAAAGCTTCATATGAATTGAACTAGAGTTAATAAAGATTTTTTTTTTGTCTGAAAGTAAATTGAAAGGACTTGCATTTTACTAGTTGTTTTAACTGATTGTTTTAAATGTTTGAGAGTGTTTAACTAACTTTAACTATTCAAAGTAAAGGTAGCATTGAAGTAATAGCATATAATTAAACTAGTAACAGACTGTTTGATTGAAATATGATATATATTTAATTGAAAGTAAATATTTTGTAAAAATGAATGATATTGACAAAATTAAGAAAATACGTGCAACTGCACGCAGTTTAACCACAAAATTGATATCTAAAGTAGAGACAACTTTGAATGAGGGGGTTGAAATTAATATATCTAGTTTAAGAGTGTTTTTAGAACAATTAAACAAAAAATGTGAATTTTTAGTAAAGTATGTTACTGAAGTTGAAGGATTAATTAATAAAGAGGATGAGGTGGAAAGCGAAGTTATTACGGCTAAAAAATATCAGGATAAAATAATAGCCTGTAAATGTTTAATAGAAGAGAAAATTAAAAATAATTCTGCCTGTAATGAAAATGTTAATAAAGAGGGTTCTCATATTTTATCTCCCAAGGCTAATGTTAAACTTCCGAAGTTAAGCATAAATAAATTTTATGGAAACCCGAGTAATTGGCTTGAGTTTTGGAGTCAATTTGAAAATTCTATTGACAAAAATGATAGTTTAACCTTGATAAATAAATTTAGTTATTTGAAATCCCTAACTGGTGGTTTGGCATTTAATGCCATTAGTGGTTTGGCTTTAACAGGAGAAAACTATAAAATTGCAATTGATATTTTGAAAACACGCTTTGGTAGGATAGACCTGACTATTAATTCACACATGGCCAAGTTATTGAGTCTTGAACGTGTGAGGAGTTCCTCGAATGTGGCCGCCCTTAGAAAACTTTATGATGAAATTGAGGTAAATATTAGATCTTTGGAAACACTCAATGTAGTTTCTGGTTCTTATGGTCACCTTCTTTACCCATTATTATTAAAACTGTTACCGGAAGACCTCACATTGGAATTTAGTAGAAGGTAAAATTCAAAGGCTAATTCGAAATTAGAATTTGATATTAAAGAATTAATGGACTTTTTAAAAGTTGAGATTCAGTCCCGAGAACATATTTATTCTTTAAATGAAAGAGGAATTTCAGGTTCAGTTACTCAAAATGGTAAAAGAGATAGATAGAAATAGACGTTTTCAAAATGAAAATTGTAAAGGGGGAAATCCATTCACAAGTACATACGCAACGCATGTGAATTTTAATTGTGTATTTTGCGTTTCTAAGGAACATAGTTCAGAACAGTGTCCTACCAGCACTGCTCAGAGGAAAATGAATGCTAAAAAGCGTGGACTTTGTTTTAAATGTCTCCGGGGTAAACACGTAGCTGAGGATTGTTGGAGAAAAAATACTTGCAATATATGCAGAGTTGGCATAATACACTTTTATGTGAAAAACGTAATGAAATTATAGATTTAAAAAATTGTCAGGTTAATTCTAATACAGAGAATGAAAATAATGATCCAATGTCTACGACTGTTTCAACGTGTAGTGCAAATAATGTGAATAAAAATTCAACTGTTTTTCTGCAGACTTGCACTGCTTTAATTTCAACAAAATTTAAAAACATATTAATTAGAATCTTAATAGATGGAGGCTCTCACAGATCGTTTATAAGTAAGCGTTTAGCTGAAAAGTTAAATCTTCCCGTTATCGGAGTTGAAAAGTTACAAATACATACTTTCGGGGAGGAAAGACCCAATACAGGTGAATACAATTGTGTTAAAGTCGATTTGCTAAATCCGCGCAATCAAAACAAAAAGGCTACTGTTAATGCGTTAGTAGTAAATAAAATTACAGGAGCTAATGTAGTGAATATACCAAGTGGATGGATAAAGTCAAAATTGAAAAGATTATCTCTTTGGTTATCAGACAACAATAAAATGCCTATAGATATGTTAATCGGTGCGGATAGCTACTGGGAAATAGTAACGGGAAATATTGAACGTTTAAGTAAAAGATTGGTGGCTCTTGACACTATATTTGGAACAACACTACAAGGTCAAGCAACTTTAAATTCTAAGTATAATCCTTATGTTAGTGTAAATAAAGTGATAATTGATGAAAATAAGACAATATTATGCGATATTAAAGCAATTTGGGAACTTGATTTGTTGGGAATAAAGCAAAGTGAAAATGTAACTAATGAAGCGGAAAATAAAGTAATAAAGGAATTTGAAAATAATATAGTATATAAAAATAAACGTTATGAAACCAGGTTGCTTTGGAAAATGGAGCCAGAAAATTTGGATTCAAACTATGAAATTGCTAAACAACGTTTAATTGGGTTAAATAGAAGATTTAAGCAAAACATTTGGTTGTTTGAGCAATACGAAGAAATTTTAAAAGAACAGTTAAATAAAAATATCATTGAGGAATGTAATTTTAAAGTTACTGATAAAAATTGTTATTTTATGCCACATCATCCGGTAATTCGTAATGATAAATCTACTAAAATAAGAATTGTATATGATGCCTCTTCTAAGGGTAAAGATAAATTGTCTTTGAATGACTGCTTATTAAATGGTTTGAATTTGAATCCTAATATATTAGACGTAATTTTGAAATTTAGAGAAAATAAAATTGCATTCACTGCTGACATTGAAAAGGCATTTTTACAGATTGGGATAAGTGAGGTCGATAGAAATTACTTAAGATTTCTGTTTTCTGGAGATTGTACTATAGATGAAAATTTAAGGTGTTTTCGAATGACACGTGTGGGTTTTGGAATTAAAAGTTCTCCATACATTCTTGTTTGTGTTATAAAGCATCATATTAAAAAATTTGAAAAAATAAATTTTGATGCATTTAAAATGCTTGACACTGCGTTATATGTTGATGATTTATGCTCTGGAAGTAATTCAGTTGAGGATGCTTTTAAACTTTCTACAACTGCGGTGAATATATTGAAAGAGGCTAGTATGAATCTTAGACAATTTGAAACTAATTCAAAAGAGTTAAGAGAATTTTGGAGGAGAGACAATATATTGTTGGGTGATGAGGACGGCTCGAATAGATTAGCAAAAATATTAGGAATAAACTGGGATACACGTACTGATAGTTTAAGTCTTGATATGAAACCTTTGTTACTGGCATTAAATAATGTTAGTGATACAAAAAAATGCGTATTAAGTTGTGCCGCAAAGTTATTCGATCCTGTAGGATTTCTTACTCCCTTTACAATGAGAATTAAATGTCTGTTACAGGAATTATGGATAAAGGGTTTAGACTGGGATGAAGTATTTGATAGCGAAATAAAACATAAGTGGAATGAATGGTGTTCCGAAGTAAAACATTTAACTGAATTTTCCATGCCGCGGTATTTCTTCAATACGAAAGATATGATTCTGCAAGATAATATTGAACTACATGTCTTTTCTGATGCCAGCTTGAAGGCCTATGGCGCTGTCGCTTATTTTAGATTTGTGACAGAAAATAATAAAACAAATGCTATTTTCGTTATGTCCAAAACAAGGGTCGCACCTTTGAAGAAAATAACCCTTCCAAGAATGGAATTGTTGGGTGCTTTAGTTGCAGCTCGGATAGGAAAATATTTGCAGGATATGTTTTCTGTTCCAGGTATCATTTATTGGACAGACAGTACAATTGCGCTCCATTGGATAAAGGGGCTACCTTCAAGATGGAAACAATTTGTTTGCAATCGTGTTTCTGAAATACAGGAATTAACAATTCCTCAGAATTGGAGACATTGCGATGGTAAGAGTAATCCTGCTGATATATTAACTCGGGGATGCTCTGCAAAAGAATTGCTGGACAACGAAACCTGGAAAAGTGGACCGCCATGGCTGATAAAAGATCGAACTCACTGGCCGAAAAATCCAGTAGAATTTGAAAATATTGTAGAGGAAGAGAACAAAAAATATAATGAATCAGTTTTTGTCAACACAGTTAATGCAGATGAGAAATTAAATATTTTAACTAAATTCTCTTCATGGACAAAATTACAGAGAATTATGGCCTGGTGTTTAAGGTTTATAAATAATTCACTTACTAAGAATCGAGAGGTTGGAGTTTTGACTACTAAAGAAATAACACAGGCTACTGAGTTAATTATAAAGTCAATTCAGTCTCTGGAATTTTCTTATGAAATACAATGTCTAGAAAGACAAAGGTCTATTAACTGTAAGAGTAAAATTCTTTCTTTGAATCCATTCTTAGATGAAAGGAGAGTATTGAGAGTTGGTGGAAGACTTAAAAATGCTGAAATATCTGAAAACTGTAATCATCCGATTATAATACCAAAAAATAACCATATTACGAAATTAATTATACAATATTATCATGAAAAATATTTACACGGTGGAGTTCAGTTATTGCAGTCTGTAATAAGACAGAATTATTGGATTATAAATGCCAAATCTGAAATAAAGAAAATTATTTGGAAATGTATAAAATGCTGCAGAGTTAAAGCTAAGACAACATCTCAAATAATGGCTGATTTGCCAGCCAGCAGAGTTGTTCCATGTAGAACATTTTCAAAGGTAGGCGTAGATTATGCAGGCCCATTTCATATAAAGATGAGAAATGGTAGAGGAATTAAACCTATAAAATGTTATGTGTGTGTTTTCGTTTGTATGGCTACGAAAGCTGTTCATTTGGAATTGGTGAGTGATCTTACAAGTGAAGGATTTTTGGCTGCTTTGCAGAGATTTTCTTCTAGAAGAGGGACACCGGGAGAGATAAGTAGTGATTGCGGTACTAATTTTGTTGGTGCCGATAAAATCCTAAGGAAATTTATTTCTATTAAATATAACACCAAACTGCATGATTAGATTTTATCCGAGAAAATACAGTGGAAATTTAATCCTCCGGGAGGTCCTCATCACGGTGGTCTCTGGGAGGCAGCAGAGAAATCTATGAAACAGCATTTGCGAAAAACTGTTGGTAAGCAGCTTTTAACGCACGAAGAATTTTTAACTTTACTTTGTCGATCGGAAGCCTGCTTGAACTCAAGACCAATAACTGCTGTTTCAGATGATCCCAATGACATTAGCGCTTTAACTCCGGGACATTTTTTGATTGGAGCTTCTTTGACCGCTCTACCAGAGATGGATTTAACAGATAAAAAAATTACTTCGCTAAAAAGATGGCAATTAACTCAACAAAAGTTTCAGTCATTATGGAAGCGTTGGTCAACAGAGTACCTGTGTCAACTACAGCAACGATATAAATGGAAAACTCCAAAAAGAGACATTAAGGTAAATGATTTGGTAATTATAAAGGAAGATAACTTATCTCCCCTTCATTGGAAACTCGGAAGAGTAATCGAAGTTTATCCTGGATCCGATGCTAAAATTCGTGTGGTGAAACTGAGATCTGCTAGTGGTGAACTTAAGAGACCTATTACTAAGATTGCGGTGCTACCGATTGAAAATGAAGATTAGTGTTTTATAAGACATTGAACTGTTATTTTATGAACTAATTTTGTTCTTTTAATATTTCAGTTAGGACTTCCATTTAAGAACATTAATTTAATTTAGAAGCAAAAAATTTGTAAGTTATAGGATTGCTGTAGCGGTGAGTTAACTTTTTTGTTTTAATGTTTAAAGTTAATTATTTAATAATTTGTTTGTAATTATAGTGCTTTGTTAATTGAATTGTATATGTAATTTATGTAAATCTTTAAATTGTATGAACAGTGTTCATCGGCGGGGAGAATGTTTAACGCTTAAAAAGAGTGTCACTAGATGGCGCAAGTAGTTCTGAAATTCTCCTCTGAATAACTAATGAAATATGATTTGAAATCTGTCAGTTGTAAGTGAAAGCTTTGAATATGTTGTACGCGGGTTTTAATCTATTGAAAGTGTAAAATGTTATTGATGTCTGAAGATGGTTTGATTATATTAAATAGGTTTAGTTTTAAATATGCATATTTAATGGACTACAGTTACACTGAAATATATCCAGGAATATCCAAGATTGTAATGGAAGAAGTTGCAGTTGGGGGGAAAATTTAAACCGTGAATTTGGACTTCAGGTTAAAGGAAAGGGAAATAATTTGAATTAAAATACTTTGAATTTGAAGCAAGATTAATCAGAGGTACTACGTTAAAAACCTAGTTTGTCGGTAAGTGGATTTTTTGTTTTTTAATCTGTGATATTTCAAACTCTTTTAAATTTCCATGTTTTAAAACATGTATTTTTGATTTATTTTCATTATCGCCTCTTTAAATTGCGCTCTTTTGCATGGTGTCTTCTGGAGTGAAACTCCGGAAGACAAAACGCAAAAGCGCGCCAATGTGGGAAGCGCGCCAAGAAGGGGGTTAAAACTCAGACGCGCCAAGTACATTAATACAGGGTGTCCCTAAACTCTTGGTGCATACGCTAGGGGGTGATAGAACGCATCAACACGAGTAATAGTAAATAGGAAAGTCCCAAACGTAGCCGCCATTAAAGTTTAGGGTCCAAAATTTCAAATAAACATAAAAAAACGAAAAAAATGGTAGATTGATTTGCGGTTTTCACTAAAACTATTCTTTATGTCAGTATTTTCTTTAAAATAAATTATAAAGATAAATTTCGAAAAATGCCAATAGAGGGCGCTTTAGACTTTGGAGTAACGAAAAACTACTTTTTGCCGTTATTTTTTGCATCTCATTAAATGGTTTCGTAAGCTCAGACTTAAATTTAGATTTCAAAATCTGAGTAGTTGGGAATGGTTAAGCAGTACAAAATGAAGTGTGCTCAGAGTGTTCAAATTTCAAATGATTATAAAAAACTGAAAAATTGCTCGATTGATTTCCAGTTTTCACTAAAACTATTCTTTATGTCGGTATTTTATTGAAAATAAATTTTAAAGATAAATTTCAAAAAATTCCGTTAGAAGGCGCCTTAAACTTCAGAGTAACCAACGACTAATTTTAACTGCTATTTTTTGTATCTAATTAAATGCTTGCAAAAGCTTATTAAATGTTTTCGAAACCTTAGATTTAAACTTAAATTTTGAACTCAAATTCTGAATCGTTGGGAGGGGTTAAGAAGCGCAAACTGAAGTGTGTTCAGGATTTGAAATTTAACCCTCCCCCCCTCGAACACAGTTCAATTTTGAGCAACTTAAACACTCCCAACGATTCAGAATTTGAGCTCAAAATTTAAGTCTAAGCATTTGAAAGCATTTGATGAGAAAAAAAATAACGGATAAAAATAGTTGTACGCTACTCCAAAGTCAAAGGCGTCCTCAATCGGTATTTTGCGAAATTTATCTTTAAAATTTATTTTCAAGAAAACACTTATTAAAAGAGTAGTTTTAGCGAAAATTGCAAACGAATCGACCAATTTTTCCGTTTTTTGTAATCATTTGAAATTTGAAACAACTGAACACTGTTCAATTTGTGCTACTTAACCGCTCCCAAGTATTCAGATTTTGAGCTAAAAATTTAAGTATAAGCTTACGAAAACATTTAATCAGATGCAAAAAATAACGGCAAAAAATAGTTATTTGTTACTCCAAAGTCTAAAGCGCCCTCTATCGGCATTTTTTGAAATTTATCTTTATAATTTATTTTCAATAAAATACCGACATATAGAATAGTTTTAGTGAAAACCACAAATCAATCGACCAATTTTTCTGTTTTTTATAATCATTTGAAATTTGAACACTCTGAGCACAGTTCATTTTGTACTACTTAACCACTCTCAACTATTCAGATTTTGAGCTCAAAATTTAAGTTTAAGTCTAAGCTTACGAAACCATTTAATGAGATTAAAAAAATAACGGCAAAAAGCAGTTGTTCGTTACTCCAAAATCTAAAGCGCCCTCTATCGGTATTTTTCGATATTTATCTTTCTAATTCATTTTATAGAAAATACCGAAATAAAGAAGAGTTTTAATAAAAATCGCAAATCAATCGACCGTTTTTTTCGTTTTTTATGTATATTTGAAATTTTGGACCCTAAACTTTAATGGCGGCTAACTCCTTTGGAAAACGTTTGGGACCCTTGGTTTCCTATTTACTATTACTCGTCTTGATGTGTTCTATCACCCCCTAGCGTATGTACCATGACACCCTGTATATTCAATATATGTTATAAATAATTAACACGTAAATATACGCCATTAATATTTAAATAATCATGTATTTGTCAGTGCCTACCAAACTCTGTTTTTTGCAGTTAGGATACGTTCGTCGATGTTTTCAACCACCTGCAATAAGTGTTGTAGTCGAGTCTTACTGTACGTTATTTTTCCATAAAATTCTTCAATTGGGGCTATGCTCCTTTCAGCATGATCATTAACAACTTGTATTGATTTGACAATTTCTAATGCTTTACAGAAAGTCTCCTGATCTTCCCATATTGCTGGGTCTACTTAGAGGAACGCATCTGGTAGAAAAATTTGTTGGAATAATAAAGCTGACCGCTTCGTTACAAAGTCTTCAAATTTCATGTTGACAAAAATTTCAAATATAATGTTACGACGCTTTGTGGTTTCTTTTTTTTTTACAATTAACGTCTTTCATGGCCTTTACTATGGGCCTTTTAAGGCAATGAGGCACTAGATTGTCTAAAAGAACTAAGGCGACAAGATCTTCAGATAAATATCAAAGGTGTTTGGCTAGATTTCTGATGCTGTTTTAGATTTTTTCATCATCAATATTCTTATACTGTAACAGAGATTTCATTAAATTGAAATCATTGAAAGGTGCCCCCCACATTGTGGTAAAGGTGCTGTCATCCAAGCTTTTAGATATACTCGTACCGCAAATACACTTATTTTTTGCAATCTTTTTTTCTCTTGAAGTAATGGTGAACTGAATACTAAACAACCATATTTTTAGACTATACAGCACTTTGGACACCCAGCGAGCATGGTGCATGGCTCCAGGTGCCATAAATCTGACTCCTCGAGAAGGGGTTTCGCCAAAAAAGATTTAGATAAGTTTAAGAAATTATCGATAGTCATCTCTTGGTTGGTTTTTTGAATTCAGTAGTATTTTAGGAAAATTAATTATGTCATCTTTTATATCTATTATTTGATTCAAAATTTCTGTATTACCAACTCCCATATCATACTTCTCTTTGTCAGTAAAATTCTAGTTGGCTTGGAATCTTTTAAATAGTGGTACCTCCAAGGCCTGATTATCAACGGGGCACTCTCCCACCAGAAAAAGTAAATAGAAATTTTTTCCTTATTCATGATAGTAATTTTGACTGAAAAGGGCGTTTAAACAAGGCGAAAATTTCTATGTAATTTTACTGGGGAGAGAGTGCCCCGTTAGTAATCAGGCTCTGGGTACCTCTGTTGATGAAGAACATCGTAAGTTTTTTTCGCAAACTGCCTTAATAATCAATTCCATAATGTGATGGCGACATGCCAAAGAAAGCAACTCTTTATTCATTTTTTGTTCAAGTAAGTTACTAGTGCCTTTAATTCGACCAGTATTGACGCTTGTTGTGACAAAACACATGACACTTACTTTATCATCTATACCCCGATCCTGTAAGGTCGCATGTACTACGGCAGCTTGACCTTCTCCGTCTCCTGATGGAAGCATGGGCACTGAAAGTAACTGAGTGACTCCTTTTACAGACACAATTATTGGCAGTCTATCAACTTTCTCTTTTAAAGTTAGGTCTTGTAATAGTTTACCGTCCCAGTGAACTGTTAACATGTTCTCCAAATTCGACTTTGAGCTGCTCATACATTTTAGACCGGTGTTTAATTCTTTCTCAACGAATGAAACATCTACTAAGAGTTACTTCATCTACTTCACAATCCAAACTCTTTACTGTTTCAGCAACGACAAACATAGCTTTTTGGTCTGTAACTTTGGTCCTGTCTAAAGCTGCAGCCAGATTTGGAGTCATAATTCACATTCTTTTTCTTTTTTGTTTGGATGAGCTGTTCATTCCTTTCTCTGTTACTGAGAATGTTGCCTGTTCAACTTCATTTTAAACTTCGTCTGATTCTTCTGACGATAATAAATGAACTGTTGCTTCTGCTTCTTCACGAACTGCTTTCATTCTTTGAGTTCTTTCAGAGATAGTTTTCCTTCTTAAATATACCATTTTTTCCTTCTTCTCCAAACACTTATCCACACCTAGCATAGAACTCTTTCTCCCTTTCTCACGGTGCACGGTCTTCCTTTTTCCTGTGCTAGCAGGAAATCTTTATCCTCAGAAATTTTTATTATATTAAGAGCATTAGCATGTGCAATATCAAACAGATCATCAAATTTCGAAATAAATTCATCTTCTTTGCTCTTTTGGGTAACTGTATTCTATTTTTCTTTTTCTTTAATAGCCTCCACTTCTCAATCAATTTTTCCAGCTTTAACTGACTATTTCTGAGGTCTTGCACTGGGATTCTAGCTTTTAGCCAAAATTTTGTAATTTCTCTTATTGTAGTTGCTGAAGATTCCCTTATAGTATTGTTTATTTTGAACATGGTGATGTAAAAAAAGACACAGTGCCATGCGTATTGAAGGCAGTTTATTACCAGTAAACTCAGTTATAGTAGAACCAAGGAGATAAATGTTTGTTTTTGATGTTATTGAAGTAGATGACGTTGCCATAATAATATGTAAAACTAAGTATTATACTTTACACAAAAATATTTAGTTAATCTTCTTTTTCAAAAAAAAATAAAAAAAAAAAAAAAAAAAAGTGAAAACATGATCTTGAATATTGATGCTTGCTAAACATATCACTTTGGAAATCAAAACATGCTATAAACACACTGTGAAAATGTTGTAAAGCTGTTTAACCCTTTGAGCTCTGGGATGTAAATTTCTTCAAAATTCCAAGTGTCATATTGGCACCAGTATTTTGCAAAGAAAAAAACCGGTTAAAGATAAACACGAAAAAATGCTTTAACCCTTTCCGGCACACTGTGCCCCGTCTGGGATGCATAATTTAAATTCCAAACATGCAAACGGCACCAGTAAAATTTTAGTAAAATTTTGCTTTTACAATAAAACTTTAAATTAAGTAATTCAAAATATCTTAAAAATTCGTTTGTGAATTCCGGTGTCAGTCGATAATTTCTAATTTTGCTAACAGATTTTGCCCGTGCCGGAAAGGGTTAAACCTTTTTTAAATAAATTTGGTCGAATTTTCTGGTGCATGATAAAATGATAATATATCGCATGATAAAAATATAAGTGTAAAGTACCATAAAGTAAAGAAATGGAAAGAGAAAGGGACAATATCCTTGAATTATTTATTGCCTATCGAAAGACATGAGCGCTTGTGATCCGCTGCCCAAGACTTATTTTAAAATAATGATAATGTAAATTATATGTTAAAGTATCGCATAAAAATGTGAAAAAAAATAAAAGAAACATCATTTTCAGATCTACTCGCTGTTTTCATCATTAAATATGGCCAATAAATTTCAACTACATTTTAATTTTAATTTCTTATTTATAAACTATTATTTCTTTAAGAGTTCAACCTTCTGGGGAAAATCTCACCCCCCTTTAAAAAAAGATAAGAATTTATTTTTCCTGCCTTGGATTTGCAACTTTGCTATGGGCAGCAACTATAAGAATGCACCGCCAAAAATTCCTTGGCGGCGCGAGAGAGCGTGATTTTAAAATTTCTTAAGGGTACAGTGGACTCTCAAAACTAATTTTTTTAATTTTCAATGATTTTTTTATTTTTAATTTCTGGAAATAGTAATAGTATATATATATATATATATGTATATCTTATTTCACAATTTTTAAAAATATATATATTCTATAGTTTTTGAGATACAGATTTTTCTTTTTTTAAATTAACGAAAAATGTCAATATTTCAAAATGCTCCATGCGAAATTCTTTATGCCCAATTTTTCTGATTTTCTGTTTAAAATGCTCTCTATGTATGTGTTAACAAATGTTACTAAGCATTTTTAGCATATTACTTGTAAAACATTAAAAAAAAGATTTTAACTCAATTTTTTTGTATTTTTCATTAAAAAATCATTAAAAATTCAATATAACTGAAATTTAAAAAATTTAAATGCGTCTAAAAAAGTTTATTTTTAGTAACATTTGTTAACACATACATAGCGAGAATTTTAAACAAAAAATCAGAAAAATTGGGCATAAAGAATTTCGCATGGAACATTTTGAAATCATGAAAACGACGCAAATATTCATTCTGAGAAAAACAGGTTTTAGTAACTACAATGGTTATAATTTAGGGATGCACAACCTGTGGCCCGCGGGCCAAACTGATACCACTAATTTTATGCAGAATAATTTTCCATACAATAATGACAGAAACTTTGCTATGAAATAAAGCAAACGTCACTTTTCAAATATTCTGGTGGCAAATGATTTTCTGGCAAAAAGGTTGTGCATCACTATTATAATTGCTAAATATTTTCCTACAGACACAGTTTCAGCTATATATAAGGGATATAATATCATTTCTAGGTTTATATGTAAGTGTTTTATGTTTATATGGTAAATTCATATAAAATCTGTGGCTTCGACAGTAATTCATGGAAAGGACGTGAAGTATCTGAATTTAAAAAATCTTCTCAAAAATAACTTTTTGTATTTTCTAATGAATTTTTTTTCTAGAATATTCATGGTATAAATACCTCTTATTGTACAAATTTTTGTTAAATATATTAAATAGTTTTAATATAATAAATATATTAATATTTTTTTTTATTTTACGTTAAAAAGATTGGGGACAAAAAGCAATTCCTCTAAATATATTACAAACAAACGCTAAAAAAAACAGTTAAAAGTTACAGTTAAAGTATTGTTTTGCGAAATCACAAAATTAATAAGTATTCAGTGCAAAATAATAACATTTTGTAAGGTAAAACTATAAACTAGGCTAAATTTTACGGATGCGAATCAGCAAAAAAGTAAACAAAGGGGCGTGGCAGAATCAGCTGATTGAAAAAAAAATGCTTGTAACTCCAGTAAAAATAGTCGAAATTGAAAAATTCTTCTTGTGTTCAATAGCAGGTAGTTCATATAATGTTATTATGCTAATAATGAAAATTCGACAATTTGATGATTTTTTGCGATTTTAAAAGTCCACTGTACCCTTAAACTGCTTATTACTATAGCTTACTCATATTATTAAATGAATTTTTACATGCTATTAACTTTCTTGGTGTCCTCTCTGAAGCAATAGGTTTCACTTCATATAGTTTCAACATATTTTGTTTGATGTAATTCTCACACATCGTGCAAACATAAACTTTAGAACTAGTTTTTAAATGTTACTAATAGAAATTAACACTAGATTGTAATTTGTTGCAGAAAAGCAAAAAGTATGCATATGCATTGAATTATAAAACAACTTCCACACTTTGAAATAAGACATTCATTCATATTTATTATAAACATAAAGTAATATTTTATCTTTCTGAAATCGGTTAATTTTATATAAGGTATGTCGTCAAAGTTTTGTCATTATGTAAAATGAGCATGATATGAAAAATTTATACTGCTAAAAATTTTTTTGGGGGACACAGAGCTTGGTCCCCAAAAATACCCCATTAATATGTAAAAAGTTATTTTTTAATAATAATAATTCAAGGTACACTTTTAAAATAAATAAGTTAAAGTATATTTGCTGAAACTGAATTCCGAGCTCGGACTTGCACGAGTAAAACTGTATATATAAATGTAACTGGACATATAAATGTAGTGTATTTTTTATCTCAGATATTATCATATTCACTATCTATGGATCTTTTCCGTTTAAGACAGAATTGCGTCAAAGACAAATTCATTATCACTGGTTTTACTTTACTTAATTTTTTTCCTTTTAAATCTGCTATTCTTAACAAAAAAAAAAAAAAAAAAAAAAAAAAAAGTTTTTGTTCTAAAATAATGTCGATTTAAAAATATGTGCATTTTTTGTAAAAATTTTTGGGCTGAACAAATTTTACTTACTTTTGCACGGATTAGTCGAGTCATAGACAATGATATTAGTGTGGATTGTATCGAGACCGAAACTGAAAATTTAACCCATGCAGACCTAGAAAGAAGAAAGCCAGTTCCGATTCTGAATGAAAAAACATGTTAGGACTGGCCGAGTCTTCAGAAAAAAATAAGGTCCCGGACCTGGTCCCAGAATACGCAATTTTTTAACAGCCTCATCAGGACGCACAACTTCAGTTGTGAGAGCTAAAGTTGTGAAAAAACTCCCCATCGGCATGTTAGGAAAATAATTGTTTTAAATAACTAATGGACATTTAAATAGTACAGAAAGGAGGTGTAAACGTCAAAAGTGAAACTTAATCGGAAGTTTAAGCTGCAGAAAGAATTTATTTTTTTTCAACAGTACTTAAACATTTTATGAAAAGCCAATCTTTGTTTAAACTTTAAATGCGTTTTTCTGCATGATGGTTTTTTTTTTCATCATTCTTCGTCTATAAATTAATAACGCAAGAATAGTTAAAGAAATAAGGTTCAAACTTGGAACTTGTCCTTTTTTTTACATTAATTTTGTTTCGGCAAATTAGAAAAAATATTTACTTTTGAACCTACGATTTAAAAAAAAAGTAAGTTACATCACTTATAAAATAATTTTTTTTTTAAATTAATATTTAAAAATATACTGAAACAAAACAAAAGTTATATTTTCTTCTTTAAGGGGTCATAAAACTTTTAAACTTTCAAAAATTTCGAATTTTTGAAAAAAATATATGTTATTGGATAAGCGTTTCTGAACATTATAAAACAAACCGCATTAAAAAATTCCTATAATTACTCGAGTTATAGAATAAAACGTACGAAGCGCCAAATGATTTGTTTTGGTAAACTGAAACTTTTTCTCAGATCATTTTCCTCAGATTGAGGTTTTCGAGCATAACGCGCAGGATTACTTGAAAACTGTTCAATATTTTTTCATGAAATTTTCAGAAGACATATGTTATGTTAGTCTGTATAAACTGAACCTAAATTTAAATGTTTATTGTTAAAAAACTATTTTCTTAAGTGGTTATAGTGTTGAAAATTTCAAAATTATGTATAAGCTAAATAAAATGTTTCATTAAAAATATAAAAAAGCTTTAAATACACATTTATTTAGGTTCAGAGTAATTATAATCTAGAGAATAATTGGGCACCAAAATTGTTGATCTAGATGCAAAATTTATTTTGTAATCCTGCGCGTAAGTTGTCATGGTAATTTTTTGCTCGTCAAATGTCTGACAGTTTGAAGCCCCCTATAAATATTAATTCTGCATATTGTAATTTTATAAATATATGAAATGAAATAACATTCTTATACCTTTCATCACTCCAAAAATTGTGTTTTAAAAACATATACATTTTAAGATATTAAATGAAAAATAGTCATTGTTTTTCATATTTTCCTAATTTAAAAGTCCTATGACCCCTTAATTAAATGGGAAAAAAATGGAAATCCCATGGATAATGTTTCGAGTTATAATGATTTTAAATTACTGTGCTTAAAAAAACACTAATGAGTTGTTTTTTTTTTTTTTTTTCAGTTTTATGAGAAATCTTATAATGTGATTTTGTTTGCAAATTATATGGTCAGCCATCACAAAAAAGGAAAAAAAATGAAAATTCCAATTGAATAAATATATTATTTGAATGTTTTCTAGAACTCTTACCGTGACATTTTTCTTGAATTGCACGCATTTCAATTTGTGTCTAATTCCTTAAAACTTGACGAATTATTTAAACGGCCAAACGGCCATAACTCTGTGGGTTTTGCTGGCATGAAAATGCATTTTTTTGTGTTTAATTTAGAAATCGATGAGGAATGTTTTCCTAATTGGAATATTTGGCCAACTATGGCTGTATAAAAATTTAATTTTCGTATTTTTCCAAGTAGACACCCCATGGAGTTGCAACTTATGCCATCAAATTTTGCACCTTTTTTCATGAATTTTTGCAACTGGAAGAATGGGTCTAGGGTCAATATTAAAGAAGATAGCCTATTGTTTTGATAATTATGATTCACCCTGTACTAGAAATCTGCACGGGCCCGAGGCCTGTACCCGTCTCTTGCCATTCCGCCAGACCGGTGGAATAGTTTCGAATTATCTAATGTGCCAGGTCGGTAGAATTAGAATAATTTTTTCAACGGGCCCAGCGGTCCGAAAAGTAAAATAAACGGGCCGGACCAAGCCGGGCCGATAAAAAAAAAGTTAGTGTGCCTAAGGGCTCGTTTTAAAGATTTAAGTAGAAACGATAAAATAAGTGTAAACGTGCGTCATGAGCCTATACTAGTTTGATAACATCAATACAGAATGTATGGTGTACAGATCGGCATTGGACAATTACATTGCGTGTAACCCGGGCTTAATATTTCCTTATACAAACTCGTGCCGGGCCGAAATCGGACTTGCATTGTTTTTCTACATATAGAAGCCGGCTCGGAACTGGACTTAATTGTTCACATGATGTCTAGTAGAGATAACAAGATTTGTAAAATTAATAATAGCGATAAAGAACTTATAGTAACGTAATATTTAGTTATATACTTCTTGGTGGTTCTTAAATTCACTTATCAACAACGTGCAAATTTGACACAATTTCATAAATACCTTTTTTCCGGTTCCGCGTTTAAAAAATGAAAACGGAACCATTATAATATCACTCCTGTGTCTGTCTGTCTCAGATATTTTACTCGTAATCTATGAAACGTGAAAATTTCAAATTGGGTTAAATAATAAAGACTAGGAGAAGGTGTCGTACGTTGGAGGCACGTTGATTGTGCTGCCATCTTAAGTGATAAATGTAAACTAAAATATTAGTTGAAATAATGATGTAAATAATGAAATAAAATGTTGAAATAATGATGTTGAAATAAATAATTAGTTAAAATAATGATGTGAAGAAAGTATTCACGGAAGGAAGAAGAAAATCTTATTGAATATATTTTGAAGGCTTCTGGAAGTTCAGTATGGATCGACAATGAGAGATAGTCGAGTACTGGCTCGCCTGGTGTTGTTTGAAAAAGTAAACAACAAAAATTATCCTAAATCGTGGGATATAACCAAAATGGTAGGGAAAGCTTGGCTAAAATTATTTCGAAAAAGATATGTTAAATAAATAGCTCTAAGAAAACCTGAAGCAACAAGCCTGATTCGATCGACTGGTTTTAATAAGGCAAATATAGCAGTAACCTTTCAGAACTATAAAGAGGCTCTTGAACAGAATCAAGGTATTGCAGTACTTACATTTGGAATGTAGATGAAACAAGTATTATTACTGTTCATGTACCTCCCCAAATTTTAGCAAAAAAGGTCAAAAACAGGTTGGCCAAATGACTAGAGCTGAACGAGGAAATAATATAACAATGATAAGTGCAGTACATTCAGGAGGTGGTTATATGCCTCCAATGTTGATTTTCCCACGTAAAAATTTTAAGCACTATATGTTGCAAGGGGCTCCCGAAGGAATACTCGGAAGAGCGACCCACCAGGATGGTCAAATGGAGATTTGTTTTTTGAATTTATGAAACGTTTTGTTAATCGTAGTCGTTCAAGTAAGGAAAACTCAAATGTTCTTTTACTTGACAATCATGAGAGTCATATATCGATAGCAACAATTCAGCTGGCAAACGATAAGGGGGTTACAATGGTAATATTTCACCCTCACAACTAGTCACAAAATGTAGCCTTTAGATAGAAGCGTATTTGGTCCATTTAAGACTTAGTACAACGCTAAAATGAATGAGTGCATGTTTTAACCAAAAAATGTTAGAAAACCAGGAACAATCTATGATGTAGCGCAAGCTGTTGGGAACCTTTTTCCTTAGCTTTTACTACATCTGCAACATCACACATGATTTTCAAGTGAGTGGTCTTCATCCACTGAATGAAGACATCTTTCAAGGCAATGAGTTCCAACCATCCATTATAACAGATCGACTTATGCGTACGCCAATACCTGAAAACATACTTGAAAACCAAATTATGTCTATGGAAGACAATTTTAACAATCTTGAACGCTCAATTGATATTGGAGTGACAAATCGCAGTCCTTTTTCTTTTGCAAACAAGATGAACATTAACATTGCGTCTCCTGAAGATATTCGTCCATTTCCGAAAGCTCATCCACGAAAGCTCATAGGAAGGGTCGTCACCAGAAAAAAAATCATGTATTTTAACTTCCACACCCACGAAACTTCAAACCGAAAACATAAAAGCTAAAACGAAAAATAATAAAGCACGAAACCAAATTAGAAAAGGTCGCCCAAAAAGAAAATCATGTATTCCAACTTCCACACTCACGAAGCTTCAAATTGAAAAAGAAAAACTTGAGACGAAAAATAAGAACCCTAGAAAAGAAAAGAAAACTTAGAAGAAACAACTTAACATTGACTTGAATTCAGAATCAGAGGAAAATGTAGATGATTCATGACACTTTAAAAAAATAATAAACCAAATTTCTTGCATGCTGTGTAATACTTAATCTGTTAAAAACAAATATCTCCAAGGTAAACCATACCTACCGCTAAGATACACTACCAGTGGTGTACCTTGTCTGCATTGTAAGTTATTTTTTAAAAAATTAAAAAGGAGCAAAAAAATATCTTTGGACATTTCATAAAAAATATGTAACAGCAGAGATCCTTAAATTTCTGAAAAAGATGTTTTACGGATATTTTCCAAAAACTTTTTTTGAAAAAATTAAAGTTTGAAATTACCTCCGAGGTACACCACCTTCCCCTATTGACCCGTATAGTTACAGATTATTAAATATTCAACAACATTATTTAGGACTTAGGGATAGGGGGGGGGGCTAATTGCGTTACTTAAAAATTTTTTATTTGTATAACTTGCAGGGTACTGTGAAGGTGGTCCTGTGAAGAGTTTCGTAAAGCGGTATTCAAAAATAAATTTCTTATAATTTTAAGTAACATATTTTCGGAGATATAGTAGAAAATGTAGTGTAAAAGTATTTTCGAATCTACTAAAATTAAAATTGTGAAAAAAATTAGAGGTTATAGTAGACGTCGATTTAAATCTTGGAGGAAAAATATAGGGGCCCCTAGGGCGCATAGTTTTTGAGATCGTTACACATAAATTTATTGCAGGACATTTAGCAATTTTGTTGATGAACGCTGGAGGTAACTGTTGCAGCAGAAGTAAAAAAAAATGTATATATTTCATCGAAATGTTTGGACATTTATGACGAACTATCAAATTCAAGAAATAGCTGTGACTTTGCTATACCGGGTGATCCAAAAGTCAGGACGAACTTTAAATATGAATAATTTGAAAACGAATCAAGATACAAAGATAAGGTTTGCACCAAACGGATGGAAAAGAAACCGGGTTTTGTGTGACAACGAAAAAAAATAGTTCAGTTTGAATTCGTTGAGCAACAGACAAAAGTGACAGTCTGGTGTGGCTTCACTGCGGATTTCATAATAGGTCCATTTTTTTTTTCGAGGAAGTCACACAGACAGATTTCACACTCTATGACTTTTGGCTGGGGAGATTCTCGAAGTAAAAAATGTACCGCGACCAACCGGCATAAAGAACAGCACTGAAAGATGACATCCGCGAAAATGTGTCTGCCATAATGCAAGAAATGCTACTAAATGCTGTGAACGATATGGTACTTCGTCTCACAGGTGTACTCCTGATTTATGGACATCACATTGAACATTTATTGCAGTACTAATCAACTGTAATTAAGCTGACTTGTAAGCTTTCAAAATTTTTTCATTTGTAAATCATCTTTTGGTGCAATAAAACACTATAGAGTCATCTGTTGGTCGCCCACAGAACTGTTTTTATTCGTTGCCACACAAAACCCGGTTTCTTTTGCATCCGTCTGGTGCAAACCGTATTTTTTTTTTTTTTCATCTTGATTCGTTTTCAAATTATTCATTTTTAAAATTCTTCCTGACTTTTGGATCACCCGGTATGTCATCAAAATGTTTGGACATTTATAGCGAACTGTCAAATTCAATGAATAGCTGTGACTTTGATGTATTTCATCGAAATGTTTGAACATTTATGGCGAACTATTAAATTCAATGAATAGCTGCACTGTTAAAAAAATTCCGAAATTCACGAATATTTTTTTTTTTCTGAATTTCCCAGAAAAAGTCCGTTTTTACAACAAAAAGGCATTTTGCGTTAAAAATCAGAAAACTCCACCATATTTCTTGAAAATAACGGAACGGATGGAAATAGAAAGAAATAAACGGAGACACGCTGTGGTGCAGAGAGCTCCGTGGCCGAGTGGTCAAAGCACCGCAGCAGATTGTGGGTTCGAATCCCACTAGCGGCGTGAAATAATGAAACAGAAAAAATCTCTTTTAAATTACAATTTTTCTCTCATTTCTTATTAAAAAATATCTTTTAACTAATTAGCCAATAAATAAATAAATAAATAAATAAATAAATTGTGCACGACAATTTCAAAAAATTGTCTATAACATTATTGTTGTAATAAATGAATAAAATTTTATTTTTATTGACTTTTTTTTAAATTTAGACTAGTTAAAACAATAAAATTGATTTAAAAAATAATAAGTATTATGCGTCAGTCTAAAATAAAATAAAATAAAATAAACCGTTTACAAATATTCTAATGAATATATTTGAAAGGAAATCTTTAAAAAGCAGAACAGATTTTCCCACTAACTCATAAAAGACATACTTTGTAGAAACCAGAATCAGCAGCTTTGACTCACTCAGTAAGGATTTGTTCCGCTATCAAGAGGTCTCGAGTTCGATTCTCAGGACGGCTTGAGGTAAAGTATACAAAATAAATAAATAAAGTAAAAGATTATAACAGCTTAAAATTAATCGGGAATTTCGAATTCTTTGATGATTAATCGATTCGTTAATTATATTAAATTATCATTAATAATCAAACCTTGTAACAGAAAGTTACTGTTTCTTCAAACAGAGTTTTTACTTTCGTTTGTTTCCCAAAATGGAAAATCTACTAATGGAACGGTAAAAGTTCGGCTACTTTGCTGCCAATAGTTTCACCGTGAATTCCCAGATTTATTTTTAACAGTGTGTGACTTTGATCATTTCTAGCGTGTTTTAAATCTCTTTAGAAATATCCAACGACATAGTAAAGAAAGAACCCTTAACCCTTTCCGGCGCAGTGTTGCCGGGTCGGCAACACCTAAAGTTGCCCCTGTTTGGAGACGCAAAAATCACTTTAATGGCTACTTTAAATCTTTCTTATGAGTTCTAGATGGCAGCACCACAGAGATCAAATTGTACTGTTTTTAAATAATAGGTAAAATATTTTACTCTAATACGCGCTTCACAGCAATGCTCTTCTCACTGCGCTTATCAATGCTGTACATGCACGGTGTTACCACTTCGGCAACAGCTGTATAATTAAAATGGTTTGTGCAATCTTTACAAAATTATACCTGTGTACTCCTCTAGGCCTAAATAGATTGCCTAATTTTCTTTTCTTTAAATTCCCACTTTAAAGAGTAGTGCGCCGGAAAGGGTTAACCACAAACTTAATAGATTAACCCTTTGCGGCGCAGGGCAAATTCATTGCTTAAGTATTGAAAATAATGACTGACACCGGAATTTGAAAACAACTTTATTTGTAAAAAAGAAAACGCTATATTTCACGCATTCAGTAAACCGTAATTTTTTTAAACAAAATTCCGGTGCGAATGTGGCGTTTGGGAATTAAAATTAAGGCCGTGTTCAGCTGTTACGCGCGCGCTCAGGAGCCACGGACATGGAGTGGGTACCTATACTGGACGGGATGTGCTTTCAGTACTCGCTACTGTGCCACCAGTACTGCAACTGTGCGCTCAATAACAGATGGAGAACAGATCACGGATGTAATTACTTGTGGTGCCAATTATAAAGATAATCTGTTACGAATGAATGTGAGCTCGCTGGCCGAATGGTCAGAGTGCTGAGCTTGTACCCAGACGATACGGGTTCGAGACCTGCGCAGGCTAAAAGTTGGTTTGTGTTTTTTTTTGTTTTTTTTTATTAATAAATAAGACATTTTTATTAAAGGTAAATTTTATATTAATAATACAAAAGCACATGTATTTCTATTATAATAATAAAATACTTATTTAAATACGAGAAAATGAGATTTTTGCGGAGAAAGTTTTAATATTCTAATTATCCTTTTAATATTCTAAATATCGTTCCAAAGTGATTTATATATATATATATTAAGCAAATGAAAAAAAAAAAAGTTTTCTGCGAAATTATCCGTATACTCATAAAATAATTATTAATGTTCTTCTTCTTCTTCTTCTTCTTCTTCTTCTTCTTCTTCTTCTTTTTTTTTTTTTTTTTTTTTTTTTTTTTTTTTTTTGAAAATTTTAGAAGTAAGTTTTTATTGAGATTGGGATGCAGATATAATGCATGCGTGGATATTTTACGGTGTTAAAATCAAAATGGGAAATATTATAAAAGCAAAATGTAAAAGATATACATTTTTTTTTTTTTAATTAAGAATATCTGCATGCATATATTTTAAAGAGGTGAAATATTTGGAGTTTGCCTTCTAGTTTTGTAATGAATAAAGGATGATTAGAATGCTTATAATTTTTCTATTGAAAGTATAAATAAGTGTTTTGCTTATACTAACATAATTTCGGATGTCGTTTGTTTCTCATATTTTATGGCATATTTTGGCCTGTTATCCACACGGTATTAAAATATACAATCATTAAATAAGAAATATACACATACTAAAACTTCTTCTGAAAAATTATCTAACTAACAATGCAAATTCCATTGAAATCAATCCAGTATTGTAGATTACAAATCAATCTTGTAATATGTGGATACAGGGCCATCGCTAAGACTTTTTATTGGTGGGGGAGAAAACCTTAAATTGTCAAGTCAAATTTTTATATTCGCCAACTCGTTTGATATTTTGCCAAGTTAACGCACTTTGAAAATGTAATATACTTCTTATTTGTAAAAAAATTAATAATATTCCCAATTAGAGTTGTAACTTTTGCAAATTCTATCAAAAATAGAAAATGTATTGCAGTTTTTATTAAAATTTTAATTAAATTTGACATAAAAGTTTTAAATTTGCAAAGTGTAACAACATTTGTGAATGTTTTGGGAGGGGAGGCTCCCCCCTGTCCCCCCCTTACCTAGTCCTCCGTGTGGATATCTCAACCTTGGTTCATCAACAGCATTCTATTTAATACGAAAAGTATAAAGCAACTGATAAATGATTTTTAAATAAATAAAAATAAAATTATTAAATTGTAGCAGTCAACCTACCAACTTTGACTACCAAAAAGTGCAACCAATAACAGATAAGCACAAGCCGCACAATCACGTGATCAAATCGCCCATCAGTTTTATTTGCGTCGCGCGCGTCAGCTTTGAGCATGGTTGGTTGTCATATTTTAAATGCTGATCGGGCTTAATTACATGAAATAGGTCACGTGATACTTTCTGGAATATTTTAACTTTTATTTGAGAGGTCATAGGTATGTATTTCCGTTAGGAGAATCATGTTTTGAAAGGATAAAGGGATATAGTATTTGTATTTACCAATTCTGAACCATAAAAATAATGCAATAATTGAATAACTTTAAAATTCTCTTCTTCGATAGCACCTACTCCAAGCAGAATCTTCTGAGCGTAACTAATTGTAACTAAGCATTCTGCTCTTACGTATTATATTGCAAAAGCCTTTGTTCCATATTTAAAAACTATTCTCCCACCATCAGAATATGTTATTGCTTCAACTGCTGATGTCATCAAGAGGATGACGTCGTTTCTCATTATCCTTTTATATAAATTAATGAAGTTGTCAAATTAATTGAAACTGCTATTAAGAATAAAACAAAGTTTTATCAAGATATGCGCACCTCATTGAAATCAGCGATTAACTTGATTACGCAAAATAATGTTTTCACTTTTAACAATAAATATTACAAACAGCAAAATGGTGCTCCTATGGGATCGCTCATTTCAGGATATCTAGTCGAATTAAAACAATGATTATGTAAAATTTTGAAATGAAACCATCAGATTGGATCAGATATGTAGATGACATTTTCATCGTTTGGAATCATAATTTGGAATCTTTAAATAATTTTCTGATAAAACTTAATGAACTGGATTCAAGGATTAAGTTTACATTAGAAATTGAGAAAGAGGGCAGTTTACCTTTTCTTGATATTAAACTAAAAAAAAAACAATTATAAAAAATAAATTGTAGCGTATTGTTTACAGAAAACAATGCAGATCTAACAATACTATATCTTTTGATCCCAACTCACCATTTTCTTATAAAATTGCTGCCAATAGATTTTACATTAAACGTGCCTTCGAAGTCTATATAGATAAATATCTAGAAGAAGAAATTAATATGATTAAACAGATTGTGTTGGAGAATGGTTTCCCTCCTCAACTTATTAATAGTTTATTTAATCGAGCAAAACAATCCAGACCGAAGACAAATTACGTTTGAATACTTTCAGTTATTGCAAATTTGGATATATACCACAACTTTACGAGAGATTGAGATATGCTTTGCTAAACTATAATATTAAATTAACTGCTAAACCTCCTACAAAATTAAAAGATTTAATTCATAACAATTGTTCCGATTGTTCCGTGTAAAATTGTTCCGATTCCAGATTACGAAAAAGCAGGTGTTTATATGATTCCATTCACTACAGAACATAAAAAAAGTTTATTCTACAGGGTGTTTCAGCGAAGTGCGGACAAATTGTAAGGGGTGATAGAAGGCATGATGACAAACATTAGGACATAGGAAACCATGGGGCGCAAATGTCTTCTGTAGGAGCCAGGGGGCATCAAAGTTTAGCGTCCAAAAGATCAAGCGATGATAAAACACGGAAAAAAGGTCGATTCATTTCCAGTTTTCGCTGTAAACCTTGTTTATATCGAAAGTTTGTCCAAAAATTTTTTTAAAGGGAACTGTCAAAAAATGACGGTAGAGGGAGCTGTAGACTTTGGAGTACGAACAACTACGTTTTACGGATTTCTTTTTTATTCTGTTAACAGTTTTCTAAAGATTGGACCTTAACTTAAATTTTGAGTACAAAATTGGAATCATCCCAAACGGTTTAGATGTGCAAATTGAGTTGTGAACAGGGGGGGGGGGGGTTAAAACGCTCATAATCAATGAGCAAAGTAATCGATTTTGTTGCGGTTTGAGTGCATGTCATTCCCTTAGTGATTGATTTATTCAAAATGACGTACAGTTTTGGTGCCCTCATTTTTAGATACAGGGCGCCGCCGATACTTTTCCGACATTTCATCGACATTATCCCTGGGTGTGTTACTAACAGACCAGCATACTTGCAGGAAGTGTTAGTTATGTAAAAACTACTTGTAATCTCATGGGGATGTAATGTTGGAAATGCTTTGTTTGCGAGTTATAGTTAAAAGAAACGGAAAAAATAGCAATAGAAAGAATCAGAAAATCAGAAAAAGGTGAATGTGGTACAAAACATTTTATTGTAAGGTTTTACTGAAAAAGGCGATTGCAAAACGTTCTTCAAACTTTGGAGTAATGAACAACCAGTATTTTTTGACGGGATATTTGTAGTTATGTTGAATGTTTAGCAAAGTTTGAACATTCACTTAAATGTTTATCTCAAAATCGGAATCGTCCAGAATGAATAAGTAGCGAAATTTCACGTATCTATCGAATTGCTTTTTTTTACAGTTAGGTGGTACAAAACCCAAAGAAATGTCACGAACAGGATTAGAATACATTTATTATTCTAAGTACAGCCAAAACAAGGCATAAACAACTTAAAGAGACGTTATCATGAAAGTAAGTGCTAAAAATTCCGACCCCCAGCCGTGATGCAAGCCTCACATCTCCGGCGCATTGAATTTCTCATCTTTTTGAAAATATCGGGCTTAAAAGAGATAACAGAAAGTTTGTTAATTTAAATTATGAAAAGCAACAATCACAAATACTTACAAAATGACATATATTTAAAATTCTATTACATTACTTAACCTAACAGAATTTGATGTAGTCCTATAAAATAAATAAATGGTACGCACTTAAAATTGTATTAATATTACATTGTCAATGGATATAAATAAATGAGCAAATTGAATCTCAATCGGATATTTGGAAGTGAGTTAAAATTTGAATAGAAATTTTAAGCTAGGGAAACATACGTACGAAGGTTTCCAGCAAAATAAAAGCTTATAACACACTTTTTAAAATAACACACCTTTTAAAATTAAATCGCGATTTTTCAAAATTTGATTTTCTCGATAAACAGAATTTTAAAACTCACGTCTTCAACTATTTTAACAAATCTAGAAGTTAATTAATAAAAATTAACACTACCGTAAAACTTATACGGTAGTAGCACCTTTAGTTAAATTGCTTTAGAAATATTTCTTTATCTAATTTAAAACATTTTTGCAATTAGAATTATATGTCTGTAGCAAATGGTTTAGGAATCAGCTAGTGAACAGCGTTGGAAATTGACTCCCTTTATAATACTTTAAGCACTTAGTATACGTTCCCTTAAAGCTCACTCCAATTCATCCGTATTTAGCTGCAGAAAAGTGGTTTAAGTCATGAAATTTAAAGTTTCATAACTCGGTCAATTTTAATGTTAGATGGATGGGACCTTTTTTCTCTTACTTGTTAGAGTAGTAAGAAAAATTTACTAAATATCACTTATAGGACCGGGGGACCGTATAAAAAGTTAATTTTCGTAATTTTTTAATAAAATTTTATTTTTACCTAAATTGCTTGAAAAACAATTCTTTGCCTTTTTTAAAGCATTTTTGCAATTGGAACTATATGTCTACGACAAACGGTTTAGAAATTAGCCATTGGCCACCGTTGAGAGTGGACACCCTGTATAACAAGCCAAGTACAGCCTTATCTAGAATGTAACAAAAAGAAAATATTATGATAAATTTCGACAAAGCTAAAATAATCTTTTCAAGATCGTACCATTACTCTTCAATTATCCTTGAATCCCTGGAAATTTTGCTTAACAATGATACTGTTTGTAATGACGTCATTTCTTATGATATTCCCGCACTCTGGTACAATATTCTTGGTGTTTCGATGAATTCATCGTGACTTTGTTTGTACACGCGGACTGCTTTTGTTTTTGTTTTGTTTTTACGTTTTCTATTTCTAACCAATTATCTTCTTTTATATTCCTTTGGAAATGGATCCGAGGGCAACCGAAAGATCTAAGGTAAATAAATAATAAATGTATTTTTGCAACACCTTTTAAGTATTTATTTGTATATATTTTAAGTTTAATAACAAGGTGTAAAATTCCATCAAGACACTGGTATTAATATAGTGATTTAACTCAATTGACAATGAATTTCGAGAAAATCGTTGGTAATTAGCCGAGATATTGACACTGAAGAAACGGACGTTTGGCCATACATAATGACAGGGACGGCGCACTCTATATGTATCATCGGCTTTTAAATCCTAGATAACAACATTTAATCAAATACTTATGTAATACAATATACAATAACAGTATGAAAGCAATAAACCTCAAATTGTTATAAACAGACTAATTTAATTAGAATCAATTACATAAATACTATAGGATTTGCGAGTGGTTTGCATTGAATGAAACTCTCAATGTGCTCCCGTGTGTTCGCTCAATTTAGTTTTATGAAATGCCAAATGTAGTTTAAATAGGGCGTTACTTTTATTGTCAGTACCGAATTAATTTCATAAAAAAACAGATTAGGACAAGATAAAAAATTATACAGAAGAGGAATACTTGATATTATTTATTCTTCATTACTCTTTGAACTTTCATGGTATATCCATTCATTCATATTCCTCTAGTATATACACAAAGTAAAAGACTCTAGAGTCTTTTGGAAACAAATTAGATGCTTTGTTTATACACAATCCTACGTTGTATAGTTTTATACAAAATTTTATTATTCTTTTATCAACAATGTTTTACTTTATTTTATCTTTACAAGAAGAAAGTATTGGGTGAGTAAATTTTTCAAATTCTGGTATTTTAGGGTTCAGGCATTTTAAAAAACATGTTTTTTACAAAATATCCGTTGAAAGTATGTGAATCTGTGGTTCTATGGTTCTGCGAGTCTGTGACTCTGTGACTCTGTCTGTCTATATGTGAGATAAATTTTGTTGGCACTCTATCTCAAGAACTAATGCCCAGAATTTAATGAAGATTTAAATTCAGGTAGCCCTGATATAAATTGATGCTGATTAGTTTTTACATATAAATCGTTCAACAGGTGGTGGTGCTGCTATGATGCATTTTTTGCTTTTTCGCTAAAACTCTAACTCAAGAACTAATGCACGGATTTTCATCAAACTTCTCATTCGTTTAGTCTTTAACATAAATTGATGCTGTATACATTTTGGTGTAAATCGCTCAATAGGTGTAGCAACTGTGCTGCATTTTTCCCGATTTCTGCAATACCTCTATCTCAAGAATCAATGCACGGATTTTCATCAAACTTTATATTCACTGAATCTTTGCTATTAATATGTTCTGTTTATGTTTTCGTGTCAATCGCTCAGTTGACGCCGCTGTGCTACGTTTTTACAGATTCACGCAACAGCTCTATGTCAAGAACTAATGTTTGAATTATCATTAAACTTCAGATTCAGACATACTTTGATAAATGTTATCGTTGATTATGATTTGGTGTAAATAGCCCAGCAGTTGGCACTTCCAGGCTGTATTTTTCTTGATACCCACAATAGTCCTGTTTCAAGAACTAATGCACGGAATTTCATGTTTTTAGAATCCTCACAATTGGCATAAAATGTCATTTAATTTTGGCATTGTGGTAGCAAATTTTGAAGTATTAACTGGCGTGAGATAGAAGAATGTTTTGGTATTACCATATCCGACTAGTTTAATAATACAGTGAATAATTTATATATCTATTATACGGAATCTTCTGAGCGCGAGCAATACTCGTACTTGACAGTTTATTTTACAATGAGAATTGTTATTCAACGGTATGTGCATTCGCACTTTTTGCTAATACAAAATTCACATTCTCATTTTAAATATATACGTTTGAAAGTATTATGACACACTGTAGCGATTCTTTTGCGTTTAAAAAAGCTGTTAATTTAAATCATTGAAAATATTTTCTTATCAATTTAATAAGCTTTTAACTATATGATAAATGATGTTTATAAATTTTATTAAGATTATTGGTTGAACACCATTTACATTAGGTAGTTACACACGGAAATGAAATAAAATTGATACAAAGTAACCGATATTTTTGATATGGTAGCCAGACATGCTGTTTTCCCCAAAAAGTTGGAAGAAGTTTTAAAAGGGGGGTTGAGGTGGTAGCCCTGTTCAAAGTCAGTGATTCGGAACAGCTGCATTTTCGTTTCTGTTCACTGTCCATTGTTTTAGCAGGTCTTTGGACGTATCTTTTGTCACACATGGCCAATTGTATTCCCATTGACGTCACAGTAGCTCCCCCTTTTCCTTAAATGCTACAAGTCGGACATGCATGAAAAAACACACCTTCAAGGACACGCGCGGAAAACAATTCTCTATCTTTCCAAAATAAAGTCACTTTCAAAACTTTTTTACTACTAAAGCAGAATCCTTAAGTGATAATCACGCAAAAGGGTAGAAACTGCTCATGAGTTACAAACGTCTTGTTATTGATTACATGCTCGCACAAAAGTTAAATGTTGGAAAAAAACACTATATAATTTATAGCAGTGTAATGTTTTTATATTGACATATTACTGAACACCGTGTTACTTTGTATCAAGTGGGAAAGCATACATAAAATGGCTTGTGTAACTTGATGTAACTTTACATATAACTTGGAAAACATCATTTTCTAATTCATGTATAAATACATTTTTGTTTACATCACTTTCAAAACTCTTTTATTTCTAAAGCCGAATTGAAGTAATGTCATTTACAAAAGAGAAAAAACTACTTTTGAATAACAGGAACCTTGTTATTCCTTACATGGCCGCACAAATGTTACATATTGAAGGGAAAGGCACTTTAAAATTTCTACCGTATTGCTTTTACATTCAAATAATACTACACCCCATTACTTTGTATCAGATGTGAAAACACACATAAAAATATACAGTGGGTATCGAGATAATTGGGAATACGGCGAGAAATTTTTTTTTCAAAATTATTCAAAGGATAAAGCTTTTATTTGCAGCTGGCAAAAAATATTAGCTTTTATAACTCGAAAAACAAGGGGGGTAGAAATGGGAATAGCTCTAACTGAAAATATAATTGAAAGCTAAATTGCGTGTATCATAATCCATAATTCATCGAAAGAATTGACGACAAACACTTCTTTTCTTTTCACCAAACATTATATGTCAGTTACATCGATACTCCGAATTTTGTTTTTAGTTTCAAATATTGAGTGAAGCATCCCATCAAAGTTAACATAGTTGGACAAAAACTTTCGTTTACCTCACAAAAAAGGAGAGATATAGAATTTTATATTGTTTTTTTTTTTTTTTTTTTTTTTTTTTTTTATCATTATCATTATTTACTGGTGAACTCCGACGGTCGTAGAATATGAAATTGTAAAAAAAATAATAGATAAAAACGATATTTATTGAAATATTTATTTATATTTAGAGAGAAATCCTAAAAAAAAAAAAGGTTTTTTTCGTTTAGCAAATTTTTGTATTTACATTCACTAAAATAATAACAATAATAATGATAATAATAATAATAATTATTATTATTATGAGGACAAGTTTAAACTCTTATTAAATTTTCTTTTATTTGTTACATATATATTGAATTAAAAAAAAGAGTAAGATAAAATAAAACGCTGATATAGAACTAAAATTTGAGAATTTTAATGCATGAAATCTATAGTAGATGATTTAAATTTTAAATAAAGCACAATTTTATATATATATATATATACTTATAATATTGGCTTATATATGGTATTGCAGTATGTAAAATAAAATATGAGAAAATACCGTCAATTAAAGCTTGCAATTAAAGCTTGTTGTCAACTATTGCATTTCTGTTTTTCATAAAAGAAGACGATCGTAGGAAGAATTAATGTATTCATTTTGTTATAAGTTTCAATCCCATAAAATTGCTTATACTTATTTAGTAATTATAGAATTTAGCCTTTATGTATCCTTAGCGCAGACAGTTTTTCAAGAATCTTTTATATAAAAGGAGTGATAATGTAGTGCATAGGAATTTAGAGACCATTATGCTTTGATAAGCAAGTAAACTGCACTGCGTGTCTCATCCGTGTAAGTGTTTGCATAATCATTACGTCGTTCTATCAATTATTCTTTTCCTCTACGTCGTTATCCTATCTCTCCAAAGATGGCGCTGCTGTTTTACTTCTAACAAGTTGAGTGTTTTTCTCTTATCCGAACAGAAAACGAATCTCCGTATAAAAAAGTCGGCATTCTGTTTTCACCTCTGGATTATCATCTTTCAAATTAGATGTGGATAAAATGATTGTTAAAGTATTTTCCGTTGAAGGAAAAATTATGAAAACTTGTTTTCAATTTTGAATGACTTAATATAGGCATCCGTCAGTCTAAATTTTCATTACCAGTATTTCTGAATGGTAAAATTTCTTTTATATATTCGCCGAATTTCTGCATTAAATTCAGGGAATAATTCATTTCCAAAACAGTGGTACTCAAGGGAGTTGGCAGATATGATAGAGCTATATGGTATTTAATAACATTTCTCTATGAAAACACTTGTCTGAATCATAAAATTTTGTAACCCACAATAAATTTGCTGTCACTAATCATATTAAAAATTATTTTTCTCCCTTTCGACAATCTATTTTGATCTTTCAGTTTAACTCGAGTGTGGCTCCCAGAAACTATTTCCCCTTAGTTATCTCAGTTATACCACTTTCTTAGCTATCACTACAGTCCACTTCAAATTATTTGTAAACCTATTGCAGAACAAGTTGGAAATTGCACGTGAACGTAGCAAATGAGGTGCGTTCGTACGATAACGAAGTTTTAAAAATATTCAGATCTTGCTGATATAGTAGAGCGTACTCCGGATACAGTATATAGTAGTCGAAATCTTAACGTTTCTGTAAATATGCAGGAAGTAAGTTTTATTACACCTCAGAAACGTATATCTTATTCATAAAATGTGAAATAGTTGAATATAATTAAAACACGTACCAAACCATGTTTCCCCGTATAGCATTATATAGTAGAATACATTTGTGTGGCCCTGTAATTTAATAATAAAAATTCTTTGCATCCCAGATTGTACAGAATGCATATTTTAATATATATTTCATAGATTCATGCCAATTCTATTATGTTCGAATGAGTATAACATCATTAAAATGCATTTGAAACTTTTTTCCCATTGACCGTAATGTAATGGAATCCTTTTGATTGTCCCTGTAATTGATCTATACATCCGATTTTCATAACATTTGAAATGACTCGACAAAATTACGCAATAATTATATGTTTTAAATTTCAAACGATTAAAATGCATTTAAAACTTTTTTCCCTATTGACCGTAATGTTACGGAATCCTTTTGAATGTCCCTGTAATTGATCTATCCATCCGATTTTCATAAAATTTGAAATGACTCGACAAAATTATGTTATAATTATGTATTTTAAATTTCAAACGATTCGGTTGGGTAGTTTTTGCGTTGTTATATGCGGACAGACGGATGGACAGACAGACAGACGGACAGACGGACGGACTGAGCGACAACAATAGGTGCTACGTATTTACATAATTACCTAAAAACGAAATTAGTAATGAAAGTTATGCATACAGGGTGTAATTTCTTACTCGTGATCAATAGTTAATACTTTAGTTTTAGTGCTACAGCTCCAGTTGCTAAATTATTAAATTTTTTTTAAATCATAATCATATGATAATTCGTTTACGCCAGTAAAGTTTTCTTAAGCTACAAAATGTAAGTTCTTATACGGTGTCGGAGTCTTATAAGTTGAGAACATGAGTTTCAAAACTCGCCTTACCCAAAATTAAAAAAATCGATTTTTCTCTGTCAATCATAGGCAAATCTTTATCGAAAGAAAAAAAAAATGTCTAGTTTCGCCATATATTTCTGGTATCGTAAAATCTTGGTTTAGAATGAAATCTAAGGCACGCAATCAGTGTTTTTTCGCGATTTCCCTAAATTTGATTTTCTGTTAAGGTGAGTTTTTCAATTCACGTCCTCAGTTATATCTAGAAAAACTTTCTGAATTCTTTGACACCTAAAATAAAAACAATTCTATTCTTTTAGACCGAAATTTACGATGCTTTAATTTTTACAAATTTCGAAATTGGTTGGTTGAATTGTTTCGGTGCAAAGACCCGTTATTTTATCATCGTGGTATTCATGTTTTATCAGAGATATGGCAAAAATGTGTGGCTAGCGAGGGACGATACTTTCAATAAACCATTTTTAGGTGCGTTCGTAATTATGTAAATACGTAGCACCTATTGTTGTCGCTCAGTCCGTCCGTCCGTCTGTCTGTCCGTCTGTCCGTCTGTCCGCATATAACAACGCAAAAACTACCCAACCGAATCGTTTGAAATTTAAAATACATAATTATAACATAATTTTGTCGAGTCATTTCATATTTTATGAAAATCGGATGGATAGATCAATTACAGGGACAATCAAAAGGATTCCGTTACATTGCGGTCAATGGGGAAAAAAGTTTCAAATGCATTTTAATCGTTTGAAATTTATAACATATAATTATTGCGTAATTTTGTCGAGTCATTTCAAATGTTATGAAAATCGGATGCATAGATCAATTACAGGGACAATCAAAAGGATTCCGTTACATTACGGTCAATAGGGAAAAAAGTTTTAAATGCATTTTAATGATGTTACACTCATTCGAACATAATAGAATTGGAATGAATCTATGAAATATATACTAAAATATGCATTCTGTACAATCTGTGATGCAAAGAATTTTTATTATTAAATTACAGGGCCACACAAAAGTATTCCACTATATAATGCTATACGGGGAAACATGGTTTGGTACGTGTTTTAATTATATTCAACTATTTCACATTTTATGAATAAGATATACGTTGCTGAGGTGTAATAAAAATTACTTCCTGCATATTTACAGAAACGTAAAGATTTCGACTACTGTACTGTATCCGGAGTACGCACTATTATATCAGCAAGATCTGAATATTTTTAAAACTTCGTTATCGTACGAACGCACCTCATTTGCTACGTTCACGTGCAATTTCCAACTTGTTTATATTTCTCTTGAAATTTTGCATTTTTCAATGTTAAAAAAATGCAGAAATTTAGTTGACCCCTAGCATGAAGGGCAACTCAATTTTAACTTGCAAGTCAAATTTTCGATAAAGAGTTTTGCCTCACTAGATTTTTGCGTACTTTGGTGTTTTACAAATTGTCGAAAATTGCATATAATAGAATAGTACCGGGTGTCCCAAAAATGACTGATGGATTTTAAAATTCAATAACTTGCAAACGGTGACAGCTATTTAAAAAAGTTTTGCAGGAGAGTTATGTATAATGTCAGGAGTTTTCTTTTTTTCTTTTTTTTTTTTAACGAAATTTTTTATTTTAGTTCGAATTTAAAACAATTGGTGGCGCTGATGTCGATTGAGGGCCAGGTGATCAATACTGAGTGAAAGCGTCGACCTGGCCTTCAATCGCCTATTGTTTGAAATTCGAACTAAAATGAAAAATTACGGTAAAAAAACTCCTGACATTATACATAACCCTGCTGCAAAAGTTTTTTAAATAGCTGTCACCGTTTGCAAGTTATTGAATTTTAAAATCCATCGAGTCATTTTTGGGACACCCGGTACATGCTATTGTTGCAAAATAATGTTAATGTTATTGCTGTTAATTTTTAATTTTTGTTAGTTAAACGTGCTTGCTGAACATGAAAATATCTACTAGAGCAGGGCTGTCCAACGCAGCGCCCGCGGGCGCCATTTTGCCCTTTAACGGTTTTCTTGGAGCCCTTTTGAAGATTTCGTGTTATTAAAGATTTTAGAAGTAAAATTACATCATAAAGAATGCTTTCTTTAAAGTCATTAATATTTTATCAGATACTTTTAAAACCTGTGTTTGGTATGCTGTTGGCTTGCCGTTGTACACTAAAAACGAGAAACATACTTTGATAATTTAATCATACATATTTTTGCAATTTTTAGTTATTGTTTATATAGGGTAATTATAACAGTTAAATTTCTTACCTGTTGGAAATAGCTCTTTTCAATACTTAAGAAGTAATAGAAAAATAAGCATTTTCACCTGCCTCCTGCGCTTTGAGGATACATGTGGATGAAAGCTCAGCTTTTTCTTTTTAGTGTTGTCACACTGACCCATTGGCTATTTTATAGGAAGGATAAAAAGGCTTAATTTTTCTTTCTTGACTTTTGAAATTTTAGAGGACTTTTTTTCTATAATTTTGCTTAGAAAAAATAATAAACAGTGCAGAATGATTTTCATCTATGAAAGCACTTCCAAATTACCCTTCTCAAACCATCCACATGGTTTGGTCACTGTCACGCTTGTCTGTTTTTGTATTTTTTGTAAAACTAATCCAAACCTTCAAAATAAGTCAAACCGTATTTTCACATCCAAAAAAGAAACCCAGCAATGTCTCCAATTTTCCTATTTATTTATTTGTTATTATTGTTATTATAGACGCGATTAAAGTTTCTGGCGCCTTACCCTACAAAATTTTTTGATATAAGACTTCTCTTAAAAAAATTTATAACTTGAAATTTAATGCACACAATTCTAGAATTGTAGGGGTCTTTTGTTTTACCGCTGTACGATTCATTTGCATTATGTTAAGACGTGCGTGTATACTAAAACTATGCGATAAAATTGTCACATGTTTTCATTCACGTAAATAATGGCACCCTTCATTGAGTGCCAAGATCCAAGATGCGTCCCTGGTTATTGAAAGGTTGGGCAGACCTGTACTAGAGAATGGATAGCACCGGAAAAACTGATTTTGCGTGTAGAGAGAAATGATTAATGCATTGTAAAAATTACTTGGAAAAGTTTCCTAATATTTCGGGCAGCTAAGAAAATTTTAATAATTGCAAATTCTTCGCTATATTTTGAAAAGAATTTGTATGCTGAATTTTCTAAAGATAAAGGAACGCTTTTCGGTATCTTGGCCGACTCGGAATAGGTTTTTTATACTTTCGTTAATGACAATAGCACATTTTCGTAGATTAAATAACATTTATCTTTTTTAAAATTGTAAGAGGTTTTGTTTCGATATTAGAGTGAACTTCCACAAGTATACATACATACAAAATTTTTACGTTGGAATTACGTTTAAAAGTACGAGATTACTACTATTTCGGCTATTTAGCGACTAAACAAAATGAAGTTGAAGCGCGAGTAAAACTTCATCCATATTTATTCTTTAATTTGAGCATTCACACATTTGGAAATTGTGTTGTGTTAGAGTTTGACTATCGCAAGGACAAATAGGACAGCTCCCCCAAAATTGAAAGGGTATCCATAGATAAAAATTAAGTATTTTTTTCCTTAAACTAGTTGCAAATTGTGACTAATAACATACCCTTAGGGCCGCATGCCCCCACCAGTTGTGCCCTGTCATCTATTTTTGGTATTTAACAGCAACAAAAAAAAAAAAAAAAAAAAAAAAAAAAAAAAGCGTACGAAAGGATTTCCCAAAATTACACATTAATGTTCTGTAAGAATGGTAGGGTGAGAGTGTGAGATTCCTTTCTGGATCCAGTCATCGTAGCTTAATGGTAGAGCATTGGAGGTTATTTCAAAGATCTGGTTTCGATTCCTGTCTTCGACATTTTTCAATCTGTTGTTTTACGCTTTGTGAAAATTTAATATTCAAAATTCAATTAGTAGTAACTAAATCTTATCTATGCAACAACGGCTGAAAAGTTGTTGTATTTTCATTGAAATAAATATTTAAAAAGTTGCTTTCAGGTTGTATCACACCAAAAACAAATGATAATAAAAAATCATAAGAGCTAAATTAAATAAATTGCAATACATCCTTAATAATGTACTAACTTGTGCATAATTTCATGCTTTTTTGTCTTTTGACATATTAAACTTTTCATTTAATTGTTAGACACCTATTATTTTAAGTATATTAATTATCATATTTAATGCATTCAAATTACTTTAAATTTAATATTTAAGGTAATTTACTTTATTCATTTAAATCTAATATGTTTTACGCTAATATATTCCCCGACATTGGCATGTTACCAATTTTATAATTCGAGTTTATTTCAGATATCTTTGCTTTTGACCTACAATCATTTGTATTTCGTCATTAAATATTTTATAGCACTTAAACGCGAATTGCTCTTTGTTTTCGTTTCCGGGCAGCGGTGTTAAGCATTAGCTTTCTCCCGAGCTTACATCATTTCGATGCGAATACATAAAATATGGGTCTACCTATGAGAGGAGAATATTGATAGAGTAAACATTACATGAAGTACGCCAAGCGATGTCACTTCTGATAAATGAAGCTCGCTTTGCAAAATCACCAATCAGTTGAATGGAGAGAGTAGTACTCCAACTGTTATCAAATATCACCATTCACACCGCCCAGAGGATTGTTATTGGCAGTAAGGGACTTGTTTCAGTATGTTCAGATTGTATAGCTCCCATATATAGTGTTATACTTATGGGAATAATCATTATTTTAATAGGGAAATCAATTTCCTAGTTTTTTAAAATAAATTATTCCACATTGTCTGTTTTAAATGACGTTGAAAAAAATCTGTAAGATGGCACGTATTCATTGTTAAATGGTAAATTTTATTTAAAGTATAATGGCAATACAGGGTGTTCGTGAAATGGTTTAAACAAACTAAGAGGTGAGGTTTCAACTGTCAAGACGAAATATTTTTGAACAGAAAATAATGATAGAAAGCTATTTATTCAGTCAGAAATAGAAGATGTATCATTTGAAACCGAATCTGTTAATGACTTTAATGTCAAAAAAGATATTTTAGTTAAATTTTTAGCAGATTGACTTTACATTCTGGGAAATATATTGACATCAGGGAATGTACTGGAAATAATTCAATCTGTGATATTATTTGTTCTGAGAGCTACATTGCCAAATAAAACAAATGTTTCTTAATCTATGAAAATATAATATAACTACGAAGTACAACGTACAGTATACTGTTAAAACTAATGGTTACACATTGCACCTTTTAGGGGTGAAAGGCTTGTCTCACTGGTGACACCCCTAAAAGAGCCAAAATGACACCTTTAATTAGGGTGAAAAGATGGCACCCTTAATCCAGAGTGTCTAATAATAAAAAATTAAAAAATATACAAACCGACTTTTGGCCGTCGAAGGATTAGAACTCACAACGTCTGATTACAAGCTCAGCCGCTCGGCCATCGAGCTCACCTTTATTCACTCATAGCCATAGATTTTACTTGCCGTCACAGAAGACAGAAAGACACACGTCACAGCGCATGCGCATGGTTCCAGTCACCCGATGAGGTACCACATTGCTGCCAATACGAAGTGTATGGCACCTTATTTATCTCCAATCACCCAGTAAGAGACCTGTCGGAACTGCAACCACATATCCAAGCCCCTATGGCACCCTAGGGTTCTAAATGCCCCGGGTTCCAATGGACCCTAGGGCCTTTTCACCTCCGGTTCCCAAATGGCACCGGCTTGTCACCTTCACTTTTAATAGTGTAACATCTGGCGAGTTGTCTACGATTTTGAAAAGTGATTATTTTATCTTCGGAAACCTCGGTAATCATTTTTTTTTTTTTTTTTTTTTTTTTTTTTTTTTTTTTTTTTTTTTTTTTTTTGAGATTTAAGGAATTGTACATAAAGACACGTTTTTTTCTTTCTGCCATTGATTTCCTAAAACTTTTCAGAATAGTTTTTATAGTATATTTATCAATATTCTCAAACCAGAATACAGGTTCTTCAGATGCTGTCATTTATCGAGTAAACATTTTCATGCACAAAAAACAGATATCACAGAGGAACATGATAAATTAATAGCATTTACATTAAAATTAATATTATTTTGTGACTCTTACATGCATAAATTCAGTTACGGAGTTAAAAATGTTTAATTGAGAATTGACCGTATTCTAAAAACCAGTATTCCGATTTGAGAAAACTGATTAATGCACGATAGATAATTCTGAGAAATGTTTCCAAAAATCAGTGGCGGAAAAAACTGCACTTTTATAAATGCTTCATTTAATCTCGAAAATAAAGGTACGGAACCTTTTTCGGAATCATGGACAACTCTGGAGATGTTGCATGTTTTTGTTCCTGGTTACATTATAATTCAGTAGATTAAAAATCGTTTGTCTTTTGTTCTATTGTGTACATTTTAAAAACTATGAAACATTTAGCTTAGTGCCACTTGTTTGTGAAAATTGCTATTTATAATATTTTGTGTTATCGTTATATTTCACAGAAGACAATGCCAGTATTTTGCAAATTTAGCTGCACTATCTTTATTATTCGTAAAATTGGGAGAGAAAATCTGGATTTTCTGAAGGGAGAAACCCCATACATTTTTGACTGTATAAGAGTATTGTTACTCTTTTTTTCTACACGAAAAATTGATACGTAGTATCTTAATTGAAGACCTTAGAAGCCAAGGGACACAAGTGGCAAAAATTCGATTTTGTGTAAATTGAGTTCAAAGATAATTAATATTAAATTTAAAAATCAATAATAACTGACTGAATTGAAATAAGAAATTACCACTTGTTTCATTATGGTCTTTGAATTCTTATTTCAATAATTGTAAAAAAATAGAATACAATTTTTTTTAGATTTATAATTAATCAATATTGGTCTAGAACGCAGCACATAATTATAAAACCCCTCATATTTTTTTACCTGAAAAGAAAAAAAAAAAACGTATTTCCTGGTTGTGCATGCACTTAGTTCAATTTTTTCAATTTTGTCACTTATACCCCTTAGATTCAGAGGTAATCAAATCTTATTTTTCTTCAAGCAATTTGCGAACACCCTGCATGTATGGTAACAGAAAAATTACAGTGTTGAACAAATAAAGAATGTACTCTACTAAGATAAATTGCTAAATCTTTTAACATTGCAAAATATTAAATAAATACGTAAACTTATTTCCGCGAGCATTAGGTGAATTATTAAAGTTACTCCATGAATTTTCATAACTATGGACATGGATATAGTTATGAAAATCCAAAGCTAAATATGTGGGTAATATGTTAGATATATTTGGTTAATATTTCGTTATAGAATTTCGTTATGTTGATTAGTTTTGTTTAATAAATGTAGACAAAATTTCTATAAAAATCTGTAATTTTCGAGCATATTATTTGCGTATTTGCCTTCTGAAAGAGCAAATTTTTGTTTAAATTATAAATGTAAATTTAATAGAAGATTAATTCAGTTACACTTAGCTCTTATTACATCAAAATTTCGGTCGTATTATAAAATCTAACTTACAATAAACAAGAAAATTTTATACCTCACAACTTCATATTGTTCATATATTTACATCTTTAGACAGATAAAAATGAGGATATGCTCAGAATATACACTGTTAAAAAATTCAGTACTACATTGACCAATTTATGAATGATATAGCCTTATCTAGTTCTATAAATAGGTGCAGTCACGTAAAAGTAAATTATTCATAAGTAAATAAAGTAAATAATAAATAAAAGGTTAAAGAGCAACAACTTTATATGGTTTATAAATTTATAAAATAAAGTTTCTGCAATTCTTAAACATATTTAATATGCAAAGCTATTTAAGTTGTAATGCTACTTTCAGGTACTCTCTTGTCTTCTGTGGTGTAAAATTATCGAGTTTCCACTGAATTTTTTAAATAATATCTAGTCACAATGTTTAGAATTTCTTGGAAACACAGAATGGAAACAGAAATTTCAGGTAAATTTACACTCGTTCTTTAATTAAACGTATTTTCAAAGTTTTCAATTATTTTTTCGCAAATTTTACTTATATTAACAGAATAAATTATTGCTTACATCTGGAATTTTCTGCAGTGAACACAGGAGGTATACTCTAATTCAATGTAAGTTATATATGATGTATAACAGTTTTTGATGTACTGCGAAAGATTTAGAAACACGTTTCTCGGATATGTTTTGAAATAATTCTCGCTTCTACTGTAATGCACCTGTACGAATCGCTCGCATGCAGTGTGTTATAATTTATTTAGGATGTGAAAACCAACAACACGAAATTGTATATAAATATATAGAGTTTTTGAAAGATTTACACTTTAAAAGTGGAAGGAGTGAAAAGCTCACTCTATGGCAGAGTGAGAGACATTTTCATTCTTTTTGGAGTGACTTTTGTAAAAATACACTCCTTAACCCTTTCGTGGTTATAAGCGCATATACACGCCCAGAATACCACTTAATTTGAATTGCGAAATGCCATACTGACACCGGAATTTTTAAATGAAAATTTTAATTTTACAAAGAACGTAAATATATATATATATATATATATATATATATATATATATATATATATATTATGAAATACATTTGTTTTTAAATTCCGGTGTCATTCAATCATTTTAGTATTTTATGAATAGACGTACTTTAACCGTCAAAGGGTTAAAGAGTGGAATTTTCCGCTATATATAAAGGAGTGAATTATCTCACTCCATAATCAAGAGTGAGAGGAGTCACTCCACTGATGAGAGTGACTGCCTCACTCCATTATCGAGAGTGAGAGAGTCATTTCAATGGTGAAAGTGAAATACAGCATTATAAACTTTTAAAAATTCCCGTTCAACTTTGAACAAATATAGGAGTAAAATAATAAAAATCAGCAAAATGCGGTATTTTTTAGCAGCAACGTGCGAAGAGGAAACTGCACCGCGACAAAGTTTCAATTTGGCATCCCCCCCCCCCCTCCCGTCTTGTCTTTTTGTGACATGCGTCATAAAATTGAAAGTGTGGAAACAAAAAAAAAATCTGTTGAATGCATATTTCACATTTACTTTGCAACTTTAATTTTAACAACTAAATAATATAAGATAAAATATATTATATTTAGGCAAATATTTATTAGGCGCTTATATTTAGTTTAGGCAAAGGGTGTTTGGAAAACAGATGTGGAATAAATGCATCTACAGTAAAGTATAACAACTTGCAACTGACCTCTTGTGGATTCCAAGAAAAAGTCATATGTTATTTTGAGAATGCATATTTTTTCTCATAAAAACCACCCCTTTAGGCCACCTCCTGAATTCAACACTACAATGAAAGTAACACAAGGTATAAGTTTGAAATAAAATATTTTAGTTTATTTCTGTAAGTAATATAATTTAATACATATGTAACTTTAAATAAGTTTTTCCTTAAAAATTCAATCAATGTTACAATCAATGAATTAAACTAATACTGTCAATAATGTATTTTTTTACAATTCCCATAAAAATCATAAACTAACATAAGAAAAAGAATTAACTTAATTAAAAATAGAACATTCACTCCTACAAAACAGTGACTATTCACTCCGATCAAAGAGTGACTATTCACTCCTACGCAAGAGTTACTATCCACTCCTACTAGGAGTGAAAAAACGCACTCCTTTGGCTAAAGTGAATAGTCACTCCTCCGAAAGAGTGGTTATTCACCCCCGTTTAGAGTGAATATTCACTTCGTAGGAGTGAGTATTCACTTTTTGAAAGAGTCAACAATTCCACTTTTGCCCAAAGTGAATACTCACTCTAAAGAGGTTGGGCATATTTTGAGTCTGCGATAGAGTGAGTATTCACTCCTCCGGAGTGAATAGTCACTCCTTTTTATTTAGAGTGTAAGTGCATTGACTCGGCAGTAAGTTTATAGAATAATTTCATTGTTCTGTTTCTAACAGAATTTTGTTTATTAGTTACCTGTGAATTTTCAGAAGATTTAAGATAAGTGATTAACAGTAGATTCTACGTTATTTCACGGATTATACTGAGATTATATAAGATTACATAATTATATTCATTTATTATATTATATATACAATAAATGATTCATATATGATTGATTGAAGATATGAAGATTCATATATGATTAATAAAATGATTGATAAAATGATTCATATATTTCATTTATTATATTATATTTATTATATTGATTATATTCATTTGCTACGCTAGATATGCATTCCTAACTTGTTTAAATACTATTTTCCATTACACAGCGTGACATATGCCCTAGCTGTGACTTTTAGAACTCCTTTTTTTCACAGAATCATTCGTTCCTCGTTTTGTTTAACCCCCCTACCAAAATCAGCTCCATTATATTAATTAGATCGAGCTACATAACACGCTGAGTATTATCCGTTTATTTATAAAGACATTGTGTATAATGTTTTTTTTTTTTTTTTTACATTTTTGTTAAAAGAAAAATAATTAATTTTATTAATAATTGATATTTTATTAGTTTTTGTTCGAACTAAAAAAAATAGGAGCAATTTTTAATTAAAAAAATGTCTCTATTTCTTTCTATTAATGAATAATAATATTTGGTCGTAAATTTTTCAGGTTAAAATTTACTCCTTAAAGGGAATTTGAAAAATAAAAAAAAATTGTTGTTTATTACATACCTGCTTAAATGTACATATCCCAAATATGTTATATATCGCGAGTTCGGGACGTTCCCTTGTTGGAGTAACCAAAACATAATCCCTGTAGTTGCTTCTAAATACTCTCTAATGATTGAAGCATTGTTTGAATACGATTTCATTTTACTTAATTCATTTATTTTATTTTTAAGCAAACATGAAATTCAGGAGATGACTGGATTTCTTTTCTTTTTCGTTGGCGGTGTTTCACGTTTGTTCGCATTAAGAAAAATTGCACTATTATTTATTATTCGGATATGTGTGGTAATGCATGATAAAGTATACCCCAATCTCTTTTTAGGGTTTCGTTCATTTGACGAAACCCTATTCATATCTGTCTTCTGTCTGTCCGTCACAGAGTCCGTATACGAAAGCTGTTTAAGTCAGAGACTTCAAATTTTATGTACTTACAGCTCAATACCTCGTATCACAAGAGAAATCATAAAATTTTGAAAAAGTCCATTATTTTAATTAAATCAATTTTATCAATGCCATCCATTCATTTTTTGCGATTTAAATTTTAAAAGAGAACCTTAATTTCAACGTTATTTGTGTAGGCATCTCGCTAGTAAAGAGAAAGTTCTTAGTTCAAACCCCAATGCTGGAACTTGAAAATTTTCTATTAAAATGTATTTAATAAGAAGAAATGTGGTATTTTTGCCAACTTAAACTTTTATATTATTATGGTTTCGTTTATCTGATGTTCATATTTTATTGGAATTCAATTTTCTTTGTATTTTAAAAACTTTTGCTATTTATTAGTGATTAAATATTTAAAATTTAATTTTAAACAATTTTTTTCATTTTTAGAAATTTAAAATTTTATTTATATCACCGCTAAATATTTTTATTTTCAGATTTTCAAAAAATTGGGAATTTTGCATTTTATTTAAATAAGTTGTTTTGAATATTTTTAATTTGATTAAATTAAATAACTACATTTTATAATTATTTAAAAATTAAATTTATTGATGTTACTATCTATATAAGAATTTAATAATTATAAATTAACAATTTGGATTTATTAATTAAAGAACATGTTTTTTAAAAAGAAATATTAAACCAAACCTCTGTGCAATCTTGATCACACTTACCCACTTGTTTATATTTCTTGTAGGGAAACCACGTTTTAGAAACAGAAATATTTTCTTTATATTTCGAAAAATTTTACGTCAATTTATATGTTTTACAAAACTGTTTCTACTCACTTATTATGTTTCTTTTTTTTAATTTTATATGGGAAAATGAAAATGATCGAAGTTGGACTCAGCACTATTTTTTAAAAATGAAGAACATGTATCACAGAGACTGTCAAAATAATCGGTTTTATCAATTTTTGCATGCGTTCATCCTTTTTGTTTTGTTTTTTTTAACTTTCTTGGGATCATTTATTTTTCTCCATTTCTACGAAATCGCTAAAAGTTTTAAATTAATATAAAAATATTTCATGAAATATTTCTCTATACCATTGATTTAATAATGGAAAATATTCTCCTAAAAAAGTTTTAGATGTTGTTTAGACGTTAGGGAGTTTATGGCTTGGGTGTGGCCAATCCATTTCTTTTAGATCGTGACTCTCAATATTTAAATATATTTCTGTCTTTCAGATATATAAGTTGAGCTTTTTTTTTACATACACCATAATAATAGAACTAATTCCTGACTTATGAAACTTTTTTATTATCCCGCTGGCGCATATCAGTTAAAACATAGTATTGGTAAGGATTAGGTTTTTTTTAGCTTTAAATAAATATTTTATTCTTTAGACGGAGAAAAAAACTTGGTGTGATCAGATCATTTTATGCATTCTCTTTTCTTTATTAAATAATTATAAAAAGCCTTTACACTTTTTTTTTTTAAATTTCAGAGTAACCAATAATTTCTGAGACACTCTAAATTGAAATGTCTGAAAATCAGATACTTAAATGCCTGAAAAGTTTTGACCATTTTTCAGACGTTCTAAAATGTCTTAATTTTTCAGACACTTCATGCGTCTCAATTGCAGATACTTCAAGCATCTAAATCGCAGCCATTTTATAAGCATTATATGCAGCCATGTTTTACCACGTTGAATACTGGAAAAATAATTGACCATGGTTAAACCTCCTCCAGCCCCTTCATTTTAGGGCTCCCAAAGTAGGTATGCAATTTTCGCAGACTTGTTAATTTATCTTTTTCAACATCCATACTCATTATAATCAGTGTATACAGAGTGATTATAAAAAAACTATCCCGACATTTGGGCCCCTAACTATCCATTCACAGAAACTGAATGAAATTTTGGTAAAGTGTATTTTGAGGTATGGGCTCAAGAATGGTATGGAAAACAACAGTGTCACTTAAACAGTTACGGTTACCGTGAAAAAATTTCGAAAAAATCGAATAGCAACACCCAGTTTTTTGCATTTGAATGTGATCTCCATTGAGAAAAACCCTATATAACGTTGGAACGGCAACTGTAGCATGAAAATCACCGGCGGTATATAGGCTAAAAGTGAGGACAACCAATAAGGACAGAGAAGCAGCATAAAATAAAGTATTTTATTGTGTTTCACAAAATTTTCACATGACCTCCTTCACACACGATGAGAATTTGTATGCGGCAGATGGTGGATAGCACTACAGAACGTACCATGGCAATAGGTATATCCTGAATCGCAGTTCTGATGGCATCTTTCAAATCAGATTCAGTTTCAGGACGAAACTGACACACTTTGGATTTCAGATATCCCCACAGCCAGAAATCCATTGTTGTCAGATCAGGAGACCTTGGTGGCGACGGAAGCGGGAAATGACGGGCGATAACTCTGTCACTAAACTGTTGACTTAAGACACGACATGTGGAGGAAGGCCATCTTACATCCACACAACTTCAGATATAGCATTTTGCCGATGCAATGCGGGAATCGCGTAACGAGTTAACATGCCCATATAGCGAGCACTCGTTACTGTACACGTTTGCAGATCACCGGCAGTAACCTCTTCAAAAAGTAAGTGCCGAGGACGAACGTATTCCTTATACCACACCACACAGTCACTTTTTCCTCGTGTAATGGACGTGCAAGCACATCATGTGGTTTATTCTCTGCCCAATGCACACAATTTTTCGAATTCACGTTACCAGATAACGAGAAATACGCCTCATCTGTCTACAGAATGTGGTAAAGGCAAGTGCTATCTCCATTGTACCGGATAAGGAATTGGTTTGCAAAATCCAGCCGTAATTGATAGTCTTCCGCTTCCAACATCTGGACACGCTGGAATCGATACAGAAACATGTTTAGAACAGAGCGCGGAATCTTGCGTACAGTTGAATTCGGCAGATTCAGAACACGTGAAACACTGCGTGCAGTTGCAGGACGAACTGTGCTTATCTTTTGATGGAATTCTGCAACAACTTCCACAGGAACGGAAGATCGTCCAGACCTAGGTTGATCGCATGTGCAACCAGTTTCTTCAACTTTATGAAACAAGTCCCGTATAGCTTCGACAGTGCGCGGGCCTCGCCGTAATCTATGGTTGCGGCGGCAAACACGCAATGTCTCTGCGGCATTTTATCCATTCAGGTAATAAATCTTTACGAATTCCCAAACGTTCTTTCCCTGAAAGCGGCATCTTTTTCGTAATGGCAGAAATCAACATACGTGGATCGCATTTCGCAGTGCCTTTTCTTTCACCTAGCGTGACGACATCAGGCATGACTGTGTCTTACGCAGAACCCGAAATTTGCGTTTCTTGGTTTCTTCTCGTTTTGTGGAGAACTAATCAGGCTGGCACGGCAAAGTCCTTTTTACATTTACTTTGCTTAGCTCCGGTGATTTTCATGCTACAGTTGCCATTCCAACGCTATTTAGGGTTTTTCACAATGGAGATCACATTCAAATGGAAAAAACTGGGTGTTGCCATTTGATTTTTTTGAAATTTTCTCACTGTAACTGTAACTGTTTGAGTGAAACTGTTGTTTTCTATATCATTCTTGAGCGCATATTTCAAAATACCTTTTGTCAAAATTTCATTCATTTTCTGTGAATGGTATAATAGTTAAGGGCCCAAATGTCGGGATGTTTTTTTTATAATCACCCTGTATATACATATTAAATAATATACAAGTTACCCATAATAAGAAATAGAGTTTCAAAATGAATTTTACAATTTAAAGTGAAATAAAAATAAATCAATAAAGCATACATTCGTAATTACTTGTTATTTTGCATCATAATAATTTTAATACTAATATATAACCATTATATAATACTACAAATCAACATCTACAACCGAATATAGAATAACCCAATATAATAAACTAAAACTCGACAAGATAATCAAATGGAATTAGCAATAATCGAACAATTACAAATAAAATTAGAAATTGCGGTGCATGGCTCGTTTTCAAAACAATGCCACACAGTCAAAAAAAAAAAAAAAAAAAAAAAAAAAAAAAAAAAAAAAAAAATCCGATTAATTTTTGTGGTTGAAATTAGAAAAATATCGTAATTTATAATTTTCTACCATTGCCCGATTATTCGTAACCAAAACGATTATTCGTAACCAAAAAAATACATAAGTCAATAAACCAGGACATACAAATCCACATACAAAGTGAATCATATTAATGAAATCGACCAGTCGATACTCATTTTACTAATAGTTAATGAGCTTGCAGACGGTTAAGGGATATAAAAGGCCGTGCAAATATAACGTTATCAACTTTTTGGTAATTTTAGACCCCCTCCCCCATTTTCGATATCATATGTTATCATCCCTCGAACCCCCCCCCCCCCCCCACACACACACACACATCCACCCTGGTAATAATATCATTATCGAAGTCTATTTTATTATTATTATTATTCTTTTAAACATAATTTAGTCTTTTGTTTGGAGTAATAGACAAAACGAGTTAAATATTTTTCCGCATGCTTTATTTATTCAAATGAAGAGAAATCAATAAAACATCGCTTTACTTAAATAAAATTTAAAAGAAATAGTTTTTCTTTAAAAGTATTTCATAATAACTTTTTAAAAATAATAAAACAGTAACATTCACAGTAATAAAGTCTTGCTGAACTTGCCACCCAAATAGCGGAGGGGAAATGGGAAGATAGAAATTCTTATCAACAAAACAAATGGACAACATTCTTTCTCTTTTATTTGTTAATAAACACAAGTTTCAGTTCAAATATACTTCACATAGTGTTTTTTGAACCTGATTATACATGCATATACATATGTTGATGAATGGGAATGTCAAACATCGGGATATACCATTGGGATATTTTAGAATTTGATAATTTTACAAAAATTTAGTGATTTTAATAATGTCTTGCATTTTCATAAAAACAGATAACCGACTAAAATAAGATAACATACTATTTTGACCAAAAGACCATGCTACAAATAAAAAGAGACAGTTTCGATTGGATCCAGAATGATATTTATATCAAAAATCAAACCCCTCCCTCCCCCTAGAGATATCCCTCGGTATCATGTGCAAGATCCCCCTCCCCCCTAAAATGATAACGTTATACATGCACAGCCCCTAATATGGTAGGAAAAATATTATAATTAAAAATAGCTATTATTGAGAATATTATATAAATAAAATAATATTGAATAAATTACATTTTACGCAAATTAATGGGAATACAAGGTAATTGTAATAAAAATAGTAATTAATATATCTTCTTCTTTAAAAAATATTTTTTGCGTATGTAAGCTCTCTGATATTCTGGTATTGACTGTAAATCTTTTCAGTTCGTTTTATTATAATTACTTTATATTTCCATTATTTTACATAAAATATAATTTATTCAATATTTATTAATATAATATTCTTAATGATGGTTATTTTTAATTATAATATTTTTTCCCCTTCAATATGCTATCCTTAACAGTTTGTAACCTCATAAACTGTTAGTAAAATGAATATGCAGTTTTGTGTTTTTTCAACACGTTGGCGGCTTAATACAATGTACGTTTTTCTCTTTTCAATTTCTATTTTTAATGGCCAAAACATTTTATGCTCATCAATTTCATTTTATAATTCAGTTTGTATATGGTTTTATGTGTCCTGGTTTATTGACTTGTATATTTTTTGGTTACGATTAATCGGGCAATGATAGAAAATTATGCATTAGGATATTTTCCTGATTTCTATCCCAGAAATTAATCGTATTTTTTTCTTATTGCGTGTCATTACCCTTAAAAACGAGTCTCGTACCACAATTTCCAATTTTATTAGTAATTGTTCCACTACTGCTAATTCCATGTGATTGCCTTCTTTATTATAATGGGTTATTCTATATTCGGTTGTAGGTGTTGATTTGTAGCATTATATAATGGTTATATATACATACATATAAGTACAAGAAAATCTCACAATAGGGAGCACCGGGAAAATTTGTCCTGAATTTAATAGTGTTTGATTTTTTGAGGTAAAAGTATGTAAAACATGTGGATGTTGTGAATAAAAATTGTGTTTCCTAAATAGTGTTGTTCTTTATTTAGGAGTATCTAAAGGATATTTTACTGAAAAATCTTCATATGGACAACTTTATTCAGCGAGCATTCACCTTTTACAACATAAATATGTATTTTTACGTAAGAAAACCGAATAGCTTCGAGTAGCAAACAAATTCAGCGTTCCATAAGTTTTCTTTATTGAGAGATTTTGCTGTATTGACATTTTTTATTTACTTATTATTTAACCTTATTCTACTTTAGAAGTTCAAAATATTGATTATAATCGAAACATTATTAAAATAAATTAAAAATGTAAGCTTTAAAAGAATTGCATAACTCATTTGGGACCTTTCAAATGATAGGGATATATGAAAGGACACTGTCCAGTTTCCTGATGCTTCAATCAAATCCCTTTTCTGAAAAAATTCCACCCCTGCATCATGTTTGTAAATAGAGGTGTCCGTTATATAGGTTAATGGACATTCCAAATTCTGGACAACTTTATTTAGAAAAAAACCATTTTTAATCTAAAATACATACCTATATGTTTATTTTTACCTCACAAAAGCAGGCACATCCGAGTATTGAAAAACATCAGCAATCCCGAAGTGTCCGCTGTTGAGACTTTTTTCGGTATTTTGTTAAATATATTTTACATTTTTAACCTTTCCTTACTCTTAAAAGTTCAAAATTGTCATTACAATCCGTACAATGTAGAAAAATATTTAGGATATCAGCTTTACGAAAATTGCATGCAAAATCCCCTTATCCCTCCCTGAAAAAAAAAATGAAAATTTTTCTTTAAAAATCGGATTTTTTAAAAATTTATATTTTTACATGGGGAAGATTTTATGTAGATCAAAGGACAATCACAAAAGTTATTCAACTACATATAGTTCTAGTTATAAAAATGTTTTAAATGTGGTAAAGAAGTATTTTAAAAGCGATTTGTGTCACTGAAAATACTTTACGAAAAAAATTACGAAATTTGGTTTTTTTATTTGGCCTACCCGTCTTATAAATTATATTTCGTAAAAATAGTTGTTACACTAAGTAAGACAAAAAAGTCCATAACAATATATTTTATCCGGTGGATCGTAAAAAAATTAATTTGTGTAACTTTTAAAGATTTATTTTATTGATAAAAGCCACTTTTAAAATAATTTTTCACCTCATTTAAAATATTTTTGTTGTTGAAACTATATCTCTACGTCTAATAGTTTAAAAATTAGCCATTAGATACCATTGAGAGTTGACACCCAGTATAGCAGAGACGCTCACAAAAAAGCATTGTGATTTCTTCTAATTATAATTCCAGATACATCTTCGTTTTTTTTTTCAGATGATATTTAGAGAAGTATGAATCATAATTCTAAGAAAACAACAGTTTTTTTGGAGGTTGCAAAAACGTTTATGAAACTAAATGTCTTCTTCATATTTTGCAATTTGAGAAAACGTTTTTCTATCCCTTTCGGAAATAATATATCTTTCTAAGTTTTCTTAATGGATCTTTTAAAAGTTTCTAGAAAGAAATATAAAATTACATTAAGTTCCCGGATTATCTCCGTACAAAGAAACCATTCAGTGTCTATTACAGAGCAGATACATAAATAAGTTTTCTTAACAAGTTTAATGCACAGAAGTAAAATAAAATATAAAATATACCAAATAATTTCCTTATGAGAAATTTATAAGTTTTGAATGTGTACAACAATCAGCCTAGCTAATGTGTGGTAACTGCTTTTCTGAATAAATCTACAGGGTGTCTAACAAATAACACCCTGTTTTTAAAAATGAATTTCTCAAAAACAAAGATCGATAGAATTATACGGTAAACGGTTTGTTTATTAGGTAAACTGTAAAAATCTTATACAGAAGTTTCGAACGGTGAATAGTTTGAGAAGATAGTGTTCTGATTGCAAAAAATACTTGGCTTGACATTTTTCTTGCTTTAGATTGCTTGCAGAAAACGAGTTTTTCAGCGTACAGTGCCATATTTTAACGATTTTTCGAACTAAATTTCTTGTAATTTTGAAATTTTAAAAATTTAATTCAAAAAATCATTAAAATATGGCACTGTAAGCCAAAAACCTCGTTCACTACAAGCAATCTAAAACAAGAAAAATGTCAAGTCAAGTATTCTTTGCAATCAGAACACTATCTTCTCAAAATATTCGCCGTTCGAAACTTCTGTGTAAGATTTTTACAGCTCACCTAATAAACAAACCGTTTACCGCATAATTCTATCGGTCTTTGTTTTTGAGAAATTCAATTTTGAAATCAGGGTGTTATTTGTTGGACACCCTGTATCTGTTGCTTACAAATTGTTATTTATTTTTGTTCATCTGATTAATATAATATTAAATATTTGCACTAATTTTTTTTTTCTAAAGCTACTAATCAGATAATGAATTGAAAATAATTGGAATTTTTTCTAAAAAAAATCTATTCATTGAAGATGCAGTTTCATCAACGTGTTTACATACTTCTTATTATTACGAGTGCTATTCAGTAAAAAAAAAAAAAAATCATATTTTTTTATTAGATAACCTGTTTGGACACAAATTTACTTTTATGTCCTATTGCTAGATTATTCTGTAATGAATGCGAGGTATTTTTTTTTTTAAATTTGTAACCAATTGTACGTCAGTAGCAGCCATGAAAGTTCAGATACTTTCATCACTGCTTATGGAAATAATAAAGGCAACACGCAATGTGCTCTTGCCTGCTAGAGATTTTGCTTTCGCCTGAAGAAATCGTCCATCGAGGAGTATGTTATAGGACACTTGTGGAGGTTCTATTCTTCCCTGTAGCAGAGTTAGAGGAGATGTTTAAAAGGAAAAGAAAAAAAGTCATCTTCAAATGAAGATTGACACGAAATTCCTGTAACTTCGGTTATAAAAGTCAACATTAATATCATATCTATTATTGTCAAAGAAAACTATTGGATATGAGAACTGATAAATATATTACTGTTATGTAATTGCGTACCACTAACACGTTGATAATTGGAAAATGAACATGAAACGTGTTTTCGCGCGGTGTGTTCCGAGATTTATCACACCTAAACAGCAGAATGTTTACGTGGAAGTTTCTTCAAAATTGATATCCTAATATAAAGAAGCGCCTTCGTGAAAAATACTTTTCATCATTATTAACCAGGAACCTATTTAAAAAGTGGTTTTCCACATGTCCTTGAAGTATCAAAAAATGTGGGACAAATGCATTTCATTGAATATGAACTACTCTAAACAGCATCATTAAAATTCGGACGATGAACGAGAATATGTTGATATAAAAATATCATGATCATTCTTTATTGAACAGTCCTCGTATTTCTCATCTCTTTTCCCAAGAAAATATAAAAATTAAAAATAAAATAAAACTGTGAAGAAAATAAGGAAAATACAAGAAAATAAGTCTGCGCCGAACATGATTGTGAAAACTTTTTCAATACTTGCGGAATATTTTCCAGTCTTGATCTTTTTATGCAGTCAAAAAAATCTAAACAAATAATTTAGAAAGCATATAATACGTTTTAAAACGTATTTTCTTCATTTATTTCCCATAGACAATAATGTATTTGAATTATTTCTGAAGTCCTGTGGCCTATAGATTTTTATACATGCGACACTGTATGATAAAATTTAATTCAGCTAAAAAACGCATAACATAAATGAAAACCAATTTCGTGGATTATTGTTAATAGTAATGTATTCAAATTATTTTTTTCACTCAATGTAGGATCAACAAGTTTTACACACATCGCATATTATGCTAAAAGTAATCCAGTCAGAAAACGCGTAACATCACTTAAAACTAACTTTCAAAAATTACCTCCGAAAGACAGAAATGTATCCAATTAATTTTGTCTTGTATAGAAATTTATTTACATTTCAGAAGTATCTCTTACCATATTAAAATATATTTCAAATTGGATGTGCGTAAAAAACATATTTTATGGAATTCAAGCCCATAGACGATAATACTTAGTTTTTCTTTTGAACAGCCCTGTATATGATCTTCAGAATTTATACACAAAACTAAATGTGATAAAATTTTACTAAAATTAAGCTTAAAAGGGTAAAACAAAAGTTAAAGTAGTGAATTTACTACACGTAGGCAGTACTATAAATGAATTCCTTCACAAGACCTTGTAAATGAACTATAAATGTAATGGAATTCTTTTGCATGAGCTAGTAAAGGAACCATAAGTATTTGTTGCCCTTACTTTTCATAGGGAGACATTTTGTACAACTTTAAAAATTTATATCAATGCCATGGAAATAAAAGTATTTACGAAAGTTAAAGGGCGGACAGACAGACGTCGCGACACGAACAGTATTCGTAATTTTTTTCAATTATATTGGAAAGTGTTAAGAAGAAGAATGGATGGTTTGGATTTATTTAAGATTGGAATAAAGGTAAGAAAATTATGACTTGGACGAATATGTATTTTGTTTTCAAATTACCCCTTACATTCGGTAAATTAATTAATAGAACGCTAAATACATTAGATTAAACTATTTTTAAGATACTAACCTATAGATAACAAATTAAAAGTAATTGCAATGGAGATAAAGTATAACTGTTCATTGAAGATAAAATTTTATCAAATTGCTGCATGCACATTCGCTTTATTTTTGTCGATCTCCAATTCCGAGGCGATAAAAAAAGACGATGATTCAGCGATTTTTGATTTATTTAACCAAACAATCAAATTACAGCAACACATATCCTTCCAACAGCTAAAGAATCTCTTAAAGAATACGAGAACAGCAGAGCTTTTTAGAAACGAGTCAGGCACATCGTAAACATTGAACGCATGATTGAATCTGAGATTCGTATCGACAATAATGAAATGATTCAATGAATGCGAGTCCGCGAGTGAAATATCCTATTTGAAGCTAATCCATTGAAAGTGCCAGTGATACCTTACTGAATCACTTCTCTTCTTATGTCAAGTGAGAAGTGTGCCACTTATGAAAGAAGCGAAGAGTGTCATAATTAATTATGAATGTCGGTGGGATAATTACCCGTTGATTTCTAGTCACCTAATACGTAATATGATATAACAAGTTTTGCTTTTTGGCGTATTTTGCTCTTTTCCGTTAAATATGGGGAATTATGTTAAATTTGCACTTTTTTTCTTTACATCTCTTTTTCATTCACTTTCTAAATGCCATTCAATGTACGCTTGAATAAGAACATTGTTTTTTTGGAAAAAATATGCGTGTTTTGGAAAATTAATATATATTAATTAACGGCAAAAATTTGTTTTTACATCATGAAATTCCGTAGATAAGCTGTCTTATTGTTGGATTTGAGTTAAATTTATTAAGCTCTGCTTTATGAAAATTCAAAATTGTCTTTGAAGTAGTTTTTAAATTGTGCTTAAAAAACGACAAAGTGATAGCTTAAGAGGCGGTCTGGGATAAAAGTGACTAGATATTTGAAACTCCTTATGCTGGCTTGTAAACTAGCTGTCTTCTGTGACTGCTTTAGTGGTGCCAAAGATGATTTGATAAAGAAGGGGGGCCTCTCGGTCTACAGTCAACTACCGAACTTCCATTTGGATACAGTCCCTAAATTATGCAAGTCCTAAAATAATTAATTTCTCTTAAACATATCGTACGAGTGGCTTGAAAATTTCTTTTTATGCTAATTAAAGGGTGTAGAGTTCATTTAAGCTGTCAGAATTGATTACTGCTTTTGAAAAAGGTTATGGTCCGTTTTAATATGTAGATAGTCCCTAAAGCAAATGTTATATACATAATTTAAAATTAGACTTTATTTCCATTCGTTTGCTACCACTAACATTCTTCTAAGATAATATTTTGCAGAGTTAGTTCGGGGTGTTTACTTTTTTTCACGACTGTACTTTTAATATGATATTAGGTAGCTTTCATTAAAAAAGTAAAAAGCTACCTATTGCAGCCGTCCGGAGGAAAGCACTTCCTGAAAATTTTAATATTTTCCCACCGATCATGACCCCCAGACCCAAAAACCGCTCTCCGTTAAAATTTTGACACACATATATATATATATGTATATAACTATTATATAATACTACAATTCAACATCTACAATGAATATAGAATAACCCAATATGTAACAAACTTTTCTTAAGGAACTGAGTTATACTTGTGTATATCTCCGTTACATGGTACATCTAAATTCCTCTAATGACAGCATCACTTATTTTATTAATATGATATGTATATTGTTTCTTTAATAAAGTACTTCTTATAAAAGTACCTTTATAAGAAAATTGAATTTTTTTTACAAAAAAAAAAAAAAAAGTTTTTACGAAATTATGGATGAACATCTGTTACAAACCTTTTTTGCATCTTCCCTTATTAGAAAAAATCTATTCAATAATTTATAAAATATTTGAGATTCGTCTCATAATAAAACATTTCAACGATAATAAACTTCACATTTTAATGTCAGTTGTTAATCAAGAATGTACCATTGTCACTTATTATTAATTTTAAAACAGTCTCACCGAATTATACGTACTTACCATTCTTGATTTAAAATGGAAATATCATTCATTTAATAAAATATATTTTTAATTTACATACAGCCATATATAATCTTTTTGGGATATTTCTTTTGAGATTTACATTCTAATCTAAATAAGCGTTGTATTGTAGAATAAAACGTAGTGTATTTCTATTTTCCATACACTCACACACACACACATATATATATAGCACTTAACAATAACTCAATAACGAAAATTACACTCTGATTTTTTATAAAATAAATTAAGCACCAATTAATGAGAAAACTGTACGATCAACAATACAAATCTTTAAAAAAAATGATAGATAAACAACGAATATTCATCCATCAGTACACGAGTTGAAAAAAGAATTATTTATCTCCAGTATCACATACTCTGTATTCGTATTATGATCATAAACACAAAGTTCGAATCTGCGTCAGAGTCATCGTCGTCAGAAATGTGTTATGTGGCTGGCTCACTGTCCCCGAATCGATCTTGAACTGCGACCAAATCTTGGGAATTATTCAGATTAACCCATTCGTGCCCAGCATCTTTTGCGTAAATTTTATTTGGTTGGCACCACTATTTTTAGAAGATTTAAGTTTAGGTCATTAATCACGAAAAAAATCATTTAAATAAAATAATTATTGCTTTTCTTTTTTTCCGGTCTCAAAAAAGTGCTGAATTCACCTTTTGAAGCGTCCCTAAAAAGGGACGCTAGGCACTAATGGGTTAAATCTTCTTAAAGCCCTGCAAGAAAATGGAAATAAAAAACTAACTAAATTTCTGTTTTACATATTTGGGTCACTGACTGGTCTAAACTCGAAAAATAGTAACACAAGAAATATATAAAAACTTACATGCTTGGGCGGGTGAGACACCCAAGATAAACATTATGATTTAAAAGCTACAAATTAGAACAATGAGCAAGGTTGTAAGTTCACGTGATACCTATCAAAGTAAAGATAGGAAGTATAGGTCTGCACTGGACAAAATTTACAGGATTGTGGGCGGCCGAACCCGTTAAACACAATTTTAGCCCAGTCTGTATACATGTTTAAATCTTAACACACCCCGTATGAAAACTACAGTGGTCCGGCCCATATAAGAGATAAAATATCGACCGACGTCCGGTCCAGTTCCTATAAAAACTTAATTGACCCGGCCGCTAATTTCCGTTTACTCAACGATACAGCGATTGGCGAAATTCAAGGTGTGCCAAATGCTATTCCACCCATCATTCACTCCTCTTCCGAGATTCCTTGATAACATCGTACAGTGTCGCCATCTACTGAAAAAATGTATTATACAAATAATTTATTTGAAAAGAAAAATAATAATAAATTTAATGGAATTTTCTTTTTATATACGGCCAAATATTAATTAAATATATACGAGTAACTTGTTGTGTTAACTTAATTTGTAAATTTTAATGTATATTTCTTTACATTTCTTATAGTATTTCAGTTTATAATGAATTATATAATAATGAAAAAATAAAAAAAGAACGAAAGAGAGCTGTTATTGTATTCGGATAAATTACATGATAATAGCTAAAAATAAATTTTATTTTGTTTAATTTATTTTCTTGTTAAGTATCAATTCAAGAACTTTATAAGAAAATACTGAGATCTGTTATATCAATTTTTTATTTATTTATTTATTTTACTAATGTGATATAAATCACCAAGTATAGCAATGCACTAAGATTGATAAATTAAAATTTCTTAATGTTGGAAATATATATGAATATATTCATAAATATCAACATATGTACATAGTATATATGAACTTATACATTCATACATGTCTGCTTAAATATTATGTATGTGTATATTATATAGTTGTTATATAGTTAAGTCATTTAATTATATAGTTAGAAAATGTACATAATTTCGATATCATCTGTTCCGATCTATTCAGATTTTGATGTTGTACAAATATATCATTAACATTGATAACATATATATATATATATATATATATATATATATATATATAAAATTATAGTTTCCAGATTCTAAGAATCATCAAAAAAGTATATATTTCAATTAATAATAAATTGTGTTAAAATTAAAATACTTTTTATACTTGGAAATTTTTCATTTGAAATAAAATATGTTTAGGAATTTACACCAACTTTTGTGACACTGGTTTAATGCACCCTTCCAATTCATAAATTGATAAGTCTAAACTAAATATACATGCATATACTGATTGAATTTGTACAAAGTACAAATACAAAACAAAGATCACGTTTTATATAAAAAAACCACCTTAAAAGTTTTTATCTAATATAGATTTTTTTTTTCTTAATATTTAATATCTTACTAGACACTGAAAATTGAAGAGAACTAATTACAAATCACTAAACGAAAACATTAAAAACATTAATTATCTGTTTAAATGATAATACTTATTAATATTAGTTATATATGTAATAATTAATAATGTTAATTAATATAATTTTATAATTATATATATATGTGTGTATATATATTAATATTAATTAATAAATAGTTAATATTAGTTATATATATTTAAATATTGATAATTTTTTAAAAGAAAAACTTAAATTATGTTTGTGGAAGATTAAAGATTTTCCTTTTTTTTTCTTAAATTATTATCATTAATTAAGTACATAGAAATATTAAAATTTGAATATTTATAATTAATATTTTTATGTTTCACTACTTTATAATTGTAAATGAAACAGTAAATATTAAAATAAATACTAATAAATATTATATATATATATATATATATATATATATTAGGGTGGACCTTATTTTTCAAGTTTCAAAATGTAAACTTCTCACCCTCTAAATTTGTTCCTTTTTATGAAAAAATAATTCTGGTAAAATATTAGCTCAATTGAACAATATTTAGAGGTAGCTCAATGATGTAGAAGTTTCCAATGTATGAGCAATGATAAACATATGCGTACTCGCATGCTATGTCATAGAAAATAAATTCTATCTTCTAAAATATTTTAAAATGCATTTAGCTTTACATTTTTATTCATAGATGGCCGTACTATGCACAATATTATTTAAAACAATAAACTACATTTAGCAAATAGCAGTCTTTGAAGCCACTGAAGACTGGGGACTAGCAGATAATATACGTGCAATGTGCTTTGACATTACCAGCTCAAACACTGGTTATAATTATGGTGTATGTGCTCTTTTAGAACATAAATTGAAAAAAGAGCTCTTATCATTTGCTTGCAGACATCACATTATGGAGCTGATAATTAGTACTGTATTTGAAGTATGCATGGGAGTCAAGTCTTCACCTGAAATTGCATTATTTAACCGCTTTCAGAAACGTTGGAGCTTAATTGATAAAGACAAGTACGAAACGGGAATTTCATTTGTTGATGTTGCAAATCTAGTAGAAGATATTAAGCAAGATACTATCAACTATGCAAAGAAGTACCTAGAAGAGCAAAGAGAAACAAAGCTAAGAGGTGATTATAAGGAATTTTTAGAACTTGTAATTATATTTCTAGGTGCTGTCCCAGAAAGGGGAATCAGATTTATGTCACCAGGTGCAATGCACCATGCCCGTTGAATGTCCAAAGTAATATATTGTCTCAATATCTGTATGTTCAAGACTCAGTTTAAATTGACTGTAAAAGAGGAAGAAGGTATGTGTGATTAGTGATATGTGTGTTTTTACAGTCCGTGTATATTTGAAAACTTAGATCATTGCACCTCAAGCTTCATGTGCCCCATATAATGACCTGTTGTTGCTCAAATCACTACTCGATTACTCATCAATACATTCAACTGTTTCCTAGTCATCATCACGTAAATTTGCTAATCACTTGTGGTATTTGTCAGAAAGACTTGTTGGTTTAGCTTTATTTGATAGCCGTGTGAGTTTATAAACTAAAAGACGCATGGTTGTTGCATTACAGAATGAAGCTAATTCTAAAAAACAAGTTCAAATTTATTCCAAACGAGGCAGTGTTGCTCTACATTCATTCAAGAATAAAAGATTGGAAGATTTTGTCACAGCTAAGTCCATGATGTTATTTCAATTGTTAGAACTTCCGGATGGATTTCTTGCAGTAGATCCTAAATTGTGCGAGCTAAGAGAAGACTATAAACAGGCAAAAGAGATAATAAAATCTCTACAAGTAGTAAATGACCATGCCGAACGTGCAGAACCATGGAGAACACTTATTCAAGAATAAAATGGATTGATAACTCATGATGAAATGCAACTACAATTTTTACTACAAGTTGTTGAAGATCATCGTAAAATGTACTAAGATAGCAGAAAAATGCGTTTCTCTCAACCTGCACAAATGCAATAAAATTTTAATGTAACATGAAAACCTAATAAATGTGCTGTAAATTAAATAAATTCTCACAATTAAATTATCAAAACATTTAAAGTGCTTACTTATTTGTGTAGCTAATATTCTGAATTTTTTCCTAATTTTATAAATTTCAGGTCAATTGAGCTACCTCTAAATATTTGAATTTATTGCTCAAACTTTTTACATAATGTTTTTGTATCAAAAGGAACAAAATAGGGGGGTGAGACTTGTAAAAATAATAATTTAAAAAAATCATGGCATTTAAGGTCCACCCTAATATATATATATATATATATATATATATATATATATATATATATATATATATGTGTGTGTGTGTGTGTATGAATGATGCCTCATTTTAAAACATAAGAACTTTAATAAATTGGTTTTACTAATTTGATATTCATCTCTTACAACACGGTGGTAGCATAACTAAAATAAAAATATTTTTTTATTTTATTTTAATAATTATTGTATTTTAAATTATATTTATTTAATTATTAAAAAGCAGAATTTAAAAACTTATATTAATTATTTACATTTATTTTAAATTAAACTTTATGTAATAAAATTTTAAATTAAATTTTATAACTTAATTGTAATTAAAATTTAATTGTCTAATTGACAATAAAACTAATACAAAGTAACTGAGTTTTATAACATTCTTTATTGATTACTTAAATAAAAATCGAAACAAAAATCGCCAAGAGCAAGGACACAACTCGCAATCTTATAATTACAAGCTTTCCGCTTTAACCACCTCGCTATGCCTCTGACACTCTACAACAGCTTCCAAGTGCCTCATATACGACAAAAATTGTAAGTAAAATGTCTAAAGCAGCCATGATGCGCGAGAAAATGCGTAGATGCTAGTCAAAACATTTGGCACACCTTGAATTTCGCCAAGCGCTGTATCCTTGAGTAAACGGAAATTAGCGACCCGGCCCAACTGAATTTCGTTCAAAAATGTTGATAAATCTCAAGCAAATTTATGATACACTGTAAAAAAAGAAAAAAAATGATTTTATTAGGATGAGCGAAGCGAATCCTCTACTAGTCCACTCAAATTACAATTTGTCGTACGCTTTACAAAAAAACTATTCAATATTTTAACTTCAAATTAAACACAAAAATAAATTATGATCTGTAGATTTGCAGAATATAATTTTTTTTACAGTAAAACGTTAAAAAAAATTATTATTTTAATTAATTTATTTTACATGCATTTCCAATACGGAAGCATTTTAGCAAATAAATAAAAAATGAAACGCGTATATTTTCAGAAAAAAAAGTTTAAATCATGGAGTAAATAATTATAGATAGAATCATGATTAATTTATTAAATAAAACATGTTTTCATTATCCCGCAAAATCGTTTGCACAGATGACACTTAAAGATTTTAAAAGAATTGTATTATGGATTTTTTTTTTTGTAAACTGGCAACAAAATAATTGTAAACAAATAAAATTAATTCTTAAATTTGTTATATAAATGAAAAATTAAAAGATCTGCGTGAAGTTGGTTCAAGCTCTTTATAAATATTTTTGCGAAGGTCGTATTGTAGCTAAATAATATCGACTCATTAATCAGAAGGATTTTATAGAAAAATAAGACTTTAATAAGTTCGCAAACACAACAATAATTATTCGTGAAAACGTCACTGCGAGAATGAGAGAGCGCTTCGTTAAAAGGTAATTCCATTAATTGAGTTGCCATTCGCAGAAAGTAAACAGTTCTCCCACGCGGAGAGAATTACAGCAATTCTCATACGCTAACATGTATAAAAATGAAGAAATTAAAATAAAATGTTTTACAGTTGAAAATTCATAGTATCAACGAAAGCAGATTTCAAATGTTTTTTCCAGAAAATAGGATTTTGAAGAAGTAACTTTCTTCAAGCTTTCTTCAAATATATTATTCTAAAATAGCTATCAAAGATTATCGGATGTTGATTACAAAGATTGGAAACATGTATATTTCAAACAATTAAAAAACACCAGTGGCTACTTGAAATTGTAAAAAAATCTTTAAAAGAGCTTTTAGTTGAAAATTAAAAAAAAATTGTAAAAGTTTGCTTCGAAAATATCTGATGCCAGTTTTACATCATAAGTAAAAAATTAAAATGCGCCAAAACATAAAATAACGTTTTTGTTTAATAAAGATGCAAAAATAATAATAATAAAAAAAAATATTGTTACTTTCAAATATCTGTTTTATAAAATAATGCTTCGCGAATCCAAACAAAGCATGGCTTTTGCTAGTTGTATAATACTGGTAGATGGGCTGTCAGCTGATAACCGTAAATAAAATAATCAAGCGATATACAGTTTAGTAGTAGCATACGGTTTAGTTTACTTAAAAGAGGTTATAGTGCTGGAAAAACATTTAGGGCCACCAAGAAAAACAGTCCTTTTAACCCTTTCTGGCACGGGCAAAATGTGTTCGTAAAATGAGAAATTATTGACTGACACTGGAATTTTAAAATGATATTTTTAGAAATTAAAAAGGTCTTAATTCACTTTTTCATTCTAAAATCAAAATTTTAGTAAAATATTCTTGGTGCTGTTTACAAGCTGGTAATTAATTTAAGTGTGCCCGCATTAGGCATGTGCCGGGAAGGGTTGATGAAAATACAATATTATTGCAAAATTATACACATAAAGATTACAAGTTTTATTATTTGTTTTAAATTGCAGTAATATATTTTAAAAAATAAGCAAAAATTAATTTCTAGATAATACTGTTTTAAGGCGAAAAGTTTGGGATCAATGTAATTAAATTCTTAGTTACACAAGCAAATGATTTGTGCATTAACTTTTAGTACATTGTTTGCTTCCCCTTAAAACGACAGTCGACTCGCTCGGAAAGACCCGGATGATAATGTTAAATCTATGCGGACGTTATTTTCACATATCGCGCTCAAATGTTATATATTTTTCTTTTGCATAGGATAGCTGTGTCTACGACCCGGCTATTTTTTACTTTTTCGATTTTGGTTAAATATTTTTTAATATTATGATCAGTTTTTTTAATATTTTGAATCAATTTCAGAACCAGTTTCAACCGGTTCGAAAGTTTTCCGAATTTTTAAAAAGAATTCGAAACCGAAATCAAAAAATTAAAAATTAACCCAGTTGTAGATCGCCCTCAGCTATCCTATGAAAAAAAAATAATGTGAAAATATTAAAATTTGAGCAAGATATTTGAAAATAACGCCCCCATAGACTTATCATAATCATCCGGGTCTTTGTGAGCAAGTCCAGTGGCCTCTTAACTTTGATGACTACCAACAGACTATTTGAAAACATTTGGCGATGTTTTAACATGTGCGAATATTTCCGAAATGTTCCATATTTCCGAAATAGCTGATTCAGTCCAACAATTGGATTAAACTGCTTTCTATTGGCATAAATTTGACGAATTAAGTACCTCACAAGTTTTTCTATGCGATTTCAGTCTGGTCGTTTTGCTGCAAAGGCGGAAGTTTTGATGTTGTTTGCAGATAACCAATCCGAAATTGACACAGCCTTGCGAATAGAAGCCTTATCTTGAAGAAATGAAAAATTCTGATCCATTAGTTGACCATTATGTGGAACAAAATTATTACCAAGAATATCTTGATAGTCAAAAGAGTTTATACGTGTATTTGTGAAAGTCGAACTTTTTTTTTTCTTTTGCATTAAAGTTTGCCCAAATCACGACTAAGTCACTACCTTTAAAGAGTTTTTTGAAGTAGATATAACAGGGAATTTAGAGCTCGGTCTGGAACACCAGCCTGGTCCAGAGTTGATTTATTGGTGGTTTCTTCATATTAAGACCCGGATAAGACGGCATGTGTTATGCCTCATTTTATTACTTTTGCTTAGGCCAGACCAGGCTGGACCAATTATTTCATACGGTCTGGTTCGGAACAGAGACTGAAAATGACGGCACATACTGATCTCGTGTAAGGATGAAATCCAGGTCCTGATCGACACTGACTGAAACTGCTACCATTTATCGTAAATAATGGAAGACATGCAATGCTTGAGTCACGCAGTCCCAACCCGTACATTCTGCGGGTTGTTGGAAAATGTTTTGACATAAAAATTATCGAAAGTTTTGCACTCAGTAAATAACATTGTCCTAGAATATCCCATATGTTTTTACTATCATATATATTATAAAGCAGAAGTTCTGAAACTTCCAAACGAGTGTTTTCAAAAACTACCCGATGGATCTTTTTGCAGATTATATCATTCGATAGGAAATATTTTTGCGGAGGTTTATGATACAAATATACAGGGATAACTCTGATTTTTCGTACTAAATTTCATATTTTTCGGTTATTTTTGACAGAAGGGTTGCAACAACTAATTTTTTGGCGATAATTATATTTCAAAAAAGAAATGAAATGCTTTCTGTAATGGAAAATAATATAAACATTTCGAAAAAAAAAAACCTATTAATTCATTGATTTAAAATAAATAATGATAAAAAGAAAAAAGTCCGTTTAATGCAAAATAATATTGTGAAAGGAAAATATTTATCTTTAACGAAAAAAAAAAAGAATATTTATAATATTTAAAAAGTAGCTCAATGTGAAAGAAAGTTTTGAAGTGACACAATATTTGGCTATTTATTTCTTTCGAGCCAGATTAAAAGAAAACAACATCTCAAAAATTTCATTGTAAAACATAAGTATTTTTTTCTTTCTTTTTTTAAAAATATTTTTTAATCTAATTTTCCCGCTACGTGTATTACAGAAAAAACTCGCAGGATTATTTTTTTTAAAAAAAGTCTCTAATTGTTACATGTATGTTGTTTGTTCAATTGGGTGTTTCAATCTACTTTTGTCGCCAATCAATGCGATTCTTAATAAAAAAAAAAAAAAAAAAAAAAAAAAAAAAAAAAAAAAAAAAACAAGACGGAGCGTTGTTTGCAAGAACTATTCTCTCTCTCTCTCTCTCTCTCTTTTAATGAGTGAGAGCATTTTTAGGAAAAATTTTTACATTTAACTTAAATACATATATAGCAGTAAATACCACAAAAATGAATAACATTTAAATTTTAGGGTAAATGTCTTTCCACGTACATAGATATTGTAAAATAATTTAATTGCAACTTTAATTTTTTTTTTTTTGGCACAGATATCTCATACGCACTACATTGGTGCGATTTGTCTCTTACGCCAATACCATATATACATCTCGGTAATTAACGGTGCTAAAGTGTCATTATTTTGCTTGATATGGCAACCCGGATGTTATTGTATATTTATTAATAAATTGTCTATTTTCAATTTTTTTTCTTTTTTTTTCCAGTTATATAAACTATTTTAATCTAGGCACATTTGTCATACATGCGCCACATTTGCGCGCCTGCAATAAAATGGCGATTTTATGCCTCACTTGGTAACCTGGCTGTTGTTTATTTATTAATAAATTTTTATTTTATTTTATTTTATTTTTAAAGGATATAAATAGTTTTGTTTTATAATTATTAACTAAACTTTTTAAAATTTATTGTTATTTTCTATTTAAAATAACAGAAAATAATTGTAAACTATATATGTAACTGGTATTTGAAAACAAGATTTTCTCCGAATCGACATCAAAAGAAAAAAAAAACGCGCCAATGTGGTGCGTATATGTCATGTATACATTTTTTCATTATACTACAGTATTTAAACATGCTGTATAAATAACGATTATTGTTTTTTCCAAACATGTTTGGCACAGGTATTATATACACACTGAGGTGTCTGACTATCGCCAAAACAATGTTATTTTGCCTGATATGGTAACCCAGGGGTCGGAGCATATAGGACAAATGTTACTATTCTAACCAGTTTCTTTCAACAATAATCTTTGCCATATATTTCTATTTCGCACCTTATAAAAATGTATCTTGAAGATTGTTCATAAAAAATACTGGTAAGAACAATAAAATTTGTCCTATATGCTCCGACCCCTGGGTAACCCAGCAATAGTTGTTTCTGTATTAATAAATTGTTTATTTACTTTCAATTTCTTTTCAGAAATTCTATAAATTGTTTTGTGCTATAGTAACTTTTTTATATTTATTAATATTTTTGTTTTAAAATAACGAAAACAATTTTTAAAAATGCACATTTCTTCGCTATTCTAAAACGAGGATTTTGCCGCATTGGTATTGGAAGGAAATCTTGCAAATCCGAGTTTGTGCCGGAGTTTTTCGTCGGCCAGTTTCGCCAAACTATTCGAATTTACATAAATTCATTTTAATTAACGAAAGAACAATAAACATAAATAAAAAATACAAATTAAAAGTCGAATTAAAAAGTACTTATGACGTGTATCACATGTAATATCAATTGCTATCATACTTACGATCATCGATTATTGACATTTATTCCTATAATCTGCTATTAATTTTTTTCTCGACAGAATAATCAAGTAGTACCGTACATTGTACAAACTCCAGTTAATATTACAAAAATAGAGCTAAATAACTAAATTTAGGTGCAAATGCAAGTACAAATTAAATTACCCATGTTGTAAGAAAGAGGCACAAATGTCATATATGCATCACGTTGGGGTGATACATTTCTGGCACCACTTTAACGGAAACTTCGTTTTCAAATGACACATACATTTCTATTTTCTATTTTACTTTTCTATGTATAGAGCATAACATTTTGTATCATTTTAAAATGCAAATGAAAGTAAATAAATAGTTCATTAATAAATTAGAAACAAAGCTGGATTACCATAAGAGGCATAAAATGTTCATTTTGTTTCAATCACGCCAACGCGATGTGTATATGACATCTGTATCAAAAAATGAATTTCACACACTCAAAAAACATTAGTATTTATTATAAAATACTAATTTTTCTAAGGAAAACTTTATTTAACTTTATTTATTCTGGTGCATTCCAAAAACGGAACACTGTAATAGATATGTCAAGAGCAGATGTACGTTGCGAAATATAATATAATATTGATAGAGGATGTATTAAGGTTTCCACAGATACCCATATCCTCAAGTTGAGAGGTTTAGCGTTCAAAAACTATCAAATAAAAATGAATCACTTGAAAATTGTTTAAATTCAATGGTCAATCTCTGCGATCATAATGGTCGCTATTTTAAAAGTATGGTGAATAGACAATATTTAAATTGCTCTTTTCATAATTGCCTCATTTATCTATCAAACTTTACAATAAATGGTCAACTGAAATATTTTTTTTCTTAAAAGCCCGAATTTTATCGAATGCACAAGCTGATACAACAACATAATATTTTATTATTATTTTAATATATTTTGGCGTCAACGGGCCTTGATTCCATTGTTGTTGTTTTTATTTTTGGCTCAGTTTTGTTTTTTCTAGCTCGCTGAGTTTTGCACTGATGAAGAATCTCGACAGTAGATTCGAAACAGCTCTTAGCTAACTTTTAATGCATTTTTGGTGCATTTATAATCGTTGGTTTTCTACCTTTAAATACAATGGCGTTTTGCATGATTTTCAGAAATGTGAAAGAGCATTCGAGATGAAGTTGCTTTAAAAAACACAATCATATTCAATATTTTGTTTGATGCATGTTTTGTTTTGAATAACAGACCAGCGCAGCGGGCTTAGCCTGCTAGTAGTATTATAAATGGTACACGCTGCATAAAGTAAATTGTAAATTTTACTTTCTATTTCCCAAAAATGTTGCCACTCTTCCACATTCATTTTATTCAGATTACTTGATGGCCCCCACTTTTAAAAATAGGTTAATTTACCTTTCTTTTTGCATTATTCAATCGGTCAATAAATCAAGCGAATATTTTTATATAAAAAAGTGATGGTAGTCAAGCAATCTCAGTCTTAAAAAGTAGCGAATGGATAACACTGTTTTGCTATAGTTTTTCCTAGCTAACGTTTTCTGCCTCTTTTTCTTTCTCATATTTATGTAGCATGCCCACTAAAATCCCTTGCCAACCTCTGAACTTCGGAACTGCTGCTGCTATATTCATAAAAGTGGTGTCTAGGTATAGTAAAGTATCCATGCGTTAGAGAATGAATCCGCTTACAGCACCACCTGGTGGTGGACTGCAGAGTTAGCATTCCTATCTTGGAAAGTCATTTGGAACAAGAGGTTTTTAACGCGCATTTGTTTTTTCGTGGTTTCCTACCTTATGACGTGAAAAAACGATCTTAAAAAGAAAAGTAGTTATAATAATATGCCTTTATTTGAGATGTTCAAACTTCGTCAGCAGCATTACACATTTGTATGAATGAAAACGATTTCTTCTTTCGTTCAGGTTTCGTGACGTCATACTGTAAGAAACCAGGAAACACAAATGCGCTTTTTAACCCTTTAACGTTCATTGGTTTCGTCACGAAGCCACAAAATTTTAATTCCGATACGCAACACTGACACTGGTATTTTTATCTAAAAATATCCCTTTTATTTTGTATGTTAAAAATCACGTTTTCTTATTTAGAAATATATTTGTTCTTAATTACCGGTGTCATTCATTTATTTCGACATCTTAGCAATGAAAATGCTATGATCGTTAAAGGGTTAAGGCCCCTGTCCTCGCTCGAGGAAACGCTCGCGAGCTAATGCTATTTCTTTGGGGAAGCATTTTTCTAATAACTCTCTCGCATTTTGACTTTTTTGAATATTTTTTTTTTTTTTTTTTTTTTTTTTTTTTACATTGGATAGCTGACGTGCATGCCGACAGTGCACCTTTTTTACTTTTTCGATTTTGGTTGCAGATATTTTTTACAAAGTTAGTTTCGCTTTCAAAACCGGCCTGTTACCCCTTTGAAAGTACTCCTACCAGGCACAGGCGTCTTTTACACGAATTTATTCAGCTGACATAAAAAAAATTTTAAGATACCTTTTTACTTGCACTTTGAGAACATGTGTAAGAGGCTAAAGAGTTTATTAAAAATGTACTGTAAAATATTTAATAAAAAATTAAGTAAAAATAGAATCAGGTATATAAAGCTTTGGTGGCTATTTGCAGACATTCTATTGCAAATATTCAAGAATAAATGATTGAAGGGAAGAGTCGAAATGTTTGATTAATTATTTCTAGAACTCAAATATTAAGAACAGTTCAGACAGCCGAGTTGCACTCAATACAAAATTAAGAGAACATAGGAAGTTAAGTGAGTTTCAGAAACTTGTTCAAGTCAAAAATCTTGATTCTAGAACGTCTGCTTTAAAAACTTCAATTTAAGTGACTTATCTATCATAATCTGAATAAGATATTAGGACAACTTATATAAAAATTCAGCTCTATGTCATAAAAATTCAGAAAGATAATGTTTGACCGTCGGGTCCTGCTTTAATTCTCGTTAATGTACTTGGATTGCCCTGTCATTATTATGTTATTGTCATTTACTATAGCGCAATTTCTATTGAAAATGTAAAATATGTAGTATATAGTTCATTTATATGGACTGTTAAAAGTATTCCGTTACAAGTATTCCGTTACATTTTCGATTAATGCAAAAAAAAAAAAAATCGTCTCAAGTGCATTTTGATGATCTTACACTAAGACAAACACAATAAATTTCATATATATATATATATATATATATATATATATATATATATATAAGAAACATTACACTAAAACACGGTTTCTGTAGAATATGGGATTCAAATCATTTATATACGTTTGCATTATATTTTAACGATGTTGCACGATATAAACAATGAAATTCTTATGCATTACTGAGGAGCTCTATAATTTTTTGCTGAAAAGTGTAGTGTGCATTGCATTTATCATTCATTTACAGGGATGCACAAAAGAATTAAGTTACAGTACTCTATATGACCAATAATTGCTGGAAGTGCTCTCTTAACTTTAGTTTGCGTGTTTTAACAACAATTTAGCATAGACCGTACCATGTATAAATTTTGCTGATCAGATACAGGATTACAAAAAAGGAATTCGTAAGTATTACTGACTATGGAAGATAATTGCTTAATTTTTAATTATGTTAAGCATTTTCCTGCTGATCTTCTTTTAGCATACAAATAGAAATTTGTAGAATGTAAATAATTTCATATATAAGGCTATGCAAACAAAAAGATATATTGCAATTTATGACTAGTAATTGCAGGAAAGAAATTTTAAGATGCATTAAGGATCTTTCATCTGAATTAAATTTTAACTTAGTAATATACAGAACTGTACAAAATAATTCGAGTTAATTCCATATATTAATGAAAACTTATAAAAACTAAATTTCTATCTCAATTAAATTTTAGCATGCTTTATATTATATATACAAATCTATGCATCATATACAGGACTGCACAAAATAATACCATTACATTTTTTGAGGGTAGAAGAAAATTTCTAAATCTGGATTTCTAAATTTGTTATATCCTTTCTGAACTTTTAACTTGCATATTTTCTATGACCTTATGTAAAAGTCAAGTTTCTTTGAAGATTTCTGGAGATGTTTGAAAGAGCTCCATAATTTTTACTAGATGCATGACTTTTCGTTATTTTTATTCAAATTGTCTCGTTCTGATTTTTTTAAGAATGGCAAAAGCACCAATAAAAAAATAAAATGAAAATAAAATGAATGAAAAATGAAAAATAAAAATTAGTAGAAAATTCTTTAACTTTCAGCTATTTTTAGAAAGCAACTGAAATTCAACTCACTGTATCGTCGATATCCTTTAGAAATGTTACAATATTCGACTGGACTTTTCATATAAGTTGCCCTATACACTTGACTACTATATTATGTAAATATATATAAATATTGTTATTATTCGCTCATGCACAGTTAAAAAATTATTTCACGCACATGGCCATAAGTTCATCAAATATTTAATAAATTTACTTTTTAATTGCATTATACTGACTCTACTCTAGTTTTTCAATTTTCTTGAATGTGGCGTTGAATTTAGTTGAAGTCCTTGCTTTGTATAAATCAAAAATATGGGCAACATATTCTATAATTACCATTGACCATTTCCAGTATTTTATTTTACAGAGGTATTGCAAATTGTATCGTTTTTATTCAATTTATTGCAGTATTATCCTCGAAGTGAAACTTTCACTTAAAAATATGAGGTTAGACCCGTTATTTATATGTATTCCATTCATTAAGTTCCAGAAGAATTTTTCAATTGATCAGGCATGTCTAACCTTTCACTAAGCAGGTGCGTTGTTCACAATATTGAATTCAGACACTTTTCTCCAGGAGGGACTTCAGTAGTTCCGGGGGGGGGGGGGGATTGTACTTTTTGACCATTGAAAACAAAAATTTTCAAATTTTCCGGGGGGGGGGTGTCTCACTCGAGCCACCCCCTGAATTGAAAACTGGTAGTTCAGCTCTTGGCAAACAATGAAGAAGACATAAAATCTCTATGTGGATCTTGAGGTCCATGTAAAAAAGAAAAGAAAATCAAAATAACTACAAATCGCTGTAATTTTTGAATTAAATATTTTCTGTGAGGTCCTATCTTTTTTTTTTCTTTTGTAGTGGAAAGAGATAGAGACATTAATCAAATCTTTAATTGAAATAAAATGATAATCAGAGGTATTGTTAGGTTTTGTTAGGATGAATAAATACTCCTTGATTTAATTTGGAAGCAAAGCCTTTTAAAAGAGTACAAAAACAAAGACATACATATTAGTGACAAATCCATGGACGGTTCCAAAGAGCTTTCATTGATGAAAATTATTTTGCACAATTTTATGGATTTTTTTTTTTTTTTTTTTTTTTTTTTTGACAAACACCCATTTATTTAATCTATAAAATAGAAATGTGTCCGTAATACAAAATGAATAACAAAAACAACGGGAAAGCTGAACTGAGATGATAGGGGGAAGTGATGCGGTTATCTTTTTAATTTCACATCTTAACATAAAACAAAAGTTATTGCTAACTTTTACCAATTTCTATCGTCATAATTTCCATTACATTTTTTATGAAGAATAATTATAAATTAGTGAAGAAACGCAATAACACATACTTACATTTTTAAAATGTGTTTTGGTTTTTGATGCCTGGGATACGTTTACAAAGGTTTTAAAAATATCTCTCAATCAAATATCAAGGCTTTTAAGTAAAGTATCTTTTTAAAAGGAATTTTATTTAAAATCTTATTAACATGAAGCCGTCAAAGGGTGTCATGGTGCCCCCGCGGGAGCCGCGTTAGACAGCCCTGTTCTAGATATTTGTCAAAACGTTTACAAATGAAAGTTCCGGTGACTTTTGATCATATAGTGTATGCATAGTATGTTCCTCCTTATCTATACATATAATAAAACAGTAGGACCCGGTGTGTCTGTACATTGAAGATAATTGACAAAAATGGAGTCAGGGCGATAAAAGAAAACCAATGAAACACAAAAAAATTTTTTTTGAATTTTTTGTCTGTCTGTCTGTCTGTCTGTTTGTTCGAGGTTATCTTCGTAACTACTGAATGGATTTTTATGCGGTTTTCACTAATGAAGAATGCACACTCCCGGGCAGTGTATAGGCTTTGTTTCATCAAAATCGGACAACAGACAAAAAAGTAACAAAAAGAAACAAAAGAAACTATTAGGTGCGCTGCTCACGTTTTTTAGTACATATAAAATCCAATAGATGTCACTGTGCGATTTTAAAACGCGCTATCGTTATGTTTTTGCCAGTCTACTTAAGTATGAGAAAGTTTCAAGCTGGCTGTCGTTCCATGTGGTTTAGTCGGTAGAACGTCAGTGCGCCTTACTGATGGCCCGGGTTCGATTCCCAGCATGGAATTTTTTTTCACTATGTTGGCATTAACGCCTATAAGCAATTAAAAGAATTTGAAATATTGTATTCAAGGCGAATTTTCTCTCTGGGAAAATTTCCTTGCATTAATATGTCAGTGTAATTTTTTTTCGATTTAATTTTTTTTTTCGAAACTTTGTTTTTCTTAAAAAATTACAGTAAATATTTGATATTTCCCAACGTTTTTTGAATGATCGACTTGCTTTTTTTTTTTTAATGTATGTCTGAACCTTATCTAACTACTTCTTCAAGATTTCTTTAGATAAACCGACCAGCGTAGCGGGCGAAGGCCGCTAGTCGTTATCTAATAGTGAATTCCTAAATCTTTAGCTTATTGATACAGTTAAAATTACAAAAAACTCTTCAAATGTTATTTTTCGTCATATAAAAAGCCTTTCATGTCAATAGAATTCTTTTTATATTTATGAAATTTAAATTCTTATTCGTTATGAAGTATATTTTAAAAAATCTTTCCTGTGTTCTAGCAAAAAAAAAAAAAAAAAAAAAAAAAAAAAAAAAGAATAGAAATTTTATTCTTCTATGACGAAAACTTACCAAGTTATCATATTTTGGAATTTATAATTTTTCAGCATTTTCAGGCATTTAAAATACGTTTTTTTTTTTTCATGTTTTATTTTATTTATTTTTTTTCTTATTAATATCTAAGATTTTTATAATTTTTCTTACTTCTTTGTAACATTTGATTTCTAGTTAAACGAGTATAAAAAAAAAAAAAAAAAAAAAAAAAAAAATGTTCAACGGCCAGTGTCCCGTTTTACTTTAGCAAGGGACGGACGAGTAAGTTTTGCGCGGGGAAAATACGTCCTATCTGATAATTTTATTTTGTTTTTTCTCCCACGCCGCGCGCGCGTCCATAAATCGGGAAGAATTGATCGGTTCAGTGGTCTTCATCCTAAGCTAGATAGATTTGGTTGATCGTGAAGACGTCAGGTCACCAGAAGCACGCTAATCGCAGAAGGACTGGAGAGAAAGGCTTATCGGTTTCAAAGATCTGATGGTGAATTTTAAGCGGAAACACGCTTCCATACACACACAGGCAGTAAAATAATAATAATAAAAAAAGAAAGATAATAACTAAAATATAGTATTGCGTCGTTATGGCATAGAATGACCATAGGACAGAGAACTCTTATCGAGGGAATTTCCCCAAATTTTTAGTGAGGCACCAAAATTTTTTAACGCAAATTGGAAAGTAAAATTCTAAGGCATTCTAAGAAATAACAACACAGTACTAGATTGTAGTTGCAATTTTCTTTTTAATTAGCATTATTTTACGTCTACACTCATAAATAATTTTTATTTTATTGATCAGTGTAGATAAAACACAAAATATCATGTGTAATATTCGAGCTGGAGAAAAATGTAAATAAATAAATGTATGTGGGTCGCAAACTTGGCAGAGTTTTGAGTGATATTTTCTTTAGCAGACAATGTCTATTAGAAAGAACTGTCCCTGCATTATCACACATATACATACTTTCCTCCACAGTTTGCAGAAGATAGAGCTATCTAACGTCGATAAGACTTCTGATTAATTAAATCTAGAAGCTGTCGAAAATTAATGGTCTTTAAAAATATTTAATATATCTTATATATATATATGAATATATTGAATGCAGTTCGCGTTCATTTGTATCTTTGACTTAAAATTCGATACTGGCACAAATGGTTTTTAATGCCACAGATTTATTTCTTTCCATGGAATCACAACGCTTTCATTTTTTCTCTCTCTCTTTCCACTTTTCATGTTTGGCTAAGCAAGATTTTAAAACATCTGTGAATTTTTATTAACTCTAACTCTAATTAAAATGAATTTACTTTAAAAATAAATTTCTCCAGAATTATTTCTACAGCATGTATCATAAGAATCCTGAAAAAAGATTAAATTATTTAAGAAATTAAAAACTAATACTAATACTCTATTTTAATATATCGAATAAATATATTGAGATACACACATTTAGATTTTGACTCATAAACATTAACCGCAAGTGAAATTAATTATTTAACTTACGTTACATTCTACTGTCATGTTTTTTTTCTCAATTTCAGAATTGCATGTTTGAGTACTTGTGTCTTTTACCAATCAAATAGGTTTCTATATCCCACCACTATATCATAGAGTTCGTACGCTTCCAGGATTTTCAATGATTTTATCCCAGAATTTTCGCAAAATAATATTTGCTTTGCCTAATGAAATAAAAATATATATCTTCATATCTGAAGATATATTTATTTTTCATTAAGCGTCCAGTACTCAAAAACATTCTGGTTCCGAAACACCTAAAATCCCTTTGATCCCTTGATGCATATGAATCCTGTATACAACACAGCAAAAGTCACTTTTTTAAGAAATAATTTTGTTTTGTTTCCAATAGGATATAATGTAAAGAACTACTAGTATGATTTTCCATACTTGTAGAGCTGTCACTATTTCATTAATCCTAAGATACTTGCTCAATTAAGGCTTCAATATTATTTCGACTTCAATTTTATTACGTTTAACTGAAACCCCAATTGATCATTTTTTATAAACATTTAAAATATTTTATTAAAGATGTTCTGTTAATTTTGCTTAATGCATTTTTTTAACCTACTTCAAAGAGGAGGTTATGATTTCGACCTGTATGTATTTGTTGTTCACGCATAACTTTTGCAAATATGAACCGATTTTGATAATTCTTTTTTTGTTTGAAAGCGTATGAGGCCCATGTGGTCCCATTCGAATTTCATAAAAATCTGATAATTAGAACTTTTTTAAAAATAAAACCTTTAAATTTCAAATTCATTTTGAAGCAATCGACCAATTAGAAGTGTTCCTTTTGTATGCTTTTATGTTACACTTACATAGACACACGATCTTTTCACTGTTAAAAGTTTAAAGTTTTTGCTGCATCGTCACTCCACCGCTTTTATGGAATATCTCTATTTTGACCAATGAGAATTCACCATAATACAATGAAGTAATCATTTTCTATAAAAGCGATGGATAGACGATAAAGTAAAAGTTTCAAATTTTTAACAGTGCAAAATCCTAACTGAACGAGGGCCAGGATTCATATAAATTTTGCGCTGTTTGCGAAACGAGATTTATTAACAAGAAAATTTATTTAAAACATTGAAAAATTTGCTAAAATTCAGGCTTCTGATTCGTTAATCTGGTTTCGTTAACAGCGCAAATTCTACCTGGATTCCGGACAAGTTCTCTTATGCAAGAAACTAGAAATACAGCATCTAGGGTATATAGTGTGGAAATCGGCTATCTCAGGGCGTGTTCAGAGCAACTTACAAAAGTAGCCAATGTTACCGACCGATTGTAGGGAGCAGAAGCAAATTGTGGATATTTTTGAATATATACATATAAAAAGTAAGGAATTACTTTTTGAAGTTGGTGCCAAACTATCTTAAGAATTGTGGATATATTATGTCTAGTACCATAAATAAAATGGGGAAATCATTATCGATTATGATTGTTTGGCACCAACTTCAAAAAGTAATTCCTTACTTTTTATATGTATATATTCAAAAATTAAATCAAAAATATGTAAATTAATCTCTTGTAAAAAATATTGTATGGAAAAACTATGTTTGGTGGATATTAAATTCTATATATTAAATTTAACCGTTTTATAGCGGTACATGATAGTCAATGTGTGGTTATTGGATAACGATTTGTCATTAGAGAATTTTATAGAATTATTTAATTCTTTTTAGCGCTTTTTTTTTTTTGGAGTCGGTTATACATTTTTTTTTTTGAAAAAGTTAAATTTATCTGCCTTATTGTGTTATTAATGAAAATATATTAGATGAAGAAATATGATGAGCATGTAAGATAAGTATGTGTCAAATTTCAATCCATTTTTTAACATAAAAATGAACGAGATATTTATAAAAACATCTTTATAATTTATTTTGTAATTAAATCAACGTGATTTCTTTATGCTTCGTCATGGACATTGAACTTAACTCAGGCGATTAATATTTCGCACGGAATAATGAACAAACGAAATTATGTTTCATAGTACTTTAATCGATTTACATTTACATAATTAAATATTTACTATGCTTGAAAATTCCATTGATAAAACTAATACTCCATTATGAGTTAATCCATCTATTTTATTTATCTATAAAGCGTTATGAGCAACAGAACAAGTTATTTTAGAAGTATTACAAACGAATCATTAAACTTGAATGAGCTTTAAAATTTAAGTTGTCATTCCACATTCGTCAGTCGATGGCAGTTTATTTATTTATGTAGCTTAAGAGATGTCTTTAGACATAGGAACCGCTGGTTCTTATTAAAGTTTGTATTATTTTATATCAGGAATGATATTTTTACTTATTGCTTCTGTAAGGGTGGAAGGGGAGCAAAGTCAAAGTTTCTTCCTGTACTTCATGACTTTAGTTTAAAATGTGCATACTTTCTCCGATAAATGAAAGAAATCAAACTTTCATAAGAAACCGGGAAGTTTTGATCATATTGATACTGAGTAAATGCTTTCAGCTAGAACTTTATGAGCAGGGTCTAATTAAAACATGGACTAGTCGGATTACTGGGCCGTGGCGCAGATAACATTATTTGGTGGACCCAGCTTCGGTATCGTCCATTTTATTTCTTTTTACGATATAATAAAATGGTATTGACCATATCGTTGCTGCGTGTGTACATTTTTAGGGAAATCATCAGTGCTTTGTTCAATGTTCCTTTATGAGATTTTATGCCGGATTTACTTGAATCCTTTTTTGACTTTGTATATGCAATAATTTTTTAATTTAAAAAAAAAATTAAGAACATTTATCTAAATATATATTTATTGTATCATTGTATATTTATAAATTGTATGTATAGTTATCTACAAGACCTGTCACAAAGGGAGAAATGAGGGCTGTGGGTGCAACACATCAAATACTCGGACAGAAAAGCTGTTTAACGAAAGTGAAAAAATATATTTTTTAAGATTTGGGGGTTTAATTTGTGTCCCAAAAAGTTTTTTTTATGTAGCCACTTAAAAAAGAAGCATTATTGATACGTTTTTTTTTTTTTTTTTTTTTTTTTTTTTAACTTTGAAAGTAATTAACAGCCCCAAAAACTTTCTTGCAGACGGACTTTTTATAAGGGAAGACCGATCTTGATTATATGTGCATTATAAGACAACAAAACGTTGAATTTTTTTGTAGCAATCTTGTAAAAAGGCCTCAAGTAGAAGCAAGGCAACACTAGATACCGGGCTTGCTCATTCCTTTCATGACGTCACAAAAGGTGGCTGAATGACATCCAGCGATTGGTACAAAACGATGGGTGCGTCACTTGAGCCCTGTTTGTACCAATCGCTGGATGTCATTCAGCCACCTTTTGTGACGTCATGAAAGGAATGATCAAGCCCGGTATTTAGTGTAGCCCTGGTAGAAGCCTGGCCTTATATCCCACTTTTGTAACTTCATCATAAAAATCTGATAATTAGAACTTTTTTAAAAATAAAACCTTTAAATTTCAAATTCATTTTGAAGCAATCGACCAATTAGAAGTGTTCCTTTTGTATGCTTTTATGTTACACTTACATAGACACACGATCTTTTCACTCTTAAAAGTTTAAAGTTTTTGCTGCATCGTCACTCCACCGCTTTTATGGAATATCTCTATTTTGACCAATGAGAATTCACCATAATACAATGAAGTAATCATTTTCTATAAAAGCGATGGATAGACGATAAAGTAAAAGTTTCAAATTTTTAACAGTGTTCAAAGTGCAAAATCCTAACTGAACGAGGGCCAGGATTCATATAAATTTTGCGCTGTTTGCGAAACGAGATTTATTAACAAGAAAATTTATTTAAAACATTGAAAAATTTGCTAAAATTCAGGCTTCTGATTCGTTAATCTGGTTTCGTTAACAGCGCAAATTCTACCTGGATTCCGGACAAGTTCTCTTATGCAAGAAACTAGAAATACAGCATCTAGGGTATATAGTGTGGAAATCGGCTATCTCAGGGCTTGTTCAGAGCAACTTACAAAAGTAACCAATGTTACCGACCGATTGTAGGGAGCAGAAGCAAATTGTGGATATTTTTGAATATATACATATAAAAAGTAAGGAATTACTTTTTGAAGTTGGTGCCAAACTATCTTAAGAATTGTGGATATATTATGTCTAGTACCATAAATAAAATGGGGAAATCATTATCGATTATGATTGTTTGGCACCAACTTCAAAAAGTAATTCCTTACTTTTTATATGTATATATTCAAAAATTAAATCAAAAATATGTAAATTAATCTCTTGTAAAAAATATTGTATGGAAAAACTATGTTTGGTGGATATTAAATTCTATATATTAAATTTAACCGTTTTATAGCGGTACATGATAGTCAATGTGTGGTTATTGGATAACGATTTGTCATTAGAGAATTTTATAGAATTATTTAATTCTTTTTAGCGCTTTTTTTTTTGGAGTCGGTTATACATTTTTTTTTTGAAAAAGTTAAATTTATCTGCCTTATTGTGTTATTAATGAAAATATATTAGATGAAGAAATATGATGAGCATGTAAGATAAGTATGTGTCAAATTTCAATCCATTTTTTAACATAAAAATGAACGAGATATTTATAAAAACATCTTTATAATTTATTTTGTAATTAAATCAACGTGATTTCTTTATGCTTCGTCATGGACATTGAACTTAACTCAGGCGATTAATATTTCGCACGGAATAATGAACAAACGAAATTATGTTTCATAGTACTTTAATCGATTTACATTTACATAATTAAATATTTACTATGCTTGAAAATTCCATTGATAAAACTAATACTCCATTATGAGTTAATCCATCTATTTTATTTATCTATAAAGCGTTATGAGCAACAGAACAAGTTATTTTAGAGACAATTACAAACGAATCATTAAACTTGAATGAGCTTTAAAATTTAAGTTGTCATTCCACATTCGTCAGTCGATGGCAGTTTATTTATTTATGTAGCTTAAGAGATGTCTTTAGACATAGGAACCGCTGGTTCTTATTAAAGTTTGTATTATTTTATATCAGGAATGATATTTTTACTTATTGCTTCTGTAAGGGTGGAAGGGGAGCAAAGTCAAAGTTTCTTCCTGTACTTCATGACTTTAGTTTAAAATGTGCATACTTTCTCCGATAAATGAAAGAAATCAAACTTTCATAAGAAACCGGGAAGTTTTGATCATATTGATACTGAGTAAATGCTTTCAGCTAGAACTTTATGAACAGGGTCTAATTAAAACATGGACTAGTCGGATTACTGGGCCGTGGCGCAGATAACATTATTTGGTGGACCCAGCTTCGGTATCGTCCATTTTATTTCTTTTTACGATATAATAAAATGGTATTGACCATATCGTTGCTGCGTGTGTACATTTTTAGGGAAATCATCAGTGCTTTGTTCAATGTTCCTTTATGAGATTTTATGCCGGATTTACTTGAATCCTTTTTTGACTTTGTATATGCAATAATTTTTTAATTAAAAAAAAATTAAGAACATTTATCTAAATATATATTTATTGTATCATTGTATATTTATAAATTGTATGTATAGTTATCTACAAGACCTGTCACAAAGGGAGAAATGAGGGCTGTGGGTGCAACACATCAAATACTCGGACAGAAAAGCTGTTTAACGAAAGTGAAAAAATATATTTTTTAAGATTTGGGGGTTTAATTTGTGTCCCAAAAAGTTTTTTTTATGTAGCCACTTAAAAAAGAAGCATTATTGATACGTTTTTTTTTTTGTTTTAACTTTGAAAGTAATTAACAGCCCCAAAAACTTTCTTGCAGACGGACTTTTTATAAGGGAAGACCGATCTTGATTATATGTGCATTATAAGACAACAAAACGTTGAATTTTTTTGTAGCAATCTTCTAAAAAGGCCTCAAGTAGAAGCCTGGCCTTATATCCCACTTTTGTAACTTCATCGGTAGCTATTTTGGAGTAAATTATACAACTTTTCATTATATACAGGGAGATTCTTGAAAGCTTTATGTAGATATCCTGCTTACACTTTATAGCACAACTGGTGAACTTGTGGAAAGAAAGTGCGATTCTCTCATACGCTTTTATTTCCACAATCTAATACATTAAAAAGAACTATTTTAATAAGAGATTACTTTTTAAGTCGCCAATAGAGAAACTGCTTTTTAAAACTAAATTAACAGCTTATTTGTTAATATATGGAATTTTGACAATTCAGTAAGTAAAATGCATGTTTTTTCTAAGTAACAAGGGAATTTCACGGTGACAGCTTTTATATTGAAACTCAAGAGTGGTACTAGGAATTCTCATTTTTTTTCTTTTAGTAAAATTATGACAGGAAGTATTCAAAAGTTTTAGCGTAATTGAAAGTTTGAACAACTGAGCTTGCAATCAGAAAAATAAAAATAACCGTGTTTACTTTATCTCATGCATATTTCATTATTTCTTAGAAACAGGATTGAAATTTTAAAAGAATCCAAGTCCATTCGTCATTACGAAGCATGCTTGCATTTATGAGTGACGGCGTATCTACCGGTGTGATATGATATGTTCTTGCAAGGCGTAGTGTAATCCTTTTTCTTTGACTGGGGCTTCTCTTTGCAGCAGTTACGTTCCATGTTGAAGCCCTTTGATGATTATCTGTGTCGCAGATCCTCCGAAAATTGTCGAATTCGGAATACTGATGGAGCTTGCTTCACGGATGGACGATTCCACGGTTCTTCTTTGTTGTTTTCGTACCCCCGCCGGTCAATTCCCTTATTTTGGTGCCGTAAATTTTCCTTTACGTCCAACTTCCCTAAAGTTACGATACCGTGCGCGCAACTTGCGATTTGCTGCCGCAAAGATTAGGGAGCAGAAAAAGCCTTCTGGATATTTCAAAGTCATTTCAGAAGCAATCTGTAGCTTCGCGCGCATTTTTCTTTTTCTCTTATTTTCATTGTTTTTCCTTAGGCGCGATTCAATGACCTTTCTTCTTACCGGTGTCCATCTACCCTTAGGTGGATGCGACCATGGGGATCCTTACATTTTTTTTTTTTAAATCATTTCATTCCTACAATTTGTATCCAATAGTAGTTTCTATATGAAAACTGGTGCTTTGGAAGACAATATTTCCTTATCTTTTGTGGTTTATTGCTTGATGAAGAATTTGTAAAAGTTTGAGCATAATTTTTTTTCCCCCGAAAGTCAAAATTACTATATTCTGAAATATAGACGAATAATGAGAAAAATACGTGAAATAAAAGCAATTGAACTTTATTTAACAATAGTTTGGGATTGTTTCGTGCTATATATATGTGGAAATATTTTATGTTCTTTGGAAAAGAAAATTAATCTTAAACTATTGCTCAGTCACCTATAATACATCCTGCTGTAATAGAAATTGCTGCGTAGCTACAAAGAGTGATCTGTGAGACGTTAAACTGAAGTTGAATACTAGTCTGAATTAACCCATAAGATAATTTTTCTCTGCTCTAAACTTTATGTACAGGATTTTAAGAATCAAAGTTCTTTTATTCAGAAATCACAAAAGATAGTAGAAGTGGTTAAAACTAAACAAAATTCGTAAATATCTGTAGTTCACCCGAAAGCCTCAAATGAAAATTTCTGTAAATGTTTAGATTTTCGCTTGCATAATTACACTATTATGTCCTAAAGATTCGATGGAATTCATTGGTGGATTTTTCAACTTTAAATTATGAGAAATTATGGATATTAAGAATTGCTAACAGAAGAAATAATACCGGAATAGAAACAAGAATCGCACATCCTCCTGTAAAGACCAGTAGCTTTATAGAAAAAGTGAGAGTTTAAGAAATAGAACTCGTTCAATTAACGTCAATCAGCTACATGCTTTAGAACATTGGCACTTACGACTCAATTTAAATAATAATATTTACTAAATCATATAAACGAATAGTATTTTTTATTTTTTTTCTCATGCATGTATAAGTGGCGCCATGCAGAGAAATTATGGACACCCAGGGACGTTTATTTACCCTCCCCCTTTCAATAAGTATTTTAAAAGAAGAACGCTTCACCAGAACAGGTTTTTCCTTCTTTGATCGTCAAATCTCATGTTAAACTGCGGGAAAATTTAATTATAGGATTACTCATTACCTAATATAACTTTAAAAAGAAGAATTTCCTCATAAGAAATTAGGCATCTGATCGCTGTATTGCGGTTTTTTAATGTCTCTTTAAATGTTAAGCATTTTTTTTTCTTTGAAAATTTTACTAGAAGAATATTTAAAATTTCTATATTTCTCTTAAAAATATGCAAAATTAAAGGGGATTTAAAAAAAAAAAAAATGTATTAGATCGACATCAAACATCTGCTTTCTGGTGACAAAACCGTATTTCATAATTATGTTAGGTAAGGAATTATACTTAATATAGGTTAATATGATTTCGTAATCGAAGACAAAAGATGAAAACGGATTTTTTTTTTTTTTTTTTATGGAAGTAAGAATATGAGATTACATTTCTACTTCCACGAACCTTATTATATCTTTCGGTATAGGGCACCGTTATAAAACTCAGTCCCTGGAGATAATATACTTATCTTTTCGTCAGATTTGTGGTTAAGTTAGCGAAAATTGTTAATAAGTGTTCTTAATTATTTTGAAAGTCCGTCAAGTATAAGATAAAAACGTTTTATGCCTTTCGTGCAAAAGTTTTTAGCTCACGGGCTATCATAGCCTGAGAGCTTATGTGCCCGTCCGTTCTGTATGTACGTTCGTACGTGCGTTCGTGCGTAACGCGATAACTCATGATAAAAATATCGGATCCACTTGAAATTTTGTATATAGGTATATCCTGATAAGGCGCTTCCCTGATTAGTTTTTGGAGTTCATTCGATATGTATAAGAGGGGGAACGGGGGGCTCATGCCCCTTCCCTTAATTGATATTAACGAGATTTTCATGCAGAATTAACAGTTTTCGTTCAAAATTTAGATATAGGATCATTCTGATGAGGCGATACCGTGTCTGTTATTAGGTGCTCATTGAATAAGTATAAACAGGGGAAACGGGGGGGGGGTTCATGCCCCTCCCCTTAATTGATATAAACGGGATTTTCATGCAAAATTAACAGATTTCGTTCAAAATTTAGATATAGGATCATTCTGATGAGGCGATACCGTGTCTGTTATTAGGTGTTCATTGAATAAGAACATCGGGAACGGGGGGCTCATGCCCCTCCCCTTAATTGATATAAACGGGATTTTCATGCAAAATTAACAGTTTTCGTTCAAAATTTAGATATAGGATCATTCTGATGAGGCGAGTCCGTGGCTGTTATTAGGTGTCCATTGAATAAGTATAAACAGGGGGAACGGGGGTTCTAAAGCCCCTCCCCTTAACTTGTATAAATGGATTTTTCAATCAGAATTGTCAGATTTCGTTCAAATTTCTGAATAGTTTTGGAAGTTTAATGGTTAAGCATAAAAGAGGGGAATAACTCCTCTTAAATTATATAAATGCTAAATGGGTTTTTATTAAGAATTATCCGATTTGCTCTGAATTTTGGATATAGATTTTTTAATATGACAAAGCATGTACTTGATAGTTTAGGAGGTTCAAAGATTAAGTATAAAAAAGGAGAAAGGGGAGAGCTGTTTCCCCTTCTTAATTTTTTTTTTCGAACGGAATTAACGAAAAGACAAGGCTATAATGTACAATTAGTATGCGTAGCCTGTGAGCTCAATGCCATCAGTTTAACTGTGCAGTATTCTTTTTATTTCTTTTCTACCGAAATTTATTCATACCGATACATCACCGGATACATTTTATAGATTACATAAGATTTGTTTTCGTGTTATATAAAATAGTTTATTCTCTGTACTAAATGCATGGACTATGGGCTATATATAAATTGCACATTTTTATGGAGTATGTTTTATTTTGCTGCATAATGATTACTTAAGAATCTTCTTCAATTTCTTGCTTTCTCTCCATTTTTTTAAATGTAGCTGCGTAATTATTAAAGAATTTCAAAGAAATATGCAAAATAATTGCAGATCCTTCATTACAATACCAAATAACTATATGTTTCTTCAAAATAATTATAATAATATTTTGCTTATTGTTAGTTTTTTTTTTAATTCCTATATTTTAAGCTATTGCATAGCTTTTACCGCGGGCTTACAGCGCAGCGACCGAATCAAGAAATTCCGTAACGAGAAAACCTAACATTTCCGTAACGAAAAAAACCTAACATTTCGGCTAACGACATTTCAGTTCGGCAAACTTTGGCACGGTATCCTTCGGTAGACTTCGGCAGACATTGACGCGGTATTTTTTAGATATCAGGATATCAAGTCTCAAACTTATGTTTCTTATGATTTAATTTCCATAGCGCGGCCAAATTTTGTTCGGTAATTTATTATGAGACAGTGTTAATTTTTGGTGACAGGAGACCCCCCACCGTGAGGGGTCGAAAAATTTAAAATGCTTATAACTCGCGATCTAATTCTCGTAGCGCGGCCGAATTTTGTTTGGTAATTTGTTATGAGACAGTGTTAATTTTTGGTGACAGGAGACCCCCCACGGTGAGGGTCGAAAAATTTAAAATGCTTATAACTCGCGATCTAATTTTCGTAGCGCGGCCAAATTTTGTTTGTTAATTTATTATGAGACAGTGTTAATTTTTGGTGACAGGAGACCCCCACGGTGAGGGTCGAAACATTTAAAATGCTTATAACTCTCGATCTAATTTTCGTAACGCGGCCAAATTTTGTTTGCTAATTTATTATGAGGCAGTGTTAATTTTTGGTGACAGGAGTCCCCCACGGTGAGGGTCGAAACAATTAAAATGCTTATAACTCGCGATCTAATTTTCGTAACGCGGCCAAATATTGTTTGGTAATTTATTATGAGACAGTGTTAATTTTTGGTGACAGGAGACCCCACACGGTGAGGATGGAAAAATTTAAAATGCTTATAACTCGCGATCTAATTTTCGTAGAGCGGCCGAATTTTGTTTGGTAATTTGTTATGAGACAGTGTTAATTTTTGGTGACAGGAGACCCCCCACGGTGAGGGTCGAAAAATTTAAAATGCTTATAACTCGCGATCTAATTTTCGTAGCGCGGCCAAATTTTGTTTGGTAATTTATTATGAGACAGTGTTAATTTTTGGTGACAGGAGACCCCCCCCCACGGTGAGGGTCGAAAAATTTAAAATGCTTATAACTCGCGATCTAACTTTCGTAGCGCGGCCAAATTTTGTTTGATAATTTATTATCAGACATTGTTAATTTTTGGTGACAGGAGACACCCCACGGTGAGGATCGAAAAATTTAAAATGCTTATAACCCGCGATCTAATTTTCGTAGCGCGGCCAAATTTTGTTTGGTAATTTATTATGGGACAGTGTTAATATTTGGTGACAGGAGACCCCCACGGTGAAGGTCGAAAAATTTAAAATGCTTTTAACTCGCGATCTAATTTTCGTAGCGCGGCCAGATTTTGTTTGGTAATTTATTATGAGACAGTGTTAATTTTTGATGACAGGAGACCCCACACGGTGAGGGTCGAAATATTTAGAATGCTTATAACTCGCGATCTAATTCTCGTAGCGCGGCCAAATTTTGTTTGGTAATTTGTTATGAAACAATATTAATTTTTGGTGACAGGAGACCCCCCAAAGTGAGGGTCGAAAAATTTAAAATGCTTATAACGCGCGATCTAATTTTTGTAGCGCGGCCAAATTTTGTTTGGTAATTTATTATGAGGCAGTGTTTAATTTTTGGGGACAGGAGACCCCCCCCCCCCACGGTGAGGGTCGAAAAATTTAAAATGTGTATAACTCACGATCTAATTTTCGTAGCGCGGCCAAATTTTGTTTGGTAATTTATTATGAGACTGCTAATTTTTGGTGACAGGAGTCCCCCACGGTGAGGGTCGAAACATTTAAAATGCTTATAACTCGCGATCTAATTTTCTTAGCGCGGCCAAATTTTGTTTGTTAATTTATTATGAGACAGTGTTAATATTTGGTGACAGGAGACCCCACGGTGAGGGTCGAAAAATTTAAAATGCTTATAACTCGCGATCTACTTTTCGTAGCGCGGCCAAATTTTGTTTGGTAATTTATTATGAGACAGTGTTAATTTTTGGTGACAGGAGACTCCCCCCTCCCACTGTGAGGGTCAAAAATTTAAAATGCTTATAACACGCGATCTAATTTTCGTAGCGCGGCCAAATTTTGTTTGGTAATTTATTATGAGACAGTGTTAATATTTGGTGACAGGAGATCCCCCATGGTGAGTGTCGAAAAATTTAAAATGCTTATAACTCCCGATCTACTTTTCGTAGCGCGGCCAAATTTTGTTTATTAATTTATTATGAGACAGTGTTAATTTTTGGTGGCAGGAGACCCCCTCCCCCACCGTGAGGATCGTAAAATTTAAAATGCTTATAACTCGCGATCTAATTTTCTTAGCGCGACCAAATTTTGTTTGGTAATTTATTAAGCTATTGCATAGCTTTTATCGCGGGCTTTGAGGGCGGCGACCGAATCTTGGAATTCCGTAACGAGAAAAAATCATAACACTCCGGCTAACGTCGTTTCAGTTCGGCAGACATCTGCACGGTATCCTTCGATAGACTTCGGCAGACATTGACGCGGTATTTTTGCATAAGTTGGTAAAAAATGCTATGCAATAGCTTTACCGCGGCAGTCCCCGAGTGCCACACACATTTTTTTCTTTTCTTATTTTGCTGTCTCGGGATGCTGATTTATATAGATTTAACTAATTTTTAAAAAAATTAGAAATGTGTGTTTTTTCACATGTAAAGACAATCTAATTTTAAAAAAATGTAATGTATAACATTATTGCATATGTGCAAATGAAATTACTTTATAACTATAGCTCAAAATAACGTATTAAGAGCCCTTATTTTGAAATTCAGACAAAAAAGTGATGTTTTGATAGTTGTATTTTTTAATTGCCTTGATATTTTTTTTATGTTGAAGTAAGTCATATTTAATAATTAATCTGCAATTTTGAAGCCCTGAAAAATTTTTCTCTTCCCTACAGAAAATATGAAAATTCATGTTTGTGAATGCCATTTTATGAAAAATGAAATCCAAATATGTTTGGAGTGGTAAATCTCCGGCAAGCAACAACATCCCAAAATTCGTTTGGCATAAACTTATAGTACACTATCTAGCAATAAGTATTTGGACACTTTCAATGTTTGACATTTTATAAAATATTTAAAAATATACTTGTCGGATTCTTCAGGAACTTCAGAATTATAAAGAATATGTTTAATCTTATATTTATCAACATCTATTTCATAAGCAGGGCAATTAAGGGCCGACAAAAAATCAAAGAATAATAGAAATTTTTGGGATCACCCTGTACATGAAATTGCACGAAACGATTTATCGTTGCAGAATAAAATTATGTGCATACTGTACAACATGTAAACTGATTTTTGTAAGAATAGCATGTATATTCATGGGAAAATTCTTTTAAATTTCTTTTAAAAAATTCAATAAATTCTGGTATGTTTTTTGTTTATATCATGCAGGATTTTGACCAAATTTAACGCAAATTTCAGAAAAATTGGCAAAATGTAGTAGAAAAAATATAGCGCAATTGTAATATAGATATATTAAATATTTTATGAAATATGAGTAGTTGTATGAAATATTTTTTTTCTGCGCATGCGCGAACGATAAAAACGATTTTTTTATATCATTTAATAGTCAATTCTATGGAGTAACTTATAAAAAAATCCAATCAAATATCGTGAAAATTAAAAAAGATATCATTATTATAAGTAAACTGTTTTTACACTACTCTCTAAAACGGCTGAATGATAAGGGATTTTCCACAAATTGACATATTTTATTAACTGACTTTTAGGAAAAAATTAGTATTTAATGAATACAATATCTAATACAATATTGCTGCTAATAAGTATCTTGACACCTGTGATAGAAAAGGAAAAGAGCTTTTATTCACATTCAGGGCCAAAACTAAGCTATGCATGATATTTAACAATATCATGCAAAACATAGACATGAAAAGAATCGCCAAACAAAATCTACATTTGGCACCCTTTCGCCCTGGCGGACGCCCAGGCACATGCCCTTCTTCCCTACATCTCTTAGTTATAAATTTTCAAGGAAAGAGACTGATTTTTGATTCATTTCATCTATAATATCAGAATATCAAATAAAAATGGGAAACTTAAACATACATTTTTGGTTTTTGAAGAGCCATTACCTTAATGAATTTTAATAAATAAAGGAAGTAGAGGGAAAATGGGGCTCCAACCCCGGGAGGAGGATTGAGGATCGGTGGTGGTGGTGGGCTCCTCCTCCACAGATTTTCGCTCCTCCTCCTCAATCATCCTCCTCATTCCTCCTCCTCCTCAATCCTCCTCCTGACATCGTCTTGTAAGAGAAGGGGTTAAAATGATTTTTTTTTTTAATTTTAAGCGGGAATTTCAGGGAGTTGGAATTTTTTAACCATACTATAGTACGAGAGTGTTTTTTAATTTTAATGTGGGGACTTTAAAATTTTCGGCGTGTCACAGTACGTGGGGTATGTTTTTCGATTGAATTTCGCTATTGTTCATTTAAAAAGGTAATTAAAAATTATGAGTGAAATTTTTTCAACATACTCTAGTATGAGGGATTATTTTTCGAGTGGTGATTTATTAAGAAATTTTAATAATTTAAACTTTAAAATTTTCAACAGTTTAAATTTATTTTGAGTCAAATGTAAAAGTTAATCCAATTTAACAAATGAATCATTAAAATTAATTTCAAATAATAATTAAAAATAATGAGTGAAAAATAATGAAGACACTTTAATTATTTAATTATTTCGGCGTGTTACAGTACGTGGGGTATGTTTTTCGATAGAGTTTTGCTGTTGTTCATTTAAAAAGGTAATTAAAAAGTAATTAAAAATAAAAAAAGAAGCGACTTTTTTTTTTTCTTCATCGTGTTTTAGATGAGGAGTTAAGCGGGTATTTGGGTACACAGAATTGTTATTTTCAATACTATTGTACGAGTGGTTTTTAATTTTAATCTGGCGGCTTAAAAATTTTAGGTGCGGTATAGTTTAAATATTTAATTTTTCGATTTTAAGTGAAAATTTGGGGAAGATTTTTTTTTTTCCACTGTGCTCTTACATGGTGAGTTAAGCGGCTATTTTGGAGGAAATTATTATTTTAGACTAATCATTCACGAAAGATATTTTTTTTTTCGGGGGATGATATTTTAATGAAGAACTAATTCAGAAGGGCGCATTCATGGTGAATTAATGAGTTATTTTTTAAGGGAGTAGTTTTGTTAAGATTGAATTATTTTTTTCATGTGTTCGAGCTTTAAGCGGAGATAAATTTTTAATAGGGGGACTTTAATTTTTTTGCAATGAGGTTAACGCGCGCTCGTCGCCCTAACGGTTCGGAATGTGGGGTTTTCTTCGAACCTTCGTGAAAATTTAATTTAATTGTGTTATTACTATTTTGTGTCTGTTGTATGTATGTGTGTGTGTAAGTATCTTTGTGTATTGTATGCATGTATGTGTGTGAATGTATGTGTTGTATGTATGTGCGTGTGTTGTATGTATGTATGTATGTGTTGTATATATGTGCGTGTGTTGTATGTATGTGTGTGTTGTATGTATGTGTATGCTGTATGTATATGTGTGTATGTATGTTTGTGTGTTGTATGCATATATGTGTGTGAATGTATGTATGTATGTGTTGCATGTATGTGTATGTATGTTTGTGTGTTGTATGCATGTATGTGTATGTATGTTTGTGTGTTGTATGCATGTATGTGTGTGAATGTATGTATGTATGTGTTGTATGTATGTATGTGTGTGAATGTATGTATGTATGTGTTGTATGTATGTAAGTATATATGTGCGTGTGTTGTATGTATGTATGTATGTGTTGTATGTATGTGCGTGTATTGTATGTATGTGTGTGTGTTGTATGTATGTGCATGTTGTATGTATGTGCATGTTGTATGTATGTGTGTGTGTATGTATGTATGTGTGTGTTGTATGTATGTGCATGTTGTATGTATGTGTGTGTAATTTTTTTGCCGAAAGGTGTGATCTTTAGCTGAAAGTGTCCTAGGGTCAAAACTTTAACCCAGGAATCGCCACGGGGAGGCAGATCACATGTTTCCCATAATCCACACATTCACATACATTATTTCAAGCGATATTTTTAGTGAACCATAGTATGCAATTGAATTTTTAGAATAATTAAGAAATAACTTTAAAATTTAAATGAAAGAATGTTTCAAAATGGAATTTTACGTACTAACATTTAATCGCGCTCGTCGGTTTTTAGTGTTTGGAGTCTGTCATTTTCCTTTGACCTTGGGAAACCTTGCGTCAGTGTGATTAGAATATTTCAGAAAGACCACCTCTTAGGTATTCTTTTAATCTTATTTTGTAATGAGATGTATTCACGCGCGTCGGCCTAACTGTTCGGAGTATCAATATAAAATCATCAAATTAATACAAAATATTTCAAATAGTAAGAAAATGATTGATTAAAATCACCAAGTAAGAACAAAATACTTCAAGCAACGAGAAAATAAATGTTTGAAATCGTCAATTTAACATAAAATATTTCATTCAATAAAAAAACGAATGATTAAATTCGCCAAATAAGAACAAAATACTTCAAGCAATGAGAAAATAAATGTTTAAAATCGCAATTTAACATAAAATATTTCACACAATAAAAAACGAAAGCTTAAAATCGCCAACACAAAATGAAATCTCATGCAATTAGAATAAAAACATAAAAAAAAATCGCCAAATTAAATGATTATTCTTATCTCACAATAAATATTCTGAAAGACCTATTCAAAAATTCTAGTTGTAGATTAAAGTTTTCATTCAAAATTCAAATAAAACCCCTTAAGATTTGACATGTCACTAAAAATTTAAAGTAAAAATTTTTCAAAGTATAATTATCAAAGATTAATTTTTCTAATAAATAACCCATGTAAAGAAAAATCAAAGTACAATGATTCACCATTTGCTTGTTAAATCTTAGAACATATTATCTGTGATATAAACATCCTGTTATGCAAAAAATATAAGTAAATATTAGTAGTTTTAAAATAATTTTTATTCGAATGGGTAGTTCAATAAATTAATAACATTAGAATTTTTTGGATTAAAAAAATAACGATTGAGAAACTAACCATTACAAAATATTTTTCTTGGCATAAATGAAAATATGATGAAATGAATTTAAAAGTTTTAAAACCCTTTTCAAAATATTTTTTATAGAACCAACTTTCATGCAATTCAAAAAGTTTTTGTAGGAAAATTGAATATTTTTTTTTCTCAAGAGAAATATTTTATGTGAGTGAAAAAGTGAGAGTCAGTTAATTTATGAATCATTTTAAAATATTACCACGCAATAAATTGCTTTGAAACTATATTAAACATATTAATATTTAAAAGTTTAGTCATTTTATAAATTTTATATTCAAATTATACTTACCAATATATGGGACCGTCTGCATTCCCCACTTTCTTGTCGTAAATATAAATAAGTTTTATACTAACATTTGACACATATACGTATGTGTTGTATTAATTCTGTTAGTTTTTAAATTTGATATTTCAGGAATTAAACTAACTCTTAAGAATATGACTCGATGCAATTTACTCATTTTATACAAGGTAACTTTACTACTTGACAGAAATATATTCAAAAGCAAAGCGATTTAACTTTCACATTTTTAAACTTATTTATATAATGTACTAACATTTATTCATAATATGCATCATTTTATTAAAATTACTGAAGAAAATAAAATTTATACTAAGTAAAATTTAAAACCACCAATTAAATATATTAAACAACAACAACAAACTTGTAATTAAGATATGAATAAATAAAAATATATAAATCACACAATAAAAAGGAATACTTAATCATTCATAAAAATTCTTCCCTTGATCAAATCCATGTATGTTAGTAATAATATAAATCTAAAGTTTTCAAAAATATTATAAACATTTCCAAATTAACAAGTAAAATTAGCTATTAAATAATGGACAAATATCAAATAAATATCAAATAATGGACATACACTTTTTACACTCACATCTTACAATGCACTTAGTAACCAAATTTAATGATTTTTAAACATGTCTTCCTAAATTTTTTACAATGAAAGACTATCACAATTGAATATCTAGCTTTCTCTTCATAACTTTATCGAGAAATATATAATGCATACCACACGATTTCATTAAATGAATCAATCACAATACAATTCAAACTTCTCATTTTCAATGTTTTATATACTAGTGTTTATCAAATAGCTGTTTATTCTGAACAAACATTACTTAGTTTATTGATGTAAAGATTGTGTTGAACGCTTTTTAAGTCAAATGGTGTGAGAGAAGGATATATTAGGACAGAAGTTATTAAATATAGAGTCTTTAAAGCTTTCATAAATATGAAAAAAGAATTTCAGGAGGTGATGGAATGTTGCATTTGTCGCAAGGCACTTAATTGTGATACGTAATTATGATGCACATCACATCATGAGCAAATTAGGAAAATTCAAAGACCATGAAATTGACGTGATTGCATCCACCCTGGAAAAGTTTATTACCATTTAGTTGAGAAAGCCAACAAGTCCTATACAGTTGGTCTTTTTAGATTCATTTCAATTTTTGTCTATGTCATTAGAATGAACTCGCAGGTTTCGAAACCACAAACATCTGATCATACTTCTCATTTTTAACACGCGACGCTAACCATTGGGCCATTAAGACCCGTAATTTAGTAACTAAAAAGTAAGAAAGATCATCGAAAGTGATTACTTCACACATGCAAAAATAATTTTTATTGTGACTTATCAGTTAAAAATCACGAAGAAAAGAAAAAAATCACATATGTTTTGGATTACTTTGATATTTTATGAGTCACTTCATCAGTTAAATAGACGTATCCACTTCTTATGAATCACTACTTATGCTTAAATTTTCAATTAAATATGCTTAAATTATTAATTAGTTTAATTAATTAATCTTAATAAGATTAGTTAATTAAACTAATTAATAATTATTAGAATAATTAAATTACTTAATAAATGAATTTTTATAAGAATCAATCTAGAAAACAAAGCACTAGTCATGTGATATACATCACGTGACCAGTTGATGTCACATGTTCTATGACGTCACAGACCTTTTGATAAAGTTATCTGATAACATTTTCTGATAAGGACTTTGAATTTTTCATTTCTTCCCAAACCTTAGACTGAGTAGGACGTGCTTTTTTGATGATGTTAGATTAGGTGAGTATAGAATGTTGAATGTGTGTATATTATTTAACTATTTTAATTTAATTATGCATGAAAATTATTTTTTTTCCAAATTTTAATACATCTTGAAAACAATAAGTTGAAAAAAATAAAATGTGAAAATTAGAATTAAAAGTTTTGCATGCACATTTTATATTTTATAATTAGGTGAGTATAGAAAGTTGAATGTGTGTATATTATTTAACTATTTTAATTTAATTATGCATGAAAATTATTTTTTTTTCGAAATTTTAATACATCTTGAAAACAATAAGTTGAAAAAAATAAAATGTGAAAATTAGAATTAAAAGTTTTGCATGCACATTTTATAACACTTAGATAATTTGGCAACAGTAATAAATTTATTTAAAAATGTTTTTAAATAATAGAAGTGAAAATAATTATTTTTGAAAGACTAACTGCATATTTTTAAACATTAATATTTAAGGTTATTTTAGATATATTTTATAAAGCCATGCTGGAACATAAGCAAACAGGTTGTTTATCATATAAAACTTATGAATATTACATAGATGGAATAGTGGAAACCTGCTTTGCCAAGTTAATTTTTCAAGTTAGTTTAATAATGTCACTTACAAAAGAGAATTTTTATTAAAATAATTATTTAAAATTCTATTGTTTTCTAAAGATATTTGGTAAAGTGTTAGTAAAATACTAAAAGATGTGTGAAGACCTTGTCTGTTAACTTTAAATTTGTGCATTAAATGAAATTTTCCAAGTTTTACCACACACATGCGAAGTTTTCATTTAAGTAAAGAAAAAATTTATTACATAAGTCATTGTTTTTTCGAATGAAAATGAAGAGTCTTGCATCTTAATTATTTTGTTCATGTGTCGATAAAAGCTTTTTGGTTACTAGGGTAAGCAAATAGCTGGTTGCTGAGGTAAATAAATAGTTGATTTCGAAAAAAGTTGGGTGGTTGGTTGTTGAAAACTTATCAATGAGATGTAAATGAAGGGGAGAGATGAAATAACTTAACAATTAAAACTGAAAACCTAACTCACATAATAGTTGATTGTGAAAGCAGTTGAATGGTTGGTTGGTTGATTAAAACATATCAATGAGATGTACTTGAAGGGGGAATCTGATAACTTAACAGTTAAAACAGAAAACCTAAGTCACATAAATGATTATCGACATTAAAATTTGACGATTACTAAATATTAGTGAAACATTTTTAAATAATTTGAAAAGTTTTGTAAAATTATTTTAATAATTTGTTCAAACCTTTAATAGTGACTTGTATTTTTTTAATCAATTATTAACTTTGATTTTTTTTTTAATTTTTTAAATAACATTAAAATTATTAACAAGTAATCACACTATCACTGATAAACTAAAACATAATACATTTCATATAAGCAAGTGTTTGAAAATTTAAGCATAAGTAGTGATTCATAAGAAGTGGTTATGTCTATTTAACTGATGAAGTGACTCATAAAATATCAAAGTAATCCAAAACATATGTGATTTTTTTCTTTTCTTCGTGGTTTTTAACTGTTAAGTCACAATAAAAATTATTTTTGCATGTGTGAAGTAATCACTTTCGATGATATTTTTACTTTTTAGTTACTAAATTACGGGTCTTAATGGCCCAATGGTTAGCGTCGCGTGTTAAAAATGAGAAGTATGATCAGATGTTTGTGGTTTCGAAACCTGCGAGTTCGTTCTAATGACATAGACAAAAATTGAAATGAATCTAAAAAGACAACCTGTATAAGACTTGTTGGCTTTCTCAACTTAATGGTAATAAACTTTTCCAGGGTGGATGCAATCACGTCAATTTCATGGTCTTTGAATTTTCCTAATTTGCTCATGATGTGATGTGCATCATAATTACGTATCATAATTAAGCGCCTTGCGACAAATGCAACATTCCATCACCTCCTGAAATTCTTTTTTTCATATTTATGAAAGCTTTAAAGACTCTATATTTAATAACTTCTGTCCTAATATATCCTTCACTCACAGCATTTTACTTAAAAAGCGTTCAACACAATCTTTACATCAATAAACTAAGTAATGTTTGTTCAGAATAAACAGCTCTTTGAAAAACACTAGTATATAAAACATTGAAAATGAGAAGTTCTAATTGTATTGTGATTGATTCATTTAATGAAATCGTGTGGTATGCATTATATATTTCTCGATAAAGTTATGAAGAGAAAGCTAAATATTCAACTGTGATAGTCTTTCATTGTAAAAAATTTAAGAAGACATGTTTAAAAATCATTAAATTTGGTTACTAAGTGTAATGTAAGATGTGAGTGTAAAAAGTGTATGTCCATTATTTGATATTTAATAGCTACCCAGCAAAGAGAAAAATGCTGGCCAGCAGCAAGATAGGTGCTGGCAATGATGGGGAAGTGGTGGCTAATGGCCTACCACTGCATTACCACTGCTGGACAACTGCAGTCAACTTTGCTGTTTAAAACCATCAGATAAAATTCTGATTGACCTCCACTGATCGACCATGCGCTGGCCCACCACGCCATGGAACCGCACGTACTTTTGCAGTATTTCTGCTGGTAATCCTTACCCTAGGTGGCGTTGGGAATATCGAAGACATTTTGTATCTTGCAATTCATCGTTTGGCAACGCTATGATTATTTGGAATTTCAAAGAACGCGGCAGCATGGTGTTCATGAAGATGTGACACGAGAAAAATTAAAATAAAACCTTTACAAAGAAAAGTAAGTATGCAGTTTCATATATCTTTTGTAAACATATTCATTTCGTAAACATATATCTCGTGTAAACAAATTCATATATCGCTTCTAAACGACATCTTTTACGATGAACGAATGTTCGTTACGAATGTTTTGTTTCTGAATAGAAATGAAAAATTTGGCTCTTTTAAAATTTTTATTTTAAGTGTGTTTAAGCTTAATCGCAACGATATTTTCTTTCTTTTACCAATTAATTTTGGAATCAAAGAGCTTTTTTACTGATATTATCAATTATTTTTGTATATTTAAATAAGTTTTATGCTTAAAATTAAAATACAAAGTTAAAAAAAAAAAATTAAATATTCACAAAAAACTTATCCTAGATTGATCTCTAATATGCAATTGTTAAATCTGGTTGCACTTTTAAGCTAACTATAAGCTAAATATATGTGAAAATTATTATAAAACAGGAATATTGTGCTTACTTTAAGATGTAATACATACTTGGCAGTTTTTACGATTATACGTTTATTGATAAAAATATAAATGCTTTTAAAAAAAATAAGTTTTAAGTAGGAAAAAAGTTATTTTCTTGTATTATATCAGTGAAATATTTTGAATATTCTCCAATACTTGCCAGTAAACATGGTATTTGTGTTATTTTATTTAAATGTTCATTAGTCATGGAAACTTTTAGCTTTTGCCCTGTAATTTCAAATTAATTGATCTATGCTTAAAGAGGATCAGTTTTAAAATTTAAGATTTAGGCTGTATTGATGAACATAGTTTTATTTTATTGACAATGAAATCATTCAAATGTTTCATTGCAATGTTGACTCAACAACAAAACAAAACAAAACTTTATCTCTATGCTGCAAAACAATATCTATATAATCTCTCTTTTGTTTTGTTCTTATTTTTTTCTCAATCATCTCCAGAGTTGTATAATATAGACGCACGTGCGCACGCCGTGCGCAGAAACTTTTAAGACCTTTGCAGAAAAATTTTTGGAAAGAAATGATTTTTATTTTTGTAACTTTTTTTTTAAGTACCAAAAAATTAAAAATATTCCCCCAATCTTATGTACGATTTATTTACTGTTAGTGTACTGTTATAAGCAGGGCTGATTTTCAAATTTCTCAAAATTTAAGGCATTTGATGCTGAAAACTTTAAAAATACATCAGTCCGATATTTTTTACACCAAAAATCGCGAATTGCGACAAAAAGTTGTCGTAAAATATCAATTTCTTCAATAAAATACAAATTTCTTCAGAGGATTGTGAGCAAAATACGAATTTCGTCAAACGACCTCGAAAAAATGAAGAATTTTAACAACGGATCGCGTATAAAAACGCACATTTCGACAAAGAACCCCGTAAAATACTCGTATTTCAACTAAAGACCACGCGAATTTCGTCCAAATACCGCACAAAAAACTGGAATTTTGTCCGTGAATCGCGTAAAAAACGGGAACTTTATTCGTAAATCGCGTAAAAAACGGAAATTCCTTACATGAATCGTGTAATAAACGTTAATTCCGTCTGTTAATCGCGCAAAAAACGGGAATTCCGTTAGTGAATCTTCTAAAAAACGAGAAATCCGCCCGTAAATTGCGTAAAAAACAGGAAATCTGTCCGTAAATTGCGTAAAAAATTGGAATTCCGTCTGTGATTTGCGTAAAAACGGTAAATCCGCCCGTGAATTTCGTTTAAAAAAAACGGGAAATCCGTCCGTGAATTGTGCAGAAAACGGAAATTTCGACCGTGAATTGCATAAAAAACGGTAATTCCGTTCGTGAATTGCGTAAAAAACGGTAATTCTGTCCGTGAATTGCGTAAAAAACGGCTAATTCTGTTCGCGAATTGCGTACAAACGGTAAATTCACCCGTGAATTGCGCAAAAAACGTGAATTTCGTCCATGTCAAAATATAATATGTAATTTTATTAAACATTAATTTTGCAGAAAGTTTTGACCTAATATTTATGTGCGCAGAAAGTTTTTGGTTTTATACAAGTCTGATCATCTCTTTGTATGTTGGTTATGAATAGTGTTCGCTCTAGAAATAAAAAGGGCATGGTGCTATTCACTACAAAAGGCACTACTGCAGCAGAAAAGGGCACTTTTGCCAGAAATTTTTTTTTATTGCCTTTAGAAGAGGAAAAAAGAAAGTAATGAAACACATAATTTTTAAATATGATAAATCGAGTAACATTAATTTTGAATGATTTTATGATATAAAAATTAAAAATACAATTAAAACATGATTCAATAGTTTTATGTTCTTTTTCTTAAAGAAATGGAAAAAATCTATCATTTTTGGGCACACAAATTTAGAAACACTATGGAATAAAAAAAATATTTATTAAAAATCTTTGGATAAAACCAGTGGTGCATTTTACTACTTTTACAGGGTAGCTACAGATTCTGGAAATCAGGGAACTTTATAAAAATACTCAAAAATCAGGGAAATTTTTCTTTCTGCAAAAATATTTGTTTTCATCTTACCAACAACATTGGTTCGCTGCCAAACAGCTACATTTAAACCAATAATAAGATGTGATAATGAGACATAAAATCGTACTGCTGCCAAGCGATATTTGTTTGTATGAAAGTTAAATTGTTTCATAAACCCAAATTTTCAAAAGTTAGTTCATTTGCAATCTTTTGACAAAATTCATCAAATTTAGCAATCTTTGACGAAATTTGCTTGTTTTACGCAATTTCTTGACGAAATGTACACTTTTCTGTGAGTTTTTCATAATTTTTTAAAGAAATCTGCATTTTTTTGTGTGTTATTTTCACAAAATTTGTGCGTGTTTCATGATTTCTTGACAAATTTCAAACACTTTTTGCGATCTTTTGATGAAATTTGCATGTTTTTTGCAATCTTTAGACAAGATTTGCACATTTTTTGTGATATTAAGATTAAAAATGCACTTTTTTTTGCGATTTTCTGACTAAACCCGTGTTTTTACGTGAACCTTTCACAAAATTTCCATTTTTTTACTCAAGCCTTGATGAAATGTGCATTTTTTACGCCCTCTTTAGAATTAATTTCATGCCTTTTTTTAATTTTTTGCAATCTTTTGACTAAATTTCTGCTAAACTCTGACGAAATAAGCGTTTTTTAATGATTTTTTTGATAAAATTTCGTGTGTTTTCTGCGATTCTGTGTCGAAATTCGCATTATTTCAACTCTAACAAAATTAGCAAATTTTTTTTATCTGATACCTGTAATGCCGTAACTTTTGTGTATCCGTAATAATTACAGATAAATTGTAATTCTTGGCACCTCTGCTAATCAAATACTGTGCAATTTTTGTTTTTTCCTCCCAAAACAGATATTTATAAGTGTGTTATTTGAGAGAGCAGCATACATTTAAAAAAATACCGTACATGTTCTTTAATAATAAAAATCGGGGAAATCTGATATAGATAATCAGGGAACTTTTTTCATCATTCTTGTAGCCACCCTGTTTTAAAAAGGGCAGGGTGCATTTTGTAAATTTGAAAAGGGGCAGGGTGCTGCACCCTTCAAAAATGGCCTAGAATGAACACTATTTACCATACAAAATAATATATTTGTGACCTTAATACAACCTATACTGAATGCGAAGCTTGAATTTCATAGTGGAATTTATACCAAAAATTTTAAAATCTTGTCCAAAAAATTGTAGGCATTCCCGTTTAAAGAATTTCACTGTTTTCCGTTTTCACATTAGTGAATATAACCATATGTTTTGTACAATTTTCAAGTTTACGAATGCTGCCCATCACAAATTTAGCTTGTGAACATGTATTAGCACGCAAAATCAAATAAAACCAAATCCAGCTTAGAAATTAATCCAATTTTGTTGTTTAAGATCCAATATTTGGTGAAAATTGAAAAACAGAAACCGGATTAAAACTTACATTTTCTTATTTTAATCTATACATAAATATAATAAGTATTCTGAGTTACATTTAAATTACTTCAATCAGGGTTGGCATGATTTAAATCAACCGATTTAAATCAAGATTTAAATCTAGATTTAAATCAACTGATTTTTTTAAAAAAATCATTTGATTTAAATCAATTTTTTACAATTTCACATGAATGCACACATCAAAGGAAAATTTTGGGTAAAAAGTTAGAAAATGTATTAGATAACGATAGAATTACAAAATTTAATGCAAGATATGAACAAACTATTAATGGCTGTCATTTTGCTGGAGTTTTATTAAGGTTCTTTCCTTTAAATCAAAATGAAATGAAACTTAATGTAAGGAAAAATAATGAAGATTTGGCATTCATTAAAGAAGATTGTCTAAATCTTCTCACCACTGTAGCACATTTTCAAGCAAAAAATGGCCTATTCCAAAAATTACCATTGCTTGAGAAAAAAGTTTCTGATATTGTGACAGATTATGATTGGCAGAAATCCTTTTATGTAATGGGAGGTAAAGAGAGAATCAGCGAAATCGAAATTGAATTTATTTACCAAATAACAACAACCGTGGCTTCATCTACTGGAGTAAAAATACAATTTTCTTCTTTTGGAGTAGTTCATTCAAGCCTTCATAATAAATTAGGAGTAGACAAAGCTTCTAAATTAGTGTTTTTGTACAAACAATTAAATCCTTGATTTTTTCCTATTTGCTTAAGAAATATAGAATTAATTGTGATTTTTATCCCTTAATAAATAGCTTGCATTAAATGAATACAGTAGACTTCCTCAAATCCGCACAGCTTGGGACCAGAGGTTGTGTTGATTTTAGAATTTTGTGAATTTCTGGTCATGGGTTTGTTTACATTTTTAAACAGTAATTTGATTGTAATTAATAATGCAACTGAAGTTAATGAATGCTTATAATATAGTAAAACATTAAAACAATTATGTAAGTTAATAAACTATAATAATTAGGGATGGGACGAATATTCGGCCACTATTCGGTATTCGGCCTATTCGGCCCTTTTGCCGAATATTCGGTTAGCCGAATATTGAAGGCTTGTTGACCGAATGCTTCGGCCGAATACCTATAGCCGAATATTTAGAGATATCTGGCCGAATATTGCTAAAATTTTGCCGAATAGTGAAAGATATCTTGCCAAATAAATTTAGAATTTTAAAAATTTCATTTCTTGCATTTCTTTTTTTCTTAAAAAAAAAAAAAATCCAAAATTGGCTATATTCTGGCACATTTATGAAGTCGTTCTCATTCTTACTTACAAAATGTACAATTATACAGATACTAAAAATATACAGCCTTTCTGTATTTCCTATAAAAGTTACGTGATATTTTAGAAAATGCTGCAGAAGATTGGAGATTCAATTGTATGGCATATGTCTTCATTAAGGAATTACAAATTACAAGTCAACATGTAAAAAGGTATAGAAAAGAAAAAGAAAAACACTGCCTTATTCTAAAACATTCGAATATTTATTAATTTCTGCAAATTCCATGCACATATAAAAGCTCTTATGAAATTAATAACTTATTTTTTACAAAGTAAGAAATGAAAAAATTCATTCACTGAGTGTATTAATGAAGATTCATTTTTTAGATTTAATGTCAAATATCCCTATTCCAAGTACAACAGTACATATGAAAACAGAACTGTTGTCAAACTAGATACTCATTAGATGACACAACTTGCTTCATGATCATGTTTTTATAAATATTTAAGTACAAATTGTAAATATTGAGCAAAATATTTTTTTTATTCTATACTTTTCACTTTAAAATAATTATTTGCATAATTACTGCTTAAATATGTAACATTTATGTATATATTTTTAATTTACATCTTCCTTCATTCATGTTGTTATCAATTTCTGTTTATCTTTTAAATGTTTCTTGAATAAGCAGAATATTGGAGTTGAATATTGTATGTACGATTCAAATGTCAAAGATTTTGTTAACATATGCATTCTACTTTAAGCATACATTTTGCTTTAACATAATTTGTAATTTAAAGCTCGGCAACTTATTTCAGAACAGTCTCATTCTTACAAATTTTTTTTATCATCGAGGACACAAATTCTCAATGATAAAATTTGCTTTATTAAAGGTTATTTCAGAAAATATCTTCTTTTGAGTTCTGAAAGAGAGAGATTAAGAATATTATTGATTTTGGATGCAAGAAAGGGTAAAAGTATCATTTGATTGTAAACATGAAGTATATTTTTCATATTTTAATGGAAATATCTTACCTTCCTGACTTACTGAAAATGAATTTGATGTACATTAGGATGAAAGGATATAATGCAATTTCTTAATTTTTTGTGTTAAAATAAGTTTTTCAAATTTAAAAATACATTTTAAAGCACATTTAAGAATAGTAATGATTAATGAGCTCCTATTTTTTAAATTATATGTAATCAAAAGTTATTTTCTTTATTGAAAAAAAATGCTAGTATTCGGCCGCCGAATATTCGGTATTCGGCCTAAAATTTGGCCGAATATTCGGTATTCGGCTATTCGGCCAAATCACTATTCGTCCCATCCCTAATAATAATAAAAATTTAGATAATTAAAAATGATTAAAATATTGAAAGCAAGAAAGATGAAGTAAATAATCAATAATGTATAACTAAATATTTATTATAAAGATGAGGTGCATTTTTTCTTAAATTGTTCAATGGAACTTGCCCCATAAAGGTGCACTACTAATTCACATCAATATCATAAAATATAGAAGTTTTATTTCAGGTTTAACCAAACTCAACAATAAAAAAAAAGCTTGATGAATGTATAAATGCATTTTGCAAAAAGATTGTGTTCACCACTGATATTAGCAATACCTTGAATTTTTTTCAGAAATAAATTTATTCTTCCTTCATGAAAAAGCATGAATTTAGCAATATTAATGAAAGTTACAGATTAAAATATACATAGAATTTATATAAAAATAAAAAAGTCAAATTTTGTCCCTATACCTGACCTGAGAGCTTCATTGTTTACATCTGTAAATTATGCACGGATTTTAGAGAGTTGTGGATATTAGGGCAGCAGATTTGAGAGAGTCTATTGTATTTAATTTGTTTTTTAAATTTTGCCAGTTTCTATTCATTTACAACATATTTAAATTTATTTGTTATTTGGTATGCACAATTCAATTACAAAATAATAGAATGGCTTTGAATTAAAGCCTAGATGTTTAATTTTTAGTACCAATCAGTAACTAGAATATAATATTTTCTTAACTATAAAGTTATTTCTTATATTATTTTTATAAATTATAAATATTATTTATTCTTTTTTAGTTATTTATTATAAAAAACTGCTTAATGTATTGTAAAAACATAAAAACACAGTAATTAAATATAGGATTCTAAAAAAATCAAATAAATCCGATTTAAATAAAAAAAAGCTGATTTAAATCAAATAAATCTGATTTTTTTAAAAAAATCATGATTTTTTTCCAACCCTGACTTCAATAGCATATTGCTATGTATATTAAAGTTAATTTTTTAAAAAACACACTTGATAATAGTGAATTAAGAAAAATTTTCCCCTTAAATATTTGAAGTCTCCTTCCATTTATAAATGTTAGGAGAGTCGCTCTCCTCCCAAGAAAAATTAAATTTCAAGCATTGTTGGGTTTTTGATGCCAAGAAGTGTTTTTTGACATGACATGTCAAAAATTGTTGCAAAGTGTCTAAAACCTTATGCACATTTTTTAAGCCATCATTAGTGTTATTAAATCAAGCTAAAAACTGTTGAAATGATAATTTATGTTATATAAATTATTTTTAAGTCAATTCTCATGCTTTGAAAAATAGCTAAAAATATTCAAAATACTGTTTAATGCTTTTTGAAAGTACTATTTATATTTTTTTGCTGTTGTATGTTCAGTCTGTTTTTAGAATATATATAAAGCAATATGATTTTATGCATAAAAAAAGCTTATGCAAAGCTAAATTGGTTTGACTATTCAATGCAGGGTTGGGTTTTTGACGTCAAAAACTGGTTTTCGACATGACAGTGGTAAAAACCGTGTTTTTACCGGTTTATTCTGTCAAAAACGTATCATATCGACTTTCTGCCAATTTATAGTACAAGTACAGCTTACAATTCCATTTTAAATTGATTTTTCCTTATTGTTCTTCTTCTTATTATTAATTTTAATCACATTTGTTAAATATATTTAAAAGAAGGATTCCTTAAATGGGGAAAAATTTAAAAATACAAGTGTAAAAATGGAAAGAACAATATTTGTCAGAATCAGGGTTGGAAAAAAATCATGATTTTTTTTAAAAAATCAAAAAAATCGGATTTATTTGATTTAAATCAGATTTTTTTGATTTAAATCGGATTTGATTTTTTTAGAATTCTATATTTAATTACTGTGTTTTTATGTTTTTACAATACATGGGGCAGTTTTTATAATAAATAACTAAAAAAGAATAAATAATACTTATAATTTATAAAAATAATATAAGAAATAATTAAACAGTTAAGAAAATATTATATTCGGGTCATTCCATTTTAAATCAACAAATGGGGTGCACATCACCATTTTTAATTTTAATAAAAATTTGCATGTCCATTCCCCATGTTTCCTAGACCTAAAAAAAAATATTTTTTTTGTTTAAAAAAAATTATTTTTGATGTATAGGCCAACTTTGTCGTTTGGCAACAGTAAAAATTTGGTATTTTAAGGCTTTGTCTAATGAACTGCAACTTTTTTTCTAATAAAGTTTTAGAGCACAGCCATATCTCATTGCAAAGCTAAGAGAATGGTCTTTTTTCATATGTTATCAATAAATTTGAGATTTAAAAACAAAGCGTACCTTTTCAAGGTCAAAGTTTGTGATACAAAATTGATTTTTTACCATTTTTGAAAATTAAAAAAGTAATGAAGGGCTTGGAATAACAAGCCCTCTTTTTTTTCTTACATTCATATGGATGGATACTTATTGTATTAAAAAAATTGTCTTGTTACTCTGCCCCCTTCACAAGATATGGCCCTCCGAAGTTGCACATTTTCTAAAAAATCCAGTTTTTAATGCTAAAAAAATTAATGTGGGGGGCAAGGTAAAATTTTTTGTACTTGCCTGATCTTAAGTACTTCATACCAGCTTTCAAACAAAAAAAAGATTACTTTGTTATTCAAAGGCATTTGGGAGCTTTAGGGGGTCTGAATTTTCAAATAATCGCTCTGAAACGAAAATTTTTTTCATACTTCCCGGTATTAGTTTTTTGTGAAAGATTGCTAATTTTATATGTTGAAAACAGTTAGAAAAGGCAAAGAAGAATTATCAAAGAATTTATTTAAACTTTAATAAGCTAATTTAAGAAATTTAACACCTGAAGACATAGAATAAAACTGAACTCTCAAAGCATGCAAAAGTATATTGTTCAGTGTTTTGCTCTCTCTCGGAGAAGAGTTGATAAATGTTCACTCATCTCAGGCGTGATATTATCAGGGTTTGAAAAAACCCGGGTTTTTTTGAAAAAGCCCAACCCACTGGGCCCAGTAGTCTAAAACCCGGCTTTTTTCGGGCTTTTTTGAAAAAACCCGGGTTTTTTCGAGTTTTATCAATTTTTTTTAGAAAACTCTTCACATTTCTAATTTTCACATGCATAGTACCTAAGTTTTTCATTTATCAGTGAAACAAAGGTATAATTTTGCATTAAGTATAGAGTATAGATTAACAATAAAAATAAATACATAAAAAGAAAATATAAATATATTTAAAAAGATAATTTTGTATCTCATAGAACTAGATTACTGGAAGAATGATACATTAAATCAAGTGCAACTGAATTTCTTTATATAAATCTTAAGTTAAAGACTAATTTATGCAATTTCTTTCATTTACTTCAATAAAAATCAGTTTAAAGCAGCAACATTTATGTAAATATTTTTATTTTTGTGAAGAAAGAAATAGAATTCACACATATATATGCATATATATATACTACAATTTAAGCAACATTTATATTGCAATAGTATTAAATTGGATTATCTAAAAGTCAATGTCAGTCATATCTATAAAGTTAGATCGTAAATGGCAATACACTTTTACTAGTTTAGTTTTGCTTTTGTATGACATCTGTAAGCAATCTTTTAAAGTATCTGGATACATTTTACATTAGATTTTATTTGGGTTTTTTGGATATTATCAAGGTTATTTATGTTAAAGAAACATGGTCCAGAATGTTTGAAAACAAGGTACTTATACTACTAAATACAATTTAAAATAACTGATTACAAAAAGTTTATGAGGTTAAAGGTTAAAATGTTATGACAATAATGAACATTATAATTTGCTTTTACAAAAATTAATTATTAGTAATAATTTTAACAATGAAATTATTAAAGTACTATACTAAAACTTTTTCACTCTTTTTTTTTTTTTTTTTTTTTTTTTTTTTGTTATAACAGGATTCCCAGCAAAACATGACTGCCAAATTCCTTGACTTTCCATGACCAAATCTCAAAAAATTCCCTGACTTTCCCAAACCAAATCTAGAAAAATTCTCTGACCAAACGAGCATACACAGCAAAATTTGATACTTATTTTCACAATCTTTTGCCAAAATTAGCAATTTTTTTCTGCAATCATACTTCAGTCTTTTTTTTTTTTTTTTTTTTTTTTTTTTTCGAACTGTTTAATGAATTTTATGTCATTTTTCATGTTTTCACTCAAATGTTCTCCATGACTTTTTTAGAAATTATTTGTAAATTCCCTGACTTTTCCTGTATATTTTGAGATTTTCCTGACTTTCCATGATGCTGGGAACCCTGTATAATCTGTCACCATTTTTGTGTTGAAAATTACTGTATAAACTTTCATTGAACATTGAAGCAGGATAATAAATGTTGCGATTAATCTTAAAAGCTATAACAATACAAGCAATCAGGATGAGGATCACATTTCAAGCGCCATCATTAGGTATACATTAAGATTTAAAGCACTTGGATGCATTTTAAAATATATGGCCGTGAAAATCTTCCTTATTTACAAACCAATTTATTTTATGGTCATTTTATCAATACTTAGAAATTCTTTTAAATATGGTTAGTTTGAAATATATTTAAATTGGCATTTATCTTTCTATCCTCATATCTTAGATTAAATAATGATACAGATGTGAAAACATGAGAAAATTTGAAAAAAACCACAAATGGGTTTTTGATGGGTTTTTTCAAGTGGGCCCGCCCGAAAAAACCCGCCCGGGTTTTTTCGGGCTGGGCCCACTTCAGCAAACCCTGGATATTATGGCATTTTTCCTGTGCAGACCATAATTCTGATGGAGTTAGAATTTTTAAGATGTCTTGAAATCGAACCCAAGTTTGGTTATCTTGATGTGATATTTTAAATGATGTTCCAGGTCCAGGTGGGAATATTTGTCTAGAATTTTTTTTTTCATGGTATGTACAAACAGTTTCAATGCTTTTACATCCAGTTCTTAACCACTTAACCGGCGAAGGGTATAGGGAAATGTCAGAATATCAGCAAACGACAGAGTTTATGTTTCAGCGTATCATTCACAGAATAAAGGTAAGGCGATAATGAATGTGACGGGAGAATTTTCCCGCCAAACTGTCACTGGTATTCGCGCGTTCCACACAGGGACCTGGATTCATTTCACCGGCGTCATTTATGTTTCTTTTATTGCGAGAACGAAAACAGACAGGTGAAAAGAAAGGGATTATGGCCAAAAAATTGACACCCTTTTGTCGATGAAAGCGGGAAGATATACGTTCAACTGCCTGCCTTAGGAACAATGGAATTCGTACTCAAATCATAAAATCCCTCCCCTACGGTTACCACCTGCTGCGAGTAATCTGAACTAACAAAAGTAACAAATGCGAAAATACATTTCTCTATTTGTGAAAAGAAATGTAAGTATGAAAAACCCTGCACCTGCTTTTTTTTTTTTGAAATATTTTCTTCAAAATAATGGAAAAAAGCTAACAAAGGAAAACAATTATCTTAGAAATAACAATATAGTGTGACCACCCTGGTTTGTATTTCTCTGGGAGACAGTATAAATGCATCCGAAAAAAAGCTTATCACTGAATTTTTCTCATGGTTTCACAAGGCTTCGCGTACAAAGACTATTTTACCAAAGGGGTCAAAATGACCACCGTCCGCCGTTCTAGGAATACATGCAAATATTTCAAAAACTAACAAATCTAGAATGCTGATTTTTTTAAAAGAAATATATGTTATCTATTTAGGAAAAGTCAAAAAATTTCAAACGATTTCTTCCAACCAAACAAAAGTGATCCAAGGACGAAAGAGCTCAGGTGTCAAAATGACCCCTACCGCCGTTCTAGTGTTAAAAATAAACAACTAACGCATCACGGACACCTGCGGTTGAGAGACGTTTTCAAATGTTTTGATACCAATTTGAGAGCATATAATTGTTGATTAAACGAAAAAAAAGTGTCAAAATCATTTGACAAAAAAAAAAAAAAAAAAAAAAAAAAAAAATATCATCGTACCCGCCGCCCCGGCGTAAGAGCCGCACCTACAATATTTTATACTTTTAAACTCGTATGCGCCGCGGCTCATATCGTCGGCTGTTAACCGATTTGGTATAAGTTTTGAACCGAGCTGAGCCGCATATTTTCACAATCAATTTTGTTAGAGGATCACGATAGAAATTTTGTTGAAGCATTGTGAAAAAAACTCACATTTTCTCAAAGAATAGCAGGAAAAAAAGGTGACCTTCCTCAAAAGATAGAGATAAAATGTAAATTTCTTAGAAAGATCGCAGAGTACACGTGAATTTCGTGAAAGCATCACAGAATAAATGTGAATTTTGTGAAAGGATCGCCATATAAACCCAAATTTACCAAAATTCCACTTAAAATTCACAAATTTCATAAAAAGATATGAAAATAAACATGCAGTTCATTAAAAGATCGTAAAAGAAACAAAAATTTTGTTAAAAGAGTGCGAATAAATGCAAATTTTGTCAAAGGGTTTTTAATGGGTGATTCTGAGTAAATTTTTTTTTTTTTTTTTTTTTTTTATTCACAGCACTTTTTCTGAAAAGTTACAACAGAGTGTGTGAGGATAAGAGGGAAATGTACTTTTGACACTGTATTTTTTCTGCGACAATTTGACGAAAATTACTGATTTTTCGCAATCTTTTGGTGAAATTATTGTATTTTTTGATGAAATTTGCCTTTTTTTTACGAAATTTGCAGATTTTTTACATTTCTTGTAAAAATTCGCTGGTTTTTGACAAAATTTGTGAGGTTTTTGCGATTCTTAGATGATATATGGGAGTTTTTCGACACTTTGTGGCGAAATATGCACATTTTTCATGATCATTAGATGAAATTTGGAAGTTTAGTAATTTACCTTTTTCCTGCGATTTTTTTTTTTTTTTTTTTTTTTTCCCACAATTTGCATTTTTACTAGTATCCCTGGCCAAAATTAGCATTCTTCTGTGAATCTGATGAAATTTGTGGATTTTTTGCACTATTATTATTATTTTTTTTTTTTTGACGAAATTTGCGTTCCCTTCGATAAACTTTTGATGAAATTTAATTTTTTTTGTTTTTTTTTTTTCAAATTTATGAAATTGATTTTGTTTGGGCAACCATTTGTTGAAATTCATTGTATGTTTTTTCACTGAATTTCCAGATTGATGACTTTTTTTTTTTCAGCATAAAATATCTTAAATTTTCAGAAAATACAGAACAGAATCATCCCTGAATCGCTTAATAAATGCAAAAATTATCAAAGTATCGCTTTATAAAAGCAAACTATGTCACAGAATCACGAAAAATATACAAATCTCGACAATGCATTGTGGGAAAAAATGTGAATATTGTCAAAGGGTTGTTAATAACGCTAATTTAGTCAAAGGGCTGCTAAAAAAAATGCAAATTTCATTGAACAATCACAAAAAAATGTGAATTTCATCAGAAAACACAAATTTAATCAAAAGGCTAAAAAAATGCAAATTTCATTAAATGGTCATGGAAAAAATGCAACCGTCTCTTTGGAAAACAACAAATGCATGCAAACATATCTGTTTATTGTTATAGGTATAACTTTAATCGAAAATTAGGCTAACCCTATCCCAACTTGCAGGAATTTATACTCACAAGGAAGGTCTCCATACGGGCATACTCAGAAAAATCTGAAAAAATTACAGAATGTTCTTCTCATACAGTTATATATGTTTATAAAAAAAATTTCGGCGGAATTTCCTTATTACGTCCGTAAAAAAATAATAAAAATTTCGTTTATTTGGTGATATATCTCCGGTTGGCGAAAAAACGAAATTTTGAAAAATACGCTTTTACGCTTCGATTACTTTTTAAAGAAAAAACTTTCTATGTTCAATTTATTTAAATAAGTTTAGTTTAAGTAATTTTAGTTTTGCATTTTTACTTTACTTTAAGTGTAATTTTGTCATATTCGTTTATATGTACTTTTAACAAAATGAAATTAAAATATTTTATCATTTAAAACACAATTTAAATTGATTAAAATTGTTCCAAATTGAAAAATACACTGTTAAAAATCTGCTGTATTTTGTTGCAGCACGGTTACTTGGCCATGAAATGGAGCTTTCTCATTGATTGGAATAGAGATATTATATACAAGCGGTGGAGTGCGTTGCAACGAAATGCAGCAGATTTTTAGCAGTGTATGACGCGGTCAATTGACCGTGCTTTAGAACATTCTCATTGGTCAGAAGAGAGATATTCTATAAAAGTAGTGGAGTGACGTTGCAGTAAATGCTGCAGATTTTAAAAAGTGAAGTCAATTAAAATCAATTTTCAGATTCGTTAAAATCGTCTGCTTTTGGCGAGGAAATGCATTGCTCGTCAAATCCCGCGTCGCTTTCAGCTTTTCACGCCAATTATTCCAAACTATTTTATTTTTTTACATATTTAATAATGTAATTCCGCCGCTAATTTTCACTGATCCTTTATTACCTACATGAGTAGTTTAATTCGTATTTTTTTCAAAAGATTCTGAGTATGCCCCCAATGGAGACCTTCCTTGTCAGTCTAAAATATACATAAACCAAAAACCGAGTTTACAAGACCTGTAACAAAAATAATTAGTACAGGAAGGGAATTTATCCCTGTAAAGACGGAATGGACAATACCAAAGCTTGATTTACTTTCTCTTTTTTAATAAAAAACTCATTTTGCATAATTATTCTGAGTTGTTGATAAACATTGCTTCAGTGGAATTTTGTCGTATGTATCCGTGTGATTCTTTAAATAGCACATAAAATGACAGTAGGTTTTAAAGTTTTTCTTTTTCTCTCCGAAACAGTTAAACTCCCCTCCACTTATAGATGTTGGGAGGGAGACCGAGATGTCCCTCCCCTGAAAAACTGAATTTCAAGCTCTGACATTGGAAGTATTGGAAAATGGTTGGGACCTCATCCAATGGTCACTAAATGGTGAGGAGTCGCTAAATCGGAGATTGTAAAATCGTGAGTCTACTGTATATTCTTTTATATAAGCCATATACTGTTATTAGGTAAACAGCTTATTTTTTTACTGTGAAATAAAGATAAATCAGTTTGTTTTCATTTGAACTTTAATTTATAGTGAACTATTGCAGTTAACAATTAAAAGTACATAGCTTTATATTTTATTATAATGCACTTAATTTCAATTACAAGTGTGTACAGTACAATTTATTACTGTTGAGTACAGTGTATAATAAATATGATCTCTATTTTTCATGTTTTATACAGATTTTAGAAATAGCTTGAAAGATTTTGATATGAAATCCATAAAACCATAATTAGTTTTGATTTCAAGCAAAATACATATTTGAAGAATTTTTGATGACCATTCAAACAATATTATTTAATTAGGAGGGTGTGTAGGTAAGGTTTTAGTTAAAATATTTTAAAATTTTCCAGGTATTATTTTTATTGGTAATAATAACAAATGTAAATATTGTAGGCATAATATTTTATATTCAGGGTTGTTAAATACCAGGGTTTTTTCAGAAAAAACCCAACCCACTGGGTTTTTTCAGGGTTTTATCAGGGTTTTTTCGGGTTTATCAGGGTTTTTCGGTTTTTTTTTTTCAGGGCTTTACGAGGTTTTTTGGGGGTTATGGGAGGTGGTTCAGAATGTTTGAAAAAAAAAATGTACTTATTACTAAATTTAAAGCAGCTAATTGATTACAAATATATATAAATCAATGACAGTAATCAAAATTATGCTTTGATTTTAGATAAATTGATTATTAGTAATAATTTATAAATTATTATTATTTTTTTTTTTTTTTTGTTACTACTAAATAATAGAATAAGCCAAGTAATTCTACATGTCTACATAATTCAATTAGGATTCTAAGCATATATGGTATTTTGTTATGAGTTTCTATTCTATAACATAGAACACGTTACACATCAAAGTATTTTTTTAATGGGAAAAAATTTGTTTTTTATACATGCTACAGAGATTAACTAACAGTTATTTCTTTTAAAAATTTTGATGGTATAATTAGGACATTTCTTTTCTTTGGGCTGGGGGATGATGGTTATAAATTTTATGAGTTGTGTACTAATATTAAGAAATATATTACAATGCATTATATGTGTAACTTAAAGATGAAATTTTGAAAAAACCCACTTGGGTTTTTCCTGGGTTTTTTCAAGTGGGTTTTTTCAGAAAAAACCCACTCGGGTTTTTTGGGCTGGGTAAAATCATAACAACCCTGTTTATATTACATATGTCATATGTGTACATTTATAAATATCTAAAATAATTTTTAACATATTATGTATGTAATATCTGTTGTGTATTTATTCCTTTATTAAGTGGGAGAAAAAAAAACACATCCATTAATTTTATGAAATATTGATCAAGAATTACTCCAGCAAACTCTAGTATAAAGAGTACTAGTATAAACGCCACGGCATTTACGAGTTTAGAAGTTACAATTTTCATATGCTGTGTTGGCAAAAATTTTGTGCAAATTATTCCGTGTTTGAAAAAAAAAAAAAAAAAAGGTCACTTTAAAAAAAAATTTCTTCTTCCCCATGTTCCCAATATTACCAAGCATAAGTCAACAAAAGCAATTCACCATGAGTTACCCTTTTCCAAAAAATATGGTGACTGGAATAAGCAGAAAGGGTCAGTAGATGCTTGCTTTTATTGCACTTCATTGTAGAAACAAAGAATTGGAAAGCCAGTTTTTCTGAATTTCACAATTGAAATGTCTCATGGTTGCAAGTTTTTCCATCCTGAGATGGAAAAATCTCCAAGGACGGAAGCAGATTGTGAAAAGCATGCGCTTTTCATCAAAGGATTGTGGTAAAAAAAAATCTTGAAATGATCGCGGGGAAAAAAAAAAATTGCTTATGATTGGGGAAAAAAAATTTCTTAAAATGCAAATTTTCGGAAAAAAGTTCTATTGCTGTCAAAGGATTGAAAAAAAGACTCATTTGCTGTCAAAAGCTTGTTGAAAAAAACACAATTTTGTCGAAAACATGCTATTTCTGTCGAAGGATTGCGAAAAATACTCTAATATCATCAAAGAATTGCAAAAAAGGCACGATTTTCATCAAAAGCTTGTGAAGAAAACTCAATTCCTGTTAAAAGATGTCATCTCAGTCAAATAATGTGAAATAGTTGCGGTCTCTGTCAAAGGATCACAAAAAAGATGAGTTTTCTGTTAAAAGGTTGTTGAAAAAAAATTCTTGTCGAAGGCTCGCAAAAAAGACGCTAGTTCCATCTAAGAATTGCGAAAAAGATGCTATTTCTAGTCAAAGAATACTAAATGAATGCAATTTTTGTCAAAAGATCACAAAAGACGAATTTAATAAAAGGAAGAGACGTGATCATGAAAAAGATGTAAATTTTGTCAAAGTATTGTGGAAAAGACGCAAATTTTGCCAAAGGATCGAGAAAAAGACACAATTTCCGTCAAATGATCATAAAAAATTCCACGATTTTCATCAAATGATTGCAGGAAAAGCGCGATTTTTGTCAAAGAATCACGGAAAAGATGTGAATTTTGCCAAAGGATCACAAAAAGACTCGATTTCTGTTAAAAGATCGCGAAAAAGACACTATTTTCATTGAATAATCATAAAAAGACGCTATTTCCAGTCAAATAATACAAAATAGGTGCAATTTTTGTCAAAGAATCACGGAAAAGATGTGAATTTTGCCAAAGGATCACGAAAAGACTCGATTTCTGTTAAAAGATTGCGAAAAAGACGCTACACAATAAAAAGCGAATTTAATCGAAGGATTGTGGAAAAGACGCAAATTTTGCCAAATGATGGGGGGGGGGATGCGATTTCCGTGAAATGATCACAAAAAACCCCCACAATTTTCATCAAATGATAGCAGGGAAAATGCGATTTTTGTCAAAGGATCGCGAAAAGCATGCGATTTCTGACATAGGATCACAAAAAAAACGCAAATTTCGTTAACAGATTGTATAAAATACTTGGATTTCATCGAAAAATTGCAGATTTCAGCTGAAAACAGTTGAAAAATCATAAACTTCTGCTTAAAACCATAGAAAAATCACAAATTTTGTCTGACAGCTGTAGAAAAATTGTAAATTTCGGCTAAAAATAGTAGAAAAGTTCCAAATTTTGTCGAAAGATCGGGGTAAAAACACAAGTTATGTGTGTTTTTGCTCGCTTATTGGGGGGGGGGGGGGTCAAAATATTTTCAGTCCTGGCAAAATGTCTTTTTTTTTTGGTATATTTTAGTTCAGGATTTTCCAATTCTCACTTATGATTACTTGCATATTTATTAAATCTTTTTTATTAATTATCCAACAATAAATGCAGGATTTTATAATTTCCATTCTTATGACAACCGATAAAACATATTTCTTGGTACACTTTAAGGCATATTCCGTAAACATTCAGGGGGAAAATATTCCAAGAAAATTTTTAAAAATTTCCAATAAAGGAAAAGTGAGAAATTATTTAAATTCTATTTTATTTATATTTAAAAAAAGGACCCCATGAATGTGTCATCAAAACCGCAATGTTTGAGTGTGGAAAAAGAAATTAATGTGTTGCAAACAAACGTAAAACAAACATTTCTTATCTGAGTCGTTTCATTTTGGAACAAGTCCGAGGAATTTTTTTTTTTTTTTTCAGAGTCATTTCATTTCAGAACGAGTCTGAGGAATAGGTCCTTTTCGACTTACGGAAAAACTGGCTTTCCAGTACTTTGTTTCTATAATGAAGTGCAATAAAAGCAAGCATCTATTGTCCCTTCCTGCTTATTCCAGTGACCGTATTTCTTGGAAAAGGGTGACTTACTCATCATGTATTGCATTTGTAAATTTAACGATCGGTAACATTTCGAACACAGGGAAAAAAGAAAGAAAAAAGGGGTTTTCTTTCTGTTGAAACACTGAATAATTTTCTCAATTTTCGTAAACGCCGCCGTGGTGTAAACGGTGCTTATATGAAAATTTCAACTTTTAAAACCGTAAACTCTGCGGTGTTTATTCCCTAAATTACGGTACTCTTTCCTTCAACTGAATTCTTGGAAAAAAGTAAGGAAATCTTTCATATAAGATCCATTTGCGGTTTTTTCATAATAAAACTGAAGGGAGCGAACAAAAGAATCGCGGGATACGCAACCCATCCTTCTTGATGGAAAGATTTTTCTTTTGCCGGACATCTGTCTCTTTCCTGCAAAATTTGTTAAGATTAAAAACAGTGTCCCTACAACAAAGAAGCCAACATCAAACTTTAAAAAGTGGTCAAATGTGTTTGGGCTTTAAGATCATCTGCTCTCCTTAGATACGTTTAGTTACACAGAAAGGAATTGTGCTTGAATTTTTTTTCTTTTTTTATTATTGTTAAAAAAAAAATATTTTTGGTGTCAAGCTTGCAAACTGATATACATTTCGAAAAAATGAAATTTGTTCAAAATGGGAGCAGTGTTTTTTAGATTTTTACTGTGTATTTAAAGTTAAAAAAAAAAAAAAAAAATCTGGATCCTGAAGTTCCTGAAAATCAGTTCTGTAATATAAATATTTTATTCCTACATATTTTTTGACAATTAGTTATTTTAATAATTTAATTAATCTAATAATCCAGATTTTTGCCATATTTATGCAATATTTTGGGTAGTTTAATGCTTCCTTAATAAAGCAAAATAATTCCTTTTGACTGTGGTGATTATACAATTTTTTTTTTTTTTTTTTTTTTTTTTTTTTTTTTTTTTCCAAGATGATGTCAATATTTGAGGGTGCGGGGGTGTTTTTTCCTTAAATTACAGTAATAGTTTTTATAACCAGTATACATATTATTGATATAATTTAAAACCTTGTACTATGTATAGTTGTTAAATGACATGAAACTAAAAAAAAAATAACGTACCTTTAGGTATCTTAGTAAAATGTGAGATTTTCAGAAACAATCTTTTTTCAAGATGCTTTTGTAGCAGTTTGCAATCTATATATTTGTAATTAATTTCCAGCAGAGATGAGTTTATTTTGTACACCTACACTGTATATGTAAAATCATAGTGAAATGACTGTTTCACAGCTATTCTTCCTAAAATAGTGAATGTTTGACAGTGAAATTAATATCAATGATCAATCATCCATAAAAAATTTGCAAATTTCAGAAATGGTTATAAAATTCTGAAAAAATTATCTGTTTTTGAGATATATATATATTTTTTCTAGTTTAAATAACATTTTCTAATGATGGCAACAAAGTAACTTCAGTTTTGTGGCCAAAAAAAGGGGAAAAACTATAGGGATTACTTAATTTCTCCCCCCCCTCAATTTTAAACAGAATTAAAATTCTTTTATTTCAAACATGACCTTATGATTGAAATAAAAAATGTTGAATAAAAAATCATTCCCTCTTTTAACTAATGACAATGTTTTGATTTAGATTCTGTTTTTCAAAAAGAAATAAAATATTTACATATATTCGATCTGCAGAAATTATAGTTTAGAAACGTAAAAATCGCGTGTCATTTTTAATCTTTGTCATAAATTCAATTAACTTAAAATAATAATTCCACCACAGTTTTTAGTATTTTTTTCTTTTTTAAATTTACAATGACATATACAGCCAAAATGATTTGATATTAATTTATACTAGAACTATCACAGTTATAGCATTGATGTATAGTATAAGTAATTATATTTGTATAATTATTGAAGTGTCACTATTTGTTTTTAATGTACATTTTTTCAAAATGTGTTTTTACTTTTTAACAATATAAAACTATTTTTTAGCTCAAAATATGAATATGCTGTCATAGAATTCAGACGAAAAGGGCCAGATATGCTTAATTCCATGTGCCTGGATCGCAAAAGAAAATGGTAAAGAAGGGATTTTAATTGTCGGAACTTATAAACACTTCAAGTATTAACAGTAATCACATTGTTTACCACATTTTTGTTAATTGTAGTTCTTAATAAAGTAGAATCATCCAGGGTAATTCCTGGTCACTGAATTTCATGTAACTCTTGATCATTTTCCCTTTTATTATAAAAATAATGATGGATCAAATTGTAAAAAATCTTATTGATACTTTGATCCTTTGCATTGAATATATGCTTAGAGTATTCATTTAGTTGAAATTTAATACTGATAAAATGTATTCAAAACGTCTACTCAAATTTCTGTAAAACATTAACCTTAATTCACTATATAAAACTATATATAACCTTGATTACTATAAAATATATTGAAAACTGTTACTCAAATTTCTGTAAAACAATATTGACCTTGGTTCACTATATCCAAATTTGTTGAAAAAAGTTTTTTGTGTGAGTGTGTGTATATAATATATCATTGTTAAAAATAGTGAATGTAAATTATACATAATTTGCTTATAAGTTATCTTATTAAGTAGATAATAAATCAGACATTAAATATAAAAATAGTTACTTTACTAAAGTGATTATTTTATTTTTACATTCTATGCAAGTAATTCATGATTTTCGATTGAATACAATTCAATTTAAAGTAAAATTAATCGATTTTCTTAGCAACAATATTAAAGAACTCATGAAACTTTTGTAAAATTTATTTTTGTGAAAAATAACTTAAAATGATATATGAAACCAGTTACTGAAATTCGAATCAAGCATTTATTAATAACTTTAGATCTTTCTGCTGAAGCTTAATTTTCTGCTAAACTTGATTTGTTTGCAATTTACACATTTTAAAATTAAAAAATATAAAAATAATAAACACCATCTTTTTATGAAATAGAATTTTGTGATGGAGACTGTTTTATAACGAAGAATTTTGTGTAGTGATCTGTTTTATTAAATGGATTTTCGTGAAGAGGTTAAATGGCCTTCAAATCTTACCTTTATTTGACCCCTGTGAGTGTAAGATATTGTATTCCATTTGATGAAGTTGTTCAACATTCATTGAAGTTAAGTCAGTTTACCCCCCCCCCCTTTTTTTTTAAATGGTACATTTTAAGCAAAAATTTAAATTATGCGGTTCTATCATGTACTGTGTGCCATATTGTGCCATTAAAGCAGCGTTTTGTGTCTCCTACAGGCGACATCAGTATTGCAGTCAGTAGGAGTATTGTAATCAGTATTGCAGGAGGCGGTTATGCAGGAAACTGAGCCATGTTTGTTACTATCTTTGCTATAAATGTTTTTGAATGAAATCCATAATCGTTTGCAAAGGCTGCTATGTTAAAAACTTGCAATTTCAACAAAACTTTTTTTTTTTTACTGTAATTTCTAAAATTTTTGCTATTGAAATCTGTATTTTTTTTCATGAGTTATATACTGTCATTTTCCATGCTACATGCATTGTTCCAATGACATTTATAGTTTTGAATGTGGGTCTATTTTTATCTTAATTTAAATATTTTTTGTGACACTAACATATAGGATAAATTTTATTTCACATTCAATGTAACTTGCATCACGCACAATCATGGGATAAAAAACTATCAACTGTTGTTTTTCATTATCACTACCAACATAAACTTTTATTTTATTGAAAAATACTGATGGTAAAACAAAACATTGGCATTTCTGTGTAAAGCATGTCAATTCAATTGTAAAATGTTTAAATGCTCAAGTGTTAGCAAATCAGTTGATCCACTTTGTGTTTGAATTTCTTTTTCTATCAGGTAACCAAGAAAGTTCATGTGGTTTTCATCAGACATAAAAAAACGACCCACAAAAATCTCAAACACTTATTTTATTCTTTGAAATAATCACCATTGGCTTTAATTACATGTTCAGAACGAGAAACAAGCTTATAAATACCCTTTTTGAAAAAATCTTTTGGTTTAGAGTCCGAAAACTGGGTTATAGTTTTTGTGACTTAATCTTGGGTTTTGAACTGCTGTTCCTGCAAGTGATTATCCATGACCAAAAACAAGTAATAGTCCAATGGGGCGATGTCCGGGGAGTTAGGTGGGTGAGGCAAAACTTCCCAGCTCAATGGTTTTATCACGCCCCTGGTCGCTTTGGCCATATGAGATCTGGTGTTATTGTGGAAAATAAGAACTCATCTCCTGTTGACCAGTGCTGGCTGCTTTTCTAGCAAAGCAGCTGAAACCCTTTTCAACTGCGACAAGTAGACTTTGGCGGTGATTGTTTTCCCACTTTCTAAGAATTCATAGTGAACTACACCAGCGCTAGTCCACCAAATACACAGCATTATCTTTTTTTGATGGATGTCCTGTTTAGCAACCAATGAGACAGAACCAGAAGTCAACCAATGATGTTTTCTCTTTCGGTTTTTACCCATTCAGTCATTCCATACATTACCTGTCACATGTCAATATCTGATCCAGGAAAGAGGCTTTGTTGTGGCGTTACAGCAATGACAAGCAGATGTTCAGTCGTTGGAGCTTCTTTTCCTCGGACAGGACATGAGGAACCCACTTATCAAGTTTCCACAACCTCCCAAGGCTATGAAGATGCGATCGGATGGTTTCGTCAGATACTCCAAACCTTTGCGCAAGGTCCTGGCATGTTAGATCAGGCTTCTCTTTGATTTCCTGTTTCAGCTGGACTTGGTCTAAGATGGATGGACAACCAACACAAGACTTGTCTTCAAGGCTCTCGTCTTCGGATGAAAATCTGCTGAACCCCTTTTGAGCAGTCCGTTCACTCACTGAAGTCTCTCCAAACAAGGAGAATGTTCTTCTAGCAGCCTCTGCAGCTTTGTTTCCTAATTTGAACTCGTAGAGCAAAATAGGCCTCAAAATCTCCTTTGTCAATGACATCCTTTTCAACGATTGTACTTCCTAAAAAACTGATAGCGAAACATGAGATACGTTAAACAACTCTCTACTGATTGCAATTTAAAGGCAATGTACAGAAATGACGTCATCAGAATCAGTATGACCACACCTACGCAACAAAAGTAGCTGTTCTCAAAAACCGCTTGAACTTTCTTGGTTACCTGATATTTTTAGATTATAAACATTACTTCAATGTATATAGGAATGGTTATTTTCCTGTTAAACATTTTGATTTTTGTCCTTTAGTTTTAAATATCCATGTTTAAGAATTCAATTTGGCAAAGTTGAAATCAATCATTTAGAAAATTAAGAACACAATCAACATAGCAATATATTTTGTAGTTTCTAATTTGTTTGTCTCATTGCTGGTTTGTATTCATACATCTGCACTTTTTTAATCTCAATTCTCTCTTTTTTTTTTTTTTTTTTTTTTTTCTTCCAGCTGCAGCCCGTCAAATACCAACTACCAGAACAGTCTTACAAGCAAATGTGGAAGATGTAAAGCTTTGGTTGCGCTCAGCAATCCAGTTCAGCAGCGAGATTCATTATAACTTTTTTAATGTACCGTTGATTATGCAAATAAAAAAAGTTTTTTCATTAAAGTTTTTTCCTAAGTTATAGATATGTGTGTGTAAGAAAAAGGTAGTGTCTTGATTCACACTGATTGATATCTTTAGATTCGGCAAATAAAACTTGAATATAATGCACTACAGTTTATCTTAGCTTTTTAGGTTACAAAAACATTTAGAACAACATTTTTAAGATAAATAGGTTGTTTCAAATTTAACATTTTTCATATTTAATACTCATGATAGGACAGTTGGCCAAGCCAAATAAAGTTTGAGAACTTACATTGTTGTCATTGTTTATATTTTCATTAAAATGAACCTTGTAAACTATAGTTTTGTTACTGAAATTGATTGTAGTTATGAAATTACTGGAAAGTTTTGTTTTCAAATAAGTTCATTTGTTGGGGGGGGGGAGCCAAGATCATTCAGCAGACCTTATTTTAATATTACATTTTGCTTAACCCTTTCGTGGTTATAAGTGTGTATACGTGCCTAGAATACCAGTTAATTTGAATTACGAAATGCCATACTGACATCAGAATTTTTAAATGAAAATTTTAATTTTACAAAGAACGTAAAAAAAAAATTTATATATTATAAAATAAATTTGTTTTTAAATTCCGGTGTCATTCAATCATTTTAGTATTTTATGAATAGACGTGCTTTAATCTTCAAAGGGTTAAACAAAAATTAATAAAATAATATTTTAAGAATGTACACAGTTTTTCACAGTATAAATTCATTCTGCAATTTTATTATAACTAGATGATTTGTTCCATGTGTTTATTTAGTTAAACAATCTAATAATATTTGCCAATAATAAAGGATATTCGAAATATTTAAGAACATTGCACTAACTGTCACAAACAAATTCTGGGATTATTTGTCTTAGTAATTACATAAAATTCCTTTTGGATGAAAACATACAACAGATGCATTAAAGATATTCATTGAGATTTATTGTTTTGTATTTTCAATAAAATCAGATTTTGTTTTCATGTTTTAGCAACAACCTTGCGAAAGGAATAACTGAAGTGAGTCTTGTAGAATTGGTGTTTTACTGTATTAAAAAAAATATATTTAAATGAAGGCAGGATAAATGCTGCCCTTAAAAATGTCTTGCAGAGAAAATATAAGTTAACATATTTGGTTAAACAGTGTTTCTATTCAACTAGAAAACATGGGAAATGACAAACACTCAAATAATCTGAGAAAACTGCCTTTTTTTTTTTTTTTTTTTTTTTTTTTTTTTTTTTTTTTTTTTACCTGAAAGTCTGATTTTTATGTGCTACCATTCATAAAGATTGCCCTAAATTTTGAGGCCTTTCTGTAAAAAAATTCGAATTTTTCACATAAAAGTAAAATTTTCACAAAAATTCACATGTTTATAACATAGATATTTTAGCTGTACATATTTGTCACCATATATGCTAGAGTTGAACCTTTTTGATGGGTGCCCATTACTGAAATTTTTCTATTTAATTAAAAAAAAATATGAGGAACATACATGTAGGTATTTACTATAATTATGGGGGAAAAAATAGTTAATGCAATGCAATTATATTTCTATTTTGAAACTTAATATCAAGTTAACTATAATGCAAACTTGTTTGAAAAAAATTGAAATCATCAATAGATTAGAATATTATATGCCGCAATTAAATTTTTTCAATTTCCATTTGATTAAATTTCGAAAAGATTAATAGTGATTTTGTGTGATCTAACTTAATTTTGATTTAGAGAGAGTAATGTCGTGCCTTAGGTTCAAAGTCTCTTATATAGGCAGTATCTCTACGAAAGAATATGATGAAATACGAATAATAAAAAATTACAAACAAGCTGCCAAAATAATGATAATAATAATAAAATTAAATATAAAAAAAACCTATCTAAAATTTTTAAAAGATGAATTGAAACCTGCACAACAAATTGCTTTTGTAAAAGCATAAATGATATAGCAGCACTGACTATAAATAAATAAATAAATGTTTAATATGTATAAATTCATGTTTAAATGTAAGTTTATATAACTTTTATTAATATATTATTGTAGCTTAGCTTAATTACATATCTTAAATGAATAAAAGATCCTTTAAATTCATTTTAATTGTATTTTAGCTTTTTTTTTTATGTTGTGAATTGTAATCTGGAAATTTTGTTCTTGAAATAGAGTATGAACTCTATTAACAGATATAAAAATGGATTGCATGAAGACTTATATTTACAAGTAATACAAAATAAAAATAATTTTTTGGATAGATTTAGTTTCTTTTTATATTTATACCAGCGGTAATTATATCCACATAATATGTATCAAATCAATCCCAATTAAAGCAAAACTATTGTTCAGGGAGGATTGATTTGCATCCTAGAGGGCTCTAGGCATTAGCATAAAAAGTATTCAAGGACAAAAATTCAAAAGAACTTTTTGGAAAAATAAAAAAATTATTAAATGAATATTAATTTAGGCTTCTACAGAACCTTAGTTATAAGTGAAATATTGGATCTCAGAAATTTAAAAATACAAATATTTTGGAGCTCTCAAAATTGTTGGCCCTTGTCAGCGTCCCAGATGCTCTGCTGCAAATCAAACCCTGAATAAATATGCTGTCCCAGCAAGCAGTAATTGCTGGTCATGGGAATAAAAATGGTAGTAATGTGTTGGTCCAGCAAAGTGTAAAATCGTTATAGAGGATGTTACTGATTGAAAACTGCTGGTACAGCAAAAGTCCAGCAGCATAAACATTGCATGATGGCCTGCTGCTTTATCAACACTGCTGGGTGGATGTCTGCTCGTAGTAAAAACAAATCTGACTGATGGTTTACCCCTGTATAAACATTGCAGGATAAGTGATGGTGGTGGATTAAAAGTGCTGACCCAGCAAAGAACTAGCAGTAGGTTAGAAGCTAATACTGATTAAAAACCGCTGGTACAGCAAAGGTCCAGCAGCATATGCATTGTATGATAATCTGCCGCTTTAAAAACATTGTAGGGTAGTTGTTGGCTCATAGTAATAAAAAAGCAGTCTGACGGTGTACCAATGTATAAACACTGTAGGATAAGTGATGGTACTGGATTAAAAGTGCTGGCCCAGCAAAGGAATTGCTGTAGGATAAATGCTAGCACTGCAGGAAAACTGATGGATTGAAGCAATGTGATGGCATACCAATGCTGGCTTGCTGATGGCCATCACTGATGGGCCACCTGCATTTCGGACGGACACTTTAGTACAGGTTTAAGTAATGGCACCGTTGCACTTTACCGCTGATGGCACTGCTGGCTGCCATCTGTTTTCTAGCTGATGGCCCACTGTTTCTTTCTTTGCTGGGTAATTTTACTTGTTAATTTGGAAATGTTTATAATATTTTTGAAAACTTTAGATTTATATTATTACTAACACACATGGATTTGATCAAGGGAAGAATTTTTATGAATGATTAAGTATTCCTTTTTATTGTGCGATTCATATAATTTTATTTATTCATATCTTAATTGTTTGTTGTTGTTGTTTAATATATTTAATTGGTGGTTTTAAATTTTTACTTAGTATAAATTTTATTTTCTTGTAAATTTAATAAAATTATGCATATTATGAATAAAATTAGTACATTATATAAATAAGTTTAAAAATGTGAAAGTTAAATCGCTTTGCTTTTGAATATATTTCTGTCAAGTAGTAAAGTTAACTTGTATAAAATGAGTAAATTGCATCGAGTCATATTCTTAAGAGTTAGTTTAATTCCTGAAATATCAAATTTAAAAACTAACAGAATTAATACAACACACACATATAGGTGTCAAATGTTAGTATAAAACTGATAACCAAAAACGATATAAATTATATTTACGTGATTAAGTAATGGGAGCATTGATTAGTGTGGTGTTTAAAAAATGAGAAGTTCGGTAATTATTTAAGATAATTCTAAAATTGTAAACAACCCACAGAAAGTATGACTCATCAAATCGCTAGTTTTAAGTCTTTGCAAAGCAGTTAGATCTTCGACATTTTTTGAAGTCTAAATGGGATAAAAATGAAAGGTTTTAATGCTTTTCCAATACAATAATTAAAAAAAATCATCCAACGATGTTTTTTATGGTTTTGTATTTTCGAATAAGAACGTATATGTATGAAATAATATAACCCAATTTTTTAAAAAAAGATTAAAATCTCATATATATTATAAAATATATTATTCATCAAATATATTATTCATTAAATAAGAAGTGTGTTAATGAATATTAAGATATATGTTTGGTAAATTAAAAGATAACAGAATAAATTTTTCTTCGAATATTAATCAATTTTAAGATGAGAATAATTCAACAGGTCTTCGTCACTTTTTAATATCAAAATAATAATAATAATAATAATAAAAGCTAAAGGTTTAAATGATTTTCTAAAAGAATGTCTAACAATAATAATAATAAAATCATTCAAAGATTTTTTTATGATTTTCTATTTACAAAAAGGAATATACATGTTTGAAATAGTATAAGCAATAAAAAAATCAAAATCTTATAAATAAAGGTAATTTCACTAAAACATTAATTAAAATTGTAAAATTAAAAAAATAATTATTAAATAAAAAAATCTGAAGTTAATTGCAATTGAAATATTTCTCATTCAGAATAGGATTTGATAAGAATGACTTCACCTCTTTGGGAAAAACCTAACGATTAGTCATATCATACCTATCTTAACTTGCTAGTGATTCACAGGAACATGCGGTGTTCAGATAAGATTTTATCAAACATCATTCTTCAAGAAAGTGGGGAATGTAGACGGTCCCATATATTGGTAAGTATAATTTGAATATAAAATGTATAAAATGACTAAACTTTTAAATATTAATATGTTTAATATAGTTTCAAAGCAATTTATTGCGTGGTAATATTTTAAAAGGATTCATAAATTAACTGACTCTCACTTTTTCACTCAGATAAAATATTTCTCTTGAGAAAAAATATATTCAATTTTCATACAAAAACTTTTTGAATTGCATGAAAGTTGGTTTTATAAAAAATATTTTGAAAAGGGTTTTAAAACTTTTAAATTCATTTCATCATATTTTCATTTATGCCACGAAAAATATTTTGAAATGGTTAGTTTCTCAATCGTTATTTTTTTTAATCCAAAAAATTCTAATTTTATTAATTTATTGAACTACCCATTCGAATAAAAAATATTTTAAAACTACAAATATTTACTTATACTTTTTGCATAGCATGATGTTTATATCACAGATAATATATTCTAAGATTTAACAAGCAAGTGGTGAATCATTGTACTTTGATTTTTCTTTACATGGGTTATTTATTAGAAAAATTAATCTTTGATAATTATACTTTGAAAAATTTTTACTTTAAATTTTAAGTGACATGTCAAATTAAGGGGTTTTATTTGAATTTTGAATGAAAACTTTAATCTACAACTAGAATTTTTGAATAGGTCTTTCAGAATATTTATTGTGAGATAAGAATAATCATTTAATTTGGCGATTTTTTTAATGTTTTTATTTTATATTGATACTCCGAACAGTTAGGCCGACGCGCGTGAATACATCTCATTACAAAATAAGATTAAAATAATACCTAAGTGGTGGTCTTTCTGAAATATTCTAATCACACTGACGCAAAGTTTCCCAAGGCCAAAGAAAATGACAGACTCCAAACACTAAAAACCGACGAGCGCGATTAAATGTTTGTACGTAAAATTCAATTTTGAAACATTCTTTCATTTAAATTTTAAAGTTATTTTTTAATTATTCTAAAAATTTAATTGCATACTATGGTTCACTAAAAATATCGCTCGAAATAATGTATGTGAATGTGTGCATTATGGGAAACATGTGAACTGCCTCCCCGTGGCGATTCCTGGGTGAAAGTTTTGACCCTAGGTCATTTTCAGCTAAAGATCGCACCTTTCGGCAAAAAAATTACACACACATACATACAACATGCACATACCCTATATGGCCATTGATTATTGGACACTTGCGATTTTAGACATTTTGTTAAATATCTAGAAAAATACATGAGGAATCATCTCGAAACTTAGTGTATAAATATAATATAATAAGTCATACATCTCCGTGAAGATTTTTTCCCTAAACTCCATAGGGGACCGTCAACAAATTAAAAAAGAATGAATATCTTTTGAATAACCCTGTCAAAACTAATGTAGCAAAAGTGCTGAAACTCTAGATTATGATTGAATGCCTTATTGTAATACGCCTTGTTCATTTTAATGCAAATAGCATGCATACTCGCAGAGTAATTAAGGTTTTTATAAAAATGGTCCCAAATTTTTCCAAGTTTTTTCCTTATAATTTTCAGAGTTCTTAATATAAAATAATATTTTTTTTTTCAGAAAATATGACAAACGACATTGCACACAGTACCCTGTAATCAGAATTAAAAAATAATGAAAATTGTATACAAAATGAGTTGGTTTACTAAATAATTTTTTACTGCGCATGCGTCAACGATATCAAAATTTGATTTGCATATTATGTTAGCTAAATGTATAGAGCAACTTTTGTGAAGGTCTCAAAATCATAACTTGAAAATTCTGAAAATAATCGTCAATTGAATAAGTTGAAAATCCGTTATTCTCGAAATGAAGCAAAAACAAGAGGGGTTGTATCGATATATTCATTAATTAGTGTCAATATAGAATACACAATACGGGATGTACTACTACATTTGGATAAAATCCCTCATTTTTTTGCTTCATTTTTGAAACAACGGATTTTGTCCTTTTTCTATAGACGATTACTTTCAGAATTTTCAAGCAATGATTTTGAGATGTTTACAAAAGTTGCTCTATACATTTAGCTAACATAATATGGAAATGACATTTTGATATCTTTGACGCATGCGCAGTAAAACATTATTTAGTAAACCTACTCATTTTTCATAGAATTTTTATTATTTTTTAATTCTGATTACAGGGTACTGTGTGCAATGTTTGTCATATTTTCGGAAAAAAAATATTATTTTATATTAAGAACTCTGAAAATTATAAGGGAAAAACTTGGAAAAATTTGGGACCATTTTTATAAAAACCTTAATTACTCTGCGAGTATGCATGCTATTTGCATACAAATGAACACAGTGTATTACAATAAGGCATTCAATCATAATCTAGAGTTTGAGCGCTTTTGCTACATTAGTTTTGACAGGGTTATTCAAAAGATATTCATTCTTTTTTAATTTGTTGACGGTCCCCTATGGAGTTTCGATAAAAAATCTTCACGGAGATGTATGACGCATACTATTATATTTATACACTAAGAGTTTCGAAATGATTCCTCATGTATTTTTACAGATATTTAGTAAAATGTCTAAAATAGCAATAATCAATGTCCAATAATCAATGGCCATATAGTGTACATACAACACACACATACATACATACACACACACACACACATACATACAACATACACATAATACAACACACAGATACATACAACATACACATACATACAACACACGCACATACATACAACACATACACACATACAACACAGGCACATACATACAATACATACATACAACACACGCACATACATACATACAAACAATACACACACATACATACAACACATACATAGATACATTCACACACATACATGCATACAACACACACACATACATGCAACACATGCATACATACATTCACACACACATACATACAACACACACATACATACAACACACGCACATATATACAACACATACATACATACATACAACACACGCACATACATACAACACATACATTCACACACATACATGCATACAATACACAAAGATACTTACACACACACATACATACAACACACACAAAATAATAATAAAAATCAATTAAATTAAATTTTCACCAAGGTTTGAAGAAAACCCCACATTCCGAACCGTTAGGGCGACGAGCGCGCGTTAATCTCATTGCAAAAAAATTAAAGTCCCCCTATTAAAAATTTATCTCCGCTTAAAACTCGAACACATGAAAAAAATAATTCAATCTTAACAAAACTACTCCCTTAAAAAATAACTCATTAATTCACCATGAATGCACCCTTCTTAATTAGTTCTTCATTAAAATATCAACCCTCGAGAAAAAAAATAAATATCTTTCGTGAATGATTAGTCTAAAATAATAATTTCCTCCAAAATACCCGCTTAACTCCCCATGTAAAAGCACAGTGGGAAAAAAAAAAACAATCTTCCCCAAATTTCCACTTAAAATCGAAAAAATAAATCCTTAAACTATACCGCACCTAAAATTTTTAAGCCGCCACATTAAAATTAAAAACCACTCGTACAATAGTATAGAAAAAAACATTCTGTGTATCCAAATACCCGCTTAACTCCTCATTTAAACACGGTGAAAAAGAAAAAGTCGCTTCTTTCCTTATTTTTAATTACTTTTTAATTACCTTTTTAAATGAACAACTGCAAAACTATCGAAAAACATACCCCACGTACTGTAACACGCCGAAATAATTAAAGTGTTTTCATTATTTTTCACTCATTATTTTTAATTATTATTTGAAATTAATTTTAATGAATTATTTGTTAAATTGGATTAACTTTTACAATTGACTCAAAATAAATTTAAACTGTTGAAAATTTTAAAGTTTAAATTATTAAAATTTCTTAATAAATCACCACTCGAAAAATAATTTCTCAAACTAGAGTATGTTGAAAAAATTTCACTCATAATTTTTAATTACCTTTTTAAATGAACAACAGCAAAATTCAATCGAAAAACATACCCCATGTACTGTAACACGCCGAAAATTTTAAAGTCCCCACATTAAAATTAAAAAACACCCTCGTACTATAGTATGGTTAAAAAATTCTATCTCCCTGAAATTCCCGCTTAAAATTAAAAAAAAATCCTTTTAACCCCTGCTCTTACAAGACGATGTCAGGAGGAGGATTGAGGAGGAGGAGGATTGAGGAGGAGGAGCGAAAAGCTGTGGAGGAGGAGTGTGGAGGAGGAGCCCACCACCACCACCGATCCTCAATCCTCCTCCCGGGGTCGGAGCCCCATTTTTCCCCTACTAAAGGAATAACAAAGAAAAATTCCAAATTTTTAAAGAAAAAAGACGATTTTTATTAACTTTTACACTAGTTTGAGATTTTAACTAGTTTTAAACACTCGTTAAATAAATTTTAAAATTTAGATGATTACATCTCAAGATATACATATTCATAATTAAAGAAAATAAAATCATTTTTAATCTTACCAATAACCGAAAATTTCACAATTCATAAAATATTTTCGCGAAAACAAATATAAAATACGATTTACGAACCTTTATTCTAAGGTTTAATATATTTTTATGTGCCAATTTATAAGTCATTGCGCCGCTTTTTTTTTAGATAGGAACTTGTCCCACCGCTATTTGCGTACCACTGTTTTAACCACTTAACTGATTTGCCCGTATGACATACGGATAAGAAGAGTTTGCTTAATCCTTCACTTACAGCCTTTCTGCCACAAGAAAAATTTTCAAATACAATTTCTTACTATTTAATAAAAAGAAATGTTTATATTAAATATTATGATTTTTTTAGCTTAAAAAAGCGGTTTTTATCCCATATTTTCAATTTATTGTACGTAAAAAGAGTTAATCGGTCAGTTAACCTGTTACAAAAACATTTTTTCAATACAATTTATTTGTGGTAAATCTGTGATAAGTCAATGTTTGTTAAAAAGCATGTTTTGCTGTTTTTTATTGAGTATAATAGACATTGTTCAATCATAAATATTACTTTAAATCTCTTTCCATCCAAAAAACTCTATTTCTGCTGGTGAGTCGAGAGTCGATTCAACATGTCGACTGAGATTCCACTCGGCAAAATAAGCCAAAAAACTCATACGTATGAAAACTAGAGTAATGTCTGAATTTCGACCGCTTGTTACCGCCAGCGCCATCGGTTGACCGAAATTCGAACTATTTGAAGAAAGTGCATTTTTAAAAATTTAATCATTTTTTAATAGCAATGCAGCAAACTGCGAATTTTTATCTCAAACCGTTTTTTTTTCTTTTTTTTTTTTTTTTTTTTTTTTTTTTTTGTTATTTACATTCAAAATGGGTCAGTCATTTACTGGACACCCTGTACGAAGGGTATTAAAATAATTCACGGATATTTGTTGCACGAGTGTAACTCTTTAATAAAACAATATTTTTTTTTTGTTTGCTCTAACTATATAAATATGTATTTTTACTTTCGGAATTCATAACAGGCAGTGCGATGGCAGTATAACTGAAGGTAGTTATGTGCGGTGATCAGCTGCCGCATCAGCTACGGTGATCAGTTCGAATAAAAACCGAATTTCAAGTTCATGTACACACTGGGGATCTCTGCTTCAGAGATTTTGTTAACCTGATAAACAGTTTATCATGATGATTCTTTAAAGAAGAACGAATTTACCAGTGTTTCACCAAAATGGGTCTCAAAGATAACCGTTTTGACACCGTAGAAGATATCAAAGCCATTACAAGGGCTGAACTTGGGGGGGGGGGGACCAAAACAGAGATTTCACCGTTGGTTCTAACAATGTGTGTTTGTATTAGCAACATGTGTTTGTTCTAGCAATATATGCGTGCTTTGACGAGTATATTTTAAAAGTGATTAAATAAATAAATGGCAACTTTTTGACTGCCCCTCGTATAAAGCTTCTCATTAAAATCAGAACATAATTGACGTTGGAAATTTTACCTAATATAAAGATATTTGAAATAATTTCAAACAGACTTACGTGGCTTTGTTTGAAATACATCAATATCGTGAAGACATGAAAATGTACAGCGTTTCGATAAATCACACTCTATGATGTGTTTTCCATTCTTATATTTTAACTAACTCTGAAAGTGTGAAAATAAAGACTCAATTTTGAAATTATATTTGTTTTTTCGCTAAATTTTAAATTAGGTTATGAAAAAGGAAGTAATTTGATGAAGAAGTTAATGCATTGTGCAAATGTAAAATTTTGAATTGTTAATGTTAAATTCATTATTGGCGGGATATTGGTGGAATTTTAGATTCACATATTTGAAGTTAGATTCACATATTTGAATTAACTTCTGTAAAAAACATTCATGTCTTACAATACATGCATTTAATATTAATTTAAGTATTTATGAACAATTATCGATTTACTTTGATTGTGTATTTTACTTATAAATATTTTAGTAAAATTAGTAATATTCATGGAAACTTGAAATATGCGAATCTAAAATATTACTTTACTTTGCCAAGAGGGTTTTGAGTCATGCTTAAAAAACTTCGCACATCGGAATTTATTTTGCAACTATTATTAAGGAATTTAACAGTAAAAATTTAAAATTTTAAACGGTATAAATACTAAACGTTGGAATAAACTTCTACACTTGAATGAAGTCTTGAAATATGCTGACCAGAAATTTCTTAGGTACCAGTATTTTTTTAGAAAATCTCTCCTTCTATAAGGCGAAATTTCGCGCGTTTAAACTAGCTTTTTTTAAATTAAAAAATACTCATAAATTGCTTGGAAAACAGCACAAACATCTACACCTGAGTAGCAGGGGTACAAAAATCTAGGCCACAGCAAGCAGTCTCTCACAATTAAATTTATCTCATTTTTTCTGATATTTCGTGTAAAATTCTTGTTAGAATGTCATTAAATTGTCAGCGGGGAAAACTTTTAAATTTTAACTCTAGAACCGTGGAAAATTTTACTCAAGTTTTATGAAAATATTTCGCATCAGAATTTTTATTTAAAACTATTCAACCTATTTATGTTATATTTGAGCAGAATATATTTAAAACTTTTTAAATACAGTTTTCTGTTTGGAATCGAGATCTATTCAATTGCTATGGGTCAAAATGACCCGTCACCGCAGTTCTAGTGTTAATGATGAGACACTACCCGCTAGCACCTAGATTTTTGTACCCTTGCTGTATAGTATAAACTTGTTAAAAATAGGTAGTCGTATTAAAAATTTCAGGGATTGTTAAAATTTTACTATAAAAGAACCCTTCTAGACTTGTTTTGTATTTAGCATTAATTAAAAGAAGACCTAACTTCCAGTCGAGTGTCTACTTCCGATTTCACTGGAATAATTTGGTGAATAAAATGTATGGGGGTGTTCTTCTTCTTCTTCTTCTTCTTCTTTTTTTTTTTTTCTTTTTTGGCTCAACTGCGCACTTTTCATTCAAGCATATTCTTCGAAAGTAAAAAATCCACTATCCTATCTTTAAAATATATTGTTTTACTTTACTTTGAGAACGCACTTCCTGATCTTCCCATTTTTCTTCGAAGCAAATTCTTCCTTTTGCTTTTCTATGAAAATGAATCATAGTGTGAGAAAACTTGAGTTCGAAGGAAGCTTATTGAAAGACTTCGGAGGAAAGATATCTTAGTACTTGCCTGGCTGACCCATTTCGTCCGCTCATACTTTGACTTTCCGGCATTCCCAGTGAAACGCCGGCTTTAAAATAAATAGCCGGAAAATATTTGAGCAAAAGACTGTAGAACACCCAACTCTCATGAACAAGTGAATCACAAAGAAAACTCAGCTTTAGCCTTAAGGCTAATATGTAAACAGGCTAAAGAATGAGTTCAATGTAAATGAACATCGACAATAAGTTTAAAGCTGCCTTAAAATAATTTAGCCGTAAGTTTATTAGAGTATTAAAATCTAAGAAAATGAATTTTTCTTCCATAATGGTATTAAATTTGCAGTTGTAAACTGTGCCAAAACTTTAGTTATATGAAATTTGTATTTATTTTTTGAATAAGAACTTAAGATTAAAATTTAAAAAATGTATTTTACACTTCTGACCCCGGTAAAATGGAAAGCAAGGATATTATCTTTTTAATGAATGTAAATACTCGTCATTTTTCAAAGTATCCCGTTATAAATCTCTCAAATTACACTTCTGTTTATTTGGATGTCTTTTTTCAAATACTTATAATATTCACTTAGAAAATTTGTTTATGAATTAAAAGTAATATCCCAAACTTTACAACGTTTCTTCCCAGAACGTCCAGTTTTTAATTACGTCACACTTCTTCTTTACCAATGATATGTGTATGGTGAGCTAAGTGAGAATATTCATAACATATTTGTCGAACAATTAAAACAGATGAGTCATATTTTTAAATTTTATAATTATTACTTCGTGAGTGTAAAAGGATAAGACATAATTGGAAAAGTCACTTTGCGATAGCATTTCAATTATTCATTCGGAGAATTTGAAATGCATTGTATTGTGATAACGAATTCATTGAGGCTGCCTGCAATTTCATGAATACGTTTATTATCATTGAAACTACAAAATAAAAGCATGAGTTTTCTAACATAAAACAAATAAAAAAATACAAAAGGAAAAATAATACCTTTCATATCGGATGATTTGATAGACATTTTATTTATTTATTTATTTTTAATAAAACTGATTTTCTTCGGTTGTTTGATTCATGCATATTCTTACTTTTAAGTGTTTATATCTGAAAAATTTCTTGAGAAAATGTTTATTAAAGTTTTTGTCAATTTTATCAAGCACCCTGAATTCAATCTCAAATTACTTTAATTCTTTTTTTAACTGATCTTACAGTGAATGCCAAAATCATGTGCAATAATCTGAAACTTAGAAATTTAATAATTGTGTCAATTATACAGGGTGTCCACTCTCAACGATGGCCAATGGCTAATTTCTAAACCGTTAGTCACAGACATATAGTTCCAATTGCAAAAAGGCGTTAGAAAAGGTAAAGAATTGTTTTTCAAGAGATTTAGGTAAAAAAAGCTAAAAAAAAAAAAAAAAAAAAAAAAAAAAAAACTACGAAAATTACATTTTTATACGGTCTCCCGGTCCTATCAGTGATATTTAGTAAATTTTTACCCCTACTCTAACAAGTAACACAAAAAAGTCCCATTCCTCTGCGATTGAAACTAACCGAGTAGGGGAGACCGGGGCTAGTAGTGACATTTTCGACATTTTTTATATTAGCCGTAAGATTTGAACCGAAGGGAAACATTTAGTGTATCATATCATTAGGTCTTGTGTAACATATTTATAAAACTACTATTAACATTATTAACGTTTTTCATAACACAAAATGAATTCTGCGTAACCTCGAAATTTGTTACTACTAACCCCCGGTACGGGGCAAGTTGTGACATGCTTGGGGCACATTGTGACACATAAATAACACAAAGTATATTGTAACCTATAGAAATTATGTAAGAAAGGCGATTAAATGGAATATGTTTAGTCAAGAATGAAAAACTTATTTATTTATAACGTTCTTAACACAATAAAACACTTTCATGTTTTAATAATATTGTAAATCAAATGAAAATAAAATAGTTCAATTGCTAACACTTGTAAACTCTTAATCCTTTATAAAGACACTTTTAGAGACACTTAGCAATAAAAAGAAAAAAATTGTCTTAATCAGGAAAGAAATAAAAAGTAATTCAACACTAATCTTTGGCCATATTGATCTTTGACTCGGGAGCCTACTACAACCGTGTAGGCCTATATCCTACATTTTTAATCACTTATTGCCATCGCTTCTTTCAGCATATGATTTGCAGTTAATACAAATATAAGGTTCATTTTTGGTACATTTGACATGCGCCCATCGTTTACGTGTCATGCATTGCACCCAGTCTTCTCCGGGTCTAGAAAGTTTGTATTGCTCCAAGCAAATTAGACATAAGCAATTTTCGCCATCTTCAGAGCTATACAATACTTGCTTCTCCCTTTTTTTCAATAACCCAGGTGTAATTTTTTTATGCACTGCTTGGCCTTTCCATACAGTTTCAATTTTGCTTTTTCATCTTCAATTTGTGTTCTGCGTTCTTTTACTTTTTGTTCTGCTAAAATTTTCTGTTTTAGAGGTGTGCTTGTTAGAATGGTAGATTTCAAACATTTACGAATAGGTCACTTGCCTTTTCGAGGTCCTGCTTTAGGAAGTGGTCTTATTTCTGTAAGACTTTACCATTGACACATTGCTATTATCAGCTGCCATAGAATCATCTAATTCAATGAGATTTCTTACTTCTGAAGAAGATCCTGCAATCTCATCACATTGATTAAAGTTATTGCTGAAATGCTTGATTTATTAACAGTTACATATTTACTATTTTTTTATTGTCATTCACCTTCTCATTTCCGGTAGATAACGGTCGATCAGTTACTGAAGAACATAGGATGAATTCCCAAATTACATTACAACGAATCCTGCTTGAATTTTTTTGGAGTGGCAGCACTAGGAAGGGTTATTTTGACAATACCTGGTATGTCGTAGACCGACACAGTGCTTCCAGGATGCGATTTTAACCACCGACATACTGCCTGAATGTAGAAGTTTTTGCACAGCCCGTATACTGACACATCAAGGGGCTGTAATCTGTAATTCGTGTGAGGTGGAAATGATAACAAAATCACTACGTTGTCCGTGCAATAATCTAAAACATCAATATTTCGATGAGAACTATGGTTATCAAGCAATACTAAGACTGGCGACTCTTTCGAGCACCTTACATATTTAACAAAATGTTTCATGAAAAGTAGAAAGTGAGTTCCTGTAATACATCCTCTTGGGTTTGAAGTTCCGCAACAGCCTATGGGATCGTCACGAATAAAATGAGCTTTAAAAAACTTATGTGGAAATACAAACATCGGTGGGACTGAATTTCCCTGAACGTTAATGCCGTCAACCATCGTTACATTTGTTCCCCTTTCTGCAGAGGACATTCTTCCAACTTTTTTTTACCCTTGTCTGTAATTATTTTTACAGGATTCTGCACTGTTCCTACTCCTGTTTGATCAATATTCCATATGTCACTTGAATTAAATTTATTAGCTTCTAATACAGACGCTAAGTTATTAAAAAATAGTTCTACATTATGTTTATTAAAACTTGTATTTCTACTCAAACTTGTTACTTCAGGAACTCGAAAGGAAATTGTAGGATGTCGCTGCATAAACTTGGTCAACCAATCAGCACTTGCAGTTTTTTTTTTTTTTTTTTTTTTTTTTTTTTTTGTTAACCGATTTTCAGACATGTTTATGTCATTTCTAATGGCAAACTCATATGCTAAATTTCGCAGTTCTACAGGACTAATTCCATAAAACATATTCGCTGATTGTTTGGCTTATTCAAACAACTCCATCTCCTGTTTAGGTGAGAATATCATACGCTGTTTTTTATATCCCATTTCAATATTGCCTTCCGTGTTAGTACACTTCTTTTTATTCATATGTCTAAGAAGAGACATTCGGTTTACATTGAACAGTTCTTCGGCTTTCCTTGAACTTGCACTTTCCGGATTTAACCTCTATTGCAGCCCTTTCATAATCTACTAAAGTAGTTTCAGCTCTTCCAGTAAGCTTCTTGTAATTTCGCACAATTTTTCCTAAAATATAAAAATTTTCATTAAAAATTATGCTGGGATAAGTAGTGACACTGTCACAACGTGCCTCTTAGACTTCGTCACAACTAGGCTCGTGTTACGCCATTTTGAACTTTATTCATTAGATTCCGAAATGTTGGCATGATTAACAAATAAAATACATAGAACAACTGCTCAAAATATAAGCATTTAAATTATGTTAGGGAAGTTTACGTACTTCACTATCGTTAGTGGCAATGACGATTCAAATGTAGGTCTCAAAATTTACTTTCACGATAGAAAACAAGATAATTATTTTTATGTCGAAAACAAAGCGACGCTATACTTAAAAAAATACGCAGCACATTGAGACAATTAACCTCTTTACTCACATGACGCGACGGGTGTTTCAAACTATTTGCTCAGTCAGGAAGCTCGATGGCACAACTTGCCCCTGGCACAACTAACCCCGGTCTCCCCTAATAGCTGTTTAAATTTCAAGCATATTTTTGCTGCAAATTAGGGGTCAAAAAGGTCACAAATTTACTGGAAATAAAAATAAACGCAAGATATAAAATTTAACATTAAACATTGAGTGTAAAATAATTTTTACAATATTATTTTAAAATTTATGTTGATGATTGCATATTAAAGCAAAATTTGTACTAAAAATATAAGTAAAAAATAACATAATGTTTGTTAATTTAAATTATGAAAAGCAACATTCACAATTCGTTACAAAATGACATATATTTAAAATTATATTAGATTACTTAACCAAACAGAATTTAGTGTAGTCCTATAAAATAAATAAATGGTACGCACCTAAAATTGTATTAATATTACATTGTCAATGGATATAAATAAGTATACAAATTGAACCTCGATCGGATATTTGGAAGTGAGTTAAAATTTGAATAGAAATTTTGAATTAAGGAAATATACGTACGGACGTTTTAAGCAAAATTAAAGCTTATCAAAATAACACACCTTTTTAAAATAAAATCGCGATTTCCCAAAATTTGATTTTCTCGATAAAGAGAATTATGAAACTCAAGTCTTCAATTATTTTAACCAATCTAGAAGTTAATTAATAAAAATTAACACTACCGTAAAACTTATACGGTGGTAGCATCCTCAGTTAAATTGCTTTAACAATATTTCTTTATCTCATTTAAAACATTTTTGTAATAGGAACTATATATTTGTGGCAAATGGTTTAGGAATTAGCTATTAGACTGATCTGGAAATGGACGCCCTTTATAATAATTTAAGCACTTAGTATACGTTCCCTGAAAACTTAGCTCAACATTCGTTTTCAGCTATAGAAAAGTGGTTTAAGTCATGAAATTTAAAGTTTCATAACTCTTTCAATTTTAATGTTAGATGAATGGGACCTTTTTTGTATTGCTTGATAGGGTGATGGAAAATCTTTACTAACTATCACTAATAGGACCGGGAGACTGTATAAAAAGTTAATTTTCGTAATTTTTTAATATTTTTTTTTACTTAAATTGCTTGAAAAACAATTCTTTACCTTTTTAAAAGCATTTTTGCAATTGGAACCATATGTCTATGACAAACGGTTTAGAAATTAGCCATTGGCCACCGTTGAGAGTGGACACCTTATATAGTACAGGAGTCACATTTTTGCGTTATAATTGTAATGATATGTGTAATACTTTTACTAAATATACCTATAGGGGTTGATATTTATGACTGTATCAAAAGTTAAATTTCGCAATTTTTATAAAATAAATTTTTTTCTTAAAAAAAGTCACAGCGTGAACATTTACCTCATTTGATACATTTTTGTAACTGGAACTGTTTATCTTTAACCAACGGTTGGGAAAATGAAGTTCGTACATAATAATAATATTTTATATCCTGTATAATAAACCAAAAGTTTTGTTTCAAAATACTTGTGTTAATGTGACATTCTGGGATTTAAATTAAGTTTAATTATTTATATAGCATTTTTTCTATGTTCATTATTATATATTGACTTCCCGTGTTCTATGACACCATTGCAATTTTATTTTCATTTACAGTTATCTTCGGTTACGCTCTTAAAAAGTAAAAACGGAACTATTGTAAGATCTGTCTTGCGTTTATCTGTCTGTCTGTCACAAGTATTTTACTCTTAAACAATGGAACATGGAAAGTTCAGACTGGGGAGAGTAATAAAGACTACACGGCCTATGATGAGCAATCACTCGCGATTTCAGACGTTTTGTTAAAAATCTAAAAAAATATTTGAGGAACAGTCCTAAAACTTCAGGTATGAAAAAAGCCGAATAGATGTCATATACTTTCACGAACTGTTTCCTCGAAATCCCTTACGAGATCGTAAACAAATTAACGAAAAACGAATATCTTTTGGATCATCTTGTAAAAACTAATGCAGCAAAGCGTTGAAAATGTAATACATTATTAAAATGGTCCTTGTAGTAAACTGTGCTCACTTTTTTTTAAGAATAGCTTGTGTACCCGTGGAGAAGTTTTTATAAAATCAATCCCAAATTCTAATTAAGTTTTTTGTAGAGTTCTTAGTATCAAAAAATGTTTTCTTTAGAAAACATTAAAAAGACATTTTACACAATATCCTGCAATCAGAATTAAAAAATAATAAACATTAAACGAAAAATGAGAAGATTCACTAAAATATACTTCACAGCGCATGCGCGAATGCAATCAAGATATAATGTCCATAATTTATTAGTAAAATCTATAGAGCGACGTTTGTAAAATTCTCAAAAACATAGTTTGGAAATTGTGAAAGTGATTGTCCATAGAATAAGCTCGAAATCCGTTGTTCCTAAAATAAAGGGGAAAAAATGAGGGGCTGTGTCCAAGTATAGTAGTACGTGCAATATTATGTCTGTCCAATTGTGTGCAATATATACTATACTTGGGCAAAGCCTCTCATCGTTTTGCTTTCTTCTGGGAACAACATATTTTGATCTTATTCTATCGACAATCACTTTTAGAATTTTCAAACTATGTTTTTGAGACTTTCACAAAAGTTGTTCTATACATTTTATTAATACATTGTGCTTATTACATTTTTATTGCATTCACGCATGGCAATTGAATATTATTAAATGGACTTGCTCATTTTTCATCCAATGTTTATTGTTTTTTTAATTCTAATTACAGAGTATTGTGTAGAAAATTGTTTCTCATGATTTTTGAAAAAACATTCCTTTACCTTAAGAACTCAGCAAATTATAAGCAAAAAAAAAAAAAAAAAAACTTGGAAAATTTGGGACTATTTTCATAAAAACCTTAATTTCGCTACGAGTATGCATGCTATCCGCATAAAAATGAGCACAGTTTATTACAGTAAGCCTATTAATCACAACTTACAATTTGAATAAATTTTGATTGTTTTATAAAAATCTTAATTTATCTACGATTATACTATCCTCATTATGCTATCCTCATGAAAATGAACACAGTTTATTAAAATAAGCCTTTTAATCATGTACTACAATTTCAATGCTTTTATGATGTTAGTTTTTACTGGACTATTTAAAACATATTCTTGTTTTTCAATTTGTTTATGATCCCCAATAGAGTTTCGGGAAGAAATCTTCACAGAAATATATGACGTCTGCACTGTAAAAAAAAAAAAATCTGTAAAGGTACTACACTTTATCTAGGAAACTGGGATTCCAAGAACTTTTCCTGTAACTTTTCCAAAAACTCAAGTTTTAGAATAGGTTACATGGATTTTTCCTGTTATCGTTACATGAAAAGTTCTTGGAATCCCAGTTTCCTAGAAAATGTTTAGTACCTTTGCAGATTTTTTTTACAGTGTACCATGTTGTTTACACATCTGAAGTTTAAGGATAATCCCTCGTGTATTTTTCTATATATTAAACAAAATGTCTAAAGTAGCATGTGACCGGCCAGCATTGCCCATATCGTGTATATGTATGTGTGTGTTGTTATGACGGAGAAACGTTCAAATTGCAAAATTCGTGTTTTATTTATGCAATATATATTATAGATGAGTTGATAAAACTACTTAGATTTTGATAACATTATTTACATTCTCGATTTAGTTGTACACTGTAAAACCTTTGTGTAACGTTATTCCATAAAATTGGTAGCAGTTGCTACCTCCATTTTAGGGAGTAATTTTTTTCACTTATAAAATGGTATAATTTAAACATATATTACTGGTATAACACTGCAATGTTACACCTGTTATACCGGTTAAAGTACTCCATAAAATTAGAAGCAGGAAGGCTGCCACCAATTTTATGGAATAAAGTTACACAAATGTTTTACAGTGTAGTCCATTTTTCTGTGAAGCGAAATAACACGAATCGAGAAGTTATATATTCTAAATGTTATTTCCCATTCTTAAATGAGAATATATTTTTTTCTCGTAAGTGTGTAAAAATTTACAAATCCATTGTAAAAACATGCATGATGCATGAGCTGTATACCTTTTCTGCTGAAAACACATTTATCCTCCACTTTTTCAGAATACAAATAATTCGAAATATTTCATTTAAAAATATTGGTAGCTCTGCAGCTTACTGTTTGCAAGTTGGGCGCATCAAATGTTCTAAATTTGGTATTTTTTAATCTATTAAATCCGAAGCTTTTCGGGATACATTTTAGTTAATATATAACAAATTATTAATAATGCAAACGCATCGCCAAATGACATTCATAACAGGATCTATCTATTTTCATATTCTAAAGGATGATAGCTGATATTTGTAATTTTATGCATTTTTCTATAAAAAAAAAAATTGAGACTAAGCCAAAGACAAGACAGTAGCAAAATTGATAATCTGAATCGAACCAAATCTGAACCCGACGAAAATATTCTAATGAATCATAACCAAGATCCGAACAAGACAAAATAACTTCCATGGACATGAACCCAATATATGGTTAGGTAACATTTGGGTTGCGATTATGTTGCAATTACATTACGGCAAGTCTTTGATTTTATTTAATTTCACGTTAGGTTACAATTAGATCATGGTTAATTTAAAGTTAGGTCAAAGTTAAATTGCATTTATGTTATGGTTAGAATAAAGATAGGTTACAATAAAGTGACGGCTAGGTTACATTTATGTTTAATTTAAGTTACGGTAGGGTACTGTTAAGTCGCAGTTAGGTTACAGACAGGTTATGATTAAGGTAAAAAAGCTTACGGTTAGGAATTTGTCCACAGAGTGAACAATACGCATGCTTTGATTAAAAATATACACTTACTTTTGTTAAAAGGCTCTGAAGTTATAATATTATATACCAACCTTTTATCACCGAGTATCGATTTCATTCACGTTATAGTCGGATTTAAGAGTGATATAAGTAGTATGAAATTCAAAATATTTCACTTGAGATTTCTATGTGAAAAAAGTAATTAGTTACGTGACTTAACAGTGATTTTTACGGGTAAATATCAACACTTTAACACGAAAATAACACAATCGTTGGATACATGTTCCCTCCCGCGTTTCTCATTGCTCATTTTAAGTATTTTTAGAGCTTAATATTAATTGATGTTTTTTAAACCGATTTTTCACACAGTCAGCTGCCACGTATTTCAGACAATGCATTTCTGCATGCTTCGAGTAAATGATAAAATCTTACAAATTTCAAGTTCGTTTAATATTGTTAATACGGACCCGGGCAACGCCGGGCGGGTCAGCTAGTTAGACAATAAAATTAATAATATTTTGCATTATTATTATTATTTCTTTTATCACCTGTCGTATTATCACCTGTTAATATACATTAAAAATATTAGACATACCCTTAAGTTTTAAAAAAAATAGATTTTTCACAAAAAAATATGTGAAAGTCTGAACATTTCTGCGCATTTAAAAAAGATCATGAAAATATTCCAATTATTTTCAGAGATATGATATAAAACATAAAGATCACTGGTATGGTGAATTATTTAATAATTTAACTTTAAAGCCATTTATCTCAAAATGTGTTTTTTTTTTCACCTTGCGCGCAGGATATCTCTGAAACTATTTAATATTTTTTCTTGAAATTTTCGTAGATTGTGTAACCTATCAGATCCTTCAAACAGAACCTAAATTTTTACATTCCCCCCCCCCCTCCCCATTTTTCATGCAGGTCATACTTCAGATTTTATTAAAAAATAATTGTTATTTTAAACTTTAAAAAAATATTTTTAGCCTAAATTTGAACAAATTTAGGTTCAGATTAAAGAGAAAGTATTGTATTATATTATTAAAGTTGATTTTTTACATTACATTGGATATTTTGTTTGAAATCATGCACGCAAGTAGTTGTATCAGTTTAAAAAAAATACTTACTATTTTAACCTTTACAAAAAAATAAACTTTTTTTTTCCTTTATAAGAATATAAAAAATATCTTTTAAATTATAATGATTCAATTTATAGCCAGTAAAAAAGTTATGGTCATAGAGCAAATACATTCTGAGAAATTAAATATTAAACATGATGATTTTTCTTGCCTAATTTTCACTTTTAAAGGTCATATGTGCCCTTAAAAAGTAAGAAGTTTTTTTTAAAAAAAGAAGAAAAATGTGTCAAAATTTATTTTATTAACGTAAAATTATTTGCAGATTAAATTACATAAAAGTGTTCGTTCTTTATAATATACAGGGTGTTTCGCTACCAGACCGACAAACTTTGAGGGATGATAGTAGACATGAAAACAAACATTATTAAATAGGAAACCATGGGGCACAAATGTCTTCTATAGGAGCTAGGGACCATTAAAGTTTAAGATCCAAAATTTCAAACAATGATAAAAAACGGAAAAAAGGGTCTATTCGTTTGCGGTTTCCACTAAAATCATTCTATATATCACGAATTTTTTAGAAGAAATTTTTAAAGGTTACGTTCAAAAATTGTCTATAGAGGGCGCTTTAGAGTTTAGAGTAACGAACATCTACTTTTTACCGTTATTTTGTGCATGGGGTTGAAATTATTCTAAAGTTTAGACTTTAACTTAAATTTTAAGCCCAAAATCGGAAATATTGGGGTCGGGTAACTTGCGATAATTAAACTGTGAACAGAGGGGGATATTTTAAACGCTCATAAATATTGGATAATCAAATCGATTTTGTTGCGGTTTGCGTGTAAGTCATTTCCTTGGTAATTATTTTATTCAAAATGACGTACAGGTTTGGTGTCCTCATTTTTTGATAGATGGCGCTTGCGGCACTTCTCTGATATTTCAATGGCATTACTCCTGGGTGTTTTACTACCAGACTATCATACTTCCAGGAAGTGTTAGCGATGCAAAGGCAACTCGGAATCACATAGAAATTTAACGTTGGAAATGTCTTTTTTGCGCGTTACGGTTAAAGGAAGCAGAGAAAAGAAATCAGAAACAGCAGAGAAAGAGCAACACGTTAATGTGACACAAACAAGACAATTTGTTAGACTAGACAATTTATTTAAATGTTTTACTGCAAAAAGTATTCGAAATTACGACCAGAAGTAGTCCGGCATGCTTGACAGAGGCGTCGTGTGGAATTCCTCAATCTTTGAAAGATTCCTGGCATCTCTGATTGTTTTCTCGCATCTCGCAGCAACAGAAATACCAGCTGCGAGGTCTTCATCTGATGGTACGGGAGTCTCATACACACAATTTTTCATTTGACCCCAGCAGAAGAAGTCCATACATGATAGGTCCGGCGACCTGGCAGGCCAATGAACCGGGTCACCCTGACCTATCCACTACTGTCCATATGTTACTTTGAAGTGTCGGCAAATGTCATTGGTAAAATCTGGAGGAGTCTTATCGTGCTGTTCATCGTTTAAATACTTCATTCTGCTACATTTAGAACCGGTTCGCAAATGATCACTTCACAGTGATCTCATCTCAGACGCATTATCGTTTAGCGCCATCTACCGTCGCTGTCAAACATGCCGGACTACTTCTAGTCGTAATTTCGAACACCTTTTCTAGTAAAACATTTAAATAAACAGTTTTCTGTCACATTAACGTATCGCTCTTTCTCTGCTTTCTTTAACCGTAACTTGCTAAAAAGGCATTTCTAACGTTACATTCCTATGTAATTCCGAGTCGCCTTTGTGTCCCTAACACTTCCTGGAAATATGTTGGTCTGGTAGTAAAACACCCAGGAGTAGTGCCATTGAAATGTCAGAGATGTGTCGGAAGCGCCCTCTATCAAAAAATGAGGACACCAAACCTGTACGTCATTTTGAATAAAATAATTACCAAGGAAATGACTTACACGCAAACCGCAACAAAATCGATTTGATTATCCAATATTTATGAGCGTTTAAAATATCCCCCTCTGTTCACAGTTTAATTATCGCAAGTTACCCGACCCCAATTTTTCCGATTTTGGGCTTAAAATTTAAGTTAAAGTCTAAACTTTAGGATAATTTCAACCCCATGCACAAAATAACGGTAAAAAGTAGTTGTTCGTTATTCTAAAGTCTAAAGCGCCCTCTATAGACAATTTTTGAACTTAACCTTTAAAAATTTTTTTCTAAAAAAATCGTGATATAAAGAATGATTTTAGTGAAAACCGCAAACGAATCGGCCCTTTTTTCCGTTTTTTATCATTGTTTGAAATTTTGGACCTTAAATTTTAATGTCCCCTAGCTCCTACAGAAGACGTTTGCGCCCCATGGTTTCCTACTTAATAATGTTTGTCTTCGTGTCTACTATCATTCCACAAAGTTTGTCGGTCTGGTAGCGAAACACCCTGTATATAAAAAATTGTAATTTAGGATTCATAACAATATTGAGCTAGATTAACTTTCTAAAGCGAAGATTGTTGTATTTTGCTTCAGAAATTATTTGTTTAGAATTTTATTTAAATTGAGCACAGGATTTTGGGGTATGTTAATTTTAACAAGTAAATTTTATTTTGTATCCTAAGTAGTATCCGAAATTTATGAGAAATGCTATCGATGACGGTTTTTGTAAAAAAAAAAATTAAACTTTAGCTTAATTTTCATTGAAAAAAAACCTGCTGTGGTGTGATTTCCAATGCTGAGAAAGACTCAATGTTTTTGACAAATCGAAGTGGATCGAATTTATTTGTGATTTTTCTCCAAGAGATATATTATTTGCACGTTATTATTATTTGCACACGAAAACATGTAATGAAATCAAAGCCATCATACAAAAATTGGTGTATGATGCTGATATGAATTTAACTTTTTTTTTCTAAGACAATTCAGGAACTAAACATGGAGATTGTAAGTTTTTTAGATTTTCTTGACTAAAAAAAAGAATTACAATATTTGGTCTCTTAGATTAAAATTAAAACTTTCTTGGGATATCAATTTCTTTTTCCAGAAATAATCTAACTTTTAATTTGAAGTGAATAATATATATAGGTATGTATATGAAAACCTTACATTTTAACGAAAAACCTTTAGCAAAAAAATTTCATTAAAACGAAATCACCAAAGTTTTATGACTTGAACGTAACAAAATTTTGTATTGTTGCGTTGCTAATCAGTTCAAGCGAATAGAAAAATGAAGAATATCCGTAAGAAATGAGATAAGCAACCATTCGTGAAACCGCTTTGTCTGAAAGCACAGAAAACTGTTCTTTTAATATAATATTACGCTGTCGCGATTCACTTTCTGCATGAGATTTATCATGTTTTTTTTTTCACCAGTATTAATGATAAAGAAAAGAAAACAGAGATTTGTTTGTCGTTTTCAGGATTAGCCTGTTTTAATTTTGCATTTCTTTAGCTTACTTTCTACATGTTCGGATAATTTATCTTTTATTTATTTATTTATTTATTCATTTATCGATATGGAATAGAATTATTTGCATTTAAATAAACGAGAAACTGTTACTACGACAAGTCAAATGTTTTCCCATAAGTTTTATTATTATTATTTTTTTAATTGTGCTTTTAATTTTAATGATTATTGATACTGAATCAAAAACATGTGATCATAAGAAGCATTTTTTTTTTCTTTTGGCTACACAGAGAAAAATTATTAACCGATTAATGCCAAATTATTTTCTTCATTAAAAATGAAATTTTGGGTTTCCCACCACTTTTAAAAGACGAATAATTTTTATCTTAATTTATTGAGGAATTTGTCTTGTGAAAAATAGTGCTTATTTATCTTTCTATTTACCGGTGTGAAATGTGCTTTATTGCCTTTGTTATAACCGTCCTACGCTATGCACTAATGGGTTAACAAGTGGAAAAAGTCTTTAAATAATTCCGTTTATCTTTGAGCCAATTGAGTGATTCTTTTAAGAATGTGGGGAGGGGGGGGGGTAATTTCTTTTTGTACATGCTACGACACATAGTGGGGCGTTTGGAGAACATAGCTTTTAATAGTGTGTTATTCGCGTTCTACAGTTTTATGCTTATCTTTCTTCAATGAAAACAAATAAGAATATAAAAATGAAGCTAATTTTTACTGGTATTCATTAAAGTCCCATTTGGCTATAAGAATTAAAGCGCGCTTTTCTTCTTAACTTGAGTTTTCTAAAAAATATAACTAAATAAATTAATCGTTTGCAGTCCTGTTACTCTACTAAAGGAATGTCCAGCATATAACTTTTAGATTGCCATAATACGAAAAATAAAAACAGTGTTTATTTACAGTAAGTTGTAGAAAATTTGGTTGGTATTTTCTGCTCAAGTTTCTGTTCGGTATTTGTTCATTATACAATTTTTAAGTTCTTGATAAATTTTCATAATAGTTTTGAAACTTTTTATTTCATTCTCAAAAAAACGTATGTTTATGAAAAAAGTATAATTTTTATGCGCGATTGGTAATTTTTGTTACTGCTTGAAGTTAAATAGTTATCTCCAAATCATTATTTTGACATTTGGTAACGCTAGAGCAAAATGAATTCAAAATAGAAATGGAAATAAATGCAGAAACAAAAGATGGATATTGGATAGATAAACTTTCTGTAGCTGTTATTTAAAAAATTTTGTAACGTTGCAGTTAGTTTTAAAAACTCGTCGATAGATTCAAGTCGGCAAAATTGTAGAACAATGATCTTTCACAAATTGCAATCACTTAGATTTTTTATGCTAAAGAGAATACAGTATAGAATAAATGTGTCGTTTTTAAACAGCTTTCATAACAATGTATAATGCTTTCATTCAAATCCAAATATTGATAAATACACACATTTGACAGCTTTTTATTATCTATAACAGTTTGTTTTCAATTTTAGACTCATTTTACAAATATAAATTAGACAAGCAAGACTTACACAAGCAAGTCATTGCGATCTCTTAGATGACAGTTTGAAACAGAAATATTTGTATAACAGTTATTTGAGAAAGCAGACATATCCAGAGTTATTTTTAACAAAAACGTAAATATAATTTTTTAGATTTATGTTTAAAAAACGAAATATTGCTTGAAAATGTTTGGAAATATAACAATTAGTTTTGAATTTCGGAAATATCAAAAGAAAAATAATGAAAAATAAATATAGTTTAAAAAAAAAACTAAAAAACACGCTTTTTAAGTATATCCAACTAAAAAGTGAAAAATAATTCGTACTATAAGCTGAAAACGAAAATAGATGAAAAATACTATATTACTATAAAATCATTGTTATTATAGAAATCAATTAATAAGCAATAAATAAAATTATCGTGGAAAAAAAGCGTGGGGTGCTCCATCTACCATGCTCCATCTATCAGTTCTTAAGAAGCACCCCACGCTTTTTTTCCACGATAATTTTATTTATTGCTTATTAATTGATTTCTATAATAACAATGATTTTATAGTAATATAGTATTTTTCATCTATTTTCGTTTTCAGCTTATAGTACGAATTATTTTTCACTTTTTAGTTTGATATACTTAATAGGTAGCTTTTTACTTTTTGTAATGAAAGCTACCTAAAAAGCGTGTTTTTTAGTTTTTTAAAACTATATTTATTTTTCACTTTTTAGTTTGATTACTTTAAAAGCGTGGTTTTTAGTTTTTTTAAACTATATTTATATTTAATACAAAAACCAAATTAATTGGTTGGATAGTTTCAGAGTAATTGGCGAACATACATAGAAAAAAATACATACGCGTCGAATTGATAACTTCCTCTTCCTTTTCTGAAGCCGGTTAAAAATATAAATTGTAATACGGAAATTTTTTTAAACTTTACATAGATGTAAATAATGTCAGAAGTGGGGTTCGAACCCACAATCTCTTTCGAAAAACAGAGCTTCAATCCGGCGCCTTAGACCGCTCGGTCATGCTGTCTACACTCCATTCAGTGAACGTATTCAACACTTTTAATTAGCGAAAAATCACTAATTTTATTAGTTTTTGCCTAATTACTAAAAAAGTACTGAACCAATTTCGATAAAACTGAAGTGGTACCAATTCGAAAGCATCGTCTTTGATTTAACACCAAAACCAAGTTAATCGGTTGCATGGTTTCGGAGTAATCGGTGAACATACATAAAATAAGGAGAGTTAAAAACTCACAAACTCACAAACATACAGGTGAAGTTAATAAAAGCGTGGTAAAAAAACTTATTTTAAATTACTTTTACAATTACTAAATCTGAAAAACACAATGATATTCCTATGAATCAACCACAAGTGGTATTAATTATTGGCTTATGCACCACTTCACTTCTGGCAAACAAGGATCATTAGATTTCCCCGTTTCTACTCTTCCATAAAAATAAAGATCCTTTCTTGTACTTGATACCTTAGGTTTTTGTGCTTAAATGATTTAAATGTTTTAAAAAAAATTACATTTAATTCATTTAAACCGATGTTATTGGCCAGATATTCTGAAATCACCATTTACATATAAACAAAAGAAAGAAAGTACTGTGTAGGTATCTGTGAGTATGTGTGTGTGTGGACTTTAAACGGACACCTTAAATGTATCTTTATTTTCTATGATTTTATATTTTAAACTCGATTCAGTCTGAATTTATATTTTTATATGAAAACAATCTCGAAAATATTCATTTTTTATAGTAAAACATTCGTAAAAACATTTTTCATTTCAGGCACAGGATTTCACCTTTTGTTACGAGATTTTTATTTCTCTCAGAAATGGCAATGGCGTAATTTTACAATTTTTAATCGTCTAAATGATTAATGATTTAGGTGTGTTATATAAAATGTGTGTCTATAGGATGTATGAAAAATTGGCTAAAAGTAAAAATATATATAGATACTTGCAACGTGATCTGACTACTTTTGCTTTTCATAGATGTCGCCCCTCTTAATTCTAAAAGAAATTTATTTAGAATCTATTATTAAATCTAAATAACCAATTTTGAAATTTTTAATTAATTTTTATCGGAAATATGTGAAATTGGCAAGTGATGTTTTTCAGAAACCATATAATCAAAATGAGTCTTTATTTTTTAAAAAATAAATATGTATATATAATTCTTTCGTGTTCAAATGCTTCTAGTGAGAAGGTTGATTATGTGATTATGGCCACATGACAAGGGTTAACGGATTTTTAACGCGGTATGCTAATTGAGCTAGACTCATGGGACATTCCATTTCGGAAATCGTTATGGAATTCAACATTTCGAGATCCACAGTCTCAAGAGTGTGCCGAAAATACTTAAATTCAGGTATAACCTCCCAACATGCAGTGGTCGACCGCCGGCACTTAATGACCGCGACCAGCGACGTCTGCACAGACATGTTTATGTGAACAGAATACCAACACTGCATTAAATAATCGCAGGAATGAATGTGGGATGTCCGACGGGCGTGTCCACTAAGACAGTCCGGCAATATTTAGCTTTAATGGGCTATAGCATCAGAAGACCGTCTCGGGTGCCATTGCTAACAGCACAACTTCACCAACAATGGGGTCTACACCGGATCCTAGTGATCTGGTGATCTTGTTCCACTTAGGCATAAATAAATAAATAAAATTTCCCCAACAGCGGCACTCATGGGCTTGTAACCTTATCAGTTGGACCGTAGACAACTGGAAAAAATGGCTTGGTCAGATGAGTCATGGATTCAATCGGTAAGAGCTGGTGGAAGGGTACGAGTGTGGTGCAGATCCCATAAAGCAATGGACCCAAGTTATTAACAAAGCACTGTGCAAGCTGTTAGTGGCTCTATAATGGCGTGGGCTGTGTTTACATAAATGGACTGGGTCCGCTGGTCAAACCGAACCGTTCGTTAACTAGAAATGATTCGTTCAGCTACTGGTAGGCCATTTGCAACCATTAATGGACTTCATGTACCCAAACAACGATGGAATTTTCCAGGCTGACAATGTGCCATGTCATAGGGCCATAACTGTTCTCAATGGGTTTGAAGAACATTCTGGACAGTTCCAGTGAATGATTTGGCTACCGCGATCGCCCAACATGAATCCCATCGAACATTTATAGGGCATAATCGAGAGATTAGTTTGTGTACAAAACCTCCACCGACAATACTTTCGAAATTACGGACGTCTATGGAGGCTGAATGGCTCAATATTTCTCCAGCGGACTTCCAACGACTCGTGGAATCCATGCTACATTGTGTTGCTGCACTTCGCCAGGCAAACGGAGAGCTGGCACGCTATTAGCAGGGTATCCCTGACTTTTGTCACCTCAGTGTAATGTCATGACATCAAAGAGGTTTCTGCTATGGTATAAGTTTTAGAATTACTACAGGGCGAACAGTTTCTGCCAGATAGAGTTATTTTGGAAAACTCAATATCTATTAATATACTATGCGTTTCAGTGTATTTACTCAAAAATAGAATAACGCTACTTTAATATTTTTCAATTTTTTGCATTTGGATTTATTTTGTGACTTTTGTATCACCCTGTTTATTTATAAATACCTGAGGTCGTATATCATGAAATGAAACTGACCTGGTAGTTGACATTTAACTAATCGGTTAAAAACAACAATTATTTATTAAACTATTAATGACATAGCTCTTTTTTTAAACAGAAAACTGGAATTTAGAATTCGTTTCAACGTTTTTCGATTTATGATTTTTTTAAAATGTACTACAATCCGTTTAAAAGAAGATGTGCCTGTCTTTATTGCAGATCATTTGCAATAAAATCACGACAAAGTATCTTTAAATCGGAATAATTCATTTTTTTCCCAACATGAATGCAACTTTTGAAAAGTGGGACATCTATCTATAAAAAATTGCACCTCCTTTTTTGTCATGATAAAAAAAAAAAATTGCGTCATTTTTTATAATAACCCTTTTAACACCATATATTAGATTTTTAGATAAAAATGGTTATATTTTATATAGATACTTAATTAAACCTTCATACAATTATAAAAGAAAATATATTAGGGTATTGTCAGAAATTTAGAAAAAATAAATTGAGATCTCAAACGAAGAACTTGCAGATTCAAATAAGCAAATTTCTAGAGGCAATCTATTTAGAAAATAAACTTAAACAAAACCCTCATATACGAAATTTTATTTAAAAGAGTTTTTCGCTAAATTTTAGTCATTGTTTCAATTTACTTTTATGTCATTGGATAGAAGCATAATAATGTCTCTTTAGGATTTAAAAAATTTTAATTTTGCTATAGCTCTAAATATAATGATTAAATTTAACTGCAAACTTGCATACCCATGTTTTTGACAATGACAATTGTCTTTATGTAAAAATTGACATAGATCATAATTCATTTTTTAAATATGACTTTATTAATAAGTTTCAAATTTAAAATTATGCTTTTAACTAAAAAAAAAAAAAAAAAAAAATGCCTAGCGTATACCTGGTTCTAATCAATGTATCTCACTGAAAGCAAACTTTTTAAATCGTGAGACTTTTTGTGAAGATAGAAATTCATATTTATCGTGGGAAATCAATATTAGCATATTCAGATTCCAATCTCTTCTAACAGCATTAAGATTTAACAAAATGCATGAACTATATACTTTTCTTCGCTGTTATGATCCAAGGAACTCAAACAAAATGTGGATAACACAGGGTGTTACCGTTTGAAAAATAGAGGTTGGTAAAATTTGTAATATCTAGACGACCCTTATTTCAAAAATTGCTTTTATATTCTATTTCATATTCTGAATCTAATGACACATTTGGTATGACTTTATCGAAACGATTTGCAAATAAAGGCAACAATATCTCTTTCATTTTAAAAAGACTAAAAATAAAACAAAAAATTCAACCATTCTGTTAATCTTTTAAGTGTGTGATATTTGACTACATTGCTGTTAAATGTACTTAGAATATTAAAAAAATGTATAATTCCTTAAGAATATGTATAAAATTTCACAAGCCATTGTTAAATTTATTTCTTATCAATATATATATTAAAGTTTTAATTATTTCTGTGTAGGACTATTCGGGATAATGAAAAACCTTTGTGATCGAGAAAAGGTGTCGTAGAACAGTCTAGTAGTGACCTATAGACCGAAGATGCGATGCTACTATCGAAAAAGGCAGAAGAAAAAGGAGTCGCACGCGTACTCAACTTTTCTAGCGGTATATAATTAACTGTGTTGACATTTGATAAAAGAGTTATCGCAAAGGTCTGACAAAAGAAATTTTGTCTTCTGTTATCTTCTCTTCTGTACACACGCAATGTTAAGCGGCAATAGTATAATGTAATTTTTATTTACAGACAATCGCTTACACAATAACGCGTCTCTGCATTATATGTGTTTTTTTTTCACCAAGTTCTTAGTTTACGATTGCTCCTAAAGGTTCACTTAAATACGTAAAGAAAAACAAGTTTTTAAATGTAGATTTTTGTATATTTGATGATAAAACTGTTTCTACTTTTAAAGTTTTAGACATCTATGTGACATTTTAAAGTTAGGAACCAGAAACATCATCGCCAGGGTCCCCGTTCTTTGCACAGAAGTCATGGCCAGCGAGGGAAAAAATAAAAAATAAATAAATGTAGAATATCCAATAAATCACTCATTGGTGGCTGTAAGTTTATTTATTCAACTGTAGTCATTATAGAGGGAAAAACTCCTTTTTGCAAACGATCTTTTACCGAAATGTCCAAAAAATATTCCATCATTTGCTTCAACCAGCCGTACTCATCGACGAAAGAACTCCAGAATCTCTCTCCTTCTCATCTCGAGACTTCCACCTTTAAAACTAAAAAGAAAATTCTAGAACTTTCTGTAATCTCAAACCATCATCCTTTTATGTAAACAGAATTCTTGTCCAGATACGAGATTATTTTACACAGACGATAAATTTATTTTAAAAAAAATATTATTTAACCAATTTATAATCAACTCATAATTTCATAGGCAGACGATTTTTATAAATGATTAATTTTAAGAGAAAAAGAAAAGAAATGAATTTATTAATGCACACATCAAAGGTTGACGGCGGAAAAATAAATAAATAGATAAAATAAAATAATGATATTTTTTGAAAGGTATGGTTTTGGAATAAATTTAATAAGATTTTCTTAAAAAGGGTTGATAAAAACATAGAAGAAATCAGTTTTATTTTGAATATTAAGAAATAAAGTTTTAATTAAGAACATTTTTAATTTAGAACCATCTTTTTAAATTTACGCATACTGGAATAATGTTTTTTAAGGCAAATTAAGAATTTATATCGTCTGCATAAGGATTAACAGATTAGATTTAGAAACAAGATTTTAATTTAATAATTTGAAGTAAGTACGGAACATTATTATAAGAAAATTAAGATAGTATAAAGGTTAGTTTTGGCGAAAAAATTTTAAATTTGTAATATCTATAATAATTAAAAGTCCTTCCGGCAGTTCCGGGAGGAAGAGGTAGCTTTCATATACTTTTTTATTTATTTTAAATTAAGTTATATTATTCAAATATACGAAGCTCAAATTAGTTGCACAAGATTATATAAGATTGAATACTAGTTTTTGTCTATACTGAATATTAATAGAAATTTTTAGAAATCAGTCATCTTTTATTCAACCTGGTTTTATTTTAAGCGATTTATAGGGTCGCCAAATTCTACGATATCCATTTTAAAGCAACATGGTGGATAAAACAAACCAATGAGCTTGGACGGAATCTTAATTCATGTGAACATGTATACTCACATCGAAATCAGTGCTGTCGCGTTCAAATTGATTAAAAATATATATATCTCCCACATTAGAAATTCAAACTGCTATATCCCAGACGTTTTTCAAAGTAAAGACAAAGCAAAAAATACTCCGGAATTCATTATTAAGATAAATAGTTTAGAAAGAAGCTTTTTTCAATTTCTAATTTTTTGTTTGTACATCATTATATATTTAAAAGATTTTTGACAAACTTAAATGGCCGCTATTTTGAAACAAGATGGCGGATAAAGTGGGTCGTGAACTCGGTCAAGACATTGGTATGTACCATGAACACACGGAGTTATATCGAAATCAGTTTATAAATATGGGTTGTATCGCGTAACAAATTCCAGACCGTTTCAAAATGTCAATCGCACTGAAAATTGAAAGTGCTAAAACTCAGCCATTTTTCAAGATATAGATGAAACAAAACGTGATCTGGAGTGTTTGTATCAAGGTCAAAACGCAAAAGAAAAATCTTTTTGAATTTCTTACTTTTTTGCACCTAAATTTAAAATTTAAATTAAAAAAAATATATTTCCGCCATTTTGAATCAAGACGGCGCGGCGGTTGGAATAGGCAACGAACTCGGTCCAGGCATCTGTATGTACTATCTACGCATCAAGTTTCATCCAAATCGGTATATAAATACACGTGTTATCACGTGACGAAAACTAGATCATTTCAAAATGTGAGCAACACTAGAAATTAAAAGTGCTATAACTCAGACATTTTATAAGGTACAGACGAAACAAAAAATGCTTTGGAATCTTTGTATCAAGGTCAAATGCATAAAAGAAAAATCTTTTTCCATTTCTCACTTTTTTGTACATAATTTTAAATTTTAAATTTTAAAAAATAATTTAAATGGCCGGCATTTTGATACAAGATGGTGGATGGAACTGGCTAACGAACTCGGTCCAGGCTTAATTATATACTATGTACACACCAAGTTGCATCCAAATCGATTAACCCTTTCCGGCACGCTGTGCCCGGTCTAGGATACCTAATTTTAATTCCAAACTTGCAAACGGCACCAGTAATATTTTAGTAAAATTTTACTTTTACAATAAAAGCTTAAATTAAGGAAGTCAAAATATTTAAAAAATTCGTTTGTGAATTCCGGTGTCAGTCGATAATTTCTCATTTTAGTGCAGATTTTGCCCGTGCCGGAAAGGGTTAATAAATACGCATGTTATCACGTGACAAAAATCAGATCGTTTCAAAATGTCAGCTATAAGAAAAATTCAAAGTGTCAAAAGTCAAACATTTTTTAAGACATAGACCAAATAAAAAGTGTTCTGGAATCGGTGTTTTAAGATCTAACACATAAAATAAAAATATTTCTCAACTTTTAATTTTTTCGCATTTAATTTCAAATTTTATTTTTTTTTTTTTTGAAAATTTAAATGACCGCCATTTTTAAAAAAGATGGCGATGAAGCTGGCCAACAATCTCGGTAGAGACATTTGTACGTACTATGCACATACCAAATTTCATTCAAATCGGTTCATAAATACGATAGTTATCGCATGACAAAAATTAGATATATACATATGGATATATATATATGTCAACATTTGAACGAAGAGTGGCTTTGGGGTTTGAGGGTCATGATCGTTGGAAAATTACCAAAATTTTCCGGAAGTGCTTTTCGCCGGACGACTTTTTGTAATGAAAGCTACCTAATAATTGAGATATCTCTTTTTGCATTCCAAGGAGAAATATACCACAAACCTGCCTTAGGAAACGAAGTGGCTCCTGATACTCATGGATTTATATAGCACAGTTTATGACGGTGTTGCTAATCAAAATATGACATTCAAAATATTTTGATATTCGGTAAATTTTCAAATGACTCTGTAAATTAACATCGTTAAAAATATACAAATTTTTTCTTTTTTCTTTTTTTTTCTTTTTTTTTTTTTTTTTGCGATAATATTTTAATTTAGTTTGAAAATGAGCGAACCACTCTTTTTTTCAAAGAGCTTCAAAGAATTCTAATTTTCCCAAAAAATTTGAGCTGCCGTACCATTCAATTTTTATACAATTTATTTTTAGAAGCCATGGGGCTTGAACCCGAGATCTCTTGAAATGAAAAGACATCTTACTGACTGAGCTATAGAAGCTGTTGATATTGAATAGAAACTATGTCTTTTGTGATTCAGGGAATATCTATTGTGCTATTCAAAAATTTCGCTTGAACTATCGTTCGAAATTTCGTAAATGGTTAATTTAAAAATTTATTTTAGACCAATATATGGTACATATTATTTTTTTAAATCAATTCTAACTTTTTAACTAGTTTAAATAATAAATAAAAAAATTCAATCGATTTCGTAAATAAAAAAAATTGAATTTTAATTAATATTTTACAGTAATAATGAAGGAGGGAAAGGGAAAAGGAGAGAGAATTCCCTTAAGAAAAGGGAAATGTCTGCAAAATGATGATCGAGAATTCCAACAGAACGTATTGAACCGAGAACTGGTCTAAATTTAGAAAAGAGTCTCGCTTTTTTTTTTTTTTATGTTTTTACAGAAATTTTTAACAGTGTAGAATGAGAGCGACAAATAAACTAATCTTTTTTAACTGAATAGCTACCCAAAAATTAAGCGCGATATCAGTATTCTGAAAAAAGAAAATCCTACACATTTCATCCAACCTTTCAAAAAAAAAAAAAAAAAAAAAAAAAAAAAAAAAAAAAAAAAAAAAGGTTAATTTTTAAAATATCAAAATTATTGGTTGGAAATTGTTTGAGCTAGATCAATCCACCGATATTTTTAACTAGCATAGCTCTAAAATATTCTTTTCACTTTCGATATCTATTTAATCCAATATTACTTTTGTGTGTCTAAAGAACACTTTAAAAAGAATAAATATTTTGAGAAATTTAAGCCGGTCAAATTGATATTACCTTCTAATGTCAGAGATTTTTCAGCAAGAATTGTTAGTTAACATCTGTTTCTAGAAATTTGTTTAAAATGTCCCGTTTCAATCAGAAAACGCGTCAGCCCCTCAATAATATTTAAAGATTTTTTTTTTCAATTTTATTATTGTAAATCTATCTATTTGTAATGTGGTAATACTTGTATATTTTGAAGTCGATGATAAATAAAAGTAGATAGTCTCTTTTTTGAAGAAAAATAATGATACATTTTTATACAAATTAAAATTTATTAATGAGAACTCGTTGTAAAAAGTAAATAAATAAAAGCACACAAAATATATTTTCAATTGGAGTGATATTACTGTTACTTTTTAAAAATTTCATTGACTACACATTACTCAAAATGAAACTTTTCCTCATTTCAGTTGAAACGAGGTATTCACCTTGTCACAGAATATTCTCTTTACATTACAATTCATTTTTACAATTATTTTATAGTTCATTTTTATTGCAATTAAATTTTGTTGATGGGATTTTTTGGTAAAAACTCGCTATTTATGGATATACATGCATTTTTTGTCAATCAGACTGATATAATTTCTATATCTAAAAAATTTACTTGGAATCAAATGACTCAAAGTAAAACCTTCACTCATTCCAATTGTAACAAGATGTTTAAGTTCTCACAAAGTATTATTTTTATTCTTCCATCAATTTTTATAGTGCATGAAAATTTAGTGAGAGTTTGTCATAAAAATTTACTAAGTAAATGCGTTTTTAAATAAATAAATAAATAAATAAATAAATAAATAAATATATATATATATATATATATATATATATATATATATATATGTATACATTTATGAGAATGATATATATTTAAATCTATAAGATTTTATTGAAATTAAAGGACTCAAAACAAAACTTCACTCATTCGTAATGAGATATTCACGTCATCACAAAATATTCATTTATATTCCAATTTATTTTCATAATCCATTTTTATGTTGCAGTTGAAATTCAATGAGATTTTGACTAAAAAGATCTCTAATTGTGTGCATTTGATTTTATCATGAGAATGATATATATTTTACACCTTAAAAGTGTCACTATAATCACATGACACAAAACAACACACATTTCACTTGTAACGAGATGTCGACCTTGTGACTAGATATTCTTTTTCTGTTACTTTCTATTTTCATAATCCATTTTTATGTTGCAATTAAAATTTAAAGAGTGTTTGGCGTAAAAATTCACTAAATAAATGCTTTTTTTATACATAAATCTATGAGAATAATATAATTTTTACAGCTTAAAAATTTCATTGCAATCAAATGACTCAAAACGAAACCTTCACTCATTTCAATTGTAACGAGTTGTTCACGTTGTCACAAAATATTCTCCAAATAACTGGCTTTCAAATGAGGTAGCAATTACTTCTTATTAGCTTGACATCTAACTATAAAATTACAGTGATTATCTTTCAAGAGTAACACTTGCTTTGCAAAGCAACATCTCTCTAATCGCAGTCATTCACACCTGAAGAAATTTTACCATGTCTTTGCTTCTGCTGTATAATTTGTGGATGAGGTAAAGTTCCTCGACTTTTACTCATTTAGCACAGAAAGAAATCAATTTATTTCATGAAGACACTAACGGAACCTAATTATTAAAAGCAGACAATTGTTAAAAGCAATTACCTCTCAGAAAGTTTCTATCTTTCCACTTTAATGAGGAGTCTTTAATGTTTACATTTTTTGAGACGTGTATGATATATACAAAGGCAAGAATTTCGCAACATAAACGAAGTCTAGGTTGTAAAAGTGCGTTTTTTCTTTTGCTAAAAAGCTTTGATTTTCTTTATAACTTAAGTAAACAACGTATGATGATAGAAAAATGCCAGGTTTTGGATGAAGAATTTGTAATTTGAATAACAGTGAAATCAATATTTTCGAAAATAATGTTATTCTACTCATTGCTTACGAAGTATGTTTCAGTATATTAGAAAGGAAGTAGTAACTGCAATATTTATTTTAAAATTTGGATTTTTCCATGGAAAGAATTTTTACCAATTTTTTAGCTCCTTGCTTTATTTTTGTAGATCTTTGTAGATATTGTAAAATTTCTCAACAGTTCAAAATTGAACTGCAGCAGAATAGAAATGTTTCATCTGGTGACATTGGAAATATCCATTTTATATGATCCTTGACAAAAGCTCCAACTTTTTTAGCCATTGGGGGCGGGAGGAGGTGTCTTAAACTATCTATTCTGGGAGCATGTAGACTGTGATATTATAAATGAAAAGCATCCATGATCAAATACCCACGAATTTCAAGTATGCTGTTCAAGTATGTATAAGGTTTTACATAACTGTTTTACTAATTCATACAAGTTTTACGTAACTGATTACAAATTATTTTGGTTGGAGGTAGGTAGATGTATGGATTTATTTTTTGCGTACATATATGAAGACATGAGTTTCAAAACTCGCCTTATCCAAAAAATCAATTTTGGGGAAATCGCAAAAAATCTCTAACTGCGACCCAGTACTTAGAATACCTCCAAATTTTTTAAATACGTATAGATAGTTGTTCTTTGATACTATTGTGTTAAGTTGGAAAATCTACTTAAGTTAATTAAATTGAATGATTGGAAAAAGTTTCGGATAATTTGAGTTTTGTTGTTTTTTTATAAGTAAGAAGATTTCTGTTGCCAACTTATAGATAAGACGAGTTTTGTTGCCAACCTATGGATTAAAAAAACAATATCAATTTCATTAAAAGATAACTGTTCATTGTACTTACTGAAAGAAATTAATAGTTTCTGTTTTTGACATCGGATGAAAGTAATTTAGATTAAAAAATAATCCTTATGACAGCAATAAGTATGATTAAAATTTTGTATTATGTTTTAATCTGAAAAAAAAAACTTATCAACAATCAAATAAAATTTTATCATAAACAGATTATGATTAAGATAACAATAAAATAAAATGTAGTATAATATAATTTATATAACATGTAATATTATATATATTTCTGTATATTATAATTTGCATACAAAGCATACAAAAATACCAAGGAATTAACTTATCGTGTTTTTCTACAAGAATAACATCGTGATCCTCCTCGACCCTTCTCCTTCGACGATCTTCTAGTTTTCTGGCTTTTTATAAATGATATTCTTATAGAAAGTAAGCATCTCCAGTTTCCCCATAATAATTTTTTAACAATGTGTGAACAGTCTCTCATTCTTTACGGGGACCCCTCATTCCCTACTTTTTAAGAAGAAAGTCCTGTTTTAAGATGACTGTAGAACAAGATTTGCATTTTGAATTTTGATATTCCAAGTATCTAAATACACTTCCAGAAATTTGAAGATGTCCATGGTTCTTAGTATTTATATAGTACCTTATGTTCATTCTCTTAGAAGCACCCTCAGCTGCTCTAAAAAAAAAAGAAAAAAGAAAAAAAAGAAAAAAAAGAAAAAAAAAGAAAAAAAAATCAAGATGAAAATTAAATTTTTATTATTATTATTATTATTATTATTATTTTAAAGGCTATAACTTTTCAAAATATAATATAATATTCAGCTTGACGTAACATGTTTTCTCTAAAAATGATTGTTGTAGTAATATCGTCTATTATTTGATATTATAATTTGAAATATTAGAAGAAACTAAGTCAAAGTAGTTTTTATGGAGTGTATTAAATTACACGTTAATCCATTCGAAGCTGGCGTACTATCAATAGTACATGTCTTTTCATTGAGTATTATTTTGTCTAATCAATTACTTTTGGTATTATCTACATATAATAATGATAGTATATGTCTCTACATTTCTTATAATTACTTCATTTATGTTTTGGAAATTAGTAATAACAATAATAATAAAAGTTTGTTTAATTTCCTTAGCACCATTTTTCATTCTTTTATTTTATACAAGTATTTCACTCGGTAAATTTAAAATATAGGTGATTTTTTTGAATGAATCATGTGTGATAAAACACAAAAATAATAGAACTTTGTAATATCGGTTAAATCTTGTTGTAATATGATTTTTTTCAAACGTCTCCAAGAACTCTTTTTTAGCATGTTGTGGTGAAAAATGGAATAGAATGGAATATTATGGAAAATAGCCACATTCTTTCGATTACAGGCAAATGACACATTTTTTTAACTTCAGTAAATCTACTTCGATATCTACTAATAACATTATTAACGTTAAAGTAAGTTTTTTTTTTCATAATTGAAAAGATCAAAAGGATTGATGGATTTTTTTAAATTTTTTTTAGCAAAATAGTGTAAAAAATATCAATGAAACTTTACGCAAAAAATAATTGAAACTAAATTGCCATAAAAAAAGGTATTAGGAACACCACTAATAAATCGGTTAACGAAACATCAATAATTAACAGGTATAGATAAACCCCACTTTTGGTGGTTACTTAGTTCTGGTGTAATTTTGGTGAAAAGTTACACCACCTCTGATTTGATGTAATTTATACATTTCTCAAGTTTTACAGGGGAAAATATCTTAAGGAAAACGTGTTTCATTTTAAATGAAAGATCAATTTTCAAATGTCATTCTTTAAAAAAAAAGCTTATAAAATAATAAACAAAACTTTTCGTATTATTCCATGACTTCCCATATTTATATCATTGCTATGAGTATTTAGTATTGCAATTACATTTACTAATAATATAGTTATGATTCTTAAATATTAATATGTATAGTTAGCGATTCAAATAACCCCAAATTTCTGAAAATGTTTTAGCTTTTGCAGGGATTTTAATCCATTCCCCTCTCTTTACTGCTTCACTATGACAAAACCTTAGATTTAACTTTCAACGTTCAAAATAAATCAAATAGTAAATAAATTTGAATGTATCAGCTTTATACAGGGTGTCCACCAAATAATACACTGATTTCAAAATTAAATTTCTCAAAAACGAAGATCTAGAAAATAATGCGGTAAACGGTTTGTTTATTAGGTAAGTTGTAAAAATATTATATAGAAGTTTCGAACAGTGAATATTTTAAAAAGATTGTGTTCTACTTAAAACAATGCCTGATTTGACATTTTTCTTGTTTTAGTTTTTTTTGCAGAGAACAAAATTTTTGGCGTACAGTGCCATATTTTAACGATTTTTGGAAAAATGTTTCGAAATTTAAGTCGATTTTTCGAAATTAAGTTCGAAAAATCGTTAAGTATGGCACTGTACACTGAAAAACTCATTCTGTACAAACAATCTAAAACAAGAAAAATGTCAACTCCAGTAGTCTTTGCAATCAGAATACAATCTTTTCAAAATATTCACTGCTCGAAACTTTTGTGTAACATTTTTACAGCTTACCTAATAAACAAACCGTTTATCGCATAATTCTACCGATCTTAGTTTTTGAGAAATTTAATTTTAAAATCAGGTTGTTACTTGCTGGACACCCTGTATGTTGCAAATTGATTTTTCATCTATTACCAGTGTACTTCAAATTTCAAACCCTTCCAAATGCAATGTGTTCAAGTGAAAATGTTCCTGTTTAGGGTAAAATAGAATACATTTTTCATTCAGATAAAAAATGTTCTTAAAAAAACACTTCTATACATTTTAAAACTTGAATATTTTGGACGGACCCGTAAAAACAGTAAATGTTGAGACGGACGAGCCGAAAAACATTTTTATCATTCATTGATTGCGAAATCGCAAGTAAAGAATGCCGCGATACAACTTTTTGTTCTGACAGAACTTCTTATGCCGATATAACTGTGCTTTTTGAATTCAATTATTGCTAAAACCTGGAGAATTACCTAACAAAATTTCATAAATTTGTATTTTTGGAGGGGTGGGGATGGGGGGAGGGTGAATAAACTTACAGGTGAAACTTGGAAAAATTAAATCAAATAACCCAGGTACAGTCAAGAAATGAAGTGTCATATGGAATTAAACAAAAGAATCTAGCTGACATTGAGATTTCTAAGAACAAATGAAATCATTGGAATTGAAGAGATTAACAAGTTGCCAAAATACGATGCAGGCTCGGACACCAGGTTTTACAATTTATTAAACACATTTACAATTTTAAAAATACACTATATTACTGCATAAAACGTATTTACAAATTTAATTTTCATATTTTTTCAACTAGAGCCCCCTTGGAGTTTCAGCTTACGCCATCATATTTTGTACCATTTTTTTTATGAAAGTTTGCAACTGGAAATATGAGTCTAGGGAGAATATTTAATGAAACAGCCTAATATTTCGATATTTATGAATCACCCTGTATACAAACACTATTTACGCTCGTCTCTTAAACTTATAACGAATAATTAATTTTTTTACCTTAAACTGAAATTCGAATTCAAAACACTAAAATTTCTTATAAAAAGTGGCTGTTGTCATCTGCTGACAGATAAAAAAAAGAGTGTCGACAACGTGAAATCACGTATAGCGATGGGTCGCAAGTTGAGGATTACACCAGCTTTGGAGTTTTCTTTTCAAGAATTTGCTTGAAAGAATATCTATAAACCATTCTTAGAGTATGACAGCACTTATTTCGATGTGTACACTAAAATTAGTGAATATTTAACCCTCGTTTGGCATTTCATGAATTCAATTTTAGGATATTAATACTCCTTTTTTTTTTACAGTGAAGCTAAAATTTGTGAATTTAATTAGGAAAAGACACAATTTCGACGCCAGGCCCTTTCAAATAGGATTTTTTCTACTATTTTCTACTCATTTATTATATGTAACTAAATGATATCCACGTGTTTATATATATGTTGACAGCGCAAGAACTTCACACAAGTTAGAAGTGTCTAAGATTTTTAGCTCTGAAAAAATATGTACTTTTCAGCTAAAAACCCATTAATCCTAAAGTACTCAAGCGTTTTCATTTTTTTTATATGGGGCGGTAGAATATAAATATAAAATCATATGTGGCAGACCTTTAAACAAAATTTAATTAATTTTAGATAAAAACATTTCCGAAAGCCGAAAATTTCTGAAAAATTGTCATTGCTCTGAAATAAAAAGTTTATTTACAAAAATAAACTGTCTACCATATGGCTTGAGTTAATCCAGTGAATATGATTTTCAAATTTCAAGTCGGTCAATAAAAGTCCCACGATTAGTTTCCGAGGAAACGGGTCTTAAAGCTTGCATATTTCCCATTAGGATTGCACCTAATCTTGACTTGCTTTAACCAGGTAAGATAATAAATAAATTTCGTGAACTACGTGCTGAAATTTCTTCTTAAGCCCTTGAGCTCTGATGGTAGAATTTTCTACCACAAAATTTTAATTCCGAAATGTCACAACGGCACCAGAAAATTCAACCAAATTTACTTGAGAAAGGTTTATTGCATTTTTTCGTGTATATCGTTAATCGGTTTTTTTCTTCGAAAAATACTGGTGCCAAAGTGACATTTGGAATTTTGAAGAAATTTGCCCACCAGAGCTCAAAGGGTTGATAACATTTTCTGTAAATCTGCAATATAATTAGGATTGTATTAAATCTTGACTTGCCTTAACTAGGTAAAATAATAAATGAATTTCGTGAACTACATGCTGAAATTTCCTCTTAATAACATTTTCTTTACAGGGTGTTTCGCTACCAGACCGACAAACTTTGAGGGGTGATAGTAGACATGAAGATAAACAATATTAAGTAGGAAACCATGGGGCGCAAACGTCTTCCGTAGCAGCTAGGGGCCATTAAAGTTTAAGGTCCAAAACTTCAAACGATTATAAGAAATGGAATAAAGGGTGGATTCGTTTGCGGTTTTCGCTAAAATCATTCTCTATATCACGGTTTGTTTGTAAAAAAATTGTAAAGGTTATGTTCAAAAATTGTCGATAGAGGGCGCTTTAGACTTTAAAGTAACAAACAACTACTTTTTACCCTTATTTTGTGCACGGGGTTGAAATTATTCTAAAGTTTAGACTTTAACTGAAATTTTAATCCCAAAATCAGAAACATTAGGATCGGGTAACTAGTGAAAATTGAACTGTGAACAGAGGGGGAAATTTTAAACACCCCTAAACATTATACAAACTGATCGATTTTGTTGCAGTTTGCGTGTATGTCATTCCCTTGGTAATTACTTTTATTCAAAATGACTTACAGCTCTCGTGTCTCCATTTTTTATAGAAGGCGCTTTCGACACATCTCCGACATTTCAATGTCGTTTCTCTCCTGGGTTTTTTACTACCAAACCAACATACTTCCAGGAAGTGTTAGTGATGCAAAGCGACTCGGAATCACATAGGAATGTAACGTTGAAAATGCCTTTTTAGCGAGTTGTGGTTAAAAGAAGCAGAAAAAAAAAGCAACGGAAACAGTGAAACAGCTACATGTTAATGTGACAGAAAACAATTTAGTTAAAGGTTTTACTACAAAAGGTGTCCGAAATTACGACCAGAAGTAATCGGGCATGCTTCACATCAGCGTCGCATGCAATTCCTCACGCTGTCAAAGATTCCTAGCATCTCGGATAGCTTTCTGGCAGCTACAGAAATTCGAGCTGAGAGGTCTTCCACTGACGGTACAGGAGTCTCATACATTCAACTTTTCCTTTGACCCCAGCAGAAGAAGTCCATAGAGATTCAGATTCAGATTGAGCCAGGAGGGGAGGAAGGGCTACTAATTGGTTTGAGCTTAACTAGTCCCACGTAGCATGGTTATTTAAAAAAATACAGAACAATTATACAGTAATAAAATAAAGGTAGGTAACAAAAAGTAATTGATATAACGAAGTAGGTGCGACGATCTGGCAGGCCAACGAACCGCCACCATCTATCCACCGCTGTCCATATGTTGCGTTGAGGTGTCTGTGAACATTGTTGGTAAAATGCGGAGGAACCCCATCATGCTATAGAGTGGCGCAACGAAAGAGGAATATGTGCTTTTACCAGAAGTTGAATATGTGCTTTTATCAGAAGTTCCGATAGATCAAGTTGTAGAAATATCAAGTTGCTTTTTTCTCTTCTTCTTTTAACCCTAACTCGTAAAAAAGGCATTTTCGACGTTACATTATAATATGGTTCCGAGTCGTCTTTGCATCCCTAACACATCCTGGAAGTTTGTTGGTCTGGTAGTAAAACATACAGGAGTACTGCCATTGAAATTTCGGAGATGTGTCGGAAGCGCCTTCTATAAAAAATGGAGACACGAGAGCTGTAAGTAATTTTGAATAAAAGTAATTACCAAGGGAATGACATACACGCAAACTGCAGCAAAATCGATCAATTTGTTCGTGTTGATCAAAATTGATCAGTTTTTTCTTTAGCTCTATCAAAAAATGGGGACACCAATGCTGTACGTCATTTTGAATAAAATAATTACCAAGGGAATGACCTACACGAAAAACCGCAACAAAATCGATTAGTTTGTCAAATGGTTATGTTGTTCAAAATCCCCTCCTCTGTTCACAGTTTTCGATAGTAACCCGATAACAATGTTTCCGATTTTGGGCTTAAAATTTAAGTTAAAGTAACTTTATAATAATTTCAACCCCGTGCACAAAAAAAGGGTAAAAAGTAGTTGTTTGTTATTCTAAAGTCTAAAGCGCCCTCTATCGACAATTTTTGAACGTAACCTTTAAATTTTTTTTACAAGCAAATCGTGATGTAGAGAATGATTTTAGCGAAAACCGCAAACGAATCCACCTTTTTTTCCGTTTTTTATAATCGTTCGAAGTTTTGGACCTTAAACTTTAATGGCCCCTAGCTCCAACGGAAGACGTTTGTACCCCATGGTTTCATATGTAATAATGCTTGTCTTCTTGTCTACTATCATCCCTCAAATTTGTCGGTCTGGTAGCGAAACACCCTGTATAATATTTTTATGTAACACATATATGGCTTCTTTAAAAAGACTTGATGCATTACTAAATAGAATGAAGAGGGTTCGTACGTATCAGGAGATTCCTGGGATGTTAGGTGGTTTTGCACCAGAAAAATCGTAAAGTACTGATTGCTACATCTAAAAGTAGAATTTTTCCCACTATATAAAGCAAACATTCTGGTAAAACATACTTTAAGCGCACAAACCCTGATAAACTGAGAGATAATAAAAATTAAATAAGTTGGACACTGCACATGAAACCTTAGCAAGTAAGGTGCGTTCGTGGTATAACGAAGTGGTTTTTTTTAATTCAGATCTTGGTGTGTGAGTATACAGTACTTAGTACACTGTATCCGAAATCCATTGTGCGTCTATGTAAATACTATCTACTTTCTATAATAAAGGAAGTTATCTTTAGTAAATCTCAACAACGTACATCGATTTCATAAAATGTGAAATAGTTTAATATAATTAAGAAGCGCCCCTAACAATGTTTCCTCCTATTCCATTATGTAATGAAATACTTTTGTGTGGCCCTGTAAATTAATAAGAAATATACTTTGTACCTCAGATTGAACAGAATGTATATTTTAGTATATACTTCATAGATGCATATCAATTTTATTATGTTGGAAAACGTGTAACTCCTGTAACTGAACTATGCATCCGATTTTCACCAAAATTGAAATTACTCGACAAAATCATGCAACAATAATGTATTTTAAATTCGACCGATTTGATTGGGTAGTTTTTGTATTGTTATATGCGGACGGGCAGACGGTCAGACAGACGGACAGACGGATGGACGGACTGAACGACGACTATAGGTGCTACGTATTTATATAATTACAAACGCACTGAAAAGCGGATTTCAATATAAAGTACACTGTAAAAAAAGGATAAATGTTCCTTGAGCTCAAAAATGCACAATAATCACGAATGCAAATAAATAATATTATGGTCCGAGATACTCGAGTTGTTCCGAGTTTTAAAATATAAATTGCAAAAAATGAATGAATGACATTGATAAATTTCTCTAAAATTATAGACTTTTTCAAAATTTTATGATTTGTTGTGTGTCACAGGGTATTCAGCTATAGTTACACAAAATTTGAAGTCTCTGACTTATAAAGATTTTATATATGGACTCTCTGACAGACAGAGGACAGAGACGAATAAGGTATCGTCAGATGAACGAAACCCTAATATTTAGTGCAATTTAAAGAAGAAATGAAAAAATATATACTAAAGTTTTACGTTACTTACGGAACACTTTTTTATCTGAGATACGTTATTTTTCTGTTTACTAGCTTCATTTGCAGTTTATATCAATAATACGTCAAAATCGTATTAAATTTCGGCATAACTGCTTCATCAAACGTTTGCTACAGAAGTTACTGCTCGTAATTTTAAGAGAAATTAAAGCATTCAATGTTAGCTTGAAATAGTGCCCATACTATTAAAAAATCTGTAGCAAACATTTGAATATTTAATAGAAAATTGAGACATAACAATAAAGCTCTATTTTGATCATATTATTACTCATATTATGGCCAGAATATAATAAGTAGTGTAATTTATGGAACTTTAATTTGACTAATTAAATTCATAGTTTTGAGTTTATAAAAAAACTTAACACGGCTTTTATAAGCAAACTTTTTGTAAATCAATTACATATCTGTTAAATTTGTATTTTAATTGTATTATATTATTTGTTTATTTATTTATTGATGACGATTTAATTTCGTTCTGAAATAAATGCTGAACTATTTAAATTGTGTTAAGTGCGAATGGATTAATTTTTCGTAATCCGACTGCACGAATTAGAGATATATATATTAAAATAGTTCATGCTTTAAAAATAAATTTAAAAAGACATATTTTAAAATATTTCATGCTTGAAAATTATTTTTAAAAGCATAAACGATAAATTGATATACTGTTTTCAAAAAAGTTATATTTGAAAGTCCGTTCGTCTTTCTATTCGGCGGCTGTGAAAATTGAAATTATTCGATTATTTATATGTTAAATTTGTGTTTACTTTTTAAATAACTTTAATTTTATATTACATATGTATTTAAACATTGTTAAATATTTGATTTCGGTAAAGATAATTAACTTGAGACAAATGCTGAACTATTTATGTTTTTTTAAGTGAAAGTGGATTATTAAAACTTTCCCGCACTGGATTCAGATTTAAAAAATTTTGAAAATCTTGAAAATTACTTTGATGAGAACAATGAATGAGTAAATTGCAATACAGTTTTGCAACGAATTGCATTTGAAAGTACTTTTTCCCTTTCATATAATTTTGTAAAAATGGAAAATGAGCAAAATTTATAAGTTAAAAAAATTGCAAAACCGAAATTGAATCGTGCGCTGTTTCCAAATAAAATATGACGCCAGCATTACGTATGAACTCTTTTGGATTTTATAATACAGATAGATGAACCATTTTTGTTTTGTTTTAGTCGTTTTTAAATAATTTGCAATTAATTCATGGATGTTTTTACCCTATCTGTAATGAAATTGAAACATTAATCAAAATTCTCAGCACTATCAGGACATCTGTAAAAAGTATTTGAAATTATATTTATTAAACAATTTAATAACTGTATCTTGCCTACTATGAGCGCTATTTATCAGTGTTTGTACGGGTCTTGAAATTTCATGGTCAAAAAATTCTTCGGTACCAGTATTTTCTTACAGAAAACTTCTGATTAAATAAGACGAAATTTCGCTTTTTTTTAACTATATTTATTTACGTGTAAAGAAATTGTGATATTTCACCTGGAAAATAACGTCAGCCGTACGTATCATGTTTATTTACACGAAGTTTCAATTCGTTTTCAAACTGCTTCTCTTCAACATCTTTATTATTAGCAACGTTTAATATTTAAGGCTGTTCCAAAGTTTTGCACTCAGCCACGGCCTAACTCCATTCTTCCCTTTCCTTATTCGCCCGTAGATGGCGTGAATACTGAGTGTAAATAATAATTATTAAATGTTACTTTTACACACAAAAACACGAAAAACGTCGCTGTATATGCGTTATAAAAGGTATAGATAAGATATATGTATATTTTGTCTCGGTGTTTTTTATACTAAAAACAGAAAATCTGAAAGATTTGAAGATAAATAAATACAATGCTTTAAGCATAAAAAATTAGAAATATATTTAATAACACACTAGTGTAACACGGAAAATAAAGATTAAAAGTAATTTTCTGCATTTAATTGCATTTAAATTCTTGATTGCTTGAAACATTGGGAATTCTGACCATAAAATATACAATAATTGCTTTTAAATAATATTTACTAATTTCAAAATATTAAGAAAATTGAAAAAACTTTTTTTTAAACTAAACTTTTATCAAATCAGTATAACTTTTAGGTAGCTTTTATTACAAAAAGTAAAAAGCTACCTATTGCAGCAGTCCGGAGGAAAGCACTTTCAGAAAATTTTGGTATATTTTCACCGATCTGACCCCCAGACCCCAAAACCACCCTCCGTTCAAATGTTGACATATATATATATATATATATATGTGTGTGTGTGTGTGTGTGTGATTTTTGTTATGCTATAACTAACGTATTTATGAACCGATTTGAATGAAACTTGGTATGTACATACTACATACAAATGTTTAGACCGAGTTCGTTGGCCAACATCATCCGCCATCTGGTTTCAAAATCGCGGCCATTTAAAATTTTTAAAAAAATTTTTAATTTAAAATTAAATGCGAAAAAATTAAAAGTTGAAAAATATTTTTCTTTCATATGTTAGAACTTAAAACAACGATTTCAGAACACTTTTTATTTTGTCTATATCTAAAAAATGATTGAGTTATAGCCCTTTGAATTTTTCTTATGGCTGACATTTTGAAACGATCTGATTTTCGTCACGTGATAATATGCTTATTTATGAATCGATTTGGATGTAACTTGGTGTGTGCACAGTACATAATGAGGCCTAAACCGAGTTCGTTAGCCAGTTCCATCCGCCAACTTGTTTCAAAATGTCAGCCATTTAAATATTTTTAAAAGATTTAAAATTAATATTATGTACAAAAAATAGAGAAATTGAAAAAAAATTTTCTTTTATGCATTTGACCTCGATACAAAGATTCCAGAGCATTTTTTGTTTCGTCTGTATCTTAAAAAATGGCTGAGTTATAGTACTTTTAATTTCTAGTGTTACTCACATTTTGAAATGATTCGATTTTCGTCATGTGATAACACGCGTATTTTTAAACCGATTTGGATGAAACTTGGTGCGTACATAGTACATAATGAGGCCTGAACCGAGTTCGTTGGCCAGTTCCATCCGCCTTCTTTTTTCAAAACGGAGGAATATTAAATTATTTTACAAAATTTAAATTGTAAAATTAGGTGCAAAAAGGTAAGAAATTGAAAACTTCTTTTGTGTGTTTGACCTTGATGCAAAGATTCCAGAGCATTTTTTGTTTCATCTATATCTTGAAAAATGGCTGAGTGAATGGCTCAATTTCCAGTGTGGTTGACATTTTGAAACGGTCTGAAATTTGTCAGGCGATATTACGCATATTTATAAATTGATTTGGATATAGCTCCGTGTGTTCATGGTACATACCAATGTCTTGACCGAGTTCACTAGCCAACTTCATCCGCCATCTTGTTTCAAAATGGCGGCCATTTAAGTTTGTCAAAAGCTTTTTAAAGTGTATAATGATGTACAAACAAAAAATTGGAAATTGAAAAAAGGTCCTTTCTAAAGTATTTATCTTAATAATAAATTCCGGGGTATTTTTTGCTTTGTCTTTACCTTAAAAAACGCCTGAGATATAGCAGTTTGAATTTCTAATGTGGGTGACATTAAAATAAAATCAATTTGAACGCGACAGCACTCGTATATATTAATCGATTTCGATATGAGTTTGCATGTGCACATGAATTAAGATTTCGACCAAGGTCATTTGTTTGTTTTATTCATCACGTTGTTTTAAAATGGCTTACACTTCATGATATCGCGGAATTTGGCGATTCTCTAAATCGCTTAAAATAAAACCAGGTTGAAAAAAATATGACTAATTTCTAAAAATTCCTATTAATATTCAGTATTGACAAAAACTAGCATTCAATCTTATAAAATCGGGTTCCACTAATTTGAGCTTCGTATGTTTGAATAATATTATTTAATTTAAAATAAATAAATAAATAAGTATATGAAAGCTGCATTTTCCTCCCGGCACTGCCGGAAGGACTTTTTAACACTAGAACCGCGGAAAATTTTACTCGCTTTCTATAAAAATAATTCACATCACAATTTTTATTAAAAACAATTTAACTTATGTATTTAAATTATTTTTGCGTAACCTAAATTTACCTTATTTCATAAAGAATTTACTGGTTTCAATCGACGTCTACCCATTAAATGCGGGTCAAAATGACCCGTCACCGCGGTTCTAGTGTTAAATAATTGAATTATTTTTTCATTAGATTTCGGATGGAAAAAAATAGGTGCATAAAGTTGATAGCGGACAATTTTGGAACAACGAAAATGAAATGTTTAGGGATATAAAATAATAATAATAATCATAAATTTTTATCATGTTTAGGAAAAAATTATTTTATCGGTTTGTACTCCAAATCTGAAGGATATTCACGAAAAAAAATTCTGGAATTTTTTAGAAAATCGTTTGAAACACAGTTAAAAGCCGTTTTATTTTTCTAAAAAAAAATAAAAATTGCAATTTTAGTCAAATTCTACTCAAGAAAACACAAGCGCGCAAGGTAAATTCTTGATTAGACACAGTCGGTAAAAGCGTCCATACAATTCTCAAGAGCCAAACTCAAATTCCCTGAAAACAAAGGAGTTTCGACTTTTTGTAAGGGGAATCGAATTTGGCCGTGGTTCAACAAAGCGAAATTTTCTTACACATTTACTGACTAATTTACTGAACCAATGCAAACTCATAAAACTGACAAGTACTGACTATCAAAGCTATTTCGAATCGAAATGAGTTTTCTATTTTTTGATAAATAAATTACTTATGGAGTTATGCGTATTTTTTGGTAACATAAATACCAATTTTTCTTCTTTCTCACGTTGGAAATTTCAAAAAATGATTCAATACGTTTTCTTTAACATTATTTTTTAATTTGCATTTACAAATTATGGAAAACGCTTTTCCATTGCATAATATACAAATAATAATAATTGCGAATTGTATGTGTTTCCGAAAATCAAAAGAACATATTATAATTTTAGTTCCTTTGGTTTTGAGAATAGCCTTAATATAGCCTTAATAACCTTAATATGCTTCATATGAATTATTTTTTTTTCTTCACAATAAAACTTTTTTTCACTTTCTTTTACGCTGTAAAAAAAAAAATCTATGACGTTGTTTAAAGGATCAAAATCTTCTTTCATTATAGCAAGTACTGATGAAAATCATATGGCTAAATATTTACTTTTGCATTTTTTACTTACATACTTTTACTTTTTTTAACATTTTTTTTATTAAGCTTGCAGGAAATTGTAGTAGTATGTTGTAGCCTCAGTGCTTAACTATTCTTTTATGAAAAGTGTCTATGGTCGAATGAATTTAATGTTTTTGAATGTGACCGTGTACTATGTTCTAATATTTGTACGTGGATGGGTTATCTATTCTCTTATTTCTCTAATAAAATATGCCAGATTTTTATGGTTATTTTTATTATTAATGACGTGAAAATTAGGTATCTGGGATCGTTCATCTACGATATATACTGCGCTAAGAATTAGATTAGACGAATTAGACGCATGTCACACATAATGGAAATATAAATTATATTTTCTCTGCTTAGTGCTTTGAAAGTTGAACTTTTCAAATGCTGAGTAGTCAGTTAAGTTTCTATTCAGCTGTTTTGTTGGTAGAACATTTGACAGCAGCTTCGCCAGCGTCTTAAGGAGTTATATTTTGGTATCTAACATGAATTAGTTTTGAAATACACGGAATTTTCCTGGATAGTGCTATTTTCGTGTTTTAAGGGATATTTATAGTGGCTTTTATAACGTTTATAGTGGCATTTTATATTGTTAAAAATTATAACACAATGACAAAAGAAGTATTAAAAACTACAAAAAATAATAACTCAAAAACAAATTGAGATACAGGTTTCCAACAAATTGCTTTTAAAAGTGTATTTTTTCCCTATACGATGGTGTAAAAATTGAAAATGCCATGTTTAGAAATTTGAAAATTGGCAGTACCGGAAATTGTAAAGCTGAAATTTCATTTAAGATCTGAAAAATTGTCATTCGAAGAAGACGTATGGTTACTCACAAATATGTTTGTCTTTTATAACATACATAGTGTAGATATAACTATATAAGAAAATGAATGATTTCAGAAAGGAAGAGACATTATCACCTCTTTATTTTGTTTTTAAAAAATTAATAAATTCTTTAGGAGGAGAATGACTGTTTAAATGATAATCTCTTAGATATGTTTCACCTTTATCTAACTGTAAAATAAGCATTTATTTTTTTTCAAAAAACAAGGATTTTTTTTAAATATACCTTTAATATGTTTAATTGAGCTTTTCAACTTAAACTTGCCAGATTCTGCGTGTTTTACATTTATTTTAAGCATCCCTGGAACCTGAAATCCATTAGAATGAGGTTGTTTGATCATACTGTTCATGTATACGTGAAATGATGGAAGATTATTATATCAACAAAGTGCTGTTGCGACAAACACCTGTCTTCATTTATCAGTGGAGCTCGATCTTGCATCCATTTGATGCCAAATAAGTCATTGATACAACTCATGAGTAACACATTTCGTCCATATTACTGCCCAGTGCTTTTCAGAAACTACACGCGTTTCTATACTTGTAAAAATCTTCCCTTAAGAAAACGAAAACAATGCAGTTCCAAAACGAATGTACTTGCGATGCCACACCACATAATCACTATGGATTCGTGACATGGTAGTGATTGCAAATCATTGATTTTTTTCAGCGAATGTACACAGCCTTCGGAATTTCTAATTAATAAGAAATTAGTCTTGTTCATACACAGTATGTGTAGAGACCGTCTGTTACCTCGATCATACTTGATGATGAACTCATTCGCAATTTCTAAACGGTGTCTTTTGTGACCACATTGGACGTTTTTTCTGGACACATTGGAATCGATATGGAATAATGTGAATACGGAACACAGAATTTTGAAAATATTCAAAAAGTAGAAACACGTGTTGCAATTTCACGCCAGGCTTTCATCGTCCATATGTGCACTTCAGAAAGAAGCTCGATAGGAACTAATAGTTTTTCGATCGAGATGCGTGATATGTTTAACAAAGTTTTTCAAATTTCTCAATAAGCCCGTGCAGCTTACATGAACATGTGCCTTGTTGTAATAGATAGTTTCGGCGTATACTCTTAGCTGCATTTTGCTCATTTGTATAAAATATCTTCACTAGTTATAAAGGTGATTCGTTTTAATTAGCATTAAGAAAATTTGTGTGAGCATTCGATTTAATAACTGCTTTCTCGGACCTATTTTAACGGAGAAGTACTCAACTGTGCGTCCCGAACGAAGGTAGGACAAAGTGTTTCTGAATTGTATTTCCTCTGTATCACTACAGTGAGTTATAAAAGTCTTCTCATGAGTTATGCGCTGTCCGTGTTTATCATCTCATCGTATACGTCATTTTTAATGGGTGTTGATTTTTGCAAATTTTAAAATTTTGTTACTCTAAGTGCAACAATGAGAGCTCGACTGTCCTTCTTCACAGAATTATCAAGCATATACTCTAAAATAATCACATGTCAGGCTTCATTCCGTTTACTAGAATAGTACGGTCTCCACGACATTGTAAATCGGGAAGAAATTATTATCAAGACTATTGGAAGAAATTGTTTGTTTCTAACTTACAATATTTAATTAAAATTTACAGAATAATATATCGAAATTTTTATTCCAAATCGATATTAATAAAATATTTGTTAAGGAATTATATGTAAATACATATATAGGATCTACCATTCAAAAACTGCTAATTTGTAAGATGACAAAAAGTATCAGATATAATTTCATTCGGGCAATTTTCTAAAAAGAGTCTACTATTTAAACGTCATTGTTTGTATAAATTCATCCTCATTAAGATATATTGCCTTGAACGATAGTTTCTAATACATATTTATTTTAGCAAACTAGTTCACGATTACTAATTATTATTTATTTTTGTCAGTACTATATGGAGCTATTACTGAAAACATTATGTTTTAGGATTTGTAAATGATAGTTTAAGAAAAAATATTATGTTTAATTTTAAATATAGCCCATTTTAATTGATCTAGGATTCGTTAGAAAAAATATCTAAAATACAAAGAAAACATTTTTTCTGTGGTTATGCCCCTTTTATGTACTCTTTTAAAGTTTTCTGTATAAAAAAACGCGTTTATCCTTCTGGAGAAATCTCCATTTTCGAATTTTCCAAGAAAGAGTTCAGAAAGATGCTGCTAAAATATGATCCATAACATTTTACATTTCAGCAGCGTATTTTATATCATTTTACATTGAAACAGATTCGATTTATTATCCATTTCTACCAAGGGTTACGAATATATTTCATATTGGTATCAGTACGTTCGATCGTGCAGAAACTCGCTTTAAGTTCGAGCCTTGTGAACAGATTTAAGATTCAGGATTTGCTTTCAACCACTATAGAAAATGACAGTCAATATCTTCTTCGGTTGTCATAAAGCAATTCTTTCGATTCATGCAAACAGAAATGGAACTTAAAGCGAAATTTTTCTAAACTAAGTAAAGTCACATGAGGATAAACCAAGTTTCAAGACATTTCTTTTCGGCAAAGTGAAATGTACCTTACTTCTGCATTCGATATTTGAATAATTCTAGAAACACAGAAAGAATAGTTGTACGCGCTCTACTCATCTTGTTCCATTCCTCAAGAAAAAGAAAAAAATGTCTTTGTAAATTAGCGCTTCGTTCGCCTTCTCTGTCTACCATATGATTGGAAAATATCGACCTCGACCAATCAATAAGAGGTACTCCCTGCTGAAATGCAAATGTACCCTTTGGGTGGGCGGGAAACAGGAGCGAGAGATGATCTGCCGCCCGCGCTTTTCCCAGGCCTTCTCCCAGAACAAGACGCAAATGCTTCGCTTTTCTCAAACTGAGGTTTTATATTGACATAAAAGTAGAAACTAGTAAACCTTATTCAAGTGTTTTGTTGCTTTAAGCAGTAAAGTATGAATAATAGAAAACCTAGCTTTCAAAGAGAGCATTATCTTTAAAGCAGAATCTGTAGCTTATAGACTCAATATCATTAAAATTCCCTTTTATGGTATTGGATATTCACTTTACGGACAATATAGATGATCATCACAAAGCACTAAAAGTTTTGACCAGTGAAAATGTACCATTTCTTTTTTCTTCTTATTATTTTAACCACAATTACTTTAATAGTTAATAATTATTATTATTGTCTAAGAATATAATTTCAGGTGACAATGAAAAATTTGAGTCAATAATAAAAGAGCTGAACAGTCATCATTTGAAAATCTACATCTTATTCCTGATTCAGTAATGATAGAGAAATCCTATTTTACCAGGATATTAATGCATGGTTGTCTAAAACTGACTACCAAAATCAAACATAAATTTCCATTACATTTAATTATTTGAAAATTATGTGACATGTTTGGGGCATCTAAGATTTTTATTCCAACTTAATTAATGAGTTCAGAATACTAGTATGCGTTGCCAACATTTGCAATTCCCTTGGTTAATGGTCAGCTCTAATCTGACTTCAAACTGCTTCTTCCATTTGTTTCACTCTTCACTACAATAAGTACATACCAGTTCACTGTACTACCATTCACTACATTCCAGTAATCCTCGACCTTAAAAACACTGATTGATAATGTTGGCGACTATTTTCTTAATAAAAAGACAATTTTACTAAACATTTATTTGATCACTGTAGCAACAACTTTCGGAAAATGTTTTCATTAAAAACTTGTATTTAATAAGTGGTAAGCGCAACACTTGGATTATCTGTAACTTTAATTTAGTCTTAGTTGCAAAAATAAAACAAAGTCTAGAATCCTTTAAACTTCGTATCCTATTTCTTTCTAGTTCTTTACATACAAACACAAAAAAAGACATAGAATGTATGAAAAAATATACCTTTATTTTCAAATATAATTACAAACAATGATTTGACAAAGAATATGACAGAAAGTTGTAAAGAAATTTAATTGCAATGCTTTTCCATTATATAAAAGCACAAAGAAGGATGTAGAATATATGAAAAGATATACCTCTATTTTCAAATTTAATAATAAGCAATGTTTTGACAAATAGTATGGCAGAAAGATGTAGAGAAATTTAAATACTATGTTCCTACAGGGAGTCGACCTAAGATGTTATAAACTTCGATATGCATTAGGGTACATCTAGACGACTCGGAATCACATAAGAATGCTGGATCGGAAACGGCTTTTGACACAGTAAGGGATTTCGCAGTTTTGCGAGTGGGGTACTTTTTAAAATTCAGATTTCTTGAACGGCACGGTAATGAAACAGAAAATTAGGATTCGTGTTTATAAACATGTAAACGTAAGAAAAAGCAGCATTTTCTTACGGACAGTAGGCATTTTCTATACACACGTTTTGAGGGACCTCTAAAACCTTAAAACATATAATTCCGTCGAAAACTTGAAACCGAAAAATATTTAAATTACATTACTTTGTTCTATTAAAAATAGAAGAAAGTAAAAATATTTACTAAAAAAAAACTTTTATTATTTAAAAAAATGCAACTTTTTAAAGTTTTATTTTAGGGAGACTAGTTTTATATATTCATTTTTTTTAATACTGTCAATAGAAATAAAATACAAAATTAATTAAAACACTCTCTTTTAATATTCATACTATTTTATTTATTAACCAATGAAAATAATTAATTCTTAAATCCTAAATTCATTTTAAATTACCTGTTACAGAAATTCTTAATGCAGTCCAGTATTTTTTTATTATAGGGCCTCGGCATTATTTTAAAATGTTTGGTACTTTTGGGTTTTAGAAAATGACATTTGATGATTGATCTGACGAACTTTTATTCCTGTTTATATACGTATTTGCATATGTTATTGTTTTTACATACAAATTGCTTCTATTGATACATGAAAAATAAAAATGAGATAAACATAAACTAGTTGGATGTGCCAATCCCAAAACTTTCTTCTATCTCATACGTACATTTTAATATTTAAAAAAAAAAATAGTTACTAATTTTAACACTTTAATAATTTTAATTCAATACCACACCAACTTTGATTTTCATCTTAAATTTCTGCTTCAGTCAATTAATCGGAGTAAAAACGAATTTCCGTGTCTGCACGAGCCGATGGGCAGTAGAATGATAGGCAGATTTTTTTTTCAAATTCAGGGAGGAACTACTTGCCTTACCAAAAAATAATCATACACAAAAAATTTAGTTGAGTTCTAGAACTAACTTCATACACTTTTAGATGGTGCAATATTGAAAATGGCATAAAATTCGCTATTGCAGCACCCCCTTCCGGCGTATTTTTTTCAAATTCAGGGAGGACAAACTAGATATAGCCATACACTTACACAAAAAATTTGGTTCAATTCGATACATAACTTCATATACTTTTGGTCGGTACAACATTGAAAATGGCACAAAAATTGCGATTGCAGCTTCCTCTTCCAGCGGATTTTTTCCAAATTCAGGGAGAACCAACTAGCCATAGCCATACACTTACACAAAAGATTTGGTTCAATTCGATGCATAACTTCATATATTTTTGGTCGGTACAATATTGAAAATGGCACAAAATTCGCGATTGCAGCGCCCCCTTCCGGTGGATTTTTTCAAAACATAAGGAGGATCTGCTTGCCACAGCCAAAAACATTAAAAAAATTTTGTTCAATTCTATGCATAACTTCATACACTTTTTGATGGTAGAATGGCGACATACGGACACAGACACACACACAGACAGACATTTTGTAAAAACATGATTTTTAGAATCTCTGACCCCTAAAACATGTAAATCCGTCGAAAACCGAAAGTCGAAAAAATTTCGATTACAATACTTACTTCTATTGAAGATAGAAGGAAGTAAAAAGCTTCTTTATATTAAATCAGATGTATAAATACACAAAATTGTATACTTATTTCTTGCGAATAAGAAATGGTGGATAGATTTTCAGAAAACATGTATGAGAATTTGTCCTTTCTCGCGAAGGCTACTATAGTCGAAAAGTATTTGCATTTCTAATACATAATACTTTCAGACTACAGGTGTATAAAATCTAAATATTAATTGGGAAACAAGGATCTATTTATTACTGTTGTGATCCAAAAGAGGTCAAGTAAAATAAATTTTGAAATCTTAAATGAATTTACTGTATTTTATATAAAATTTAATATATTACTTCGAATGCACATCCATTCACTCAAACTGTAAATGAAAGTAGAGTTGCAGCAAGAGTTTTCCCTGGCATATAAGACATCTCGAGTACTTGCAAGTTACACTTATAGTCTGCGAATATGCCTAGCTATCATAAAAATTACATTGTAAGACTTTTTTCGTGATTTGGTTTCTCGGCTTCCAAAAGTAAGCTTTGTAACTCACAGACGAGGCATAAAGTAATCTAATTTATGGGTCATTTTCACCATTCCCTTACATTTCATGGTAAGGGATTTGACATTTCAAATAAAACTATTAGAAATTAACTAGCTTGTATAATTTCTAACTTAGATAATAATACACATATCTTCTGAAACTATTTAGTAAACAATACTTAATTACAAAAGTGCAAAAATCATTATTTTAATATTAAAATTTACAGTAATAGACTTAACAGTGGAAAAAAATACCAACTTTGATGAAAGCTTATTCTTGCCACTATTACATTGCTTCACAATTGAAGAGTAAAAAATGGCAAGTAGTAGTTGCGTGAATAGTTTAACTATATCGGCGAATATTTGCTGCTAACTTTAGGCAAAATTAGAAAACTTATTTTTACTAAAATAATCACAAGGTAACGTACTTGACGCAAAGTGAGAGACACGAAATTTCTCCGAATTTCCTAAAGAAAATACCTCTTGTGTAAACAATTTTTTTCATTATTATAGAACATTAACAGCTCATGTTTAAAATAATTAAATCTCTTTATTTAAAAAAGTTAAATTAAGTTTAAAAAATAACAGTTAATTACATAAAACTTGGAATGGGACAGGTATTTTTGCTTAGAATCACAATTTTAAAGTTTTATATCTCCAAAATTTTTATTGATTTTTTACATTTTTCATGTTAGAAATGTTCAATATAATCTTTTTTAGCTAATGCATAGCTGAAATCAAACTTTAAATATTAATTTATGTTTGAATTTTCTTCTTTTTACTCTTGGTCAGCATATGTAGGCCAAATTTGAAAATGGCCCTTATACATTGTTTAACATATGGGTATTAAGTTTAACAAATTTTAATAAGCGAGGTCAAACTCTTTCATGGAATATAGAACTATTGTGTATATATGTATAAATGATATTAAGTTCATATTGAAATGGCGACTGTTATTTTAATAGTACATTTTTGCATAACAACAATATTAAAAGTACAGTGTGCTTCAGTAAATATTCTTATTTTATTGTGCTGTCTTCAAAGTATTATACATGAGAATTTCCAAATTTAATAAGTTATCTTTAACAGATCAATTAACATGAAGTGATTCATAAAAGAGTGGTATTTTAATTCATTACAAAAATGTATGAATAACAGGATTGGGAATTAAATTAATTCTGCTGTTCAAACTATTTTAACTGTCATAACTGCACATTTGATAACCTTATGTTGAAATATCAAATCAAACTAATTTAGCACACAAATTCAATTTCATATAATTTAGAACTGACATGCTTAAAATTTTCTTAAAATCCAAATCTGTAACTTTCAGAAAAAGCTGTACAATTATTTCAACCCAAGTATCCATAAAAATTTCTAAGCTTTATATTTCTAAAATCTTTTGCGTTCTTTTAAATGCATAAAGTTAAAATTCCATAAGTGGACATATTGCCAAGCTTGTATAAAATATGATATAACTAGCGAATTATATCTCAATCAATGGAAAAATCTAGGAATTGCTATTTTTATATTCTTGTTTAAAAGCATAAAAATAGTAATAAACAATACTGTATGCAGACAATTAATAATAAAAATAAACTAAACACACATCAATCAGTATATAAATTCCTATTTTATAAACAATAACAAAAAAGAATGCAACATCAATCATTTAATTTAAAATTTTAATTAATGAAAAGTTTTAATTTTCAATGATAACGATAAGTGTAAATACCGAGAAAATACGGAAAAGCAGTTAACAATCATCTATTAAAAATGAATAATTTTTGCAATATGAATTTATTTAATTTTTGAACGAGTGGTTGCAAAAAAATGGTAAAATTATTCGAATTAAATTAATCACAAATATTACTCATGTTGGAAAAAATATTATCAAGAGCAAAATATTTTAAGTACATGCTCTTCAACGTTTATACTTCTTTTCGTAATTTCAAAATATAAATCAATTCTGCTCAAGTTTGCTAAACATCAATATACAGTTATGTTTGCAAAAAGATCTATCGGGGAAAATATCTACGGGAAAAACAAACAGCCTACGGTTTTATTTTGATCTAGACTTTGTCCAAACCAGAGGGCGAGCATTTTCACTGTCAGAAAAATTCGTCTTTATACGTTAAATTATTCGTCACTTTTAAAGAAATAATACCCGTACTCTTAGAAAACTTTTTTTTTTAATAAAAACATATAACGTACGCAATTTTTACCTTGTTTTAAACAGAAAATATATAATATGAACTTTAAAATTGCTAATTAACTATTTACATCTCTATTTCATTTAATCGCCTTTTAAGCAAAAGTGAATATTTTAAAGTTCAAATTATATTCTTTTTAACATTTTTCTTCTTTAATTCTACCCGGAAGTCTGAAAATGAGAGGATTATTCCATTTATTCCTTGTACTCATGCGTATTGGTTGTATCAGTATCAAAGTTCATTTATTTTTAAAATCAATAACCAAGATTTCAATAAATTAAAATTTCTAATTTATTCAATATGAAACAAAAATAATTGTTTTAAATTTCGTAGCATAATAATTTTCTTATTTATTTGAACTTATTTGCAATTTAGTTTTCAAAGTATTAAAAAAAAATATTCACATGTAAATATATTCAAAACCAACTCATTTAATATGCATATAGTAGATCAATCCAGTAAAGAAAAAAATCGATTTTATTCGGAAAGAAAACATTTCTTCTCGAATTTAATTTAAAATATGATATTAATATTTTACATCTAATAATCAAATTATATCTTTAAAAAATTAGTTTAATGCGTAGTAATTTTTCTTCTCTATTCTTCTATAAATGTTAAAACATTAACCATTATCTTTCATAGCGTGCGATTGGATGAGCGGGTCTCCAGTTTTAAAACTAGGTGGATTCACGGACGAACGAAAAACGTATTTTAAAAAAACTCCTTTTTTCAGGTTAAGGCGACAGTAGACATTTAAAATCACGAAATTTGGCAAAGGAATAGATTTTTTCTTTTCGAGATTCATGAAGCTAGATGCTCAAATTTATCTGGTGCCAAAATAATTTTTCAATTCTGACGCTTCTTCGTAAAGGTATAAGCTTTTAAATTTGTAAAAACTGTACACATTTATGCAGTTTATTTTACTTAAAATACTGTTTGAGAATTATGCACATTTCTAACGTTTGAAACGTTCCATGCGCATTCCTAATTATCAGATTCTTTTAAAATTTATACTCAATACCCTCTATACAATAATAAATAAAAGTTAGCATAAAAAGTTGCATTTAAAAAATATTTTAATGTTGAAATTTAAATGAATATAAAAAAATACACTTTGAAAAAAGAAAAAAAGAAGCATAACTATAAAAAAAAATCTACTTATAAGTTTAGCAAACTTTTACAATTCATCCCAACATCCATTGTAATATACAGGGTGAGTCATAAATATCGAAACAATAGGCTATCTCCTTAAATATTGCCCCTAGACCCATATTTCCAGTTGTAAAGTTTCATAAAAAAAGTTGAATTTTTTGATAAAATAAGTTGCAACTCCATGGGGGGTCTATTTTAATAAATACTAAATTTACATTTTTATACGGCCCCCAGAGGATAAAACTTCCAATTAGAAAAAATTTTCCTTATCCATTCCTGAATTGAACAGAAAAAAATTCGTCTTGATATCTTCAAAACTCAGAGAGTTATGACAATTTTAATAAATCGTGAGGTTTCAAGGGACCAGACACAAATTGATGTGCGTGTAATTGATGAAACAATGTTGCTGTAATGTGACCAAGAAAGATTTATTTTATTTATTTCTTTATAGAGTTAAAATTTTGAATGGTTTTGTTATGGTTAACCGTATAATTTGTAAGCATTATCACATCATAAAACTTCTTAATAAAATATTTTTTTCCAAAAAATTTAGAGTAAATTAAAATTCTTATAACTCAAAATATTATTTGTCGCGTTGATTTTTTTTCTTTTGATTAAATGAAAATGTCTGGTTTTCAATTTTGATTCAGCATTTTAAATAATATATTTTTTTAAATAAAAGTATTTAAAATAGCAATATAAAAAAAGATGTAATTCTTTGTAAACAAATCATATTTTTAAAAGCAAATTTTCTGAGGTAGAAAGTTCTTTCGGCGCGTTGGGCTTTTTTTTTTTTATTTTTTTTTTTTTTTAGGTGTTAAAAACTATTGAATTCGCATGACTATTACCGTAACTGGCAGTTATTGACTTCTGTCAGTTTAAAAATGAGAAATACTGAAATAAAAACGTTTGATGCAGAAAAGTGCATTTAGTTTTACACAAAGATGGGCTCCTGACGTTTAAATGTTTTTTAAAAGTTTCTAGGTGATTAACTCCGTCCTGTATAGTTTCAATTTCAGATTTTGTTTAAGTTTTGCCATTCTCACCTTCTTTAATTACTGTTTAAATGCGTCAGTTGATTTAAATCTCATTTTTTTATCACGTCGATTTCAAATTTTTTCATTGTTTTGGCCCTGTCAACTTCATAATTGAAAGTAATTTCATAAGATGTTTGGTTCGAACGCATTAAACCTTGATCAATTAAATACACTTATAACGGAATATTAGTAGGAGCATGGCATAACAAAATACGCAACATAAACGTTATAGTCTTATACTTTAACATTCGAATAAATATTTTTGTTTTTTTTAATTCTCTTTGGAATAAATAAACTACTCGGATGTAGCAATCTGAGGACTCTAAAGATACGAAATTCCGTGCATAAATACTTGATATCACTGAAATTGTGTAAATTATACAAAATTCAGTATAACAGTGCCACCTGAAAGATGATAAATACAAAAATGTAAACAAAACCAATTCATGTCAAGAAGTAATTGAATCTGACTTTTTATGGAAATTCCTGCATTAGTTCTTAAGATAAAGCTATTGAAGAAATCGTAACAAATGCAGTGTTGCAGCCCCACACGTGGAGCTATTTACAAAATATAAACAACATCAATTCATGTCAAGGACTAACTGAAATTGAAGTTTGATGATATTCCTTGCATTAATTCTGGAGATACAGCTATTGTGGAAATCGCACAAAAGCCTGTACAGTAGGGACATCTGTTAAGCTATTCACACCAAAAACTAATCAGCACCAATTTATATCAAAGACTAACTAAATATAATTTTTTATTAAATTCCGTGGATTAGTTCTTTACAAGAGCGCTCACAAAATTTATGTTATATACAAAGATACAGGAGCAGTGATTCACAGACATACATTTTGTAAAAACATGTTTTTTGGTATCTCTGAGCCCTAAAACGCGTGAGTCCGTCGAAAACCGGAATTCAAAATTTTCATGAATACAATACTTTCTTTTGTAAAGATAGAAGAAAGTAAAAATAGGTTTAAAACCATCATAAATTTTGAAGCTGAAAGTAAAAAGTAGATTTTTGAAAATATTTCTGTGTAATTTATTAAAATATATTTCCAATGATTCCGTTAATAGCAGTGTCATTATCGCTATTACTATTTTTACTGAACTTATTGCCTGCGGCAATACGTTTTTACGGCATTTTAATGAGAGTTTAATTAATATCACTTAATTTAATAACACTTTTAATAAGTGCTTAATAAGATGGTCCGGCCAGTGGGTCGTGTCAGTTACGAGGCTGGCGCCAAGCTCGAAATATTGCAGACATCTAGCATATTTCAAGGAAGTTTAAAGCAAAAATTTTTACGCTTTTATTTTATATCTAGAAGTTAAAGTATTGTCTTGGATCGACATTTAATAATGCGTAAATTTATAGTCGATCCCTAAATTGTATTTCAAATGAACTGATATCGCTGCGCTCAGAAGTATGCTTAAGTGGTGTAAGTCACGAATTTTGGAAAACTTTGGATTTTAATATCTTTCGGGAATTTGTAGATATCGAGATGATTTTTTTTTTTTTTTTTTTTTTTTTTTTTTTTTTTTTTTTTGTTCAATTCAGGAATGGATAAGGAAAAATTTTCTAATTGGAATTTTTATCCTCTGGGGGCCGTATAAAAATTTAATTTTCGTATTTTTTAAAATAGATCCCCCCCCCCCCCATGGAGTTACAACTTATCAAAAAATTCACCTTTTTTTATGAAACTTTGCAATTGGAAGTATTGGTCTAGGGACAATATTTAAGGAGATAGCCTATTGTTTCGATATTTATGACTCACCCTGTACAAAAAATATCTTATGACTAAAGATTGTCGTATTTTATGTGAATTAAATGCACATGGGACATTATAAATATGACAACTTCGTTATTTTAAAAATTTAAAAACTGAATAATTTAAAAACTTTTTATTATTTTTTAACCACATTTTGAATATTACCATTTGATCTTGCCATTAACACTTTTGCCAATTTTCAAATGAATCAGGGAATGAAATATAGGGATTTGATTTTTAATGTCCACTGTCCCCTTAAGAAAATTTTCTGTCGTAGAACAGAAAATAAAAGAATGGAAATTTCTTCAGTTATCGGATATAGGGGAGACTAGGGAAGCTTGACCCATCCTTCAGTATTCATATGTAAAAGATTTCCAGAGTTTTGTCAGTAAATTAAAACAAAAATTACTGAAATGCTCTAACAAGTCTTTATTTCAAGTAGATAATTGAAACAGGTGTGGAATAATCAATTGTGAAGAGTTTTCACCTTATTTTTAGAAGCATTTTGTAACACTTTCTCAGATAAAACCTATCATAGAGTAGATTTCAAGTAATGCAGAAATATTGAGGTTCTATTCCAGGCATAAAAATGGTACAGTAAATTAGACTGAACTCTGTACTATAGTTTAAAAAGGTGGCTATGTGAAAGACTTGAGCCAATCAATGTGAGAGAGGATTGATCAGATGATTACAACTCTTTTAGTTAAATGTTTTAGGAAAACTTTTTATCACATACGGTATATAATGAAGGCTTACATTTCAAAAATAATGAAAATTTATTCTGCAAAGCTACAGTAAAGTGGAGAGACTGAAAGGAAAATATTTAAAATTATTGATTTAGAAAAGATGCGAAAAATTGCTACAGAAGAAAGAAAAAAATTTATGAAATATAAACTCGAATGCTGAGGAGGACTTTTATTTTATTTAAATAGTAACCATAGTAGGGAAAAAGAAAGGATGGAAAACGCTAGAAAGTATGAAAGCAGCAACCTTAAGAAATGTTAAGTGACCGTACCTCTACAATAGAATGTAACATTGAACAAAACACTTTAGGTAGGTATGTACACAACTTTCGCCAAAATGAACACAATGAGATTAAGCCAAATCAAGTGGCAACTTGTATTACCAAAGGTTGAGTGTCGCAAAGAGTGAGCAGTTAAAACGTACTCTTTTTCTGTATCTTGAATTCTGCCTAATTATTTTATTTACACATCGCATATTTCCAAGTAATTTTTAATAATCATTAAATCATTTAGCGTAAATTTATTTTGCCTTTTTTTAAAATGATATTATTTCACTTAACAAATATTTCAATATAAAAATAAAGTAGCCAAGCCATTCATGTAATGGGTAAAACATCTCATATGTGGGAAGCCATGGCCCATTATTTTTTCATGTTTCAAATATATAATTTATTAAGTTTCTTATACAGTACGCTTATGCGGAAATTTTATTTTTATAATTAATTGCATAACGAATAAATATATATATGGAACTTTATTCTACGTTCAATATTTAAAAAATCAAAAGTTATTCTGTAAAAAATGGGTCAACCCTCCCTGTCTCCCTTCTACCGGTAGAAGCGCTGCCAGGAATATCTTCACGAATTGATGAAAGTACTACTGAGAGTGTACAAACGCGAATAGACACAAGCATATTTCGATGATTTAAAAGAACAGTAATTTCTGAAATACTATGACTTTCTGGTTTTAATTTCCATATCCTAGTCCCCTCTTCCAGCTGCCTTCTTAGCTTGAGGCATCTTTGATAACTGAATCTATAAAAGATGAACTTAATAACCTTATTTATTTCACACAATTCATAACCAATTTGCATTTTTCGTAACTAGTCCCAAATATTCAAAATTGTATCTAAATTTGCGTTAATTTATGTCTAGTTGCAAAAATTGACTATTTTAGCAGATTTAAAGATATTTAAGAGCTACTTCTTTCAAGTTATCGTCTAACATGTTAATTATGCATTTTTTGTAACATAATAATTTGTTTTTATTAATTTGGGACAAATATTATCGTCCAAATTTTTGCAATATGATTGTAAAAACTTACATTTATGGTCACATTTGTGCTTAAATCTGGAATTAACTGTGGTATACGATTTTTATTAGCTAAAGGATTTTATTTTCGGTTGGTTTCTAGAGTTGAAGTCTCAGTAAAAAAATTAGAAAAGGATTCGTGAAAACCAATTTTAAATAAAAAATATATACATATTGGAGAACATTTACAAGATAACGCATGGCTACATAACTTTCGGCTCATAATTTAATGGGATAACTTGCTTAAAAGTATGCAATATAAATAAAAGAAAATAAAAAGAATGCATAATTATTTGCTATGTTTTCAATGTTTAATTATTGTAAAAAACAATTATTTTCTATTTATATTTTTTATTTAATAACTAATCAATCAAGATGGAATAACATATCCCAAGTGTACATGTTATATATACAGAAACTGGAATGTGAATGATCTTTTTTTTTTATTTTAAGTGTATAAAAATAAAGTATTAAATAATTCAATTATAGTATTATATGTGCTTCAATTTTTTGTGGTTTTTGTTATTGTCATTTGCAACCTATAGTGCTTTCTCAAGAATCATATCTTTCTGCCAGTAGTTCTGAAATTGAAATTAAGAATTATAATCTCTAAGTTATCACGATATTAAATTGAAAATATATCATACCGTTATTATTCTGAAAATCCCAAGAGAGGCTTTCAATAACTTGATAAAATAGAATCATTTAAATTTATCAAACATGCCGCCATATTATTCATTCATCTTTGAGGCTATTAAGTATGCTGGTGATAACTTTGATCATAAGGACAAGAGGATTGACGCGCTTCAGCGATAACAGACATGCAACAGTAACTTCAAACTTAGAAACAACGATAACCTCTTACCCAACATTCTCAGATGAATTTTTAATTATCCAAAAGTCTGAGCACAAGGACAGCGCTATCAGCAGCATACAAATTAAGATTTTATGTATTATTGATATCGAAAGCCTGTTTTTGTAACTTGAAATTAGCATAAACAATATTTACCTTTAAAGAATTGCTTTTAAAGCAGCAAAATCAAAATAAGGTTTTTTTTTCGTCACGCGTATTTTAAAAGCATAATAATTGTCCAAAAGTGATTTTTTTCATTAAGACAATGTCACTAATAAAATTTGTTTTATTTTTTTTAAAGAAAGAACAGTGAAGGTTCTGATCATAGAAGACTAACCGGCATGCTGGAAGTCCAATACATAATTTAATTTGTACATGGGTTCTCCTAGCTATAATAATACTGATTCAACTAATAATGTGCAAATATAGATATCGTAAATAAATGCAAGTGGATTGTTTGTAAAACTTTGGACAGTCAAACTAGTAGTTAAAACATCCTAAATTAAAAACACTTTCCAAAGTAATTCTAACGGACTGCAACCAAAACGATGTGAATTATTCATTTAAGAATACAAACAAATATAGGATTCAATTAACAAAACAATACGAATGTGGCTCTAATTAACAATGAAAGTAAAAGTTACGTAACAGAAAAACTTGTTCGGCTTTTGACGAGTCGCAATGTTTTACAGTTTGAATACCATTTTTTTTTTCAAACAATAATATTTGCAATAGATTCCTATTCCATATGTTAAACAAATTTACTGCGAAAATTATTGTTTAGAAATTGCAAGTCGAAAATAGATCTGTTTGGCCCTTTGTTGAGCACAATATAGCATATTTTGAACAAAAATTTTGAACTATTGCAAAGTCATTTTAGAAATCAATGCATACTTTTACAAGAATCATATTTACACATTTTTAAATTAAATTTAAAAACCCCGTTTTATAAGTGAAATTTTAATTTGGATATATATCTGAATGATTTATAAGCTTACATTCTTATGCACCTATAAAAAGGCTCTTATAATTTTTAGAAACAGAATTGCACACACATTTAAGTTAAAACAATTATACGCATATTTGAAAGAATGAATGAATATGGTAAGAATAAACTGTGTCTGTGTGTATTTGTACCGATGTAAGCATAAAAGTGTAATCATGCAAGCATAAATAATTTTCTGGAGAAATGCATTACGAAGTCCGAAAAACAGAAGTTCAAAAACCAGTCATCCACATACTAGAGGAGAGAGATGATGAATTTTAAGAAGTCCCCTTCTTTATTAGAAGTCCATCTTCGCCACGCAAATTATCAAATGGAATTCTTTAACTTTACCGATGCATGTTTTGTAGATATGTGGTGCAGTATTAACACAAGATAGTAATCATAATGCTTATATTTTTTACGCTTCACGAAGTCTTTGAAATAAATATATGGTTCTGTAAAGTTCGAAAATGTCACTGCTTTTTACTGCGCTTCAGAGATTTCGCTTAAGAGCATGTCACACAAAAGCAAGATTCGAGCACTGTTTATACAGATAGATAATAATGTATTACGACAGAATGCTGTTGGAATTAAAAATAGAAGAAAATTTCATACATGTTTACCTTTGAATATTTGTATCAAAAATTGGTGTTTATACGTTTTTTAGAAAAAGCACAGAAAACTGGTTAATGTATGTGAGAAAATGAAGTTCTGAAGCTTACATAACGGAACACATTCCAACATTTTTTTTTTTCTAAACATGAAAGATAGCCTACTTACCTTGTTTCATGAGTTTCCTAAAAGATTTTAAATAAGTTTATCCGCTGTAAGCGCTTAAATTAAATCACTTGTAGGGAATATAGACTATCAGTAATATAGTATGTTGTTTTGGAGAAATTAATTATATTATTTCTAATAATATTTCCGAATTCAAAAATTTATTTTTCAATAAATTACTAAGCAGAATAGATTAAAACATATTCATTATATTATATTTTCTTACAATACCAATATGTAAAGTGAAATGTATTTCTATGAACATTATTAAATTATATATTTGTCAGATTACACCTATTTAAAATTTAAACAAATAAAGAATCACATCAATCGAGCAATTACATGTTCCGAGTTCTAATATGTAGCAGAATTTTCAAGGTGTATAAATGATAGGAGATTTTTTTAATAATTGGCATTTTTTTTTTCATTTAAAGATAATGGAGAATGCATAATTATTTCTAAGAAAAAAACCAGGAAAAAAACCATTTTATGGTTGTGTAAGTTTTTTGTTTATAATCAGAAGCATTATCACTATACAATCATTTTTTCAGTATTTAAACTACAACTGAGACATTAGAAATCTGTTTTAAATTTTCATTACATCATAGTTCATGGTGCTTGAAATTTTTAGTAAGATAATTCAAACTACAGGAGTTTTCCCCTTAACTTTATACTGCAAAAAAGGTTTTTTTTTTTTGGTTATGTACTATTAGTTTTAAAACCAATATTTTTTAATAGCAGTTTACTGTGATTATCTGAAATGAATAATTTTATTTAAATATAGTGGTTGAATGACACGCGCGTCAAGTATACGTGACGCATAAGGTGCTCAGACATCTTAATTATTTGCCCCAATTATTTTTTATTGTTAATTTTGCCTATTTAATAAGGACGTTTTCTCGATTCAATTAAGCAAAACTTTCTGTTTCGAGAAACCGATGATGAAGGATAAAAAACTCTATAAAACACTCTCGTCAAGAAGGGGTTAAAGGAAAATTTTTAATTGATTCTTATATGCAACATTTGCCCTGTTTTGTGTTAAGGGAAACCCCCAAAAATTATATTTCTTTTATTATCGATTATAACGAAATGACTTATTTTGCATCTATATGCGCACATATTTTATAGTTAAGAAATCTTTACTACAAAATTTAAGATATTAAACTTGCTATTATCCAATTCGAGACTTAAATCTGAAAAAAAAATGAATTTGAAGTTCACTTCTCTTCAAAAATGTATTCCTTAATTGAAATCTTGAATCAGTACAACACTTGGCTTGATCGATGTGAACAGACTTTCAAACTAAAAAAGGAAAAAGTCATTTACGAAAGAGACAATACAGTGTAAAGATGGGAAGAAGTAAAAAGGTAAACTGAGAGTTTCTCTATCTGAAAATGATTTGTATTTTCTTGTTTAGATGTATAATGGTGCGTAATAAATCATTATTTTGGCCCAGCTAATTTGTGCCCACCCTGTATATCACACAATCTTAATATCTAAAATTTTATCAATATCTAAATACTGCAGTAAGGAATTTAAGCATTATTAATGGGTATATTTTCTTCTGCTTTGATGTATTTTCCAAATTAAGGTCAAATAAGGAACAAATCAACTGGTGAGAACTGGTGATAATTTCATAGTACGATGCATTTTGTGTGTTATTTATTATGCATTAGTGTTACAGTGCGCATTTTTTTTAATTTTGAGGTATGTTTTAAAAAGAAAACTAAGAGTTTGTTTTAAACATTGTTTTTAACTCAATGTGGTAAGGAAAACAAAGTGCATTTAATAAAGTTGTTGCATCACAAAAAAAAAAAAAAATATATATATATATATATATATTTTATTTTGTGTGACAAACTTTCTTTTCGGCAAAACGTTTATCTAAAAACCTCCATATTATAATTAATCTGCAAAAACTTTGTTTTAAATAAATACATTTTTCGTAAGAAAATAAATTTTTCTAAAGAAATTAAAAACTCGCAAAAAAAAAAAAATATATATATATATATATATATATTTCTCTAAAATGTATTATCTTCTATTCGAAAAGTTACACATTTCTGACAAAAGAATTCTTAAATATTATTTTATTGGTTGAAATCTTAAATATAAAGGTGCTGAGAATATTTCCCGGTAGTACAAACTGTATGGTTAGATTCGGCAATGATTATAATCCACCTTTTATAACTTGGCCGATGAGTAACTCAAATTTAGATGTATTTAATCATTAATTAATGTGATGATCACTACTAGCAACTAGCAGAATCTAGTTTTAATTAAGTAATGCATTTTCTACCCCATTTGTATATGTTAGTAAGTTTATTTCCCCATAAATAGCGTAAACATTTTCAATGGTATCAGTTAAGTTAATCTGCGAGTTCTCTGATGGATTACAATCGCTATATTTGGACTGATAATGAAATTATGGTAATAGAATCTCCAACAGAAGGGTTCCTAGCATCATGGAAAATCAGGGAAAATCTGGAAAGTCTGGGAATTTCAAAGTAGACTTGGAAATTCCGGGAAATTTCGAAATACATATACAGAAAAATTCAGTGAATTTACAAATATTTTCTCAAAATTTATCGAAAAGTCTTGAAGAAAAGTGAAAAATGACACGAAATACATCAAACAGTTCGAGAAAATATAGTAAAATTGATCAAACAATTGCAGAAAAAAAAGTATGATTGCAGGAAAAAGTTGCTAAATTTGATAAAAGAATGTGAAAATAAGTAGAAAATTTTGCTGTATGCTCGTTTAGTCAGAAAATGTTTTGAATTTTGGTCAAGAAATTTTTTGAAATTTAGTCATGGAAAGTCAAGGAATTTGCCAGTCATATTTTTCTGGGAGCCTGTATAGCTTCGTGGATGAAACGAATGTCTTCGGAAAAAATTTGTACTATTTTTAAATTCTCATCAAAGCTGTCATTTTGAATGCAGATTTGGATGCTTTTAGCAATTTTCAGCGTGTGAATCTTTCGATACTGACCAGAGGAGAATATGGATATAGATAGTTTCCAAGTCTATTAGCTTAGTTTCAAAAATATAATTTTATAAGTGCTGTAATCAGGTGATTTGGAGGTTAGCGGTTTGTGTATGTCTTAAAATTGATTATGTTTTCTCTACGGCTGTTCTCAACTGCTCTGTTCAACAAGAGTAAAAACGCTTTGACACATTTACAAATTCATTTTTTTAACAGAAAGATATAAAATGTGAAGGCCTGGCTATATAAGCAATTTGAAATCGAACTATGTTTTCCATTTTTTAATAAATAAATAACCTATTGTGTTATACGCAATTTTTATTACCTGGCAAAGACCTTTTCACCCTTCCTTGAGTGGTCATACTTCTTTCGCGCATACTTCTTTCGCGCTGTCTTTGACAATATTATCTGAAATATCTATCAATCCTATTAAAAATGGAATTTTTATGTAAGGTACCCTGGAGTAATAACGCCACGTTAAGGTTCTACCAATTTTTACGGCTTAGTTTTAGATTGTATTTTTCAAACAAATATAGGATCTGATACAGCAACTCATTGACTATCTATATATGATAAAATAATTTAACAGATATGTATTCATAAAATGTAATGGCGTTTATTCTTGATCAATGCTATTTGGCGTTAATACCCACCTATATGGGTAATAACGCCATGCAAACAAAACTATAAAATAAGATGAAATAATGGTATGTAGATTGCCCAATTCTAAAAATACAAACTCTACAGCTCTAGAAATTGACAAATTGCAATCTAAGCTATTGAAAATGTACAATTTTTTTGTGACTCTGAAAGAAAAAGAAAACTGTGGTGGTGGCGGGGGGGAGGAGGCAAAATAATATCAGATTCTAAGCTACGTTTTGCTTAAAAATGACCATTTAAATAGAATTATTAGAAACATTGCACGGATTATTTGAATCAGTATTTATATTCCCATGTATGCATTCTATGCTATAGAAAATATTGATTTTTTTGTGAAAGTGAAAGTGAAAGATAAAGGAGTGAGGGGGAGCTTCAACAGAATATAACACCCTGTGTCTCTCTTTGCTTAAAAAGTCCCGCTTAAATATGATTATAAGAAACATTGCATGGTTTTTACCATTCATAATTTAATATTTTAATCATGTGAAGTTTTATAATAACTAGAGTTATATGTAATAAATATTTTTGTTAAACCTTAACTGCTGTTAGCGTCTCATATACCGCTGAGTTTTTCAAATTTCAGAATTTAACTTGCAATTTTTAGTTTAACTATAGATACCGATAAATTTTTGCTTCATTTGGAGTCCTATTACTATCTCTAGAGACTTTTGAACAGCTGAATTTTATTTATAATAGTCCTGTATATAAGGTTCAATACAGAAATAATATTCTAAAAGCTAATTTAACATTTTATGCATCGTTAGATTAAGCGATCTGACAGGCCGCTCACAGTAAGTTATGCGACAATTTTTGTCACAGCAGTTAAGGGTTAATACTATTATAGTAATCTAGTAAATAGTTTTTAACCCATAACTCCACACTAATGCGGATTCTCCAAACCTACAGTTAAGGTTGTCGACGTTTTAAAGAGCATGATTTAATAAATTTTTAATAAATTGAATAAAATTTTTGATTAAAAAATATTATCCCAAAGAGATCTCTTATTCAATTTTATACATAATTCATATGGTTATATGCCATTATCTCTATATTAGCAACAAAATTAACCTTTAACTGCTGTTAGCAATCTGACTGAACACTGTACCCTCTCCCCACCCCAAAAAATAGCGCTTAACTTGTATTTTCCAGTTTAACTATAGTTACAACTGAAATTCTCTTTCGTTTGGAGTTCTCGTAATATTGTTAGAAATATTTGAATAGATTAAATTTAATTAGAATTAATTCTGTACAAAAAGTTTAGCGCAGGAACAGTATTCTATGATTTTTAATTATGGATCGCAGTTTAACCTTTAACTAATGTTACCGGTCTCGTAGACCACTATTTTTCTTTTATTTTTTTAGTTTAACTTGTAATTTTCAGTTTAACTACAAACACTACCGAAAGTTTGTTTCATTCGGAATTTTAGTACTATTACCAGAGACTAATAAGATGAATATTGAGTATAATACTCTTGTATAAAAAGTTTAGTACAAAAACACAATCCTATGAGTTATTCTCGCCTTTTATTCATCTTTCAATTTTGTGGTCTCACAAACCGCATCACATTCATACGTTACAATTTCTGTCACATCAGGTTAAATTTATAAAGTTTTGAAAAACCGAACGCTGAGAAAGCGGACAGTTAAAATTTCGAACTCAATTGAACAATCCAGTGGAAATTTAATAGAAACCTGATTTTGAAGATGTTCGAATTTGAATCTCGAAAACATTTTGATATAGTTCTATTTACAAGAGTTAAAAATTATTTTTTATATTAGTAAAAAAATAATAATAATATAATAAAAATAAAATAGAGAGATTAATTTTAAGTATTGGGCATCCCCCCCCCCCCTTAATCTTACCATTTCAACAATGATGGTAATGCTGTCCCATATTAATATACAAACCCCCTTCGGATATAGTTCGGCCACTGTTGGGAATCAACCGGGGTAATAACGCCAATCCCTGGCTTTATTACCCCGGGATACTTATTGCGCAGTAAATCCTAAACTACAAATTATCTCGAGAAGATATCCAAAATCTTCTACAATAATTTGAAAGTACATGAAATACACTACAAATTTATGCAATAAACAAAATATTTCTGGATAAAAAATATAGTCTTCAGATCAAAAACCTTATCTCGCAAATTTTAGATCAAGCGTTAATTTTAATTGCTTGTAAAAACAATAAGACCTAAAAATGAAACAAATTAACTTAAAGTTGTTTTTTGCAATTTATATGACTCAAATCCCTTCTGCGCAGAGCACATGGGTGTCATTTACCTGATTATTTCATAATTATGAAAAATATAAGCACTTGGCGTTATTACCCCGCCTGGCGTTATTACCCCAGGGTACCTTATATCACCTCCTTCCTCAAAGCCCGAAAAATTCACCAGCCTAATCCGAAAATTTTCCAGAATTCATAACATCTGTAATCTTTACAACTTTTGATGATTTTTTCTTCTTTTTGATATTGATTCTCAAGTTAACAACCAACGCATATAGGGTAGATGTGCCAGTAATGGACCCCCTTAAGGAATTTCTCTAAAAAATAATTTTTTATAAATAGTTATAATTATTGTATACAAATTTTTTTCATATTATATTAATCTTTGAACAATATTTAACTAATCCCATAGTTACATTTCCCAATAGAAATAAAAATTTAATTTTAAATAATAGAAATATGTCTAAACACCCAAAAGCCCAGTAATGGACCACCTATGTTCCAGTAATGGACCGCCTATGTTCCAGTAATGGGCCACCCTACAAAAAATAACAGATAACTGCTTTTAGGCGCGTTCGTAATTATGTAAATACGTAGCACCTATAGTTGTCGTTCAGTCCGTCCGTCTGTCTGTCCGTTTCTGTCCGTTTGTCTGTCCGTCTATCTGCCTGTCCGCATATAACAACGCAAAAACTATCCAACCGAATCGGTGGAAATTTAAAATACATAATTTTTACATAATTTTGTCCAGACATTTCAAATTTCATGAAAATCGGATGAATAGATCAATTACAGGGAAAATCAAAAGTATTCCGTTACATTACGGTCAATGGGGAAAAAAGTTTGAAATGCATTTTAATCGTTTGAAATTTAAAACATATAAATATTACATAATTTTGTCGAGTCATTTCAGATCTTATGATAATCAGATGCATAGATCAATTACAGGGACTATCAAAAGTATTCCGTTACATCACAGTCAAAGGGGAAAAAAGTTGCAAATTCATTTTAATGGTGTTACACTCATTCGAACATAATAAAATTGACATGAACGTATGACGTATATATATACTAAAATATAAATTCTGTACAATCCGAGATGCAAAGAATATTTATTATTAAATTACAGGGCCACACAAAAGTATTTCACTACATAATGCTAAACGGGGAAACATTGTTTGGGACATGTTTTAATTATACTAAACTGTGCCACATTTTATGAATATGATATACGTTGCTGAGGTGTAATGAAAATTACTTCCTGTGTGTTTATAGGAACACAAAGAGTTCAACCACTGTACTGTATCCGAAGTATTGTCTACTATATCAGGAAGATCTGTATATTCTTAAAACTTCGTTGTCGTACGAACGAACCTCATTTGCTACGCTTCACGTGCAATTTCCAACTGGTCTCAATTGTATTTTGCTCCAGAACTTAATGAAAGCATAATAATTAAAAAAAAATATTAAAACTTAAGTTAGAAATTCATTACATTAAAGGATTTATAATGAAAAAACATAAAACAAAATATTTAAATTTAAGTTATGAATTTATTATAATCAAGGATTTATAATGTGGATATAAAACAAAATATTAATGATATTATTAACTGTTTATTATTAACTAACATTAAAGGTATATTAATATTGTAAAGATATACAACAAAATATTTAAAGGATTTACAAGATAAAGACAATGTTTTACTGAAATCAAGTTTAGATAAAATAAGGCATTAAAAAAAGTCTCCAGTGTTCATTCATATTATTATCTAAGTGATGTGCTTTGCAACTGTGAAATATAAATAACAGATCTTCAATTTTATCTTCCCTTTCCGATAGTCCAAACTGCTCAATATGGAATTTTAGAACGCATTTAAAATGATAAATGTTCTTGCACTATCCAACCATTTTCAGATAATCATATACCCACCAATTTGGTACAGATTGATTCCACAATTTCACTTCAGAGATGCTTATATGGATATATTATCACCAATGGAACAATCTCATTATTTGCTGAAAAACATCCCGTAACAGTGATTTGTTCTTTTTCGTTATTTGGTCCTACATAATACACATCTTTAACTGATTTTGATCCCAAAATTTTCCTTGTTTTAAGAGCACAAAAGAAACCTTGTTTTAACCTTATTGAAAATTCTCTCTGTATGCTTTAGAATTCGGAAGAAAATAATAATAATATCTTCTTCCAAATATGATTTTACATTTCTGAACTAACTTCTTTTGTAACGGCACATCTAGATTTTGTCAAATGTTCTGCTTGTGTTTTATACCAATTTTGGATGACTTTTTAAATTCAACTATTAATAAAGAAATTGCCTTTATTAAATTCTAATAGGTAAAATTTAAGTATTAAATTTGATTATTTAGCTTTTCAGTTAAATCAAAATATTTTATCTCTACTGAAATAACACTTTTTCTACTGGTCACTTGGGTGGTCCATTACTGGAAAATCGCGAAATAAGCAATCCAGTAATGGACCACCCCTCCTAAAATCTTAAAAATAAATAAAATTTTGTTAATGGCCATTGGTACATTAAATTCAATGTTTTATATTGCTAACCAAACAAAAACATTCAATTTTTACGGAAAAATAAAAAAGTTATAAACTAAGTAAGTAAAGTCTGCTCTTAGCATGTTCATTAATATTTTCAGTGAAAAACAGAAAAACTGTGAAACTTTATTTTCTGCTTCCTAATTGTTTTGACGAAAAGTGTAAAAAATTAATCCAGCTTATAAAGCATGCAAGGTGGAGTTCAGAAAAAAATAATAAAAGCTAAACTATTATTTATTATTTTTTTATAAACAAAAAAGTGCGAGGTGGCCCATTACTGGAAGGTGGTCCATTACTGGCACATCGACCCTATAGTATTTTGTCGAAAAACAGCCTTAAATAATATTTGTGTATATTCGTCAATTTAATAATTTACGTCAAAAACACATTTATAAAACTAAAATAACAATTTCACAAAAATATCTTCATAATTTAAGTAGCACGTATTACGGTTTACTGATTAAATCAACTGAAAAGAAAAAATAAGTAAAACACGAGTAATATGATTACTTTGCTAATAAATCTCAGAAGACACACGTGATGCACAGAAATGAAGAGTGCAATTCAAAACAGCTCGATGAATTGAAGCGTTAACGATTGCTTATGTACCGATTTAAAAGCAATTACAGCTTTCTAACGTGTGACATAATTTCTCGCTAGGTGCATCGATAATGTCATTAAGAGTTGAAAAACTAGTTTGAATCTAACATGAATCCTTGTGAGCCATTGAGTTAATTGTAATTAAAACAATGTTATCCAGTTGACTTGTTACTTAATGCCTATTTAAGTTAATCAGTTCAACTTTAATCTATCGTTTTTGAAATATCATTGTTTTGATCATGCTCTTGTAATATTTACAAAAAAAGAAGTGCACCAATAAAATGCGCGTTTATAATGTCACTTAAAATATTATTAATCATGTAATTAAAGTTCTTAAATGTTTAAACATTGTATTTTTAAATAAATTTATATAATAATATTGTGTTATTATAAAATTAAATAAAAATGAAATTGAGTTAATTAAAGGGGATTAAAATGGAATAAAATGAATTTTTGTTTATGCTTTCCTGTGAACATTTTTTTTTTTTTTTAATTCGTTTTTAAGTAAAAAGCCGCGGCATTTCTAATGACAAAACTTGAAACCAACAAAAACAGCGAAAAACTATGCTATATCGAGATAATCTTTTTACCCCTTCTGTAGAAATGAGCGAAAACGAATGCTAAAAATAAACTTATACATAAATGAATGCTTACGTTTGTATTAAAACCATTGTATCTTCACCTTAACATTGCCATGCTGACATAGTAGTATTCGTAGAGGATTCAACATAAATTGATTTTTAGCAAGAAATTTTTTTGATACACATCAGAGATTTTACATGAAAATTCCAATTTCATGTATGTAATTTATTAATTATTTCAACAATATTTAGGTTTTAACACAGAAATAAACGTATTTAACGACTTATATATATGTGTGTGTATATACCTTAAAAATATGTCCTAAGTTATCTTAATAATATGTCTTAAGCTTTAATGATACATCATTTACATGTAAATGATTAACGTTAATAATACTATGAAAGTAATTCAATAGAGAATCTAAAAGTTTACTCTGAAAGGTTTTATTAAAACACGTTTTATTGTTTATTATATTTATCCAAATTTATATATTTAGGTTCACTAAAGCTAGGCTGTTAAGGCTGTTAAGCCGATTTTTTTATGATGAATTTTTTTTTCAATTTATTTCAAAGTAAATGGCGGAATCATTTGGATTTCTATATATGTATATAACGATTTATAAACTATTAAAATTAAGATCTCGATGCGGTTATACTAGAAAAAAAAATCATTTACAAGGTAAATAAAGTTTATTACATTATATTTTTATATATTTATTTTACAATTTTTCATATATTTAGATAAAATTGCATATTTGTAACGTCATTAAATGAATTAAATTTCTTTAGTTCCAATAAGTAGTTTATTGTGTTACATTTAATTCCTTAAGAGATTAATTTTTGGGCACAATAAACTAAAAATTGCGATCAGGGTGCCAGTGTGGCCTACATTTTTATTTCGAAATTAAAAATTCGTACCGGAAGTTTTGCAAGAAGAATTTTTCCTTTGGGTGATCGCGAAATGCCCCCCCCACCCCCACCCCCTTCAATAAACGAAAAATTCTATCCTTAATTTCTGGTATAAACTCAAAAATTTCCCCAAAAATTTAATTGTTTTTATTAAATGTATTTATGAATACAAATTCAAAATTATATCAATTTTTAATTGTTTGTATAACTAATTTATCAATTACTTATTTAAAAAACTATTTCGTGAACTATACAATAGCTATTACACAGTAAATGCAAAATATTATTATTTTTTTAATTTTCGGTTACTATAATTTTATTAACTTCATTAGGAAGCATAAAAATGATAAGGATTCTGAAAATAAATATGTTCTTTATTTATTTATGATTTAGTTTATAATGCTTTTCTTGCCCTTTAAGTGCAATTAATTAATAATATCTTGCTTTTTGTGAATTGTAAACTATAACTGTATTTTTAAAGAATCAAAATCTACACCTGGACAATAATATTACATAATACAGTTTAAAATTATTTTTACACATTTACACAATGTTGCATTATTGTCATTATTAATTAATAATTACATAGACTAAATTTTTTACTGACCCCCACCCCTCAAAAAAATCAATCTTTTTTTATTTTGGGGGATAATAAATCAAAAATTTTCGATAAAATCTTTGATTGTTGTATAATTGCTATTAATTATTTATTAAAATAGTTAGTAATTTTAACATTAAAATTAAATTAATATTTTATAAAATATAATTTTTATTTCAATCTACTTTTAATTTACTAAATTAGTGATATTAATAACATAAATAAAAAATTTTTACTTCAAAATAAATTCAAAACATAATCATCAGTATATCGTTATTCATAAATGAATATCTCAACTTAACATAGCTATTAAAATAAATAAAAAAAGTAAAACTTTGCTGTTAGATTAAAATTAAAAATAACACCTGAAGATTTATATTCAACACAGCTATGAGTGTTCAACGAGAGCCCCTCCAGAAACAAGAATGATATCGAGAACGATACAAGAACGGTACTCATCCCACACCTTTTTCCTCATGTCCGTGGTGTGGCTGTTTGAGATATGCTTGTCCTAATTTCATCAATGTCAGTTGGTAGTGGTCAAATAAATTATCTTTAGTATCCCCCCTCCAAATAATAATAATAATAATAATAATAATAATAATAATAATAATAATAATAATAATAATGCTGAGAAAAGTGTGAAATGAGTTATCGGATCATCTCGATTTCGTTTGATTCTTGAGGGGCTCACATTGAGCACTTATAACTATTTTGAATTTAAGCTTTCAGCTGTTATCTTTGATTTCCGATGAACAACAAGGTTGTACTATTTTTTTTTCTTTTAAGGATTTTTCATTTCTCATTTCATCATTTTTATTATTTTTCTTGCAAATTTTATAAAGACTACCAAAAGATTATTTTTGTAGCAAATGCTGTAAAAACTACCATGAAAAATTTTCTTCAAAAATATTGATATAAAAAAACGCAGTTAGAAACTTAGCTTATTATGCATGATATGCTTAAAATTAGGCTATTAAATGAAAAAGAAATTAATATTATTATGATTTATTTTTAATGTTTTTTCTCCATTTCATTTTGGTTTTATGTGTGTTGGTAGCCCCAAATTCGTATTATTTTGCCATGGATAATGCGAAGATGAAACACACTTTATTTGTAGTTCCAATAATTGTGGAGCAGAAGATTCTGCGTTGGTTCTGAAAATTTCGCTTGTAGTCATTTTATTTTTTTCTCCCCAGGTTTCAATGTGGTAAATTTGTATTAAATTCAATGGTCCATATGTTGTATTGTATGATGCAAAAATGGTATTATATATATATATATATATATATATATATATATATATATTACTCCTGTTATTTTTCTATAACATACATTTGTTTAAATATCATTTTGTTTCTCAAAATTTGCAGCTTTCAGAAATATACAGCAATGCCCAAGCAATATATTAATATACTTTTTTCATAAAAAAAAAAAAAAAAAAAAAAATCCTTTTCCAAACAAATCTGTCATTTTTGGAACACCCAGTATATACCAACTATGATGCAGAATTAAAACTCACAATAATTAGTTTCTGCGTAACATAAATAAACGTTATAAAATTTTATATTTATTTGGCGCACAAAGAAAACGAAACTATTAGGTATATTTTCTTCAGTGTCAAAGACATTCTTTTCGTTGTCAACTACGTATATATCCTCATGTGTAAAAATTTATTCGTAATGGATATCATATACAGTTACTTTCACTCTTCAGTGCCTTAACAAAAGAATACAAATCATCAGTGCAAGAAAAAAAGGCAGTAAAAGAAAGAAAATAGTAAGAGATAAATTTACGGAAGGGAGTCTTTTGGAGACGCGCTCAATTTTTCCGTAATTTTTTTTTTAGCTTTCCCATTACGGTGTGCTTCGAAACATAAAAATGTATGCTTTGTTTGCTTGTTATGGTGATGCAATTCTGATAATGGGCGAAACATTACAGTATTAAATGTTAAACGTTACTTATAATATGCTATGATTTTGAAACATTGAAGCTAAATTATTCGGTTGTGTGTCTGTTTCATTTAATGGTAATGAAAAGATTAAAAAAAAAAGGGCGTAACGGACCAACAAACGAAATATTTGATTCCCTTTCAATGTTAGGTTCTTAACACGTGAAAAATTACAATGTTGCTATTGAAACTTACAGTACATTTGTAAATTTAAACTATCTCTTTAAATTAAAAAAAAAAATTGCGTTTATTACGTTTTACTCGCTATTATTTAATCACACTGTTTTTTTTTATGTTTTCTTTTGAATCGTTTAATGCTGTCTGCCTTAATAGCCTACTACTTTACTAATATATATTTATGAATACAAATTCCTGATTACAGTCATAAACTTCTAAAATTAGAGAAAATCTCTAACAAAGTACGTATTTATTTTTAGTTTTTTATTAAAATATAAAAAATAATTGTTAAATAAATGTGTAGGAAATATTATAACATTTTGTGTATATTTATGCTAAATATGTAAAATACAAATATAATATGCTACTATTATGAGGCATTGGAATTTTCGAAATTCAAGTGTTCTCAACGATTTATTATTATTTTTTTTTCAGATGATTTTATATTAATAGATATGTTGCTTATGCTGTCAAAGGAAGAGGACAAAACTAAAAAAATGCCGGCTTGTATACATCATAATGCCTCAGCTTCGTTTATTTAAAACTCAGACTTTACAAAGCAAAAAGAATACATTGTTGTAAAATGTGAGGAAAAGCATCTAAATATTTTACAGCCACGCCACTTTGGCCAAGCTTAAATATCAATTCACATTTTTATATTTTCTTACTGATTTCTTTTCTTTTATCTGTGATTTTACTTTAGAATATTATATTTCTCCACTGTCAAAGAAGGATATAAAAATAATAAACTGACAGCCTCTATAAACCATAATGAATAGGCCTCGTTTATTTTAAAGAGAACTTACATAGCAGAATATGAATATCCTTAAAATGGGAGGGAAAACATCAAAATATTCTACCACCATGTCAGTTTGATGTATCCATATCCTTTCGGGTCCGATATTTTTTTCTAATTTTAGAAAAAAATTCCTTTATGTTAATAATATTAACACTAGCTATCCATATAGATTAATAGTGTTTAATAAATATCTTATTGTCTGAAAGATAACGAATGTTGTTGTTTGCGTACTATTCAATTAATATTCATATGACAATAAACTAAGTAAGAATTTTAAGAGATGCTTCTAAACATTGTATTGCAATAAGATTTAACTTATATTACAACTTTCTAACACTTCCTGAGCTTTATTACACATGATTCTTTTAGGAAAGTAACTTTTATTTAAATTTAATAAGTGAAATATATCTTTAAAATAAAAGAATCGCAAACGCTGCAAAGAGAATTAAGCTAATAATAATAATTATTATTATTAAATGTCTAAATATAAATGAAGTCATATAGTAAATGTATAGACATATACTAACATTACTACATATAAATAGTATCAAAAGTATTTCTTAAAACTAAATAATACTCCATTAAAAGACATGCACTATTAATAGTACACCAGAACCGAAAGGGTTAAAAATTCAAAATTTCTGTTTATTCTCAATTATATTGATTTTTGTTTTACGTATGACTATACATTTATATTAATACCATATGCTGCCAAAGACAGAGTGCAAATCGGATGCAATGGATCGAATACTTATTAAAACTGAGGAAAACCATTTAAATATATTATAGCTACGTCGCTTTGACACAGCTGCATTTAAACTGCAAATTTCTGTTTTTGAGGTTCTTCAGGTCATAAAAAGTGGTGGTGAAAACCATTGGTTTGAAGTGTTTCCCCAAATTTCGTAAAATATTTAGGCCAAAGTTGGCTTTTGACCATTGTTGGCTAATATATTCCATATTGGTCCAAATTAAAAAATGTCCACATTCCTGTATCGCTGTCCAACAAACCATTTGCAAATATATGCCCAATAGTTGCCCACCCGTTAGCTCCTCATACATCTGTTCAAATACGCTACAAATTAGAGAGGAATCTGTATCTAAAATTTCCAAACAGTTTTCACAAACTGCCGAGGATGGACCAACAGTCTGTGCAGCTTGGTCAACACCACCAAGGAAAGATTAAAAAAGGAATTTTTTTTATTTTAAGATGCAGTTTAATACATTTTATATTTAATTACATGAGGTCACTGTACTAATAACTTTTTAAAAAGTATCCGTTTATTACGCTCAAATTTTTCACCCCTTTAGACCCCTTTCTGGTCTCGTAATTTACTTTTACGTAACATTAGACTTTTTATGGACGAGTGCGAATGTCTTTTGCGATGTGTTTTAGGCGTATAAAGGATTTGAAGTAATAACAATAATGTACAAAATCTATGGAGTAGTGTTGTTCTTCGGAGCACTGAGTAATACTAATTTTGCTTTTCGATTTATTATTTTTTATTTATTTACTTTTTTTTTTTGAAAAAGAAGGTGTTTCTGCCAAATCAGTGACCCTCGGAGCTCGCTGCATTGCGTGCTGATGTGTTGGGATGGGGGAGCAAGCGAAATCTCACGGGACGCCCAAAAGATAAGGAGGAAGTTGACGGAGTGCCCCCCTTCAGCTGAAGTCTTTAGTCTCCGAATATTCTAGGCCTCAGTGAATCCGCACTGAAGCATGATGGAAGGACATAATTGGGGACCCGAAGGCTGAATGCTTCAGAAAACAGCACTCGCAACTCTGACACAAGCAGCCACACTGCCAACTTGATTTGCAGGCAGCAAGCATCGGCAGATTCAGGGAAAATAAAAAAAAAATAATTTCTTTTGAAATTTACCCCTGTTCCTTCGGAAATCCATTGTTTTGGGCTTTTATGTTCTCACAACTTGCTTTGGGAAGTACTTAACGGAAGATGATTCTGATAGTCTGCAACCATAAAATAACCTATAACCCATAAAATTCTATATGAGTTTATGTATGGTACCTTAAAACTAAATTCTTATACATGATTGCCTTTTTCATGTAATGAAAAGTGCTGTCCTACCTAAAATCTTAAATTATGATCTTTCTAAAAAACATTGACGAGCATCTCAAATGAACGAAGTTTGACTTAACTGAAAAATTTGTATGGTGCGAAATTTTACACTCATTTTGCCCTCTTTGCTAAAAATTATTGCGTAAAAGCATTTTGGAGTAAATTATTTTTTAATTTCCTCTTTTCTGTTACAAAATATTTGGTCCGATCAGGATTCGAGCTGCATATCTCTTGTTCCAAGAGAATTTTTTTAAACATTTGTACCATCAAAACATTGTATTTCATCATCATTTTAATTACTGCATGTATTTACAGTAGCTATTATACAAAATTTCTTTGGTTTGCGTAATTTTTCTGAGTGAATATTCGTAACATGTCACATATAATTTGAGCCTAGAGTCTACAACTTGAATTTAAGGGGACGGTGGACGTTAAGTTTTTTTTTCATCATAGCAATATGAAATTTTGTGCATATATACATTTCACGAAAAGCACATAGAACCCCTTAAAAAAATTCCAATCTTATTAAAATTTTTAAATATTTAAAAAAAAATTAAATTTTTAAACGAAATTTTAAAATGCTCCTCGTGTTTTAATTTTTGAGATGTTTTCTTGCTTTCGCATTTTCATCGCTTAAAAGTCTATTATAAAAAAAGTGTGTAAGATTTTTTAAATTTCTTGAATAGTTAATATTTTACAGATATTTTCCTAAATTCCACATTGATTTTCATCAAAATTTTGCCTTTAGATAAGTAAAAAATCAAATTTGACTATCTTAATGAAGACAAATTTTAAAAAGCTTACACAACTTCTTTCCAAACAATATCAGGATACTTCCGTATCAATCTCATAAATATTGATAAAAAATTACGTCGCAAAAAGCATTTTAAAAATCTAAAAACGCTAAAAAAATTAGTTTTGAGAAAAACAGATTTAAACTTATAGATACACTTACCTTTATTATTTACTTCTTAAAACTTTCATAAATGATATCTTAATAAGAAAAACTGTTTTGGTACTATTATACCACAGAAATAGACCTTTTTTGTGACGATTTTGCTCAAATAAAGGTCCACTGTCCCCTTAAGCATAAGTTGAATAATTTCAGATTGACTCTATCTTGCTAAAGCATAGAAGTTTTCAAATTCGCTTAAAAGATATTCAAAAGAAACACATTTTCCAGCCAAAAGAATGCCCATTTATTGTTTAACGTAATGTTCTTAGATCCAGCCTAATTTCCAGGTTTTCATAATATTTTAGCCAAATAAAATATCTTAAACATTTTTATCAGCCATAAAAATGTATTTAAAAAGTTATAGCCGAACTATTTTGTACATTTTCAACTGTACATATTACGTCTAAAAAGATTTATGTATAAATTAAAAAAAATCAAAATAGAGAAATCCAAAGTCTATCAAATCCATATTTTCGTTCAAGGCAATTTAAAATGAAATACTTTTCAATAGATAATAATTTTTTTGTGGCCAATATCCGCATACGTTTCAGTGTGTTTTGGTCAAATGTCGCAAATGTTTCTCCATTCAGAAATCTTTCTATATATTTTGAAAACATTTACATACATTTCGGAAACGTTTCTTTAGATTTCAGTCAGGTATTCAGTAACGTTTTTGCATATATCAGAAATGCTTCTGCATACATCGGAAATGTTACTGTATGCATAGAACACGATTCTGTATGACATATTAAAGGTTTCTGCATATATCGGAAACACTTCTGTATATTTCGGAAAATTTCCGGTATTTTACGACCCATTTTTCTGTATATTTCGGAATCATCTCTGTATACTTATGTTTCTGCATAATTCGGATACCGTCCTTTATTTTTCGTATAATCTTAAGTGTGTTTAGAAAACCATACTATATTACTATATATTTCCTATATTTTTCAGAAATGTCTCTATATAGTTTCGAAATAGTTCTGCACATTTCTGAAAACTTTCCGCGTACTTTGGAACCGTCTCTGTATTTTTCAGAAATGTCTCCATATATTTTGGAAACTTTTCTGCTTATGTCAATAAGGTTTCTGAATTCATATTTAAAGCTTGTTATCAGTTAGGATGCAACCTTCCCTCTCTAATCCTAAACCTATGGGCTTGGAATGCATCCATATTTTTCAATTTCTCCTCAAAAATATTAAAATTTGTACCATCTGATTTCTGTGGAATCTTCTTTAAGAATGTAGCTTTCTTTTTTTATTTGCGAAAATGTTTCTAAAATGGATATATAATTTTATAGTTTAAGTGTTAAAAACTAAGTGAAGTAGGCAAGTTGTAAGTAAGGTTTTAGCACTTTAAATAAAACAAACAATGAATTTTAAAATTATTTTGTCAGCACAGAAGAACGAATAATATTGTATGAAAATCGAAGGTAAGATTTTTAATTTTCCGTAGGGAAATTTGAATCGTATGGATGCATTCCAAGCCCATATGTTTAGTATTGAGAGGAGAATTTGCAACCTGACTGGTAAGGAGACTTAGCATTTCCAAATATGATTTCTCTTTGGCTTCTCCGAGAATGGAACATTTCTGGATAAGATACTAAGATTTCTGAACACATTTCACAACGAGAAAAAATTATGATTTTCACATCCAAGTGTAACGGTTTAAAAAATTATTAATAACATTTCCAAGTACGTTACTAATATTTTCCAAACAAGTTACTATTATTTCTTAATTTATGTTGTTAGTGTTCTGGATAACTGAACACAAATTTAATTCGAGTATATGTATACTTCAAACGTCTGAATAGCGGCCATCTTTGGCCAAATCTTTTTAGAATTAGAATTATATGCAGCCATATTTGACCAACCTAAACTCCGATGCCATGTATGAATCTCCGCATGCATATTTGACCATGCTGAATCTCCTCCGCCATGTTTGACCATGCTGAATATTCCTAACAAATCGTAAAATATTTTATCATAAAGCAAGGTTTGTTTTGTTTGAGAAGAATTGTTAGATTAAAGCATGGGAAAACTGTGCCAGCCACCCCACACACACTCACACGATTCCAGGGACCCGAAATTTGTCATTAAATTTTTCTAAAACTGATGTATTGAATCTTTTTCGATATTACACTGATTATAATCAATATTTTGATCTTTTAGTATAAGTTATGGCATATAAATATGTATCTAAATCGAGTAAAAAAATTTTGTGACAGACACTGCAGGACATCGGAATTTGGTCACTATTCGGAGATGTCTACTCTTCAGAAGTATGGAAATACGTATGTGTTGAGTTTTCGTACACAGTACATTATATATATTTGTATATTTTTACATAGGAAAAGCTAACACCTCTGAATAGCGGAAAATTCCGATGTCCTGGAATGCCTACTATTGAAAACTTTAACAGTATTTAGATAAATGTATTTTTGTTTTTAATTTTATGTTAATTTGCGAGTAAAAGACATTGATAAAATCAATGTGATATCAAAAGCAGATTTAAAATATGAGCTGCATCAAAACTGCATACCAAGTTTAAAAGCCTTCTAAAATCAGAAGAGGGTTGCGGGTCTATAGGCCAGTTTGTTTGTGTTTTAACTTTTAATCAGGCTCTGCTGCTGAAAAAAATCTGTTGCATAGTTTACTAAAGAGAAATGTATATTATTTGTGAGTGTCGGTTATGAAAGTTTTATTGTATGTACTTATAGAAAAATACTTTATAATATATTCTTTTATCTAAAATAATCTTCCTGGTTCTCTTGTTGCAGGGTTCCTAATATACGGAACCCGCTCTCTAATGTTTAAATTTACAATTAGTATAGCAGGAATCTCTCAATTCTAAAAAAAAGTCATTGCAGCTGACAATGAATTTTTTGTGACCTAAGGCCTTTCCTCTTTAGTACTAAGAGAG